>CM074718.1:549526564-551926564 GCA_037306005.1 Rhinophrynus dorsalis
TAGCCACATACAAAATGTTCATCAATCAGCAGTCTTTAATGCATCCTGTGTATTTCATTTGATCAGCAGACACAGCCACCCTCTATAATTTCAAAAGTCCACTGGTTTAAACTGTGTTCTATGCAGTTCATCTAATTCATGGTTTCAAAAGCTCTCTATCTTCTGAACAGCTGTTCTAGCTGCTACAGTTCTTCTCTTCTTTCAGGGCCCCAGGCTGTTGTGCAGTTTAACCCAGCCCTTGATTTATTATAGTGCCTCGGTCAGTCTGTATTGTTTAGAGCTTCTTGCCTGGTTATCAGAGGTATAAAAACAGCACAGTAATCCCTGCATGTATAGGTTCTCTTTCCTCCTGAGAGTCTGCCAGTCCAGCATTAATCCTGCCAGTTATTTCCTCAGCAACCCAAAAAGCTCTCAGGTCTGTTCATTCAGGACATGCCTTGGCTGAACTGGGGTCAGGCATCAGACCTTACAGTTGGCTCCTTTAATACAATGCTAAGGCCACAACAAATGCACTCCTGAGGTTGAACCTCAGTATCACACCCATGCGTATCTCTCCCCAGCTCCAGGTTGCAGAAGAAGATTCCAAGGGCATGTCAAACACAAAGTGCAGAAAAGCCATTCCACATATCCTATTATTAGTATTATTCTTTAGATAGCTTCAACTTATTCCACAGTGCTGTACAATAGGTAATAGTCATACAGAGATATTACATAGTACAAATGGAACATGGAAAACAAAAGGATCAGAGGGCTCTGCTCATGACAGCTTACAGTCCAGAAAAGGTATGTGGGGCATATGAGGAGTAAGTGATATGGGATGTGTCTCCTGCCACATAAACTGACGGTGAATGGGTGGGAGAAAGAAGTGCTATTGTGTGCAGTGGTCCTGGGAAGCAGTGGTGGGGGAAAAGACTATGTGAACAATGAGGTCATGAAAGGGTAGTAGGTGGGAGAGTGATTTTAGAAGGGAATGTGAGTGAGCAGAAGTTGGACAGGCTGTTGATCTGACCTTGCTAACAATGATCTGAAGGCTGGGGGAGAGTCTGATGGGGGAGGGAGTTCCTGAGCTCAGGTGCAGCACGGGAAAAGTCCTGTAGGCGGGAGTGGAAGGATGTAATAAGAGCTGTAGAGAGAAGAAGGTCTTGTGCAGAGAGAAATGACGAGTGGGAATGTATTTGGAAATGAGTGATGAAATATAACGGGGGTGCAGTGTTAGTAAGGACTATGTAAGTTAGCATCAGAATTTAGCATTTAATTCAATATGCTAATGGGAGCTAGTGTAGGTATTGGCAAAGGAGAGTGATGTTAGAGAACTGATGAGTGAGGTAGATTAGTTTTACAGTAGAGTTCATTATGGACTGTAGCGGGGTTAGTCGGGTGAGAGGAAGGGCAGTTAGGGGTGAGTTACAGTAGTCGATAAGGGACATGATATTGATGTGTATGGAACTATATCCCATGAAAGATGGTGCACATCCAGATGCAGAGACCAGAACATCTGAACCCTGGTGTTTGAGACAGTCAGGGGACTATACAAATCTGACAGGTCAGCCCATTTGTGGTACCTGCTCAAATACTTGACCTGGCTGAACCTATACCTAAGCACAATCATCTTTCTCGCTTACTAGAGCACACAATTCATCCAGTGCATGTCTACGGCCATCTAATGGTATTATGGGAATTTTAGTACTTATTATGTGTGTTCAAAATATAAGCTCCATGGTGCCCCGCAATCACAAACATTGACAAAGAAATAGGGAGAGAAGGCTCTCCCCAACCCATATCTGTCTTTCTCCCACTTCGCATTCTCTCTGTCCCCATTTCACTTCCTTACCTTATCTCTAACACTTTCTCTCCAATTAACCCCTTCCAACTTTCTTTCTCACCTCCTGATTCTGTCAGAGAGGTGTGGTCACATATGGGGGTGGTTGGGGTGGGGCCAACTGCACCAGAGCAAGCCTTGTTTAGGGACACCTAAGATGTAACTCTGTGCCTGAGTGTTCAGTAAATGAAGGCTAAGAATCATAGAATGCATTAAAGCAGAAGTTTCACGTTAATTACATTGGCCCAGAATATATTACTAACGATATGCAAAGTTATTCCAGCCTTAAGCTCAGTAAGTCCATGGTAGTTCAGTAAAATCACATCTTCCGTAGGCATCAGGCTGCACAGAGCTTACAAGAGAAGCTCTGTGCTCCTGAGAGGTTAGTCCCTTCTTGTGCCTTAAGGCACGAAGGGAAGTCACCACCAATGCTGGCAGAAAACAGGACTACAGCGTAGACTCAGAGGCACATTTCCTCCAAGATGTCTGCGCTGTCTGCCCTCTGGTTCCTGCCAAGGATGTGATTTTACTGAACTACAATGGACTTATTGCGCTTAACGCTAGTATAACTTTGCATATCGCTAGGTTAGTAATATATTCTGGGGCAATGTAATTAATGTGAATGTTCCGCTTTAACTCCAACTCCATGCTACTGCTGCCTGCGGATGTGTTTGGCCCTGTACACAGGGACACATCATGCAATATCCATTTGTATACATATTTATATATTAATACACACATATATATTTTTAACTCCTTAAATACTAGCTATATCTCTAGTATATCTCTAGCACTGAAGGGTTAAAAATATTAATGGTTATCTGAAAAAGGCTTACGCAGTCAAGTAATTAATGTGAAAAAAGTAGTTTTTTTAAGGATATGTGCTGAACAAGCTTATTAAACATACTATAGTAAAGCTTAATAAAGAGTTCCTAATATTGGCTTTGTACATGGCATTTTATTTGATAAAGGGCTTCCCGGACATTTATTTCCTAAATTACTACACTTCATCCCTCTAAGCTCTGAAACACATAGTTGAACAGTGTGCCATTCTTTCTATCCAATTAAGGATGACGTTGTCCTTTTCTTATGTGAAATTCTGTCACACAAAATGACCCAACTGTACTTTAACTGCTCAAGTTAAGCATTGTACTGAAGTCTTGGGAACCATTCTAAAAATAAAACAGCAATGCAAAGATCTGTATTTATAAGTTTGAAGCATGCCGTAAATTTTACTTGTGTCAACTAATTTTGTCATCAGTTTTTTTTTTTGGTTTTCTTTACAAAAGTCCAACAGAAATGTTTTACATTCACTTTGCTAGTGAGAAATTTTTAAACAAAATACACCCGTATGATTTGTGAAAACATTTAAATCTGGCAACATTGAATAATGGATTATTAGGCCTTTTCCCAAGACATAGCTTTGGAAATGACCGTTGAAAAAGTATACAGGTCTGCCTCAGCTCCAGTCCCTTGTGTGCAGTTATCTACATAGAAATATTACTCACATAAAACAGATACCATGACAGGCTATGCTCAGAAATGTGTGGCACAGAAAGTAAATCAAGTCTTTCCTAAAAAGGTGATGATCGGTACAAGTCAGAGGTCAAGACTTAACAAGAGTGAAATGCAGTCTTTAACAATTTCCATGGCATATAACAACTAAAATGACTTCATACTATTATTTTGATAGAAAAACAACCTTAAATCATGTGAACATTCCTTGCTGTGCTCAAATGTCTCAGACATTGCGAGGCTCATGTATTAAGGGGAGCTGGAGCAAATATGGGACAAATCAACTCTACTATAAGGGAAAAATAAAAATAACCATCAATTTAAATAGGGCTTTTAACCCTTTCAATTCTAGTGATATATCCAACATTCCATGTAAATAAATGGGACTTTGGGCATGTTTTATTTGTCCTCTAAAGCAATGGTCACCACCCTATGCTCAGACCTCTATACAGCCATTTCTTCAGGATTTACTTTCTTGGGCAGCGGTGAGTTAATTCATTTGCTGAACCTCTTATTAGGTCACCTGGGCACAAGTAGTGAAATCCTAATTACATGGCCTTTTAGGGGCCCCTGAGCACAGGGATGGAGACCACTGCCCTGTGGTTGGTTGGCTCCAGAATTGCTTTGGTTTGTCTTTATGTGTCAACCTCAATTTGTCTGAACTAAAATATGAAATCTATCTAGAATAGAATAGAATAAAATATTTTTACAAAGGTTTACTTTTAATTTGAAAATTAAAAATCACCTTTTTGTCTGTTATCAAATAAGACATGAAAAAGACATGCATCCATCACTTTCAGCCAATGCCATTTCACCCTTGTAGAGGAAGGCAAAAAAAACCCTATTGGAGCCATTTCCAATTAAGTCCCAAGTGGGTAGAAAATGTTTTTCCTGATTACAAAAGCCAGCTGGATATTTCCCTTTGAAACCAGGTGTCATGATTCTCGATCTTATTCTGAGCTATAGAGGCAAACAATTCCACAACTTTAGTGCACTTACTGCAAAATTGTCCCTGCCTTTGTTTTAGTTGAAAACATCTTTTCTATTGTCTGAATGGGTGACCTTTTGTTTTTTGCTCTTTGAGTAAACAAGTCCTTATAGTTCTTTGTACTAATCTCAACTATATTTATGAATGATGATAATATCACTCTTTAGACGCCTTTTCTCTAATGTAAACAAACCCAGTTTGGTTAGTCTCTCTTTATAACGCAAATGCCTCAATCCCTTAACCCAGTGGTTCTCAATCTTTTTTTGTTTGGGGCACCCCTAACACATAATCTAGAATATTCAGGGCACCCCTAACATATTTAATGTACTTTATCAAGGGCATAATGAAGGGTACAATACATAAATATACAGTTATTAATAGGTCTTACAATCATAGTAACAAAACTAAACATATTGCGCAGAACAATTTCTATACATTTTTATTTAAAAGTCCATTTTTGTTAGTTTTCATAGAAAATGTGGGGCACCCTAAGATGATGTCTATGGCACACCAAAGTGCCGCGGCACCCTGGTTGAGAATCACTGCATTAACCCCTTAAGGAAGGCCGCACATGCGGCCATCACTTAAGGACCATGGACCATTTTTCTTTTTTGCCTCTTCCAGTTCAGGGCTCCCGAATGATGTGCAGCCACGCTGGGAGTCCTGAAATCCATGATGGCCCTGGCACGTCATTGGTCCTTAACGCAAATCTACCCATGTCGTGCCAGGACCGTCATAGGTCGTTAAGGGGATTAATTAGTTTTGTTGCATGTCACACTTTTTTTCAGTTCAATAATAATGCCTTTTTTAACTCCTTAAGGACCCACAACGGTCCTGGACCGTCATGGGTTGTTATACCCTTAAGGACCCATGGTGGTCCGGACCGTCATGGCTTAAATTATAGCAGCGTGCCTCCGTGCACGCTGCTATCATTAATTCTAGGCTGAGCACTCCGAGACTGGGGCGTTCAGTCTCAGCCCTTCTTGCTTGTGCTGGTTCTTGTGATCGCCGTAGCAGCGATCACATGTACCGGAATTCTGAGAGACAGAGGCAGTACGCAAAGCATGCTGCCTCTGAGTGTCTCCTCTGCCTCTGTCTCCTTTGCTGTCAAAGTAAGGGAGAGAGAAGTAGAGAGGAGACACCTAGTGGTAAAGGAAAATACAGCAGCTGGGGGTATTAACCCCTTCACTGCTGGTGCAGGAAGCTGGCTAAATGCTGGTCAATTTTTGACCTGCAATGATACACTTAAAAAAAAAAAATCTCTTTAAACAATTTTGGAAGTGTGATTGTTGTGGAGCCATGTAATACACTTATATACACTGCCAAATGTCAGGGATAGAAAAGAGACAAAATAGGGTGGGGGGATGTTCACCCAGGGGGGACAGTGGCCCCTTTAAACTGCGCATTTTGTAGGTATGACTAACCGGTCATACCTTTCATGCAGTCTCCATAAAAATGTAACTCTTTGTGCCCAACTGATCCCAAGAGAAAAAACAAAAATGGTGTTTTTTTTTTTTTTTACATTTTTTTTTATTTTAATAAAGTAAACAGTGTGTTATCCATATAAGTGGGGTATCAAAAGAAAGCCCTATTTGTGCTTAAAAAAACAGTATATAATTTATGGGGGTGGAATAAACGACTTAGAGGGAAAACACTGTTGAACAAAGACATAGTCAAAAAGGTCAGAATTGCTCCGGTCCTTAAGGGAAAATGACCTCAGATTTTCCCAGTCCTTAAAGGGTTAACAATTGGTGCCCAAAACTGTACTACATATTCCAGATGATAGAATTATACCCCTATTTATACAAGATGGCACACTACTGGATCTTGCAGCAGCTGAGTGACACTGAACTTTGCTGTGAAGGCTATTGTCTAACAGTATCAAATCTTTCTCTAACTAGGATTCCCCAAGTACTTTCCCATTTAGTGCCTATGTTGTGCTTGTTTCTGCTGCCCAAATACATATCGTTAAATTTAATTCTGCTTTTAGCTGGACTCTAAAAAAAACCACACTACTAAGTTGCTCTGGTTTACTTACAGTCCTACATAATGAAATTCTAACAAACATTCTGCATAAATATGGAGATCAGGGACAGATGCTATTGTGATGTGTGTCTGTCGATGTGTGGTGAGCACATCGCCTTGGTGATAGAGACACAAATCACCATATGTACTAATGGTGCACTAAGATTAGGGATGCAAGGGGAATGGGAGATACTGATCATTAGCATATCATTCTGTCTTAAAGGTGTCAATAGGGGAGATGTACTAAGTAGTAATAAAGAGGTGATAAAGCAGAGATTTCGCCAGCTTTGTAGATCTTTATGGATAGGATTTATAGACTAACATAGGAAGTGGAGAAGTGAAATCTCTGGAGAAGTCATATCTGCTTAATCACACCTTGGTGCATAAACCACAAAGCATTCAAGAGGTCTGGGAAGAGCAGAGAGAAGATGCAGAGAGACTTCAGCACCAAAAACAGCAGTGCTTTCTCTACCCTTTGATTGCCGTGGGCGTAATCCACACATTGCAGAGCAATTAGTTGCTAATCTCTTTGGCTCTAAAAGGGTTAAGCATTTTGAACTTTATTCCCTGCCTGTAGTGTAGTGATGTGTTAACTGTGTAACAGTGAAACATGATTTAAGTGTGCTGTTGGACAATGGACTTCACAACATGCTCTGTATAATGCTGTGCTTACCCATTTTTTTCTTGAGCGTTTACTCATTGGAAACCAGTTCTCTGAGTGCCAGACAGTTATCCAGTGCTTTGCTGCGAAATGCGTTGATAACTCTATGGCACTCAGTGGAATGGTTGTTGTTTGTGTGTCTCTCTCACATGGTTCAGGACTTTTTGGTAGTGGAAGCAGAGCGAGTATCAGGCAGTGCCAATTGTTAACATTCAAGTAACTCAAGTGAGAGTGGGAAGGGACGAATAAGAAGCAGAGATGCAGACAACTTTGCCTCTTTATTTTTCCCCCTACAACACCTTTTACAGCTCTGCTGGCTCAACAATTAATCAATATAAACACAAGATACCTTCTGCCACTCCACCTCTTATTTGTCCCTTTCCATCCGCACCTGAGCTACTTGAATACTTACAATTGGCACTGTCTATGAGTGCCAGAGAGGCATCCAACGCATTGCAAAGTAATGCTTTGGATACCTTTTTGGCACTCAGAGGGTTAACACTCTCTCTACTTCCACCACCAAAAATCCCTGAACCATATGAGAGAAAGAGACACATTCAAACATTCCAAAACATGTATTATTCTACAATAATTGTACTCTCCCGAAAACACAAAACAGGGGAAACGCTGCATAATAAAAAGCATGTTGTGAAGTCCATTGTCCAACAATACACATTTCACTATTTCACAGTTAACACATCACAAACACTACAGGCAAGTGAATAAAGTGCCAAACATTTAACCGTCTGAGTGCCCGACGAGTGAGCAATGCAACGTGCTGCTTACCCCACTGGCACTCAAAGGGGCAAGGGAGGGCTGTGACCATGGCTGTAGCTGCATAGAGAGCTATAGTAAGATCCCAACTTCACCAGACTGAGATTGGAACTGTGAACTCCATCAGCAGAGGCATGAATCTGTTAGAGCCTAGTGCATGTGACTATGTTCCACATTAGCATATAAACACACCCACATGAATACGATGATGGCCAATTAAACTGCATTTCCATATGCAAATAATTGAGTACAAAATCATAAACCTGTCAAAGGCATGGCGGATTTATGGTGATATAGGCGGATTGGTGGTGAATTCACAGGGATATGATGGAGAAGACATGGCCCCTCAACGACCCTTAGTGCATATCCCCTTTGACACCTTAAGTGTATTTTACAAAATCAGTCCATAATTTTGTTATAAATATTAGACAGATTAAAATAAATTGCCACTTTAAGTAGCTACATTAACAAATGCTTAAAGGGACATTAACACCTGCTAATAATAGCTCCCCACACTTATCTAATTCTGGGAAGAACATCCTAATTGGCATCAAGAATAAATTCTGCATGGATCGGGACTCCAAAATGTATCTTTAATTAGTAATTGATTAAGTCCATAGAGGCAGACATAATTATCTGCTAAAGAACTCCAGCAAAACAAACTTCTCCCGCTAAAGAATTGCTAAGGACACTTCAGTGGTAGGAGTTTATGGCACTGGGTTCCTGTAAAAAGAATTTACTACCTAGTGGATATCATATCAAGTACTAGGTAAAGGTTAAAGGGATAGTTATGTTTCATAATAAAAGCAGCTCTAATTAATCATCATAGTATTTGGACTTTGGAGAGTGTTATTTCAATTCTGTCAGAGTTGTAGTTCTAGAGTAATTCAGTTGACAAAGTATCCCCCTCCCGTCCCTTTTACTGATGTAATACTGCTCAGCCAGATCAGAAGGGAGGTGCCCAGGTAGACTGCAGAGAGGGACAATCTTCAGTTAAGATAAGGGAAAAGCCTGAAAAACTTGTCAAGGGGGGAAGGGCTTTCATTGTTTTCATAGAAAGAAGAGTGTCCCCTGCTGTTATCTGTCTGGTCTATGGACTGCATTCCACATCTAAGAAGAGATGGCTTACACTAGGTAAAAGGGGCGGGAGGGGGAAACTTTGCTTGTGAATATCTCTTAAACATAAAGGTTTGAGAGATAAGACTTATATCATTCTTCATGTTTTTTTAATGCCTACAAAATAAAATAAAGATAAAACAAAGTATTACTATCCCTTTAATTCTGTAGAAATTATTCAAACAGAACTGATTTATTTGAATGCCAGAGGTTTACACAAAGCATTGCTTTGCAATGCGTACATACCCCTCTTGCACTCAAAGGGTTAAACAATAGTGACCATTAGGATTCTGTGTCCGGACTTTGAGGCGGAGACTTATTATTGGCAGGTTAGAATTACATAATCCTTTGAGTACCTGCAGGATTTGCAACACATTGCTCTGCAATGTGTTGCACACCACTGTGATGCTCAAAGGGTTAAATATGGCCAAAAAATATATATTTAGAGCCCTGCTTGTAAAAAGAAATATAAAAGTTCAAGAAAAATATCCCTCAATTAGGGAAATTCTTAAAACCTTTCCAGATCATGTCATTTGAGGACTAGAGTTTGTATCTATGCAGTATGTACAATAATTGTTGGACTTGGCACCGTACTCAAAGAGAAATTAAATCAATTCTGGTTTTAGTAAGCCACCGCTATTTATAACATAAGAGAACTCAAAGAGGGTTTGAGCTTTATGAAATTAAAAACCTCTCTGGTATGCTACTTGACTTCATAAAATTTTATTTTTTTGTAAATGGACATTTACTCTAAGATATCATCTGTAAAATGTTGCTCCTTGCTACAGAAGGTCTAAAACAGGGCTGTCCAAGTTCAGGGCCACCAATAGGCCAGGGTGTAAGGGTTTCCCTGATTAAACACAGGTGAGTCAGTCACAATGAATGAGGTACTGTTTATCTCACCTGTGCTTAATCAGGGAAATCTTTACATCCTGGCATGTTGGTGGCACTTGAGGACTGAACTTGGACAGTCCTGGTCTAAAACATAGTGGGATGTATGTTGTATTCTGGACACTATGTTTATATAAGCAAGTGAATAGGCATCTCAGAACTGATCAGAATTGCACCCTATAGCACTTCTGTTTCCCAACCTACCTTCCTCTAGACCATTTATTCTCAACTCAAGTCCTCAGGGCACAGCAACAGATAATATTTTTAGGATATTTGTAATTAAGTACAGGAAACTCAATCAAAATAACTGAGCCACCTGTGTTATAGCAAGGATAAAATGAAAATCTGCCTGTTCGTGTTCTCCCAGGACTAAGTTTGAGCAACACTGCTCTAGACTGTAAGCCTTCATGAGCCAGGGCCCTCTGATCCCTTTGTTTTCATGAATATGATTGTTGAATATAAAAGAGCTAATTGTGCAGAACTGGATAACATTAACCTCAAACACAGAAAAGTTGGTCTGGAGAGATCAAATATGGAGGTTTATAAGTTGAAGAATAATCTAAATCAAATCAAATATTTGGTGTGACCATCCTTTGCCTTCAAAACAGCATCAATTCCTCTAGGTACATTTGCACACAGTTTTGTAGGGAATTCTGCAGGTAGGTTCATCCAAACATCTTGGAGAACTAACCACAGTTCTTCTGTGGATTTAGGCAGCCTCAGTTGCTTCTCTCTCTTCATGTAATCCCATGCAGACTCGATGATGTGAAGATCAGGGCTGTGTGGGGTCCATACCATAATTTCCAGGACTCATTGTTCTTCTTTACGCTGAAGTTAGTTCTTAATGACTTTAGCTGTATGTTTGGGGTCGTCATGCTTCAGAATAAATTTGGGGCTAATCAGATGCCTCCCTGATGGTACTGCATGATGGATAAGTATCTGCTTGTACTTCTCAGTATTGCAGAGACCATTCATCCTGACCAACTCCATTTGCAGAAATGAAGCCCCAAACTTGCAAGGAACCTCCACTATGCTTCACTGTTGCCTGAGAAAAACATTTTTGTACTGCTCTCCAGCCCCACTGGATACAAACTGACTTCTGCTACAGCCAAATATTTAAAAAATTGACTCATCAGTCCAGACCACCTGCTGCCAATTTTCTTCACCTTTTCTGCACCCTGGTTCCTGTGTTTTCATGATAGTTGACTCTCTTGGCCTTGTTTCCACATCGGAGGTATGGATTTTTGGCCACATGTCTTTCATGAAGATAACTTCTGACCAGACTTCGGACAGTAGATGGGTGTACCAGGTCCCACTGTTTACTGCCAATTCTGAGCTGATGGCACTGCTGGACATATTCCAATTGTGAAGGGAAGTAAGCATGATGTGTCTTTCATCTGCTGCACTAAGTTTCCTTGGCCAACCACTGTGTCTACAGTCCTCAACATTGCCCGTTTCTTTGTGCTTCTTCAAAAGACCTTGGGCAGCACATCTGGAAACCCATGCCTGCCTTGAAATTTCTGCCTGTGAGAGACTTTTCTGATGCAGTATAATTACCTTGTGCCTTGTTGCAGTGCTCAGTCTAGCCATGGTGTATGACTTTTGACATTAAACCGTCTGCAGCAACCTCACTTTGTTAACTGAGTTTGGCTGTTCCTTACCAAGTTTTATTCCTCATACACAGATGTTTTTGTTTCAGTTAATGGTTGAGTTTCAACCCACATGTTAAATTGATGATCATTAGCACCTATCTGGTGTAATTGTTTAATCATACACCTGACTATATGCCTACAAAATTCTGACTTTGTAGAAGTGTACCTAGAAGAATTGACACTTTGGAGGCAAAGGGTGGTTACGGCAAATATTGATTTGATTTAGATTTTTCTTCTGTTCACTCACTTTGCATTTTATTAATCGATAAAAATAAACTATTAACATGTCTATTTTTGAAATCATTGTTACTTGACAACATTTTTACATCTGCCTAAAACTTTTGCACAGTACTGTATATTCCATTACATTTCCACACATGTAAGCTATGTACCTATAAGAAACCAACTAGCAACATTGCTAGTCAAATCATCTACAATAATATTTTATTTAATCTTGATTTTATTGTTTTTTCTACTGGTCCACATTGATGTATAGAACAACTATAGCTGCAGAATGGCAATTTCATTGTAAGAACAGTCACATGTAGTAAATTATCTTAGATTGTGTGTCCTATGTTTATATAACCACACCTTAGCTGTTATAAGAATGCTCATGCTGTAGTTATAGAGCTGACTAGCTTAATTCTGTGTACCACAGGAGGCTATGACTAAAATGCTCATTACCCAGATGGATTGTGAGTCGTGGTACATGTATAGTATCTAAAGAGTCTTAGTTGTATTTATAGAGCTGATTGGCTTGATATTGTAAGGGGTCTCTGTGTTATAGGACTCATTCAGTCAAACTGTGCGACAAGATATGTTAAACATGTGAAATGCCCATATGCCATGATTGACTGAGTTCAAACTTATGTAAATGATATATATGAGGACCTGGCATTCATGTCTAGTGGGTCAAAACTAAATATTGAGCCATTGCCCTCTCTCTGAGAATGCAAGTTGTTCTGTTGTCAACAGAATATTTAATAAAGTGTTTTTATTATACACTGACTTTGCTACTGATACTGCTGAAAGCCTGGGATTGTGCCATCACACTAGCTTATGTTCACACCTTTGGAGTGGATCATTCATTACAGGCACACTGGAGCTGAAGGTTGGGTGAGTGCAAGCCAAGGTGAGGGTTTTATTACTAGTTATTGTAAATATTATCTCTGCGGCTCTTACTTCCAACCACAGATCCGCTTCATTTTGATTGTCTTCAGTTAAGGTGTTAATGCAGACCTTATCTTCATTTTTTACTGTTATATATATTATTTTTTTCTGTTGGCAGTAAAAGGTGAACACATTTAATGTTTTATCATGATTTCTGCTTTGACTGGATAATTCCAAACAAAGTTAGAAGATATGGAAATTTTCTATTAGATGAAAAAATAAAGTAAATAATTATTGGAATATAAAATTTTAAAAAATCTTGCACTATTTTTGGGGATGTCTTCTGAATATTTTTTACCCACCGATGAAGGCTTCTGGTAAACATAACAGGAGACAGTTTGGCAGTGATAAATGATGAATTATTCTCAGTACTGATGGGCAAACCCAGGAAAATACTCATACCCGAGGACTAACTACAAGGGGTGCAGTTGTGGCAGGGAACAGCATCCCATTGACTGTACACTGTCCTGCAACCCCTTACTTCGTTTGATGACCACTGACATAATCACACACATCTGCATCCAGCCAGAAAGGTTTTCCTAACCCATGTGGAGGGGGCAGCCTACCTTAGGATTACACCCCAGGGCTCCATAGGTTCTACTGATGCACTTGACTCACAATAATAAAGTCTACAGTTTGAAAGATTTATTGTGGCTTTTCATTGGTTAGCTGATGATCTTGGAAGTTGTAGCCTGACAATAGCAGTAGAGTTACTGATTTAGGTCAATGATGGCCATTTTGAGCCAGTGCACTTTGTTTAAATGTGTGTTTAAATGTGAGAATGTACATCTCAGTCACCCCTAGGCAAGGCATCATAAGCATCCTTGGTACTACCTCAGTCTTCATATGTCCATTTTCCTCAGCCTCATTCATTGACATGGAAAATGCTCTTAGCCTATAATATATTTAGGGTGCTTAACCCTTTGGATGCTAGAGAAACTTCAGTACATTGCTTCACACTGCAATGCTTTAGAGACATCTTTAGCATCCAAGGGTATAAATAAGGGCCAATTAATCATACTGTGCAACATGACACAAATGAAAAAATGTTAAATTCACACCCACTGCTTCCATAACAATATTGCAACACACATTTTCTGAGTATTCTGATCTATTAAAGTCCATACACAACACACAGAAGCAGTCTGAATGGAATAGTCATTTAATAAGAGATCTTCTTAATATGGCAGGATATTTTAATGATCTGTAAATCAATTGTTATTACAGTGTCCCTGATCACTCCAGTGTCTCAGTTTCTCTCTGATTTTTGAACAATTAATCCAACAAAGCTCCCTTTTCCTTCTGTGCTGAAAAAAATACAACATTCCCATGCTGTTTTATAAGGTACAAAAACACAAAAAATGACTTTACCTGCTAAATAGATATATTTGCGTATATAAATGAGCATGTAAACTGGTAAATAAATGAGTCTCCATAGATTAGGAGCTGCTGCCTGCTTCAGAGGCACTGTAATTGTCCTGGCCACACCCACATTTTAGAATGTGGGTGGGTCAGGACAGCTGAAGCACCATTCAGTAATTGTCTCTCTTGGCTAGCCTAGTCTAATGAGAAATCCATCCCTTTGTATAAGAATTATGTGCATGAGGTATGCTAATTCTTTTGAACTCGTATGGCTGTTAGCAAATATTTTTATCCCTATACCAGGCTGCTCATTGTTTACTTTTTAGCTTCAGCACTTTATCAGCTTATTTCTTTACTTTAGTCATGTGTGTAATGTTGGTTTTGTCATGTGTGCCTGTGCATTGTCATATAATTGATGACAGATGGGGCCTATCTCAATGTATTTGTCCTGGTATTCATAAACATAATAAAGGAAGCCTAATTGGGCTGCAGGCACTTGACTTCATACTGTAGCTTCTAGCCCCTGACGGCTCCCACTCTCAGTCGTATCTATCATAACTACATAAAAAGGCCTATCTTCAGAGCAGCTCCCGTCTTCCCATAAACAGAGAGGAATTTCTGCTTATTCATCCTTTACAATATAAATAAAAATACATCAAAGTTGTGGATTATAAAAAGTTAAGATCCCTGACAAATCTGGGGTTGCAAAGGCATTGCTTGTATGAAGAAAAATTAAACTAATTGTCAGGTCAGTGCCCCCAACCTATATCTTACTGCTTTTCATAGTCAATAAATGATGTGTGAATACAGTAAGCAGCAATGCATCTAGGGAGTGCTTTTGGCACAAATTTCCTCTTCCAGATACTGGCACTGTAGATTACTGCCATATTTTACTTTGATCTGTCAATGATACAACTGGGATACAGCAACTGCTACTGAAGGAGGAAAACAGAGGCCCCAGAGCCTGCTTAATATCTACTTAAGTGTTGTGCAGTAACACCAAATACATATTGTGATACACAGAATACAATATAAAAAATGATTCTACACTTGGCAAAGTCTTTACTGTTATACTTTGATACAGATAATTAATTAAATATGACAGATTAGTGGCGTGTTAATGGATTGATATTTGTGAAAGAGATTTGAGCAATATATCAGAACCCTGGATTAATTAACCCATTGAGGCATTGTGTGCCCCTCTGACACTCAAAGGGTTAATGGTAATTTTGAAGCAGTCATACTCGAAGTTCACCTTACTGCTGGAATGGAATCTTGGCACATGTGATCTCCTCTGATTGGCTGCCTCCATTGAAATATATCCCTCCACTGAGGGCATAGGGCATACAATTGCTGTATATCAAGGATAGTTCATTCCTGGATCTCCAGTTGTTGCGGATTAGAAAATAATAAACTGCTGGTACCTATATGTACCCAGCACATACAGTGTTAAGGGCCTGTAATTAACCGCATGGGTGCTAGAGTTAACAGTCTGAACTTAACACCATGGGTGCTAGAGAAGTTCCTTTGCCAGCACATACTCCAGAGAAGGGGAAAGAAACCTGATGCCTTCCACCTGATTAGGACTATGATTTACATGTTCCCCAGCCAACGGCTGGAGGACCACAGGTTGTCCATTGCGGATTAGAACTCACATCATCCTCCACAGCTGGAGGTCCATCACTTAACTAGCCCTACCCTACCTCAGAGCTTTCTCTGCTTTCAGTGATAGAAGTGGCCATATTATATAGATTACCACTTACTTGCCTAGATATAATTGTAGGGTATTAATACATCATTGGTTTTACCCCCAAATTATTGCATGGACTACAGTACAAATTTTCAGATAGAATCCAGTGATAACCTTTTCACCCACAGTTGACAAAATCTCACTCCATGATTATACCTGTTATAACATGTCCTGACAGTGTTATAGGATTCTTTATGCAATGTGTTGCAATAACTACTTTGTTAATGATTGTGATATCAGCCCTTTAAAATATATAGGTGAAAAGATATCACAAATGGGAACTTTTATCATAACTTAAGTTATCAGTTAAATAGAATTTGGCCCATTGACTGCAGAGACTGCATCACATTTTTCAATGGAATCTGCATATTTAGATTTAGATTTCCATTTGGCAGTCTGCATTTAGATTTTCTCCATATAATCTATCATAAAAATAAAAAGGGTAATATATTAATGCGGAACTACCACCCGACACAATCTTTAGCTTCACCAAGTTCCCATCTGGCGACTAGCTGCTTAGTAGCGCTAGTTGCCAAAATAATTACCCTATTTAATAGATTTCTGCTCTCTTCCCCGGCTGACAGGCAGGACAGAGCGCGGACATCTTACCATTGTGACGTCCTTGCGCCTGAGCTGTCAGTCCCAGCCGTGTCTAGTAGGCGTTACTAGGAGCCAATTGGCTCCGGCTGGGACTGACAGCTCAGACACGTGGACCTCACAATGGCAAGATGTTTGCACTCCGTCCTGCCTGTTAGCTGGGGAAGAGAACAGAAATCTATTAAATAAGGTAATTATTCTGGCGACTAGCGCTACTAAGCAGCTAGTTGCCAGATGGGGACTTGGTGAAGCTAAAGATTGTGTCGGGTGGTAGTTCAGCTTTAACCCTTTAAGTACCAAATGGGTGGATAATGCATTGCATTGCCCACCCCTCTGGTCCTTAAAGGGTTAAATGCTGCAGTATATTTTCCCTATATTTACTGTATATATATATATATATATATATATATATATATATATATATATATATATACACACACAGAAAAATGTAGTTCATACAGTTCCATACAGTTCATACAGTTTCTCATATTCTCAATGGAAATGCATAACAGTTCCAAGGAATGAGCTGATCCGTGAGGCTGGGAACTTTATTATTATACACTCTGAAAAGACATATGAACATCATCACTTACTATGGTGCTGTACCTATCAACCTGGATATGTACCTTTTACTGAAATTACAGTATTTTTTCCAATGAGCATCTATTTATTCAGCAATGCCCATGCTGACAGTGATTAGCCAGTGCACCCACTGATTAGCCTGTAGCTGCATACTGTCCTCTGATTGGGTGGTTGCTGTCAGGCATGTTGCCCAACCCATATTACCTATTAACTTAGAAATAAATAAAGCTGAATATTTCTTAAAGTATAGCTTTGAATAAAAAATGTCTAACACAAATACATGGGATTTTGAAATTTCCAAGTCATAATAACGTATTAGCTCCACTTTAAAGGAACAGTAAACCCTAAAACCCTATACTAATTAAAAGACTGGTCAAATACCCTTAATAAGGACTAGCAGTCTTGGGAAATTACCTTCCCTTAAGGACTGATTTGATGTAGGCCAAAGCACAGGCACACTGTCACTGGAAAAACAGTGACAGTCCAGGCAGGACACAGGGTTGTTAAGGGGTTAACAACCTCTATGTGCTTCAGTAGCTCAGGGTTTAACATTTACCTATTTGCATGGCCGAACCCACTCTCTCTCTCCTGAAGAGATTCTCCAGAGCTGAATTACAAAACTAGTTTGGTGCCATAGACAGTGCATAGAACTTCTGAGGCTTATGTACTAAGCAGAACAGGAGTAAACCAACTGTCTGATAGGGGAAATATAAACATTTCATTAGTTAAATGCACCTTTTAGTTCCATAAGTGCTACAGACAAGGCCTTCAGTACGAATCATATTGGAGACATCTCTTGCATTCATGGGGTTAAAATCGGATCTTAAACCAATGGGAGTTTTGGAAATGTTTATTTGTCCCCTGTGGTGCAGTTGGTTTACTCCAGAATTACTCCAGTTTATATTACATAGCCACTCTGTCTGGTATGATAGGGGAATCAGGGCTTAAAATGTGAAGTCCTTTGCTACTAGCCAGACCAGAAAAGTTACTCGCCACTGCAAGCCATAACATACCCACCAGGGCTGAATTTCTACTCGCCAGGGCTAAATTTTCACTCACCATTGGCTAGTGGCGAGTGGAAATTTTGAGCCCTGGGTGAATGACTACTACCATCTGTGTGCACATTTCCTCTTCCTCAGAAGGACTTCCTATTCATGCTTAGAAACAAGGCTAAGAAATTCTATTTTATGTATTTTATTCCTGTTTTTATTTGTTATTAAAATATTCATTATATACTCCGGTGTCAGCAGATTTTTTTCCTTGGAAGAGTTATCATCCCAATGGAAATGAGTGTATTTTCTCAATATGCCCTTATTGTTAATGTCTGGTATATGCCCACATTAACCATCCATGTATGTAAGTAGACTTGTTTACATATTTAACCGTATTGTAGAAGTGTTACAATGCCCCATTGCTTTTCTTTTTTTTTTCGTTAAAGAAAGGAGTTTGGGCTTAGAAAACAAAATGATTAGTCAAGTTAATACTGGATTCATCTGTGTGTTTCCAGTCTGGCACCAATCTAACTTATCACCATCTTTTTCCACATCATCAAACAGTGAAAAAGAAGAATGAGTTAGCATGTTGCACTTCTCATTCCTCATTTACTGGCTGATTCACAGGATGCAGGAATCAATAGTGATTTATTGGCTGTTGTTCATCACCCGCCTTACCAGTTGTAGTTTAATGGCTCACACTTGAAAGTTTCTTTTGTCTGTGATATGCGCAAGAGTAGATACCAGTGGTAATGTGAAATGAGCATCAATTTAACAATAGAATTAGTTGCTTCTCAGTATGCTGTTTGACTGAAAATCTGCTCAGACAAATGGCTTATTGATATATTTGATTCTTTTATCTTTTGTCAAGATTTTGAGCGGTATCAGGTGTGTGTTTGATTTTTACTTTTACTAATTAGGATTTGTAAGCTAGTAAATGACCAGAAAATAGCAAAACAAGTTAAGACTAATTTATTTAAGCAGAACTAGTTTATCTTCTGTCAGATTAGCATCCCCCTATTACCACCTTCTCTGGATACTTTGTAACTAACCTTCATGTTTTCTCCATTTTACAGACTGGAATAACACAGTGTGACAGGATACAATACTTCACTGTCATGAGGATGATAAGAAATATTTACAATTCATTCTTTTTTCTTACCTTCTTACCTTCGTTATGCCTCTTAAATCTTCCTAGCATATTTTTTATAAGGAGATCAAAAAGCATATATATTTCTGTATTGCATATACTCACATCTACACAGGCTATACCAGTGAGCCTCAGTGTAACACACGTGCCTAGAGACTGAATATACTATATAATTAATTTTTTCTAGTAAATTATAATTAACATAAGACAAATACCAAGCATATAATGAATAGCTAAAAACAGTATGACATAATAGAAAATTAAAACAAAGGTGTGCTTTCATAAAGTCCAAAAAAGTCCCAATAGTACTAAGTAATAAACAATGATGACGATATCCTAGTTCCCATTTCTCTTACTGGCCTTGCAGCTGTTTAACGGTCATCTGGTCCATGGTCCCGCTGACCTGCAGATTATGCTGGTATAGAAAACACAAGGCAACACAGCAAAATGACCCTCAAAGAGTAGCCTATTTTTTAAAATGTATAAAGAAAACTTTAAAAATTACAATGCAAATGCTTTAAGTTTTTTTTTTATACATGTTTTAAAACACCAGGAAATGGAGGATTTTTAAAGTAGTACATATATTTTTTTGGTTTACATTTTGGCCTATAGCCATCTAAATCTCTGGGTTGAAACATTGTGGAGGAAGATGGAGGACTTAACCCAGATTATATATGTTTTTATGTGTGCATCTACTGGAGGCTGGATTAGCTTCTCATTCTGGTGAGATGCTTTTTGCTCTGTCACTTTCTTTTGTCTTTTATGAGGAGTACAGAGGATAATACTTGTTCTACACTCTATGGGCTAGATTCTATTACAAGTGCTAAATATTAACTCCAGTTTTATCAAACATTTTCCTATTGAAGTCTATGGGGAAAACCGGAGATAAAAGCAGAGATAAAATTAACACCTGTAATAGAATCTAGCCCCTGGTGAAATGCGTTTTGCTCTGTCACTTTCTTTTGTCTTTTACGAGGAGTACAGAGGATAATACTTGCTCTACACTCTATGGGCTGGATTCTATTGCAGGTGGTAAATATTAACACCGTTTTATCAAACATTTTCCTATTGAAGTCTATGAGGAAAACTGGAGATAAACGCAGTGATAAAATTAGCACCTGCAATAGAATCCAGCCCTATTCCATTAACATTGATTAGTTCATTACATGGGTACAAATCTGGGAAACATTAGGTGGAATATAAACTAAAAGCCGAGTCATTCGGGGAAAAAAATATACCTTGGTGGCGGATGTATTAATAAGTCCTGGAATAATTCTGGAGTAAACCAAATGTGACAAAGGGGACAAACACAAAACTGCCCAAATTCCCATTGATTTTAACGGAACTCTTAACTGTTTGAGTGATAGAGATGACTTGTGTTGGAGACCTTTCTAGCATTCAAGGCATTAAATATCCCATTTAAATCAATAGGAATATTTATTCATCCTTTATGGTGCAGCTGGTTTGCACCAGAATTGCTCCAGTTCTCCAGCTCTTCAGCTGCCATACGTAAAAAACACCCAACTAAAAGCAATGGGATAACCTGTCACTGCCCCAGTTTTGCAGTAGGGAGACTTTAGTAAATAACCCACTGGGCCAGATTTCCTATTAGGCAAAGTTGACAGCTGCCTAGACTTGGAACAGATACACTCTGGGGCTGACCCCTTTAGGAGGCCAAAAAAGTATTGATTGGGGGCCTTCAAATGAAATATATGTTACACTCTGCTCAAAAAGCCTGTATATGGTGCATGTGTATATATATATATATGTGTGTGTGTGTGTGTGTGTGTATACACACACACACACTGTGTAGGTGGGGGTTTTTAACAGTAAAATGGAGACTTACTTTTAAATATTTGTCCACTGCTTGCCTAGGGTGCCTTATGGTGAGGAATGCCACACTTGTGTCAACTATCCACTCCATAGTAAGCTATGGTGTGGTCAGAACAAAACCAAAGAATATCTGGCTCCATGGACATGCTATCCAGTACTAATTAAAGATTACATCTGGTGAACGAGTTCTCTCAGAATTGATTCACAGTGGCCATTACGATTTTCTAATCAGATTACGGTAAATTGGTGGTTATTACTGGGAGGTATTTTTGTTCCTTTCAACAATAAACTGGATATTCAGAACCTATATCATGCTCTTTGTTTGGGCTGCCATAAAGGAGATGATATTTTGCAACAAATCATAGCAACAGAGAATAAACTGGAAACATTCAGTGGGTGAGTAAACTAGCAGATCATTTTATCAGAAACAAACAAAAGTGAAGAACTTGTTGAACTGTCAACAGGAAAGAAGGACAGATGATGTCACAGTTCCTGTAGGGATATGCGGAGACAGTACAATACTGTAGATTGGTGGTTGCTGTATAGCAACAGAATAGCACTACAACAGACATCCTGCTATCTGTCAAAGAATTTCCTGGTTCTTTTTGCTGACATGTACAGTTACAAAGGGAACATACCAAAAAGCAGTACAGGTGATGCAATAACAGTACATTTAAATGAAAGTGATTTACATATGGATACCTAATGGAAATAAATCTAAATATGTACGTTGGAAAAAATGTTTAGACTAGTAAAGTGTACATAGATAAAGGTATTAAAGAGCTAAAATTATCTTCTATTTTAGAAAGGGTTAGTTTGCTTATGTAGGTCTGCAGAGTTCCCTGGGATTCCATGGTATATTGTAATTATCTAGTCTGGAATAAACTTGAGCACGGCAAAAATTTCAGACCTGTTCGACTCCCCCTTGTGGTGGCAATAAGGTACTAGGCCTGCCTGTCTGCCTGCACAACTGTGAGACTGGCTGTGTCACTCTGAAAACTATTAAAACAACTTCCTAATATTTTGCATAGGAACAAAGATGACTCTCCCTTGCGGTGGCAATAAGGTACTAGGCCTGCCTGTCTGCCTGCACAACTGTGAGACTGGCTGTGTCACTCTGAAAACTATTAAAACAAATTCCTAATAGAGGGCTTATAATTTTATGTCCTTTGCTACTAGCCAGACCTGGAAAGTTACTCGCCACTGCAAGCCATAACATATCCACCAGGGCTGAATTCTACTCGCCAGGGCTGAATTTTCACTCGCCATTGGCTAGTGGCGAGTGGAAATTTTGAGCCCTGCCTAATATTTCTAATATTTTGCACAGGAAAAAAGATGACTCTGTCTTGCAGTGGCAATAAGGTACTAATGCTGGCTGTCTGCCTATGCTACCTGCCTGCCTACACAACAACTGGGCACTCTCTGTCTCCTTCTGCTCTCTCTGAGCTCCAACAACGGACTAACAGGAAATGCAGGCTGTCTGGGTGTCTGACGTGTCATTAGTCCAACCTCCATCATGAAATGAAGAAGCTAATTGGACTAGGGAGGGAGAGAAAGTATGGAGGGAAAGTATAAACAACATTTACCTTTCGGACGGCCTGAATGATGCAGAATGACCCTTATTCATCCGAATTCCAAAATTGCCCAAACCGTTTTGCACAAGTCTAGTTTGGAACAGAATTAAGATTTGGGGGAAGATTATAATATATAAAGCCAGTGCAAGTGGTGCAGTGAATAAAAAGAAGCCACACTACTACAAGTGATGCACAATATAGGCCTCAGTACTGCAAGCTGAAAATATACACCTTCACCATGGCTCAGAATCCAGTTGTTATATTACATGTACATTAGGTAAAAGTTAGCTTCCATCCTCCTTTGCTTAACCCCTTAAGGTCCATTGACGTGGCAGGACCGTCACGCTGGTCTAGCACTTAAGGACCAGTGATGGTCCTGGTACATCACATATTGTGGAGTGCGGTGAGTAATACCGGGACTGAAGTTGATCGATCCAAGACCGGAGAGATCTCTTTCAGTCCCCCGTTCGGACGTGGGACGGCACGTCAAAGTTTACTATCTGGTCCTTAAAGGACCACACACCCCAGGACCGCTGGTACTTAAGGGGTTAATATTTGTAATATATGCCACTTTATTTGGGTAGTTTTTAAGATGGCATGTTATATTCCTTGCAAGGAAGGGACCAGCTAAGGAAGGTATTTGAATATGTGTATGTTTGTGTATGCTTCTGTGTGTGGGTTTATGTGTATGTATGTTTGTGTGTGTATGGATGTGTATTATGTGTGTGTATGCATGTGCATTGTGTGCATGTGTTTGTTTTCATTTGTATAGTATGCATGTGCATGTGTGTGTGTTTGTGCGTGCATGTGGGTGTCTCTATTTGTATGTGTGTGTGTTTGTGTCTGGGCATGCATGTGCACTCTGTATGTGTTTATGTGTATCTATGCGTGAGTGATTGTGTGTATGTTTATGTGTGTGTGTCAGAGAATGCATGTTTGTGTTAGCGTGTATGTATGTACGTATGTATGTCAGAATGTGTGCATGTGTGTGCTTTTGTGCATGTGTGGGCAGGTGTTTGTGAGTGTGTGTGTGTGTGTGTGTAACTTTGTATATAGGTCAATGCATAATAAACTGCTCCAAAAAATAAAGGGAACACTTAAACAACACAATGTAACTCGAGGTCAATCACACCTCTGTGAAATCACACTGTCCACTCAGGAAGCAACACTGATTGACAATCAATTCCACATGCTGTTGTGCAAATGGAACAGACAACAGGTGGAAATTATAGGCAATTAGCAAGACACCCCCAATAAAGGAGTGGTTCTGCAGGTGGTGACCACAGACCACTTCTCAGTTCCTATGCTTCCTGATGTTTTGGTCACTTTTGAATGCTGGCGGTGCTTTCACTCTAGTGGTAGCATGAGACGGAGTCTACAACCCACACAAGTGGCTCAAGTAGTGCAGCTCATCCAGGATGACACATCAATGCGAGCTGTGGCAAGAAGGTTTGCTGTGTCTATCAGCGTAGTGTCCAGAACATGGAGGCACTACCAGGAGACAGGCCAGTACATCAGGAGACGTGGAGGAGGCCGTAGGAGGGCAACAACCAAGCAGCAGGACCGCTATCTCCGCCTTTGTGCAAGGAGGAGCAGGAGGAGCACTGCCAGAGCCCTGCAAAATGACCTCCAGCAGGCCACAAATGTGCATGTGTCCACTCAAACGGTCATAAACAGACTCCATGAGGGTGGTATGAGGGCCCGACGTCCACAGGTGGGGGTTGTGCTTACAGCCCAACACCGTGCAGGACGTTTGGCATTTGCCAGAGAACACCAAAATTGGCAAATACGCCACTGGCGCCCTGTGCTCTTCACAGATGAAAGCAGGTTCACACTGAGCACATGTGACAGACGTGACAGAGTCTGGAGATGCCGTGGAGAATGTTCTGCTGCCTGCAACATCCTCCAGCATGACCGGTTTGGCGGTGGGTCAGTAATGGTGTGGGGTGGAATTTCTTTGGGGGGCCACACAGCCCTCCATGTGCTTGCCAGAGGTAGCCTGACTGCCATTAGGTACCGAGATGAGATCCTCAGACCCCTTGTGAGACCATATGTTGGTGCGGTTGGTCCTGGGTTCCTCCTAATGCAAGACAATGCTAGACCTCATGTGGCTGGAGTGTGTCAGCAGTTCCTGCAAGAGGAAGGCATTGATGCTATGGACTGGCCCGCCCGTTCCCCAGACCTGAATCCGATTGAGCACATCTGAGACATCATGTCTCGCTCCATCCACCAACGCCACGTTGCACCACAGACTGTCCAGGAGTTGGCGGATGCTTTAGTCCAGGTCTGGGAGGACATCCCTCAGGAGACCATCCGCAACCTCATCAGGAGCATGCCCAGGCGTTGTAGGGAGGTCATACGGGCACGTGGAGGCCACACACACTACTGAGACTCATTTTGACTTGTTTTAAGGACATTACATCAATGTTGGATCTGCCTGTAGTGTGGTTTCCATTTTGATTTTGAGTGTGACTCCATATCCAGACCTCCATGTGTTGATAAATTTGATTTCCATTGAGAATTTTTGTGTGATTTTGTTGTCAGTTCATTCATTCAGATCTAGGATGTGTAATCTTAGTGTTCCCTTTATTTTTTGGAGCAGTGTATATCTGACACATAAAGAAGGCTGGTAAATTATGTTACCAGGGATTCATGTAGGTTCAGTATCAGTAATGTATCTTTTAATGAGGCTCTGGATACTGGGAGCACGGTATGGAAGAGAAGACATACCCTGAGTCAAGGGAGTTGCTTGGTTCCGAAAATACCAGGGGCTTGGGCCAACCTAATACATTATTAGCTCACTGCACAGCCCACTTGTAACATTACGTACAGAGATTTGTGCCATTACATGCTCCAAACTAGCAACAAGATCTGGGCTTTAGCCCCCTCAGCCAGTAACTAGCAAAGCCTCTGTCTTGAGACAACTTATCTGCTCTTGTTGGGTTACCCAGCTTGTCAACAATTGTTGGCATGACTTTTACATTCACTTAAATTGTTTGATATATTGTTTACATTTTTATCATTTAAGTTAACTTCTGAAATTGGATTTGAGGTTTAAGTTGAGAAGTGATTGGTCATGTTTATTTTTCTTTGAAGTTTATTGTGCCAAGGGCAGCAGGTGCACTTTGAAGAAAAACAGCAAGAGAACACTCCAAGGCATATAAAACGTCCATACTTTATTGATCTCTGTTGAAGTGGGCATATCACATAGACTTTTTTACATATCTGAAAATATCATTCAAAACTGCACATGTGTCATGTTAACCAAAAGTCCAGCAGAGTATAGTTTAGGAGATAGTCACAATTTTATTTCTGGGAAAAGGAAAAGTGAAAGTCTCCTTATGCACCTCAGTGCTTAATTATCTTATGAAACATCACTGAAAACCTTTTGTTAACATAAGAAGTGTCACTGAAATGCTTAATTAGCATATGAAACAACACTGGTATTGCACAGGCATTTCAATTAGCAGACATTAGCATATAGAAGTATGAATATATATGAATAATTGTACATTTGTTGGTCTTTTGGCTGACATAACACATAGCCATTTTTTAATGAAGTTTTCAAATACGCAAATTTGAATCATGGTGACATGTCCAATTTAAAATTAATAATCACAAAAATCAGGCATCAACACAGGCTAGAAGTGCACTGTAAAAAAAAGAGGATATGCTCACTGGATATAACCCTGCTACAGGTGACGACAGATGTTTTGTACTTCCTATTGCTTCATCTCGACTTGTAGTAGACAGAGCTTAAGCGAATGCATTGTGCTTCACATCATATACTGGAATTGTAACTTGTGCTTGAGTTCATGGGTAGAGGGGAAGACTGATGTAACATCCACATATGTCTGGTTTGGGGAAATAGAAATTTACTCTGTGGTAATACATTATACTTGACAAGAGAAATATGCTGTCTTTTAGGGCAACTTCAGTAGGCAATGGGTAAGAACATTTTTATTTGAAAGCAGCTGTAATCTCTCCTTTGCTTTAGGTTCATCCAGATTGATAGAGTGTTCAATAATCAATTATGCAGAACCATGGTAGACATATGTAGAATTGAACAAGGGCTTTTGGAAATAAACATTTGGAAGCATGTAGTTTAAGGTAATTTTGGTAAGCTTAGTTCAGAGGTCTTAAATGGTGATCTTAAATTATTTATCAATAAACAAAAGAGAAAACAAGGGGGGTGCCCCTAGTGTAGCAAATATTGAAATAATTCCACCACTGAAACACCCCACATGTTGGTACTCACAAAAGGAATGGCTGTCAATCACATATATGATTAGCAGCAGACATGCATGTATGTGTAATCAAACTGCCCCACAACAGTGTTCTGGATGCTCTCCATTTGGTTCACACAGGCTGCTCTTCATATACATGTTCTCTCCAGATGGCAATAACCCATACAACAAAAAAGAAAGGAGGCATCAAAATAGTGCAATACTGAACCAATGTAGCAACGCATAGAAAACAAAATTGCACTCACAAATACTGGTGTTCAGTGGAGGAGTATACCAGGAGCTGACAATACAGGCATGCTGAGATCATCACCTGACTCAGGTTATCTGCAAAGAGCGAATCAGTAGTGTCAGATGAGAAGGACCCATTCTCAAGATGTGTAAATCAAATATAGATGTAATCCAAAAATATATGTTAAAATGTCATAAAAGCTAACTTTGATCAATCGGTCTTCACAGCAAAATATGTTAGTGGGATATGTCATTTATAATTATACCATCGTATGGTTTGTCTTTATGACATTTTAACATATTTTTGGATTAAATCTATCCTATATAATAATTCGCTAAATCGTGTGTAACGCCGCGTCATGTGCAGTAGACACAGGAGCGTCCCTCTCTGTATCAGTCGCGGCGCGGGCAGTCTCTACTGAGCATGACGGCACCGCGACCGACTGACTGTGGCACTGTGGCCCGTGTAACAGGCTCTTCAACTAGTATTTAATAATCCTCTACAGACCACCAATATATGTGAATGCAAGTTTGTTTTTCTATTCGTGGTTACATTGGTACAGTATTAAATTATTATGGCTCCCCCTTTGTTTTTTATTGCATGGTTAAATTATTTATGGATTTTGCAGAATTTGTAAATTATGCAACAAATTTCATATATGTATGGTGAGGTTGACTTTTCCTATAGGTGGGTAGAGGCTGGACTTAAACAAACCCCCATAATTTTCTAAGAGTTATTCCTCCTTATATTAGCAGTAGATGTCATAATCAGGTATCTGTCTGTATAATATAAAGTGCTAGGCTGCAAAGCTCCCTGTGTACGTAACCGCACATGCGCAGTGGAGACTGCCGGAACGATGCAGTCATGCTCAGTAGAGAATGCCAGAAAGATGTAGTCATGCTAAGTAGAGACTTCCAGAACAATGCAGTCATGCTCAGTAGAAACTGCCAGAACAATGCAGTCATGATCAGTAGAGACTGCCAGAACGATGCAGTCATGCTTAGTAGAGACTGCCAGAACAATGCCGTCATGATCAGTAGAGACTGCCAGAACGATGCAGTCATGCTCAGTGGATACTGCCAGAACGATGCAGACATGCGTGGTAGATACTGCCTGAACGATGCAGTCATGCGTGGTAGAGACTGCCCGAACGATGCAGTCAATCGCAGTAGAGACTGGCCAAGCATGTTGATCCAGAAAGGAGTGCTCCGAACGGCTCACCCTCTGTCTCTGCTCCTGACTCCCGGGCAGCAGCCAAGGCCGCTGGGTGGCACTTTAGCCAGTGTACATGGGCTTTCATACTAGTTTAAAATATAAGGAGCTAGAAGAATGATTTTCCATTGCAACAATTTGGGGATGGTGCTATACAGATTTTTTTTAGATTATTGGAAAAGCCGGTACATACATTTCTAAATCAACTTGAATTCCAGGGCATTTCATGTTACAAGTCTACTGAATGTAACAGAGACAGAAAGATCTCTGTGATGTTGGCCACCTTTTTACATTGCCAGTTAATGGTATCTATCCTATATAATAAATTGTTAAGGATGTTTGTCAGAAGCCGACATGCACAGTAGCGATGGCTCACAGGAAGGTGCGCAGAGAGGACTCCGTTCTAAATTCGGAATGCCCTGCTCCGTATCAGCAGAGGTGCAGGCAGTCTTCTGCCAAGGGTTACAAAAAGAACTATTCACTTCTCTCTCCAGCACCCTAGATAGCAATCCTCCACTAACCAGATTGTCAAGAAAACAAAAATATTCAAAAAGAATCTTAGTGCTTAGAGAGAGATAAAATATACCAACTGTCCAATGTGTTTTATATTGCTTTTATTAAAAATCTTCCAAAAATATAAAAATACTAATACCTCAATATTATACCCTCAAAGACATAATGAATTCTCTCTACATTGCCAGTTATTGGTATCTATTTAATAATAACTAATGTAAAAGCCCATGTACACGGACCAGGGTCCGGGTGATGTTAAGAGGCCGGTCCTGCTCTGCATCCTGCTGCTGACGCAGTCATGCACTGCAGAGACTGCCCGAAAGCACAGAATGCTCCCAGCACAGAACTCCCAGCATTCTGTGCATTTGGGCAGTCTCTACGGAGCATGACGGCTTCTGACAAACATCCTAACTAATTATTATATAAGACGGGGAAGATTGTATCTAGTGTCCCAATAACAGCAGAGTTGTATTACTTAGGTCAAAGTGATTTGAGGTGGATACAGTTGTTTCTGGAAAATGTGCAGTGAACGTCTGTCACGTGAGTGTGTTTTAGGGGACAATGATAGAGTGGTATTACCAATGTAGTTTTTAACTCCTTGAGGAACAGAGGGATGGACACTCCTCTCATCCTCATGGGGTTAATAAATACAATCAAGTGGAACATTATACAGATATTTCTACTTTTCCTGGAGGTGAAGATTTAGTCTGACATTACACCATGCCTGCATTGTAGATGTGTCAGACGGCAGGTATGTCAGTTTGCATGTAGGGCAGGCTTAGTTTTAACAAGCATGGGGTTATTAGGGAGGACATGTGCACTATAAAGGCATAGAGGATTTAATGAAACTATAGTCCAAGGTGTCAGTGTGTGTGTATGTGTGTGTGTGTGTGGGGGGCTGCAGGTGTTGTTAGCGCCAATCTTGATGCAAGGGTTTACCAATGGTAAGTGGTGAGAAAGGGGCCAATTGTCCCCTAGCCATGAACTGAAAGTAAAAGGCCAGAGAAGCCTGTAAAATTATACCTTATAACAGGCACTTGTCATAGTGAAGTACATATAGCAAATACTTGGAAAATACTTGTTTACCTGAGTTGTAGACACGATAGGTAAGTTAAATAGAAGATAGCTTTTATTTGAGTATTACAAAGGCAAACCAAAAGGGAAAGAAAACTACTAGGGTGATTTCCATTTCCCCAGAAACCCCTCCCTTGCACTTTTTATCTCAAACAGGTCAGAGAGAGAGAGAGAGAGAGAGGGAGAGACAAAGCTTTGGTGAAAAAATAATTAGAAATGACTATGCCGGGGTTAGAATCCTGCTGCCAACCAGCCTACAGTTCCCGTCATTCTCAGCTGGCCATTGGTCACTGCATATCAAACATTCTAGGTATTGATACTGCAACAGTAATCTTTAATGCAGTCACTACATGTAATAAACACTCATAGTGAAAACAAGCACTCACAAAGTCTCATTAGAGTTGGAGGACCTGGTGCTGCTCCCTACAATCGTAGCCACGATTCCACAGACAAGAGAATAACAGGAGAGCGCACTCAGGCCCACCAAAACGATATCAGCCCAATCCAGTATTAGTTAAAAGTTCAATACTTTATTATAATCTCTAAGAGCATCCATAAATGAGCAACAACATGATAGAAGATGCGCAAGACTAACCTCCTAACGCGTTTCGTGATCCTGGGTTTGCCCCGAAAAGAAAAGACATAAACATCTTTGTAGATTATGCTAACGTAGTGTATTTATAATCTTAATTTTAGTAATGACAGGAGGTGAATATTTTGCTACAACTTCCTTTACTGAAACTCCAATAGCAGCACAGTAACTTCATATAGTAACAACCAATCAGAGATAAGGAAAAAAAGTAATATAAGGCATGGCTCAGTTAAACCACTCCTCTCTCTTTGAAAAAAAACAACAAGCAAATAGTAGTACAACAAATCAGATAAAACTGATAATAAAACATCTGAAATCCAGAGTCCAATCCCATGCGACTGAAACCAAAGTAACAAGAACTCCACTTCCGTCTCATGTGAAGATCACACTGAAACATAAGAAAAATTTGTGAAAGTCTACTGAAATTACATCATGAAGCAAACACAGACATATGCATGCCTTAGATAAACAAACAGCAATCAGAAAAAATACAATGAAGTATAAAAATTGAAATCATAACATCAATAAGCATAAATGCTTACCCCCGAAAAGACACAAAAACTTCCAGGGTTGGAAGGGAGGGAAAATATTAGCCTCCTGTGATTACTAAAATTAAGATTATAAGTACACTACGTTATCATAATCTACAATTTTACCACTTAACAGGAGGCTTCATATTTTGCACTTTCAACGCTGGGAAAAAAGAGAACGAGAAGCATGAGCTGATGGACAAAAATAAAAAACACGAAAAGTATCTTCTCTAGACCAGTCCGTGGAGTGTAAAATGTCTGCAATAGATGTTCCCGCTGACACCGCACGCGTTGCAGCCGCACCTCTAGCCGAGTGGGCCCCAAAAACAGGTTCCACCCCTGCTAAAGACAGAATCCAACGTATCCACCTAGCCAAAGTGGTAGAAGAAACCGGTCTGTGAGGCCTAACATAAGAGACTAAAAGCTGTCCAGAAGATGAAGAGCATAAGGGAGCTGTAACATTCACATAGTGTAATGCCTCCACCACACAGAGCTGAGGAACCTCCCGAAAAAAGGGATACAAAAACGCAGAAGAATCTGACTTGGTGTGACGAGAGTCAGGAAGGAATACATTTCCCCCCCACACACACACACTTGGGGCTAGATTGGAAATGGCTCCAGAGGGTTTTTTGCCTTCCTCTGGATCAACAGGGGTGTTTTGGCATGGGCTGGACTTGATGGATGCATGTCTTTTCAGCCTCATCTACTATGTTACTATATGTTACTATGTTACTATCTGAGCCTACATAACAATCCATGATTTTATTATTTAATCCTTTGATTCTTCAGTAGTCTCCAGAGCATTGTGAAGCAATGTACTAAAGTCCTCTCTATCATTCAAGGGGTTAAGGTGGACCCTAATTTATATTTTGCCCAGAAACCAGAAGTTGCATAAAGGAACAGCTTTTCCTGATGAGTTACACAAGGTGCTATCACCGCTTTAAGTAGTTTTTTTTTCAAAAGTTATAACATTTCAAATTGTTAGGAAGTGAATTACAGTGCAATTACTTCCTGAAAGTTCAAACTAACTATATGACTTAGCAGTTTCTAGCACATTCTGTGTAGAGCTAGTGGAAGCCTGAAGGGGCACATTGCCCCTGAGAGGCAATTAGGATGGTAGGCAACCCTGCCTTCTTTCCCTTCCCTTGAACTGGGGGCTGCCCTCCCCTCCCCTCCCCCCTTCCATTCATTGTGGGGGCTGGGGGGGTACCAATCTCTTAGGGGCAGGGAGGGGTGGTCTGGGGGGTTGGCAGGGGAAGGGAGAGGAGGGAGTAGGCCTATAAAAAGGTTGGTGTAAATAGCAAATCTAATCTATTTTTTTCTTTTCCCTCCCAGTCCCTATGAACTGCCCTTGCTAAAGTGAACTTGAGCAGCGTAGCATCAGCTACAGAAGAGGTCACACTTAGGTTAAAAGTTTGTCCAGCTCAGATTCCAGATAATCTTAGGCCCATAATGTGGGTTAGCCTCAGAAAGTACAGTTTCCAGAGGGCTTGGCCAACTGGGGGGCCAGGTCCCGCCCAATGAAGGTTCCAGTTGTCCTTGCGGCTGGTTTCACAGTGGCTCCTTGTCGACAGGGTGCCAAGGGGCACTGAGAAAAATTGAGGGCTTGGGGAGGTGTTGGTGCATACCGACATTCACATGCCCTCACGGTTGGAGGAGGAGTAGTGCCATCATGGAGGTCCAGATTTGTCCATGGTGCTTGAGAATCCCCTACATACCTCCCAAATGGCAGGCAGCTGGGCACGAGGGCTCAAGATGCCATGACTGGACACGAAGTCTATACTGGCTATTGGCTGGGGGCCCCACATTAGAGGGGGAGGGTCCCCACATTAGAGGGCGTGAGATCAAACCCAATTTCATAAAGCTGTGATCTTTTCATTCCCAACATTTCTTGTGTCTGCGTGTTTATTTTTTAGTTAATTGAGTTACGTTGCAATGGGGTCTGTGTGGTGTGTTTGTATTGATTCTGGGGAAAAAGGTGAATAGTGATGCACTGCTATCTTATTGGCAGTAGTTCTCAGCTGGGGTGCCATGGATACCAGCTAAGGGTGCCCCACTTTTCCAGAAAGATTGTGTTAAAATGATAAAGTTCACTTTCTAATATATATTTATGGAAAGTATTATGCATACCTTGCTCTTTGTAGTTATTCTGATTTTGAGACCTTAGAATATCCATATAGTCATGTATTTTCCGTTCCATTGATTGCTAAGGGTGTACTGAAAATTCTAGATTGCATGTAGGAGGTTCCTTGAGAGAAAAAAAAGATTAAGATTAAGATTGTTAGAGAAGGCAACAGAGTAACTAATTGGAATATGACCACTACAGGGTACTGTTACTGTAAAAAAAAACCCAAGATTTTAAACTGTAATAACAAATCTCTACAACATATTTTTTCATACCAAAAATGTTATGTTTCTTTAAACTGACCATGGTTGAATGCATTAAGCCCTTTATCAAGAGTTACATCTAGAAGTGCCTGCCATTTAATGATAACCTCAGTTCACATAGACCAAGGACAACCAGTTCTGGAAATTCAAGATCTACCGACAGTGCATGTTTTCAGGATGTACCAACTGGAGCAGAGGTGGACTTATTATTGGCTCGGTAATAAAAACATGTGTTCATTCAGGGATATCCTGAAAAAATATACTGTCAGTAGGTCTTGAGGACCAGAGCTGGTTACTCCTGACATAAACAGAATTCACCTCTTAATCACAAATGGCAATATTCCTGAAATCGGTACTGCATTAGGATTTCTGGTAAAATTACCTCTACTGAGGGGTGAAAGCAGAATTTGTACTCTGGGGAAAGAAAAGAGTGAGACAGAAGTATGATTTGCTTAGAGTCTCACAGGTCTCACTCTTCCTGACCTAAAACCACAGATGAAACCCTTCTATGAAAAGTACTTTCCTAAAGTTGTATAAAGCTGCCCCAACTTCTATTATCCTCACACATTTGTAACAAAGTAGAATGTTTAAATCATGAGACCAGACATGACCAATAATAACTTAAAGGAACACTTTTTTCATGAAAATGTATGTTATTGTGTTTTTGTCACTGAGTAAACCATTACTGGGACCATTTTTATTCAAATGTTATTACATCTCAAACTAATTTTTAATCAGTTAGCACCAATACCAGCTGGTGGCCAAATGCACATACTTTTATAATGCATTCTATGGAAGAGCTGGGGGTTATATACTAAGGCATGCTAAAGATGTGATAAAGTGGAGATTACTTCTCAAGTAACATTACTTCTCCAGTTCTTAAGTTACTTTATTGAGTCTATTCACAACGATTTCTCCAACTTTGGGGATCTTAGTGCATAGGCTGTATAGACTAACATAGGATCTGGAGAAGTAATATCACTGGAGAAGTCATTTCTACTTTATCACCTCTTTATCACGCTTTAGTGCATAACCTAACCCCCCTTGAGTCATTGACTGTTGCTCTCCTTAGTAAGTGATTGGAACAGCACTACCTCAGGGCTGTTTTAAGAATCCATGAATCATTGGCAGAATTGTGAATGGAGGCTCCCAACTACAGTTTAACATTTAAGTTGAATTATAACATTATTTCCTTCAAATTTGTGAGAAATACAGCTACATTTATATATTGTGCACCTGGAATAGCCACACTGCTCACTGACCATCTGGCCAAAAGCCTAACCTGGTCCTGTTCTGTAAAACTGCCATTGTTTGGAACCCAAGGTGAGGCTCCCTGAAAGAGGAGGGACTTGCCTAGGAGTGCCTGGGATGTACATCCAGTACTGCAGAAGCTAATTGCTGTTGACTAAAACAAGGGAACTCCCACTGCCAATACATATTTATTCAAATGTATTACAGCTCAGACTAATTGTTTTAACTTAACACTAATTTTCAGTTGCAATCAGCAGATAATCCTGTAATTACTATCACTTACTATGACTCAAGCTCTCTAGCATGGTGCATTATAAAGAAAATGTGTGTGACATAATTAGAATTGTTCCTAATGGCTTGATTAAAAGATATCTAAGTCTGAGATTTGATTACTTGTTATTGATAAATCTCCTAGCAGTGGGAGTACCATTATTCTGTACAGCATGGAAAACACTTTCATATACTTTTTCAGGATAAAGTGTACTGCTCATTTAAGCTTCGTGTCACAAAACACTGTTTGTCTAAAATGTGCTATATGTTGTTATTTTGAGCTGCCTGCTGCAAAGGAATCTTACCACATGACAGGAAACTTCATATTTTGCTACAACTTCCTTTACTGAATCTCCAGTAGAAGCACAGTAACCTCACATAGCAACAACCAATCAGAGATAAGGAAAAAAAGGTAATGCATGGCTCAGTTAAACCATTCCTCTTTCTTTGCTGCACCAACAAGCTGCACAGGTCAGAGTACCTCTTCTGTTTGCATTTAGTGCCTGTTATACTATTACTAACTTGTGTTTGACTCTGTTCTTCTCTTGCTTGAAAGTGTTTGACTTCACTACCAGTTTACTGTTAATACGAGGATCCACTCCTTCTTCCATTTTGCCCGCTTGTTCTCACAGATCATCGAGGGAGCCCTCACCCGCTCGTCCTTCAAGATCATCTTCCTTTGGTGGCTTGGGCGATTTCTGGGGTTCCTGGTCGGTCAATGGATTATCGCAGGTGACTAGGCACCTTTTGTGGGACTCCTGGGCTCCTGGTACAAGAAGATGCTATCTTTCCACGTGTAATGCCTGGTCTGGCTGGTGTATGAAGAGGAAGTGCAATCCCTTTATAGCACCTGTTGCTACAATTTAGAATTTTTTATCCTATCAGTTTTCCTTGGGTCAGTCTTTTCGGTCTATTAATGTTATGCGATCGGCTATTTCGGCCATGCATGTTCCGGTTTCAGGTGTTCTGGTTGAGCGTGATCCTTTGGTGTGCTGTCTTCTGCGAGGGATTAAATTGGCTCGGCTTCTGGCACCTAAATATACTAGGTTCAGGGACGTTGATGTGGTCCTGCGTTTTTTGCGGGCTTGGCCTGTGAAAGCTTTGTTATCTCTTCGTCAGATTTCAGCTAAGCTTACTTTATTGCTTTGTCTGGTGTCCTTTCGTCGAGTCTTGGATGTTATAGCTTTTGATGTAGATGGTTTTTCAGTTCTCCCGGAGGTTTATACAGGAGACAGGGGAATGAAACCATTTTAATCAGGTTAATCCTGCCAATGAAATTCAAGGGAAGAGGGTCCCAGTCTGATAAATCTTTGGTAAGGTGGTCAATACTCAGAGAGATATTGCAGTGATAAAGCATAGACAGACAGCGAGTGATATTTATGCCCAAGAATTTAATGGAATCCGTAGCCCGTTTAAAGTGGGATATGGCTGATTCAAGGGAGGGTAGGTTCATGGTGAGCCATAGGGCTTCAGATGTTTTCTAAATTAATACGAAAATCTGATATAGTAACAATAGAGTAGAGGAATTGGAGCAAGGCTGGGAGGGCTTCCTGTGGGTTGCTAATGAATCTGTAAAGGCTGTGATTTTGTGTTCTGTATAACCTGTCCATATCCCTTTGTGTTCGGTTAGGGCTTTTATATGCCTAAGAAGAATGTCCAGGGCTATCTATCTATATTGTATGTGTATATATATATATATATATATATATATAAAGCTGAAGGAATCAAGCACTCACAGGTCTTTCTTAGAAGTAATTCCGGCCAACGTTTTGGCCAGGCTATGCTGGCTTTCCTCAAGACCTTGAGGAAACGAAACGATCAGTATTAAAGCCTTTATTCACTTCTAAGAAAGACCTGTGAGTGCTTGATTCCTTCAGCTTTAAGGACATCTACAGTCTTATCATAGCACCCAGGCAATTTGTACTGAGTAAGTGAGAGTGAATTCCCGCTATCTGGGTATATATATATATATATATATATATATATATATATATGAAAAAAAAATTAAAAAGTGCTCAATGGTACTATAATAATAATAATAATGTTAATTCTGAGAGACACTTCAAATGGAAAATGAGAGCATCAATAATAATAACATCAAATGTGATCGCCTACAGGCATGTGTTGGCTCAGTATAAAGATGTTGTGCCACAAATACCTGTTTACAGGAGCTCTATATGCATTCAGATACAATAAACAGTATAGGCACCCAAAATGTAACTAGATAACGCAGTGCAAATACTCTGTATACCTAGAACCTCCAATAAAAACCATACAATGTATATCATTTTCCATTTGAAGTGTCTCTCAGAATAAACGTTATTATTGTTATTGTACCATTGAGGGCTTTTTTCTTTTCCTTTTTTTCCTTTTATTGTTTCTGTTTGTGGTCTGTCCACTATTAGACCGCTGGAAATATAACGAACTGCTACTACATCACTTTATATATTTTTAGTGATAGCGTTTTTAACCCTTTTTAGCTCCAAACCTGCATTGTTGTTCATATATCTATATAGAAATATATATATTCAATAGTAAGTGCTACTCTCTCTTTAAATCAATGGAAATGTCTCTTCTATGACACAGTTTGTTTGCCCCAGAATTCCTTCTCTTTTCGTGCATCAGAACCAAAGTCTAGAATTATATAGACCATGAAGTGATGCTGTAAATGGTTAATGTTGTTGAACTGACTGTAAACTTATCAGCATTGTATCTTTAGGTCTCTAAGTAGCTCAGTTATTGGGATTAATCTTATTCTGCTCTGTGCTGGATAAAAAATGAAGTCCAAAGGAATGTTCATTACCTTTACGGCGTGTGTTGACTACACTGATTCGTCATCTGCCAAAGTGTATACACTGGCTTCTGTCTCATCCAAAGACCTCTGCAACTGTAAGTCATTGATCAAATTAGCTTTCATTTAATCCCACACTGCTTTTGTAACCAATGAAGCTTGTTATCCTTCTGGAAAAACAGTTTATTTAAACTATTGGGATGACATAATGAAAACCACCTTCACACACATGAAATGAGGATGGAAGGAGTCTTAGCTTCAGCATTGTCAGGGGTGTTATTTCACCCTGTTAGAAAGATAAAACCTCCCATGTCTAAAGCAGATGTATTACTATTCTTACCATATAAAACACAGGGCATAATGCACAAAGAGATTGGAGCAATTCTGGAGCAGACCAACTGCAACATAGTGGAGAAACATAAAATCCCCATTTAATTAATGGGATTTTTAACCCCTTGAATGCATCTCTGGCATTTAAACGGGTAAAAAGTCCTATTTTAATCAATGGGAATTTTTATTTCTCCCCTAAGATAACAGTCAATTTTCCCTAGAAATGATTCCCCTTTCCATTTGCGTTTAGACCCAGAATGTCCCGTTGGTTGAATAAAAGAACGGCAGAACAAAAGAGCAAGATGAATTAAGGAAATAATATGTTAAAACCCAAACAATAGAGGAATTACAGGTATTTTATACATTTTTAGTAACCTTTTATTAGCCCATTAAGGCCCAGAGGGGTGTGACACACAATGGGTGGAGAAGCACTGAGGTGTAACAGTGAGGTGATAAACAGGTGATAAAATGGAGAAGACTACAAAGTCCTATTGTATGCTATTGAGCCAATGGACTAAGATTTCTCCAACTTTAGAGATCACTAAGATTGGCTCCATAGAACAGCGGTTCTCAACCTTTCTAGTGCCGCGACCCTTTGATAAAATTTCCCAAGTTGTGACAACCCCTAACAGTAAAATTATTTTCATTGCTCCTTCATCGCTGTAATCTTGCTACTGTTATGAATTGAAATATAAATATCTGATGGTTTTAGGCGACCCCTGGCAAATCGTCATTCGGCCCCCGAAGGGGTCCCGACCCTCAGGTTGAGAACCACTGCCATAGAGTAACATTGGAATTGGAGACATGATATCACTGGAGAGGTTATCTCCATTTTATCACCTCTTTTTCATACCTTGCATAACCCTTAATATTTTGTGCTCCTCATTAACCTTTTCTGTGCCAGAGGGGTACACAATGCATTGCTTTGCAATACGTTACATACCCCTCTGGCACTAAAAGGCTTAAGGGGTTAAGATAAAACATTCTACAAACAAATAAAAATTACAATTTAGTGGGCTTTTTAACCCCTTAAATCACAGTGCATGCCTTGCAGGCATCTCTGGAATTCAAGTGACTAAAAGCCCCATTTCTTTGTGTTCTGTGATGCAGCTGGTTTGCTCCAGGATTGATCATCATTAGCTTTCTGAATAGGATCATTAGTACAAGACTTGCCTGACATTTGTGGTGGCTGCCATTTTATTCAGGACTCTTCTTGCCTACCTGCATGTGTCTTTGCTGCGATAAGACTACCACTGGTGCATCTGATGCAAAGCACTGGGGCCCAGACAACTTTAGGGGCCCAGTTTAACCCCGTGAGTGCCTGAAAGGAAATACATTTGATACCTCTATGACATTCAAAGGGTTAAATGCTGGGGGCCTAAAATAGTTCTACACCAGGGCTCTCAATCACTAGGACTGCACTGGCCGGATATACAGGATGCACTGTTTATGTGTGATGGGGAATTATTTCATCTTAATAGGCCATTGATATGCAGGTGCTGAATAAAATCATCTCCTGCCTTGAGGAGATGTACATTGATTTTTCAACAGTAGCATACCATGCTTATTATGAAGTAGTTTAGTATGTTCTAGTAAAATGCAGCCACACACAGCTTGCAAAACTTAACCCTTTGAGTGCCAGAGAGGAATGCAAAGCAATGCGTTTCATACTCTCTGGCACTCAAAGGATTAATCAAGTACGTGCTTGTGCCTAATAAATGTGTGCAGTGTCCACACTGGACTCTGAAATTTTCTGTTTTAGCAGCAGCAGCAGCTGATTGCTGCAGTTGTCTTGGTTCTTGGGTTTCCCAGTTCAAAAAATCCTTCAATTGTCCTCCAATTCCAGTAAAATGTTTTCATTCAAGCTAACTGTTTCCACAGAGTTGGGACTGCACAGCACATTATAATAGGCATACCAGTGGTGCGCCATATGATGCACCCAGGTAGTTGAATATACCCTTCAGTGAGAGACCCCTAAGTGGACTACAGAATCATATGTTATGGAGAAACTGATTCCCTTTAACTGAATAGATATGTTTTGCACTACAGAGGGATGCATGCATAAATAAAAATAGAGAAATTTGGGGGTAAACTAAACAATCTATGATGCAGCTAGTTTTCCATAGAATTGCTTTTTTTTCCTTTCTGCGGCAGTCCATAGTGAGCTTTAATACATGCACAAATTGCAAAATGGAAATTTCCATGCCATAGTCTTAAATGCTCATTGTTTAGGAAATTAGCTGCCTGATCTAATTTCAGTCATGATTATGGATGACTTAGCCTTATGACTTGGGCTTACCAGGTTACAGCCATTTAAGAGAGACAGAATCGAAAATAGAGGAGAAAAAGTTGATCTTTATTTGAAGAGCAACATAAAACCCAATTTAATACAGGATACAGAAGAAAGGATAGAGACCATTTGGTTAGATATAGAAACAGGAGAAATAGCCGCTGTTCATATAGGAGTAATTAATAGGCCTCCAGAGCAAGATGAAGAATTGATGTTGGAAATATTTCGAATGTCAACAAAGTGCAAAATAATAGTTATGGGAGGACTTTAATATGTGGATCGGGTGGATTCTTTTGCAAAATCATCTAAGAGTAGGGATATCCTACATTCCATGCAAAGGCCATCACTTAGATAATTAGTGAGCCAACTTGAAAGAAAATAATACCACTCCCAAATGGCTGTAGCATAACAGGAAGCTTAGTGTACAGTGATCCAGTGGTTTATCTTGCAGTTAAAGGGATAGTAATGTTTCATAATAAAAGCAGCTCTAATTAATCATCATAGTATTTGGACTTTGGAGAGTGTTATTTCAATTCTGTCAGAGTTGTAGTTCCAGAGTAATTCAATGACAAAGTGCCCCCCTCCCGCCCCTTTTACTGATGTAACAATGCTCAGCCAGATCAGAAGGGAGGTGCCCAGGTAGACTGCAGAGAGGGACAATCTTCAATTAAGATAAGGGAAAAACCTGAAAAGCTTGTCAGGGGGGGCAGGGATTTCATTGTTTTCATAGGAATAAGAGTGTCCCCTTCTGTTATCTGTCCAGTCTATGGACTGCATTCTACATCTGAGAAGAGATGGCTTATAGTAGGTAAAAGGGGCGGGAGGGGGAAACTTTGCTTGTGAATATCTCATAAACCATAAAGGTTTGAGACATAAGACTTATATCATTCTTCATGTTTTTTAATGCCTACAAAATAAAATAAAGTTAAAACGAAGTATTACTATCCCTTTAAAGGAGAGGTGTGACTGTGTGATCACCAAAAAACGTTTATTTTTGATTTTCTTTGTTTTTAGAAGGGCTGATTCTTCAAATATGGGAACATACTTGGGCAGTTCTTTGGCAGAGATGAGATTAAATAAAACATCCAAGTAATTAAAACATCCAAGTTTAGATACAACAGAACTCTATATCAGATAAGTTAGTAAAAGTAAAAGAAAATGAAAGCCAAGCTGGTTATTTGGAAATCTAGCTGTCTCACATAAAAGGTTAATCTGCAAGCTGCATTCTTTGGGGCTGGACTCAAAGTTAGTTAAAGGGATAGTAACACTTCGTTTTAACTTTATTTTATTTTGTAGGCATTAAAAAAACATGAAGAATGATATAAGTCTTATCTCTCAAACCTTTATGGTTTATGAGATATTCACAAGCAAAGTTCCCCTCCCCGCCCCTTTTTCCTAGTGTAAGCCATCTCTTCTCAGATGTGGATCAGGTTGTATGACAGTACAGATAACAGAAGGGGACAATTTTCTTTGTATGAAAACAATGAAAGCCCTTCCCCCCTTGAAAAGTTTTTCAGCTTTTTCCATTATCTTAATTGAAGATTGTCCCTCTCTGCAGTCTACCTGGGCATCTCCCTTCTTATCTGGTTGAACAGGGGGGGGGATACTTTGTTTGTGAATATCTCTTAAACCATAAAGGTTTCAGAGATAAGACTTATATCATTCTTCATGTTTTTTTAATGCCTACAAAATAAAATAAAGTTAAAATGAAGTATTACTATCCCTTTAAGTGGATAAATTGCTGGCAAAATGATAGAAGACAGAGGTCTGAAGGAAGTAGAATAAAATCAGAGGAACAATATGTTACTAGCAAAGTACCTCAGGGATCACTGCTAGGGACTGTCTCATTTAATACATTTAAAGGGATAGTAAACCCCCCCAAAAACTGTAAGCCAAATGATAGGAATATTAAAAACATACTTAACACCCGCATTCCCATCTCTCAAACCCTTATGGTTTGAGAGATGTAAGAAAATAAAGTCCTCCGCGCTCTCCCCTTTCTGCCTGACGAGCTGTAAAGCTGTCAGAGGCAGAATCCGGTCGCCTGACTGTAGGCGGCTCTTCAGGAGCGCCATCATCGGGATATCTAACTATAATTACTTCATCGGTATGGTCTACAACGTGTGCCTGGCTTGCAAGCACACGTTGTAAACCATTCCGATTAAGTGATTATAGTTAGATATTCCGATGACAGAGCTCCTAAAGAGCCGTCGTCTGGTCCCGGAAGCAGGTTCTCATGACATCTGCTATACATCGGACACAGGAGAAGGGGGAGGGAGTGGAGGTCTTTATTTTCTTACATCTCTCAAACCATAGCGGTGTGTCTTTTTGCAGATGACATTAAGCTCTTTAACAGAACTGACATTGAGAAATGTTATAAAAGCTACTGGACAAGAGTATAAGAACTAAAAGTTAATGCCTTAAAATTCAACATAAAGCATATGGTACATACATATCCAAAGGAGGAATATAAAGATATTCTGGTGGCAGCAGACACAGAGCACATACTTGGGGTTTAATTTTATCTAATGATTTAAAGGTAAGCATTCAAAGCAGCAAAACCATGGGAAAAGTCAGCAGGATATTAGGTTGCATAGAAAGAGGCAATATAAAAAAGAGATTTCAAATAACCTACCTACCAGTCTAGTATCCCTTCACCTTCCCTGGCAGGGCCAGCCCAACAGCTCGCTTGCCTTGATCCAAATAAAAAACATCAGGAAAAAAGCCAACAATGTCATATGTTTAGCTTGAATAATACAAGATACAAACAGACATCAGGGTTGCTGGGACTCATAGTCTCACGTGTTTTGCACTAAGCGTGCTTAATCATAGACATAACTAAACTGGTCACAAGCGTCACATTTAAACTATCCAATCGAGGCATCACAATGTTGCCAAAACCAATCAGAAAAAAGCTCCGTAATAGACAAACCGATATCACTTAAAGGGATTGTTTCAGATTCCTCAGATAAACCTGTAAATATATCTTCCTTATTAAAGGAATTAAATTTACTATCTCACACGGCCTTTATTTTTCTTTTAACTACGTGAAAATGTGACGTCTGTTCCAGTATCCAACTATACATAAAATACATAAATTGTTTCTAATTGTTTAAAAATCCAAAATTAAAAGTAAAAAACTTTTACAAATGTATCTATTCTTAACAAATTGTAAATCTTGTGGTATGTGATCTCCAAATCCGCAATTTTTTATTTATATATTGTTTATTTATTTATCCCTTGTTCTCCTTATTTTTTTTAAAGGTACTTTTGCTTTTATACCTAATGACATAATCTTTTACATGATCATTTGATGTGAATGAGAAGTAACTTACAAATAGATATTAAATATATTAGTTATGAAACCTTCATAAAAAGCACAACATCATATTCCCTGTTCAGACCCTTTAGTAATCTGCTTTCCAGAGTGAAGATCCAATACACTTCCTTTGGGAAAGCCTAAGGGCTAAATCACCCCCTCTGATGTTAGGTAAAACACATTCTATATCTTGGACCTGTAGAGTAGTTATATCTGATCCATGTACATTACAAAAACGTTGTGATACACCCATTCCAAAATTCCTGCATGAAATATTACTCAAATGCTCTCTGATCCGTTCCCTCAAGGTACGACTGGTTTTTCCTACATATTGTATATTGCATGATTTACAAGTGATCAGATGATCAGATAAACAATATTCTTAGTGGCGCAATCTATATATTGTTTAATTGGAAACAATTTGTTGTTTACCATAGGGTATATAAATATATTCTTATATCTGTGTGTTTTATATATATATATATATATATATATATATATATATATATATATATAAATATACATATATATATATATATATATATATATATATATATATATATATATATTTATTTATAAGCCTCACGCCTCCCTATGGAAATGCCTTCACATCCCTGGGAAAGGGGCTTCCCAGTTTGGAGATCACTGCTCTATATACATAAGTCTCACAGGGTAGACTTTACTTTACCACTGTTTTATACATCTGTGCAGTTAATAACTTATTTTGGGAATTAAAACTGTCACATTCCTTTCACATGGACCTTGGTTGAATCATTTATAACAGAAGGCCCATATCTGACCCAGCAATTTGCAAGCATAGTACAAATACTGCTTTGACTCTAATATTCAATATCAATATGATACATCTAGGTAAGTCATTATTTATTACATTAAAGGTTATTTCATAAAATAAGTCACAAGTATTAATTATCATGCCCCCCTTCTGATCAGAGTCAGATATCCCAATATTAGGCAAAGATTAGGCAACTGCTCCCAATTTTTTTGAGGCGTACCTCAACTGTGCTGGGCATGCCCACATTCTGTGGGTGTGGCCAGCACAATCTTAATGTCCTGCACCAGTTTACATACCCCTTTTACAGGCTATTATTTAACCCCTTGGATGTTAGAGACATCTTTGCTTTGCAATGCGTTGGAGATCTCTCCAGAAATAAATGGGTTAAAGCTTTTTTTGTCCTAGCTTGTTGCAGGTGAAGGATATTTTCTGTGCCAGGAAACAGTGGTTAGGACTGTGGGTGGGTTCATGTGAGGAGCAGGGGTGTGGCTCTGGGTGGAGCGAATGGTGCCTAGAGTGCCTTGCCTAGGGGTGCCTGGGATGTAAATCCAGCGCTGCTTCTGATTTTTCTAAAACTAAAGTGATAGTCTAAAGAAGTGGAGAGTAAAATGCAGCCATTGGAGTAGTAACAGGCAATCATTCCACTAAGTCAACTAACCCCCACTGATGCTAGAGAAGACTCCATAACATTGCTTCTCAATGTGTTGGAGACCTCTCAGGCACCCAAGGGGTTAAAATTAAATTATATAAAAGTAAGCATGCTCTGAGGCCAAACACACAGGAAAAATAGTCTTGCAGAAGGATAAGGGTATAAGAAATAACAACACATCAACAAATAAATGGGTAAGAACAGGCTATTTATTAAACTGACATATGACAATCATAATTACCAGCATACTCCTTGCCAAAATAAGATCCATACCTAGTAGTCACATTTATAATTCCTTAGCGTGGCTATAGACCCCCCAGACAAACAGAGGAGTTGGATCAACTGCTGGTCAAGGAACTAACTAAGATGACTGTGAAAGGTGAGGTTATAATTATGGGGGACTTTAATCTTCCTGATGTGGACTGGAAAAACCAAGCAGCAGGTTCAGCCAGGAGTAGAGAGATCCTATATTCTTTACAAGGATTAGCTCTTAGTCAGTTAGCAGAAGAGCCGACTAGGAAGGAAGCCACACTAGAGTTATTATTTACTAATGGAGACTTGGTATCAGATGTAGCTGCAGGAGAGTATTTGGGCTCCAGAGATCATCAATCTGTGTGGTTTAATATAAAGACAGATGCTGAGTTGCACCGCACAAAAACAAAGGTTGCAGACATTAGAAAGGCTGATTTTTCTAACATGGATACATTTTTATGTCAGTCTTTAACAACTTGGAGATCTTTAGATGGAGTCCAGGAGAATTGGAATTATCTGAAATGTGTTTTACTAAACGCAACAGAGCATTGCATTAGACATGTCAGCAAGGGTAAAAGAAAAAGTAAACCATTGTGGTACTCAGCAGAAGTGGTAAATATAGTAAAGGAGAAAAAGAAGCATTTAAGAAATATAAGCAGACGCAGAAGGAAGAAGATCGGTATTGGTACAAGACTAGGCTGAAGGATGCCAAATGCATTATTAGATGTGCCAAAGCACAGACTTAGGAAAAATTGCCCAGTCAATAAAAAAGGGGGATAGAACAATTTTTAGATATATAAGTGAAAGGAGGAAAATGAAACAAGGAATAGTTAGACTGAAAACAAAAAATGGAAACTATGTAAATGAGAATAAAGGGCTAGCTGACTGTCTCAATGAATATTTCTGTTCAGTTTTTACAGAGGAAGGTGAAGGGAATGAACCTCTGTTAGAAAAACAAAATGGCAAGACATGGGAAACATGCATGTTTACAGAGGAAGAAGTTCTACTTCAACTTTCTAAGGTAAAAACAGATAAATCAATGGGACCAGATGGGATACACCCAAAGTTATTAAAATAACTTAAGTGTGTTCTGGAAAAACCTTTAACAGATATTCAATCAGTCACTAATGACAGGAATAGTTCCAGAAGATTGGAAGTTAGCAAATGTAGTACCACTTCACAAAAAAGGTAGCAGGGAAGAGTCTGGTAACTATAGACCAGTAAGTCTTACATCAGTAATGGGAAAATTAACGGAGACTATGTTAAAGGAAAGAATTGTTGAATATCTGAATTTAAATGGCTTGCAAGATACCAAACTGGGTTTACAGCAGGGAGATCTTGTCAAACTAACCTCATAGATTTTTTGGACTGGGTAACTAAAATAATAGACCAAGGGGGGAGCAGTAGATATAGATTATCTAGATTTCAGTAAATCATTTGAAACTGTCCCTCACAGAAGACTCATTCATTAATTGCAGTGTTTGGGTCTGGATGAAAAAATAGTTAAATTGATAAGACAATGGCTGAGTGACAAGAGACAGAGAGTGGTAGTCAATGGAGAATATTCAGACGAAAGGAGTGTTACTAGTGAAGTACCTCAGGGATCTGTACTGGGGCCCATTCTTTTTAATATTTTTATTAGTGATATTGCAAAAGGTCTTCAAGGAAAGGTATGCCTTTTTGCAGATGATACCAAGATCTGCAATAGGGTAGCCATTCCAGGAGGAATAAGCCAAATGGCAAATGATTTAGGTAAATTAGAAGAATGGACAAGAGAGTGGCAGATGCAGTTTAACGTTGACATAAAAATCCAAAGGAAAAATATATTATTAAGGGTATTGTGCTGTCATAGTCTAAAACAGGTTTAGATGTAATGTAAGAAAGTTTTACTTCACTGAGAGGGTAGTAGATAAGTGGAATAGCCTATCAGCAGAAGTGGCAGAAGTTAATACAGTGATAGAATTTAAGCATGTATAGGATAGACATAAGGCTGTCCTTAACGTAAGAAAAGACCAAGGACCAAAAAGGGTTTGAGGTTTTTACAGTAGGAAAATGGGCAGTATAGATGGGCCGAATGGTCAACCTCCCTGGGGTTACCTCCCTAAGGTTCCTTCCTGAATTCTTTTCCACCACTCAACATACCCCATTCGAGGCAAGGACACCACCTCCAGAGGGCCTGCTGCTTATCCCCCTTAAGCAGCAGGTCCTTCCCCTAAAGCAAACCAATGGCCTTTTCAATACCCCACCGAATCTCAAAGTTGAAACAGTCCAGCCCAATATCATTGGGATGAACCCCATCAGCCCTGAACAAATGATGATCCAGCTCCTCAAATGCTATATGCCTCACAGCCACACCCACTAAACCCAGTATAAAACAAGACATTTTCCTGTTCAGCTTAATCCTGCTACGATCAAGCTCTTTATGGTCTTTCTCCTACCTCCAAACGGACCTAGAAACTACCTCTGACCAAACAACCACTACCCCAGGGAACAAGAAAACAAGCCTAACCAAATCCTTCCTCATACTTTCACCCAAATCCCAAACAGAAAAAGTACCCAAATTGTTACCCCCCCCCACAAATGCACTACCAACAGCCTTGGCCCTTTACCCCTCCAAGCGGCCAAACATAAGACTTCGGGCAGCAACTTGATCCACAGCATGCCTCTACATCCCCACCAAGATTCCTCTACTTCAGATGACGCAAAGCCCAGCTGAAGGCCATTCCAACACACCAGCGCTCTGCGATGAGCCCATTACACATAAGAATACCTGAAGATCCAGACCGGAATGACAGCAGCACCTAAGAGAAGACCAACAGAGAAAGGGAGGGATAGGGAGGGAAAAAATATAAGAACAAGGCCCACGGTTGCCCTGAAAACCCATCACAACAACTCCGGATGGACATAGGAGCGAAAGTGGCTAGGGCTAGACTCCCACCTACCAATCCTCTGAACCATCTCCCCCGGCAGGCCCAGTCTAGCCGCCTCCATCGCTGCCCAAATCCTAAACGAATGACCCCCAAACTCCTTAGGGGACAAACCCAACTGCATTAAACTCACACGAAAAACCCTGATAAGCTGTTATTGAGATAATGGTACCCCCGGCAAATGCAAAAAAAGAGGGCCAGGAACACACGGTTGCATGGCTACAAAATCACCCAAAAGTGCAACAGGACAACAGGCCAGCGTGGAAACCCGAAATAACGTAACCCAGACCCCTTTTCCAAAGATATCCTCCATGGACTGGGGAATGCGAAAAAGCAAATGATCGACCCTCAAATGAACCTCCTCTGCGAGAACGCCACCCGGCTGGGACTTGCTCTTACACACCAGCTCACCAATCTTCATTGCACCAAAAAACACAAGGCTAAACGCCAACTGAAACAGGCACACCTCAAACTTCCGGTACAAACTTACGGTAACACAAGCATCAATTGGTGCAACAAGGAGAAGGAGACCAGCCTCCTGCTATCACACTGCCGAAAATCCCCTTTTGATAACCCCTGCAGAGACATGTGAACCACAAATTCCTTGATCACGTCCTTCCACCCCAACAATTTAAAGCCAAACACCAAACCAGCAAGCCGGCCATTAATGGCCGACAGAGACATACTCTTTTCAGACCAACACCACACCATCCATAGAATTCCATGGAGTCGACTGGTGTTGTCCATGAAACCGCCCACCATAGAGGAAAAGGAAGCTCATTCTTCCCAAACTTTAGAGTGCTGTGCCCATGTGGCTGGTGACATGGAATTCTGTACCCAGTGAGCTGTTTGTCCCTGCCAACTTCCCACAGGAAAACAGGGCAATCCATCCCAAAGGAATCCGCTGACAGCCATGCCTCCTGGAACTTCTCCATCTGGAAATGGGACAAAGCATCAGCCTCCACATTGCAGACACCAGGAACATGCAGAGCCTGAAAATAGCCCCAAAACCCATGGAACCGGCCGCATCTGTATGCAGCCCCAGCTCCACATTTGACGCAGACCACTTGGACCAGACAGATCTCCCATTGTAATCCTCCAGAAAAATGGCCCAAACCATCAGATCAGCTTTCACCTCATCTGTCAAATGCACAAAATGGTGCGGCCTCTTAGCGCCTACCATGTGATGAGCCAGTTTCCGACTAACCCACCCCATGGGGAGAATGCGATAAGCAAAGTTCAATTTGCCCAACAGGGACTGAACTTGCTTCAAAGTAACTTTACTCACCTCCAAAAAAGTGCACACCAGCTACCACAAGTCAATGACCTTGTCACCCGGGAAGATAATTATTTCCTCTTCTTACAGTAAAAGAGAGCAGATTGGGGGTTGCAGGAGAAACATGAGGAATGCATGTGGCCCCAGGGCCACCTATTTCCACCACAACTTTTTTCCTAGCGTAAACATTTTTAATGCGCAGTAAAAAACAACATTTCTTTCTATTATACCATGCAAACCGGGGCTGAAGTACTAAGTAAACTGGAGTCATTATGGAACAAACCAACATATACAAATAAATCACCAAAATTCCCGCAAATCTGAATACAGTTTTAACCTCTTGAATGTGCTGGAGACTTTGCTAGCATTCAAGGGGTTAAAAGCCCCATAGCCAATGGGAATTTTGATTTGTCCTCCTATCGTTCGTTTGCTCTAAAATTACTATAATTCCTCTTCGCACCCCAGCCTCACTGTGCTGAGAAATCTATCTCACAAATATTCATTAGATTCTACAAAAAGGATGTGAGGCCAGACCAGGAAGTAGGAAGAATGGTTAAGAGAGGCAGAAAAAGAAATTGTGATATACAATAACAAATAAAATTATGTGAACAAACTGAAACTCTTTGCCCCACCTCGCTATTGGGGTGAGGTAACATGCATTAAATAGTAGGGAATGCAACTTATATGTTAGTAGAAGGCTGGGCCTGCATTTGTAGGAGGGGCTGCAAGCCTTAAATACCGAATGCAGCCTCTCCCACTGGGGCGCATCGTCAATTGTGCCCTATGTCATTTCGAAGCGTCACATTGTGTCTGGTTTGCAGTCTTGTCACTTCCGGCCTCTTTCATATGTGATGTAGGAATTTCCCCAGCACTGCATAACAAGCTCGTCCCCCTGGTCCCTGACCGGTACGCATAACTCCCACAAAAATGTCACCACATAATATAACCTATTTAATCTACAATCATTCTTCAAGTACAATACGGGAGGATAGTTTGCTCTGCTCACAGTTATATTACTCATCTCACGCATTCCCTAGCCGCACAACACTTCTCCTGATTTATACGGTCCTTGCTAATACACGGGTTTAACTCATGCTGAGCCGCTTCACTTTGGTGCTTGAATTCAGTACAGCCATCTTAGTTGTGGACAAGCACAAGCCCATTCATACATATTTTATACTCCCGCCCCAGGACCACTGTCAATTTACATTATGTTGGCTTCTCTTATCTGTTGGTCCATGTTAAACCCCACACGTATTCAGTTAGCATGCCTTAATTTCGATTGCACTCATCAGTGGCCTCCCACTCCCAGCATCCTCTCCCAGCCCTCGCTCCGGATACACGCAGCATAGACCAAGCATCATGCGTCACTACCTCCCTCTACCTAATAGTTCTGAAATGCCTGTAGTACACTCTTACCGTAGCATAGCCTCCCCAGCAGCAACCAATTCCGCCGTCCTTCTCCCCCGGTACATGGTTCCAATATTACCGTAACCGGATGAAGGACGACGGTATTAATTAGCCTTAAGATCTTATCCACAAGATCTAATCTCAATTCTTCTCCCTTAAATGTACTCTACCTTCCATCATACTCCCTAGGCATGCAGCCAAATAGAATGGTATTCGAAAGCCGGTTGTTCCAAGTACTCTCACAATAAACGTGTTACATAATGTTTTTACTGAACTTTTCTTCTTTATAGCATGCTTTTTTTTTATGGACTCTTCTTTCTCCAGCCATTTGCCATTTTGGCATTGTTCCCCCTATAGGGACTCAGTCCCATCATTCTTTCTTTCCAAACAGTCCTGTTATACATATCAAGTCAAGTAATGGCCACCTAATACTCTTATTCATTATTTGTGCATTTAAGTATGTCAATTATTTCCTTTCACACTACACAATCTAACAAGCTGAAATAAACTTTTAGATGACGATTAAAGCAGCTGGCTGTGAATCATGGGAAATGGAGTCCTTCCTCCCCAAATAGCCCAGTTATGATCAGTCATCACTAGGTTCCAATCAATTCACAACACCATCATAATAATCAGAAATGTACTGTCGTAAGTTTGTACTACATTATACCTGTTAAACATATTTCATTATGCATTTTTGTATGACTATGTATACAACCAGATTTATCATGTCATTCAATGCAATCTTTTAAGTATCTCTTGCCAACGTGAGTCTTGGGAGAAAAAAAAGAAAAATCCTGATTCCACATTTTATCTACATACATAAATAGTTACATTGTCAATGTCCTGATTCCACGTTCTATCTAACATACGTACCTAGTTACATTGTTCAGTGTCCGGATTCCACGTTCTATCTACATGCATAAATAGTTACATTGTTTCAGTGTCATTATTCCACGTTCTAACATAAATACATAGTTACATTGTTTCAGTGTGTCGATTGCACGTTCTATCTAACATACGTACATAGTTACCAGGACTCAAAATTTCCAGGACTCGCCAGCCCTGGCGAGTAGAAATTCAGCCCTGGTGGGTATGTTATGGCTTGTAGTGGCGAGTAACTTTTCAGGTCTGGCTAGTAGCAAAGGACTTCACATTTTAAGCCTTGTAGTTACATTGTTGCAGTGTCCTGATTCCACGTTCTATCTACATGCATACTTAGTTACATTGTTCAGTATCCTGATTCCACGTTCTGTCTAACATACGTACATAGTTACATTGTTTCAGTATCCTGATTCCACGTTCTATCTAACATACATACATAGTTACATTGTTTCAGTGTCCTGATTCCACATTCTATCTACATGCATACATAGTTACATTGTTTCAGTGTCTTGATTCCACGTTCAATCTACATGCATACATAGTTACATTGTTTCAGTGTCTTGATTCCACGTTCTAACATACGTTCATTGTTACATTGTTTCCGTATCCTGATTCCACATTCTATCTAACATACATACATAGTTACATTGTTTCAGTATCCTGATTCCACGTTCTATTTACATGCGGACATAGTTACATTGTTCAGTATTCTGATTCCACGTTCTATCTACATAAGTACATAGTTACATTGTTCAGTATCCTGATTCCACGTTCTGCCTAACATATTTACATAGTTACATTGTTTCAGTATCCCGATTCCACGTTCTCTCTAACATACTTACATAGTTACATTGTTTCAGTGTCCTGATTCCACGTTCTATCTACATGCATACATAGTTACATTATTTCAGTGTCCTGATTCCACATTCTTTCTAACATATGTTCATGGTTACATTGTTTCAGTGTCATGATTCCACGTTCTATCTAACATAGTTACATCGTTGTAGAGTCCTGATTCCACGTTCTATCTACAGGCATACATAGTAACATTGTTTCAGTATCCTGATTCCACGTTCTAACTAACATATATACATACTTAGTTACATTGTTTCAGTATCCTGATTCCACGTTCTATCAACATGTATTCATAGTTACATTGTTTCAATATCCATATTCCACATTCTATCTAGCATACATACATAGTTACACTGTTTTAGTGTCCTGATTCCACGTTCTATCTTACAAACATACATTCATACATAGTTACATTGTTTCAGTGTCCTGATTCCACGTTCTATCTAACATACATACAGTGCCCTGATTCCATGATCTATCCAACATACATACATAGTTACATTGTTTCAGTATCCTGATTCCATGTTCTGTCTACATACGTACAAAGTTACACTGGTTCAGTGTCCTTATTCCATGTACTATCTAACATACATACATACATAGTTACATTTTTTCAGTGTCCTGATTCCACGTGCTATCTAACATACATTCATAGTTACATTGTTTCAGTATCCTGATTCCACGTTCTGTCTAACATTCATACATAGTTACATTGTTTCAGTGTCCTGATTCCACGTTCTGTCTTATATACATACATAGTTACATTGTTTCAGCATCCCAATTCCACATTCTATCTAACATACATACATTGTTACATTGTTTCAGGGTCCTGGTTCCATGTGTCCATCACAGGTACCTCACTTCTTCGTAGAAGCCGGAGGCTACCTTGGGTCCATACCTTACCACTTAGGCTGTAGGTCACACTCACAGGCATCTCACCTCTTCGTAGAGGCCCGAGGTCACCTCAGGTTCATACCTTACCTCTTCGTAGAGGCCGAAGTCCCACTTATAGGTACCTCACCTCTTCATAGAAGTCAGAGGTCATTGTAGGTCACATTAACTCTTAGGCTGTAGGTCACACTCACAGGTACCTCACCTTTTCATAGAGGCCGGAAAGTCACACTCACAAGTAACTCACCTCTTCGTAGAGGTCGGAGGTCACCTCAGTACATACCTTATCTCTTAGTAGAGGCCGAAGGTCACACTCACAGGTACCTTGCCTCTTCATAGAGGCTGGAGGTCACATTCGGTACTTACGTTACCACTTCGTAGAGGCCCAAGGTCACACTCACCGATACCGCAATTCTTCATAGAGGCCGGAGGACACCTCAGGTCCTTACCTACCTCTTAACAGAGGCCGAAGGTCACACTCACTGGTACCTCACCTCTTCATAGAAGCTGGAGGTCACTTACCCTTTCACAAAGGCCGAAGGTCACTCTCGCAGGCCACACTGCTTCATTAAAGGCTGCAGGTCAACCCAGTTACATACCCTACCCCTGCACCTCAGAGCATGAGTTTGGCCTTGCCACGTAGGTCCTTAGTGCTCATTAAGTTGGCACTAGCTAGCTTCTGTCCTTCCCATGCCAGGATATGTATTTACTTCATTATGTTTTTAACCTCTGCTACTCTGTTCAGGCAGAACGGGCCTAGATTACAGGTTCGCCACATTACCTATCATGCAATCTTCGATTGCAACCTTCGTCTGACTCAAGACATCTTCAGCATTATACATCATTGTGCTCTGCTTCACCTATTTTTTCCTTCCTTCAATCGTGTACAGCTTTAAGCTTTTCTTAGAAGCCTAGGTAACCTTCATGCCCTTCTCACACTCCCCATCCCTACAGCCAGCGTACAAATTCCTAAATATTAACCCCTTTCCTTTCAGTACCAAACTATCTCCATCATCCTGGCCGCCAACAGCCTTGCTTTCTTTGGACACCCCCTGCCCAGGCAAGGCTTCTGGCATCAGGGACTGGTACCCTCACTAATGGACTCACTTGTTCGGCTCTCCAACCACTTCACCTTTATCATTTCTGATTTAATATGGACCAAGCATATGTAGGCCATCACATTCCTTACTTTGATTCCTTGATTCCGGTGTCCTTTTAAACACCAGTTAGCTAACTACCATTCACCAACATCAAACTGTCACCAGCCTCATCTCCCTCTCCAATCCGGTCACCTTTTTAGTACCTTTTAATTTATTACATCCTAATCAGTCTTACAAGTCTAGGTCTAGATCCTATACAAATCTCCAGTCACGCATTTAGAATGGGAGCGGCATCCTCCGCTTCTAAGTAGATTATGCCGGTACTTATCTTATTTGGCTTGGCAGATGGCAACCTTAAGGTTGCTCACGTTACTTCCCGAAGCCTTCTGCTTCACTTCAACAAGGTGTCAGACTTATCCAAGTAATGTCATCCTTGCACAAGTTCATAAACACTTTAATCATACTGTCCTTTTTGCCTGTATTTAGGCCTACCCATGTTGATCTTCACCTGAGCTTCCGGTAAGCTCAGGGCTATGGCAAACCTCTCCACATATCAGTTGCTGGAAGCCCCGACCACAAGTAGAAGGCTGGGCCTGCATTTGTGGGAGGGGCTGCAAGCCTTAAATACCGACTGAAGCCTCTCCCACTTGGGCGCATCGTCATTTGTGCCTCCCCTCCATCACCCCTTTATTTCATTATTTACCTAGGTGGCCCTCTATTCAGGCCTACCACGTCGATCTTCACCCGAGCTTCTGGTAAGCTCAGGGTTATGGCATACCTCTCCACATATCAGTCGCTGGAAGCCCCGACCACAATTGTGTCTGTGTTGTCTTGTGATTATGCACATGTTTCACTTCCTCCCAATTACCTGGTTGGTATTCCATGAATTAGGATGGAGGACAGGAGGCACTACCCTGTGGACCCTCAGCATACCATTTTCATTCCCTTCTGATTAAGAAACAAGGCTATTTACTGTTTCTCTTATAAAGGACTGACTTGGAATATGTTGAAACCATACCACAACAGTATCAGTTTGGTAATCAAAATCACTGGCTGTATTGAATGCTGCTAAAAAGAAAAAAAACATTGCTGGAGAGATCTCTAGCATCTAAGAAGTTAAAGGGATAGTAATACTTAAAATGTAAAAAAAAAATATGTTGTAGGGTTTATCCCCCTGAGTAAAACAAGAGTACGCCCACTGCTGAAAGGTGTTTTATTCAAAAGTTATTGATTTTCAAAGTTGAATTTTTTAGATGCAATATCACAGTGGCCTGAAATTGTAAAGTGGCGCTGTTGCTACAGCATCCTATGATTTATGGTCCCGGGACCAGAGCTGTCCATAGGATCGTGTAGCAACAGCGCCACTGTACAATTTCAGGCCACTGTGATGTTGCACCTACAAAATTCAACTTTGAAAATTAATAACTTTTGAATGAAACACATTTCAGCAGTGGGAGTACTCTTGTTTTACTCAGGGTGATAAACCCTACAACATATTTTTTTTTTACATTTTAAGTATTACTATCCCTTTAACCTTGCCATATATTGAAGAAAAAAAAGCCTGATACTTCCATCTTCTTTAAAGGAGCAGTAAACTTTTTTTTATGAAAAAATATATATTGTAGGGATTTTCCTACTGATTTTCCTACTGCAGAGAGATTTATATTTCCCGAGTTATTAAAGTTTAAAACCATGGTTTTTTTTACATTAGCAGTGCCCTCTAGTGGTCAAATTCGAATTAGATTTTCTGTTAGATTGTAATGGAGAGGAAAGTCAGAAAAGTCAGAAACATACAGTTCTCCATAGAATGTGATAGAAACTGCCTGTCACTTCCTGTCAGTTAGAACTATCAGGAAGTAAACACAGTAAATTCACTTCCTGATTATTTAAACTGCTATAAATGTTGAATAAAACATCTGGCAGCAGTGGGGGTAACCTTGTTTTATTCAGCAGGAAAAGCTCTATAAAATATGTTTTTTCATAAAAAAACATTTACTGCTCCTTTAACTATCTATACTCAGTTTATTTTCTTAACCTTATGAGTGTCAGAGGGGGTGTCCAAAGCATTGTTTTCAAAGGGTTCAAGGTCTTTTTTTGCATTTATTGCATTTCTCTTTTTCAAGTCATGTTTGTTTTTTGTCTTTTTTCTGTTTTAGGTAACCTGATGGCTCTTTTACAGGTTTTGTCACATTCCTTGCAATACTTGAATGCTTACCCTGTCCCCTTGTCTTACAACATATATTGCCCTTATCTTTTTAAAAAGCCACATAGATTTTCACTTATTCCTCTAGCATTTTTTCCAAAACACTTTACTACTGACGAATAAATGTTTCCAACATTTTGAGGAGACCAGCAGTACGTTTTAGAGTCAGTGCTAACAGTTAGGCATTGCTAGTAACATCAGCAATATATATTTCCTCAGAGCTAGAACATGTCCTCCTTGTCTAAGACCAATTATAAACTGCTGTGACTGGCATTCAGCTACTCGTAACAAGCCTATCAAAAATGTGTTTAGCAGCCGGGCAGTTGCAGCCATGGCCTCTCACATTCTCAGAGATGTGGGAGACAACATGCTGCATCCCCCTGCAATAATGATACCTGTGTGTGGCATGGTATGCAGTCAGGGGACAGAAGGGCATTTACACGCCAGGCTGGTGCTAATTGTCAGATGAAGGCTGTCCATAGCTTAATTAGCAGCAAATATTCAACAGTGCTGGTCCCACAGTGTGCTATACTAGTATTGTAAGACCCTTTCCCAGGAAGCTGTTGACAGTTGCATCATAGACTGCATAGTTGCCAACATTCCCCAAAAAACACCAAGCTCTGACCATGATATCACCAAGTAAAAGGAACCCGGTACACAACATTGTATTTTAACATGATAGTGTGTTTTTTTGTTTTGCTTTTTGTATTTTTGATCTTTTAAAAAAATCAGTTTATATTAAATGTATTAATACCAGCATCCCAATTTTAAAGATCTACTCACTAAATTTAAGAGTGCAATGCAGCAATTCCTTATGAAATGCTTAATTAATATTTAATATTTAATAAGCATTCCATTGTGGGGAAACGCATTGCTACATTACAATCTTAAATTCAGTAAATACATCTTTAAAATTAGGATGCTGATATTCATACATTAAAAAATACAACACATTTTTACTAAGATAAAAAATACAAAAAAAATCCAGGTTATCATCATATTAAAATATAATGGTGTATAACAGGTTCCTTTTACTTAATAAAAAAAAAAATCACAGCTCCTGAGCCAGCAGCGGCAACCAAGTAAAGGGGCCCACACCATCCGTAACCACTTTCTTTCACAGACAAATGAAGAGCAAATCTGTAGCACTTGCACTACTTCATATAATCCCAGTACAGCATTTGCAGTTTATTTGCTCTCTGTGTGTAAGAAAAAATACTAAATTGGCAGACTCATGTTCTTTATCTTTGTGCTCAGCAGAAATTTTAACTTTAAGTTGCTTATGTGCACCACTGTAATTTAGCCAATACATGTTCATGTCAACACATTCATTTGTGTTTGAATGGGCTTTTTGAGGCTCCAGTCATCGAGCCAGCTGTTAGGATGTTTTTTGGTTAGAACAAGGTGCTAAAAATTGGGACTATCCCTATGAAATCGGAAGAGCTGGCAAGTATGTAGGCTGGAGCCGGCTTCTCACATTGATGCGTGAGAGGAGTCTGTCAGCTTCCACTGAGTGAGAATGCTGCACAAGATTACAGGACCTGCCTTAAAAAGATTGGAGGATCTGAGTTTTAAAGAGAGATTAGTCAAATTCGGTTTATTTACATTAGAGAAGAGACATCTAAGGGATGAGATGATTACTATTTACAAATATATTCAAGGTCAATACAAAGAACTATCCAGTTAATTATTTACACAAGGATGTGAGCTAAGAACAAGAGGTCATCCATTAAGACTAGAGGAAATGTGGTTTTGACTAAAACAAAGGCAGGTTTTTTTTTACAGTAAGGACAGTAAAGCTATGCAATTCTTTGTCTCTGGAGGTTGTGCTTGCAGATAGTGTAACTTCTTTCAGAAAAGCAATGGATACCCATGTAGTACAGAACAATATTGAGAATTATGACAGATGACTTCTTGCTGCTTCCATCCAGGGATGAGAAGCAGGATAGGGGCCCACTTCTTCCTCCTGGTGATAATCCAGATGTTGACTGTGCAGTACACACAGAACAAAAGAAACAGAGATTCAGTGAGTCTGGTATACTAGGTTTATAATGTAGAGATTATGGGGCAAACCATCTACACTGTAGAAACTACAATAAAAATGGTCATTGATTTAAATTAGGCTTTAAATCCATTGTATGCTAGAGAGGGTCCAACACTTTTCTACCTTGTCTAATCCCCTTTACTGCTCTTGTGCTCTCTGCTTTCCCGTCTCTGCCGTCTCTTTGCTTTCCACTCTCTTTGTTTGCCTTATTATGTCTTTCTGCTGTCTCCTTCTCTCTCTTTGTCCCCCATTTTGCCTGTTCTCTCTATGCCTTCATGTCCTCTTCTTCTCTCTTTCGTCTCCCCTTTCTGCTCCTTATTGTAGAATTTGTGCTTGCACTTCCTGGTCTCCCCTCTGCTCCCCATGTCTGCCATCTCTCTCTTCCTTCCATGCCCTCTCTCTGTTCCCCATGTCTGCCATCTCTCTCTTCCTTCCATGCCCTCTCTCTGTTCCCCATGTCTGCCATCTCTCTCTTCCTTCCATGCCCTCTCTCTGTTCCCCATGTCTGCCATCTCTCTCTTCCTTCCATGCCCTCTCTCTGCTCCCCATGTCTGCCATCTCTCTCTTCCTTCCATGCCCTCTCTCTGTTCCCCATGTCTGCCATCTCTCTCTTCCTTCCATGCCCTCTCTCTGTTCCCCATGTCTGCCATCTCTCTCTTCCTTCCATGCCCTCTCTCTGCTCCCCATGTCTGCCATCTCTCTCTTCCTTCCATGCCCTCTCTCTGCTCCCCATGTCTGCCATCTCTCTCTTCCTTCCATGCCCTCTCTCTGCTCCCCATGTCTGCCATCTCTCTCTTCCTTCCATGCCCTCTCTCTGCTCCCCATGTCTGCCATCTCTCTCTTCCTTCCATGCCCTCTCTCTGTTCCCCATGTCTGCCATCTCTCTCTTCCTTCCATGCCCTCTCTCTGTTCCCCATGTCTGCCATCTCTCTCTTCCTTCCATGCCCTCTCTCTGCTCCCCATGTCTGCCATCTCTCTCTTCCTTCCATGCCCTCTCTCTGCTCCCCATGTCTGCCATCTCTCTCTTCCTTCCATGCCCTCTCTCTTCTCCCCCATGTCTGCCATCTCTCTCTTCCTTCCATGCCCTCTCTCTGCTCCCCATGTCTGCCATCTCTCTCTTCCTTCCATGCCCTCTCTCTGCTCCCCATGTCTGCCATCTCTCTCTTCCTTCCATGCCCTCTCTCTGCTCCCCATGTCTGCCATCTCTCTCTTCCTTCCATGCCCTCTCTCTTCTCCCCCATGTCTGCCATCTCTCTCTTCCTTCCATGCCCTCTCTCTGCTCCCCATGTCTGCCATCTCTCTCTTCCTTCCATGCCCTCTCTCTGCTCCCCATGTCTGCCATCTCTCTCTTCCTTCCATGCCCTCTCTCTGCTCCCCATGTCTGCCATCTCTCTCTTCCTTCCATGCCCTCTCTCTGCTCCCCATGTCTGCCATCTCTCTCTTCCTTCCATGCCCTCTCTCTGCTCCCCATGTCTGTTCTCTCTCTTCCTTCCATGCCCTCTCTCTGCTCCCCATGTCTGTTCTCTCTCTTCCTTCCATGTCCTCTTTGCTCCCCCTTTCTATCCTCTCTGTTTTCCATCTTTCTGCTCTTAGTTCTCTCCTTCATACCCTGTGTCTCTGTTATTTGCACCTTCTCTATTGCTACCCTCTCTCTGCTCTCCCTTTCTGCCTTCTTTCTCATCTCCTCTTCATATCCAGTTTCTTTGTCTTTCTCCCCATTTCTGCTAGTTCTATGCCAGTGATGGACTAAGGTTGCTGTGGGCCCTGATCAGTACCCAGGGCATTGGTCCCTTCCCTTACAATTGCCTCTGTCTCTCCCACATATGTGTAGAGGGAGGTAAGCACCCTTGGTATTGCTGTCTTTGGAACATAGGTTATTGATCACTACTCTCAGCTCATCCCTTCCTACTTTGTCTCTCTGCTTCCCTATACCTATACCTTTATCTTTCCCCTTACCCTTTCTGTATACTAATCTATTCCTCCATCCGCCTTCATATGAATCGCAAAACAGAATATACATGTTTGTGTATATATTCATCGATTCCTATATGCAATCACACACGTGCATACACACACACACACATCATGTGTGTATATATTTAAATATGTGCATTCACATGCATCTCTTGGGTCTCTTCATCACTAGGCAGACACTAAGGGCCGTATGTTCAAAACAAAAGTAGAGGAATTCTGGTTCAAACCATTTACCCTACGGGGTAATTAAACATTTCCCAAACATCCATTGATTTACATGGGCATTTTAACCCTTTGAATGCTAGAAAGGTATCCAAGGCATTGAGAAGCCTTGGAATATTACTGGAAATGGTAACCTTTTCTTACAAACAAGATCAGTTATTATTAGTTTTTTGTAACTTTCTATTACCTGGATGCTTGTGATGCTGGATTTTGTTCTTGCACCCAAGAGGTTAGAAAAACGACTTCTACTGTCTTATGGGAAGACAAAGCCTGTGTTCCAGATGAAGGGGTCACTATTCTGGTCCCCAATTCGCTGATAGAATTAATTTTTACTAAGCCTGCTCCAATTGCAGCAAAGCCTGTGGCAAACCATGGTTGGTGTATTGTAGCTAGATCACCATTTCAAAACAAAACACCTGTAAAAATGTCATCTTGCGGAACTGCACAGACTCTGTATGTTATTCATAAGAGTACAACTATGAACATGAGATCTGGTCACATTAGGAATGGTATATTATTCAGAACAGTAAGATTTCCCTGGAGGTTGTCTGCCCTCTGCTGGATTTCTTCTGTTGTTTTTTTTACAGCGTAGATTTGCAAATGGCAATCCAATGCAATCGGTGGTAAGCACAAACATGCTGAAGCTCATGTGCACAGTGGAGAAAGTTTGGAGCAATTGAACTGTCTTATGGGGGGCAAATAAAATGTCCATCCATCAATGGGGACAGGTAGAGATATAGGGCCGTATTCATCTCACTAACTAGCTGCAGTTTTGGGTCATACCAACTGCACCATAGGGTACAAATATGCACCTCCAAATCTTCCAGGGATTTAAATTGGGGATTTTAACCACTTTAATGCTGGAGAGATCTTCAACACATTGCTTCACATTCAAGAGGTTAAAAGTTCCATTTAAATTACAAAGGATTTCCATTCCTCCCCCATGGTGCATCTGGTTTCTCTACAGAGTTGCATCTCTTTAGCGTGATGAATAAGAGTCACAATGTGTCCATTACACACTGCAGAGCGCAGGGAGAGCCTCCTGTTAGATTGATGTATGTACAGAGCTGGTCGTCTTACCCAGAAGCCACTGAAATGACAGGCGCTTGTGGATCTGACGCTCCTCCTCTGTGACGCAGTCCCTCTTCATTTTTGGGGCTTCGGATGGATCCCTATGGAGGGAGAAGATATTAGAATCTTAACCCCGTAGCGACCCTTGACATACCAGGACCGTCAAGGGTAAATGTGATCCAACGACCCTTGACGGTCCTGGTACGTCAAGGGTTAAACTCTTCCATCGCGGCCGCACGGAGCGGTATCGGGACACTTAGTAACAAGCGGCAGAAACATTGTTGCAACATGCGACTCGCTTCAAAAGCGAATCACATGTTGCAAAACCTGAATGACAGGGACAGTATTTGTAAATACTGTCCCTGTCAGATCTCTCTGCCTCCCTCCACCTTGCATACTGCTGAGATGGAGAGAGACAGAGGGAGATGGTGTTCCAATGTGCCTGTAAAAGTAAAAAAAAAAGTTTAAATAAAGAAAATTAACCCTTTGATCACTGTTCTGCAGTGATCAATAAGTGCCCCCCCATCTTGGAGTGATCAATTTGCTGCAGATCAGTGTTTTCTGATCTGTGGGACACCCCCCATCCCCCTTGAATTTTTTTAGATTTTTAAAAAAATTGTTAAATTTTTTTTAAATTTTTTTTAAATTTTTTTTTAATAATAAATATAGTTTAGGTATTTTGGTAGGTAGTTGGGTAGGTTTAGTGTAGACGTGTGTTAGGGAAAGTTTTAGGGATAGATTTAGGTTTAGGGGAAAAAAAAAAAACCAAACCCCCCCCCCAAAAAAAAAAAATATAATAAGCGCAGTTTAGATAGGTAGTTCAATTGGCTTAGGTAGGTTCAGGATATACGTAGGTTAGGGTAAGTTTTAGGGTTAGATTTAGGTTTAGGGATAGCGTAAGAAAAATAAAAACCCCGAAAAACCCCCAAACCCCCCCCCCAAAAAAAATAACTAAATAAATATATATAATAAGTGCAGTTTAGATAGGTAGTTCACTTGGGTTAGGTAGGTTCAGGATATACGTAGGGTAGGGTAAGTTTTAGGGTTAGATTTAGGTTTAGGGATAGCGTAAGAAAAATAAAAACCCCAAAAAACCCCCAAACCCCCCCCCCAAAAAAAAAATAATAAATAAATATATATAATAAGTGCAGTTTAGATAGGTAGTTCACTTGGGTTAGGTAGGTTCAGGATATACGTAGGCTAGGGTAAGTTTTAGGGTTAGATTTAGGTTTAGGGATAGCGTAAGAAAAAAAAAGTTTTTTTAGTGGGCAAAATGCAGCGCAGGTACAGCGTTGAAGAGGCATATTCCTTTTTGGCGTCTGACTCTGAGGCAACAGACACTGCGTCAGATTTTGACATAGCGCAGTTTTCAGAAAGTGAGAGCAGCTCTAGTGATGATGCTGGGCCTTTTGTCAAGAAAAGACGCACTGCCGCAAGAGCTGCTCTGGCAACTGCCCCAGCACCTGCCAAAAGAACTGCCCAAAGGCCTACCAAAATACCTACCCAAAGAAATGCCCCAAGTGCTGCCCCAAGAGCTGCCCTGGCAACTGCCCCAGCACCTGCCAAAAGATCTGCCCAAAGACCTACCATAGAAATGCCCCAAGTGCTGCCCCAAGAGCTGCCCTGGCAACTGCCCCAGTACATGCCAAAAGATCTGCCCAAAGACCTGCCAAAAGACCTGCCCAAAGAAATGCCCCAACACCTGCCACTCCGGATCCTAATGAATGGGTATCAATTTATGCCCACAAATCTCAGAATTCACAGGCAACCCAGGGATTCAAATTGATGTGGAAGGATTTACCCATGATCATTTTTTTGATTTGTTTTTGGGGGAAGACATTTTAGGTGAAATTGTTTCCCAAACCAATTTGTATGCAGCCCAGTAAACTGCCGCCAACCCTAAGTGTGAAAAACGCAGTTTTTTTTTTTTTTACTTACGTCATGGTTTACGAGGGATTGGTGGTAAAATGGCTGTGTATAAAATTGGAAAACACACCTAAAACGAGAGCCTGGGGTGTCTACTTTCCAAAAATATACACTTTTGGGGGGAAATCTTAAAAAAGAGCACTGTTACACAGCCCCAAATGAGACATGGCACCAGTAACGCAAGCTGTGAAAATTCAAAGTGTGAACCTGGAAACGCGCATGTTCCAATTTGGCCCCCGTAGCTCCCCCAAACCATGAGAAAGCTATGCATATGGGGTATTGCCGTACTCAGAAGAAGGAGCTGAACACTAATCAATTCAGTTTATAAAATCTTCACCTATTCTGTGCTTGAAATTCACATCAACATTGAAGGCAAAGTGTGAAAAATGCAGAATTTTTTTTACTTACGTCAAATTTTCACAGGATTGGTGGTAAAATGGCAGTGTATAAAATTGGAAAACACACCTAAAACGAGAGCCTGGGGTGTCTACTTTCCAAAAATATACACTTTTGGGGGGAAATCTTAAAAAAAGAGCACTGTTACACAGCCCCAAATGAGACATGGCACCAGTAACGCAAGCTGTGAAGATTCAAAGTGTGAACCTGGAAACGTTCATGTTCCAATTTGGCCCCCGTAGCTCCCCCAAACCATGAGAAAGCTATGCATATGGGGTATTGCCGTACTCAGAAGAAGGAGCTGAACACTAATCAATTCAGTTTATAAAATCTTCACCTATTCTGTGCTTGAAATTCACATCAACATTGAAGGCAAAGTGTGAAAAACGCTGTTTTTTTACTTACGTCAAGTTTATGAGAAAGTGGTGGTAAAATGGCCGTGTAAAACATTTGAAAACACACCTAAAATGAAAGCTGGGGGTGTCTACATTCCAAAAATATACACTTTTGGGGGGAAATTCTAAAGTGCAGCACTGGAACATAGCCCAAAATGAGTAATGGCATCAGTTAACCAAGATGTGAAAATTCAATATTTGTTCAAAATTGGGCCCCGTAGCTCCCCCAAACCTTGAGAAACCTATGCATATGGGGTATTGCCGTACTCAGAAGAAGCTGAACACTAAACAATGCATTTTTAAAAATCTTCACCTATCATGTGCTTGAAATTCACATCAACATTGAAGTGCAAGTGTGAAAAACGCTGTTTTTTTAACTTACGTCAAGATTTACGAGCGATTGGTGGTAAAATGGCTGTGTAAAAAAATTGAAAACATACATAAAATGAAATCCTGGGGTGTCTACTTTCCAAAAATATATACTTTTGGGGGGAAATCTTAGAGTGGAGCACTGTTACACAGCCCCAAATGAGACATGGCACCAGTGATGCAAGCTGTGAAAATTCAAAGTGTGAAACTGGAAACGCGCATGTTCCAATTTGGGCCCTGTAGCTCTCCCAAACCTTGAGAAACCTATGCATATGGGGTATTGCCGTACTCAGAAGAAGGAGCTGAACACTAAACAATGCATTTTTAAAAATCTTCACCTATCATGTGCTTGAAATTCACATCAACATTGAAGTGCAAGTGTGAAAAACGCTGTTTTTTTAACTTACGTCAAGATTTACGAGCGATTGGTGGTAAAATGGCTGCGTAAAAAAATTGAAAACATACATAAAATGAAAGCCTGGGGTGTCTACTTTCCAAAAATATATACTTTTGGGGGGAAATCTTAGAGTGGAGCACTGTTACACAGCCCCAAATGAGACATGGCACCAGTGATGCAAGCTGTGAAAATTCAAAGTGTGAAACTGGAAACGCGCATGTTCCAATTTGGGCCCCGTAGCTCTCCCAAACCTTGAGAAACCTATGCATATGGGGTATTGCCGTACTCAGAAGAAGGAGCTGAACACTAAACAATGCATTTTTAAAAATCTTCATCTATCATGTGCTTGAAATTCACATCAACATTGAAGTGCAAGTGTGAAAAACGCTGTTTTTTTAACTTACGTCAAAATTTACGAGCGATTGGTGGTAAAATGGCTGCGTAAAAAAATTGAAAACATACATAAAATGAAAGCCTGGGGTGTCTACTTTCCAAAAATATATACTTTTGGGGGGAAATCTTAGAGTGGAGCACTGTTACACAGCCCCAAATGAGACATGGCACCAGTGATGCAAGCTGTGAAAATTCAAAGTGTGAAACTGGAAACGCGCATGTTCCAATTTGGGCCCCGTAGCTCTCCCAAACCTTGAGAAACCTATGCATATGGGGTATTGCCGTACTCAGAAGAAGGAGCTGAACACTAAACAATGCATTTTTAAAAATCTTCATCTATCATGTGCTTGAAATTCACATCAACATTGAAGTGCAAGTGTGAAAAACGCTGTTTTTTTAACTTACGTCAAGATTTACGAGCGATTGGTGGTAAAATGGCTGCGTAAAAAAATTGAAAACATACATAAAATGAAAGCCTGGGGTGTCTACTTTCCAAAAATATATACTTTTGGGGGGAAATCTTAGAGTGGAGCACTGTTACACAGCCCCAAATGAGACATGGCACCAGTGATGCAAGCTGTGAAAATTCAAAGTGTGAAACTGGAAACGCGCATGTTCCAATTTGGGCCCCGTAGCTCTCCCAAACCTTGAGAAACCTATGCATATGGGGTATTGCCGTACTCAGAAGAAGGAGCTGAACACTAAACAATGCATTTTTAAAAATCTTCATCTATCATGTGCTTGAAATTCACATCAACATTGAAGTGCAAGTGTGAAAAACGCTGTTTTTTTAACTTACGTCAAGATTTACGAGCGATTGGTGGTAAAATGGCTGCGTAAAAAAATTGAAAACATACATAAAATGAAAGCCTGGGGTGTCTACTTTCCAAAAATATATACTTTTGGGGGGAAATCTTAGAGTGGAGCACTGTTACACAGCCCCAAATGAGACATGGCACCAGTGATGCAAGCTGTGAAAATTCAAAGTGTGAAACTGGAAACGTGCATGTTCCAATTTGGGCCCTGTAGCTCTCCCAAACCTTGAGAAACCTATGCATATGGGGTATTGCCGTACTCAGAAGAAGGAGCTGAACACTAAACAATGCATTTTTAAAAATCTTCACCTATCATGTGCTTGAAATTCACATCAACATTGAAGTGCAAGTGTGAAAAACGCTGTTTTTTTAACTTACGTCAAGATTTACGAGCGATTGGTGGTAAAATGGCTGCGTAAAAAAATTGAAAACATACATAAAATGAAAGCCTGGGGTGTCTACTTTCCAAAAATATATACTTTTGGGGGGAAATCTTAGAGTGGAGCACTGTTACACAGCCCCAAATGAGACATGGCACCAGTGATGCAAGCTGTGAAAATTCAAAGTGTGAAACTGGAAACACGCATGTTCCAATTTGGGCCCTGTAGCTCTCCCAAACCTTGAGAAACCTATGCATATGGGGTATTGCCGTACTCAGAAGAAGGAGCTGAACACTAAACAATGCATTTTTAAAAATCTTCACCTATCATGTGCTTGAAATTCACATCAACATTGAAGTGCAAGTGTGAAAAACGCTGTTTTTTTAACTTACGTCAAGATTTACGAGCGATTGGTGGTAAAATGGCTGCGTAAAAAAATTGAAAACATACATAAAATGAAAGCCTGGGGTGTCTACTTTCCAAAAATATATACTTTTGGGGGGAAATCTTAGAGTGGAGCACTGTTACACAGCCCCAAATGAGACATGGCACCAGTGATGCAAGCTGTGAAAATTCAAAGTGTGAAACTGGAAACGCGCATGTTCCAATTTGGGCCCCGTAGCTCTCCCAAACCTTGAGAAACCTATGCATATGGGGTATTGCCGTACTCAGAAGAAGGAGCTGAACACTAAACAATGCATTTTTAAAAATCTTCATCTATCATGTGCTTGAAATTCACATCAACATTGAAGTGCAAGTGTGAAAAACGCTGTTTTTTTAACTTACGTCAAGATTTACGAGCGATTGGTGGTAAAATGGCTGCGTAAAAAAATTGAAAACATACATAAAATGAAAGCCTGGGGTGTCTACTTTCCAAAAATATATACTTTTGGGGGGAAATCTTAGAGTGGAGCACTGTTACACAGCCCCAAATGAGACATGGCACCAGTGATGCAAGCTGTGAAAATTCAAAGTGTGAAACTGGAAACGCGCATGTTCCAATTTGGGCCCCGTAGCTCTCCCAAACCTTGAGAAACCTATGCATATGGGGTATTGCCGTACTCAGAAGAAGGAGCTGAACACTAAACAATGCATTTTTAAAAATCTTCATCTATCATGTGCTTGAAATTCACATCAACATTGAAGTGCAAGTGTGAAAAACGCTGTTTTTTTAACTTACGTCAAGATTTACGAGCGATTGGTGGTAAAATGTCTGCGTAAAAAAATTGAAAACATACATAAAATGAAAGCCTGGGGTGTCTACTTTCCAAAAATATATACTTTTGGGGGGAAATCTTAGAGTGGAGCACTGTTACACAGCCCCAAATGAGACATGGCACCAGTGATGCAAGCTGTGAAAATTCAAAGTGTGAAACTAGGAAACGGGCATGTTCCAATTTGGGCCCTGTAGCTCTCCCAAACCTTGAGAAACCTATGCATATGGGGTATTGCCGTACTCAGAAGAAGGAGCTGAACACTAAACAATGCATTTTTAAAAATCTTCACCTATCATGTGCTTGAAATTCACATCAACATTGAAGTGCAAGTGTGAAAAACGCTGTTTTTTTAACTTACGTCAAGATTTACAAGTGATTGGTGGTAAAATGGCTGCGTAAAAAAATTGAAAACATACATAAAATGAAAGCCTGGGGTGTCTACTTTCCAAAAATATATACTTTTGGGGAGAAATCTTAGAGTGGAGCACTGTTACACAGCCCCAAATGAGACATGGCACCAGTGATGCAAGCTGTGAAAATTCAAAGTGTGAAACTGGAAACGTGCATGTTCCAATTTGGGCCCCATAGCTCTCCCAAACCTTGAGAAACCTATGCATATGGGGTATTGCCGTACTCAGAAGAAGGAGCTGAACACTAAACAATGCATTTTTAAAAATCTTCACCTATCATGTGCTTGAAATTCACATCAACATTGAAGTGCAAGTGTGAAAAACGCTGTTTTTTTAACTTACGTCAAGATTTACGAGCGATTGGTGGTAAAATGTCTGCGTAAAAAAATTGAAAACATACATAAAATGAAAGCCTGGGGTGTCTACTTTCCAAAAATATATACTTTTGGGGGGAAATCTTAGAGTGGAGCACTGTTACACAGCCCCAAATGAGACATGGCACCAGTGATGCAAGCTGTGAAAATTCAAAGTGTGAAACTGGAAACGTGCATGTTCCAATTTGGGCCCTGTAGCTCTCCCAAACCTTGAGAAACCTATGCATATGGGGTATTGCCGTACTCAGAAGAAGGAGCTGAACACTAAACAATGCATTTTTAAAAATCTTCACCTATCATGTGCTTGAAATTCACATCAACATTGAAGTGCAAGTGTGAAAAACGCTGTTTTTTTAACTTACGTCAAGATTTACGAGCGATTGGTGGTAAAATGGCTGCGTAAAAAAATTGAAAACATACATAAAATGAAAGCCTGGGGTGTCTACTTTCCAAAAATATATACTTTTGGGGGGAAATCTTAGAGTGGAGCACTGTTACACAGCCCCAAATGAGACATGGCACCAGTGATGCAAGCTGTGAAAATTCAAAGTGTGAAACTGGAAACGCGCATGTTCCAATTTGGGCCCTGTAGCTCTCCCAAACCTTGAGAAACCTATGCATATGGGGTATTGCCGTACTCAGAAGAAGGAGCTGAACACTAAACAATGCATTTTTAAAAATCTTCACCTATCATGTGCTTGAAATTCACATCAACATTGAAGTGCAAGTGTGAAAAACGCTGTTTTTTTAACTTACGTCAAGATTTACGAGCGATTGGTGGTAAAATGGCTGCGTAAAAAAATTGAAAACATACATAAAATGAAAGCCTGGGGTGTCTACTTTCCAAAAATATATACTTTTGGGGGGAAATCTTAGAGTGGAGCACTGTTACACAGCCCCAAATGAGACATGGCACCAGTGATGCAAGCTGTGAAAATTCAAAGTGTGAAACTGGAAACGCGCATGTTCCAATTTGGGCCCCGTAGCTCTCCCAAACCTTGAGAAACCTATGCATATGGGGTATTGCCGTACTCAGAAGAAGGAGCTGAACACTAAACAATGCATTTTTAAAAATCTTCATCTATCATGTGCTTGAAATTCACATCAACATTGAAGTGCAAGTGTGAAAAACGCTGTTTTTTTAACTTACGTCAAGATTTACGAGCGATTGGTGGTAAAATGGCTGCGTAAAAAAATTGAAAACATACATAAAATGAAAGCCTGGGGTGTCTACTTTCCAAAAATATATACTTTTGGGGGGAAATCTTAGAGTGGAGCACTGTTACACAGCCCCAAATGAGACATGGCACCAGTGATGCAAGCTGTGAAAATTCAAAGTGTGAAACTGGAAACGCGCATGTTCCAATTTGGGCCCCGTAGCTCTCCCAAACCTTGAGAAACCTATGCATATGGGGTATTGCCGTACTCAGAAGAAGGAGCTGAACACTAAACAATGCATTTTTAAAAATCTTCATCTATCATGTGCTTGAAATTCACATCAACATTGAAGTGCAAGTGTGAAAAACGCTATTTTTTTAACTTACGTCAAGATTTACGAGCGATTGGTGGTAAAATGTCTGCGTAAAAAAATTGAAAACATACATAAAATGAAAGCCTGGGGTGTCTACTTTCCAAAAATATATACTTTTGGGGGGAAATCTTAGAGTGGAGCACTGTTACACAGCCCCAAATGAGACATGGCACCAGTGATGCAAGCTGTGAAAATTCAAAGTGTGAAACTGGAAACGTGCATGTTCCAATTTGGGCCCTGTAGCTCTCCCAAACCTTGAGAAACCTATGCATATGGGGTATTGCCGTACTCAGAAGAAGGAGCTGAACACTAAACAATGCATTTTTAAAAATCTTCACCTATCATGTGCTTGAAATTCACATCAACATTGAAGTGCAAGTGTGAAAAACGCTGTTTTTTTAACTTACGTCAAGATTTACGAGCGATTGGTGGTAAAATGGCTGCGTAAAAAAATTGAAAACATACATAAAATGAAAGCCTGGGGTGTCTACTTTCCAAAAATATATACTTTTGGGGGGAAATCTTAGAGTGGAGCACTGTTACACAGCCCCAAATGAGACATGGCACCAGTGATGCAAGCTGTGAAAATTCAAAGTGTGAAACTGGAAACGCGCATGTTCCAATTTGGGCCCTGTAGCTCTCCCAAACCTTGAGAAACCTATGCATATGGGGTATTGCCGTACTCAGAAGAAGGAGCTGAACACTAAACAATGCATTTTTAAAAATCTTCACCTATCATGTGCTTGAAATTCACATCAACATTGAAGTGCAAGTGTGAAAAACGCTGTTTTTTTAACTTACGTCAAGATTTACGAGCGATTGGTGGTAAAATGGCTGCGTAAAAAAATTGAAAACATACATAAAATGAAAGCCTGGGGTGTCTACTTTCCAAAAATATATACTTTTGGGGGGAAATCTTAGAGTGGAGCACTGTTACACAGCCCCAAATGAGACATGGCACCAGTGATGCAAGCTGTGAAAATTCAAAGTGTGAAACTGGAAACGCGCATGTTCCAATTTGGGCCCCGTAGCTCTCCCAAACCTTGAGAAACCTATGCATATGGGGTATTGCCGTACTCAGAAGAAGGAGCTGAACACTAAACAATGCATTTTTAAAAATCTTCATCTATCATGTGCTTGAAATTCACATCAACATTGAAGTGCAAGTGTGAAAAACGCTGTTTTTTTAACTTACGTCAAGATTTACGAGCGATTGGTGGTAAAATGGCTGCGTAAAAAAATTGAAAACATACATAAAATGAAAGCCTGGGGTGTCTACTTTCCAAAAATATATACTTTTGGGGGGAAATCTTAGAGTGGAGCACTGTTACACAGCCCCAAATGAGACATGGCACCAGTGATGCAAGCTGTGAAAATCCAAAGTGTGAAACTGGAAACGCGCATGTTCCAATTTGGGCCCCGTAGCTCTCCCAAACCTTGAGAAACCTATGCATATGGGGTATTGCCGTACTCAGAAGAAGGAGCTGAACACTAAACAATGCATTTTTAAAAATCTTCATCTATCATGTGCTTGAAATTCACATCAACATTGAAGTGCAAGTGTGAAAAACGCTGTTTTTTTAACTTACGTCAAGATTTACGAGCGATTGGTGGTAAAATGTCTGCGTAAAAAAATTGAAAACATACATAAAATGAAAGCCTGGGGTGTCTACTTTCCAAAAATATATACTTTTGGGGGGAAATCTTAGAGTGGAGCACTGTTACACAGCCCCAAATGAGACATGGCACCAGTGATGCAAGCTGTGAAAATTCAAAGTGTGAAACTGGAAACGGGCATGTTCCAATTTGGGCCCTGTAGCTCTCCCAAACCTTGAGAAACCTATGCATATGGGGTATTGCCGTACTCAGAAGAAGGAGCTGAACACTAAACAATGCATTTTTAAAAATCTTCACCTATCATGTGCTTGAAATTCACATCAACATTGAAGTGCAAGTGTGAAAAACGCTGTTTTTTTAACTTACGTCAAGATTTACAAGTGATTGGTGGTAAAATGGCTGCGTAAAAAAATTGAAAACATACATAAAATGAAAGCCTGGGGTGTCTACTTTCCAAAAATATATACTTTTGGGGAGAAATCTTAGAGTGGAGCACTGTTACACAGCCCCAAATGAGACATGGCACCAGTGATGCAAGCTGTGAAAATTCAAAGTGTGAAACTGGAAACGTGCATGTTCCAATTTGGGCCCCGTAGCTCTCCCAAACCTTGAGAAACCTATGCATATGGGGTATTGCCGTACTCAGAAGAAGGAGCTGAACACTAAACAATGCATTTTTAAAAATCTTCACCTATCATGTGCTTGAAATTCACATCAACATTGAAGTGCAAGTGTGAAAAACGCTGTTTTTTTAACTTACGTCAAGATTTACAAGTGATTGGTGGTAAAATGGCTGCGTAAAAAAATTGAAAACATACATAAAATGAAAGCCTGGGGTGTCTACTTTCCAAAAATATATACTTTTGGGGGGAAATCTTAGAGTGGAGCACTGTTACACAGCCCCAAATGAGACATGGCACCAGTGATGCAAGCTGTGAAAATTCAAAGTGTGAAACTGGAAACGGGCATGTTCCAATTTGGGCCCCATAGCTCTCCCAAACCTTGAGAACCCTATGCATATGGGGTATTGCCGTACTCAGAAGAAGGAGCTGAACACTAAACAATGCATTTTTAAAAATCTTCACCTATCATGTGCTTGATATCAACAGTAGTATTGAAATGTAAGTGTGAAAACTGCAAAAAAACAAAATATTACCACAATTTTGAAATTTTTTTCTGGAAAAATAGCTGCATGAAAAACTCCAAAATTCTCCTGATTATTTACCTTATGTTGTGTAGTTTTCAGAAACATATACCTTTGTGGGACATTTTTGGTTCTGGCACCGTCAGCTAAGCTATGATGCTCACATGCCAATTGTTGGAAATAACGGCAGCCATCTTGTAATATTTACCTTGTAAATGTGAGTAAAGGACTAAAATACTAGGCATATGGGGTATTCTTATATTCAGGAGAAGCAAATGAATATATTTAGGGGTATTTTTTTTTCATTAACTAATAGTATGCAAATCCTGACAGAAAAATGTAAGCAAAATGTTGTTCAATTTTTTTCCTCTTTTTTTCTATTGTAATCAAATTAAACAATGAGGTATTCATATAATTGTGGTATCAAAAGAAAGCCCTACTTGTGCTTAAAGAAACAGTATATAATTTATGTGGGTGCACAAAAGGAATTAAAGAGAAAATATGGTTGAACAAAGACATAGTCAAAAAAGTCAAAATTGCTCCGGTCCTTAAGTCAAATCAAACTCAGATTTTCCCGGTCCTTAAGGGGTTAAAGATGCCACATGAACAACCCTTATAGGTCTTATCTTTACTATTGTGTCTCTGTACCAATACGCACACTAAGGGCTTTATTAATCTGCTAAAGTGGTGCAATTCGGGAGCAAATCAACTGTATTACGGGGGGGTTTAACCTTTTGAGTGCCAGAGAGGTATTAAATGCAATGCACTTGGTAGCTTTCTGGCACTTAAAAGGTTAAGAGTCCCATTTATCTTGACTGCTAGAGAAGATTCCAGTGCGTAGCTTTGCAATGCTTTGGAGACCTCTCTAGCACTCAAGTGGTTACAAACCTAGTTTACACAGTAGGAGTTTGTAGAATGTAGGTGCAATTGGGTTTCTCCAAAATTACATAAAGAACTGCTAACACTTAAAATGAAATAGGTTATTATATATATAAATATCCTGTACTTACAACTGGTATATGTAAAGATTAATTATTCACATGTTATATCCCTAAAATATAATCCTAAATTCTGGTCAGTGAAACAATGTAACACTATCCCTGCAGCACTGAGTGCTCTCTGCTATCTGCTATCATTAGTACTTTGTATATGTTTTACATTGCATCACTTATACCTGCTATCACCATCCCTAACAGAAAGCTTCCTGGTATCCTGTTATACCTGCTATCACCATCCCTAACAGAAAGCTTCCTGGAAACAGATACAGGAAGCTCACTGCAAGTATAGGCAACTTAACTTTACACCGTATGTGACTGCAGAACATAAAAAGTCCAAATAAAGAGTTACTGTCCCTTAAATGGAAGGAAAATCCCTATAATAATGTTTTTATAAAATGTTTTCTTCTCCTTTGAAGGAAAAGTAATACTTAAAATGTAAAATAAAAATATATGTTGTAGTGTTTATCCCCCTGAGGGAAACAAGGGCGCTCCCACTGCTGAAAGGTGTTTTATTCAAAAGTTATTACAGTTCAAAAATGTTTTGGTGGAGTATCACAGTGGTCTGAAATTGTACAGTGGCGCTGTTTCTGCACCATCCTATGGACATTTATGGTCAACTGACCGGAGATGTCCATTGGATGATGTAGCAACAGCACCACTGTAACATTTCAGGCCACTATGATACTGCACCAAAACATTTTTGAGCTGTAATAACTTTTGAATAAAACACCACTCAGCAGTGGGAGTGCCCTTGTTTTACTCAGGGGGATAAACCCTACAATATTTTTTTTTAGAGAAATATCTAAAGTTTGTCCTAAAAATGCTCTGTATCAGCCGCGGCGCGGGCAGTCTCTACTGCGCAAGACTGCAGCACGCGCAGCAGTGTCTAATGCGCATGTCGCGGCGTTACACACGATTTAGTGAATTATTATATAGGATATATATATGTAGTAGGTATTCCCTGAGGAGAATAACATGGATACTTCTTCTGCTGGAGATGCTTCATTAAAGGTTATTACAGGGCATATTAGCATTTGTTTAAAGGGTGGATATAGTACTTTTATGGATTTCCATTATAAAGTGGTGGTGTTGCTATTGTTGTCTATGTGGCCCTCCTATCACATTGATTGTAATAAATATAGTATCCCATTAATACCATTAAATGTATCATCCCATTAATACTCATGTATATAAATCTACTTCCACTCACTTTCCTTGCAGTGGCACTTCTGGGTGACTGAACAACACTGGCAGTGATGGGAGGAGGCCTTTACTACCGGAACTCTGGAAAAAAAGAGATGAAACTTACTGTATGGCAACATACTTTAGTTTTACAATTACACAGTGAATTTTGGTTACAAAAAAAACATGGCCCTTATGTATAAAGGCAAAATATAGCTTTACATGTAGTGTAAATGCCCATGTACGCGGGCCAAAGGGCGCAGTCATGCGAAGTAGAGACTGCCCGAAAGCACAGAATGGTGGGAAGTGTAGTTCTGCGGTAGTACACCTGCCGTGTAGCGTTCTGTGCTTTCATGCAGTCTCTCTACGGCACATCCCTGCATCGGACAGTTTCTACTGCACATGCCTGCATCTGACAGTCTCTACTGTGCATGACTGCATCGGACAGTCTCTACTGCACATGCCTGCATCTGACAGTTTCTACTGCTCATGACTTCATCGGACAGTCTCTACTGCGCATGACTGCATTTGACATGTCCCCTCCATGTATCAGTGCTTTGATCACACAAGACAATCCTGAGTGATACAATTCGCCACAGACCTGCTGTATCAGACTTCACAGCACAACACAGCGGGTCTATGGGTGATGCACATGCAGTCCTAGAGTTTGTGTCTGAGCACCAACATCTCCCTGTTTGTGTTCCAGATGAAGGGGTCACTATTATGGTCCCCAATTCGCTGATAGAATTAATTTTTACTAAGCCTGCTCCAAATGTAGCAAAAAAAATACAAAAAACACAAAAAAAGCGGAGCAAAAGAGTTTCTCTAAGCTTAGTATATTAAAATCAATGGGCCAGTCCTTCACCAAAAACCACAAAATGGTCTTCAAAATCCTACTCACATTTTACTGAGGCTATCACCTGCCTCTCGGTTCTTGCGCTTTCACTGGCTCACACCACCGTGCGGCGGATCTTTTTGCTCCAATTCAGATAAGGGATCTGCTCCTCTTTGTGCCAATATAGGATGATATATTATTGTTTCAATGTGGAAACAGCCGCTTGAACAGAGGGTGGACCAACACCTTATATTGCAATAGGCCGAACCTATTTTTATATATAGATGTATCAACTCCCAATCACAGGTGTAATGGAGCTTTCCCTGGTGGAGCTTTCCACAAATGAGCCAGTGTACTTAAATCAGCTCAAGTACAAGATTTATTCATATAAAACAAAATAAAATAATGGAATATATATTACCCTTAGGGCCAAACACACAAAAGTGTATATATATATATATATATATATATTCCAAAAATTGCTGGACATGTACAAAAATATAAAATCAAAATTATTAAAAAAAGTAAAATGTACACGTAGCAATACTAAAAAAAGGCGGATGCGTTTCGTGACTGAATGTCACTTCTCCAGAGCCTAGTAGAAGAAAACAAATGTATCCTTAAGACACCTTAAATAGTTTCTGTAACCGAGTCAATTAATAATTAATTACCCCCCATCACCATGATCTCACTGGCGTGCGTTCCATTACCCATTTCCGGATTGTCAATGGCTCCACAGGATCAAACTACAATCACTAACCCCTCCCTTCTACAGGCTGTTCTATGCTGGTCTCCACTGAACACACTCCCTCCCTGATAGGACACTCCAATCAGGCAGCAGAAAATAAGAACTAGGACGCTGATGTTTACACTATGCGTCCCAGCACGAATAACCGCCAATGAAGACCAGCTGAACAGCATCAATAGGATACAACTACAAGGGACGCATGTGCATTAGATATGCGTGCCACCCTGGAACGCACTGGCTAAGCTAAAGCCAACCGGCATCCACTAGGGGAATAAAGCACACAGTCATGCAAATATGAGAAGCATTACACCTTAATGCGCATCAGTACAGAGTAGACATTGTATGGTCCAGTGAGAGTTATGACACAAGTCGGAAAAACAATAATCAACCACAAAGGAAATATCAATTTAAAAGATGATCAGCGTTAACAACACATAATAAAAATATATTCCTATATATGTATAGAATCAGTGGGGTGCCACTGTACAGTACACCCAAATATTATATTTTCAAAGATGCACTAAGCATTACCCAGAGTGCACCAGTGGTCCCACACACAAAGCTCCAGTAAACTATAATTACAATCCTGCTCCTAAATCTATAATATACATATAGTGATAATCAATACCTTCATTTAAACCTATCCCCCTAAAGTGCGCAACGTGTAGATCCAAAAAGCCTCTTGTTTACACAATTGGCGGAATCTATTATTTCGTGGTGCAATCCATTCTATACCCATAATTCTTACATTTTTTTATACCACCCCTCTCACAAGAGTTAATGTGTTCATATAATCGACAACTATTATCATGTTTAATAAGTTTCCTTTTATGTTCCCCGAATCTAGTTCTCAGCTCCCTAATCGTGAGTCCAACATAAGCTGCACCACACCCACACAAAATTAAATAAACTACATAATTTGTGCCACAATTTATATACTGTTTAACCAAATACTGCCTATTCTTTTCTATATTTTTACGTTTATTTTCACCATGTAACATAAATGTGCATGTCAAACATTTTCTATCACTACACCTATAATTCCCTACAACTAAGTAAAACATGGTATTTGTCATTTAAAGAGATAGTAATACTTAATATGTCAAAAATATATCTATATATTCTAGTGTTTATCCCCCTGAGTAAAACAAGGGTACTCCCACAGCTCAAACTTGAAATGTTAAGGTGCAGTTTCACAGTGTCCTAAAATGTTACAGTGGTGCTGTTGCTACACCATCCTATGGACATCTCTGGTCAGCTGACCATAAATCTCCATATGATAGCATAACAGCGCCACTGTAACATTTCAGGCCACTGTGATAATGCAACTAAGCATTTCAAGTTTGAGCTGTAATAATTTTTGAATAAAGCCCATTTCAAAAGTGGGAGTGCCCTTTTGTTACTCAGGGGGATAAACATTACTATATATATTTTTTCACATGTTAAGTATTACTATAGAATAACATAGGAACTGGAGAGTTTATCACACTGGAGAAGTTATCTCCTCTTTATCACACATTAGTAGACCTCACCCCAGCTGTTGGGTACTAACATTCCTCTCATAGCCAACCAGCCATTGAACTGCATTAGAGGTGTATGCCAACATGGCTTCCAACTGTCACATTGTTACAGATGGGAAATTAAATGGAAAAAATATTTTGTAGGATTTACCACTCTGAATAAAACTTTTATTCAAAAGTTATTACAGCTCATACTTGAATTTTTTTAGGTTCAGTATCACAGTGGCCTAAAATTTTATAGTGGTGCTGTTGCTGCACTATTATATATATATATATATATATATATATATATATATATATGTATATATATATATATATATATATATATATATATATGTACACACACTGGTAGCCAAAAGGCAGGCAGTGGCATACACTGATAAATATAAATAGTGAACAAACAGGATAAAACTGGCTGGTGCATGTCCCTTATTAATTAAATATACAAAGGTACTCAGCCTGGGTTGGCCCTGGTGGTTGAGAGAGACAGCACACATCTGGTTGCAGTATTGAAAGAAGAAAGATTATTCCATCATATCAAGAAGCCAAAAGTTTTTGATCCTTATCCGGATCGTCATCAGGGCAAAAGAAGACAACATACAAACTATACATCTATTTAAACATAAAAAGCTGTAGAAACTCACCAATCCCACCACTCACCCTATGGAACGCACATCTCACCGTTCACTGGCGTACGTTAGGTTAGTGATGTCATGCGCAGTATGAATCCGTTGTTAAGCAATCGATGCTGACTGGACACAACACAACACGCTGCCGAATGAAGGTTAGCGTAGTAAAAACCTAAACAAGGTAGAGAAGTGCAATACACTGCCTCCAATCAAGAGGGAAGAGCCAGTAGAAGGGAAACAGGGTACAGGGGACAATCCCCTATGGTTATTGTGCACAGTAATCACACATAAACGATGCATATTGTATTCTAATACATGTATATCCCACATGCAAGCGCTATGGACCGCTGCTGTGGGAAAAAGATCAAAATGTATAAATATTTCAAGTAGAGTAATTCATTGGCACTATAACCAGATTAAATGTTGATCAATAATTATATCTTCATTACTGATGAAGAAGATAGTGTGCATAATTCAAGAAGTAATCCATGTATTTCCATTTAAAGCGACAGTAAACCTTGTCTTGATCACATGTAAAGCTATAGTAATATTAATCTTGGCCACTGATGTAGTAAAATCCAATCTTTAAATAATGTTCCACCTCAGGGCCCATTCCTGTGCATCAACACAAGGAGTGCCCACAGTTATATATTCACATGGGAACAATTTCTTACTGGTCACTGCCAACTCTGGATACATAAATTCAGGGCCATGTCCCTTTCCAGGGATTATGTCCTGGTACAATTTATAATCCAGGGACTTAATGTTCCACATCAATCCATACCAGTACTGGATATAATTCCTTTTAATGTTATAATTCCAAGTATCCAGATCACTGATAATGCAGTAGGTTCCATCAGATTTCCACAACCTTGATATTATGTCTTTAAGAAGCATGTGTATGATAGTTCATGGTTTAGACCCCTAGGGGCCATAGATGCAAACTCATATATTAGACATGCTTCATGTTGGAGAAGTATTTGGTGTCAGTTGCCACCCCTCTGTGTCTTGCTTACCATTAATAATGACATAAATCGAAAATCAGTTAACCTGTGTTGAAACAATTGAAAATGTCTAGCAACTGGCTGACATGGGATGTCTTTACTTTCCATACAGCCTTCCAGTGCCTTTTTTATAACACTTTTATTATTCTTGATTCGCTCTTTCAACATTATAGTAGTCTTTCCAATATAAATCAGGTCATAGGGGCATTTTATCATATAGACGACGTATCGGCTTTCACAATTCATAAAGTCTTTAAAGATAACTTTTTTGCCCGTTTTAGCGTGTATATAATATTTGCCTCTCATGATAGATCCACATTTGGTACAACCCTTACATTTGTATACTCCAGGTGGTCTCGTCAGCCAGCTTGTATTACGATTATACTTCTCAACAGGGTCACCCTTATTCAAAAGATCCCCCAGATCCATGCCTCTTCTGTAGCAGAAAAGTGGGTGGTCCTGAAATAAATGCCCTGTCTTGGCATCACCACTTAAGATGTGCCAGTTTTAGAGAATTATCTTCTTTACGCATGGGGACACTGTTGTGTACTGAGTCTGAAAACAGAACCTCTGCTGTTTACAGTAGCATTACTTTTAGGTGTTAACAATTCAGTTCTATCTAATTTTTCAGCTTTATGAAAAGCAATTTCAACCTCTTTGGGGTCATAGCCCCTTTCCAAGAATTTACATTTCATAAGTAGCAATCCTTTTATACATTCCTCCCTCTCAGTGGTGGTGCGCACAATTCACAGCATTTCTGAATATGGGAGGCCATGTTTAAGTGGATAGGATGATGGCTTTCAGCATGGAGCAGAGTGTTTCTGTCAGTCATCTTTTAGTAAATTTTAGTAAAAATGTGACCATTTTCTCTATAGACCGTAATATCGAGAAAGTTAAGTTAATTTTTATCAAAAGACAATGTAAATCTGATGGTGGAATCCAGATCGTTCAGGTAGTCCACAAACTCCCTCAACAAATCAACATGAAATGGGTAAAGAGGCAGTTTCTGCAGTGATCAGTAGTGATGGAAGCTATGAGGGTCCGCCTCTGGAATTTTTGCTGTTACTAATGGATTTTATCTTGAAAAAGAACTATTTTAAATTTGAAAGCTCTTTTTATCTACATCTACAACGGACAGCCATGGGGTCCAACATGGCACCTTCATATGCTTCCATCTTTATGGATAATTATGAATTAGGACATGTTAGGGATACATATCTTCCAAGTGACCCTCTTCAGGAGATATTAGTGTCCATACCTTCCAAGTGTCCCTCTTTAGGAGATATTAGGGGTCCATAACTCCCAAGTGTCCCCCTTTAGGAGATATTAGAGGTACAGTTCCTCTTTATGAGATCCAGCTCCTGAGACCCAAATCCCTCTTTCTTACCCTGTTGCCGGTTTCTTTAGGAGATCAGACTGTGTGGTGGGTACATAAGCATATAAGATTGCTCCACAGCAATAAACTCATATTAATGTTTGTTTAAACTTCAGTATATGTGTTTATAAATTAGTCTGTGTAAATAAAATAATTTAGTCTTGTTCTAAATCTTTTATTTAGTTACAAAACAGGTATCAATAGGTCATGAAATAACCTAACAAGTCTACCCTGTCTACCAGACATGCCCCCAGCAACAGCACCTAAATCAAAAGTGTCCCTCTTTAGCCATCTGAATTGTTGAGAGGTATGGGACAATGATACACCTGGGAGGGACACTTGGGAGGTAGAGACCCCTAATTTCTACTAATGAGGGACACTTGGGCAGTATGGACCCCTAATATCTCCTAAAGAGGGACACTTGGGAGGTACGGACCCCTAATATCTCCTAAAGTGGGACACTTGGGAGGTATGGACCCATAATATCGCCTAAAGAGGGACACTTGGGAGGTATGGACACCTAATATTTCCTAAAGAGGGACACTTGGGAGATAGGGACCCATAATATCTCCTAAAGAGGGACACTTGGGAGGTATGGTATCGCGGTGCCCGTGATTGCTGCAGTTCCTTGTCTGTCACCAGTAGGGGGCTTCTATTGGCTGTCTGCAGATAGCCCGCCTCTTATTGCCTATTTAAACCTGGATTGGGCACCCTTTGAGTGCCCTTTCGTATTGTTTCTGACCTTCTTGCTATCACTATGCCAGTGATAGCTGGGCCTCTGTTCCAGTGTTCCTAGTTCCTGTTCTCATGTGTTCCTGAGTTCCTGATCTCTACTGTTCCAGTGTTTCCTGCCTGCTGAGTTGTTCCAGTCCTGGTTCCGGCCTAGTCTCTGGTGTTGCAGTTCCTGCTGAACTTCTTCTCTGCTGTTTCCTGACCTGACTGATCGTTGCTGGTTCCTGTCATCTCATCGCCTGTCTCCTGTATCCTGGCGACCTCCTGCCTGGTCGCGTCGGTGACATTGCTTGTTACTCCAGTGTGCGGTCACTGGTTTACTCCAAAGCCTATCGGCTATACTATCCTGTGTTGGTCCCAGCGTGCGGACGCTGGTTTGATCCTAAGCCTTACGGCTATACAAAACTCGCTTGTTACACCAGTGTGCGGTCACTGGTTTGCTCCAAAGCCTATCGGCTATATAATCCTGTGTTGGTCCTAGCGTGCGGACGCTGGTTTGCTCCTAAGCCTTACGGCTATACAAAACTCGCTTGTTACACCAGTGTGCGGTCACTGGTTTGCTCCAAAGCCTATCGGCTATATAATCCTGTGTTGGTCCCAGCATGCGGACGCTGGTTTGCTCCTAAGCCTTGCGGCTATACACAACTCGCTTGTTACACCAGTGTGCGGTCACTGGTTTGCTCCAAAGCCTATCGGCTATACAATCCTGTGTTGGTCCCAGCGTGCGGACGCTGGTTTGCTCCTAAGCCTTGCGGCTATACAAAACTCGCTTGTTACACCAGTGTGCGGTCACTGGTTTGCTCCAAAGCCTATCGGCTATACAAGTCAGTATTGGTCCCAGCGTGCGGACGCTGGTTTGCTCCAAAGTCTTGCGGCTTTACGATTCCCCTGTTGGTCTCAGTGTGTGTACACTGGGTTGCTTACGATCCTGTCAATTTGCCATTACCATCTGACTGCTGCTACTATCTCTGGGCTGCCCTGCCCGGTATTGGTAAGGCCGGTAGAACCTTTTGCCACATTCCATCTGAGGTTGCCTTACCCGGTATTGGCAGGGCCGGTAGAGCCTACATTGTTAATCTTTTGAGGCTGCCTTGCCCGGTAATTTAGTAAGGCCGGTAGAACCGTTATGCTAGTCCATCTGCAGGTTGCCTTACCCGGTATTGGCAAGGCCGGTAGAGCCTAACATTCTGCTACTTCAGACTGTCCTGTCCGGTATATTGACAGGACCGGTAGAGTCTGCCTTCTGTCTTGTTATATTCTGTATATATCTGTATGTATGTGTTTGCCATCCTACGTTATCAATTTATTATTTCAATAAAATTGATTTTTACCTAAAACTTGTGTCTGAGAGTCATAATAAACCGTGACATATGGACATCTAATATTTCTTAAAAGTGACACTTTGGAGGTACAGATCCCTAATATCTCCTAAAGAGGGACACTTGGGAGGTATGGGACCCCTAATATTTCCTAAAGTACGACATTTGGGAGGTATGCTATCCCTGCTTTCATTGCCCCTGACAGGTAGCTATCACATACCTTCGAACATTTCAAATGGTCAATGAGGGACACTTCTGTTTTAGGTGGTTTTGCTGGGGGTGTGGCTGGTGGGCAGGGATTACAATAATTTTTAGGTTATTTCATGACCTAGTGACACCTCTCTGTGTAACCAAATAAATGAGTTAGAGTAAGACTAACGTATTTAATTTGCACAGACTAATTTATAAACACACGCTAAAGTTTAAAGGGTCAGTAATTTCTACTTAATAGTATTTCTCAGTCTTCTTTATACTAAAATTAAGAGAATGCACTGTATGTAAGAGCTTCATTTTCTGTACTTCAGAAGTTATGCAGAGATAAAGAGCCCCGCCCACCCCTTCTGGTTGCCTCCCACTGAATTTCAGATCGGGTCATGCGACTTGACAGATGCAGTGAGGGACAAACTTCAGTAAATCAGTATAAAGGAAATTTCCCTTTGCTTACTGAAGTTTGTCTCTCACTGCTGCCATCCAGACCAGACTGCAGCTTCTGTTGATGTGCCAGAAAGGAGCAGACGGGGGATCCTTATCTCTGCATAACTTTTGAAGTACAGAAAAATAAGGACTTACACAGAGCACATTCTCTTAGTTTTTATCGAAAGAAGACTCAGAGAAATACTTTTATGTAGACATTATTGACATTATTAATGTGGGTTTAATTGCAGTAGAGCAATGTGAAATTATTAACAGAGTTGTAAAATTGTAAAAAAATAGTTTAATATCATACCACCCAAATCCCTCTGTCCCTCTTTTCAGGAGATCAGACTGTAAGGTGTGTATATAAGTGTATCACATTGTTCCAGAGCAATAAACTCATATTAACGGTTGTTTAAACTTCAGTATATGTGTTTATCAATTAGTCTGTGTTCTAAATCTTTTATCCAGTTACACATACAGGTGTCACTTGTTCCTGAATTAACCTAAACAGTAATACCCCGTCCACCAGTACTGCCCCCAAAAACACCACCTAAAACAAAAGTGTCCCTCTTTGGCCATCTGAAATGTTGAGAGGTACGGGATAGTGGTACATTTTATTATTATTACTAAAGTGGAACTATCATGATAATAACATTGCCCCCCAATACATTATTAACCTACCGATATGCAAAACGATACTGTCGTTAAGCTAAATAAGTCAACGTTATTGCAGAAAAAAAACTTCTTCAGCAGGAACCAGCAGACAACAGTGCAGACATCTTGGAGGAAATGTACCTCTGAGTCTGCTCTGTCTGTCCCAATCACTGCCAGCATTGGTGAGTGACATTCATTAGGTTACCTTAAGGTAACGGGAGTTCCTGACGGCACAGGCGCACAGAGCTTCTCTTGTAAGCTCTGTGCAGTGGATGCAATAATGCGGACTTATTCAGCTTAACGACAGTATGATTTTAAGGTTTACATTCTAAGATCCTTCAGTCTATCCTGATATCTCTTATCACCATTTTAGTAGCCCTTCTTTGAATTTTCTCTAGAGTATCCATATCCTTCTGGAGATGGGGTCTCCAGTACTGTACACAATACTCTAGGTGAGTTCTAACCAGATATCTGTAGAGTGACATGACCACTTCCCTCTTTCTGCTACTATTGCCCCTAAATATATAACCCAGCATGCTGCTTGTATTCCCTGCTGCTTTGTTACATTGCCTGCCTACCTTTTAAGTAATCAGAAATAATTATTCCAAAGTTCCTTTCCTCTTTTGTCGCCTACAGCACAATACCCTTAATACTATATTTTGCCTTTGGATTCCTAGGTTCCAAGTGCATTATTTATTTATCGACATTAAACTTCAGTTGCCCCACTCTCGTCCATTCCTATAATTTACCCTAGTCATTAGCCATTTGATAATGTCTACCATGTTGCAGATCTTTGTAGCATTTAGGATTTTTTTGGCCATAGTAAGTCAAGTGGGGGTCATTATTAGGCTTTACTTCCTCCAAGGTCCATTAGAATGAGATGATTGTGATTGGCTAGTGTGTGTGCAACTTCCAGTTAACCTTTGAGTGTCCTGGAGCCAGTGACTGGTTTTAGGCAGATGCTCTTTGGATTCCCATTGAGAGGAAGGTTGTCTGTTCTGTACCTGTCTGCCAGCTTGTATTGTACAGGTCAGAGAAGGCGATTCCCTTATGAAGCTTGTGTCTGTCCTGAAGCAGTTCCTGATTCTAAAAGACTTTCCCCTCCATGAATGAGGCGATCAACCAGCGCAACCAACAGCTGTGCTCCCTCCACGATAAATGGTACAAGAAGCTGATAGCCTTGCGGGATGAGTTCGCTATAGACCTTTATGAGCCTGAAGAGGAATATTACTCCTCCAGGTATAAATAGGGGCTCAGGACAGAGGCGCACAAACACCAAGGAAAGGCTGGTGCCATTAACTCTGAGATGGGGCAACCAGAGGCCCTCTAGCAGTTGTAGGGGATGATGGGATTCATAGTCCTCAGTAGCTGGGGGCCTCAAGTTACTCATTGCTGCCCTAAGACACTAATTTAGTAAGACAAAACTGAGCAATTCTGGGGCAAACCAACTGCATCATATTGGATAAATAAAAATTCCCTAAATTCCCATTGATTTAAAAGGTGCTTTAGACCCCTTGAATATTAGCAAGGTATCCAGTGCATTGCAATGTGTTGGAGACCTCTGTAGCATTCTGGGGGCTAAGGTACCCTTTTTAAATCCATTTATAAGTTTCTTGCTGCCAGTGACATTCAGATTCCATCCTAAATCACAACAAAAGCTAAGGTATGAGGTGTGAGATTGTGGTGCACCACCAAAATTGTATATAGGGTATCTATTTAGGGCATATTGGAGTTTACTGTGATAGTAAATAAATACAAAACCAACCAAAGAACAAGATAAAAATCCAGTGTCTGCACCAAACCTGTAGAGATACAAGATGAGACTAATACTATAAGTGATGTCTAAGCAATACCAAAGATGCCTAGGTACCTAATTGATTAAAGCCTAACTTTTATTGTGTCTATTACAAAACCTGATGAATTTAAATTAATAGAAGCTCTCTCTTATCAAGGTAATAATACAGCTTACAGATATATAGATGCTGTTCCCACAGAGTCTGTGGGAGAGTAAATATTAATTGCAATCAGTGAAGGTAATTAAATCTCGAAATGAACATTAATATGATGGTGTAATATTGTTTACCTGCACAGAGTATGGTGATCTATACGCAGGCACCACAGTGTTTGTGTTGCAATGTGCAGTTGTGACGATCACAGATGTAAAAGTTATAGTGGTAGAAGGAGCTATATTATTGTGAGATATCGAGTAATGAATAAATGGATGAATGAACATTAAAATTCAGTGTTGTATATTCATTTGAAATGGTGATATAAGTAGTAGTATATCAGAATACCATCAATACATGGTAATTCTCTCAGTATGCAATACTCCCATAGCTTAACAATATTTAAACCAAACCTGGGCTATCTTATGCCCCACTACTTGTGAACAACAAAAATTAAGGAAATTTATAATCTCCTAAATTCACTAATTGCATATATATTATGAAGATTGCACATACCATATTATGTGAATACCAACAAACATGTGGCAAACACTGAGATGTACAGAATTAAACAATGAGGTATAAAGATGAGGCACTCTCCAATCGAGCTTGTATTTAGTGCAACAAACTAGTGATCTAAAGCCATTACCATGAGGTCCGTAACAGAGTTAGTGGACTGGTGTGCCTAGTATCACAATCATATCTCCAACTCTCCACCACATTGCACAACACATAATGTGTAATCACACACCTTCTCCTCCACCTGCCCATAGCTGCCCTGTGTCTCTGGCTCCACATGCCTCACCATACTTAATAAAATACAATACTGAATGGACCTGGCTACAGGAAAGACCTGACCCAGGCACCATAGTAACATAGTAAATTAGGTCGAAAAAAGACACAAGTCCATCAAGTTCATCATTTGCTCCATAACCCATAGACATGAGAATTATATAGCTTTCCTGCACCTTCACTCACCTTTTTTTTTCTCCCCCATCTCTATCTCCCCCGTTCTCTATATCTTCCTCTCTCCCCCTTTACTCTTTTTCATCTCTTGCTGTGCTGCCTTCTTATGTCTGATCTCCACTCTCTTCTTTATATTTCGATCTCTCTCTTCCTTAAAAAGACTACTAGGATGCATCTCATCCGGTTTGTACTTTGGCTAACATAGTAAATTAGGTTGAAAAAAGACACAAGTCCATTCAACCTGCGCCTCATAACCCAGAGACATGAGAACTATATAGCTTTCCTGCTGCCGAATAAGTTAGTCTTTATCAGACATTCCTGTTTTATCCACTAATACACAATATAACCGCGTATGTTCCCTTTTGAAAGAAATGTTTTATCTATCTTCTCTTAAATTTATACATTGTATCTGCCATAACCACATCCATGGGCAAGGAATTCCATAATTTAAAAGACCTTACTGTAAAACACCCTTTCCTCTGCTTAATTCGAAACCTCCTTTTTATAATCTCAAGGGGTGTCTCCTGGTTATTTGATGAGTCCTTGGAATGAATAGCTCACCAGAGAGATCCTTGTATTGACCTTGTACATTGTGATAAGATCTCCTCTTAGCTGTCTTTTCTCTAGAGTAAATAAACAAGTCTGTTCCCAAAGTCCTCAATTCGCCTAATTAATTTTGTTGCTCTTCGCTGCACTCACTCCAGTTCTACAATATCCTTCTTCAGAACTGGTGCCCAAAACTGCACTGAATATTAAAGATGAGTTCTTATCAATGATTTGAACAATAGCAAAATTATGTTATCCACTCTTGCTTCAATTCCCCTTTTTATGCAAGACAAGACTTTACTTTACTCTTTTGCTTCTCTTGGTATATTGCCTTCTTATGTCTGATCTCCTCTCCACTCTCTTCTTTATCTTTCCCTTTTCCTTATGCTGACTACCAGGCTGCATCTCATCTGATCTTTTGGCTAAGTACTATCATTCTGTTCAGGGGTGTTCCGCACTCCAACCAAATCAAATATGTCTTATATTTATTGCTCTTTATTAATATGGGATTGCCCTGAGCCATAAGATGCATATTGCATATGGATGTCTGCCTTTAATTTTTGCATTATCCATTCATTGAGAAGGTGACTGGAGTGGGAGAAAAATGTGAAAAATTTCCTGCTTAACTTTTTGCGAAAAACGGACAATTTTTCTCTCTCTTTTTTTTTTTTTTTTTTGTAAATTTTCTCTCCTTGTCTCCAGTGCAAAATATTCCTATTAATCTATTCCAACACATTTTTCTCCTATTCACCACATTGGTCTCCTGTTCCAACACATTTTTCTCCAATGTTACCTATAGTGCAACATGTCCAAGAACAATATTACTTCTTCCGAGGGCTGGAGATGTAGAAATAAGTAGCTGAAAGTCAAAGTTGTGAGTCCAAAATCAACATATACCTTGAAAAATGTGTTAGCATGCAGAGTGCATTTGTCCTTTGCCCACAACACTAACTTCATGCTTAAGTCACACTGGCATATATTCATGATGATGTCAAGTGATAAAAAAAAAGGTACAACCTACAATGTGGCAACTTTATATGGTGGCGGGGGACTGGTTTGGTGTGATTGGTGGGAGCATGACAAACTGCATCCACACTGGGAAGAGAGGGGTCAAATTCTCCATATCATCTGCTAGAGCTTTAATCTGTGGAGCTCTGAGGACTCGAGTACAACATTGCTTTGCAATGTGGACGAACATATTACTGATGTATTTGAGGAATATTTAAAGTTACATGCAACCATGTTCCACTAGATCCTGACCTGCATTTAATGCATGAGCTTTTATATATTTACAAGGGCTGTTTCAGAAGACGATGTCCCAACACTATTGACCTTGTCACTGCCATAGGGGTGAGTAAAGCATCACGTTGCAATGCGTGCATACCACTCTGGCACTGAAAGGGTTAAGCAGTGCAGTGCTGTCCCGGTGCAAATCATCGCCTATACTTTCTTTCCTTGGTCTGTTTCTCTCTCCCTCCTGCTCTCTTCTGGTGCCAGGATACTATTCCCTATAGTTATTCATGCTCTCACTGTGTCCCCCCATGACTGCTTAGAGGAGGCACCATCCTAACAAACCACTTTACCCCTCCCCCCCAAGAACAGACACTGACAACTGCTTGGAAAGGAAAAGGCTACATCATTTATTAAGCACACATGACAATATGCCAACCCCATCACATTCTGAGTAATGAAAACATTCCTCTACTCCCTTGAGTCTGTGCCCCCACTTGCGACATTAGCCTGCGAGTGAGGGACTAACTTCTCAAAAATAATTTTAGAGCCACTCAACAACTAACCCGGTAACTGGAGAGGACCCATCCCTGTGTCCCACTGCAGCCAACGCCTATTCAGTGCTCTCCTGAAGCTCCACATTAAAAATGTCCAGACTGATGGGATTAAGATGCACCCCATCATGCCGGCGAAATAACTCCAGCTGAGGTCCCCTCAAGCTCACAGTGATGAATCATATTCCTACCTATTCTGGACACAAAACAGGAAACGGTAGCATTCAGATTTCTCCTACATCTCTCCAGGGCCAAAGCATCTCTCACCCGCTGCCAGTGCAGTCTCATGATCACCTCTGACCAAATTACCACCAACAATTAAACATAGCATAAAAGCGAGCAATGTCCTGTTTAACCGTATTGATCAGGTCCACTGTTCTAATTTCCCCACAAATCATTACCTCCCACATGAATAACCAAAACAGTAGGACCCAAGACTATGCTGCAGATATAGTTACATTCGTCCCTCAAACTGACCCCCACTCAAGCCTCTAACCCCCCCCTCCATCGAATTCTAGCCACGTGTGGCCATATGACTGGTCTTCAGCTCTACAGGCTGCCCAATAGCCAAAAGTGTGACCCAAGATCCAGACCATGACTGGAGAGCGACCTGAAGGATATCGAGACAAAAGGTGGGAGTGGACATATGACTTAAAATGGTCAGAATATCAACGACCAATGCCCCTAATCTCCCATTCAGGGAAACCTGCTGATGTGGCTACCATCACTGCCCCTATCCTAAAAGAAAGAAATGCAAACCCTCTAGGGTTTATTCTTAGACATGACAAACCCTGATGAAAAACTGAAGAACTGGAATCACGTGACGGCAGACCATTCAGGTACAACAAGTCCATTAAGTGGACCAGACATAGCATGTCTCCTGATGGGGAAAGAACCACCACCTTCCCATTATCAAAACATGCAAAACATGACTTAGTACTTGGTGGCAAAACCCTTGTTGGCAATCACAGAGGTCAGACGTTTCTTGTAGTTGGCCACCAGGTTTGCACACATCTCAGGAGGGATTTTGTCCCACTCTTCTTTGCAGATCCTCTCTAAGTCATTAAGTTTTTGAGGCTGACATTTGGCAACTTGAACCTTCAGCTCCCTCCACAAATTTTCTATGGGATTAAGGTCTGGAGACTGGCTAGGCCACTCCAGGAACTTAATGTGCTTCTTCTTGAGCCACTCCTTTGTTGCCTTGACCATGTGTTTTGGGTCATTGCCATGCTGGAATACCCATCCACGACCCATTTTCAATGCCTTGTCTGAGGGAAGGAGGTTCTCACCCAAGATTTGATGGTACATGGCCCCGTCCACAGTGCCTTTGATGCGTTGACATTGTCCTTTCCACTTAGCAGAAAAACACCCCCAAAGCATAATGTTTCCACCTCCATGTTTGTCGATGGGGATGGTATTCTTGGGGTCATAGGTAGCATTCCTCCTCCTCCAAACACGGCGAGTTGAGTTGATGCCAAAGAGCTTGATTTTGGTCTCATCTGACCACAACACTTTCACCCAGTTCTCCTCTGAATCATTCAGATGCTCACTGGCAAACTTCAGACGGGCCTGTACATGTGCTTTCTTGAGCAGGGGGACCTTGCAAACGCTGCAGGATTTCAGTCCTTCATGGCGTAGTGTGTTACCAGTTGTTTTCTTGGTGACTGTGGTCCCAGCTGCCTTGAGATCATTGATAAGATTCTCCTGTGTAGTTCTGGGCTGATTCCTCACCGTTCTCATGATCATTGAAACTCCACGAGGTGAAATCTTGCAAGGAGCTCCAGACCGAGGGAGATTGACAGTTATTTTGTTTCTTCCATTTGCGAAAAATCGCACCAACTGTTGTCACCTTCTCACCAAGCTGATTGGTGATGGTCTTGTAGCCCATTCCAGCCTTGTGTAGGTCTACAATCTTGTCCCTGACATCCTTGGACAGCTCTTTGGTCTTGGCCATGGTGGATAGTTTGGAATCTGATTGATTGATTGCTTGTGTGGACAGGTGTCTTTTATACAGGTAACAAGCTGAGATTAGAAGCACTCCCTTTAATAGAGTGATCCTAATCTCAGCTTGTTACCTGTATAAAAGACACCTGGGAGCCAGAAATCTTGCTGATTGAAAAGGGGTCAAATGCTTATTTCATTCAGTAAAATGCAAACCAATTTATAACTTTTTTGAAATGCGTTTTTTAGGATTTTTTTGTTGTTATTCTGTCTCTCGCTGTTCAAATAAACCTACCATTAAAATTATAGACTGATCATTTCTTTATCAGTGGGCAAATGTACAAAATCAGCAGGGGATCAAATAATTTTTTCCCTCACTGTATATGTCATCAGTGTAAATAGCAATTTAAGTGGTCACATCAATACAATAGGAGGAAATCAGATTGCTGATACAGATGCCCCTTTACTTCCAAGTGGCAGGGCAAGCACGTCTCTATGCCATAGAGACCAAAGACCTATGCTAAGTACGAGTACATCTATTACCATAATTTTTCATCTGTACCACGTACTTTGTACTGCCATTTTACTCCTACAGTTCCGGTTCTTATATACATACACATATTTATTTTTCTCCCATGGTTCCACCCTAGTGGATATATTGTTCTAGTCACTGTTTGATTCACACTATATTTATATCATTTTTGGCTATTATCCAGCTGTAATAAATGATTGTTTGTAATTAGTTAATTTTATTCTTAGTTTTCACAAATACTACACTTAATTGTCCCCTTTGTTCATTTTTTTCTTTTTCCCCCTCTTCTCACTGTCTATTCCCCTTTTTTTGTTTTTCATGACATTCAGTCTTTCGATCTGAGACTTCTTTAGACCTGCTTCATTGAACATCATGACTAGCGATACAAGCAGGTGCCTTTAGGGAGAGAGAGATCTTCCTTAAATGTATTCTTACTCACTCTGCATTGTTTGTGGGTATTTAAATTTGCTCCATCCAAATTAATTATAATTCAGATGTACATCAAGAGCTGGTTAGTCACATATTTCTTTGCTCTCAATGAATTTAAATTCTAAGTTCACTGAACACATATTGTTATATTTGAACAGTACTTAATATCAACCCTTAATGTTGTCAATGACAATAGCATGTTTTCTGAATTTCTTCAATGAGCACACAACAATTTTAGTTAATCTGACAACTCTGTATTTATCAAGTTAACTTCTGTTTAAAATAGAAACACGAGTGAAGAAGACATTCATAAAACATGCTTTGACATTAAGGGTTAATTAATATTGACTTCAATCTGGTGCGATAGCTCAGTGGTAAAATCCCTGACTATGGAGCCTATTCCAACTGCAAGGTTGCAGGTTCAAATCCCAGCAGGGTCAACTCAACCTTTCATCCTTCCGAGGTCGATAAATGAGTACCGTTAACTGGGTAATAATAACATCTATTATTTCATCTGCCGATTTGGGTAATTCCGAGAGCGTGCGCTGAAAGCACTTTGAGTCCCACTGGGAGAAAGGCGCTATATAAATACTAGTTATTATTATTATTCTATTTAAAATGTAACCATAAACATGCTCATGTTAGGAGTTAATATTAACTTTGGTTTAAAACCGAACCACATGCTCATTGAAGAAATTAATAAAAACTCATGCTCTTGTTATTGCACCCCAAGGATTAATATATGATACAGACTATATTAAATATTAACCCTTTGGGTGCAATGGCAAGAACATGATTTATGACTTTCTTTGCTGATAACATGTGGTTCTATTGTAAACAGAAATTAAACTGAAAAATACAGTATTGAATTTGTTTTAAAAAGTAATGTTACTGTTTTCTGTCTGTAAAATGCTGTTTGAAACAGTGGCATTAAAATAAATGTGCAGCTTCCCATTTTCCCCAACACAGAAGCATTATAACTCACAATAAGTGCTAAAGTGGAGCATTTTAAGTTCATAATGGTACATTGGCATCCCGTCCCATCCCCTTGCATGTTGTGTACCTATTTGGTGCCCAGATTTATACATTGTAATGTTGATAATAATACTAAAATCTTTGAGGGAGAATGAGTTTGATCAAAGGCGCATCAATATATTCAACAAAAGAAACCTTGAACCGTATCAGTTTCTGTCTCTTTTCCACTAATTAATTATCCTTTTAATTATATTCTGATTATTTTGGCTTAGTGCATGAACCTTCTGTATCTTTTTTTTGTAGTATCTTTATTTGTAGTATCTATATTATGTAGTATTCCCAAAATATGGTTCTACAAGATTTACAGCCCACTAGATACAAAATATTGTACAGCCCTGTGCTAGATAATAATAACATTTGACCTGACATAGTTTGATCTCTGTGAGTTTACATTTGGCTGTTAGTAAAACATCTCCATCACATGAACATAATGTTCCAGTTAGGGATATCTTTTTCTTTTCAGACAGAAGCCTGATAGTGACAATATGGCTCTACGGCTGCCAGTCTGCTCATTAGCTGCAATATAATTTACAGGTTCATAGAACAGCCAGTTCCCGCTCTTATTGTCATAACACCAAAATTTGTCCCTGCAGATCACAATCTGTGCCTAATAACATGAGCCTGCATCATATATGGAGCCTAAAGGAAAAACCTGCTGTGAAAAGTATTTCATTTTTTTGGAAATGTTTTAACAATTTGTAGAAGGAAATGGCAAGTAATGGGACATTTTGTTTCCTATGGGGAGCTATGAATAAAGAGCCAAGTAATAAGAAGGTGGAAAGAAAGAAGTCATTCAAATATTCAAATTGCAGTTATGTTCACATAAATATACCTATCATACTGGCAAGTATGCTAAGTTAACAATACAATTATTCAGCCTCTCAATGGTGCAGGTGTGCTAAGAAGATCTACAGTCATTCTGGAGTATTCCGATGCACTATACTGTATGCTGACCAGACCTTCCCTTTAACTGGGGACACATAGGAAGTAGGCATATTTCAGGACTCCACTGAAATCAAAGCAGCCCTGCAGTATGTATTTTTCATATGTGTCACCTGTTAAAGGTGAAGTCTGGTCACCCTACTATACTGGGCAAGTAAAAACTTCACCAACCTGCATACCCCAGAGGGGTATGCAATGCAAAGGGTTAACATTTTTCATGCTACAGAGATCTCGTGCATTGCTTTGCACTCTCTAGCATTCAACCGCTTAAAGGCCCAGTCTAAGTCAATGATGGTTTTGATTTGTCCTCTATAATGCAGCTGGTCTGCACTTGAATTACTCCATGGTAGAGATGCACTATGATGTGATATATGTATGGTAAATGTAAGATAAACTCTCCAGTTCCTATGTTATTCTACAGAGCCCATGCACTAAGATATGCGTCAAGATGGAGACCTGTCAGTGCTTAATCTTTATAGAATAACACAGGAACAGGAGAGTTCATCACACTGGAGAGTCAATCTCATCTTATCACTCCTTAGTGCAAGAATAGTCAACTGTCAGACCTTGAGCTGTTGAGAACTACAACTCCCGTCATCCTCAACCAGCCAGTAGCTCTGCAGATGATGGGAGCTGTAGTTCCCAACATCTGGAAGTCAAGAAATTGATTATAACTGTACTAGTGTAAAAGCCCATGTACACGGGCCATGGTCCGGGTAATGCTAACCCTTTGAGTGCCAGAGGGGTATGCAACACATTGCTTTGCAATGCCTTGTGTACCCCTCTGGCACTCAAAGGGTTAAGTGGCCGCTATCTCACTGCTCCACGCAATTCAGTCTTGCGCAGCAGAGTGCCCTAACGCGAACAGTCTCTACTGAGCATGACGGCTTCTGACAAACATCCTAGTGAATTATTATATAGGATTAGCACATACCCCCCCTCATTTCTTCTTAGTACATCAAACCTAATGGTGGAATGAAATAAGAAGAACTGGATCAATTCCAGAGCAAATCAAATAAAATAAAATATTGGGTTTTAACCCCTTGAATTCTACAGAGAACTCTAAAGTATTGCAAATCTATACATTGGAGACCTCTGTGCATTCAAGGTGTTAAAAACCCCAGAACTGAATCAATTGGAGTTTTTGGAAATTGTATTTGACGCCTAGGGTACAATTGTTCTGATCCAGAATTGCTCTTGTATAGCGATCTCATTGTGTGCTGACTGCCTGTTAAAGCCTTCACAATTTGAGACTGCTTTAATGAACTGCTTTGCAGGTAGTGATTATAGAGGGATTTGAAAAGGTCTTTGCAAAAGCAGCAGGCTCTCCACTGGATTTGTTACCGAAGCGTGTTCATCTAACTGATCAATATAGTGCGACAGCATTGGCCTGTCAGCGAAGTCTCCTGAGGACTTTGCTTTTCTGCAGGGGAACGTTCCCTGTTTCCTCTAAAAACGGTTCACATAGTTCATCTTCCTTAGTGCCAGATTTTAAATCTTGCTGTGCTCTGAGAAGAGGAACAGAAGCTTTGAGCAGACAGTGGATATTCTGTCAAAAAAGGTACAACACTAGTTAACAGTCAATAACATTCAGAGCAGAAGTTACATTCATTTTTACATGTTTTCATTTAAGAAATTCCATCTAATTAGTTTGCAAGAAAATAAATAATCTTGCAGAAAAACTGAATGTACTTTAAGTATGGAAATCCTCTTGGCAGAATTACTATGAAGGAACACCTAATAACAAAATCCTTTTTACATTAACCCTTAAAGGGATAGTAATACTTCATTTTAACTTTATTTTATTTTGTAGGCATTAAAAAAACATGAAGAATGATATAAGTCTTATCTCTCAAACCTTTATGGTTTAAGAGATATTCACAAGCAAAGTTTCCCCTCCCCACCCCTTTTACCTAGTGTAAGCCATCTCTTCTCAGATGTGAATCTGGTTGTATGACCAGACAGATAACAGCAGGGGACAATCTTCTTTATATGAAAACAATGAAATCCCTGCCCCCCTTGACAAGTTTTTCAGCTTTTTCCCTTATCTTAATTGAAGATTGTCCCTCTCTGCAGTCTACCTGGGCACTTCCCTTCTAATCTGGCTGAACAGGGGGGGGGATACTTTGCTTGTGAATATCTCTTAAACCATAAAGGTTTGAGAAATAAGACTTATATCGTTCTTCATGTTTTTTTAATGCCTACAAAATAAAATAAAGATAACACGAAGTATTACTATGCCTTTAAAGGACAAGGGTGGGTGTACAACGCATTGCTTCGTTATGTGTTGCACGCCCCTCTTATTCTTACAGGTTAAATCTGGACTACAAATTATAATGGTCAGTACATTAACTCTATGTGGATTGGTTTGTATAATTATTCTTTAATACTTATTGGTTTTCATGTCCACTGAGTTGAGCGTATTTGCCAGGCACCAAGACACCAAGCCTCTCCTTCTGAGATCTTTCTAGAAAGGAAGTCTGACAAGTAAGAGTCATGTCAGCATCCATGGAAATGATATCCAATACTAATTAAAGAGGATCTGTTATGTTTCCAAGTCCCCCTTTAGTGGGAGCCTACATTTTGAAAGAGTTTGCGTGATTATTCTTCCATATTAATTTATTCCACCCCTCTGATAGAAATGAATACGTTTTAGCAGATGGATAAGTGATGGCATTTTCTGGACAGCAGGTCTAACCAGACAGGTCAGTGAACAAAGCACTGGGGAGATTAGATTCTTCAACAACTAAAATAGTCTAAATGTTAAAGGTGGCACCTACACAGATTTTCTTTATTTTTGCCATTGGACGTGAACTCAGTAGATTTTGCCATAAGTCTAACAAAACTAATTTGTGACTTTTATTTTGTTTATTTTTCCATTCAAAAAAGCTACTAAAATTTGTATCTGGCTTTTAGGGACTGGTAATTTAACATCAAATCCAAAATGTTTGTTAAATTCATCATTCCATTGAAAAGATATACACATTAGAAATGCAGAATATATCACAGAACTTCCATGATATAGAGATAGATAGATAGCTAGATAGCTAGATAGATAGATAGATAAATATGAATGGGCATCAAACTGCTATATTTATGCTATGAATGACCAGGATCGCAAAGTGTAAGTTTGATCAAAACATTAACCCTTTGATTGCCAGAAATTTGTGCAGTTATACTCATCATCTGACAATCAGGGCTTGATTAAATTATCCCCGTTAGGTAAAAAAAAAACACAGGTATTTTTTCAAACACGGTAAGCGATTCAATTACCTGTTTTATGAAAAAATGCTGGCAAAAAAACCATGCTGGCAGCTAAAGTTAGAGGTGTTTTGGCCCACTTAAAAATAAAACAAAACATCACAACTTCAATTGACTGCGTTAGTCCAAAAGATCCTATAAGGGGCTCAGTTTAGCTTGGGAAATGTAAAGGGATAGTAATACTTTATTATTACTGTCCCCCATATTGTACATATTTGCAAAATAATTTAATAGCCCCCAGGTTCATCTCTCAAATCTTTATGGTTTGAGAGATAACCAAACGCAAAGTTCCCCCCTCCATCCCCCTTCCCTGAAGTCAGTGTTGTACTGACTGCAGGGATATCCGGTCTGATTTTCACCAGGCGTCTCTTCTGCAGAGCCGAGATCGTGTTAGTGACAAAGGTTTATTTCCCTGAAATGGTCTTCTACATGTGCTTGCAAACCAAGTACAAACCAAGCACATGTAGAAGACCGTTTCAGTAAAATTATTTGTTTTCACTAACGGATCTCGGCTCAGCTGCAGAAGAGCAAGCCTTTCATATGACAGACTTCCCCTGCAGTCAGTACAATGCTGACTTCAGGGAAGGAGGAGGGAGGGGGGAACTTTGCCTTCGCTTATCTCTCAAACCATAAAGGTTTGAGAGATGAACCTGGGGGCAATTTAATTATTTTACAAATATCTACAATATGGGGGATAGTAATAATAAAGGATTACTATCCCTTTAAGACCAAGTTTTCTTCTGACTAAAGTCCCTTACCAGGGGCTGGATTCAAATGCAGGTGCTAATTTTATCTCTGATTTTATGTCCAGGTATCCCCATAGACTTCAATAGGAACATCCTATATAATAATTCACTAAAAAGTTTGTCACAATGCAGTCATGCGCAGTACAGAAGGCTGCGTGCACTGCAGTCGTGTTCAGTAGAGACTGCCCACGCCACGGTTGATACGGAGCATGGTACTCCAAACTTTTCCCTTGACTTGGCAAAATCACAGATTATTTATTTGTGGAGCATTGCTCTTCTCTTTCGGATCCCTTCTGTTGTGAAGGTATGTGCCACTGTATGGTCTGTGACAGCTGCAGATCTGCAGTGTTATGGGGACTCACTGAGCCTGTGGCTCTTGGTGTACACTGGGTATGCCCAGTAGGTAAATGGCCCTGCATCTAAACTTAAGAAACTGATTGAGAAAAAAGCACAAGGTATAGGCAAGTAAAACACAATTAATGAGATGATAAGCTGGTAGGTGGCAGCTCTACTTTAACCCTTTGCAATGTACCGTGCACCCCTCTGTCATTAAAAGAGTTAAATATATACTTTGGAGAATCAATCCACACAGAATTGATTCATAATGACCCTTCATATTTTCTACTCACGTTAATGACAGTGGGAGTTTATTATTAAGAGGCTGTATGTGGAATGATGGGTGCAATGGCCCTATATTAAGGGCCTCAATTTACAATTGCTCCACATACCTTAAAGTACCCTCCCATGCCACTGTGGAAGGGGATAGGTGGTTATATGGAGTAGAATGGGATAAGAATATTTGGCACTATTTGTTCAAACTATGGAGATTTGCAGAGCTTTCCATAGACAGTTGTAATAACAACTCCACCATAATATTTCATGTCATAGTAGCAATGCGCACATACAAAAAATAGGCTTGAGCTGCAACAATGTTTGAATAAAACATTTCTCAGCAAAGGGAGTGACCTTGCTTTACTTAGCAGGATAAAACTTGCAGTATATATTTTCTGAATATCAAACATTACTATCTCTATAACCCTTTGAGTGCTACTAAACTGGAGCATATCCATTATAAAAAGTATAATAAAACATTTAATAAAGTTCTGAAGTATATCATTTTACAGAATAAGAGTAAATATGGCAAACAAAGTTACTTATAGAAAGACTGTTACAGGAATAACCTCCCAGCAGAAGTTGTAGGAGCTAAAGCAATAAAAGATTTTAAGAATTCTAAATACATATATTGCTATTGTAATGGTAATCCTAAATCACAAAGTGTGGAAGACATCTCTAGCATTCAATGAGTTAATTAGGTGGTGGTCAATTAATTCTTATCTGAAGCTGATTCAATGGAACATTTGTATCAATGCAAAAGCTTATATGTTAGAAGAAAAACAGTGGCACCTGAAATGCCAAAGAAAAAACTCCCACTGAAACCAAAGACATATATGGTGTAATTGTTATTCTTCTCGTGTAATGAACTTCTGTCTTTATGAAAATGCCCATAGAGGGGTGTTTTCATACGAAAGGAATAATCTTTATGCTTGGCTCTTTGAGAGAATCTGCAATGACAGTATTCACCACCATTTAAAATAGCACTTTATAGATACTTCAGGCTGCAATTACAAATGGAAACAAAAAATGCATCATTCTGGCTCTGTACAATAGTATATCTATTGTCTGAGCCAATAAGATGGCAGTCCATCTCGCTGGACCCTATGTTTAAAGACAAAGTGGAACAATTTTGGTTTGTAATCCTTGAATACTGTAGAGATATCCAACGCATTGCTTCACAATGCGTTGGAGACTTTTCTAACATTCATTTTCATTTGTTCCCAGTAGTGAACGTGGTTTCCCCAATAATTTCTCCACTTTATGCTGAAAGCATGGTAACAAAGGTAACTACATAAAAAAAATAAAGGTAATTCTTCTTGGACAGTAGTGGGTATGGCAGATGAATGAGGTACCGAGATTAGCTGCAGCCAATCAGGCAGTAGATTTCAGCCATTGTATCAGCCCATAGCTTACCAGATAGCTTGGCTCCTGACAGGAGTGCTGTGTGCTACTCACTGGTAGCCATGAAGGTACTGGAAGCTTCAGATCTACTCATTGGAGACCCACAGATTTGAGAATGGTCATTGATTCCAACTAATAGTTAAACCCTTGAGAATTTGCATTGGACCCCTCACTTACGTACAAGGGCTAATCGCTTTCACTACTTGAAAGTCCTGCAGTGTGCTAAAAAACAACTAGATAATTCATTCTATAGAAATTAATTTCTGCAGAAACATTTTACACCTTATTTAACCCTTTATATCCATGATCAATAGATGCCGGAAAATAAATATTCCTGTAAAAGTCAGTTACAATCTTTACATTTTTATCGCCCATAAAAGCTATTTAATGTAACATGTCAGATTAGAGAGATGGGATTGCTATATACATTTTACTATGCGTATGCATTTGTAATGAATGCGGTAATGCACTATTATACATTATAAATCTATTGCTACATCTATATCTTGTTTCAGTAAGAGTAGGTGCTGAGTGTATTATTACCCTCAGGGTGTGTGATGTATCTCAAATGCCTCATAGAACCACCTTTAAGAAAGTTGGACTGTAACCAAAATATAGAAAGTATCTTTGTGTTTATTAAATGAGAAGTAACACCTCCTAATAATAATCCACCATTTACCTTACTATGATTAGAAAAACCTAATGGACCTTATGAAATGTACCTTTCAATCAGCCCAGAATGTCATGTCCATGGAGGAGGACATGTATGTATGTATGTATATCATTATTTATATGGCACCACACAATGTACGCAGTGCCTTACAACAATAGTATGGTATGATAAATAATAAAATAAAGTAAAAGCCATAGAAACAATAGGCGATAGGTGCCTGTCCCAATGATCACACAGTCTAAATGGGTAATAGGAAGCATAAAAAAGGGTATGAGGGTGTCAGGTGCTGTAAGTTCAAGTGCTGAGTTTGCCAAAAGGCAGTGCATGGTTCTAATGCACCAGAAGATAGGATTTCAGGGTAGATTTAAAGACACAGGGGGATTGTTCTCGACATAGGGGGAAAGGTATGCAGTTCCATGGGTAGGGAGCTGAAAGTGAGAAAGGTTTGAGACGGGAGAGGGCAGAGAGTGTGGATGGTGTAACAATAAGGGCGTTATGTGCTGAGAGAAGGAGGGGGCTGGGAACATAAGAGGAAATGAAGGAAGAAAGGTAATGGGTGGGAGGAGGGGAAGCAGTGTAGAGAACATTAAAGGTAAGAGGAAGGACTTTGTAAGTGACACGTTTTTGAATAGGGAGCCATGTCAGATGTCTAACAATGATGTGAACAGGTTCAGTTTTTGGGGAGAGTATGGTAATTCGTGCAGTTGAGCTTAAAGGGATAGTAATACTTCAAAATTACTCCCTTATATTGAAGCCCTTGTAAAATGGAATAAAATGCCACCAGCGGCATCTCTCAAACCTTTATGGTTTGGGAGATAGCCGCTTTTAAACTTCGCTTCCCCCTGCCTCTCCGCTGACGTCAGCATTTTTGCTTCAGCAGAGAAATACGGACCCGGGACCGGAGGAGGCTCTTTAGCACACCCGATATCTCGTTATGGAAGACAAGACCCTTCACTAAAACGGTCTTCTACGTGTGCTTGGTGTTACGGTTTTCTGACACTCAGACAAGGTTTTAAGTAAAAACACAGTTTTATTTGAAATGAAAATCAGGAATAGTGCCCCTGGGGGCTGGGTATGGCATAGACAGACAGGTAGAAAGCAGAAGCTAGTACAATGAATGCTGAATTGCACTGTATAACAGGATGGACAAAGGTTAAGGAATAACCCACTGATCAGTCACAATGATGGTAGGCTGACAACGCCCAGCTAAACCAATAAGTCTCTGAAAGTATTCACGATCAGTAGTAGGCTTGCTCAAATCACTCTCATGTAGCTGTTACAAAAGGACGCCCAAGGAGACTGCACAATGCAACCAGAGCTGAGTATAAACTCCAGGAGGAGTGATAGAAAGAGCCGCTAGCAGAGCTGGTTAACGGAACCTGTCAAGCCCTTGATACGTACAGGAATACTGTTGTGTGCCAAAGGAGATTAGAGCCAGACCACCCACATGGTGCCAACAGGAGTAACACTGTACCAGCAACAACGAGCCTCGCACAGGAGTGCGATGAATGATACTACACACGAGCAATGACTAGCGCCCAGACACCCTTCCGGTGCCGTATCAGTACCATACAGCGAGAGCAAACGGAGGCCACAACACCGGGAGGTGCAAGCACGGTACACCACGTACCGGGACTAAACTGCTCTGCTCGAGTAATGGACAGACTAGGTACGAAGCGCAGCTCAGATTGTGTAAACGGCTCGGATAGTATGATATAGCTTGGCAAGTGTATTAGGCTCAATAACGGAGGCAACACACACACACAGTAAGGGAATCGGGCAGGTACGGCCACGGAGAGGCAGATCAGCAAGGTTACAACAGCTCGGTAAATGAATGCCACCGCATAGCGCCAATGAGAGTGAATGAACGGAGCCCCACTACTACAGTTCAGAATATCGCCGTCGGGCGACCTGGAAACACTGGAACTCAGGAAACTGATGAGGAACAGGGAGCGATGACCGGAACCAGGACCCTCTCGATCAGGAACGTCAAACAAGCCGGGTAAATCACGGAGCCGGAAAGTCAGCCACAGCCAGGTCGGTAACGGAGCAGGAACGTCAGCCACAGCCAGGTCGGTAACGGAGCAGGAACGTCAGCCACAGCCAGGTCGGTAACGGAGCAGGAACGTCAGCCACAGCCAGGTCGTAACGGTCAGGAACGTCAGCCACAGCCAGGTCGTTAACGGCGCAGGATCCAATCAGAGAGCAGGAACGGAGAATAGTCAGACGAGCCGAATCGGTACACAGGAACACAGTAACTCAGCAAGAGGGCTCAACTTCAGGAACACCACGAAAGGGCACCAGATAGATGTCATAGGCCTAGTATAAAAAGGAACATCCTGGGCGGGCCAAACAACCTGCACCAATGCACAGGTACCATCAGTGTGACTGACAGGGGATCACGGGCACCGTGATAGTACCCCCCTCTCAAAGACCCCCTCTCCTGCCTGCTGGTTTGGGTTTGTGCGGATATTTAGAGTGAAAATTGCGCAACAAACGTGGAGCATGTAGGTCCTTTTGGTCCACCCATGAACGTTCCTCAGGCCCGTAGCCTCTCCAGTGGACCAAATATTGCAATTTGCCTCTAAATCTCCTGGAATCAATAATACTCTGTACTTCGTATTCCTCTTGACCTTGAACATCCACCGGCCCAGGAACCACCGGAGTGGTAGTATAGCGGTTGCAAACCAAGGGTTTCAGTAGTGACACATGGAACACATTGTGAATGCGGATAGACGCAGGAAGTTCCAGTGCGTATGCCACGGGGTTAACCTTACGGATAATTTTAAATGGACCAATGAACCGGGGAGCCAATTTGTTGGATGGTACTTGCAAATTAAGATTCCTGGAGGAGAGCCATACCCTGTCCCCAACCTGAAATGAGACCGCTGGCAACCGTCTGCGATTAGCATGCCGCTGTTGTCGCTGGAAGGACTGGCTGAGGGACCTTTGCACCTGTGCCCATGTGGAGCGGAGTTCCTCAATGTGCTCATCCAGAGCCGGAATCTGTTGTGACTGAAATGAGTCTGGGAGCAGACAAGGCTGGAACCCATAGTTGACAAGAAATGGGGAGCTCCCAGACGATGAATTGACCGCACAGTTCCTGGCGAACTCTGCCCACGGCAACAGGTCGGCCCAATTGTCATGATGATCAGTCACAAAGCAAAGCATAAACTGCTCCAGTCCCTGATTGGCACGCTCAGCGGCCCCGTTGGTCTGGGGATGGTAGGCGGAGGAAAAGGACAATTGTATGCCCATTTGGCTACAGAATGCCCTCCAGAATCTCGACACAAATTGACTCCCTCGGTCTGATACTATTACTCTGGGAACCCCGTGCAAGTGAATAAAGGTATAGCCCTTGGATGATGGCAGTTCTACCAGAAAGTCAATGGAGATGTGTGACCATGGGCGTTCGCCATTAGGTACTGGTTGGAGCAAGCCCACTGGGAGATGTCTGGGAGACTTAGTATGGGCACATGTGGCACAAGCAGACGTAAATGCCGCACAGTCAGCTCTTAGAGAAGGCCACCAAAACATTTGTGATAGAGACCATACCAGCTGATCTCTGCCAATATGCCCAGCTGCCTTCGAGGAGTGATAGGTCTCAAGTAATTGGACACGGAAAGGCTCATCCACAAAACACTTGCCAACTGGGGTTTCCGGAGGTGCCCTAGCCTGGGATGCCAATATTTGTTCCCCCAATGGCGAAGTGATACTGGTACGTATCGTGGCCAGAATTCTGTCAGGCTGAATAATAGGAACCGGGGTTTCATCCCTCTCAATGTCTGTGCAAAATTGCCTGGAAAGGGCATCAGCTCTCACGTTTTTAGATCCAGGCAAGTAGGACACTATAAAGTTAAACCTTGACAAAAACAGTGCCCACCTAGCCTGGCGAGATGACAACCTTTTAGCCTCTGAAAGGTAAATCAAATTTTTGTGGTCCGTAAGAATTAATACTGGGGTTCTTGTGCCCTCTAATAAATGTCGCCATTCTTTCAGTGCCAAAATTATAGCCAACAATTCCCTGTCACCAATTTCGTAATGGCTTTGGGCACTGGATAATTTCTTAGAAAAGAACCCGCATGGTCTCAGGTTGCCCCCTTCTTTGGGACGTTGAGAGAGAACTGCCCCTACCCCAACCTCAGAGGCATCGACCTCCAACGTAAATGGCAGGGAGGGGTTAGGGTGGGAAAGTATAGGAGCGGAGGCGAATGCAGATTTGAGAGTATCGAAGGCCCTTTCAGCTGCATCAGACCATTGAGAGGGACTAGCTCCCTTATGCGTGAGGTCAGAGAGGGGTTTAACAATGGTGGAAAAATTCTGAATGAATTTTCTGTAATAATTGGCAAAACCCAAAAACCTTTGTATTGCTTTCAACCCTTTAGGTCGTGGCCATTGTAGGACTGCTGCCAATTTACCCTCATCCATGGCAATGCCATCAATAGAAATGACGAATCCCAGAAAGGGTACTTTGGAACAATGAAATTCGCATTTCTCCAATTTACAGAACAATTTGTTCTTGTGTAACCGTAGCAGGACTTCAGACACATCCAGAATGTGTTGGGTTAAGTTGGCAGAGTGAATCAATATATCATCGAGGTAAACGACAACACAGGACTGTAATAAGTCACGGAGGATATCATTGATAAACTCTTGAAACATGGCAGGTGCATTACATAAGCCGAATGGCTTGACTAAATATTCATAGTGACCCGATCTAGTATTGAATGTCGTTTTCCACTCATCCCCGGCCCTTATCCGTATCAGGTTGTACGCAGCACGTAAATCGAGCATAGTAAATATAGATGAGCCTTTCAACCTGTCAAACAGCTCTGTAATGAGTGGAATTGGATATGCGTTTTTAGGCATCAACTTATTAAGTCCTCGATAATCAATACAGGGTCGTAACTCGCCACTTTTCTTTTTTACAAAAAAAAATCCTGCACCTGCCGGAGATGAAGATTTACAAATTATCCCTCAAGTGAGGGCATCCTCAATGTATTCCTCCATGGCCTGATTTTCCTCACAGGACAATGGGTATGTCCTGCCCCTCGGTGGCACCACTCCCGGGGGCAAATCAATAGCGCAATCATACGGCCTATGTTGCGGCAATGCGCTAGCCTCTCCCTTACTGAATACATCACTGAATTTGCTGTATTCAGCTGGCACGGAGGGAGAGGTATATAAAATCTTAACTGGATGAGACAAACAGTGCCCAGAACAGTATTCAGACCACGACTTGACCTCGCATCTTTGCCAGTCAAACTGGGGGTTGTGTAAAAATAACCAAGGGAACCCCAATATGACCGCGTGATGGGGTGAATGTATAATCTGGAAACAGACCCTCTCCTCGTGGAGAGCCCCAATAGTCATAGAGATAGGTGTAGTTTCCATGGTGATGAATGCGGGTTCTAGCGGTCTGCCATCAATGGCTTCAATGCCTAAAGGTGTATCTTTTTTGGACAGCGGAATACTGTGCGTCTCAGCAAATGTCTTGTCCATAAAATAGCCTGCAGCACCAGAATCTATAAATGCTAGTGCCTCAACCGCTTGATCACCTACAGGGAAGCACACCGGAATGATGGGTTTCTTGGAACAGGGATCTGGGGACGATTGTACACCACCTAGGGCCTGTCCCCCAAGGTACCCTAGGTGCGTTCGTTTCCTGGCCGTACCGGACAATTACGTAATATGTGCCCATTTTTGCCACAATATAAGCATAAGCCCTGCCTTCTGCGGTGTGCCCGCTCCTCCTTAGACAGCCTGGTGAACCCTAGTTGCATGGGTTCCCCCAGTTCGTTAACTCGATCAGGAGGATTGGGAGGACAGGGTGGGTTTAAAGGGCCATCGTGCCCATAGATTCTGGATCTTGCCCTTTTAGCCAAGCGCCTTTCTCGTATGCGTGTATCAATGAGCAATACAAAATCTATGTAATCATCCAAATCGGTAGGTACCTCTCTGGCCGCAATTTCATCTTTAATAGCGTCTGATAATCCCTGGGAAAAAGCTGCCACTAGAGCCTCATTATTCCACCCTACCTCTGCTGCCAGTATCCGAAATTCTATGGCGTAATCGCCTGCGGTACGTTCGCCCATCTGAATCTCCATTAATCTTTTGGCAGCAGAGGAGGTTCTCCCAGGCAGCTCGAATACTCTCCGAAACTGCTTGACAAATTCGTCAAAGTCTAATGTACATGGTTTGGCCTTCTCCCATAGTGGGCTAGCCCATGCCAGGGCTTTACCCGTTAATAGAGATATCATGAACCCCACCTTGCTACGGTCGTTCGGAAAAGCGTGAGGTGTTAGTTCTAGAAATATCTCTAGTTGGTTAATAAACCCTCTACACAGGGTGGGTTCGCCATTGTATCTCAACGGTAACGGCGGCGCCGCCGTTAAACTTCTGGGAACAGCAACCATTTGCCCAGCAACGTGATCCGGTGTCACAACTGGGGGGACCACCAGATCTTGGTTAGGTTTATCAAGGTGTACCGTACGTTCTAGCAAGGTTTGCATGACCAGTGCCAACTGGTCCAAGTGCTGCTCATGCACATCCATCCTCCAGTGGAGGTTCTGTGTATTACTGTCACCTTTACCGTCAGAGGTCATGGCCCTTTTGTACTGTTACGGTTTTCTGACACTCAGACAAGGTTTTAAGTAAAAACACAGTTTTATTTGAAATGAAAATCAGGAATAGTGCCCCTGGGGGCCAGGTATGGCATAGACAGACAGGTAGAAAGCAGTAGCTAGTACAATGAATGCTGAATTGCACTGTATAACAGGGTGGACAAGGGTTAAGGAATAACCCACTGATCAGTCACAATGATGGTAGGCTGACAACGCCCAGCTAAACCAATAAGTCTCTGAAAGTATTCACGATCAGTAGTAGGCTTGCTCAAATCACTCTCATGTAGCTGTTACAAAAGGACGCCCAAGGAGACTGCACAATGCAACCAGAGCTGAGTATAAACTCCAGGAGGAGTGACAGAAAGAGCCTCTAGCAGAGCTGGTTAACGGAACCTGTCAAGCCCTTGATACGTACAGGAATACTGTTGTGTGCCAAAGGAGATTAGAGCCAGGCCACCCACATGGTGCCAACAGGAGTAACACTGTACCAGCAACAACGAGCCTCGCACAGGAGTGCGATGAATGATACTACACACGAGCAATGACTAGCGACCAGACACCTTTCCGGTGCCGTATCAGTACCATACAGCGAGAGCAAACGGAGGCCACAACACCGGGAGGTGCAAGCACGGTACACCACGTACCGGGACTAAACTGCTCTGCTCGAGTAATGGACAGACTAGGTACGAAGCGCAGCTCAGATTGTGTAAACGGCTCGGATAGTATGATATAGCTTGGCAAGTGTATTAGGCTCAATAATGGAGGCAACACACACACACAGTAAGGGAATCGGGCAGGTACGGCCACGGAGAGGCAGCTCAGCAAGGTTACAACAGCTCGGTAAACGAAGGCCACCGCATAGCGCCAATGAGAGTGAATGAACGGAGCCCCACTACTACAGTTCAGAATGTCGCCGTCGGGCGACCTGGAAACACTGGAACTCAGGAAACTGATGAGGAACAGGGAGCGATGACCGGAACCAGGACCCTCTCGATCAGGAACGTCAAACAAGCCGGGTAAATCACGGAGCCGGAAAGTCAGCCACAGCCAGGTCGGTAACGGAGCAGGAACGTCAGCCACAGCCAGGTCGGTAACGGAGCAGGAACGTCAGCCACAGCCAGGTCGTAACGGAGCAGGAACGTCAGCCACAGCCAGGTCGTTAACGGAGCAGGAACGTCAGCCAGCGCAGGATCCAATCAGAGAGCAGGAACGGAGAATAGTCAGACGAGCCGAATCGGTACACAGGAACACAGTAACTCAGCAAGAGGGCTCAACTTCAGGAACACCACGAAAGGGCACCAGATAGATGTCATAGGCCCAGTATAAAAAGGAACATCCTGGGCGGGCCAAACAACCTGTACCAATGCACAGGTACCATCAGTGTGACTGACAGGGGATCACGGGCACCGTGATACTTGGTTACCAAGCACACGTAGAAGACCATTTTAGTGAAGGATCTTTTCTTCTATAATGAGATCTGGCTGTGCTGAAGAGCCTCCGCTTGATTCAAAGAAGGGATTTCCCTTCTGCAGCAAAAACGCTGATGTCAGCGGAGAGGCAGGGGGGAGCGACGTTTAAAAGTGGCTATCTCCCAAACTATAAAGGTTTGAGAGATGCCGCTGGTGGCATTTTAATCCGTTTTACAAGGGCTTCAATATAAGGGATAGTAATTTTGAAGTATTACTATCCCTTTAAGACAGATTGCATAGGGGAAAGATGGGAAGCTGGTAGTTCAGTTAGTAGGACATTGCAATTGTCTAAGTGGGACAGAATAAAGGCATGCACAAGAGTTTTAGAAGTTTTTGGGGACAGGAATGAGCAGATTTTAGAAATATTTCTGAGGAAGAAGCTAGAGATTCTAGCCATGGAGTTAATGTGAGGGGAGAAGGAAAGGGAAGAATCAAATATTGCTCCATTGCAGCATGCTGAGCTGACCAGATAAATGTCAGTTCCACCAGCTGTATTGTTGAAGATGTGTATTGGATGAGATCTTGGAGGGAAAATGAGAAGTTCAGTTTTGGACATGTTTATCTTCAAATGACGGTGGGCCATCCAGGAGGTTATGGCCTATAGGCAGTCTGAAATTTGTAGCTGAATTTGAGGTAAAAGATCAAGAGTGGACATTTAAATTTGTGTATTTGTCATCATAAAGATGATACTTGAAGTCAAATTAATTAATAAGTTCACCCAATAAAAGAGCACCCCACAGACAGAGGGACTTTAGAGGAAATGTTTTTGCCATAAGACACAAAAAAAGAACGTTGTGAGAGATAGGAGGAGAGCCATGAAGCAGCCTGAGTGTGGAAACCAAGATTGTGGATAATCTGAGCAAGAAGAGAATGGTTAACTGGTGGCAAAGGCAGAGGATAAGTTAAGAGCGCTGGCCTTTGGATTTTGAAGTCTGGAGATCTTTAGCCACTGTACAGAGAGCTGTCTGAGTTGGGTGTCCACACTGGAATCCAGACTGCAAAAGGTCCAAAACATTGTTACAGTGAAGGAATTTAGTTATTTGGCAAAAGACAAGGCTTTCTAAGAGTTGTGAAGTAAGAGGCAGAATGGAGACATGGCGATAGTTAAAGAGACAGGAGGGAATAAGGTTAGCCTTCTTGAGTAGAGGATTGATTTGTGTCTGTGTATGGTGTAAGGTAGGTGTAAGGACTATTGCAAGTGGTCTGAGTAAGTGGGAGAGTATAGGGTCCAAGGATCAAGTGGTGAGGTTGGTGGATAGGAGAAGATGAGAAACATTTGCCTCTGTTACTGGAGTAAAATGGTCAAATATGATGATGAAGTGAGACCGGAGGGAGAGAGTTCAGCGACTGATGGAAGAATAGGAATCTGTTTTGAATAGATTCCACCTTGACTTTGAAGGACTCAGCAAAAAGCTTGTGGTGAATTCAGTGGAAGAAGGATGGAGCAAGGAGTCAAAGACTGCAAAGAGTCGGCAAGGGTTAGATTTCTTGTTGTGTATTAGTGTGGTGTAGTATTCCTGTTTAGCCTTTGGAAAAGCAAAATGTAGGCAAGATAGCAGAAGTTTAAAGTGGATGAAATTTGCATACGAGTGAGATTTCCTCCAGAGACGTTCAGCAGAACAAGTGCAAGAATGTAGGAAGCGGGTGTAGGAGTCAAACCAGGGTTGTGGATTGACTTGACTAACCCCAAAGAAGTCAGTTGCAGAGGATAGGACTGAGTTGTAGGAGTTAGTAAGAATGTTTGTAGTTAAGTTAGTAAGAAAGTTTGTAGTTAAGTGCTCATCCCAGAAAGATCAAGCGAGCAGGTATCCCTTATAAATCTGTTGGCGGAAAGGATTTGGGAAGGGGCACAGTGGGAAAGAGAGAAGGATATAATATGATGGTCTGATAGAGGGAATTGGGAAACTGTGAAAGATCCAGGCTATTAGCAAAGACAAGATCCAGGCAGTGACCTTAACTCTATAGGACATGAAGCCCAAGGGACAGAGTGGTCCTTTATATGACCTTTAAAGTACCCAAAAATAAGGACAAGATTGTCAGTGGAAAGTAAGAAGAAGAGCCAGGATTAAAAATACGAGAGAAAACTTGAAGGAGAAGAGGAGTTAGCAGGTGGCCTGTATATTGCAGCCACGGGCATAGACAGATGGTGATAGAGCTGGGCTGCATGTACTTAAAAAGAAGAAAAGTGATCAGATGGTGGGACTGAAAGGTGGTGGAAGCAGCAGTGGAAGGAGACAAGGACCCCCCCCCCCAACCAGTAGAGAGAGGTTTGTATGAGAAGCAGAACCAGTATTGTGAACTCACCCAGAAGCCATCCCCCTGTATAAGTTCCATTCTCGTAGTCTCTGTGGACTGAGGAGTTTTGTAGAATGTATGAATCATGAGAGCTGCCAGGATATTTTGCACAGATATTCATAATCCTCATGTTGCTGTCACACACCATCTGCACGTTCATGGAGTGGAAGTTCTTCCTGTTGATGAAGATATGTGTGTCACGTGCATTGATACGGACATGGGTGCAATCTATAGCACCCATGACCCTGGGCGTGCCTCCTGTTGTGTAAAAGCCCTGCTTGAGATGTATCCACTCCATGTCTGTGGTGGGGAAATGTATGTAGGTACTGGCCTTGCTTTTCAGGGCTGGCAAGACCTGGGCCATCACTCTGGAGAATGTGGCCTGTGACATGCCAGATGCATACCCCTCAGTGGACTGGAAGGCACCACTTGCCATGAAGTGTATGGCACAGAGGCATTTTTGCAAGCCAGATAGGGCATGGTTGAGGATGTAGATGGGATCCATCTGATCCTTGATGACCTCATACAAGGCAATGATGTTGTGTGACCTCAACCTGTAGCGATCAATCACCTCGTCATCGGTCATTCCAAAGACAGTGACCCTTGGGCGGTATACCCTGTGCCTTGGTGGTCATCTATCCATCCTCCGCTGCTGCAGGGGTCCCTGCAGCAGCTGGGGAGCATCCTGTTGCTGCAGCTGTGCATCTGCAGGCTGGTGCTGTCCTCCAGGTGGGGATGGGCTCCTGTGTGGCTGTTAAGCCAGAGCCTCCTCACTTGCAACAGGTGAAGGCTGTTGATCAGGTGTGCCTGGGGCTTGCTGGTGTTCCCTAGATTTCGCCCTTGCACGCCTTCTCTGCAGTCTTCTCATCAATAAGTATCCCAACATACTTATTGTTCTCTCTCTCTCTATCTCTCTCTATCTATTTCTATCTCTCTCTCCCTGAGTGGAAAACAAGCCACAGATGAGTGTGGTGAGCTGTCCCTTTAAGTACCTGGTAGGGTGTTGTGTAGGTGTGGTGATGAGGTGAGTGATGACCAGTGGGATGGTGTTTGTTGTCCAGGTAAGTGTTTGCAGGTGTGTCTGTGTTTTAAAATGTGTTGTGTTCTGATTGCTGTGTCTCTGTCAGTTGCAGGTGTGAAGTTGTGGGGTGCAGGTTGTGTCTGGATCATGTGGTGATGTTGCACAGGTGAGCTTGTTTTGTATTGGCAGGTGTCCGTGTTGTGTGATAACCCCCACTGTTCCATGCCATGTTGTGTTGGTGTTTTTGGAGGTCCTTGTCCCTGTGGTGTTTCTTGTTGTTGTGTGTGACAGTGATTTGTGGTGTCTGTCCAAGTTTTTGTGTTATTTTTGGCATTGCACGGGTTAATTTACATGCTTGTGCAGTAAGCATTTTGTCTATTTTCCTATGTAACGGGTGTTTTTTTTTTTACCGTTAAGTGTCTAACGGCTAAGAAAATTGGGTTTTAACCTTTGTCTGTTATGCGTATCTTTTTTTCAGCTGTTAACAGTACCTCAAGCCTCTAAATGGCTCTGGGGAATCTTGTTCCATGCGTCTCAATGCACCTAAGTGTATCGGCCGTAAGGATTATCAAACTGCCGTTAGCTGTTCTTTAGAAGTATCTTTAAATTGCTAAATACATCTTAACGCACCCGGTAGTGCTTTTTTTTTGCTAACGGCTGTCTTTAAATCTACCCCTTAGAGTCCTATCCATACCTGTGGATGAGAAAAGATAGATGTCACCCAATAATTCAGCTGTTACACTCTTCCAGGCACTTTAGAAATAAGGACTTAGGAAAGGAACACCAGTGCTCTACCTTCAGCCAAATGATACGTCCTCACAGTTTTTCAAACTGAAGCAGGCAAACCGGATGACCGTACTTAAGCCTTTAAGAACCAAAGATTACCAGGTGCAGTGAGCTGGGTTTGTGCCCTGTGGTCATCCTAGCAACTGTCATGTCCTCCTCCATGGACGTGGCATCTAGGACTAAGTGAAGAGGTTCTTTCTTGAATCAAAAGCAAGGGAAACATTTATAGCGGCCACAGGGATTTTCTGGCCGTAGTAAAGTAGACAGGGGTGTTATTATTAGGAGCTGTTACTTCTGCTTTAAAGCTAATTGTCCATTTTAGAATATTTTCCGCAAATAACTAGCTAACTAGCATGCAACTGATATTAATACTGAAGTAAAATGCTTCTTAAGGGTGGACTGCGCATACCTCTATACGATTAGAAGAGCACCATTGTGTAATATCAATAAGCAGCCTGGTCACATTGAAGCATCATACCACCTTAACCTTATAGATGTTAGAAGTGCCTTCAGTGCATTGCTTTTGCAATGTGTCGGAAATTTTATTAGCATGCAATAGTATAATGTTCATTAGAAAGTCTTAGGACAAATCATATAGGCTGTACATATGTCTCCCAAACTCACGCCAGTTAAGATTTTCAGCTGTCTTTAGCCACCTCCCAGTCTGTCTATCAGTTTCTCTATGTCCCAGTGGGGATCTTCACTAATGAACTATAGAGATCTGTATCAGACATACTGTATGTGGAGTTTTATTTAATCGCCTGAGTCTGAATATCTACACTTCATAACTTAAGCTTTATCAATGATATTTATGTCCTGTATATTAACTCCTGTTAGACGTATCTTAATAAAATGTGCTTGAATACAATCACCATACTACTATTTATCCATACTACGATCCTTCCATGCTGATGCAAATACTGAAATGAAAGATGCATATTTTATAATCAAGTTCTGTCTGTTTGAAGGACATCCTGAGACCAAAAATAAAATGAAAGCCTGGTCAAATAGCTGCAACAAATTCTCTAACACTGAATTTTATCAAGAAGCAATACTTGCACTGATGTTAGACAGGATTCGGAAAGGTCAACGAGTTCCCTTGGTTGCCTTTTGTCAAGGGTTTTTGACTTGTGTGTGAATAAAGATCCCCCTCGAGGAAAGCAAACTTAGATTCCCTGTCATGTGGAAGACAGCTGAGAATCTGAAAATGTTAAAAAAGCATAAGGGACTTCAAGCACACCTTCAATACTCTGCTGATGCCAATCGCTTACCATGTAAACATGTACACATGGATGTTTTGGATTTGTTCTGTCAGATTTTGGTTGTGAAACAAATTATTGTACAGCTTTGCACCTTGAATACAAACACACTTGAAGGTCTAAGCAGCAGTTCTGAATCTAATAAAAAACAACACCAGTAGTGATCAGTCAAATAGCACCACACAGAACTTCAAACAAAAGGTGTCCGTTATAAGGTTTAAGCTCATTCTTTCCATTTCTAAATCAAAAAGGGATTCATTAGCTTCCTACTTTCCTAATTAATTTTTTTGTTTTCATTTTTCTACCAAAGATCATAATTGGCCAATATTGATAACAGCCTAAAAAGGTGCTAATTAAGCAATAAGTAAGTTCAGTACAATTTTAACCCCTTAATGATCAGTGGTCCAGGGAAGTTACCTTCCCTTTAATAGTTGTCGGAGTGCTGGCACATGTGACCTGTGAAATGTACCGTGCACCGAGTGTGGGTCTGAGAGACACTGCTCTAGTCTTGGACTGGTTAGTTTCAGACCCCGTTTTTACGTACAGCGCACTAGCGGGAAGTGACAGGACCTTTACCGGTCCTTTAGAAAAAAAAAAAAAGTGATGGTCCTGGCATGTCACTGGTAAGGGGTTAAATCTACTCCTGTTCCTGAAATCGGGGAGGTGAGGACTACTGCACAGGCTCACTGTACTCTTTACTTCTAAATGAACTGAAATAAGCACAACCAGTTCATTTCTATATTAGTACCTTGTATGCTAGAGAGATTTCCATTGCAATGTAGAGGATTAACCCTTTGAGTACCAGAGGGTTATCCAATGCATTGGATACCCTTCTGGAACTCAAAGGGTTAACTATACCTCTTTTCCTCAAAGTTGTGAAGATGAGGCTTAAAGGGATAGTAATTGATAATTTTTACAAATGTGAATCTTGTAGCTATAAAAAAAAGAAATTAAATGACCCCAGTCCCATCTTTCAAACCTTTATGGTTTGAGAGATAATTGTAGTTAAAGTTCCCCCCTCCCTCCCCTTTCCCTGACGTCGGCTCTCTAGCTGACTGCAGAGGAATCCCGTCCCGGGACACACATTTTTCAAGGTATATGTTGCTGTAGGACTCACAGCTTTGAATTTCTGCTGCTTATTTCTCCACTACAGCCCCCAGGAGAAGTAATATTGTGCTGGGAAATGTTGTACCATATGAAACATAGCTGAAATATGTGTTGAATAGGAGAAAAATGTGTTGGAATAGGTGAAAAGGAGAACATTTTGCAATGAAGAAAAGGAGAAAACTTTCACGAAAAAAAGAGAAAAATCATTGATTTTTCACAAAAAGTCATGCGAGAAATTTTTTGCACTTTTCACCCACTCAAGGATACCAGCCTTCAAGATGCTTTTTCTTCAGGCATATTTAGAATGAAGGATGTATACAAAATACATGGCAGGCTATATGCAAATAATTTTTACATTTAAATCCCATTGAAAGTAAAATTGATCAGTATAAATTATTATTTATGCTTAGCAGAGGGCTCTCATTGTAGCTGGCTAAGTGGTACAAATATATAATTACCTTTTGAAGTGTGAATAGCTCCAGCAAACATGGATAAGTCTATGGAATGTATAGGTACCTCGCTGGTACCCAAAGGGCCCAAAATATGTTAATTGTGTTCGATTTTTTTGTGTTCGAATTGTGACATTTTTTCACACATCAAATGGTAAATAAATCTCTCTCTTACATCCAGCATGGAACACAAGAATCACAGGGTTGAGTCCCTCCTACAAGAGGGCAGGACACATCACAAAACACAAGGTCTTTGGGGCAGAGACTCTCTCCTTTTCCTCCAGCTTAGCCCTCCGCCTGCTTCCAGATTCATATGTCTTGAGAAGTAGAAAGGAGTGCAGTAGCCATCCTCTTAGTTTTACTTAGGACTTTTATTGAGACATGGAGAAGTATAGTCCCTCATTTGGTAGGCTCCCATCACTGGCTTCCCTGGAATTGGATTGTCCAGTTCACAGGTGCCTTGTGGACCTAACTAGCTACAAAGAGAGGCCTCTACTAGAGCCTAAGGAATAAATTATACTAGAAAGGGAGTTAAGAATTTTACTTTCAGTGAAATTTAAATGTAAAAATAATTTACATTAGTATATAACCTGTAATGTGTTTTGTATTCAGCCTTCCAAAAGAAACAAGTGGCATGCAGATGCCAATGTATCAGACCGTTAGAGTAAACACACTCAGTGCTTTCAGTAGAATCCGGCTCAATGCAGGTAGTTGGTGTTCTAACCATATGAACAGTAGAAGGAAGAGAAACCGCACACATAGGCAGATCCAATGTAGAGTAAAAACAGCTTTATTCCTGAGAGATCAGTAAGACGTTTAACACACTGTACAACAGATTAAACACAAGGTGTGCAAAACGCATTAGACTGCTGCACAGTGTGCTAAACGTCTTATTAAAGGGATAGTAATACTTAAGTATTACTAATCCCTATAGTAAAGTCCTACAAAAAATAAATGTATTGCCCCCAGTGTCATCTCTCAAACCTCTATGGTTTGAGAGATAATCGCTCCTAAAGTTGCCCTCTCCCTCCCCCTTCCCCGAAGTCAGTGTTGTAGCTGACTGAAGGGAAATCCGGTCATAGATCATCAGGCGGCTCTTTCACTAAAACGGTCTTCTACGTGCACTTGCAAACCAAGCACACGCAGAAGACCATTTCAGTGACAGTTTTCTTTCTTAGTAACACGATTGCGGCTGTGCTGTAGAGCCACCTGAAAGTCGGAAGACTTGCTTCCCTGCAGTCAGCTAGAACACCAACTATGGGGAAGGGGGAGGGAGGGGTTAACTTTAGGAGCGATCATCTGTCAAACCATAAAGGTTGGATCGCTTTGTGTGCAGTTTTCTCCTCCTTCAGTTTGTATTCAGCCGTCTTTCTAAATACTCTTGCAGAAGAGACCTAAAGGGCCTTGAAAGCTTGCATCCTAGAGCCACTTAGTTAGCTGATAAAGAAAACACTTTTACTCTACCAGTCTATTGCTTTTTCTATGGCTATCCCGGTAGTACCTTTTACCTATATAGGAAACAGTGCTCAACAGCAAAAACAAGTAATAAACATCCGAGGCTTCAGGACAGAATCACAAAGGAAAAATTAACCCTGGATAAGCTGCCTGCTTTTAACATGTTCCTCACCTTCCATGCCCCTTACCCTCTCTCTATCTCTGAACATCAACCTGCTGTGGTATGACTGAGCGGGAGAGGCAGGGGAGGGCTGGCCTGGGGGGCAATTGCCCCCTGGGCTAGTCATATGTCTGGGCTGATGGGCCACTCCCACTTGTTTTGTATATGTAGCTACACTAGTGATACCACAGATCTTACAATTGAAATGGAGCTACAATCCAAGTGGAGCTACAATAGTAGCCATAACCCATTTCTCTTGTAAGTTCTATGGTATGACTAGTGCAGCTTTACTGTAAGCACTGTAGTTGCACCAGTGTAACCCCATTCCATCTGTAAGCTTTGTGGTATTTCTTGCCTTACTTCACAACACTAACCCTTTGAGTGACAGAGGTGTATGAATACCCCTCTGGCACTCAAAGGATTAATGACAATTTCAAAATTAACAAAAGGGTGTGGGCTGGGACAATGGGCTGGAACGATAGTAAAATCGGGCCACTTCAGGCCACAAGCTGCCAGCCCTCCCCTGGGGAGAGGATGCTGATGATGTCACCAGTATGGGGTATCCTATTGAAATGTAGCCATCTATAGGTTGACTCAGAAAATGGTGCATTAAAAATGTCTGGTTGAGAAGCTTGACATCAGAATGTTGCCCCAATCAAAAGAGAGACATTCTGATGTCGCACACTTACAGGTCGCCAAACAGAGGCAACATTTAAATAACGTAACTCTGAAATGTGTGGTGGAACAAACATTTGCTAAATATGACCAAACTGTATATGTTTTTGCATGTGATCAATCAAGCAGCGATCAATAAAACATTCAAGAAACCTTTGTACTAATAACATTTATCCTCCACCTATTAACATGTGAGTGATAACTTTATGTGAAGTTCATTGATCACTACAAACAACTGTGAAATGTGAAATTAATTCTCCAGACAGTATAATCCTTTTCAGCCCCCCTGAGTCCTGCTTGCCTTCCCTATACCTGATTATGAAGGCTGGCCCCAGGCTGCCATTTCGTAATGTGTACCCTTTCATCCAGTGTTCCCCAGAAGCTTGGCAGCCACAAAGCTGTAGCGCTTCCTCCTCTCCCCATCATGCACCCGGATCTCTACCTGACTTCTCTCTGCAGAGGGGCAGCCACAAAACTAGGAAAGGAGATTCAAACAAGAGGGTGCCCAATAGTGCCTATTATGCAAATGCACACTATAATTAAATAATATTAATTATACTCACAAGAGTGATGGTTGCAAAGGCCACTTGGTTGTGAGAAAAAGCTCCAATAGAAAGATCCACACAAAAAAGTTGCTATAATCTTTAATATTTTAGTTAAAAAAAATCAATTATATAATTCAACAGGATGCAATCCTGACTCTTAAAATGCTAAAAACAATGGCTAGCAAGATCAACATTTCGCAGTCTACTTGACCACTTGTTCAGAATCAGCTGACTAAGAATAAAAAAAGGACTTATGTAATATGGCATAAGTCCTTTGCAAATACCACTCTTGTGAGTATAATTTTATCTAATTATAGTATCCATTTGGATAATAGGCACTATTGGGTACCCTCTTTCTTGTCTCTCCTTTCCATGTATTTAACCTCCGGATAGTTGAAACTGAGGAGCAGCCCAGATAAGTGATCCAGGAGAACATGTGGAACAGCTATACTGTGTGACGGTCAGTTATAGAAATCCCTCCTTCATGTATGTCAGTGAACATATAGGTGTTGCACTGAACAAATTAATTGTGAGTGATATTCTTACATTGGTGATGGGTTGGTATGGATTACGTTTTAAACATTATTGCACCAGAAGAGCCTTCTTTCTTTTTTTCTCATTTCATCCAGGAAGCTTGGCAGCCACGAAGCTGTAGCACTCCCTCCTCTCCCTACCCAGCGCTTGCATAGTCCTCATGATTGAGGTGCACATGCACTGCTTCTCCCTGCAGAGTGGCAGCCACGAAACTTGGCAACCATGAATCTGTAGAACTCCCTCCTCTCCCTGCCCAGTGCTTGCATTGTCCTCATGATCCAGGTGCACCTGCACCGCTTCTCCCTGCAGGGTGGCAGCCATGAAGTTGTAGCGCTCCCTCCTCTCCCTGTCCAGTGCTTGCATAGTCCTCATGATCTGTGTGCACCTGCACCACTTCTCCCTGCACAGTGGTATCCAAGAAGCTTGTCAGCCATGAAGGTGTAGTGATCCCTCCTCTCTCTGTCCAGTGCTTGCATAGTCCTCATGATTCAGGTGAAGACAGACAAATGGAAAGATCTCATGTCTGAATAATCACAGGCTACTTTAAAGCGGAACGTTCACATTAGATAAAGTCACCCTGCAATAATTAAGCAGCTGGCAACTAGATTTTTAATCCATCTCATACCTCCCAAAAGTGCCATGTTCTAAATAAATCTTTAATCTTTCGAGACTGGAAGCCAGGCATCAGCACAGGCATCTTGTGTGCGCACCTGCGCTGTCAGTGCCAGTCTCTGTAAGAATCACTACAGTGTGCCACAAGGTAACTGGAAGGGACTGATGTAGCAGGTGCACAGACTGCAATAACCTGGCCGTCAGTCTCTGAAGGTAAAGGATTTCTTTACAATCGGCTAGTTTGGAGAGGTAAGAGATAGATAATAAAGCTAGTCGCCAGCTGCTTAATTATTGCAGGGAGACTTTATCTAACATGTAAGTTCCTCTTTAATCCTTTAAGTTAATATTGATATTACATTATTGAAATGTCGCATTCTGATGTTGCACTTCTCAACCAGGTGACATTTTTAATGTACCATTTTGTGGATTGCCCAATAGATGGCGACATTTCAATAGTGAATCCCAGCAGGGTGCTGTCTAATCGGCTGTCACAGCCTCTCAAAACTTAGCCTGTTGGCAGTAGCAAAGGAGAAAAATAGCCATGATGTGATAGACTGTGGCTCTGTTACCAAGAGTTCCTTTTCGGTCTGCTATGAACCTCCCCCACTTTTATCCCCTTTTCAGGTTCAAGCATGATATCTGCTTTGTTGCTTCTGTGCACAAGCCATTGTACAACTGGACATCATGTCTAGTTGTTCACTTGGAACACAGGACCTGGCGGGTTCTGTAAACCAAGAGATACAGTTACTGCCCACTAGATGTGTTGGACCCTGGGAATGGCTGCCCCCCATCCCCTTGCAGAGGTCCCTCATGACCGAATGCCCAACTGCTCAGTCCACCCCTGACTCAAAAACAAGATTATGAAAAGAAGCAGTGGAGATTAAATTAGCATGATGTAATATATAACTTTTCAGTGATTAGCTACTCACGTGTGTTTAGCTAAGAAGATACACCAAACTACTTCCAGGTCACTTTAGGAATATTGACAAATGGATTTCCCCTTCAGCTTAACTGCTCAATACAAAGGGGTTTCTGCAATCCCTACCTTTTGTGACACATTGGGAATTTCTATCTTGGTCCTCATTACATCATCAGAAATGTCTTGCTAACAATAACAATTGCCTGGGAAAGCTAGAAGAGAGCTTTGGAACATTGTGCCTGGACCAAGTAACAAAAGAGCCAAAACTTCATCTAAATCTGCCACAACAGAAGACAAGAATGCTAATAATGGCTGACAACTATCTTATCTTTTCTTTTTATTATAGTTATTGTGGTACCATACAAAGATGATCTCTTTCTCCTATTATCATTATTTTCACATTAGAAGTCATCTCAAATATGGTTAGGAAACAACCAAATTATAGTAATCTCTAAATGCAAAGGTACTACCAAGATAGCAAGTTTGGGTTATGATGTGTTATTCTTTCTCTCACATCCCAACAAATCGTTACTGCCATTAGTTCAGTTATTAGAAGATTACATCACTATATCCCAATTCAAAATAAACCACAAGTCAGACATTTTGACACCTCCTCCCAAAGAGTGAACATTTAACAAGAGACTCTTGTTTCAGTGGTCTGAAGACAAGATAAAATATCTTGATGTTTATCTAAAATGGGACTTAAAAATATAGTTAAGCAAAATGTCCTGTTACTCCACTCACAGAGAAAGAGTTAAAGTGTGGGAATAATATTTATGTCTCATGGCTATGAATAATCAATCTGACCAAAATAATCACTTTTCCCAAAGTCCTGTACATTTTGAACACAATTCTCCTCAATATTCCAGCTGCTTTAATCAATAAAATTCACTCAACCGTAAACTATTTGGCCTGTGCTTGTAAAACACCCAGATTAACATTCTCTTATATTACTATTCATCCCCATCAAAGAGGTTTTAGACTTCCAGTTATACAAAAAAACCCAAACTGCAGCTAATATATCCAAAATAATTGACTGCTAACACTCAGACCCTAAACAGTCTGCATTAAGTTATTCACATCAGGCTCCAATCTCACAAATACATTATGGTTGAATCATGGCCATATGCTTAAATCAAAAATGTAACATATTATACTATAGAACAAGACAAAAAGGGTTTGCTATACAGGATAGTATGTCTATTTAGTCATAAATAGCCCACTCTTTTCCCCGTAGTAGGACACAGTATAAGGTTGTCTGTGAATAGCAGACTCATCCAGTTTGTAGGATATTTTATAACCCTCTCCTAGTCAGGTACTGTTACCAGTTACAAGTAGGCTGTTCTGCGGCTTTGCAATTTTCACCTCCAGATTCACTTAGACGTGTTCTGTTGGGTGCTTAAAACAAATAAGAAATACGTGCAAGGACCAGTCCCAAAAGTGCATCAGCCTCATTCACATTATATAGAAACGTATAATACTCGCAAAAAAAATAACACCAGTGTTTGATCTTTCATCAGTGTATTAAGGCTCGTAGGATTAAATTCTCAGATCCCTTACTCAGGCTATAAGGGTCTTTTTTTGGTGATATTATAATAAATTATGCTGAAGTATAACTCAAAAAGGAGTGTGTTTAAAAAGTATATATTTATATTGTGCTACATAAATTAAACATCTATTTAATGTTCAAAATTAAATTAAAATATAAAGTAATATAAGAGCTATGTACCATTCATATAGTAGCATTTCACCTGACAATTTTTCAAGAACATACTAGCAAAAACTTATTTTGTGCTGAACATAGTATACTAGGTCATTTATTGTCAGTATGGGACAAATGGAACAAATCAGATTCACTTGTTCCTTGCCCCTCTCCATATCTTTCTATATATGTGTCCAGTATTTGCCCTAGGGTTGGCCTCAAGATCCTTTAACATTAGGAGGGACCCCAAATCCATAGAATAAATAAAACTCATTTTAGCGATAGGAAAGGTTTGTAACCAAACTAAGCCCCCCCCCCCTTTCAATTGTTCATTGCTGTATAGATATATAACCACTTCCTACTAAAACTACTGAAACTTATCTCCTAAGCTTATTCATGTAGGGATAAAACTGCCTTTGAAACCATTATTATCAATAGTAACTTCAAGATGAAAACTCAATAAGGTCTAACTCTATAAGTTATCCACTGAAATGGAATACAGACCTAAATCACTACTTATCCATATCAAACTCATTCAACTGTTTTTTCCTTGTGTTGGAGACGTCAGGCTTCTCTATTGCATGTAACGTTTTTCGTGGTCCAGCACAATAATTCTACCTTAGTGCAAATAAAACCACTAATTCTTAATTGCAATTTCCCTTTGGATCCATTCATCTATATTAATAAGACCAGCATACCAAATGAATCTCTCAAGCAGAATTACTATCCTTACTTACTTTCCTTACAAATTCAGTAAAGGCACTCATTCTATTGTACTGGAGATCCCCTTGGAATAATAACGTTATGTATGTGTCAATATGGAGAATTCTCAAGTATTAGCCACTAACATAATTAAAAATTCCTTGATATCTAGTCCTCGTGACTAGATGCATTTACATTCAATCGGGATCTAATATAATTAAGCTCAGCATCTCATATTCTTATTTATTTATTTCCAAAGCTTTTTCTGCTTCCTTAGCAGGTTCTTATTGAGGCATCTTTCAGGTACTGCTATGTGCATTACTCTGTGTGCTATTAGATAGCCCCCTTTTTTATTCAAACCTTCCATTATTATATTTTTTTAATCACACTCTAAACTTACTTCTAGATTTATGGTATTCTTTATTCTACTATTAAGTGCTAGTTTGAGAGTGAAATATGTTAGTCTTTTTGTGGCATCTACCACCTTACTTATGTCCATATTTTGTTCATGTTTTTAATGGATTATAAATATATTCATTTTTTATGGAGCTGCATGTGCTTTATTGCCAGTGAGAGTAACTGATGACCTTCAGATTACACTGTATTATTCATTTCTGGAGTGAAAACCCATGCAAGACATCACAACCATTTCACTGCTGGCAGTAAGCTAACTTAACTTGTTATGACATTTACTTTATTATGCTGGAGCTTCTGTTTATTTGAGCAATGACTGACAAATATATGATACCTTTATTGTGAGGACAACAATTTTTATATTTTTATTAGTCTTTTTCTTCCCCCTACACTGTCACGAGGAGTGTCCCGAAGATCTGAAAACTGGGTAGCTGGGGAGCGAAGCTGATGAGCTTAGGTCGGGTACATTGCCAGCTACACCTATTCCTTGGTGCGGTCAAAGCCAGAGAAAAGGTGCTGGCCGCGAAGCCAGATGTCTGATCCCAGTTGTGCCAGGACCCACACCAGGATGGGAGTAGGTACACACCATGGTAGTTCTCAAACCAGGGACAACAGGAGGACCCCAGATGCAGATCGATGTAACAGGAATGATGCACTGAAGGTAGAAGGCAGAGACTGCTTGGGTTCGACAGGAATATCGAAGGATTGTCTATCACCAAGACAATATATGCACATGATACAGATAACAGGTACAACCCTGTAAGGGAGCTGTCACCGAGAGTCGGATATATACCCAGTTACTGTTGGAAGAGAATATCTCAGACTGAAAGTCAAAGAATGTCCATTAGGAGATATGGGAACTAGTCTACTACTGTAAGTCGAAGCGAATCTGACAGAAAGGACAAGTGTGATGGAAGTCCGACCTCGGTTTAAGTCGTATACGACTTGGACTGACCAAATCCGACGAGCCTACTGAGAGAGCAGAGCACTACCGCCACCTATGGATTGACAAGTAATTGTATGACTGACACACCACTCGTACCCATAGTCGTATATGTAGTCGTATAATACAGGAATAGGTAAAAGATCAACAGTAGAAAACAACGAGTCATTCAGGTTAACTCCAACCTCAAGGCCAGGATGCCAGAATACTCGGTCACCCTTTAACACTAATGATATGGGACCGCTGAGGGATGTAACACGCCCAGCTTTGACTTGTCCTGAAGTGGATACACACTGTTGAGCGGACTTGGCCAGAGACCACCTAGACAGATGTGGAAGCCCAAGTCGAAGGTAATGATACGGTGACTATAGGAGGATACTGAGGATAGCAACAGAAGCCTGTGTCGGAGGATACACATATAACAGAGGTAAAGAAGTGAGCATTAGATACCTCCTGGGCCAGAAGGCCCAAGTGTCACAGTAATCAGGCAAATAAGGACAGACACAAAGATAAAATATAACCACCTTTATTTATTATAACAACAATAATGGTAGAACCTACACAGAACCCCAGGCATATGTAAATAGGACTCAAGGTCCCTCCGGCGATGCACACTGTGCTGTGCACTGCACTACTTAAGATCTTGAGACTAGGGAGGTGGCTCAAGTAGGACAACAGAAGATTGGTAGAATATGTGTAAGTCACCACTTGGTTTGCGAACGAAGGCAACAGAGAGTGAGAGCAGACCAGAGCCAGGAGACACCGAGACTACAGGTCAGGCAAGCAGGTAGTGTAGGGAGCGAGTAGGCAGCCAAAGACAAAGGTCAGACAAGCCAGGGACTACACAGAGTGAAAGTAACCAGGCCACTGGTCAGGCAACCGGAGACTAGGCTGAGCGAGTAGGAGCCAGGGCCACTGGTCAGGCAAACCGAGGACTACAAGTAACGAAAGTAACCAGGCCCTCAGGAAAGGTAACTGGAGGCTACACTGAGAGGTTAGTAGCCAGGGCCACTGGTCAAGCAAGCCGGGGTCATACACAGAGCGAGTAGTCAGCCAGAGCCACAGGTCAGAACCGATGTGGGTAGTCAGGCAAGCCGAGGTCATACACAGAACAAGTAGTCAGCCAGAGCCACAGGTCAGGACCAATGTGGGTAGTCAGACAAGCTGGGGTCATACACAGAGGGAATACTCAGACAGGCACGGATCACAACAGAGGAAGCAGGAACTATCAGAAACACCATGTAAGGGCAATGACTCCTAGCACCAAGGAGGATTATAAAGGAGCAGAAGGAGGTGGGAACCAATTTGGCCACCCAGAATAGGTCCATAAACAGGAGTCTGAGACAGTGCCTGTAACAGACATAGTTATGCAAAGGTGGCCACAAGGATGCCGGCCAACACACCACAGAGGAAGGAAGCACAGGCTAACTAGGCCTCAAAGGTAGACTGTAATAGTACCTCCCCCTTAACGACCTCTCCCCTGTGGAAGAGAACACGCACTATAGGCAGTGCGGGAAAGAAACTCTTGGACAAGGGCTGGTGCATGCAGATCTCTCTTAGTGACCCAGGAACGCTCCTCAGCCTTACCAGTGGACCAGATATTGTATAAGAAGAAATAAGCAGCTCAAGTTAACTCCTGGTGTTCAGATATTCACAATCAATCCTACTTCAATCTTCTATTAACTTTTCACATCTCAGAGTGTAAGTTGGTCTTAATAGGTAATAACCATTGTGCTGGTTTAATAGGGCTCTCTTTCCCTTTTTCAATATTCATAGGACAAAGATCTAAACCACACCAAATTAGAATCACTCTATATCAGACCATAATTAAAATCAAGCTGTACCTTTATTCTTCACCATTAATAACATCATCATTCTTCCAAGACCATGGTTAATTAGGAGGGCAGCAACCAGGTTACAAACAGATCACAGATTTATCAACATGTTTTGCGTTCTCTACGCTTAATCATGATGTAATTTGTTAATAACAATTTCCGTTCATTTAAACAGATCAAATCGCCAATTAGAAATATTGTAACAAATTTGTTATCGTAGTAAAGTGTGATTGGCTTAGATAAGTCAATAGGGGTCAGACTCATTTACTATTTGAAGATGTCGACAACTTACTAGCCTACTGTCACGGAGTGACTAGGAATAACACACTGACAAGTACAAATGAACTTAAAGTAAAACTTTATTAAGTAATGAAAAGGGAGGGTGTAAGGCAACAGGCAAATAAATGACACAGTAGTATGATAATGAAACAAGTTGCAGTTGATATTGGCACACCTTCACGAGACCAGAGAGGAACAGTGTAGGCACTTTCCTCACCCTTCACAGGACAGGTGGATAACAACGGAATGGCCCTTGACTACACAGTAGGTGGGTATAGTGCAGAGCATTCAGTACCCTGATAGTATGGCATACCTTCACCAGACTAGAAAGGAACAGTGTAGGCACTTTCCTCACCCTTCACAGGACAGGTGGATAACAGCAGAATGGCCCTTGACTACACAGTAGGTGGGTATAGTGCAGAGCACTCAGTACCCTGATAGGATGGCGCACCTTCATGAGACCAGAGAGGAACAGTGTAGGCACTTCCCTCACCCTTCACACGACAGGTGGATAACAGCGGAATGACCCTTGACTACACAGTAAGTGTGAGGCAGTGCAGAGCACTCCCCAGCACTGAGTCGGCAATAAACGGAGCAGATCAGTATCCCCACAGGGGATACACAATAATGAGCCGATGGAGATAGGCTTAGGCAACACGGACTGGCACGACCACAGAAGGTCAGACACACGGAGTGACCGACATCCGCAGCTTCTAACGGAAGCAAGCGCAAGCAGGAGGCACAGGCAGAACAACAACCAACCCGTACAATGGGAAGGTAACGGAGCGCAACGTAAAGGTAAACCAGGAGACAGCCAAGGGTCACACCGGATCGGGTAGTCAGACGTCGCCAATGGTCGTAACCGGAATAGGTAGTCGGTGATGCCAGAGGTCAGAAATGGAATGGGTAGTCAGACGAGCCAGGAGTCAGAACCGGATCGGGTAGTCAATCGAGCCAGGAGTCAGAACCGGAACAGAAGTCAGACGAGCCAGGAGTCAGAACCGGAATGGGTAGTCAGACAAGCCAGGTAATACACAGGAACAGTAGGCACCACACAGAACTAAGCTTAGGTACACCACGAAAGGGCTGATGGGTAGGTGGAGCAATGACCTCATCAGCTTGGTGCCCTATAAGAATAGCGACTCAGCAAGAGTGACATTTAGATAGTAAACAATGTCGCTCCAGGGCAATGACAGTCACAGGCAATCACGGGCACCGTCATACCTACATATACTTCAGCTTTATTCTACCCCTCCAACAACACTGTTACTACAGTGATTTGAATGGGATAAAGTAAAACACAAAGTAAAACATAGCTGACCAACACCTTTGCAAAACTCTATCCTATCCTCTTTACAGAGAAATGCATACACAGAGCTTACTCGCAATTGTGTCGGACAATCTAAATTCAATTAAAGGCAAAGTTGTTTTTATATTATTACGTCAATCTGACTAAAAGTTAATCAAACCTCCAATATAGACTCATCTTTCAACTTTGATCAATGTGCAAACAAAAAGGAATAAGTAAAAATACTTTGCCCTGGAAGTTTAAAACAATTAAATTAAAACAACACTCATTGAGAGACACTTAAACTTATTTTAGGACCTAAGTTCTAGCTATAATTATATCTATTTGAAAACAACAGATTAATCTATTAATGTTCTCTCTGAATCTAAAGCCATTTGCTAGACGTAGCAGGATACATCATAATTCTTATTCAAACCTTTGGGATGTCTGGTGTCAAGAGTGAAGATCCAGAATGCCTCACGTCGTAGTAATTGGGCATCTAAATCTCCACCTCGTACTCCCAGAGTGACTTTCTCAATAATCTGTACTTGCAACATCTTTATGTCTCCCTCATGAGTTTCCTTAAAATGGCTAGCCACCCCTGACCTAAATCCTGGGTTTCTAACATCACTCGGAAGTTCATTTAGCCTTTCCCTTATTGTCCTAATGGTCTTGCCCACATATTGTACATTACAGATGCTGCAAGTCAACAAATAGACTACCCCCTTTGTTGCACAATTTGCATACGTTTTATTTGTATATTCTTGCCCGGTCACACTTGAAATAAATTTATTTGAGATCTTGATGTGATTACAACAATGACAGAGACCACTGCCACATCTGTAAGTTTCAACAGTGGACAACCATATTTTTTTATTATTCTTTCTATCTCCTATGAACAAACTTGGTGAAAGCATATTTTCCAGTGTTTTTCCTCTCCTCGGAACAAAATAAAAGCCTCCCTCAACCAGTTTTGTAACAATGGATCTGCCTTCAAGACTGGTAAATGTCTCTTAATAATATTACATATCTTGGTATATTGCATACTATAATCAGTAGAAAATACTATCTTTTCAATCTTTTTTTTGGTATGCCTAGATTTATAGACAGCAGTTATATTTTATCAACTCCTGTCTGTCATCCTTTTGAGCTAGATCATACGCTCGATCAAGCATCCATCTTGGATATCCACTCTGTAGAAATCTATTATACAGTTTTTTTGAATTTTCATTAAATTAAATATCTGATGAGCAATTCTGTTGATAGTATGTGGAGTATGGCAATTATCTGCCCTCAATACTCTATTCGCCGCTATGGGTTTCCTATATACTTCTGTCTCAATAATACCTGTAGACGAATTTCCAGGTAATATAAGATCCAAATACTGTACACTTAACCCATTGGATCCAGATGTAAAGTGTAAATTCAAAGTGTCTTCTTTTAGATAAGTCACAAAGCTTTGAATCCTCGAGGCATCACCCCGCCAGACAAACAAGAGGTCATCAATGTACCTACCGAAAAACACAATATAATCCCTGTGTGGGTTGCCAGCCCCAAAGACTTGAGACTCCTCCCACAACCCCATAAAGAGGTTAACGTAGGAGGGCGCAAACTTTGCGCCCATAGAAGTCCCACGTCTCTGGAGGTAGAACTCACCATCGTACAGGAAATAATTGTATGTCAGGTGGCACCTCGCGACTTCTAAGATAAAACACTGTAGATCTTTGCTATAATTGCTATATCTTTCGAGGTGATATCTCAGGGACTGAGGTCCATATTTATGTGGAATAGAAGAATACAGTGCTCTCACATCACATGTGATCCAAGTATATTCTGGACTCCATGTTATATTCTGTAAAATCTGTAAAACATGCATTGTGTCCCTTAGGTAACTATGAAGTCTGATAACTAGGGGTTGTAAATACAAATCCAACCATTCTCCTGAGGTTCATTAAGAGACCCAATCCCCAAAACGATGGGCCTACCCTGAACATTGGAGATGGATTTGTGTACCTTTGGGAGGTGGTGAAATATGGAGACTACAGGTTTCAAGACCTTCATGACCTCTGCATCCCCCACACTTACCACCCCCAAGGCAACACCCTCGTCTATCAGAGACTGAATCTCCAAATTATAGTCACCTGTGGGACCTTAATTAAGTTTATAGTATGATTCTGGATCTCCTAGTTGTCTCATAGCTTCATTATGATAATGTTGTACGTCCATAACTACAATCGCTCCTCCCTTATCAGAGTTTTTAATGACAATTTCATCCATACTACTCAAATGCTTAACTGCTAGAATCTCCTCCCTCTTTAAGTTGGTAATAAACTCTCCCTCCCTAATGTCCAGTTTCAATTTAATTAGATCTTCTTCCACTAAATGTTGAAATGTATCCAAAACAAATCCCCGACACCCTATCAGGTAGAAGTGAGATTTCCTTGAAAGCAGGACAGGAGGGGTATGGACTTTAGGTCCAATGAATCACTCAGACTTAATTCACTATTCATACTTTCCAAATCTGTTAAACAACATAGATCTTTAAAGCTGAAATTTCTTTGTTTATTCTGAAATATATCAATATTATCTATCCCATTATCTAGGAGCTCCTCCTCATCTTTATCAAAATATTTCTTTAGGGTAAGTTTCCTAACAAACCAACTGACATCCACTAATGTGTCAAAGACATTGAAATGACAATCTGGCGCAAAATTAAGTCCCATTTCTAAAACATTCTTCTCACTTGTTAAATCATAATGGGAAAGATTAATAACTGATCTTATTTCTTCAAGGTGTGTTTCTGCTTCCATTGTTTCTGTACTCTTTTTCTTTGTGTGGATGTTCTTTCCTCCTCTCCTGATTCTTCCCTTTGTTGTGGCTTGTGTAGTCTTGATCTGGACAAAGTTCTCCTGGGTGGACGGGTTTCTGAGAAGATGGTTGCCGCTTTGTCCTCTCGTCTTCGAGATAAAGAAGAGGCCATAGATGTGGATGCTACTCATGGTATTTCATAAATTGATGTATCCACTGTATCTTCTATAATTTCTTCCATAGTATCCGCTTCCACACTGCTGAAACTCACCCTCTTAGAATTAGATTTTAATATTTATTGTTTCAAACTTACTTATTTTGTTTTGTTTGCACATTGATCAAAGTTGAAAGATGAGTCTATATTGGAGGTTTGATGAACTTTTAGTCAGATTGACATAATAATATAAAAACAACTTTGCCTTTAATTGAATTTAGATTGGCCAACATATTTGTGAGTAAGCTCTGTGTATGCATTTCACTGTAAAGAGTAACAGTGTTGTTGGAGGGGTAGGATAAATCTAAAGTATATGTAGGCTAGTAGGGTGTCGACATCTTCAAATAGTAAATGACTCTGACCCCTACTGACTCATCTAAACCAATCACACTTTTCTACGATAACAAATTTGTTACAATGTTTCTAATTGGAGATTTGATCTGTTTGATCGAACGGAAGTTGTTATTAACAAATTACATCATGATTAAGCATAGAGAACGCGAAATATGTTTATGAATCTGTGATCTGTTTGTAACCTGGTTGCTGCCCTCCTAATTAACTGTGGTCTTGGAAGATCGATGATGTTATTAATGGTGAAGAATAAAGGTACAGCTTGATTTTCATTATGGTCTGATATAGAGTTATTCTAATTTGGTGCGGTTTAGATCTTTGTCGTATGTACACCAAATATTGTGCCTGGTCTCTGAGCATGCAAGAGTCCAGGATACTTTGTACTTTGTATTCCTCATGGTCCCCAACTTGAACAGGTCTGGGACAGGCCGAAGCCTTAGTATAACGGTTACACACCAGAGGTTTGATTAGCAACACATAAAACATATTGGAAATGAGCATGTTAGTGGGAAGCTCGAGAGCATACATCACAGGGTTAATCTTGCAGAGAACCCGAAAGGGACCGACAAATCAGGGAGCCAGCTTTTTACAAGGCACCTGGAGATTGAGATTGCGTGAGGACAACCAGACTCTCTCTTCCACCCGGAACACAGGAGCTGGTAAACGCCTACGGTCTGCTTGTCTCTTATAGCGCATCGTGGAACTCTTCAGGGATCTCTGAACCTGTACCCATGTGGAGCAGAGCTCCTTCAAGTGCTCCACCAGAGCAGGAATGTTCTGTGCTTCAAATAACTCAGGCAGGAGAGAAGGGTAGAACCCATAATTAATCAAAAAGTGAGAGTCCCGAGAGGAGGAATTAACTACACTGTTTCTGGCCAGCTCCGCCCACAGTAACGAGTTTGCCCAGTTGTCATATCGTCAGAAATGAAACAACGGAGAAACTGTTCCAGCACCTGATTAGACCTTTCAGCAGCGCAGTTCGACTGTGGGTGATAAGCTGAGGAGAACGAGAGCTGGATCCCCATCTGACCGCAAAAAAGCTCTCCAGGAACATGACACAAACTGGTTCCTGTGATCCGAGACCACCACCTTGGGTATACCATGGAGATGAACTACCTCCTTCGCAAAGATCTCTGCCAACTCCTTGGAGGAGAGGAATCCCTTAAGCAGCACAAAATGGACCATCTTCAAAAATCTATCCCCGATCATAAGAATGACCGTGTAATACTCAGAGATCTACAACTCAACCATAACGTCAATTGACAAGTGAGATCATGGACGTTCCCTGTTCAGGATGGGCTGCAGGAGGCCGACCGGCAGGTGACGGGAAGTCTTGGTCCGCGCACAAGTGGAACATGCTGAAACAAACGTGGAACAGTCTGCCCTAATGCTGGACCACCAGAAGAGTCTGGACATCGGCCATATCACTTGGTCTCTACCAACATGTCCTGCAGCCTTTGAGGAATGGTTTGTCTCCAGAAGTCTGGTAGGGAGGGATTCGGGCACAAAACATCTCCCATTAGGTCTCTCCGTCAGGGCAGAAGCTTGGGCAGCCAAAATCTCCTTGCCCAGAGCAGATATAATACTGGTGCGTATCGTTGCCAAGATGTGGTCAGGAGGAATAACAGGCGTCCGGCAACTCAGTCCCAAATTGCCGAAAGAGAATATCTGCTCTAATATTCTTGGTACCAGGAAGGTAGGAAACCACAAAATTAAACCTCGAAAGGAAGAGGGCCCATCTGGCCTGACGTGAAGACAACCTCTTAGCCTCTGATAAATATGTGAGGTATTTGTGATCCGTCAGTATCAGAATCGGAACCATTGTGCCCTCCAGCAGATAATGCCATTCTTTCAAGTCCAAGATGATGGCAAGTAATTCCTGATCGCCCACATCATATAAACTCTCAGCCTTCGACAGGTTTTAGAGAAAAAGCTGCATGGCAGCAATGGTTTCCCAGGGCCGACGCACTGGGATAGCAACGCGCCTACACCAGACTCAGAGGCATCCACCTCCAGTGTCAATGTCGGGGAGGGGTTTGGTGGGACAATATTGAGGCCTTCACAAAGGCGGATTTCAGGTCTTCAAAAGCCTGAAGTGCTTCAGGTGCCTAATCTGAAGGATTAGCTCCCTTCTGAGTCATGTCAGTGAGTGGTTTCACGACTGAGGAAAAGTTTTGTATAAACTTCCTGTAATAATAAGTAAAGCCCAGGAACCTCTGTATGGAACTTAGCCCCACGGGAAGCGGCCACTGTAAGACAGCAGACGGTTTTTATGGATCCATGGCTAGACCAGTTGATGAAATCACGAATCCCAAGAAGGTCACCTGGGATTTGTGGAATTCACACTTCTCTAATTTGCAGAACAACTTGTTCTCTCTTAGCAGTTGTAGAACCCGGGCTACATCTGCTCTATGTGTCTCCAAGGTAGGAGAATGGATGAGTATATCGTCCAAATATACTAAAACTCAGCTCTGGAGTAGGATAAAACGTCATTAATGAACTCCTGGAAGACAGCGGGAGAGTTGCACAATCCGAAAGGCATAACCAAATACTCATAGTGCCCACTCCAAGTGTTAAACGCTGTCTTCTATTCATCATCCTCTCTTATTCGTACCAAGTTGTACGCGGCCCTCAAGTCAAGTTTCATGAAAATTGTCGTGCCTTTGATCAAATAGCTCCGTGATCAGTGGTATAAGATAAGCGTTCTTTAAAGGGATAGTAATACTTCGTTTTAACTTTATTTTATTTTGTAGGCATTAAAAAAAATGAAGAATGATATAAGTCTTATCTCTCAGACCTTTATGGTTTATGAGATATTCACAAGCAAAGTTTCTCCTCCCCGCCCCTTTTACCTAGTGTAAACAATCTCTTCTCAGATGTGGATCTGGTTGTATGACAGGACAGATAACAGAAGGGCACAATTTTCTTTGTATGAAAACAATGAAAGCCCTTCCCCCTTGACAAGTTTTTCAGCTTTTTCCCTTATGTTAATTGAAGATTGTCCCTCTCTGCAGTCTACCTGGGCACCTCCCTTCTGATCTGGTTGAACGGGGGGGGACTTTGTTTGTGAATATCTCTTAAACCATAAAGGTTTGAGAGATAAGACTTGTATAATTCTTCATGTTTTTTTAATGCCTACAAAATAAAATAAAGTTAAAATGAAGTATTACTATCCCTTTAAGCGTTCTTTACCATTAGCTTATTTAGGCCCCTGAAATCAGTACATGGTCTGAGCTTCCCATCTTTTTTCTTAACGAAAAAGAAATCTGGAAGACTTCCAAATAATGTCCCTAGCATCCTCCACATTGTTCTCCATGGCCTTGTTCTCCCCCCACAAGGGACAGATTCGGCCCCTAGAAGGTCTGGCCCCTGGTACCAGATCAACAGTACTATCGTAGGGCCTGTGTGGCGGCAATGTACTGGCCTCTACCTTATTGTAGGCCTGATACTCAGCAGGTAACAAGGTAGAGGTACAAAATATTCTCGTGGACTTTATGCAATGAGAAGACCCAACAGAATATCACAAGTCTGACAATCAATTCTTGGGTTGTGAGTTTGTGACCAGGGAAAACCCAGAATGATGGCATGATGGAGAGAATGTATGACTTGGAATTGTTGTGTCTCCTTATGGAGTGCCCTACCCTTAGAGACAAGGGATGAGTCTAATGCGTAACGTGTGCCGGGTGTAGGGGTTGGCCGCCAATGTCCTCAATTGCCAATGGAGTGGAGCGAGGCAGCAATGGGATAGAGTGCTTGGCTGTACAGTCTGCATACATGAAAAAGCTAGCTGCCCCGGAGTCCAGTAGTGTCTGAGCCACTACAGATGACTCTGCCCAAGATAACACTACTTCAAGGATAGGTTTGTCCTGAAGTCTATCTGGGGACTGTGAAATTCCACCCAGGGTCTGTCCCCTACATGACCCTAGGTGCGAGTGTTCTCCTGACCAAACGGGAGAAGCATGCAACACATGACCCGGCTCTCCGCAGTACAAGTAAAGGCCCCTCCTCCTGCGCCAAGCCTTCTCCTCCACTGACAGACGTGTGAAGCCTAGCTGCACTGGTTACCCCCTGGCGGGGTCAAAGCTAGGAGTCATGGGAGGTGAAGGAGGACAGGGTGGACGTACGAAGCAAGGTGCCAATGGATGCAACGGTTTCTGTACATGCTCCTGGAATGAAGGCCTCTCACGAATTCTCGTATCTAACAAGATGGTGACTGAGATTAGTTCCTCCAGGTCCCAGGCTGCCGTCTTGTCTTTAATGGCGTCACACATGCCCTGGGAGAATGCCTCTACAAGGGCTTCATTGTCCCATCCAACCTCCGCTGCCATAGTACGAAACTCTATAGCGCACTCCAACGCTGTAAGTGACCCCTGCCATATTGTCATGAGTCATTTGGCTGCGGAGGTTACGTGCACAGGAACATCAAAGACTCTCTGAAACGAGGCCACAAATTCAGTAAAGTTATGAATTATGGGTTTTTCAGCCTCCCATAGTGGGTTGGCCCAGGCCAATGCCTTGCCAGACAGGAGGGAGATCAGGAATCCCACCTTACTTCGCTCAGTAGGGAATGTGTGTGGTACCATCTCCAAAAAAATTCCCAGCTTATTCAGGAACCCCCTACACAGAGTAGGTTCCCCATCAAATTTTTGGGGTAATGGAGTGGAGCCAGACAAACCTTTAGTCACGCCAGCTTCAGAGGCTGTGGCCACAACTGTCACAGGTATTGGAGGCGCCACCAGTCGTTGGCTAAAGTGATCGAGGTGAGCCGTGCGATTTAACAGTGTCTTTATAGCAAAACACAACTGATCTATTCTCTGATCTTGAGAATCCATCCTGGATCTGGATAGGATGCTTAGATTAGGTGAATTGCCTGAACCTTCAGTAGACATGGCCCTTACATACTGTCACGGTAATCAGGCAAATAAGGACAGACACAATGATAAAATATAACCACCTTTATTTATTATAACAACAATAATGGTAGAGCCCACACAGAACCCCAGACATATATAAATAGGATTCAAGATCCCTCTGGAGCTGCACACTGTGCTGTGCACTGCACTACTCAAGATCTCAAGACTAGGAAAGCGGCTCAAGTGGAACAACAGAAGAATAGTAGAATATGTGTAAGTCACCACTTGGTCTGCGAACGGAGGCAACTGAGAGCGAGAGCAGACCAGAGCCAGGAGGCACCCAGACTACAGGTCAGGCAAGCAGGTAGTGTAGGGAGCAAGTAGGCAGCCAGCACCTTAAGGATTTTAGTCTTCTTATATAAGAATGTTACATAAACACACACACATATTGTGCTAGGTCATGTAATTCAGGTGTTATGAGTATTACTATTTGTGTCACAAGTTTGTACTGTATTGTTAATGTGCACTATACTCAATTACACAATTGCATGTAACTGTAATTAAGCGTTTAAGATAATGTGCAAATATTGTAATGTCTCTTCCTCAATAAAGTTTTTTAATAAAAAAATGCCCATGTGTCCTAGATTAAATGATACATGACAGGGAGTCTGTTAAAATGACATAACCATTTGGTTATGTTCTCTTTATTCCATAGTTGATTTTCATTATATTTATTGAGTAAAAATGCATACACAGTTTGCCACCTTGCCAAATTTTTAACTCCTTGGATGTAAAAGAGACATTTCTAGCACCCATGGGTTAACCCATGAGTGCCGGAGGGGTACGCAATGCATTGCATACCTCTCTGGCACTGAAAGGGTTAAGCTACACTGAATGTTTCAGTAGAGAGTTGTGAAGTAAAAGCTTGTTAGAGTTCTGTTGGTGGAAATAAACACATACGTCTCTTTACAGGATAGCACAGATTATTTTCTAGAAACCTTTATATCTTGTATGTTCATGTTGATATGGGAAATCAGAACCATTTGAAATCAGTACCCTGTTGTACAAATAAATACACATAGATCTTATCCAGTGTGTAGATGTGTTAGTTCAGGTAGCTAGATTTATTGCATTAATATCTTATATACACTACTCAGGCTTAAAAAATGGTGATAGTTTGTACTTTTGATGTTATCCGGTTGTACTGTGGCAAGGCAATGGTACTGTACATCTAGTTGAGAAATGTTTCTTTTTATATAGCTCATGCATAAAAAGCGATGCTATCACACTGTAGTCTAAGATTAGTTAACTTTGGTATAAACTTCATAGTGAGGTAACCCTACCCAGAATATAAGCCATGAGTCAAAGTCTCCCAGATGGAAGATCGGAAAAAAATGAAAAAACAGTTTAGTCTCAGTATCTATGAGTTTACATGTGGGAAAACAACTATTTAAATTGTCTATCAGGACCATATCATACTACATACCAGCTATTACATTCCAGTATACATACAAAAATGGTTAAAAATAGCACTGAGAATGGTCATTCTGCTACATCATACTAACTGGCAGAATGGTCTTTGCAAGGCTCATTTGTTTGGCTGGATAGGCCTGCCCAGACTCAGCAGCACATGGTTGCCAAGCCTGGGAAACAGTCCTATGTGGCCACAACCACCACAACCTGCCCAGCAAACCTCATACATATGTGCCCTAGCAAACTTCATACATATGTGCAAACATATACTCACTTTGATGTCTTGAATTCCAGTAGTGTCACCTACATCTTGGTCCTCCACATCAATAACCTAAGTAAATTAAAAGAAATACTAAAAAAACTAACTACTTTTTCATAACCATGATTTCTCAGCATTCACCATATGGTTATTCCTGCTGACAGCTGTAAGAACAGGAAGACTCACTGAGCTATACATTTCCCAAAATTTCCTACCATTCCTTCTTTTCTCTTCCTGTCTTACAATGTGGAACAGGTGACTTCCTTTGGTGTATGTTCTTTTTTTACTTTGTGTTACACTATGCCTTGTTAGGCCAAGCCAGCCCCAGGTTTCTCACTTCTTGGTGACTGATTCTCTATTCTTATGTCTCCTGCCATGGTATCTGTATTGGAGGTCCCCTTAGCTGTGGGGGTGGCCTCTGTGAAGCCAGATGACCATGCCTCCCCATCCTTCCTTGAGCATGTTTCACTCAGACCTATTGCTTCATGGACACTTAGCATGTGGCTTTGGGGGAGGGTGGGCTTTAAAGCACTGTGTTTGTTCTTCTTCTTCCTTTTCGTCAGAATAAGAGAAGAGAGAAATTAAATGGGCCATCCTCCTGGTATGTGGTAGGGCTGGTGGGAGAGAGTTTAGTGTGGCTGTGCTTCTGCTCTGCTGGCTGTGTCTGGTATGTGAAAATGCTTCTTTTCCTACATTTTTGTTCTTTTTACCTATAGGTATGACTGTCTCTATTTTTTCTTTCTTTCCTTTTGGTGTTTAAGGTTTTCCTTATTATTGGTGATGTTTTTCTGCAGTTTCATCATTGACACGGAGCATGATTCCATGCAGAAATCACCACATCACAATGCTGTAGGGTAAGCCTATTTCAGGTAATCTAACATTTTTAATTTCAAAAAGAGTGATGGGTGGCTAATGGGACATCTGTCTTTCCAGCCCCTCTGGGGACCCTTTTGACATTCTTTTGCACTTATTTGCCTGTGACCAGATGGCCATGGAAGGCAAACTTATCTAAGGGTCCTGTGGGACAGATTTGGTGGCCCTGACAACTTCCATTTCTTCTGTGTTGGAAATGGTATCCTTGGTTAAACAAGCAGTAGTGGAAATGCTTCAGGAAGCTTCCCAGAGCCATTCCTGTAAAAGTTCTACTAAGGGGGGTGCAGTGGGATCCACTGGAGAGAAGTCTTGAAAATGATATCAAGCCTTTTTGTTTTGGTTTGTGTGGCCTTCAAGCCAATGGTAGCCCTTCCCTTGGTTTCCAGAGACACCTTGTGGAACTGGCTATTTCCACAGGAGAAAGAAAATCAATGATTATTGACTATTTGACAGAATTTAAATTGTAGATTGAATTTATTATGTTATTAGCTATGGGATTAGCTATATTGATGTGTAGAGCTCACTGGCTGAAACCATGTTGTGTTGATATTGTCTCTAAGCACAAACTTTGTGCTCTACCTTTTTCAGGAGGAATGTTCTTCAGGTATCAACTCATCTAGACAAGGGTATTAAGAAGGCTTCTGGTGGTAAACGTGTGTTCCTTCCCCAAGAAAGAAGAACCAAAAAGGTAGATTTATTTTAAGTCAAGATAGGGCATAAGGAGAAACTATCCTTTTGGAACTCAGTTCATATAGACCTGGTTGAGAGGTTAGTCAGGATTTCAATACTGTCCAAGTTGTAGTTCAAGAGTAATTGAATGATAAAGTATCCCCCTCCCGCCCCTTTTACTTATTGTAAGCCACCTCCCAGCAGATGTGAAATCTGGTCTCTTGACCAGACAGATCTCAATAAGGTACAATCTTCTTACTGTGAGCATAAGGAAAACCCTGCCCCCTTGACAGGTTTTTCCTTTTGCTCGCCGAAGATTGCCCCTCTCTGCGATCCATCCAGACAGTCTTGCTGCTCTGAGGTGAGCAGTGTTACATCAGTAAAAGGGGTGGGAGGGGGATATTTTATCATTCAATTACTCTTGAACTACAACTCTGACAGTATTGAAATAACACTCTATATGGCCCAAATACTATGAAGATTAATTGGAGTTGCTTTGATTGTGAAACATTATTATTCCTTTAAATAAACAAAACTTTCTTATGGTGACAGGTCCACATAGAATAGACTGAGAATATTTTTAGCAAATTTATGCAAACATGTTAATAGCATCAACTGTATTTAGCTTTTACAGTTAAATGCAGCAACATGAAACCATTTATTGAATTAAGTCTTCAAACAGAAGTTTTTTTTTAAATTAATTGTACATCAGAAATGATTTGTTTTGACTGCAAAATACCAAGATTCTTTTATCAAGTGATTAGAATTCATAAAAGTATTTTGTCTGATAATGAGAAAAAGGTTGTGTTGGAAGAGTTTTCCCAGAAGACTTCTGATCTTACAGATATTCCTCTGAAGGTAAGTCAAAGAGTTGTGTGATGTTTTCATATTGATTGTTGTTTCTGTGTTTACCCTTGGGTGAAGAAACAGTAAAGAAATGTTTTGATGGGAAGAAGTGTGACCTTTTCTACGGAGGCATTTTAATGCTGAGTGATGTTAGAGAGCCAAACGAGATAAAAAAATGGTCTCATTATAACAGATAGAACACTACAAGTTCGGAATGAACACTTGTCTCTTTGTGTAGTAAGGTGAGAGGGAAAACATTAACCGTATTGTTTGGACAACTGTATCCAAAATGCACAAATTCTCATAATCTCAGTACAATATTTATCAAAGAAACATTAGACACTGAAAGTAATTCTTGATGGCAGATAAGAAACTATATGCCTAGCAAGTTTTATTTACCTGTGTACAGAACAAATGGAGTTATGTGTTGTAACTGAAGATATAAAGTAATAATTTAAAATACTTTTATTATTATCATTTATTTATTGAGCACCAACATATCACATAGTGCTGTACAAAATATGGAAGATAAAATACAGTAATATACAGAAACTGATAAAAGCAAATGGTGTTGAGGGCCCTGTTCACAAAAGCTTGCAATCTAGAAGGCGAGATTAAAAAAAAGATTCCTTGGAAACCAAGAAGTTGAAAACCACCTAATAAGGCATTCATCAGTGTATTCCAAATAAACATGCACATCTACACACATTCACACACACAAACTCAGAAGCCACACACATACATGCACATACCTGCACATGTGCACAAACACACACACACACACACACACACTGCTGGCAATCCGTAGTTAGTAAGATCCACCACTGTTTGAGCTGTAATATCACATTCTATAGAGAAGTCTTGCTACCAGTAGCTTACTGTTTTCCAGTAGAAAGAAACTATTTATAAATATCTGGATACCAGGCATACAGCAGACGCTGTAATTTTTAAATATAGGTCTTGATTTAGATTGCAGTGACCCCTAGGCAAAAAGTACTCTTGGCACCTAGACACACCACTAATTAATGCCTGGCAGGAGGACAGGAAAGGGAAAGTAAAAACAGAAGTGGGCATATCCCATACATGTCAGATTGACCTGCAGCAGACAATCCAGAGAAAGAGTTATTGTTACTACATCTCCAAGACTGTCCTCTCTCCTGTCCACCTTCCTTGTTCATGTATTGTATGAGTATTAACTGCAGTGGTATTATGGACTGTCTCCTGACATTATACATAATAATAATAATAAGCTGGGCAGTAATGGGGTGAAGGCACTGTCAGGGAACATATTTGTGGAAAGCAAGGAGGGTGAAGGAGAATCCCTTGTCTGGAAGTGAAAGCCATAGTGGTGACATTTTGCTGGGAACATTGAAGGGGGAGACATTTTGAAATTTCCCTTTTGATGGAGGAGACATTTTTATGTTGCCCCTTTTGACTTTCCAGTAGGAATTGGGTCCTATATTGATTTCACTAGTTGGCTTTAATTATTTTATCGTTAGGTTAATTTTAATGCATTGATGTGGGTTACATATAGTCATGTGTTGTATTTGAACTTCAAAAAGTTGGTTGGATGTACCACATATTTTTTTCATTTGATTAATTGAAGGAACAAACAAATGCACCCTCCTTGTAATTATAAGAGCTGGGGGTCCAATGGCCCCCTTTATTATTTGAGCACTCTCTATCCTTATCTGTTTAGGATGGAGAGATGGTGGGATATTTAAGGACATTTGGTCTTTATATTTAACAAATATTTATTTAAAATGATTTTCAATAAGAACTAAATTCTAGATAGGAATCATTTTGTATATAAAGGATAGGTTTCTTCATACATTTTTTCCAGTTGGGGCTCTTTCACAGGAGTGACAGAACTACAGCAACTCCTAATTACAGTTATGACACGGTATGGCTGATTTCCACTCTGTGTGAACTGGGCAGGATTTTTTAAATATTTGTCGAACAATTTTTAACTTTAGCAGATATTTCCATTTGGACCATTCTTCAATCATATTTTGAATGAGGGACACAACTAGATAGCCAAATTAAGTTTTTTGGCAAAATCTCTGTTGGAATCCTTTTGGAGCTCTGACAAATGATACAAAATGACACCAAAGTGCGATTCAAGAAACACAAAAAAACTACAGAGATGTCAGGCTTTTCCCTTGGACTAGATCAGGCAGAGTACCTTCCGATCCCACTACAATGGCAACAAAGGAAATAAACAAAATGTTTTAAAATAAATCCCTCTACAACTCCACCCCCCAGCCACACCATCCACACAAAAACATTAACCTCCTCCATTGCCTGATTGCAGCAATCTCATTGCCCCAGCAACAGAAAAGATAACCTCCATTTTTTTTTAAATAAATCCCTCTTCTACTCCACACAGCCCCCAGCCACACCATCTACACAAAATGGTAACCCTCTATGTTGCTTGTTTGCAGCGATCTCACTGTTCTAGCAATGGAGGGTATAACCACCAATGTAAAAAAAAACACCCCACCACCCCAACGCTCCCATTCAATAACATGATTAACTCTGTTGCCAGGTGGGTAAAAAAATAACACTTTTACAGTGGTCTTTTTGTGCATACTCCAAATTGTAAAATTGTAATGGAATGAAAATAGCTTAAAATGTTTTTTCTGGCTCATTTGCTGGCTAGATGTAATGGTATCCAGATCATTATTGACTGGCATCAACCTGGGTTTGTCGTTTATGGGCAATCAGCATTGTTTGTGTGAAAAGTCTGAAAGTGGCTCATAAACTCACTCACAAACGTACCAATATACACATTGTCTCATAAATACAAACACACACACATAGTCTCACAAATGCACACAATTTAACAAACACATACAGACCCACAAACTCTCTCTCACACACACACACAATCACACATGCATGCACACACACATGCACACACTCTCTGCCTACCATTACACATATATAGATAGCAAATTGGGTAGTAGGCAGTGTTTTTCCATATTTGGTATTAATGAGCTGAGCAAGCTTCAATACAGTGGCCCTTAGCAAAAGTGCCTGTCTTCAGTTAGAAGTTCAGGACTGCCCTTCAGCCACATTATTATTATTATTCTTTATTTATAAATATAGCGCCAACTAATTCTGCTGCTCTGTACAATTAGAAAAGCACCCCCTGACTATAACAAATTGCACCTAGGAGTAGAAGTACTGCATGTTGAGAAACTAAGGCCTAGATTCTATATTTTTTAAGTGTTTGTCGGATCCCTACATAGTGTGCTGCTGGTCCCTAGATATTCTACTATAAAAATGAAAGCGTTGTTACTGGTGCAGAATGAGAATGGATAAAACTTATTATTTATTCTTATGGATGGTGCCAGCTTAGGTGCGGCTCAATCATGGTTTTCTCTCCCTTATGCCATTACAGGGAAGACATTTCAGTATTCATAATAATATCAGCCTGATCCCACCCACAGCCAGCCAGCACTGAAATGTCATACAAATCTTCCCTGCATGAGAGAAACAGCAAAACCACGGACGTACATTTTGACCTTTAGTGGACCTTGTCTTTGAGGTTCATCTATATACCTGTAGGCACTAGTAAAGCCTATGCCTGGCATCTCCTTCCACTTAAGGAGACTAAAAAATGAGGTGTGGTGAGCACACACAGAACACAATGAACACAAATGAAATATTTTATTATTGAGGATGGTACACCCTCGGTTCTCGGTCACATTGTTTTCTCCTGTGTGAACAAAGACAGTCCACCACTGAAATGTCAGGCAAATCATCATTGTACAAGAGAAACTGTCTACATAGTGTTGTGATATTACCTATAGTATGCAAACCGAAATTAACGTCTACATTTGATTAAATGCATCATTATATACAATATCCAAGGCTGCATCATATTGTTTAGTATATGCAACACTTTGGAGAGCATACTATGATACTTTCAAATTCAACACTTTAATTGTAATATAATAAAGCTACATCGCATGCTGGCTACCATGGCCAGTTTTCTGGTATTAATTTAAACCATCAATTTAATGCTAATAAAATTAAGTCATTCATTAACTGTATATGTAGTGATATGAATGGTGTTCACAGTACGGTACCCTGAGACAAGCTACAAACTCCTCTACTTACAGCTTTACATTCAGGGCTTGACCTCTGGATTTTTCTCATGACATGTGATTTGCTTCTAGACATGATAAGCAGTAAAAGAATTGTGAACATTAAGCATTGCTGTTTCAAAGGCACTGCTCCTGTATGTATAAATCAATTGTAGCTTTGCACGTTGAGCTGACACGTTGAAGAATTTGTGTCATGTTGAAGGTGGTGGAGAATTTGTCTGGTGAACAAATATTGTGCTCGTTATGCTTTAAATGTTCATAGCTGTATAACTGGTCTTCCAGGTGCAATGGAACCTCCTGTAGCATCAGCTGCACAATACAGAGGAGCATAGGTAAAGGAGGAATAACACTTAAAAAAATAATAACCCACCACTTACTATGACAAAAAATCCTAATGCCTATGCTGTTTTTTCCCTTTTCCCTTGATTGAAGAGATAGCATCATCAATTGTCCTGGATGTTATGTCCATGGCGAAGAACGTGAAAGTTGTTTGTATGACAACAGGACACAAACTCTGCCCATTGCATGTGGTAATTTTGCATTGTGCACCCCCTTGGGTCATAAGGGTTAAGTAGGCTTATACACACTGCCTGCTTCAGCTTAACCCTTTGAGTGGCAGAGTGAAAATGTATTGCGTACCCCTCTGGCACTCAAAGGGGTAACAAACTGCCAGCCCCTCCATGGGTATGACATCCAGGACTGATTACACAGGTTGTGTCTTGAGCAAAGGCACAAGGGGAAATTCATATGGGCTATTAGGATTTCCTGGCTATAGTAAGGTAAGTGAGGGTTTTATAATTCAGAGTTTGTAATTCTCCTTTAACCCCTTATTGACTTAAGATGCGTCAGGACCGTCATAGAGGTCCAGCACTTAAGGACCAGTGATGGTCCTGGCACGTCATGGATTTCCGGGTTTGCCGCAAGGATACACACATGCCAAACTGTGCCACCAAAATGTAAAGGTCTTTTCTCACAAAATGTCTGGTACAACATTTAGTTAGGTTTTAATTTGTCTTAATTGACACTGTACAGTGCCCCCTCCCCCTTATTTAAATGTATTTGGTCATAATGTACATACGGACACATGATTTTGCAGATCCCCTGTTGTCAACTTCCACATGATGCCGAAAATCCATTAATCAGGGAAAAATTAAACTAGGAGCATATAAGCCAATTGTCACATCCACTTTGCTTGTAACATAGAAATGTGTGTATCCTGTGTTTTTAAATGTACTCTACTATTTGCATTTATGCATTTTATAAAACCAAGGATGACATCCTATACACTGCTGTTTGCTGTAATATTTGATAAAAAAACAGTCAGATAGTTATAAGTTATCAAATGTTTCCCTGTGTAGCATACACTATACATTAGGCAGAATTATATGCTAAAGCCCCTTTCACACAGGTGACACCAATTCAGCATTGATTTTTGTTGCCCATTCTAAAAGAGAAACTGATGCGCTATGGTGCCTTTAACATGGGTAACAATTGTTCTGCATGAACACACTACGGCCCAGAATGCTGCAACTTTACTGCATTCATGTAGGAAAGCAGTAAAGATTTTGCAAACCTTATCTGCGCTTCAGCCTATTAAGCCACCATTATACCTTTCACACAAGCAATCTTAGAAGTTACTATGCTCATCAACTCATGTGGGTGGCCATCAGCCATGCCCCCCAAGTGACATGATCAGCAGGAACAGATTTAAATCCCAGGCCACCCTTGACAAAGCAATCTAGGTGCCCTTAGCTCTGCATATAGCTACACCTCCATTCTTCACATGACTTAGGCCCCAGCCCCATAAACAGGGCTGGATTTACATCTCAGGAGCCTGTAGGCACAGAAATTTGAAGCACCCCCCCCCCCCCGTGGACCATATGCACTGAATACCTCCACAATGCTCCTAATCTCCACGTTGCCCCCCCATCATCTCCATATTGCCCTCACATTGCCCTCCTTCAGCTCCATATTGCCCTCACAATGCTCCCCATCAGCTCCATATTGCCACATCAGCTCCGCATTGCCCTCACATTGCCCCCCATCAGCTCCATATTGCCCTCACAATGCCCCCCATCAGCTCCACATTGCCCTCACATTGCCCCCCTTCAGCTCCATATTGCCCTCACAATGCCCCCCGTCAGCTCCATATTGCCCCATCAGCTCCACATTGCCCTCACAATGTTAAAGACTGACATAAAAATGTTTCCATTTTAGAAAAATCAGCCTTTCTAAAGTCTAGAACCTTTGTTTTTGTGGCGGAACGCAGCCTCTGTCTGTAACTGGTTAACTAAAATAATAGATCAAGGGTGACTAGTAGATATAGCTTATCTAGATTTCAGTAAAGCATTTGACACTGTCCCTCATAGAAGACTCATAAATAAATTGCAGTGTTTGGGTCTAGATGTAAAAATAGTGAAATGGATAAGGCAATGGCTGAGTGACAGGAGACAGAAGGTGGTAGTCATTGGAGAATATTCGGACAAAGGAGTGTTACTAGTGGAGTACCTCAGGGATCTGTACTGGGGCCCATTCTTTTTAATATTTTTATTATTGATATTGCAAAAGGTCTTCAAGGAAAGGTATGCCTTTTTGCAGATGATGCAAAGATCTGCAATAGGGTAGACATTCCAGGGGGAAAAAGCCAAATGGCGAATGATTTAGGTAAATTAGAAGAATGGTCAAGAGTGTGGCAGATGCACTTTAACGTTGATAAATGTAAAATAATGCACTTGGGACATAAAAATCCAAAGGAAAAATATACCATTAAGGGTACTGTGCTGTCAGAGACAACAGAGGAAAGGGATTTGGGAGTAATTATTTCTAATGACTTAAAGGTAAACAGGCAATGCAATAAATCGATGGGGAATGCAAGCAGGGCACTGGGTTGTATAGCTAGGGGCATTAGTAGCAGAAAAAGTGAAGTAGTCATGCCACTGTACAGATCTCTAGTTAGACCTCACCTAGAATATTGCGTACAGTACTGGAGACCCCATCTCCAGAAGGATATTGATACTCTAGAGAAAATTCAAAGAAGGGCTACTAAAATGGTGACTGGTCTACAGGAAAAGAAATATCAGGATAGACTAAAGGATCTAAATATGTATAGCTTGGAGGAGAGAAGAGAGAGAGGGGATATGATAGAAACATTCAAATACATGAAGGGATTCAACAAAGTACAGGATGGAAGTATATTTCAAAAGAGTAAAAACGTTAGGACAAGAGGCCATAGTCTAAAACTAGAGGGACACAGGTTTAGATGTAATGTAAGAAAGTTTTACTTCACTGAGAGGGTAGTAGACAAGTGGAATAGCCTACCAGCAGAAGTGGTAGATGTCAATACAGTGACAGAATTTAAGCATGTATGGGATAGGCATAAGGCGGTCCTTAACATAAGAAAAGACCAAGGAACAAAAAAGGTTTGAGGTTTTTTTTTTTTTTTTTTTTTTTTTTACACAGTAGGAAATTGGGCAGACTAGATGGGCCGAATGGTTCTTATCTGCCGTCAAATTCTATGTTTCTATGTTTCTATATTAAACCACACAGGTTGATGATCACTGAGGCCTAAACACTCTCCTACAGCTACATCTGATACCGTCTCCATTAGTAAATAATAAATCTAGCCTGGCTTCCTTCCTAGTCGGCTCTTCTTCTAATTGACTAAGAGCTAATCCTTGTAAAGAATTTAGGATCTCTCTACTCCTGGCTGAACCTGCTGCTTGGTTTTTCCAGTCCACATCAGATAGAATAAAGTGCCCCATAATAATAACCTCAGCTTTCCTTGACCAGTTGATACAACTCCTCTGCTTGTCCTGGGGGTCTATAGATCACACCTAGACGAGTGACCATCTTATTCCCATATTCTAAAGTTATCCACACAGTCTCTGTATTCTCCTCCATACTGTCACGGTTCCCAGAAAAGTTCAGAAGTCAGTACGGTATAGTTAAATGCAATTTATTGATAGCAGTTAGTAGGCAAATATATATAGTAGTAACAAGCAGAGGGTTACAAGCCAGCAAGCACAGTTATCAGAAATAATAGGCTGCCAGGCTTGACCACAATGCTAGAGACTAGGCCTCAGCCACTGGTAAGAGAACTGCTAAGCACAACAACTCAAGGGCAACTGAGTCAGGACTCAGACTGCCCTTTAAACCCCTCCTCAGGAAGTAGGTAGGAGGAGCAGCTCAGAGGAAGGAAGTAGGTAGGAGGGGACTACTGGAAGCATGGCACATAAAACAGAGGCCTGATGCATGCTTGAAGCCTCACGCCTGTAGATGACTCTGAAACTAAGGTAAGCTGTAACACATACCCTGTATAAGATTGATGTTTAAGCTATTTTTGACATCAATGGCAACCCCTCCTCCTTTTCTGCCTTTCCTGTCTTTTCTAAATAGAGAATACCCTGGTATTTCTACATCCCAGTCATTTTTTTGTTGTACCAGGTCTTAGTAATCCCCACTAAGTGCACATCTTCACTAGTTATTATTGCAATGAATTCAGGGATCTTATTCCCTAAACTGCAGGCATTTATGCACTCAAAATGTTAATACTTATGCAATAATTAATAAAGTTTAATTTATTAGAAATTATAATCTGTTGTATCTGTTGGAGCCAAGAGTAAAATCTCAGGAGCAGAACTGCAGCAACAGTAGAAAAACTTTTATTCCAAATTGTTAACCTATTCTTATTAAAAGTCCCCCACACTAGTATTGGTGAAGGCAATTAAAACTTCCAGAAATTATATTTGACAATTTACTTTTTATCAAACTAGACTCAGGAGCTAAGTAAGGATAACCTTCATCACAAAGAAAAGTATTTAGAGCATGTAACTGCCAACTTCAATCAGATTTGATAAAATGAATAAAAAAGGTTTGCTCTTCATACCAGTCATGTAAATAAGAATCAGTTTCACTTTGATAAATTGAGCTTTATGGAATTGTAGGCAATACAAAGAGATTGTCAGTAGGATAGAAAGGAATAAACCTTGTTTAGATGTTTAAAAACATTAGTTTTAACTGTTGGTTAGAACATTGACAGCCATGAACTTGACAGCTGAATCTATTCTCCATGGAGGTCTCTTTCAGAGTTCGGAAGGGCAGTTGTGGTTGTTGAACCATGATGACACATAGCATGCCTGACCTGACATAATGGGCAGCTATTTATTGCAAACAAGTTAGATAGAAGAATACATACGAAAATGATACACTTGTGTAAATGAAAGCCTGCTGAGAGCTGGTAAAATGGTCAATCTTGCAGGATTTTCTTGTGGGGGGGCCTACACATCCTATGGATCACAAACAAATACTGCAATGTTTAGAAGCTATATTTAAATGAATTAATGAAAAAAACACATTCAACAAAATAACAGCATATAATGCAAGAAAGGAGGGTTTTTTTACATATTGTTAAAGAAAGGTCTTCTCTGCTGTTTTGAAGGCAAAGGATGGTCACACCAAATATTGATTTGATTTAGATTTTTCTCCTGTTCACTCACTTTGCATTTTGTTAATTGATAAATATAAACTATTAACATGTCTATTTTTGAAAGCCTTCTTACTTTACAGCATTTTTACAAGCTGCCTAAGACTTTTGCACATTAATATGTATTTTTACTTATATGGCACTACACAGTGTATGCATCGCCTTACAATAGTAGAAGGATACAATTATAAATGGGGATAAATAAGTATCACAGTCATAGAAACTACAGGAGAGAGGTCCATTCCAAAAGGAAATTACAGTCTAAATGGGTAATAGGAGACAGACAACAGGGTATGAGAGTGTCAGGTGCTGTGGGTTCAAGCGCACGTAATCAATAAATATTATTTTAAGGCTGTGTTGGCATAGTGGTGCCATCTCTTCCCATAGGTGGGCCCATGCAGTTGATCTGGTCCTCTGTATCCATGGGTTGACTAGATGGGGTGTCCATCAACCAGCATGGCTAGCCGGTGGTGCTGATGGATAAAATCCATATGAACAGGGGAAAGAGTGAGACTTTAGCCCATGGGGAGTGTCAAACACCGGCCAATGGCTCTAGGTACAGATCCTAGTTGCAAATATCTTGGAGCTTGTGTTCATAGACAATCCTATTTAATAATTTGCTAATGTATGTTTGTCAGAAGCTGTCATGCGCAGTACAGATGGCTGCGCATGCTGCAGTCATGCTCCGTTATCAGCCGCAGTGTGGGCAGTCTGTACTGCGCATGACTGCCCCACAGCCATTGCTGCCTGGCACTGTGGCCCGTATACACGGGCTTTTCAACTAGTAGTAAATATAGTGAATGTGCACAGAAGCACTGCAATAGTGGGTTAAAATAGGCCTAGGCTTAGACCCAAATCATGTCTTTCAAAACAGCCATTTTGTTTTTTCATATGATCTACTTTTTAGCCAATCAGAAAACTGGAATTGTATTCATATGAACCCCGTTAAGAAAAAAGTAAATGTTTAGACGTTACTCATAGTAATTTCCCATCCTGGACAGTCATCTCAGTAAGGTAAGAGAACTTATCCAAAAGTTCTACTGGATGTCTCCTCCTCCTTCCGACTTTCCCCAATCTCTCCCCATACTTCTCTTTCCCTTCTTCTCTCTCCCATGCTTTGGCCCCATTCTTAGTGTCTCCCTCCTGTCTCCTGTCAGCCTTTGTTGTAAACTGTCAATCCTGATCTCCTTTTTGGCTCACTCCCTTTTCTCATCCGGCCTGTTAAGCCCTACTCCCTTTTATTGTCTAGCTCACTTACACTTCCATTGGACTCCCTCTCTTTGGCCTTCTTTCACTTCCTCCCGTTAGCCTCTCTGAACTCATTCCTCCTTTTCCTGTGCTGCACTTCCTGAGTCATTTTCCCAAGCTTCCAATCCCTCCCTCGTTCCTAGGAATTGATCTGAGACATGACATTATGGACATTTTACTCCCCACCCCCCAGTTACCACATGATTTTAGTGATCATGAAAGATATACTATTAATACTATTAATACAGTACTGTCAAGAATGCCATTCAAACTTTTCATACAGGCCAGATTTCCCAGTAAGCAGAGTGGGCGTAACCAGAGTGGGTTTAGCCACAACAATCTCAGTGTCCCTGCCCCAGTTTATATACCCCTTTACAGGCTATTATTTAAGCCCTTGGGTGCTAGAGAGAGACTGCCAATGCATTGATTTCTAGCAATCAAGAAGTTCCATTTTTTGTTCTTGCTTGTTCTATTTCCTGTGCCAGATAACAGTGGATGGTACTTTGGGTGGGCTCACAGAAGTAGAGGGAGTGTGACTATAGGTGGAGCTAAAGGCACCTAGAATGCACTGCTTAAGGGCACCTGAGATGTAAATCCAGCCCTGCAGTCCTCATTACATGACTGATATGATACAAGGGTAAGAATACATTTTATGGGAAGACTAGATTAGGCAATATGTTCTAATTGTCAGTCATATTCTGTTTCATTGTTAACCCTTGAAATTAAAGCACAATTATATATGAAATTTGTTTGAAAGGGGAATGTCTGAAATGTTCATTTGCTCTCCATAGTGCAGTTTGTTTGCTGCAGAATTGTTCAACTTCTTTGCACATATTGCCAAAAGTGTATCATGTAGATTTCCTTTTTTTATAATCTAACCCTCTGAGTGCCAGAAGTGTGTGCAAATCATTGTAGGGTTAAATTAAAACTGTGCTACCTATAAGTCTTCATAGGAGAGGATATAGTACCAGAAAAAAGACAGGTCTTTAGAGCAGAACTAACACCTCCTAACAATAACCCACACTACCATTTCTATGGACAGAAAATCACAATGGTCCCTATTAAATTTTCCCTTGTGCTTTTGTTCAAGAGATAACATCTTCAATCAGTCCTTGATACCATGCTCACAGAGGCGGACATGACAGTTGCTGGCAGTATTTTTTCAGTCTGAAGAAAGCTGAGTGCCTGAGTCTATTTAACCCTTTGAGTTCCAGAGAGGTAGCCAACTCTACACTTCTGGAGTTTAAAGCGTTTAAGCAGTACTATCATCAAAATTAAATTGCCCCCAAATCCTTATTAACATAATGCGCATATACATACTTTTATTATGCTGAATAAGTCCTGCATTATTGAGAAATACAACTTGTTCAACAGGCATCAGCAGCAGAGACCTTGCAAGAGATGCTCTGTGCACTTGCGCCATCAGTCTCTTCCGGTACATTAAATGGATAGTAATGTCAGAAAAAAAGTATTAACTATATGCTAGATACAATTAAAAGAGAGTACTTGCGCTTATTCATATCTCTCAAACCATTATGGTTTGAGAGATATACAAAAAAAAAGTTCTCCGCTCCCTCCCTCGAGCCGTAAAGCTGTCAGAAGCAGATTCTTGTCACTTGACCAGATGCGACTCTTCAGCAGTACAGATATAACGATATCTAAAGATAAATACTTAATCAGAATGGTCTACAATGTGTGCTTGCAAATCAGGCACACATTGTAGACCGTTCCGATGAAGTATTTATTTTTAGGTATCGCTATGTCGGTACTGCTGAAGAGCCGCCGTCTGGTCCAGGATCCAGGATCTCATGCCGTCAGCTATACAGCTGACGTATGAGAAAGGGGAGGGAGCAGAGAACTTTATTTTTGTATATCGCTCAAACCATAATGTTTGAGAGATACGAACAAGCGCAAGTAATCTCTTTTAATTGTATCTACCATATAGTTAATACTTTTTTCTGACATTACTATTCCGTTAAGGTACAAAGGAACTCCAGTCACCAATACTGGAGGTGAACGAGATGGACTACACATGGTAATAAAGTGGAAATATCATCAAAATTAAATTGCCCTCCCCCACCAAATCCTTATTAACATAGTGATCTGCATACTTTTATTATGCTGAATAAGTCCGGCGTTATTAAGAAATACAATTCTTGCGGCAGGCATCAGCAGGCAACAGTGCAGACATCTTGGAGAAAAGACTTCTGTGAGTCTGCGCTGTTGCCAGCTGATGCCTGCTGAACGAGTTGCATTTCTGAATAATGCCAGACTTATTCAGTATAATAAAAGTATGCATATGCACATCACTATGTTAATAAGGGTTTGGGGGGCAATTTAATTTTGATGATAATTCTGCTTTATTACCATGTGTAGTGAGCAGTGTTTGATGTCCTTCAGTTCTGCTAGTAACTGTTATGTCCTCTTAGATATGTCTGCATAGAGATTTGTCTTGCTGAAATGACTTCTCTTAATTTAGTGCACCCCCCAGTATAGAATACATACATTAATGTATGGAACATTAATTTATCTATTAATATATTTTTTTCTTTCTTTTCCTTTTCTTTTTTTCACCCATCAACTCGAGTCTTCATTCTCCCCCTCGTACTTCCAATATAAAAAGTGCAAATAAGTGAATACTACAAAACCAATTTGTGTTAAAAATTTTCCTCTTTATCAACTCGCCTCAAGGAGAGCGCATTGAGAAGTGTATGGACATTTCCAGGCATTCTGTAGAATCGTAAACACGAGGAGCAAAGAAAATCTTTAAAAACATGAAATGCTTATGCAGTAAATGATTGTACATGCCCCTAGGTGCAGACTCATCATGTTAAGCTAGTCTATCAGCATAGAGTAATACTGCTATATATTATATTTTCCAGAGGTCTAAGAAAAGTTAATTATTTTTCTCCACTTATGAACACCAACATTTTCTGCAGTGTTATATGGCCGTACTTTACTACAGTAAGCTACTGACTTTGAAAGATGGGGTGCTGGAGCATACCATTGGTTCATTGGTTCCACGAGGTGCATGGTCTGCGCAATCGAATCAGCAATGCCGTGCACCACTTGAAAAAGTAAGTAATAATCAATGCCCTGATCAGCCAAGGAATATATAGTGCTTACATCAATATCCTCCAATAAATATATGAAAATGCAATTGTATCAATACAGGTCAACAATGATAAAGTTCAAATCAACATAGAAAAAGGCATACGTCACGCAGACACAATTTCCCCAAAACTACTTTCTGCTTGTTTAGAAGAAATTTTTTGCTTACTAAATTGGGTCAAAAAAGGACTTAACCCCTTAAGGATCGTGGCGGTCACTTAAGGACCAGGGACCATTTCTTTTTTTTGGCGAATCTGATTCCGGACTCCCCGAACGGAGTGCAGCCGCGTGGGGAGCCCGCAATTCCATGATGGTCCAGGACCGTCATGGGTCTTTAAGGGGTTAAGATCAATGGAGATTAGCTACATCACTTATATTTTGCAGAAGGTATCATATTCCCTAAGAGTGGTCCTGAAGAACTGCAAGAAAACATTGAAGAGCTACAAAAGAAAAGCAAAAATTTGGGTCTGAAGAAGAATATAAACCCCCCCCCACAAGTTATGTTTAACCCTTTGAGTGCCAGAGGGATACGTAACGCATTGCTTTGTAATGTGTTGCTTACTCCACTGGCACTCAAAGGGTGAACAAATTTCCATACCAAGGAAAAGAACAGTAGAAGAACAAGAACTAGATGAGGTGGACAAGCATGTTTACATTGAACAAGAAACGCCAACAGATGGAAACTCCATGTTTGGATGGCAAACATTTGGAAAATGTAATGTCTTTAACACTGTCAGAGTAAATGGTTAATCTTTTTTAGAAAAGCCAGGATTGTCTGTTTATATTCTGTCTTAGAGCTGGATGTGTTTTTAATAATATCTATTTGTAAGAGAGACAATTGGCCTCTTTGCTTAAACAGAGGGGTGGAAATATCTAAATGACATTTATGGGAAATTACAGCTAGTTTCTAGTCTCAATGTCTGGAAACACTTGCAGTCTGATGGGAGATTCTAGGGTGTTTGACAGGTATTTTGGCATATGGTCACCTCCCCAAATACTTCAGTTTTTACAAATCCCAGACTTCAGCTGTCAATATGTGCAGTTTTTAATATGGTATTAGTACTCCAAAAATCTAAATACCATACATTTTGGGTTTGACCAAATGTAGAGAGACTCCAGATAATTTAGTCTGACATCATATTATAATGATATGGCTACTTGTCCTATCAGAAGACGATGTGATGTGACTTTCTGAGGATTTTTACCTTAGAAAATGCTAATGCCTAGGGGAGCTCTGTCTGTTTGCTGACTTCCATGATGAAATAACCATCTGCAGAGCCAAAGAATTCCAAGACAAACCACTCCTTGAACAAATATATATTTATTTTAAGTCTGTATAGCCCTAAGCATTATATATGTTTCCTCTATACTTGAGGAAAAATATTTTATAACAATGTTGCTAGATATAGACTGGCCAGCTATATAAAGTAAAATAATATAATAAAGCCATATTGGCTGTAGTTTATTCTGGGAACTAAACAGAATTCATTAGCACATTTATCCATATAATTGTAAAGTAGGTGATGGCAGTTAGATCAATATAGCATTATATATTAGTTAAATCTAATTATTGAGAACTATAAAATCATATAGTTGTGTTTCTGAAAAGGTTATTAAGATTATATTTGATCTAGTGAATCTTTTGAATATTTTGATTAACTCTTAATCTGCTGTTTATCTATCTTGGTGTGTGTTTCAAAGAATTTATTTGTTGCATGTGTGTTTGGGCCTAACTTTTTTACAGTGGAGGGAATTTTTTTTAGACCTCTCACTAGACAAAAGAATTTGCCATCTTGGGTGGGACAACCGTATACCGTATAATCTGTGGATTAACTCTAGGAGTGCTGTAAGGTGTTATAAATAAGATTTCTATTGTAATTTTTATAGTATATGTTTCATGAGACACATTAGTTTTTAGCTGTTCTTTCTATAAATATATATTAGATTTTTTATTATTATTATTATTATTATTATTATAGATTTATTTCTGAGTATTTCTTGGTATAATCGATCATTGACAATAAAATAAATGCAATTTATATGTTTTATCCAGAAGGTATGCAGTATTGAAAACTGTAGATAGTTCAATTCTCTTTATCTAAATCTGGGATTTTATTCCAGGTAAGTTTTCTAAATTTTAATATATTTTTATATTGTACAAGGAAATTATTATGAGACCTGTTTTGTTTTATTAGAAGCAATTCACATAACATTCCTTAGACCTTAATTATCATAGTTTATTATAATTAATTGTAGGATCAATTAACCCTTTCCATGCTGCTGTGTTCAAATATTGCTACAAATACCTCTGGATATACCTATGCAATGTTTAATCCTGTTTATGCTGGGTAATACTGTTTTGTGATATTGGTTCGTCAATTACTGTGTGTCTATTTCAAAAAGATATCTTTGTATATGACTAAGTCGTATAAAAATATATATTTTTGAGTCAATTGGTATTCACTCATTCATATAATTTCTGATTGCATTTTATATATAGTATATTTTCACTTAAATTAATATTTTTACACAAATTTGCATAATTGATTATTTCAATCAACTCTTTACTGTGAAGTAGTGTGTCAATACCTAGTATTGTGTAAAGTTCTCAAATTAATCTAATATTATTATTTTATCTATTTAAATGAAGATATACAACCTAATTGGGTCTCCTGTTTAACCCTTTCCTGTAAATCCTTGACAAGACAAATTTACCTTAAGCGAAACGTTTTTGACCAGTGTGTTCTCCCAGTTCTTACGTATGGCTATAAAACATGGACAATAAATGACAAAGCCCTAAAAAAACTTAAGGTTAAGCAGCGAAGTATTGAACGTCAAATTCTGAACATAACAAAGAGAGACCAAAAATGTGTGCATGAATTCATGGTTTGGATACCTCTCTGGCACTCAAAGGATTAACCTTTTGAGTGCCAGAGAGGTATGCATTGAGATGCAATGTATTGGATACCTCCCTGGCTCTCAAAGGATTAAATACATACTGTTAATGAGTCTAAACTCAACTAGATGACCAATTCCTTTTAACTCTTTAAAGATGAGAGGGGAGTATAATGCATTACCAAGCAATGCATTGCACACCCATCTGAAGCTTAAAGGGTTAAATATAAATTGTGATCATACCCAGCTTACAATATGCAGTCCTGAAAATATTTAACAATTGTTTATTTATTTAAAAGACAATTTTTCCAGTAATATTAAAATGTGACAATGACGAGACGCTTGAAAAGCATACATTCCCTTAGGTATGCCCTGTTAATCTGATTTGTTTCCTGTCACAGTCATTTTCCTTCAGCAATCAATTTTGTCTGCTGAAAAAAAATAAATCTGTCAACATGTCGGTGATACAACTTACTAGCAAGAATCTGGAAGTGGTCCAGTAATTTTTACTAACTGACAAGATGTGTCTCCAGAAAGCTGTAGGCTGATGTTGGATATTTTTCAAATGTAATTGATAGCAACTCTCAATATTTACTACAGTATTTCTCTTTTCCAAATATAATTTACTTAAGATAAAATAATATTATTTGAATGTGTCTATTTTTAATTTTCAACTGCAAAACAGATATAGCCTAAGATTATTTTGACACCGATAGTTTAACCCTTTAAAGGAACACCAACAAACACCGAAAATGAACTGGGAAAAAAAACTCTGAGCCCCATACATGCTCTGAGGGAGCAGACATTTCTGCTTTTTTCAGGTATCCAGGACTCCCATTGATTGCACAGGATTATTTGTGAATGGGCCAAGATTAGACAATAGGTGTCCTGAAAACAAGAGCAGTGGGCACTAATCATAACCAATTAACTGACCATTTATCTCTCAATACAAACAGCACAAACAAGATTAAATAAATACTGTCTGAACAGGACAACTTGTACGTGTTTAAAAGCAAACTTAAACTTAAAATTGTATATAAGGCTGTAACTAAGATTTTTACATACCATTATGTAATAACTATATAAAGCTATATAAACCCATTTCATTTTTGGTGTTAGTGTTCCTTTAACAGGATAGTGTTCTGCAATGTGGAATGAAATCATTGCAGGGTTTATTTTGCTGAGTAAAGAAAAAAATAAATAAAAAAAGAGTACTCTCACTTCTGATAGAAAGTTATTGTAGCTCAAATGTGCACTTTTTGATGCAGTTCCTCCACGGTCCGGTAATTTTAGAGTGCTTGTGTTGATTCAGCAGCCAATGTTTGGTTATTGTCACTGACTGTTGTAACAACAGCACCATCACAAACTTTCAGGCCAGGGAAATATTGCTCAAAAAAAATACAAATCTCATCTGCAATATCATGAATAAAACATTAATATCTGCCAACCCACACTGGACCTGTATGACAGATTAGGGTCCATACTCCCACCATGGCTTGCTGGCTGTGCTGTAGAAGCCTTCAGCCCGCAATTGATTCACAATGGCTGCAGCTATATCGTATTTTGTATATACAGTAGTATCAAAAGTTTTAGGCAGGTGTGAAAAAATGCTGTAAAGTAAGAATGCTTTCAAAAATAAACATGTTAATAGTTTATATTTATCAATTAACAAAATGCATAGTGAGTGTACCTAGAAGAATTGATGATGTATTGATGGCAAAAAGTGATCATACCAAATATTGATTCACTCACTATGTATTTTGTTAATTGATGAATATAAACTATTACAATGTCTATTCTTGAAAGCATTCTTACTTTACAGCATTTTATCACACCAGCCTAAAACTTTTGCAAATTCTAAACATATTTATGAGTATCGAAGTTTTCTTCTGACTTGATAAAGGGAGCAAACACCTGAGATACTCAGACATTTGGTGTATATATATATATATATATATAGATATAGATATACTAGCAATGTGGGATGGCGTTGCCCGTCATGTTATGACCATTAGGTGCATGTGTGTGAAATGTCGACACACTGATAAACACAGACATATGCAACACACAGTGAGCAGCAGAAACATGCAAAAGACATGCGCACACACAGACACACCGAGGATGCACACATGGACACACATATGTAACAGAGATGCACACACAACATATATGCTCAGAAACACCTGCACGCAAGAGTTGTGCACCCCTCTGGCACTCAAAGGATTAAGGTATAGAGAGGCACGTCAGAGTTAAATAGCAGTGGGAAGTGTATTCATACCTGGGAACTTTTACTTATGGAGTCCCTGGAGGGGACTTCTGTGGTTCTGATGTGGAGAAACAAATGGGGCAATCTGGGGGTGAGGCTTAATCACGAGTAGGGGCGGGGCTTAACATAAATGTGAAAAAGTGTTAGAAATTAGGCTGCGGAAGGAGGAGAAATGGGAGGGAAATGCAAGTTTACAGTGTGAGAGGTTTGAACACACTCCCTGAGGGGTAAAACCTGATAACCCTGTGGCAGTCAGTGGGTTAAGTGTGTACCTGATGGCTGTCTGTCATGTGTCTTGCATGGCAAATGATGACAGTCAAGAAATAATTCAGCAATGGGGGCCTACCTTAACCCTTTGAGTGACATTTTGTTCTCCTGGTGCTGCAGCACTCTTCTGTGGCTGTACTACAGGTCCTGCTGAGGCCACTGGGAGTCAGGGTGAGTGACTGTGTGTATGCGTGTCAGCCATATTTCTTTCTGGCTTTGTGTGTGTTTGGTGCTGTGTGTGTGGTGCTGTGTGTGTCAGTGGGGCGTGTGTGTGTGTGTGTTTAGTGCTGTGTGTGTGAGTGGGGCATGTGTGTGTGTGTGTTTGGTGCTGTGTGAGTGGGGCATGTGTGTTTGTCTGTGGCGTAGGAGCAAGTGGCATCCATTTTGTTTTTTTCTGACTTTGATAGTGGTGGGCAGGCTGCATAGTGGGGACGGGCCAATTCCCTGCATGATTTTCACACCAGTAGCCACTGCAACTGGTGTGAAAATCATGCCCCCATTGAATCACCCAATGGGAGCAGTAACTTCTCCTTTCTGCCTCCCCTGGGTGTGTTTTGGCAGGCACAAAGGCTTCTTTTATATATATATATAATATGACATATATCTATATGTCAAATGAATTAGTATTGCAGTATGTAATAATACCTTTTTCAATGGACTAACATTCTATAATATAGAGACAAGCTTCTGAGAGACAGGCTCCCTTTATCCAGTCTAAAGTATGATTATTCATTTGACATACATACACACACAAAATAAAACTGTATGAACCCCTTAAGTATGAGCATATATGAAACACATGGGGATTGTTATTTTTATTTCATTTTTTTATTAATTAACACCAATATACAGCCATATATTAGGAATCTCCTAGTCTCCAATACTATTTATTCTATTTGCTGAACTAATATATACTCTGCCCATGCATGAACTAACTTGTTGTGATAACTATACTATTCCTAGGAACTTACAGTATTTATCATGTATGATAGCTGGGGGAGAGAGAGCAGTCAAAAATAAGTGAAATCCCACAGTATTGGAGAGACATCAGGGGCTCGATACTGTTAGCCCCGCTAAAAAAAAAAATAGGCGTTGTGTTTTTCCTATTACCCAAGTTGTGAAAACAAAACCAGTGGTAATTATATGCACCACCAGTCAAAAAAAAAGAAAGAAACAAATAAAAACAACGCGTAAGTAGCATTCTATTAACTAAGGTCAGGATTACTGCGTGTTTTGTGGATACGTTTTCTGCTAGGAATCCTGCACCTCAGAGTTGAGACGTAGAAGCCACCACGATGATTTTAAAGCATTGTTGTTTCAACAAAAGCAGCGCAGAATACAGTAACTCATGCTGTCTAAGGACAAAACAAATGGAGAAGTGTCAAGTTAAGTGTTAGATAGCCTAGATTAACTAAAGGTCGATGTTGTGGCAATATGATTTTGTCGATGTATTCGAAACACTTCTACATTTCATATACAAAGAGGTCAGTGTATGTCAAGTAAACTTGGAGAAAACATAATATTGAATGGAAACACTGTATGTCAGATTTATGGCATGTTGTGCAGCATATGGAACAACACCATTGTGTGTTAGTCCCATATACACTGCCTGCCACCCACGGCTTTCTTACCTTGCCCATTGGTAACCACAGATCCCCATGTACACTGTCTGACCATCTCCAGCCTTTTCCACTTCCCATTGGTAGCCATAAATCCCCATGACCACTGCCTGGGCAAGGGAAGAAGGCTGGTGGTGTCAGGCAGTGTATATGGGGCTAACACACAATGGCGTTGTTCCCCATGCTGCGCAACATGTTAGAAATCTGACATACAGTGCCCTCCTTCGACATATTAACCCTCTTAGTAATTCAACATGTAGTGCTCCCATTCGACATATTAACTTTCTCCATTTTTATTTTGACATATAGTGCTCCCATTCGACATTCTTTTTTCTACAATTTTATTCAACATACACCGAACTCCTTGTATATGAAATGTATAAGTGTTTCGAATACATTGAAAAATTATATTGCCACAGCATCAACCTTTAGTGAATCTAGGTCATCTAATGCTTAACTTGACCTGTCGTCAAACGTATGCCTATTTCCTTGGACTTTGACATTTAGCAGGTTATTTAGATGGTAGTTTAAGGCGTACTTGGATAAAAGCAGACAGTGCCATTTTTGTTAGTATGGCGACATGTACAGCCTATGCCAGTTTTGTTTTGCCATGGTTCTACAATAGAAAACCGGTAAAACGCATGATTTCAAAATACATGTCACTTGTTTTTACAGCAACGCTGGTTTTGCCACGGCTAATAGTATTGAGCCCCTGGCCTATCCCTGCCCACATATACAGACCTTTTTCTGGGATAAATGCCTCACGTTAATTAACATCTTAACATCAGTTAACACCATGTGTAGAGGATAGGAAAGGTTATTACATTCCAACACCAATATATAGAGACTTTAGTGAGACTCATTTGTCTTTATCAGTCATCACATCTTTATGTATCATTTTTATATGATTGTTACATATTATATTCAATTATTTGTCATATTAATATATACAGAGATGCCCCTCTTTTTCTTTTCTTTTATATTTGATTTGGTGCTTACATTCAGTTTGTACTTGAAGCTCTATCAAAAAAAACTGAAAAGCATTGACCCTTTAATAGCCAGAGGGGGATGCAATGCATTGCATACCCCTCTGACACTTAAAGGGTTAATTAACAGATACTGTTGTAGCCACTGTAATTGAGATTGATGTACTAAAGAGGTGCCATTCTGAAGCATACCAACAGCATAAAAAGTGAACAAATATAATTTCACTTTCATTTAAATAGGACATTTAACCACTTGAATAATAGAGAGGTCCAGAGGCTTAACTAGAAACTTCCAGGCCCTTGTACAAGAAGTGCCACTGGCCTCCCAACAACATTGGCCCCCACACCACATTGACCCCCTCCACAATGCTCCCATCTCCTATCTGGAGCTCCTGCGCGGTCCTCTTAGCATGATGTCATCGCCTAGCACTCTACATTACTAGAGCGCCGTAAGCAGATTGCAGGCACCAGACAGAGGGGTAACATTATATAAATAACATTATATAAATATGTTCAGGGCCCATACAAAGTGCTCTCCAAAGACCTGTTCATTAACAGAACAGTACAAAGGACAAGGAGCCACCTGCTTAGCATTGAGGAAAGGAGACTTTGTCTACAACAGTGGAAGGGATATTTTACTGTAAGGACAATAAAGGTATGGAATTCACTGCCTGAGGAGGCAGTGCTATTAAATACAATAGATGCCTTTAAAAAGGGCCTGGATACTTTTTTAAAAGAGCAGAACACAGAGTGCTATGCATGTTAGTATTGGGATTAATATTTATTTAGTGTTTGTTGATCCAAGGAGAAATCTGATTGCCATTTGGAATCAAGAAGGAATTTTCCCCCCATTCAAAGCAGAATTTGAAATTGCTGTACTTGCCTTCTTTTGGATCAACAACAGTAAACAGGAATAGGAAAAGGGTTGAACATGATGGACCCAAATCTGTTTTCAACCTAAACTACTATGTCACTATGTAACATTTATTGTATAGGGAGTGCTATCCAACATTATCTTCAACATCACCACGTCTCTCACCTTTGCAACAGCTATTAACTTTTTCAATGCCAGAGGGGTACACAACACATTATGAAGCAATGCACATCCCTCTGGAACTCAAAGGGCTAAATAACCTATTGTTTTCATTATTAGTGTGTAGATACACATTATACTATTCACTCTTCTACTTTTGTGTACCATGTGGCATTTCATTGCATAGACAGCAGAGGGATACTTTGCACAGATTTCAATATCAGAATATAAACCAAGAATGGGCAAACTGAAGACTTCCAGGTGTTAAGGACTACTATCCCCATCATCCTAATCCAGCTAATGGCTGGCTGGGAATGATCAGAGTTATGTCCCTCAATAGCTGGACATCCTCAGCTTGCCCACCTTTGATATAGGTATTCAGTAATGTTTGCAGTGCAGCCAGGATCACATATCTTTTTATAACAGCAGCAAAGGCATGGACAGTCAAACTTTAGACCTGCTAACATCCACTACCAGCAGTTTTCTTATTGGAGTTGGACGTTGTAGTTTACAATAACTGGAGGTCCAAAGGTTGACTACCCCTAGCCTAGGGAACCACTGTCCTGAAGCAATGAGATTACACCCATGGATAGGGCTGGGGGAAATGTGTTGATCCATTCCTATTATATGGTAAAGAAAAAGACTAATAGCCATACTCTGAGCATGTGTAGCTCCCTCCTTCTTCCAGTCTGTGTGCTCCCATGATTCATGGAATACAAAGGTTTCTGACTTCTACTAGGAGTTTCTTGAATTGTAAGAATTATAAAACTAAACACAGTTGGTCATACTGGATATTTTATAAAATGATTTTACCTCAGATTTGGAAAAAAATATCTGTATTTTATTAAGTGGCAAGTTGCCCCGTTATACATAAAAAGTGGGATAGTGAAAAAATTTTCTCAGTACCTGTGCTGGCTATTTATTCATGCCAGTATGTGCCAACCAGCTCTCACACATGTTTATTTCATGTCTTAGATACATGACTTAGATACATGCATAATCCCATTTTAGCCAGTGAAAAATATTTACTACAAGCTTGTTAGCTTTTGTGGATCTTGTTCTTCTTTTCCTTGCAATGTGATTGACTGAAATATAAACAGACATTACAAGAATTATCTGGTTTTCAAAATGAAGGCAAAAGGAAGGAAAAACAGCACTCAGACCAGTCCATGATTTGAAAAATATATTGGTCAATGTATTGATGCATGGTTACTGCCCCCTAAAGACACACACATTTCTCTAAGAAATATTTTGACCTTTAATTTTTATATTATTTTGGTGATATAATTTGTTATGATTTTCTCAGTTATCCGTTTACCAATATTAAATATAAATATAACCTTTTATTGGTATACTATTTTATTGGGATATATCACTGTCTTTGTTACTCTGTACCTGATATACTATCAAATTCATAATCTAACATTTACTTCTTATATAGACGAGCCATTTATTTGTATTTTGGTGTGGAGGAAGCAATGTTTGGATGGTTTTAATTGTCGGTACACTGTCTTCTTTTCTCTCTACCAAATGCCTTTGTCTTAGATTTTTTTCTTTGTTAGAATTAAAGTTCAGTTCAGTAGTTGAATGTATACTAAGAAAGGTATTTTTTAAACATTTAAACAGTTAGGGACAAGTAACTCCCAGGAGGTAAAACTTCAGCAGAATTGCCAGAGTACAGTGTAAATTTAAGGGTAAAAGGGCATAATTCACATGTTAGGTTATATTTTAATAGGAAGGGATAACACCAGATTTGAATGATTTATTTTCAACTTAAAGCAGACTCAAGAAGAAAAATGCCTTTCTGAAGATGTTGTTAATGATCAACTGCTGAAATGCATGAAAGTCTATAGGAAAGAGTCACTTACTTATCACTTCAGTAGACTATCAATATGTATTCAGGGCAAGGTGTGCAAAACTATCCATTGTTGTTTTAACCTTTTGAATGCCAGAGAGGTGTGCTTCACAATGCGTTTAAATTGCTTCTATGTCCTGGGCAAAGAAAAACAAAAAAGTAAGGTCTCCAAAGCATTGTGAAGCAATATGTTGGAGATCTCTGTAGCAGCCAAGGGGTTATATACATTCTTCACCAGTTTTCTAACAGAGAGCATTCCAACATACAGGAGCTTCATAAAATTGAGATTACATTTAGCTTTATAGAATGTTGGTTGGTCACACATAGCATCAAACAACATTAATCACATAGCTTGACAAAATACTGAAGGACACCTACACAGGTGCAGCAGCCTGTAGGATCCTCTGGCATAAACTGTGGGTTAGACCCATGTACACTGCCTGACACCCCCAGCCTTTTTCTCTTGCCCAAACAGTGGCCATGGGGATTTGTAGCTAGCAGTTGTCAAGGGGAAAAGGCTGGAGAGGGTCAGAAAGTGTACATGGGGCACTGTGGCTACCAGTGTCAAGGGAACAAGTCTGGTGGCCAAGTGGTGTATACGGTTTTCTATGGCTACCAGTGGGCAAGGGAACACAAGGAGGCAGAGACCAGGCTCGGCACAGCAGGATGAGTCTAAAAAGGAAGAGAGTCAGAATAGGACCACCTCTTCTTCTGCCCAGAAGCCAAGGAAAAATAGATTTATGGGACCTGTAGTTTCCCTGAAGTAAAAATTGGTGTGTAGCACAGTGTGCTTGCCAGCCATGTTGCTTACTCCCTGTGCTTTTCTTCTTTGCTGTCTATGGTCACAGGTGCAGACGCGCGCCTGTGACATGTGCTTGTTTATACGCATGGGCCTTACACTCCTGATTGGTTCCCGCCTTGTGTGTGCCTATTTCAATGCCTCTGGGCCTAGTACCAGTTTCCCTTATGTGGTGTTCCAGTTAGTCCCATTTGTTTGCTCCGTTTAGCTGTGACACTTGATTGGCCTCCGATCTTGCTCTGTGTATGACTCCGGCTTGTCTGACTATCCACATCGGTATAGACCTGTGGCTCTGGCTGACTACTTGCTCTGTGTATGACCCCGGCTTGTGTGACTATCCACATCGGTACTGGCCTGTGGCTCTGTCTGACTACTCGCTCCTTGTATGACCCCATTATGTCTGACTATCCACATCAGTATAGCCCTGTGGTTCTGGCTGACTACTTGCTCTGTGTACGACCCCGGCTTGTCTGACTATCCACATCGGTATTGACCTGTGGCTCTGGCTGACTACTCGTTCCATGTATGACCCCATTATGTCTGACTATCCACATCGGTATAGACCTGTGGCTCTGGCTGATTACTCGCTCTGTATACGACCCTGGCTTGCCTGACTATCCACATCGGTATAGACCTGTGGCTCTGGCTGACTACTCACTCTGTGTATGACCCCGGCTTGCCTGACTATCCACAAAGTTACTGATCTGTGGCTCTGGCTGATTACTCGCTCTGTGTATGAACTGTCAAGTAACTGTCACCCAAGCAGAGAAACTGTGTACAGAGGGCTAAATATGCAAGACATTCTCAGACAAACTCAGGTCCTTGAAGTATGTGCTCTTATTCAAACCCAAAATGGAGGCAAGAGATAGAAGCCCACCTAATGGGGGATTACACAGCCCCATCCTAGCACAAAAAAATGAAAAAAGAAACCTAACTAAGAGAGAATAGTTAATCTGCTTCCACTCCTATGAAATGACACTTTTAAAATGGTACATTCATGTTTGGAAGAAATAGACCAGGGTGGGACTCTCTGCTTCTGAGAGTGCCCTGCCCGCATGCAGGAGGATACTTTACATCATAGTTACTGTGTTCCACATAGGAAGTAAGAGAAACATATTTTTTTAGAGAGGTGTGAAAACATGCTGTAAAGACATGTTAATAGTTTATTTTTATCAACTAACAAAATGCATAGTGAGTGAAGAGAAGAAAAATCTAAATCTAATCAATATTTGGTGTGAACACCCTTTGCCTTCAGAACAACATCAATTATTCTAGGGATTTTGTAGGTATATAGTCAGGTGTATGATTAAACAATTATACCAAACAGGAGCTAATGATCCTTAACTTAATATGTGGGTTGAAATACAATCATTAATTGAAACAGAAACAGCTGTGTAGGAGCAATAAAACTGGGTAAGAAACAGCCAAACTCAGCTAACAAGGTGACGTTGTTGAAAACAATTGTATGTCAAAAGTCATAAACCATGGTAAGACTGAGCACAGCAACAAGACACAAGATAGTTATACTGCATCCACAATGTCTCTTTCATGCAGAAATTGGAAGGCAGACAGGGGTTTCCAGATGTGCTGTCCAAGCTCTTTTGAAGAAGCACAAAGAAACAGGCAATGTTGAGAACCATAGACTCAGTGGTCAGCCAAGGAAACTAAGTGCAGCACATGAAAGACACATCATGCTTACTTCCCTGCACAATCTGAAGATGTTCAGCAGTGCCATCAGGTCAGAACTGACAGAAAACAGTGGGACCCTGGTACACCCATCTACAGTCTAGAGAAGCCTGGTCAGAAGTGGTCTTCATTGAAGACTTGAGGCCAAAATGCCATACCTCTGATGTGGAAACAAAGCCAAGCAACTCAATAATGCACAAAAACACAGGAACTAGGTGCAGAAAATTAATGCACAAAAACACAGGAACTAGGTGCAGAAAAATGTCAGCAGGTACTCTAGACTGATGAGTCAAAGTTTGAAATATTTGGCTGCAGCAGAAGGCAATTTGTTCACTGAAGGGCTGCATAGAGGTACAAGAATGAGTGTCTACAGGCCACAGTGAAGCATGGGGGAGGTTCCTTGTAAGTATGGGGCTGCATTTCTGCAAATGGGGTTCAGGATTTGGTCAGAATTAATGATCTCCTCAATGATAAGCAGTACAGGCAGATACTTATCCATCATGCAATACCATCAGGGAGGCATCTGATTGACCCCAAATTTATTCTGCAGCATGAGCCCAAACACACAGCCAAAGTCATTAAGAACTATCTTCAGCATAAAGAAGACCAAAGAGTCCTGGAAATTATGGTATGGTCTCCACATGGCCCTAACCTCAACATCATCAAGTCTGCCTGCGATTACATAAAGAAAGAGAAGCAACTGAGACTGCCTAAATACACAGAAGAACTCTGTTTAGTTCTCCAAGATGTTTGAAACAAACTACCTGCCGAGTTCAGTAATAAACTGTGTGCAAGTGTACCTAGAAGAACTGATGCTGTTTTGAAGGCAAAGGGTGGTCACACCAAATATTGATTTGATTTAGATTTTTCTTCTCACTATGCATTTTGTTCATTGATAAATATAAAATATTAACATGTCTATTTTTGGAAGCATTCTTACCTTATAGCATTTTTTCACACCTGCCTAAGACTTTTGCACCGTACTGTGTATATATAAATATATTATATACATATATATATATATATATATATATATATATAGTATGTATATGTATGTGTACGTAAGTATATATTTATGTGAGTGAGGTGTGTATATGTATATAAATGTGTATGAGTGCATATGAGTGTGCATGTAAATGTATGTGCGTATTTATTTATCTTAGTGTATATATGTATGTGTATTGATAGGGGTTGGTGAAAATGTTTAGAAGCCATAAAGGATACTGTTTACTGAGAATACAGCAAAGGCCATGTCATTGTCCTAATATTTATTAATCTCTCGGATGCCAGGGATTCCTACAATGCATTTCTTTGCAATGTGTTGGGGATATATCTAGCATCCAAGAGGTAATATTACAAAACATGAAAATATTTTTTTCTTGTTCTTTTTACAGTGTTATTTTTATTTATATATTTATTTGCATGTGTGAGGAGATACATTCCAAATTGATTTATCCAGAACCTAAATTCTCCATTTATTTGATTAAACATTCCATGGACCTCATTGTGACTCATCTCATCTCACTCATCTCTGTCGCTAACCCCAGTAAATTATTTTACTGACAGTATTGAAAATGTATTACAGATAGCCAGTACAGACACTGCTGACATGATGCAGCTTTTTCAAAATGATTAACCTTTTGAGTGCCTGAGAGATATCCAATGCATTGCAACGTAATGTTGCTTTCATATTATTACTATTGTTATTTTTAAAAAATATTGTTATTAGCTGAAAGTCCAATTTTAATTAACCTGTTGGTAAATACAGGGTTAGTGGCAACCCTATCTCCAGTGCAATGCAACGCAATACAAAGGTGACCTCTCTAGCATTCATGAGGTTAAATCAACCAATAAAGAACCAGAGACGTATGCACTTAAAAGGTTAATAGAAAATATTCTAGTATTCTATAATAGAATTGGATTCTAGAGGCATCTCCAATACATTGCAAAGCAGTTCTGGAGACATCTCTACCTTACAAGGGGTTAAATGCATGTTCATACAGCTCATAGGCCCATATGTATACAAGCAAACTGCAGTTACTCTGGCATAAACCAACTGCACCAGAGGGGATAAATAAAATGTCCTGTTAAATAAAATTGGACTTTTAACCCCTTGAATGCTAAATAGGTCTCCAATTCATTGTGAAGCAATACATGGGAGACCTGTCTAGCATTCAAGGTGGTAAAAAGCTCTATTCAAGTGCAGAGGAATTAAGGAATTTTTATTTGTCCCCTATAGTGCAGTGGATTTACTCCAGAATATCTCCAGCTTTTATACATATGGGCCATAGTCCTGCTGGACTCATTTGTACAACAGAGGCATTAATTTAATTTATTTTCTATTGATATTAGAGTAACTTGAATATGTCATACTGTCGACATCATTAGGGTATAGTGATCAGCATCTATTATATTTCTAACAGCATTGTCACCAGATCATTTATTAAATGGGCATCAGTAGCAGCAAACCTATACGCAGCCTTTCAGTGAAGAGTTAGACTTGCACATTTTTTTGTTTTTCGCCTTAGATCCTGTCATCCGCAAAACAACAGAACCCAGTGGTGTCAATTATATTTGATTGACTGAGTAAAGTGCACACACAAATACAAGAAAACAATGGGCTCAAAAATCTATATATGACTCCTCTTGTCAGATGGAATCCTTGTCTCCTCCATCCTCATGCTGTATAGTGTCCTATTGCTACAGGCTTAAATGTTTCCTTCAGCCCCCAATCTAGCACCAATTACGTTAGCGGGGTCTTCAAAGGAGTCAAATGACTCCCCAGGCAATTGGCTCCTACTTCTGCTCAATAAATAAGACCTAATTTATCAGTTTAACTTCAGTTTTTTCAAAAACCAGTGTGTCTCAGTGTCATGTGTTTTGTCTCTAAGTGGGCAGTGTGCCTCAAATGCTTTAGTGAAAAATTACCAAGATATTGTAAGGAACATTTTTAAGAATTTGAAACAACTTAATTATTCATTGTTGCTTCATCCAAACATTTTTCTGTTTCTAGTAGAGAAATGGTTAAGTGACTTTTTAGCGTCTGTCTAGCATGAACAATAGAAAGTCATTTATCACTGTATTTGATCAAAGTTCTTGGGAAGTGACAAGCATTAGTAATAGACAATACATATGCCCTATCAATTTAAGCCCTTGCATGCGAGAGACATCTCAAATGCCTTCCTTCTTAGTAAGTTGTAGATGTAGCTAGCATCCAAGGGGTTAAAAATTGAAAGTATAAAGAAATATTCCCTGATGAAGTAACTAAGGTTACAAAACGTGTAGGATTGGCAGATTTTTTTGCTTCTCACCTGGGTATGGCGTGGACAAACCACAGTGACAATGGATCACTCTCCTTAGCAGTCCTTTATCCAGGAGAAATACAAGTCAGCATGGTACATTGAGCTATGCATTATTTTAAGTCTTTTTCTCTTGTCAATGCAATACGTACATTGTGTAATAGTAATAGTCACTGGTTTTATATACTTCAGCAGTGTTTTTGTGCTGTCAGTGGTTAATAATAGGATCCAGAGCATTTCAAATTGAATATGCAGTCCTAAGCAGGAGTATGAGATTAATATTGGCAACATACATTTACTGTGTATTGGAGCACTGGTATATGATTTTCCTAAAACTCAAAATGGCGCATATCCATATAATAATATATAAAAATAAAGGTGTGGTGCGATTCAATAAAAGAAAAAATATTTACAATTACATGTATAAGAATATTAATAACCCAAATATATTTCATCTACCCATCTTGTCTTTGGACTTCTTCTTGGGCATTTAGTATTTAGTGTAATCCATTCCAATATTAATTTGGTTCCTCTACTGTCAGGTCTTTTTGCTATGTGGCCTTTCCATTTCCATGTCAGGTGCTTTACTCATTCAGTGATGTTATAGACCTTTGTTTGTTGATGAATCCATGCACATCAGATTTTGCTCTGGACCTTTTTTACACAAACACAGGGTTGTTATGAGTATGAGTGAAGGAATGAACTGACATGCAGAAGGTTCAAAGGATAATTCTTTAGTTAGAGTTGGGGAGGAAAATTGGAATGTTGTGATTTATATGTTTGGAGAGGGGCTGGGGGACCAGTGCATTGTGATGCAGAGTACGGGATATATACTTAGTTTGGAAGGGGTTAAATTTTTGTTTAGGTTTATGAATGATCCCCCTGATATTTGGTGGATTGTTGGGTTAGCACTTCTTTGTTCACTGGCTGCATATATTTGGTGCTGCTGCCTTGTCAGTGAAGGGACAGATGAGGACCAATCTTCTAAGGAAGATTTTTAAAGGGTAAATGTGTACAAGTTGGTCTGAGGGACTTCTGCATGCCAAGTCTTGCTCCTGGACCACTTTTTCACACACATGGGAGTGCAGTGAGTGTTGGGTGGCGGGACGAGGCTGGCAGTCAGGGTCCAACAGATACTTTAAATTAGTGAAGAAGGAGGAAGTTGAGGCATCTATAAATGTTCAAGGTCTCAATTCTTCCCATAAGAGATGGGTTTTCAATGATTTCTGAAGAAAAGAAAAAATCCAGATAGAAGTGGTTCAGAAGCCACACTAGAGGCAGACGGATAAGAATAGGTTGTGGGGGAAATACTACTTCACAGTAATTCAATCCTCACTGTTATTAGAAAAGAAAAGAGAGGTGGCAATTAAAAAAAATCTTAATCTTAAGGTTAAATATCAAGAATTAAATTTATAGTGGTTTGCACCATTAATGGAGAGATTTATACTCTAATATATCTCTGCCAAATACTTATCCAGTGAGACTTCTGAATCAGATTCTAGAGAAAGAGGAAAAAGAATCAGAGGGATCAGAGGGGAGCCAGATAATTTCAGGAGATTTTAATTGTGTTGCGGACGTATTTAAAATATTAAAGGTAATAAAGTGGATACCAGAACTATTAATCAGGCGAATCTATTGAACAAGGTTATTAAAAAATTCAATCTTTATGATATCTGGAGAGTTAAAAATCCACTTTCAAAAGATTTTATGTTTTTTTATTATGCCCACTCCACATATTCAAGAATTGATATGATCATGGGAGGTCCTATGTTAACTGAGAGAGTAAAAAAATAGAAATAAAATCATTTATTTCATCATACCATGATATGGTGTTAGTGGAAATGGACTTAGGCTGAGTTAAATTTGTTAAGAACACATGGCATATGGATGAGTCTCTCTTACAAAATAGGGAAAGTGTGGAATTTCTGTCTACACTCTTTTTTTTAGGACAATTTAACAGGAGAGGTAGATGCAGTGACAGTATGGTGTGCTTATAAGGCTGAGAGGCTATTGTATAAAGCTTAAAGGGATAGTAATACTAATATACTAATATACTATAATATACTAATCCCCATATTGTAGCCATGGGAAAAAGAATTCAATTGTCCCCAGTGTCATCTCTCAAACCTTTATGGTTTGAGAGATAACCGCACGTAAAGTTCCCCCCTCCCTCCCCCTTCCCTGAAGTCAGCATTGCAGCTGACTGCAAGTATCTCCGGTCTTATCTGCATCATTTGACTCTGCAGCAGAGCCGAGATCGAGTTAGTACAAAATAATTATTTCACTGAAACGGACTTCTACGTGTGCTTGCAAACCAAGCACATGTAGAAGACCGTTTCAGTGAAATAATAATTTTTCACTAACGCAATCTCTGCTCAGCTGCAGAGCCACAAGCCTGTCCTACGACAGGCTTCCCCTGCAGTCAGGTGCAAATTTCAGGGAAATTTCATGGTGGGGTAGAGTCAATGTTTTAAAATCCTCCTAAAATGGACGTATTTATTTTGTATGTTACCACTGAGAATCCCACATTGTTGGTTAGATATGATTCAGTCTACTTTTACAAATGTTGCCTGGAAAGGGAAAAGACCTAGAGTGAGCAGATCTACGATGGTTTTTAAAATAAATAAGGGGGGGTTGGGGTTTCCGATAATTAAAAAACATTTTGAAGCAAGTATCATTTGTCATGTGGCAATGATACAGTTAGATGATTTAACTAAGGAGGGTTGGTTTAGATTGGAAGCTGAAGTCATAAAAGTAAAGAATCTAGCTATAATAACTTGGAATATTAATGAAATAGACCTGAAGGAAAACATTTTTTTCAGTCAGATGATGCCAGTATGGGTAACATTTAAAAATAAATTAAATTAAAGAAATTGTATTCTAGATTTTCAAGATTTGTCTATTATTGAAAATAGTATTGATATATATTAAAAAGAGTGGAGGAAAAAGAATATCTCACAGATTTCTGATTTGTATTTGGACAAGAAACTGTTAATATTTACACAGCTGATTACATCCTATGATTTATCTAGACAAGAAAGATTTTGCTATTTAAGGGATAAAAACTTCTTAAAATCCAATACCATCATATTTGAAGGGGATATTTATAGGTCGTTAAAAAACATATTTCAAAAGAGTAAAATAAAAAATGTTTTTTACAAAATGTATTGAAATAATTAATCATGTAACATTAGATTGAAGTCTGGAAGCTATAAAGAGATGGGAAAAAGAGCTAGATATAAAGATCAGTAAGTTTGAATGGTGTAGAACCTTTAATATGGTAAATAAGGAAGAACATTGCTTATCTTTGGTAGAAACGCAATTTAAGCTCATCAAATAGATGGTATATGGTTCCAACAAGAATAGCAAAAATTGATACGGCAGGTGCTAAAGTATGTTTGTGATGTAATAAAGCTGAAGGAAATTATTTGCATATCTGGTGGCAATGTAATTAAGTAAGAGATTTGTGGGATATGGCTTTTAAAGGGATAGTAATACTTTGTTTTAACTTTATTTTATTTTGTAGGCATTAAAAAAACATGAAGAATGATATGTCTTATTTCTCAAACCTTTATGGTTTATGAGATATTCACAACCAAAGTTCCCCTCCTCGCCCCTTTTTCCTAGTGTAAGCCATCTCTTCTCAGATGTGAATGTGGTTGTATGACCAGACAGATAACAGAAGGGGACAATCTTCTTCGTATAAAAACAATGAAAGCCCTTCCCCCCTTGACAAGTTTTTCAGCTTTTTCCCTTATCTTAATTAAAGATTGTCCCTCTCTGCAGTCTACCTGGGCATCTCCCTTCTGATCTGGTTTAACAAGGGGGGGATACTTTGTTTGTTAATATCTCTTAAACCATAAAGGTTTGAGAGATAAGACTTATATCATTCTTCATGTTTTTTTAATGCCTACAAAATAAAATAAAGTTAAAACGAAGTATTACTATCCCTTTAAATTCCTAGAATCGGTGGGGAAAATAAAATTAAAGAAACTCAAAATGGCTTTATTACACTTGAATTGGCCAATTATGACTACGAAACAAAGGACATTAATAATACATTGTTTTATAGCTGTGAAAATAATATAATTGCTAGGAATTGGAAAAAGGAACAAGGCTTTATGTGGATATATTTAAAACAACAATTATTCTTTCAATTTAGAACGGAAAAAGGGTTTAGTAGAATGAATAATACATTTAAACATTTTCAGATCTGGGAAGATTGGTGTGAAATTGAGTACCTTGAACATATACATTCAAAGAAATCTGTTGGGTTGCTGAAAGTTCCTGAATGGTAGCAAGGGGGGATGAGTTGGGTCAAAAGGATCGTTGGTCAGTAGTTTTTTAGATCTGCCTTATGACATTTTTATGCAGTAGGATGACTTTTGGCACAGCTTCTGCCTCTGACACTGCATTCAGTGTTGTCCTTCATCCATAAAGACCTGTATAAAATGCGTCCACTCATTTTAGTATTTGTTGTTGTACCTTCTTCAAGCTCTAATGCAAATATGTGTCTCCTATGTGTGGCCACCTTTTGCTTTTCTTTCTTTAGCCCTTGATTTTCTTCCAGTGTCCTTTTGATGAGATCAACATTGAACTTGCGTTTTTCTTTTTTTATGTACTTCCTTATGGTCTTGCACAATTCTACATATTTTATACTGTTTCTAATATTACTATTTTGATTAATTTCTCTTTGCTTTTCATCATGGAAACTAATTATTTTGATATTTGTGGTGGTTTTTCTTGTTTCTCACTAGGAGAAAGGGAATTGGCAGTCCCTAAGATAGTCTCTATAATTTTTTCATTTGGGTTGAGATGTCTGTGTCTGTAAGGTCTTGCAACACACTGAGTGATTAGACAGTGCTAACTAAAAATTCTTATGATTTTTCATTTGATTTAAGATTGAACAGCTGATTTCACTTGTACCCCACTTTGGGCATTTCCATGTCCATTTTCTCTGGGCCTTTTTACTGTAGAATGAATTCATGATATACAAATGTTCCTCTTCTGCAAATTTGATCAGTTGGTTGCCTATATCATCTGTTTTTCCAGTTCCATTTTATCTGTTGGATTTTCACCATTTTGGATCTTACCAGTTCTCTCATTGAAATCTCCCATTATACATTTGCAGTGGTAATTGTCCTGTTTGTAGAGGTGTAATAAATCATAATAACATTCTTCTACTTAATGATCACCGTGGCTAATTGTAGGGGTATAAACTTGAATGACTTGAAAAACATAGCATCTATTTCGTTTGGTAGCACAGGAAGCAATTGTTTCAGAAATACCTTTACGTTTAAGACAGAGTATCAGTCTTTTGTTAATCAAGAATCAGATTCCTCCACATCATTCATCACTGGTTTCTTTATAGTTTGACTAAATATTTGTCTATTTTTTCAAGTCTCACAAAAGCCGATAATGTCCCAACTGATGTTATTCAGTTAGTGTACTAGTTCCTCTAAGCATGAAAACATGTTCAGAGATTGAATGTTACCTGTTCCAATGTTTAAAGATCAAAGGCAGTCTGATAGAACCCAGTGATTCTTAGCACCCTCTGACATTGAGCTAGTCTTTCTGCTGCAGTAGGTAGTAGTACTCAAGCCTCTGGGGAATGAGGGACATTTTTTTGTTGTGAAGCCATGCTGAGGGAATGGACCAAATCAGCAAAGCTGGTCTAGTGCAGATTGTAAGACATATGACAATAATAATGAAGTCCCAGTGGAAGGAAATAAAAGCCTAAAGTGTTATATGCATAGATAGATACTATGTATAACTCACGTGGCATTAAACTGGGGTGAAATGAGATATAGATGAAAATTATAAGAGGTAATGATTATATAAATAGAGATTAATAAAATTAGTTTACACAATATGTTTAGGCACACAGTTTTAAACTGAGCCATTGTCTGTAGGATGAGAACATGTCATATTTATGCATAAAAATTCTTAAGTTGATAAACTTTAGGCAGGTGTGAAAAAATACAGTAAAGTAAGAATCCTTTCAAAGATAACATGTTTATAGTTTATATTGATCAATTAACAATATGCATAGTGAGTGAACAGAAGAAACATTTTATCAAATCAATATTTGGCATGACCACCCTTTGCCTTCAAAACAGCATCACTTCTTCTACGTACACTTGCACAAAAGCGGAGATTTTGTAGGCATATAGTCAGGTGTATGATTAAAATTATACCAAACAGTTGTTAATGATTATCAAGTTTAATATTAGGCTTAAACACAAGCATTAACTGAAACAGAAACAGCTGTGTAAGAGTAATAAAACTGGGTGATGAACAGGCAAACTCAGCTAACAAGGTGATGTTGTTGAAGACAGTTTAATGTCAAAAGTCATACACCATGGCAAGACTGAGCACAGCAACAAGACAAAAGGTAATTATACTGAATCAACAAGGACTCACCCAGGAAGAAATCTCAAGGCAGACAGGGGTTTCCAGATGTTCTGTCCAGGCTCTATTGAAGAAGCATAAAGAAACGGGCAATGTTGACCACAGATGCAGTGATCAGCCAAGGTAACTTAGTGCAGCAGATGAAATACGCATCATGCTTACTTCCCTTCACAATCGGAAAATGTCCAGCAGTGCCATCAGCTCAGAATTGGCAGAATACAGTGGGACCCTGGTACAACCATCTACTGTCCAGAGAAGTCTGGTCAGAAGTGATCTTCATGGAAGACTTGCAGCCAAAAAGCCATACCTCCGACGTGGAAACAAGGCCAAGCGACTCAACTATGCACAAAAACACTGGAACTGGGGTGTGGAAAAATGGCAGCAGGTGGTCTGGACTGATGAGTCAAAATTTGAAATATTTGGCTTAAGAGAAGGCAATTTTTTTGTCGAAGGGCTGGAGAGTGGTACAAGAAGGAGTGTCTGCAGGCAACAGTGAAGCATGGTGCAAGTTTGGAGCTGCATTTCTGTAAATGGAGTTGGGGATTTGTTCAGAATTAATGGCCTCCTAAGTGCTGAGAAGTGCAGGCAGATACTTATCCATCATACAATACCATCAGGGAGGCATCTGATTGGCCCCAAATGTATTCTACAGCATGACAATAACCCTAAACATACAGCCAAAGTAATTAAGAACTATCTTCAGAGTAAAGAAGAACAAGGAGTCCTGGAAGTGATGGTATGGCCCACACAGAGCCCTGGTCTTAACATCTTTGAGTCTGTCTAGGATTACAAAACAAAGAGAGAGAATCAACTGGGACTGCCTAAATCCACAGAAGAACTGTGGTTAGTTCTCCAAGAAGTTTGGAACAACCTACCTGCCGAGTTCCTTAAAACACTGTGTGCAAGTGTACCTAGAAGAATTGATGCTGTTTTGAAAGCAAAGGGTGGTTACACCAAATATTGATTTGATTTAGATTTTTTTTTCTGTTAACTCACTATGCATTTTGTTAATTGATACATTTAAACTATTAAAATGTCTATTTTTGAAAGCACTCTTACTTTACAGCATTTTTCACACCTGCCTAAAACTTTTGTACATATATATATATATATATATATATAAGTCATGTTGTGGAATGCACTCACTGTTTGTAGTTACATGGTGTTGCCTGGGTGCTCATCCGGAAACTTAATAGCATAATAGCAAAATCGGAGTGGGTTGGAAAGCACACTCAGGAGACTTCTTAATCAGTGAATAGGTGGATTTATTCTAATAAATCCACCGATTCACTGATTAAGAAGTCTCCTGAGTGTGCTTTCCAACCCACTTCGATTTTGATATATATATATACATATATATATATATATATATATATATATATATATATTGACACGTGTATGCAGTAGGGTGAATTGAGAGATCTTTCATGAATAAGTTAGAAGTTTTCTCCTGAAGCCAGCCACTATAACATCACATCACAGGGCTGCCACTTCCCCTTTAAAGCTGTATGTTATCTCTTTTTTTACACAGTTGCTTAATGCAAATGAACAACGATATTGAGGTATGACCATTTGCAAACTGGCTTGAAGAGGTAATATTTGTTTGATCAGTTAATAGGACAAGCCAGTAACATAGCCACCTGTGCTCAAGGAGGGAGGCTCTGAAAAATTGCACTTCTAATGGGCCTATTGAAAGAAGGGCAGCATTTACACCAGATTTTCACTGTATTTTATTGCCTTGTATATTCAATGCAGGGTAATACAATCAGTCACTAATGAACCTGAAGATATCCATCAATGCTCGCAAGTGAAGAACAGCTTATCTGATACACTGCTTTTCCTGCAGCTTGATAAATTTCAGAGTAAACGTTTTCTCAGTTGGATATACTGTGGACCTAACATCCTGTTATGAATAGTAACCACAACAAGTAAACCAATCATGGATCTTTAAATCCTGTAAGCTTGAAGTACCATTGTCAAATGATTCAACAGTTATAGAGAAAAAAGTATATAGATATAGCTGACTGCTGTGTGGGAGAAAATTGCCTAATTAATTAATTATGTTTTACAAGCTGCAAATCGTTTATGGCTGTAAGTATAACTGACCTTTATAATGTATTATAGTATAGACACTTTCACATATATATGTCTTAATGTTTCAACAACCTTTTTATGCATTTGCATTTTATCATGTATTGCTTTAAATCAAAATTAAAGTTGAGCAAATTTGTGCTTTCATATTCTATATCATAAGAAAAAGTCACACAAATTTTCTTCCTTCAAGCATGTTAAAGTCTCCCAGATTTTCCCTTAACTTTCCTTTGAGCCCAGCCACCTTTACAGTTGGTGGGAGAGCATTACTACCTTCTGTATTAGAGCTTTGTGCAATGCAGTGCATTGGACAATGCCCTGGTAGTTAAAAAATCAAAACATAAATGTGGGTGCCTTGGGCCATCAGCTGTTCAAAATTAAAGATATTATTTAAAAATCAGGGTCTCTAATCCACAGGGACTATTTATCCAGACAGGGGACCCTGGAAGGTGACCTACTGATTGACAAGAGCCTGGGGCCTCATTCATTTGCCCATCATCCTCCATGATCTGTAGTGATAGGTCACTGCAAAAAAAAAAGGTAACATTTTGAGATGGGTGGCCAACACATTGTCTATGGTGCTCAAAGGACTGAAGTCACTAGCAAAGAAAAAGTAAAGAAATTAACTTAACTTATATGTCATAAAGTCTAACACCAATCAACTAATTCAGCAATGCTGTTATAGAAAGGAAAAGTAATGCAGATCTGGAGCAAACCATCTCCACCATGTGGGTTTAATAAAAGTTCTCAGTGATTAAATGAGGCTTATAACCTCTTGAATACTTCAGATGTCCAGAATATATTGGAGATCTCTCTAGCATTCATGGTGTTAAAGCCACTTTTAACTCAGTGGGATTTTTGGGGGATTTTTATTTACGCCCTATGGTGAACTCAGATCGCAGCAGAACTTTACCTTAGTACATCAACCTCAAGATGTCTCATTTTAAACTAACCCAATGGAAAAAGGCAATCATAAAAAAAAGTATGTCTTTCAATGACACTAAAAAAAAACCTGATGCACATGTCTGTAGAGGACTTCATAGGTTCTGTAAAGGGACATTTTTTAATTTATGATTTGCCCTGTTTTGTTTTTTGGAAATGATTCATTATTGACTTAGTTGATCATGTGAGCCTTCAAGACAAGTACAAGTAAATACATTTTCTTTTTATGTTTTCTTTTATTAATGTAGCTTTTTTATTTCAAACCTCAACTCTCTGAATGCTAGAAGAATAGTGCTGTGCTTTCCAAGAAAGAACCTGGTGACAGGGTTCATTCATTCTACACAAGAGCTTGATGCTACAAGCGGCTTATACAGAAAATACCTTTAGGGTCGCCCCATGGATAATCTATCCTTTTGGATAGATGATCCATGATAGGGGGGCTATCAGGAGGGGTCCTGGTGCCCCCATGGAGGTCTAAAAGTTTTATTCAAGTATATAAGCCGCATATAACCTTTGTGAAACATAGGTTATATGCCCTTTATTTAATAAACGGGCAATTGTCGCCCCCATGATATGGGGGTGTCATGAGGGGTCACGATACCCCCCCTTGAGGTCTGATGTTTGGTTTAATAAATTTAAACACATATTTTAATAAAAAGCCATTATATACACATATACTGCCAAGGTATGCAACCACATACCATGCATATTAACCCTCTGAGTACCAGAGGGGTAGGAAGCAAGTTGCTAAGCAATGCCTTTCTACCTCTCTGGTACTCAGAGGGTTAAGTTTCGAATGAAGGACAGGTTCTATCGAATAAATGGCAGTTCCTGTCAAATGAAGAGGGACAGTCGAATGGAGTTAGTATGTGGAATATATGCAATATATGTCAACATACTAAGGGGGGGGTGTCAAAGAGGGGAACATTGTGTAGTGCTTGATGTACTAGTTCTGTTTATTTTAACCCTTTGAATGCCACAGGGGTGAGCACAACACAGAGAATGCTGTACAGAATTGTCGCAGTGTTGGTGATGTGTGAGGGGAGGAGATCCCTTCTACATGGACAACACTTCGAAAATCCTGTATGCTAATAGGGACCTTCTGCAACCCTCCCCTTCCATCCGACAATTTTGGCTAATATGTTGATGTGTGTGCAGATGGAATTGTCAGAGTGATTCGAACACATCGACAATATCATACTGACACCACATTGACTTTTAGTGCATCTAGGCCTTTGTCTTGATATGTTTGCTATTGTGACTCTTCATAGAGCTTAGCTCATTTCAACTTAATTATTTTCTTTTATTTCAGAATTACAACTCTTTACAATCCAAAGGGTTGAAGAAGCAGTATACTTTTTCATTACAAACTAGTTGAAGAGCCCATGTACACGGGCCACAGTGCCACCCTAGAACGGCCACGGTGCAGTCATGCACAGTAGATACTGCCCGTGATGTAGCTGATATGGAGCGGGGTGCTCAGAATTCAGACTGTAGTGAATTTGAAGCCCCGCTCTATTATCAGCCGCAGAGCAGGCAGTCTGTAGTGCACATGACTGCAGCGCACGCAGCCTTCTCTACTGTGCATGTGGCTTCTGACAAACACATTTAGCGAATTATTATATAGTATATATATCCCATAGGTCTTTTTTTGCTGAGTAAAACAAAGGTGCTGAGGAATTTTTTATTATTCAAATGTTATGACAGATTATTTTTTTTTAATCAAACTGTTAGCAAGATCCCCACTAGCAACCAAAACACATTTTTTTTAATATACTGGGAAAGCTTGAGTCATTGACCACAATTGAAAGTTGCAGTGTAATTTGTACATTTGAGCTGTACATTTGAGCTGTAATGCATTTTGAAAATATCTATATTTTTTTTGTAACCTTCATATCTTGAAAAAGTAGCCTACGAGCTACGAAATGTGTAGATTTTGTGGGTACATTTACTTTTTCACATTTATGTTTTTTAAATAAATCTTTTTTATCCTATGGAGCGGATTTCTTCTTTTTTTTTGCTGATCTTTGAATGTTGCACTGAGAGTGATGGATTAGTGTTGAATAACTGAATTGAGTATTCTTATTTGGACACAGCAGTGGTGGTGAGGATAATCTGTTAATACCGTGCAGGGTCAGTATAAATTTGTATTAGCTATCTATGGGTATATGCACACAGGCAGCCATTGTACAATGCGAGTAAATTTGATCATGTATTTTTATCATATTTTCACATGATAAGGCACTATTGGTGCGCCTCTTTGTTTATTTCTGTTTCATAAATCTCCATAGGATGGTGTAGCAACAGCATCACTGTACAATTTCAGGCCATTGAGATATTGCACCTTAAAGGGATAGTAATGTTCCACAAAAACAGCAGCTCCAATTAATCTTCATAGTATCTGAGCCATAGAGAGTGTTATTTCAATACTGTCAAAATTGTAGTTCAAGACTAATTGAATGATAAAGTCCCCCCCCCCGCCCCTTTTACCTAGTGTAAGCCATCTCTTCTCAGATGTGGAATCTGGTTGCTAGACCAGACAGATAACAGCAGGAGACAATCTTCTTCCTATGAGAACAATGAAAGCCCTGCCCCCTTGACAAGTTTTTCAGGTTTTTCCCTTATCTTAATTGAAGATTGTCCCTCTCTGCACCTCCCTTCTGCTCTGGCTGAGTAGTGTTACATCAGTAAAAGGGGCGGGAGGGGGATACTTTGTCATTGAATTACTCTTGAACTACAGCTCTGACAGAATTTAAATAATACTCTCCAAGGTCCAAATACTATGATGATTAATTAGAGCTGCTTTTATTATGAAACATTTCTATCCCTTTAAAAAGTTTGAGCTGCAAAAACTTTTGAATACTCAGGAGGATATTTTATATATATATAAAGTGTTACTATCTCTTTAAGTTTTTCAGGTATGTTGCGCTCCAAAGCAATAAAGCATCAAACATATAACATTTTAACCTTGACTAAATGTGATAGACTCTACAATTAAGCACAGATAGCTAGAGTAAATTAGAATGCTTTGTCCTTGAGTTATCTATGATCTTAAATAAAGATTAAATGAAAAGAACTAAAAAAAAAAAGAAAAATAAGCAAGGAGAAAGCATCTGAATTACACCTGTATTGAAACAGTCAATTAATAAAACAGCAATTATATAAAACAGCATATACATTTATGGAAAATGATGCATATTTTTATGAGCTAAAGAAAATATATTTTATAAATGTATTTAGAAAGTATTGTTCTTATAAACATGTACTTTCCAGATTTACAGGTAATTAAAATAAAACCTTGAAATGAATTGAATAAAAATGAATATTGCATCCTGAACAAGAACTCAATAAATAGTCACTGCCTGTTCATCTGCTTGTCATGACACAACATTTAATAATACACAGGAATGTATGGGGAGAGTTGGAGGTGGGAGCTCTTCTGAGGAAGCCCTGGGCTTGATCCAGTTATAAGTGCTAAATCCATTGTTAGGGCCAAAATGAGTTCTGGCTGGTACACACATGTTGTACCTTCGGAATTCAGTTGCTTGGCCACCATCTACCACAATGAGTAAAAGTTGCAAAAACTCATTTTGGGACCTAATGCTCATCACATCTGTCTGTTCCCATAATGCATGCCGAATAGAGTGAGTAATGGGAACATCAAAGGAGACTAGCCAATTCTCAATGCTTGACATAGTGTCAACCATGAACCATGATCTAGTAACAGTCATCCTCCCCCCCACCCTTCTAAACACTAATGCTAAAAGAAATCCCCTGGCCCTCCACTATACCTAATATTAGCAATAAAGTTAAATTAAATCCTAGTTCAAAAACTATCGCTTGGCCTATACCCCACAGCTATAACAATAAACACTTACCTTGAATTTGGAGGTCCAGTGGTGTCTTCTTCACCTTGGTTTTCCTTTGTCTTCTTCTGTAACTCTCCTGTAATTGTTCTGTCATTCTAAAAAATAAATAAAAAAATGAATGAAATAAAATCTCCCTGTTGTTGCCATCTCCACCGTTGATGCAGCTGAAACCCCCATTTGAAAGCCAAAAAAAATGCCTCCATTGCATTTCCTGCTTAGTCTATTGCCCGAACCTCATCTCCAAGCCATTTAGCATCTACTGGAAGGGTCACAAATGCATGTGTTTCATCATCGCTCCTCCTTGGGAATCAATGAATAGCTGGAGGGATGATGAAACATGCATTTGTGGCCCTTCCAGCTAGATGTTGATTAGCTGTCAGGCGAGTTACTACAGGGCACGCTCCGTATCCTGTGTAACCCCCACCTCCCAGCTAATGGGAGCATGGGAACCAATTTGAACAGAGACTGGCCATATAAAAAGCCAATCTCTCTTTACATTTCCCTCAAACTAGCTCGGGCAGTGGTCAAAGCAGGAACTGCAATAGGCATATTTTTTGCTTGCCTTTCTAATGGCTATGGTGGCATCAGAGGTGGAGATAGTGACATCAGGAGGATTTTATATCCTTAATTTGTCTATTTAGTTGTTACAATTACAGAAGAATTTCAGGAGAATTGCAGAAGAAGACAAAGGAAGACCAGGGTGAAGAAGACAGGGCTTATAATTTTAAGTCCTTTGCTACTAGCCAGAACTGAAAAGTTATTCACCACTGTAAGACATAACATACCCACCAGGGCTGAATTTCTACTGGCCAGGGCTAAATTTTCACTCGCCATTGGCTAGTGGCGAGTGGAAATTTTGAGCCCTGAAGTAGACATACCCCTCTGCCATTCAAATGGTTATTTATTGTTTTTTTCAGTTATGCTTTTTGTAACTTGGATGCATTGGTATGGGGCTTAGGGCTCCATATTAATACATCCATGGGTCACTAGTGTAGGGATGCCTAGTTGCGCATGTGTGTTTGTTATTTTACTATTTTTCTATTACACATAGGTGATTTTTAACACTTGTTTGGGACTAAACACCTAGGTTTGTTTGGTGCTAAAATATAGACAGTGAGTCCCTCAGTGCATGCTAATAGCCACTGTGTGTAAAAGAATAGTGAATGGATGTGCTGTTTCATTGATTTCAATGGACTCTTATCTTGCACCTGTTGTGTTTTTTAACTGTTAGCAGTTTGCAACATCACAGATGTTAGAATATTAAAGTGTGTCTTAATACTACCAATGTTAGTTTTGTGTCCCTAACAGTCTAATAGAATTGAGCCCCCTGTTAGGTGAAAGGTATTGAACTATCAGGAGACAGGTTTTCACGTGTCCAAGCACAGAGCTGTTGTATGTGAGATGATGGGAAAGTACTGATGGTATAGGTAGTTTTAATCTTTGTTTGAGTGATTTAACCAAAATCTACAATAATAATTAAAGTAATATCACATGATATTTTGCGTCTCTTTCTGGGTTTTTATATGTTTTACATTGAGAGAAAAAGAAAGAATGGAGATTTGTTTGATGAGCCAATAAAGAACAGGAACATAGCTGGAGAGTTATAAAAAGTATTCTAGAATGCATTAGAATGATGGTGGTTAATTAGTCACTATTGTTCATTCAGGGTGATGATGGTTATAACTGTACAACTGTCTTATAACTATGGTGTAAATCGGCAATTCTATACATACAGTACCACCACTATTTTTTTAACAGCATACATGGTGTAAAATATTTGGCAAACATATGTCGAACTTGTGTCTCAAATAGTGACATTTCTGTTTAAATGTGTTGTAACATTATTTTTTTATGTCTATAACGTTAGTTCAACAAATACTCTGCTTAAAGGAGAAGTAAACATTTTTTATGAAAAATATATATTGTAGGGATTTTCCTACTGAGTAAAATAAGGGTACTCCCACTGCAGAGAGATTTATATTTCCAGAGTTATTACAGTTTAAACCCATGTTTTTTACATTAGCAGTGCCCTCTAGTGGTCAAATTCTAATTAGATTTCCTGCTAGATTCTAATGGAGAGGAAAGTCAGGAAAGTCAGAGACGTACAGTTCTCCATAGCATGTGATAGAAACTGCCTGTAGCTTCCTGTCAGTTAGAACAATCAGGAAGTAAACACAGTAAATTCACTTCCTGATTATTTGAACTGCTATAATTTTTGAATACAACATCTGACAGCAATGGGAGTGACTTTGTTTTATTCAGCAGGAAATGATCTACAAAAATATGTGTTTTCATAAAAAAGTTTACTGCTCCTTTAAGATTGTTAAGACTTTCAAAATTGGTGCTGGCAATTTCATAAATGCCAGACATACATTTTAGCACAGATTACAGCTATTATTCTCATTACTACACTATTGTGAGTTGTTTGCACAGTCATTTAACCCTTTAAGGACAAGAGTGGTGTTCATTGTGTTGCTTTGCAATGCAGTGCACAATCCCTTGGTCCTTAAAGGGGTGAGATAATTAATTGTTTGTTTGATTGTGATTGATTCTCCACTGCTCTGATATTCAGAAAATGTATTATCTTATTATTTAAATATAACCTTGGGCAAACAAATTGGAGCACTGGAGAACTGAAAAATGCAGGAATGTCTGCTCCCTTAGAACATATTTAAGACTAAATCAAAGGTTTCCAGAATCAAATAGAGAAGATTTACAAATGTTAACATGGAGACATCTCACATTGTGTTTTAGAATTATGTTTATTGGTTTATTAGTAGTCCAAAGACAGATACATCACAACATGAAACAGAGACATCTCTTAAATCTGAGAGCTTTCCTATTGGTCTTCCATTCATACTCAAGGAGCTCAGGGAATATTTATTTGTTCCCTCTGGTTTAACTGGTTTGCTCCATAATTGCTTCAGTTCTTTTTAGTATATCTGCATCAACAAATCATTCTCTTCACCTTTAAACACTCTCTTACTGTTGATGACCTTTCTCACCACACCTTGATTGTTTTTACTACCACTTTTTTGCTAGACCTTTGTTTGGTCATGTCTTGTATTGTTTTCTACAGAATGTTGTTCACAAGGCTACATGTGGTGAGAGTAAATTGCTGCTATGAAGACCACTAAAATTTGGAAGAAATCTCAACAATAAACATACATTTTGAAGGTTACGCGTCCAAGAAAATGTTAATACACACAAGCACTGCTGAGTAAGATGCTGAGGCCTTTGAAAAAGGAAGCCATTTGTTTTTGATGAGAAGCAAATGTTCTTATACATTAAGACACTTCCAATAGTCAGTTCTTCAAAACTAAATACTGGAGGACAGCAAGTTCATTTAAAAATCTAGTCATAAACTGCTTCAAGTAAGCCGACTTTTTCCTGTGATAATGAAGTATATTAAGTGGAAAACTTGGAAGATGAGGCTGAACATCTGGATATTGCAGGGAATAGCTAAAACTAGTAGAAAGGACTGTCACAGGGATAAATAAATCTCAAAAGATTAGAATGTGTTGCTAGTTCCTTGGTGACACAATAATAATAACCTATAATATATAAAGGTAAATGTCCACACTTTGACAAGGTTGGGATGCGTATACACACAAAAATGATATCAGGCAAACAGAGTAGTAATGATTCCCATATAAAGGGCTTTAGCCTTGTAAGAGTCAGAGAAGTGTGCAACACATTGCCTTGACTATTCAACCCATTATGGACCATATGGTTGTACAACACATTGTGACACAATGCATCGTGCACCCCTCTTGTCCTTAAAGGGTTACAATTACCATATGCAGTGGGCAAACAATTTGTCTTGTGGTCCTCCTGGCAATTGTTATGCCCACCTCCATGAACATGACATTGGAATTTGACTGTACAAAGGCACAAGGGCAAAAATCATGGAGGCATTAGGTTTTTCTGACCAAAGTAAAGTAAGAGAAGGCTATTAAATATTACTTTTCATTAAATGTGATTCCAGTGACTTGGATGAGGTAAAGTCCAGATTTACAAAAACTAGCACTTGAAATAAGCAAAACTTCTTTTAAGGGATAGTAATACTTTAATATTACTATATTGTAGCTATTTAAAAAAGAATTGAATAGCCCTCAGGTTCATCTCTCAAATCTTTATGGTTTGAGAGATAACTGAACTCAAAGTTCCCCCCTCCCTCCCCCTTCCTGAAGTCAGCGTTGTACTGACTGCAGGGATATCCGGTCTGACTTTCATCAGGCGGCTCTGCAGCAGAGCCGAGATCACGTTAGTAAAAAACAATTATTTCACTGAAACGGTCTTCTACGTGTGCTTGCAAACCAAGCACATGTAGAAGACCATTTCAGTGAAATCATTCTTTTTCACTAATGCGATCTCGGCTCAGCTGCAGAGCTGCAAGCCTGTCGTACGACAGGCTTCCCCTGCAGTTACTACAACACTGACTTCAGGGAAGGGGGAGGGAGGGGAACTTTGTGTTCGGTTCTCTCTCAAACCATAAAGATTTGAGAGATGAACCTGAGGGCTATTCAATTCTTTTTCAAATAGCTACAATATGGGGAATTGTAATATTAAAGTATTACTATCCCTTTAAGGGTTTCTCCGCCACTTGACCATTTCATTAAGCATCATTTTATCTGCTTCTAGATTGGGCCTAGATCCTGAGTGATTTTGGTGCTATATATATTAGCTCATTACAATTGGCTGAATTTGAATTCTATAAATCCAAATAACAAAAACAAGATGTATCCAAATAACAAACAGAATCTATGATTTGATTCATACCTAACACATACATTGCAGCATTACAGATGAATACATTGATGTAATATGGAGTTATCTTCTCTTCAATGTGTATCAGATTAGAAGATTGCTAAATAGGGGGATTTTACTAAATGTGTCATCCTTCCTCTCTTTTTTCAGACGAAATTAAAGGAACACTAACACTTAAAAATTAACTGCCTTTTTACAGCTCTGAGTCAGTAACAAAGCAATCTTGAGGTGACTGTCCAGGATTGTCTGTAAAAGATCTGATATATGATAATAGTCTTTCCTGCTGGGTCTCCTTGGTTGCACACCAAGAGAGAGAGAGAGCCCCTCCTCCCTAGTCAGGAAAGATAAAAAACTTTAAAATAAACCACCCTTCCCCACCATCCTTGAAGTTTTACCTGTCTCCTTAGGAAGGTTATTTTTACAGCATCCTGTTTGTTGTTTTTAGAGGACCTGGCTGGGCACCTCAGTGCCATCGAGGCTGGTGATGGAGGGAGTTTATTCCCCTTTGCTATGCCCTTTTCTTTATACTTAGGTGCTCATTGATACTCATGCCCCTTTGCTCAAGGAACACTAACGAATAACTCCAATACACAAGTGGGAGAAGATATCGATAAGAGCTGGTGTCTAAAGAAAAGAGCACGGAAAGAAATAAACGGGAACCGGTAGTACCAAGGAACTGCTTCGGATTTGAAACAAAGTGGATCATTTGAGCTCTAAATGTGAGTGGATATTATAATGTTTTGTTTTTATTTGATGAAATAACTGATGGATATTTTCCATTTTTCTTAAACATGTTCTCCGTGTCTACCTGGAATTGAAACTTCAATGTTAAGAACATTCGATCAGAATTAATATTCTGAAAGGAATTAGAGAGACAATACCAATTGGTGGAATTGCTACCTTAATCAGAAGATCAGGTTATTGCTTAAATGTATAATTAATTGAATTTTTGAGTGTTATGTACATGTTTGAACTTGTATATATATAAGGATTACATTATATATTACTATAGAGCAGTTCGGATTCGCCTGAGGTTTAAAATTATTTATTTTGGAATCTTTTAAGTGTTAGATTGCACTTGGGCAGAATTCGTATGCCATATAGTTATCCTACTGAAGAATTTGAAGGGAGACAGATAGATACATTGTATTTGTTTGTTCAGATATTTTATCCAATTCTGATACACTGTGTACAGAAGCACCGGAGTTTTCTTGTATAGATTTTTACATATATGGCTTCATTGGTCTCTATCTTCTCTTCCTTTGCTATAGAAATTATCTGGCGGACAAGAAAAAAACATACATTTTTCCATTGCAGGAGGTAGTCTCTGAACTCAATAAATGGGATTGGGAAAGTAAGTCATCTTTCTTTTCCTAGGAAGCTGAAGAATCTATTTTCCTTTTGATCCTAAGAGTCCATCCTTTGAGATAAGATTCCCAAGGTAGATGTCCATGTGGCACATCTATATAAGAAAACCTCTATTACTCTTGATGATGGATCAGGCTTCAAGAATCCAATGGAAATAAATATATATATATGTATATATATATATCACAACACCCCCCCTGCCCTCAAACTCCTCTCCTTAACAACCTCCTTAGGCTTATCGCAGTGGACCAGCTCTCCCACACACAGTGATGGTCACTCCCTCGACTTGATCTTCACTAACCTCTGCTCGGTCTCCAACTTCTCTAATGTCCCCTTTCCCCTCTCTGACCACCACCTCCTCACCGGTAACCTCATCATACCACGCAAACCCATCACCCCCGCCACAATCAAGCGCATGCGGAGAAATCTACATTCTCTTGATAAGCAACAATTTTCCACCTCCCTTCAGCCTATCCTCAACCCCATCCTCACACTTACTTGCCCAGACAAAACTACTTCTCTCTACAACAGCACTCTCACTTCAGCCCTTGACATCGCTGCACCTGCAACTCCACGCCACCCACGCACAACCCCACTACAACCCTGGCACACAAGACTAACGCGATACCTCCAAAGGTGCTCACGCACTGCTGAAAGGCACTGGAGGAAATCGCGCTCCACAGCCGACTTCACACACTACAAATTCATTCTCCGTTCGTATAGCTCTGCCCTCTCCCTGGCTAAACAGTCATTCTTCTCCTCTCTAATTTCTAATCTTTCCTCCAACCCCAAACGCCTTTTCTCAACCTTCACATCTCTTCTAAACCCACCAACACAGACACCTTCCACTAACTTCTCTGCCCAAGATCTCGCCAACCACTTCAAGAACAAGATTGAATCTATCAGACATGACATTTCATCACTACCACCCCCACCCAGCCAGCCCAGCCCTGTCGCCTCTCCCACATACACACTAAGCTCCTTCCCACCTGTCACTGAGGATGAAGTCTCCCTTCTCCTCACTCGCTCAAACCTAACCACATGCCCTCTCGACCCAATCCCATCTCAGCTCACCCAAGAACTCTCCCCTCTACTAACTCCAATCCTTACTCACTTATTCAACCTCTCTTTGTCAACCGGCACCTTCCCATCCTGTTTCAAACATGCACTAATCACTCCCATCCTAAAAAAACCCTCCCTGGACCCAAACTCATTGTCAAATTACCGGCCAATTTCCCTACTCCCGTTTGCCTCCAAGCTTCTCGAGCGCCTTGCATATAACCGGCTCACTAAATTCCTCTGCTCCCATTCCCTGCTAGATCCCTTGCAACCCGGATTCCGCCCTCATCACTCCACTGAGACTGCCCTCACTAAAGTGGCCAATGACTTGCTCTCAGCCAAGTCTAAAGGCCACTACTCCCTACTCATTCTTTTGGACCTGTCAGCCGCATTTGACACAGTCGATCACCCACTCCTCCTCCAAGCCCTCCACTCCCTAGGCCTCTGCGACACTGCACTCTCCTGGTTTTCATCTTATCTCTGCAACCGCTCCTTCAGTGTTTCATACTCCGGCTCCACTTCCCCACCCCTCCCACTGTCTGTTGGTGTGCCCCAAGGATCAGTACTGGGACCCTTGCTCTTCTCAATCTACACTGCTTCCCTTGGAAAACTAATAAACTCCTTTGGGTTTCACCATCATCTCTATGCTGATGACACCCAAATATATCTTTCCTCCCCAGACCTCTCTCCTTCCCTCCTGTCCCGAGTGTCTGACTGTCTGTCTGCTGTGTCTTCCTGGATGTCCTCCCATCAACTCAAACTTAACCTTAGCAAAACTGAACTAATTCTCTTCCCTCCATCTACAACCAGCCTTATCCCAAACATTACCCTCACCGTTAACAACACTTCCATCACACCAACCCCTACAGCACGCTGCCTGGGGGTCACATTTGACTCTGCCCTATCCTTCATTCCTCACATCCAGTCAATCTCCAACTCATGCCGCCTCCACCTCCGCAACATCTCTAGAATCCGACCCTTTCTCACAGAAGACACTACCAAAATTCTAATCCAAACACTCATCATGTCCCGTCTTGACTACTGTAACTCTTTACTAATTGGCCTGCCTCTCACCCGACTAACCCCGCTACAGTCCATAATGAACTCTGCTGCAAGACTAATCTACCTCACTCATCGCTTCTCTAACACCACACCCCTCTGTCAGTCCCTACACTGGCTCCCGTTAGCATACAGAGTAAAATTCAAAACTCTGGTGCTAGCTTATAGAGCCCTCACTAACACTGCACCCCCCTATATTTCATCTCTCATTTCCAAATATACTCCCGCCCGCCATCTTCGCTCTGCACATGACCTTCTGCTCTCCACAGCTCTTATCACATCCTCCCACTCCCGCCTACAGGACTTCTCCCGTGCTGCACCTGAGCTGTGGAATTCCCTCCCCCGCCCAATCAGACTCTCCCCCAGCCTTCAAATCTTCAGATGCTCCCTGAAGACTCACCTCTTCAGGGAGGCCTATCAACTGCCTCCATAAACATCATCACCAAGATTCACCCCTTGCACGGACTACTGCACTCAATGGCACTTCTCACTCCCACCCACTGACTGGCAGTTCATGTGGCAGGAGGCACTTAAACACAATAGCACTTACTCCTTCTGTATCAAACCTACCTTCCTCTAGACTGTAAGCTCTCACGAGCAGGGCCCTCTGATCCTTCTGTTCTACACATCTGATTGTACTATTTAATACCTCTGTATGTCTATTCCCCAATTGTACAGCGCTGCGGAATTAGTTGGCGCTATATAAATAAAGAATAATAATAATAATAATAATAAAATAATATATATAAATAATACGAAAAAAGAATGCACTCACAGGACTTGTTATGTTAGTGAAGAACGGTGAAGTTTATTCCATCAACGTTTCGGCTCTATCCGGAGCCTTTATCAAGATGCTTACAGAACAAACTAAAAAACACCCACATTTATACCCAAAATTGCAGACTTGGCGCCTGAATGACGTCACACCCAAAGGGGAGGGAATGAATGAAAAAAAACAATCAAATAAATCCAAAATAAAAGAATACTGACTGAACCAAAAAATGACATAAATAATATAATGTAATGTGAAAACAAAAAATAAATATAAAAATTAAAATAAATAATAAAGAAACAAACAGTAAATAAATAAATAAAGAAAAAAACAAATTGAAAAATGAATATATCACCAGGGATAAAATGTGAATATCCTAACCCATCGTGATAACACCCTGTGTGTTAAAATTTAAAGACATAAACTACTAATTCTTGCTGTAAGCGTATGGACCTATATTCCCACCTTACATATAACATAAGTATATAATCATGAATATACTAAGATCCTAATGTGTAAGGAACCTAAAAGCCGACAAAACTTTGACAAACTCTGAAGCCGGTCAGCACGTCCTCATATCGCAATGCTTATCATGCGATCATATAGCTCAAATATAAAATATAAATAGTCGCCCAAAGTATTAATCACATATACTCACTAACCTATTACTTTTAGTGTGTGCCTGAAATAGTTATAAATATAAGTGGAACACTGTCTAATGGATGTAGCGGCTTAATGAACTGTCCCGACTCTATCAGTAACACTTGACCGGAATCCATCCCGCCTGTGTTATATTGTATGTCACCATAATAACAAAACTGAATCATCCCTATACTCATTGTCCATAAGTTATCCCGCTATGTGAACTTACATAACATCCAACATGATCCTACATGAAAATGACATATGTCTTTTCATTGAGCCGTGTGCACGATCTCAAAAGCGCATGCTCCAAATTACTGTTACAAACTTGTGAGATCGAATACTAAGTAACATTAACCAAATCTGAGACTGTAACATGGTATCTCGCATTCAACCTGTGTGATGAGCTAATGGCACACACTATATGTAGATACCGAAAAACTAACACTTAGGGTTTTAATGTAAATATCTATGTGACCAAGACTTGTAAGACGACAATTACTAAAAGTAATCTACTGACCAAAATGCCCCGAGATTGATCTGTCGGCACCTCTTGCCAACTAAATAAACATAACTCGTGAAGATAAACAACATTAATATGTGTGTGTTAGATACTGGGAATTTGGAAGCATTGATATTATGTTAATAAATGAAAGCTTGAATGGCTCATTAAATAAAGCCCACAATTATCGTCCTTCTCATATCAAAGAACATGTTAAATGTTGTATAAAGTCTAGAATCTTCATGTATAGCCATATCCAGTTTCACCTTGCAAATGGCATTCCATGTAATTAATTTTCAATATTCTATCCAAATGTCATTGTATACCGATTCCACATATAAAGAGGTGTGAAGACTATGGTTGCCACTCCTTATTTGCTGTCTCAATCCATAATGTCCATCTATAGCCGAAATGCCATATACAGTCTGTGCTTTTTTAATGTCCTCTTACGTTCAATAAGGATCCAACAAGTGCCAAGTGCCATGGTAGGGATATCGCTGAAACCTCCTCATTACCCCTACCATCCGGAGATCCCCCAGAGGGAGTGGGTACAAGGAGTTCAGATACAAACATTCCCAATTACTCAATCTTTGAGTAACCCATATAAAGATGACAGAAAAAAATCTGTCACTAGGTCACTGGTACCGTGTCCTAAGAACAGTAGATCAATAAAAGCAATTGAAAGTGAGCATTTCATTAAGGCCCTTTGGTGATAAGGATTGTAGCTTATGAATCCACTTGGCTTCTCTCTGATGCAATAAACGTTCTCTGTTGCCACCTCTTTTACTTGGTGGAATATGATCAATAATCATACATTTCATATTAGACAAAGTGTGTTTATATTCATGCCAATGTTTGGCCACAGGTTTGTCGCTCTTGTATCCTGCTAATGCCTTTGTGATGGTTGCCCTATGGTTTGCCATTCTTTCCTTAAAAGTACATGTGGTAAGGCCCACATACAACTTCTGGCATGGGCATAAGATGATGTAAATTACAAAAGTGCTTGTACAGCTCAACCTGTGTTTAATTTTGAAATTTTCACCTGTGAGTGGATTCTGGAATTGGTCTCCCGTGAGCATATATCTGCAGGTTACGCAATCCGGACATCGATAACATCCCAACTTTGGTTGGTTTAACCATGTGTCCCTCTTACGTTTGTAACAATGTTCAGGATCAGTATGAACTAATAAATCCTTCAGGTTAGGACCTCTTCTGTAGCTTAAGAGGGGTTTGTTTTTAAAGATGTCCGGTAATGATTCATCCATGGCAACAATATTCCAATATTGGTATACTTTGTTTTTAATTCTGCCACTTCCCGTGGAAAAAGTATTGGGAAATATCAATCTTTGATCATTCTCACTGTTTTTCTTTGTAACCGAGGATAATAATGATGACTGTGTGTGCTGTAATGCACGCTCCTTTTGTCTTAGTAATTCTTTCTCTGGATATCCCCTGGCCATAAATCTCTCAATCAAATCCTGAATTTGAGTAACAGCTTTATTGTGATCTGTATTATTCCTAATAATCCTGACCATTTGGGAATATGGTAAACTTCTAGTGACATGTTTCGGATGAAAGCTATTGTACTGTAACAAAGTATTTCTATCCGTTAGTTTACGGAAATTAGTGGAATAGATCTTATTATCTTGTATAAATACAGTCACATCTAGAAATTCAATGTTTATACGATCATATCTAGACGTAAATTTAATTGGTGAATCTATATTATTTAACCTCTCAAAGAAAGAAATCAATGAAGACTCATCTCCTTTCCAGATCATAAACACGTCATCAATGAAACGAAAATATTTGATGATCTGTTCAGAATATGTAGCCAATATATAAGTAGATTCATATTGTGCCATGAATATGTTAGCGTAAGATGGAGCAACGGAACTGCCCATTGCTGTGCCAGAGATCTGCCTGTAGTACCTCCCCTCAAACCGAAAGAAATTGTACCGCAGGCAGACCCCAAGCAGTTCCAATAGAAACAGATCCGGAGGTCCACTGGTTCTGGGGTTCTGCTGCAAAATATTCCTCACTGCCTCAATACCTTCTGGTGTAGGTATCACTGTGTATAGGCTGGACACATCCATCGTGACCAACCAATACTCAGTAGATTCATATTTGACATTTAATATTTTGGACAAAAAATCACTTGTGTCTCTGATATATGAGGATGTGGTTTGTACCATAGGTTGAAGGAAAGAATCTACATATTGCGCCAAGGGCTGCAGTAGGGAATTCCTAGCCGAAATGATAGGCCTCCCAGGTGGATGCTGTTGGTCCTTATGAATCTTAGGTAGCGTATATATTATAGGACACACTGGACAATCTGTGGTCAGAAACTGAGCTACCTTAGAACTAATCCACCCCAAAGTCAAGGCGTTACGGATGATACCATCTATAACCCTCTTGTCAGACATCGTGGGGTCCAAGGTGAGAAGCTCATACGTATTTCGATCCTCCAACTGTCCAATTATCTCCCTTCTATAGTCCGCATAGTCCATAATGACCACTGCTCCACCCTTATCTGCTGACCTAATTACAATGTCTGTGTTTGTCGCCAATTGTTTAATAGCTAAATGCTCTGCTTTGTTCAAATTATGTTTCATCCTAAGTTGCCCATCCTCTTTTGACATTTCCTTATCTATAAGATTGATAAATGTCTTAATAGAGGCATTAGTATTAATCGGTTCAAATGAACTTTTAGGTCTAAAGCCCCTATCCTCATTTGTTGTAACTTTGTCTGAGTTTTTAAAATAATCTTTTAGTTTCATTTGTCGTTGAAATTTATGTAGGTCAATCTTGAATTGGAAATTGTCAAAGTTGTTCGTGGGAACATAGGATAAACCCTTAGACAATACTGCCAACTGATCTTTAGTTAGGGAGTAAGAACTTAAATTGAAGATTACTTGTTCTTGTGTTTGTTCTGTTTGATTTTTGGTTTTGTACCTGTGTTTGCCTCGTCTGGGGTGGGGTCTTCTGTGTTTAAATTTGTTTGAGACCGAGTTGCTACTCTTAAAAAAGGGACATCTGTAGAAGATTGTGTAGTAGATTCACTTTCTGAAGCTGAGGATATACAGGAAGAATCTTCCACTGCTTCTAAATTCTGTTTATTAAATTCGCTCTTGCGTATTGGTCTCCTATTAGATCTCACTCTGGAGTGTGTCCCAGTAAGCCAAGGATAAACTCTATGGTCCTTGTAATCTTTGGTAACTCTTTCTACCTTTCGGTTTTTAAATCTGTGTAAATCCTCCTTGTATACTCTGATTTGTTGCTCTATTTTCTCCAACCATTTACTATCTTTATCATTTCGAAGTTTATCAATATTAGCTGTTTCAAAAGTGAATAATTCAGATCTCACTGTACCACTGTGTTTATGATCTGGAAAGGAGATGAGTCTTCATTGATTTCTTTCTTTGAGAGGTTAAATAATATAGATTCACAGATTAAATTTACGTCTAGATATGATCGTATAAACATTGAATTTCTAGATGTGACTGTATTTATACAAGATAATAAGATCTATTCCACTAATTTCCGTAAACTAACGGATAGAAATACTTTGTTACAGTACAATAGCTTTCATCCGAAACATGTCACTAGAAGTTTACCATATTCCCAAATGGTCAGGATTATTAGGAATAATACAGATCACAATAAAGCTGTTACTCAAATTCAGGATTTGATTGAGAGATTTATGGCCAGGGGATATCCAGAGAAAGAATTACTAAGACAAAAGGAGCGTGCATTACAGCACACACAGTCATCATTATTATCCTCGGTTACAAAGAAAAACAGTGAGAATGATCAAAGATTGATATTTCCCAATACTTTTTCCACGGGAAGTGGCAGAATTAAAAACAAAGTATACCAATATTGGAATATTGTTGCCATGGATGAATCATTACCGGACATCTTTAAAAACAAACCCCTCTTAAGCTACAGAAGAGGTCCTAACCTGAAGGATTTATTAGTTCATACTGATCCTGAACATTGTTACAAACGTAAGAGGGACACATGGTTAAACCAACCAAAGTTGGGATGTTATCGATGTCCGGATTGCGTAACCTGCAGATATATGCTCACGGGAGACCAATTCCAGAATCCACTCACAGGTGAAAATTTCAAAATTAAACACAGGTTGAGCTGTACAAGCACTTTTGTAATTTACATCATCTTATGCCCATGCCAGAAGTTGTATGTGGGCCTTACCACATGTACTTTTAAGGAAAGAATGGCAAACCATAGGGCAACCATCACAAAGGCATTAGCAGGATACAAGAGCGACAAACCTGTGGCCAAACATTGGCATGAATATAAACACACTTTGTCTAATATGAAATGTATGATTATTGATCATATTCCACCAAGTAAAAGAGGTGGCAACAGAGAACGTTTATTGCATCAGAGAGAAGCCAAGTGGATTCATAAGCTACAATCCTTATCACCAAAGGGCCTTAATGAAATGCTCACTTTCAATTGCTTTTATTGATCTACTGTTCTTAGGACACGGTACCAGTGACCTAGTGACAGATTTTTTTCTGTCATCTTTATATGGGTTACTCAAAGATTGAGTAATTGGGAATGTTTGTATCTGAACTCCTTGTACCCACTCCCTCTGGGGGATCTCCGGATGGTAGGGGTAATGAGGAGGTTTCAGCGATATCCCTACCATGGCACTTGGCACTTGTTGGATCCTTATTGAACGTAAGAGGACATTAAAAAAGCACAGACTGTATATGGCATTTCGGCTATAGATGGACATTATGGATTGAGACAGCAAATAAGGAGTGGCAACCATAGTCTTCACACCTCTTTATATGTGGAATCGGTATACAATGACATTTGGATAGAATATTGAAAATTAATTACATGGAATGCCATTTGCAAGGTGAAACTGGATATGGCTATACATGAAGATTCTAGACTTTATACAACATTTAACATGTTCTTTGATATGAGAAGGACGATAATTGTGGGCTTTATTTAATGAGCCATTCAAGCTTTCATTTATTAACATAATATCAATGCTTCCAAATTCCCAGTATCTAACACACACATATTAATGTTGTTTATCTTCACGAGTTATGTTTATTTAGTTGGCAAGAGGTGCCGACAGATCAATCTCGGGGCATTTTGGTCAGTAGATTACTTTTAGTAATTGTCGTCTTACAAGTCTTGGTCACATAGATATTTACATTAAAACCCTAAGTGTTAGTTTTTCGGTATCTACATATAGTGTGTGCCATTAGCTCATCACACAGGTTGAATGCGAGATACCATGTTACAGTCTCAGATTTGGTTAATGTTACTTAGTATTCGATCTCACAAGTTTGTAACAGTAATTTGGAGCATGCGCTTTTGAGATCGTGCACACGGCTCAATGAACAGACATATGTCATTTTCATGTAGGATCATGTTGGATGTTATGTAAGTTCACATAGCGGGATAACTTATGGACAATGAGTATAGGGATGATTCAGTTTTGTTATTATGGTGACATACAATATAACACAGGCGGGATGGATTCCGGTCAAGTGTTACTGATAGAGTCGGGACAGTTCATTAAGCCGCTACATCCATTAGACAGTGTTCCACTTATATTTATAACTATTTCAGGCACACACTAAAAGTAATAGGTTAGTGAGTATATGTGATTAATACTTTGGGCGACTATTTATATTTTATATTTGAGCTATATGATCGCATGATAAGCATTGCGATATGAGGACGTGCTGACCGGCTTCAGAGTTTGTCAAAGTTTTGTCGGCTTTTAGGTTCCTTACACATTAGGATCTTAGTATATTCATGATTATATACTTATGTTATATGTAAGGTGGGAATATAGGTCCATACGCTTACAGCAAGAATTAGTAGTTTATGTCTTTAAATTTTAACACACAGGGTGTTATCACGATGGGTTAGGATATTCACATTTTATCCCTGGTGATATATTCATTTTTCAATTTGTTTTTTTCTTTATTTATTTATTTACTGTTTGTTTCTTTATTATTTATTTTAATTTTTATATTTATTTTTTGTTTTCACATTACATTATATTATTTATGTCATTTTTTGGTTCAGTCAGTATTCTTTTATTTTGGATTTATTTGATTGTTTTTTTTCATTCATTCCCTCCCCTTTGGGTGTGACGTCATTCAGGCGCCAAGTCTGCAATTTTGGGTATAAATGTGGGTGTTTTTTAGTTTGTTCTGTAAGCATCTTGATAAAGGCTCCGGATAGAGCCGAAACGTTGATGGAATAAACTTCACCGTTCTTCACTAACATAACAAGTCCTGTGAGTGCATTCTTTTTTCGTATTATTTGGATACTAATTAACTCTTTGGAATTGTCACCCAGGCATGTGAATGGTTAAAAGGAGAGTGCACCAACTTGGAAGTTTTCATTCTATATATATATATATATATATATATATAGAGAGAGAGAGAGAGAAAAGCAGCACTCACGACAATATGATTAAATGCCTGGGTGCAAAGTAGATTTTGTTGAAGCAAGTGTTTACCCCAGTATGGGGTATGGGTATGGGTTACTGGTCAATAACCATGCATTGCATGGAGGCAATTGAATGATGCTATTGAGAAAAGTGTCTAGCCACAGGTTTATCCGAGTCTCCAGTTCTCAGTGCATCCCTGATGGACTATCGATGATTTGCCATCCGATCCCTAAATTATGTAATAGTCTTTCCAATATAAAAGAGGGAACAAGGGCACTTAATAAAATAAATCACATAATTCAACGTGCATGTGAGTCTCTGCTTAATTTTAATACGCCTGTTGTTCCCTGGGTCCTTAAAGCTATCCCCTGTGAGTAAATTTTTACAGAATCTCCTATTAGCCAGGCATATTTTAATAATCTGATGCTTGTAGAATATTCTTATATTCATTGGCGTTTCTTTCATCAGTTTATGTAAAAGTGAATGATTATCTGTTTTTTTTTTATCAAGATAGAGTTGCGATGTACAGGCGCTCCGCTTTACAATTAACCTGAGATCCTGTATTAACCAGTGATGTTTTCGAGATCTGATGCCTGTATTCTTGTATTTTTTAAGTCAAGTTTCATTCATCATTCTGTATATAACATGAGCATTTAAGTGGGAGGTTGGTTAGTACAGCACGGGTGGTGCGCTAATTTGTAAAATGCAAATATCAGACTATTAGCATACAGTAACTATGATGACAAAGACATAATATATATATTTTTTTTTTTGCTGAAATATACTGCACACCTTTATGTTATCCCCATGGGGAGTTTGATGATTTTATCTGCATATTCTTAGTATGTTTTATTCACATCTTTTTGCGGGTTGTTTGGGGTCATCACCTTTCCTTGGGTATTTAGTGAGGTTGTTTACACTTGGTGTTTATCTTGACAAAGATCCCGTGAGTGCTGATTAGAAGAAAAATATATATACACACATATATATATATATATATATATATATATATATATATATATATATATATATGTATATATATACATATATACTCTCTGTAGGAGCTAGGAGGCTTTCACTACCTCTTCTGCTCTAGAGTCACCTCCTGCAGCTGGAAGAGGACTTGTTTAATGAGGTACCCAGGTAAGAGATTTTGAAGTCCACATCCATGCTCTGTCTGGCCACAGATTTCCTCTGCGACGCTTCCATGGAGAATGTTAGGATGGCTACTAAAGCCACAGCATTGTCCTCGGCAGGCTGTAGAGCCCTCTGGCTTAGACAATGGGCTTCATATGCGGTTTCCAAACACAAGCTTTGTGAAATGCCTTTTTTAGGGTTATCACAGCATCCACCGAGCCCCTGGCTCCTGTAGAGGCCTGAGGGCCAGGCTCCTGTGCACATACGATAGACCTTGCTCTGAAACATGGTATGGCCTCCTCCTAAAACTAAACTCTGCCCTGTTTGCCCCTTGACATGGAGGATCCTTTACCAGCTCCCCAGACCCCTCTTGGGGCTAAGTCATCCTGTACGTATTGGGCGTACAGGGTGACCAAGAAAACCAGTGAACATTCTTCCCAGCCTTGTCAAACGATATCAGTCTTCCCAAAGGACTAATATGTAAAAGATGCTTCAACACCTAATCCTGTTTTGTGTATTCTGGTCCCTCTGTAATACTTGTACCCAGCCCTATTCCTTTGTCCCATTGTATAGTTAACTCACTCAGGTCTGGCCCATTGTAGCCTGTTGTCACCTACCCATTATCTCATCACACAGTATGTTTACACTTGTGTTCAAAGTACTTGTGTTTATACTGATACCACCCTCTACCCATTGGCCCTTTGTATAGATGTGTATTCCCACTTCACCATTGTGCCTCTTTGTATAATGTGTCCCTCCACCAACAGCCACATTGTCTTCCCATATGTGGATTTCAGTACGTGTGTTCTATTGGGTGGATAACTTGTTATGTGTGTATTTAAACCCTGTATGTTTCACAATAAACTGGAGTTCTGATTCTAACCCCAAGACAGTGGTGTTGCCTGATGCTTGGGGTAACGCTTGCTGTATCCAGAGTGTGTTCACCCTACACTGAGTCTTGCCTAAGTGACTGAGTGAATGAAGTTATGTTCCTGGTTCCTGGCTAGTGGAGTTTGTGAGTGTTGTTCTGGGCTAAGGAAGCACAGTTTTGGTGTAGCTACTTAGGCTGAGTACGGGTATCTGTCAGATGGGTGATTTCCTTTTTTTGGTAAGGAGCTAGCTGTTCTTCTAGAGAATCTCTCCAAGGCTTCTACCTCACTTTAGGAGGTTCTCGTCCCAGAAACAGCTAAAGGCAAAAGACCTGCATCAAGATCTTATGCGCCCAAAGGAAGTAAAACAAAGAATCCAAGTTTTGAGGCCAGGCCTTGAATTCTGTTAGGGGTAAGACTTATTAATTCCTGGATAATTTACAAAGCATTATTGCAGATTCCTGGGTCTTAAAAATAATTAAAGAAGATGAAAGAATCCAGTGCCCAGGACCTGTAAAACAAAAGGGGGACTTATTGTACAGTTTTTCCTGGTCCCCAAGAACTCTGGTGGTTTTCATCTGGTGGTAAACATGAACTTCCTAGTTTGTTTTTTCCAAGAACATTTCAAGATGGAAAACATCAGGTTCTCAGTCAACATTCTTCATCATGCGGACTGGATGGCTACAGTGGATTTTAAAGATTTTAATATCTATGTGTCCCTGTTTGTCAAAGTTGCCAAATGTCTCAGAGGATTGCCATCAGGAACAAAGGTGTAACCCTCTCATTTCCAGTTTGTGGCACTTCCTTTCTGCCTGACCCCTGTTCCCAGAGTTTTTACAAAACGTCTGGCTTTGGTAGTTGCTTTCCTGAGGGAAAATGATGCTGCAGTTGGGATAGGGAGTAGTCCTGGGCATATGGACATTTCAGGGTCACTGGTCAGCCTCCAAAAAGTGGCCTTCATTCAAACTACTTTGAACTTTTGGGGGTCGGGAGAACCTTGCTGATGTCCACTCCTTTCATTAGTAGTAGGGCAGTGCAAGTCCATTCAGGCAAAATGACAGTGGTATGATATCTAGCCCAGCATGGAGGAACGAGGACCACTTCTCTCCTGCTCTTGTCATCAAGGATTCTTCAGTAGGCAGAAGTCAACCTGAAGGCATTTACAGCTATCCAGAATCAACAACTGTAATGGTTTGTACGACACTCAGACACAGTAGGTTAGAATAAAACACAGTTTTATTAAAAGACACAATGAAAATACCCACAGCGGGCGGCAGCGTATCACAGTGGAATAGACGGGAGAATATAGATCATAGACATATGCTCACACAGGCCCAGTATACAATGAGTAGGATGATGAGATACTGTCACAGGTCAGGCATAACAAGGCAACTACAGCATAGCATGGGTTAAAGTCCAATGATAATAATCAGTCTCTGATGTGGTGTGTTTGGCAACGCCCAGTATGATGGTAAATGGCTCTCAAGAGACTGTGGTGCAAGATGTAGACAAGCACCTAGATCTGCAAAGCAGGGCTGAGACTTATACCCTCTGCCGTAGCAGAAACGGAGGCCACAATACTCTGCTAGAGCTGAACGGACTTGAGCCACGGGCAACCGACCGGTGCTGTAATGGAGGCACAGTACTCTGCAAGAGCTGGTAAACTTGAGCCAATAGAACCCGACCCGTGCAGTAACAGAGGCACGGTACTCTGCAAGAGCTGGTAATATTGAGTCAATGGCACCCGACCGATGCCGTTACGGAGACAACAGTATTCTGCAAGAGCAATAGAAATGAGCCAATGGCACCCTGCCGGTGCTGTAACGTAGGCAACCGTATTCTGCGAGAGCTGAACGGAACGCAACCACAGGCTCACTGCCGGAGTAGTAATCGGAGGCAACAATAGCTCTGCAGGAAATAACGGAAGGCTCAGTGGTAACGGAGGCAACAGTGCTCTGCAAGAGTTAACGGAAGGCTCAGTGGTAACGGAGGCAACAGTGCTCTGCAAGAGTTAACAGAAGGCTCAGTGGTAACAGAGGCAACAATGCTCTGCAAGAGTTAACGGAAGGCTCAGTGGTAATGGAGTCAACAACAGCACTGCAAGAGTTAACGGGAGGCTCAGCAGTAACAGAGGCCACAGTGATTCTTAGTCTGGCTGGGCCAGACTAAGCGGGAGTCAGAATGTCACTCAGGCGACGCGGAGGACAGGAACAGGATAGCTGGGCCGGAACTCAGCGCAGGAACGTCAGACAAGCCGGGTCAGGTCACGGAGCAGGAACGTCAGCCAGGCCGTGTTGAATCACGGAGCAGGAACCTCAGACAAGCCGGGTCAGAACATGGAGCAGGAACGTCAGCCAGGCCAGGTCGAATCAAGGAGCAGGAACCAGAAGCGGAGTAGTCAGACGGGCCAAGTCGGAACACAGGAACGCAGGAACACAGAAACACAGTAACTCAGTAGCACTGGTATAGGAACACCACGAAAGGGCACCCGACAGGTGCCAGAGGCCCAGTATAAAAAGGCCACACTGGGCGGGCCAAACCAAGCTCAGCCAATGGGAGCGCAACACAGAGAGACTGACAGGAAAGAGCATGGGCACCGTGATAACAACAGAGCAGATTTCCTGAGCCAGAGGATGGTGCATCCAGAAGAATGGTACTTTCATCCCAAGATTTTTTCTGTCACTCACAGAGAAAAGGGGAATGCCCACCAAGCACAACACAAAGGTATTCCAGTTTTTCTTTCTATTTCCACAGGATAATCCAGTTGCTGTACATGCTCTAAAACAGAAGTGGGACTTTAGGCTAGCCTTTCTCTTCCCACTTCTGTTATTCATTCCTGTTTCCCTGAAGAAAGAAGACCACAGTTATATTCATAGCTACATATTGGCCGAGGAGGTCATGGTTCATTCTTCTCAAGTCTATGTCTCAGGCGGGTTCGATACTGCTTCCCTCAACATCAAATCTCCTGTTCCAGGGCCCAGTGCCTCATCCATAAGAAATCTGAATCTGGTTCCTGAATCCCATCTTTCAAGTGAACAAGGACTGTCAGACGGGGTGATTTCAGTATTGTTTGGTCCCAGAAGAAGCAGTATGTCTGCTGTTTATAATCACGCATGGTCAAGATTTTCTTTCTGGGCCAACTAACATTCTATACATCAGGGAACCTAAACATGCTGTTTAGATTGGATTCCATAGTCCTCAGCATCCCTTCAGATTTCCATCCTAAGGGGGTTTCGTCCTTCCACAGAATTCAGGAATTAAGTACTGTTTCCATATCATCATTGCCTGGATGTCAAGAAGTGCATACTTTGCTATATCCAGAGAACTGGGGAATTTAGGAACACCTCATCCTTTTTGTAACATTTTTTAGTCCAGTCTAAGGGTAAGAAGGCTTCAAAATCCTTCATTGAAAGATGACTTTGTGAGGCAATTGAGGAGGCTTACAAACCAAGAAACTCCGATCCTCCTGAGATATCAAGGCTCACTCTACCAGATCTGTGGCATGTTTCTGGGCTGAGAAAGCAAAGGCCTCCATGGAGCAAAGTTGTAGGGCTGCTAACTGGCGTAATATCCATACTTTCATCAATCGTTATCGTCTAGACCTGCAAACAGTGATGGATTCTGCTTTTGGACATGAGTGTTGGAAGCAGTCTGTGAACCCAACCCTGGTTTGGCATCAAGGAGTCCCAGAAGGAAAAAGAGAATTTTTCTTACCTGTAGATACTTTTTCCTCTGGGTCTCCATAGGTAGCACACAGATTTCCTTCCCTTCTTTGACCAGTTTTTGTCTAAGCAATAATAATAAAAGATTCATGCATACTTTGTTTTGGTTCTGGTTGGCTTTGCTCAACATTGGGGATGGTGGGGGAGGGTGGTCCCTTTTATAGTTTTTTTACCTGTCTTGACTAGGTAGGTGGCGCTGTCTTTCTCTCTCTCTTGATGTGCTACCTACGGAGGACAAGAGGAAATGGAATTATCAGGTAAGAAAAAAATCCCTTTTTCTGAATGCAACAGTAGGCATTAACCACAATTAACTGACTTAAGCTCTCATTAAAAACAGCACAAAAACAATTAAACAATAACAATTACACTTGTATCAAAAATAGGAGTAGGGGTCTTATATGGCTGTACTGTCTGTTTTTTTATTGGTTATGCAAATGATCTGTGCTGCTATGGTTACAAGTAAAGGAAGTTAAGCAAAATATGAAGCTTCCTGTTATGTGGTAAAATTAAACAGTGACAATTACACTTGTATCAAAAATCAAGTTTAGGATTGTATTTTAGGAATGTAACTTATGAATAGTGAATTTTAACGCATGCTAGCTGTAAGTACACAATATTTAAAGTTTTATCAACCAATTCTATTTTTAGTAGTTAGTATTTCTTTCAGTGCCAGAGGGGTACAGAACTCATTGCAAAGGAGATATATTTTAATTGGACAGTAACATAGACTTATTATTAATTAATTATTCCTAAAAATAGATTTATAGGACTTTGCTTGCCCAATTTAAGATTAATTGTCTCATTGAATAAAACGCACCCAGAGACCGATCGCCAACTTTCTTTAATTTATTTAATTATTACAATGTTACAATTTTTAAGACAAGATTAATGTTGAGTTTTCTGAAAAGGACAATTAATTGATACAATGCAACACTATGTACTTACATCTTTTTTTTGTATCTTCAAGAAACCTCATCAGGAAACCACTAATTAAGAGGATGCACTCTGAATAAAACTGCACCTTAGATTGACCACTAAACATTAGCTATTCTAATGTAAAAAATTATTATAAGTAGACTTTTAATTTTCTGTCATCTCACTTCTTCAAAGCATTTCTTCAATACAATGCTGAGAATCATGCTCGGCGCAGCAAAAATATGATTTTGAAGGTACATGGAAACTAATTATTGATCGTTTGGAAAAAATAAATAAATAAGGTTCAGTACTGCTTCCTCTTTCCCCTGGGTCTTCAGGAAAAAAATGAAATCTTCTTCTACCAGACCACAGTGTGATGAAATAAATTAGTATAATGATTTATGTTTACTGTTTTAGTCAATTCTGATAGAGATTATAGAGACAAAATGACAAACTGCCTTAGCAGTAAACTTAAATCATGTCAGCCAATCTTTAGTTTTTCCTTACTCTAATTGCTGACCCTGTTCATTTATCTTCCCTGGCAATCTTTGGAAGAAATACTAGTTTAATCAGTGAATGTGCAAAACTCCAGAGATAAAAAAAGTTTAGCCTAATTTGTCTCCTTAAATTGTAATGCCCTTAACATTAAACCAGCTTTGATTTGAAGGACTTTTAAGAAAACCTAATGCTTTTTAAGTTCCTTTCAAGGGGAATGTTTGACAATATATGATTACACAGGCCTGATTTCCATTAGGCAGAGTAGGCAACTGCCTAGAATGTCAAATTCTGAGGGGCACCTCAGCTGTGCTAGCCATACCCACATTTTAATTGAGGGTGTGGCCACTGGCCAGGACAATCTCAGTGTCACTGCACAAATTTTTATGATGTTTTACTGGCTATTATTTAACTCTTTCAGTGCCAGGCACTGAAATGGTTAAGCCCTTTGACTCTAGAGAGGTCTCCAATGCATTGCTAAGCAATGTGTTGGAGATATCACTAGCAAACAAGAGCTAAAAATCTTTGTTTTTTTCACTGAATGTTTTAGGCTAAGGGTATTTTCTGTGTCAGGGAACAATGGGTGGGACTGGGTGCAGGATCAAGTAAGGAGTTAAATGTGGTCCTAGGCAGAGTAAAGGGTATCAGTGATGCCTTGCCTAGGGATACCTGGGATATCAACCTGGCCGTGTGAATACATATACACTGTTTTCTGTATTTTATAAGAAAAAGAGTTGCAATTCTGGAGCAGATCAGCTGTAACATAGGGGAGAAAACACCCTTTGATTTAAATGGCTTTTATAACCCCTATAATGCTATAGGTTGCCAACACTTTACAAAGCTCCATTTAAATCAATGGAGTATTGGTTTGCTCCAGAACTGATACAGATCAATATATTTCAGCTTTTTGCAGTGAAATACATAAGGCATGACAGAAGGCTCTTTATTGATCAGTACTGACAATGTTTTTATTAAGTACCATAATGTTAAACAGAGAAATGCAGCAATTGCTGAGCACTATTTTCTATGATAAATCAAAGAAGCAGTATGTTATTATGGAATAAATCCATATGTATGTTTATTATTATATCCTCTACAGAATTTCTTATAAAGACAAAGACGAACATGGCAGTCTTCAACATTTACAATACTTTATAAAGATTAAGGCCTGCCATCACACCTCTAGAACATACTGTTGAAAATACAACTTAATCATTGTTATTGGATCCGTAAATCACTAGAAGCCACATTCTCCAATTAAATAAGTAAATTAAGGATATACATGCAAGGGATCTCTGACATGAGAAGGGATGGTCTACAACTTGCAAAGTTCTTGCAGTAAAGTAGCAAAAATGGGGACATATTATGAGGCTCTTATTTGCAAGAATATCCATTGAAAAATCAGCATTGAGGGTTTTCCTTGAAAATTCCAGTGAAATAAAGTGGAATTTCTCTCATCCCTAGTCATGAGGTATATCACAAAGAGACTGGTACCACTGATCTAGTGAAACAACGTTAATTTTCTTTGAAATCAGACAGTATGATGTGATTGGTTTTATCAAAATGTGCCCTCTTCCTTATTTTAGGATTGATATACTTATCTCTTTTGATGCTGGAAGTGATTTCCAACACATTGCAATACCTACCTAGCACCCATCTGGTTATACATACTTGTAATGATAAATGCAAAATAAAAAAATGATATTTTTTCAAAATTGTTGGATTATAACTTGTTACCTTGGTGGGTGTTACCAGCAGTGGGTGTGCCTTTAATACTTTGAAGGAATATATATATATATATATAGGATGAAAAAAACACACTCACAGGTCTTTTTGAAGGTGAAAACATGTGCTGATTTATTGAAATTGGCCTTATCTTAGGCCTTTATAAAGATTACCGCCTAAATGTCAATTTCAATAAATCAGCACATGTTTTCACCTTCAATAAGACCTGTGATTGTGGTTTTCTTCAGCCTGTATCTACAAACGATTTAAGGCTGGCACCCAGGCAAGTTATACCTTCATAAACAGTCAGTGCTCCATTCCTACAAACTATATATATATATATATATATATATATATATATATATATATATATTGCCAGATGAAGCTTATATTGCCAGATGAAGCTTATTTGTCCCAAATGTCTGTAATGAGGAAGTCTCCATGTAGGTACCACCATCTTTGTCCTGATATCGATGTCTGCAACACCCAGAGCTTATGTCAGGAGAAGTCAGCCAGCATCAAGTAGGATGAAAGGAGGATTTAAGAGCTCATTGAGACCAGGGAAGGCCAGTAGGTGCCTGGGATAAACATAATATATTAACCTATGCCCAGCTCTCACAACTTTAATATATGGGGGAATAGAGCAAGATGCAAGGACATGGCAGGGTAAAGCTCTCCCTGCACTTGTAGTGAGAATGTGAGGAGAAGGAAAGTGGTTCTTGAAGCATGTCATGCTCTCATTCAGTATAGCGTAGACATCAGTTAGGTATTCATATTTATTGTTAGTGTTTGGATGCACCTGTTTGTATTGGTTTAGCAAAACAGCATACACATTTTGGAATAGAACGGGCAAACAGGTAAGTTCAGTCTCCACTCATATACTCTTTCTTTCTCAGTCTCTTCAACTGAAAGAGGAGCGCTACTAAATACCGACCCTATTATGTATTCCAGTTACCATATTCATATTTGTCATGCTGCATGATATTCAAGCTGAATATGTGCAATTCTGGAGTAAACCAAGTGCAGCATAGGAGGGTAATTAACATTTTCATTGCTTTAACATTTTGAGTGCCAGAGGTTTGACATATTTTGTCCCCGTTCCCCCCCCCCAAGGAAGCCAGGTGCTTTTTCAACATTTGGCAATCCATTGGTTTAGGTATGATTCCTGGAGATAACTTTTAAATTATATTTGGAAAACTATATATTGTTTTTTTTTTGTCAGAACAAATTCATCTTTTTCAAGGTGGCCCTCATGAAATTTAGCATTATGCAACAAGCTATGAATGCATAAGTACAAAAAAGCACAAAATTACTTATTTTGCTTATATCATATATTATATCTCAAAAACATTTAAGTTGGTTGTGAAAGTTTCAATTATTTTTAAAAGCCATGAACCCCTTGAGCACAAAAATACTAAATATGTATACTTTTACCTACATACATAGCCTGCTTGGACCCCTAATTAACAGGAACACAAAAAGATATTATCAAGTTAATGAACTAAAAATGCATATTCCATTGGTTACATGGTAAAACTGCCGTTTATTCCTACATGAAATTGTAAAACAAGGAAATTTTGTTAAAAATAGAGTTTTTAAGGAAGGTTTCAGAAATTTCCACTAAAGTCACTAATTACTGTACAACATCTCAAACAAGCTTAGTGTAACAAACCAAAAATGTGTTAAATATAAATACCATGTTCCTCCTGAGTGCGTTGATACCCAAAATGTATAGGTTTACAATGTGTGTCCTTTTTCTGGACCTGAAACTGATAACATGACATAACAGAATTTCTACTAGCATTTTCATGCAGATAACCAGAATGCACTATGTGTAGTCTGAAGGCATAATTATACCATAAAATCAAAATAACCCCATAAAAGAATATATTTCCTGAAAATAGATATCTAACTCACCAAATGAGGGGTTACTTGCTTTTATACCGCTATCCTGATGTCGCAAATGTTTCTTTTTTGCATCATGTGAGCACTGAAGGTCCTCCTCCTCAATCTGTATGTTCGTAGACAGCCGGCTGGAGGAAGAGGTAAAGGGAAGGTGATGATCACTTTCCTAGTCACAGCATTAATCATCTATCCTACCAGACAGTTGAGTAATGCCAGGGGGGCATCAAGAGGGGTCCTTCATGATGTGCATTTTTCATATACTTGATCACTCCCATACTCACGGGAGCTATCATGTATATTGTGAAATCTTACACCCTCCCTACACACAGGGCAAGTCTGAAGTTTCTCCGTGCACCGGTTCTAAGGGAAACCTTGTAATTTCCAGAAGGTTGGCCATGCAGGCCCACTTTGAAAACCAAGTGAAACTTATGAGGATGGCACTTAAAGGGTTAAACTGGGCTTTTATCACCTTTAATGCTAGGGAGGTCTCCAAGGCATTGATTTGCAATGTTTTGGAGACATCTCAGCATTTAAGGGGTTTAAAGCCCTATTTGGATCAATGGAAATCTTTATAAACAACCCCCCCAAAAACACATACATACACACACACACACACACACATTTTGTGCATATAGTTTTCCTAAATAAATGCACCTATTAGCCAATTGCTAAATAAGTCCCTTTTTGACAGATTCTCTTGTGCTAAAGATATGTGCTCATATGCTGAGATTCTGAAACCCTGTATTCTGGATGTGTCCAGAGAACTCAAGTTCTAGAATGCAGAGCATTTAAGGGGTTTAAAGCCCTATTTGAATCAATGGAAATCTTTATAAACAACCCCCCCAAAACACATACATACACACACACAGACACAGACACACACACACACACACACACATTTTGTGCATATAGTTTTCCTAAATAAATGCACCTATCAGCCAATTGCTAAATAAGTCCCTTTTTGACAGATTCTCTTGTGCTAAAGATACGTGCTCATATGCTGAGATTCTGAAACCCTGTATTCTGGATGTGTCCAGAGAACTCAAGTTCTAGAATGCCTATTTGACATATCAACATGTAGTGGAAATTTATATTAATCCTGGGAACATGGGATTAAAAGCCAAACTAAAAATCATTTGTTGAAATAGATGGGGGAAATTCATAAAAAGTGTTCTTAAACTTTTCTGCATGTTGGACATTAAAATATTGCTAATGAGGTACAGTGAGGTGCTATTTATAAATGAAAAACGGCAGTTTTTAAATTTAGTGTAAACCTCTTTTCTATCAATACATTTACATCACTTTTTTAACCCTTTGAGTGCCAGAGTGGTATGGAATGCATTGCAAATCTGTAAAAATGATAGCAAAAATGTTGTTGCAATTAGCAACATTTCTTTACAATTTTGCCGTGCCATCATTTTCCCAGAAACTCAACCCACTAAGTGTTAACACTTTCTTAACTGGTGTTCTTAACTTTTAATTGCAAAACTGACATTTTAGCACAGATTACAGCCATTTTTTCTTTTTTACTCCTCATTTATAAATACTCCCATGTCTCTAACATTCAAGAGGTTAAATAAAAGAGTAAGCTTTGTTATGAGCTGAAAAAGCGGAAACAACAATACTAGGACACTGGATCAATGCTACCTAACATTTGCAATGAAGAATAGCAGAATGAAACAGATGTCTCCAAAATCCCACCAGGAATTTCACTTATAAATAATTTTACCTTGTACTTCACAAGCACTGTCAAAGATGGCCATTACATTCAATGGCGTCAATTAATTGCTGCAATTTTTAATGACAGGTTCCTTTGTAAAAACATCCAATATTGTTTCAAGCATATGATTGATGCTGGCGTATATTTGATTTGTAAAGGACTGTTGATTTTTTTATACTACTTTTAAAGAGTCCCACTGCAGCCAATCAAGCGATCAACATCAAATTCTTAGATTCCCTCTTGGAAAATAAGAGGAAAAAAGACAATTCAACTGTTTGCATCATTCTGAGACGCTATTAGACATTTTATGCAGTTTTCCTCTTGATAAATTACATACATTTTTCCTAGAAAAGAAAATTGTCAAAAAGAACTTTTTGGGACTTAGCACTGTGCTAATTAGGACAATATAATATCTCAAGAGAAAAGTCAACTATCTATTAGCAATTTATTTCACCTACAAGCTGTCATAACATTTTATTTTATCTAATATGGCTTTGATGAAATATGTGTATTGTTCTTTCTATTTTCCAGTAACTGCAACCATTATGAAAGGATAAACAATACAAGCTTCTGCCAATTACTTGAGCACAGATGTATAAAACAAAGCAGTAATGTCGGTAATGTTGCTGTGGAGGATCAGACACATCAGTTATCCATGCTCCGTGCCACAGGATTATTCAGTTAGGAGACTTAAATGGAGTCAAAAGTCAACAAGCTTAACCCTTTAAGGACCAGAGGCGTGTCATTGTCCACCCCGCTGATCCTTAACCCTTTGAGTGCCAGAGAAGTATCAAATGCATTGCAGCACATCAGGGTCCCTGTCTCTGTCATCTATCAATATTTTTAAAATTATTATTATTTTTTAACTGTCCCCCCTTGTTAACTGTCAAAAAAACAACAACAAAAAAACAACTTCCTGTTCATCTGCTTCTATCCCCAGATTCTCCTAGCACAGAGATAACAGTCAGATCAGGAGGAAATTTGGATCACCACTTCCTGTGTGTTTCCAGTCAGAATTTTGGAGTATTTGAGGTAATTCTATTTTGCTTCTTTCTTGCACCCCCAGACTCTACTGACACTGAGATTACAGCCAGATCAGGAAGGAACTTGGATCAAAGCAGCCTGCATCTACTTGGTCACAAAGAATTTTGAGGTATTTGGAGTAAACCTCCATTGCTCCCCCACACACCTTCAGACTCCCCCAGCACAGAAATAATAACAGCCAGATCAAGAAGGGGCTGGGATCATGGCTTCCTGTGTCTTCCCATTCACTCACACAAAATTTGGGCCTTGTAGCATAAATCTCCTTTGCTCCCTTTTCACACCCCCAGACTCCCCTAGGATAGAGATAACACCAAGATCACGAAGAAACTTGGATCACAGTTGCCTGTGTCTTCCCAGTCAGTCAGTCACAGAGAATATTGGGGTACTTGGCGTGAATCTCCATTTCTCCCCACACCCCCCAGACTTCCCCAGCACAGAGATAATAACAGCCGGATCAGGAAGGAGCTTGGATCATGGTTGCCTGTGTCTTCCCAGTCAGTCACACAGAAATTTGGGATAAATCTCCTTTTGCTTTTGTCACACAGCCGCAGACTTCCTTAGCACATAGATAACAGACAGTTCAGGAAGGAACATGGGTCATGACTACCTGTGTCTCCTCAGTCAGTCACACAGAATTTTGAGGTGTTTGGGATAAATCTCCTTTGCTCCCTTCACACCCCCACAGACTCCCCTAGAACAGATATAATAACAGCCAGATCAGGAAGGAACTTGAATCACATCTGCCTGTGTCTTCCAAGTCACACTGAATTTTGGGGTATTTGGGGTCAACCTCCTATCTGTCTTCCTGTACCCCAGAGTCCCCTAAATTTCCCTAATACAGAGAACAGATTTCCTGCCTACAAGACTCTTTAAACTAAGCTTGAACTCTTGCTTTATTAGCCTGTCTTCTCTAGCTCAAAAATGTGCTGCTTTCCCTTCCTCTCACAAACACAGAATGGCATGCTGCAGGAACCTGACATCCCTTTTATACTATGCCTGGGGGAAAAGACGAGCAGCTTATCATGTGATGTGGAGAAATTCAGTCTTCCCATTGATTGACTGCACTTTTAGCAAAACAATTGCCGCTTGGAAAAGAGTGCCATTTTTCTCCTGTTTCACTTTTGAGGCAAAAATTTTCATCCATCCCTATAGACCAGTTTTCATCCTGTGTCCTCAAGGCCCACTCACAAGTAAAGACTTGAGGATTTCCCTACTTGAGAACAGGTGAGTGAATAAGACTAACTGAACCACAGATTTACTCCCCTGCACAAGCCTTGATATTAAGCAGCTAAATGCAGTTAGTGTACTGAGAACCATTGGTATAATGAATTCTCTAGCTGCTACCAATTGCACTAGAAAGTATCTTCCTTTATGTCAATGTTCATGTACTTTATTTTTATTCAGGAACAGATCACTCCATAAGCAAGCAGAGACTGGATTCTGAATAATCACAAGCCAAATTGTACATTAATTGTACAGGATCTACACTGAGACGTAATCTCCTAAAAATTTTATTTACTATGCTATGTGCTGCTCCATTTTTGTGAACTGACATTTATCCCTTTCTTATTTGTCCCAACTGTTATGCAAATTACAGTATTGATCTGTGGTGAGAGCTGTGATGTTTCAGAAATGTCATAATTTCGTTGAATATTTTACAAACTGTAAAAACAATAGTTTTATAACATTCTGTTTTACAGTACTGTGAAATCTTAGTTGAAAATATGTAATAAAATCCGCATCTCTTAATGTCACTTTATGTTATTTCAGCATCAAAAACTGTCAAAACTGCCTGACAATTAGATTCAGAGAATGTAAACATTAGTGACAAACCTAGAATTGCAGCATCTATAAATCATAGATGGTAGTTCTTATTATACACAGGTTGTGACAAGGATAATACAGAGAAAACCACCATAAAGTAATTTGAGTAATAGTAATAATTGATATAATTTAGTTTTGTTTTCAACTCAAGGGCTAACAGTATATCTTTGTATAATACACAGTTTCAAACTATCCAAAAATCATATTTCTGGAGAAGGAGATATTAGCTGTGACCATACAAGTGATGCCAAATGATCACCAATATCTTTTACTTCGTCCATTATTTTGCAAAACAGATATGTAAATCATGGGCAGAAAGTACTGGAGACCAATAGCCTAGTGCTCATACATTATTTCCTGGTTGTCATAAAAATATCAGGGTTCATACTGTGTTTAGTAAGTCGACAACTGTAACACCAAGAAATAAATCAGCCTTGTTGAGTTACTTAGGGGAACTGGAGATATTCTGGAGCAAACCAGCTGTGTTGGAGACCTCTACATTCAGGGAGTTAAACCTCATTAAAATCAATGTGAATTATGGCACTTTTTATGGAGCAGTTGGTTTTCTAAAGAATTACTCCAGGGGAAGATGCACTAAAGTTCGAAACATGTCCAGTGTGGTTATATTTTGTGGAACTGGACCAAAATCCATCCTGTTGCATGCACTAAGGTGTCCGACAGGTGGCGATGCCATCTGAACTCATACGGACAAACTTGCTTCTCTAAGACTGGCAAATGGTGGTTTCTGCCATAACTTCCAATACAGTCCTCAGTCCCGGAGAAAAGTTCACTTTATTATAAAGTGGAGAATAGTTTGCCATACTCCAAAGTGAGAACAACTCACCATACTTCAAAGCGGAGAACAGTTTGCCATATTTCACATTAACCTGGTTATAGATCTAACTGCTGACATACCATTACAGTTCATTAGCAGCTTTAGGCTCTCAGTCAAAGCTAATTCTTATTGCATATGGCAAGGTGTTTCTTATACTCAATTATACTTATAGACTTATACTTCATTATATCAAACCGTAGTGCATGTCAAACCACTGGGGGTGATGCACTAAGGTGTGATAACTAGGTGATAATGTAGAGATAACTTCCCCAATTCCTATGTTATTCTATGGAGCCAACTTTGGAGATCTTATTGTATAAACATAGAAACATAGAATTTGACGGCAGATAAGAACTATTCAGCCCATCTAGTCTGCCAATTTTCCTACTGTAAAAAAAACAACAACAAAAAAAAACAACCTCAAACCTTTTTTGGTCCTTGGTCTTTTCTTACATTAAGGACCGCCTTATGCCTATCCCATGCATGCTTAAATTCTGTCACTGTATTAACTTCTACCACTTCTGCTGATTGCTAAGCACTATAGAATAACAGAAACGGGAGAAGTGATATCACTGGAGACATAATTTCCACTTTATCAACTCTTTATCACTCCTTAGCGAATAACCCCCAGTTCTTATTAGTACATTAGCATGTTTTTTCAAAAAACTCACTGAAACAATATCTGTGAAACGTCATCATGCAATTTCTGCCATAGGTTCCTATGCGATCTTTCTGCAGTATTTGTGAACCACAAACATTGTTTGAAAAGAGTACTAAATGCTTTAGAGGACATTCTACAGATGGTAAGCATGCAAATATTACTACATCTATGACATACAAAGATGATATCTACAACACCGAAAGAAAACCAATAAAAAAATTAGATAAATAATAAATAACCAATAAATAAATAAACAAAATCATAGTTTAAAAGCACAGAGGTCTGTTGGTTTAATTGAATTGCATGGAACACTCTTGAACATTAGTTCTGATTTTAGTTAATAGGGACCTATTACCTATACATATTTTCATCTCATTATAGGTGTTTATTTAAACTGTCCATACCGTGTGCTTTTCCTTTTTTAACCAGTTTAATACTTTTAGAGATGTTTTGCTTAGTTGTTGGATAATTTAATCTCAGTAAACCATTATTCTCTGAGTTTTCTGATAAAGCATACATAATTAGTTATAAACAGAAAATCCCCACTATTTGCCTTTGTAGGCTGCTACAAATTATCACTGGTCAACAGAGGGATGGAATAAATTGGGAGGTATAATTATGCCAAGTCCTTTCAAGATCTAAAACATCATAATATATATATTACATATAACACAAAAAGAACTTAAAGGGATAGTAATACTTCGTTTTATCTTTATTTTATTTTGTAGGCATTAAAAAAACATGAAGAACGATGTAAGTCTTATCTCTCAAACCTTTATGATTTAAGAGATATTCACAAGCAAAGTACCCCCCCCCCCCCGTTCAGCCAGATCAGAAGGGAGGTGCCCAGGTGGACTGCAGAGAGGGACAATCTTCAATTAAGATAAGGGAAAAAGCTGAAAAACTTGTCAAGGGGGGAAGGGCTTTCATTGTTTTCATACAAAGAAGATTGTCCCCTGCTGTTATCTGTCTGGTCTTACAACCAGATTCACATCTGAGAAGAGATGGCTTACACTAGGAAAAAGGGGCGGGAGGGGAAAACTTTGCTTGTGAATATCTCTTAAACCATAAAGGTTTGAGAGATAAGACTTATATCATTCTTCATGTTTTTTTAATGCCTACAAAATAAAATAAAGATAAAACTTAATGTTACTATCCCTTTAAGTACAACAAGGAATGAGAGGCCCCTCCACAGTCCCCTAATTTAAGACAAACCGAAAGAAGAAAACAATATTGCTCTGCATACCTATATACACATAGACTTGTTTCACTGCACAATAACCAAAATATTTTATTAGACTAAGCCTCATCTGATCGATTGTAAAATTTTACAAACAAACAAACAATGCAGGCACACAAAGAATCAGTACAGTTCCTAATGCCTATGAATGAGCTGTATTAAATTTGACTTTTTTGGATAAACTTAAAAGTGGCCATTTTATTTTCAGGTAGTTTAAGGGAATTTATGCAGGGGTTCTTTACAACAGCCACACTAAATGGTTTCAAATAAATCACTATAATTAAAAATAGTATTTTTTTATTTTTCTGAATATTTAAATATTTACTAGCAATATTGGCACAGTATTGCCCGTGAGGTTAATAATGACTTAGCCCTTTCAGGTCCAAAAAGGTGTGCAACACACTGCAAAGCACTGCATTACACAACTCCCCATCAGTGTGTGTGTGTGTGTGTGTGTGTGTGAACATGTGAGTGAGCGTGAGTGTGGCGTATAAAGTTTGGCTTATGGTGTATAGCGTATAGCATTTGTCTATAGAGCTTTGCGTATAGCATTTGGCGTTTAGCGTACAGCATTTTTTGTTTGGTGTATATCACTTTGCATTTGGTGTATAGCATTTTGCACATTGTGTACATGGTTTTACATAGAGTGTTTGGAGTATAGTAAGCATTGTGCGTATTGCGCATAGCAATTTGTGTATAGCATTGTGTGTATAACTTTGTGCATATTGCATTTAGTATTTTGCACGTATAATTTTGTGTATAGCTTTGCTTGTATAGCAATATGCGTAGCATATTGCGTGTATTGTGTGTGTGTATGTATATTGTGTGTATATATTGTGTGTGTGTGTATATATATATATATATATATATATATATATATTGTGTGTGTGTATATATATATATATATATATATATATATATATAGTGGTGTGTGTGTATTATTTTGTGTGAATGTATTGTGTGTGTATATTGTGTGTGCGTATATATAGTGGTGTGTATGTGTGTATTGTAGTCCTTCATCTCCATGCAGCAAAATCACACCCCCCATGCTTGGACCAATAGGACAGACAGTATAGAGAAAACTTGAATGACTCTTCCTTACTGCCACCCCTGGTGTGTTTGCCAGGCACACAGAAGTCTTCTTTTATATATGTAGATAGTTATATATGGGAATATATATATATGTAAATGGAATCAAAGGAGAGCTTATTCTACCCATGGGAAAGCAATGAGCTGTTCAAACCTCATTTAACTCATTAACATACATTACAAATGTTAATCGATCAAAATGGAGACCTCTCTAGCATTCAAGGGCCTAAAAGCTCCATTTTCTTTGATCAAAACATGCAGCTGGTTTAATCCAGAATTGCTTCTCTTTGGTTTAATGAATTGTGCCTAAAATACACATGATATTTTGTGGGTTTTTTTAACAAGGATGGGCAATTATTTTTGGTCTGAGTGCCAAATCTTTGTTCAGATGCTTCAGGTGGGCCGTAATTGTATGGCATCTCCAAACAGAACAAGTGCATTGCATGTATGTGTGTGTGTTTGTCTGTATGTGTGTGTGTCTGTGTCTTAGTGTTTGTGTGATTGTTTGTATGTGTGTTTGTATGTGTGTGTGTGTTTGTCTGTATGTGTGTGTCTGTGTGTGAGTGTCTGTGTGTGTATGTGTGTGTATATTCCTAACTAAATCCTTAATACTCTTAGGAATCCCCTTATGAGTGAAAATTACAGGGTGGTATGTCTGTCTGTTCCTTGTGCTTCTAATCGCACATCTTTAAAGTGAAAGTAACTGTCTCTCATTGCAGTTTGGCAGTATGATTCAATGTATGAAACATGTGCTTCATGTTAAACTGTATCATTCTTATTTTGCAAAGAAAGCCAAAAGTTATATTTTTCTCTGTATAGCAGCACTTCTAGGTGTGTAAAGCCAGCCAGCCCCAAGGTTTAGATAAAATTGGCCCTTGGACTCAGCCCACAGGCTGTATATTGCCCATCACTGACCTGAACCCATCAAGAGAGATTCAAGCTCTCACTTCTTACTAATTGGAAGTAATGAAATTACAGTATATGTGCTTTAGTAATCAATTATTTTGTGTTCTTATAACATAGAACCTGTTTTCAGGAGGAACTTCCAAATAGACTCATTACCTTTAGAGTACATTTACCAAGTTGTCTGTCTTTGAGATAAATGTCAAAATATTTTGGTTATCTCAGGCTCAATTGAGATTTGAGTAGGAAAAAAAGCATCGCTTAAAAATGTAATGATGAGTTCCAGGCCAAGAGGCTGCCATGAAATGTCCTTCATATCTTTTTCCTTGAAACATTCCATGCCAATTCCTTTTTTTATCATTTTAAAGGGATTTTGTTAATCTTTAAATAATTAAAGAACATTCTTATTTTAAATGCTTTATCTCACATATATTAATGAAGAATCAGTATGCAAGTCATTGCCGTGGGTATCTGGTCAATTAAACAGTAAAGGTTAGTACAAAGCTGTCAGTTGATCAATATGTTTATACTAGCAGGTTTTGCCATGTCAGTCAGTGTAATTCCTAATACAATAGACAAGATGTCTTCAAAATAACTAACAAGGCATTTCTTCACAGCTACCTGTTAACTCATTAGATATCAGAGGTATCTTAAAGAAATTCTTAAGCAAGATGTTACACACACACATTTTATATGTACAGTACTGTGCAAAAGTCTTAGGCAGGTGTGAAAAAATTCTGTAAAGTAAGAATACTTTAAAAAATAGACATTAATAGTTTATTTTTATCAATTAACAAAATTATAGTAAAAAGAAAAATCTAAATCAAATCAATATTTGGTGTGACCACTCTTTGCCTTCAAAACAGCATCAATTCTTCTAGGTACACTTGCACACAGTTTGTTAAGGAACTCGGCAGGTAGGTTGTTCCAGACTCAATGATGTTGAGATCAGGGCTCTGTGGGACCATACCAACACTTCCAGGACTCCTTGTCCTTCTTTATGCTGAAGAGAGTTCTTAATGACATTGGCTGTATGTTACGGGTCGTTGTCATGCTGAAGAATAAATTTGGGGCCAATCAGATGCCTCACTGATGATATTGCAGAATGGATAAGTATCTGCCTGTACTTCTCTGCACTGAGGAGACCATTAATTCTGACCAAACCCCCAACTCCATTTGCAAATATGCAGCCCCAAACTTGCAAGAAACCTCCACCATGCTTCACTGTTGCCTGCAGACACTCATTCTTGTACCTCTCTCCAGCCCTTCTGCAAACAAAAGGCCTTCTGCTACAGCCAAATATTTCAAATTTTGACCCATCAGTCGAGTGCACCTGCTGCCATTTTTCTGCACCCCAGTTCCTGTGTTTTCGTGCATAGTTTAGTCACTTGACCTTATTTCCACATCAGAGGTATCGGTTTTTGGCCTCAAGTCTTACATGAAGACCACTTCTGACCAGATTTCACCGGACAATAGATGGGTGTACCAGAGTCTCACTGTGTTCTGCTGATTCTGAGCTGATGGCATTAGTGAAGGGCAGAAAGCATGTCTTTCATCTGCTGCATTAAGTTTCCTTGGCTGACCACTGCGTCTACGGTCCTCAACATTGCCTGTTTCTTTGTGCTTCTTCAAAAGCACTTGGACAGGACATCTGGAAACTCCTGTCTGCCTTGAAATTTCTACCTGGGAGAGACCTTGCAGATACAGTATAACTACCTTGTGTCTTGTTGCTCTGCTCGGTCTTGCCATGGTGTATGACTTTTGAAATTAAACTGTCTTCGGGAACCTCACCTAGCTGAGTTTGGCTGCTCCTCCACCAGTTTTATTCCTCCTACACAGCTGTTTCTGTTTCAGTTAATTATTGTGTTTCAACCCACATATTAAATTGATGATCATTAGCACCTGCTTGGTATAATTGTTTAATCATATACTTGACTGTATGCCTACAAAATCCCTGCAAGTGTACCTAGAACGTCAAAGGGTGGTCACACCAAATATTGATTTGATTTAGGTTTTTCTTTTATTCACTAAATATCATGGTGTTAATTTATAAATATAAACTATTAACATGTCTATTTTTGAAAGTGTACCTACTTTACAGCATTTTTTCACACCTTCCTATATATATATATATATATATATATATATATATATATATATATATATACACATACATACAGTTCATGGAGAGAGACGGCACTCACAGAATCTTTTTTCAAAGCTTGAACAGAGTTACATTTATTGGAATCTACGTTTCGGCTGTCACTGCAGCCTTTATCAAGATTACAAATGTGTAGCAAACAACCCATTTATAAACCCATTCCAACATGAAAAAAGAGCGCCAAACAATCAGTGCTCCAATTAGAAAACTTGCTACAGTGATTATCTAATAAGTGATGTAGTACGGTATAAAACCTGTTGTGTTCAGTTAAAATCTAATCATATGTAAAACATCCACTAGTGTAGGGGAGTATACATATAAACCTCATAGTGACGTATTGCTGTACATATGATACAAAAAACAAAAATAAGGTAAAATAAAATAAAAAGAAACAACTCTTACCCCTATAGATGACGTATATTAGAGAATATAATACAACATAAACTATATAAAGAAGGATAGACTGTATGACACTAAAGTCAATAATACCATAGATCTGGCCAAAGACAGGGATTGCTAAAAACAAAAGTCTGTATGGTCAGGTAGCGGAATAATAGACTCCGATATTGGAGTATAGTTGTTGTCCAAATGTTTCGAGATTAAAGGTGCAACATTATAGAATAAGCATATGGTATAGATATAACTAATAGGCTCTAGTCTCACATGGCCGAACATACCTCAAAATGACTACTGTTAGGTATCATAACTGATAAGATAATAGTAAGTGACAATCATATGGGGTCACTCCTCCTCAAGTGTAGTTGAATCACAATCGTGTTATTACAGTGGACTGGTCTAATATATAGATATACCTGATAATTTACCTTTCAATATATAAATGGATGTATAAATATGGAAAAATTATATCCCTCAGCTGGATTTCTCAATCATGTAGTGAACGGTATAAAGCCTCCCATAGAGAAAGAGCCCATGGTACCTACTATATCTGGGTGTATGTAGAGCATCCCATCATAATAACATATTATATCAACATCTTATAACAATCAGCATCCTTATTATCAATCCTGTATAGATACATCCTTTTTACAAAAAATGACATAAGATAAATCATCTATAGTTCGTCAAAGATATCACAGTCATATTGCTGACGAATATTAAATGTTCATCAAATGCACAACCCGCATATCCTATATAATAATTCGCTAAGGTTTGTCAGAAGCCATCATGTGCAGTGGAAACGGCTGTGCGCGCTTTAGCCATGAGCAGTACAGACTGCCTGCACCGTGGCTGTTATGGAGCGAATTCAGACTGGAGTCGCACAGAGAGGACTCCGGTATGAATTCGGACCGCTTCACTCCATATCAGCCGCGGCATGGCCACTCTCTACTGCTCATGCCTACAGAGGTGGAACTGTGGCCCGTGTAAACCGGCCTTTCAACTTGTAAGTTAATATGCGGACGTAATCCAAGGCATACGTGTGTCCCCATAATATAATCACTTATCTTAATTTAGAAGAGTTCCTCACTTCGAGGGTAATGAGCGTCCAATTATCTTGCAGCGTGCTCTACTAATAGCTATTGGAAGTTCATATCTCAGATAATCCAAATTCTTCGCTTCACTCCATATCAGCCGCGGCATGGCCACTCTCTACTGCTCATGCCTACAGAGGTGGAACTGTGGCCCGTGTAAACCGGCCTTTCAACTTGTAAGTTAATATGCGGACGTAATCCAAGGCATACGTGTGTCCCCATAATATAATCACTTATCTTAATTTAGAAGAGTTCCTCACTTCGAGGGTAATGAACGTCCAATTATCTTGCAGGGTGCTCTACTAATAGCTATTGGAAGTTCATATCTCAGATAATCCAAATTCATGCATCTCAAGCACTTGGTATGATATCAATATATTGTAATCCATATTCATGCGTCTAAAGCATAGATTGCAAATAATTAATTGACCAGTTGTAACTCCTTATATGATATGTGTCAAGTGTTTCCCGTATACTCACGTGTTCAACCCCAAAACTAATATGGTTATCCATATATGCGTTTCTCATTCTGCTGTGAAGAGTTATAATCCAATGGAAATAAGCCATATATCTATATCAGTATAAATCCAGAAATGTAGTACAGCCGTTGCGGAATAACACCCCAAATCACTTATGTTAGACTAAATAAGGATCCGTAGTGGAAATCTTTCTTCTGTCAGCCATCATAATTGACCTTTTAGGTACAGCCAACATAAATCCATTTGAAGAAGACTTCTATAAAATCCATGAGACACCATTAATGGACCATGCACTGATCTCCATGTGATATCATTCTGTCAGGGAAATATGATGGTGGACCTCACCCGCATCTCCATGTCCCACTCCATTGTGAACGAGGGGAGGTTCCCCTCCTTGTACATCTGATGGGTGTTATTGGGGTATATATGATCCATATGATATTAGAGTCCCTGTTCTTCCATTCATCACAGATAAGAGATAATGTTAGTTCAGTTGGTCCTGGTATCATGCTGTATAGAGTGTAAATCAAAGTTTGATGATTTAGTAACTCAAGCTTTGAAAAAAAGACCCTGTGAGTGCCGTCTCTCTCCATGAACTGGATGTATTCTATGCCTTCTTAAATGTGCACCCATGTCACTGTGTAACAATTTACAGCGAGTGCATTCCAACATCCATTATACAGTATATATATACATGTATCATCATCAATGGGATGATCTTTTCAGTAACGTAAATACACAATGAAAATGGAATGTATTCAGAATATTTTTAGATAAATATACACATCAATATCTACCACTGGGTAATTAATACAAGACGAACAAATTATGATCAACATGGCTAAACAAACATTCACAGGGAAATGGGGAATAAAAGTCAGGCTTATGAGCTGTATGTCAGAAGGGTCAGATGAATGATTCAAATATATAAAGAAAGCAAAGCAATGAACTCTGAAACAAGCAAGTAGGCTACCTAACACTGAAAATAAGCAAACAAAAAGAAACAAAATCTCTCAATAACCTAGAAAAAAAATAATATAAAAAATGTGCTAAGTCCCAAGAAGAGATATATCAGATAGAATGGTGCTGCTCTTGTCCATAGGTAATCTTCCACTCTGAAAATAATACAGTAAAAAACAAAAAGAAAAAAAAAAAAACGAGCAAACTATCGCAGAAGGCAACAAGGCAAATCTTAAAAAGAGGCTAGAAACGTTTAAAGTGACTAAAGTACCCCAGTCTGGCATTGAAAGGGTTAAAGTGTCATGGAGAAAAAAACTCCATTGATCTAAACGGGGCTTTCAACCCCTTGATTCTGGACTATAGAGCATTTAAAACATTTTTCACTATTGAGGGCCTTACATTGCTGCCCTGCAGGCCACAAGCAGCATCTTTGACATGCCTAGTTTAAAGGGATAGAAATAATTTAAAATGACTAATCCCAATATTTTAGTAGTAAAAAAAAAAGAAATTATTTGCCCCAATGACATCTCTCAGACCTTTATGGTTGAGAGATATTCAGTCGTAAAGTCCCCCCTCCCTCCCAGTCAGAGTTGTAGCTGACTGCAGGGGAAACCTGTGTTACGACCGTCCGGCGGCTCTGCAGTAGAGCCACGATCGCGTTTATAAAAAAGAAATCATCCACTTACAAGGTCTTCTATATGTGCTTGGTTTGCAAGCACACGTAGAAGACCTTTTAAGTGAATGATTTCTTTTTTATTAACGCAATCGCGGCTCTCATATCCACAGGCCATCCAAAAATTAGAAATCTTAAACATAAATTATCCTGTTATAGTAGGCTGTGTGAGTTTGCTACATTGATTTTTCCCTGAGTTTTGTACCATGATTTGGTAGATTTATCTGTTACAATTGCACTGTTTTCCTCATTCCAAAATAGCCATTGTGGTGCATCGTGTAGCTGTCTTTTACCAATTTGTTCACCTTATCAGGATACATGTCTGTTGATTAGTGGGGAGAAGGCTGTTTTTTGTTCCTGACAAACTCCAGTGATTAAAATGTAGTGGCTTGCTCTTATTCCCTTGATAAAAGTGACAGCTGTAGAGTTTCCAGTGTTAGTGGATATGGTCCATGCAGATTGCTTTTTAATGAAAGCAAAATATTATCTTACCTAGAGACCCTGCAGCCTTACCTTGCAAATGCATCTAACTTGGCACCATATTCATCTGTGAATTAGTTTTACAGTTCATACTACTTATGTCAATAACCCTTTAAGGACCAGAGAGTGAGTAAAGCACTGCAAAGCAATGTGTTGCACACCTCTCCCTTGAAAGGGTTAAAGAGATCTTGTGCTTCATTCTCATGCTACAAGTTGTCATCTAAAATATCACCAAAGGCATGAACTATTTACTAATAACACTAAGACTATTTACTAATAACACTAATAACACTTCCTAATAACAATTAATGTCCAGTTACCTTAATTAGGGTAGAAGATCCTAATGGTCACCATGAATCAATTCTGTGTTGACTGAATCTGCAAAATAAAGCTTTAATTAATACTGAACATCCTCTCCATGGTGGTAAACATGATTTTTTTGCTTCAGGACTCCTGGTGGGAGATGTACTAAGGGTCAAAGCAACAGTAAGGTATGTCTAGCGATGTGTGTGTAAGACACTTTTCCATGGCAAATATGACCCACGTCACCATATACTCTAAGGACCGTATGTAGGGATGGGTGAAATTTTTAGCCTCAAACTGAAAAAGGAAAACATGGCACTTCCCACTGAGAGGGAAATTTTTCACAAAAGTTAAGATTTTCTGCTTTTTCTCACCTAGCTCATTGTATTTAAATCAATGGTAAGACTGAATTTCACCCACAAGTTTCCCTTCTTTTTTCTGCAGGGATAGTATGAAAGGGGTGTAAGGTTCCTGCAGCATGCCATTTCTGTATTTGTTAGACAAGGAGAAAGCAGCACAATTTAGCAGCTAGTTAGAACAGTCAAATAGTAAAATTGGAGTGTAGTTAAGGGTTTTTTTTGGTAGGAAATGTATTCTCAGTGTTAAGGGAATCTGGTGGCAACTGCCTGTGGGCTTCAAACAAGGCTAGCACTGAAAAAAATGCTGCTGAGGCAGTATCAACATCACAACAAGCCCCCACACCACTTCAGGTGCACCTCCTGCACCTCCTATAAAATTATTGGTGTTGGGGAATACTAATTTATCCCTTGAATGCAGACAGGAAGGAACTTTCATCAGCAACTGCAATGTGCACAATATGGAAAGGAAATATTATGAAATAGAAAAAGAACTGGGAAGTGTCACAACAATTAACAATTAACTGCACTCATATTCAGCAAAATGCACAACTGCAACCAAACACCTTGAAACTTAAGTCAGCAATGTAAAACCATGCCCAGAGAAACCAAGTATTGCTCTCACTATGGACTGTGTCCACTCCACCAGGGACACTTGATGTCAAGATACAAGACTTAGTAAAAATAATTAATCCTTGTTGCCACCACCTTAGCGTATTCAGTGGGATTGAATGTCTGCAGATGTTCCTTGATACCCTACATCTGATTGCTCTCCATCACATTGCTATGTGTGGTCAGCAGACCACACAATGTGCAATGGGTAGACACAAACTGCCAGATCCTCAAATAGATTCGCTATCAGCTGGAGGGAGAGGTAACTAAGGCAAAGGTGGTACACCAGACGAGGGGGTAGGGGACACTGAGGGTGCTGGGGTAGGGACCATCTTCCTGTACCTGGACCTTAACACAAGAAGATGATGATGACACAGATGTTACGCTCATCATCAAACTTCCAGCATGGGTTTCTAGTTTTCATCTGGAATTTTGGCAACCTTTCTTTGTGGCCTTGGGAAGGGACAAGGGGCACAGTGAGAGTGGCTCTCAATTTCTTTTCTGAGGGTTTGGCTTTTACTTACTTAACATAAATGCTAGGGAGTCTGTGTTGCAAGTGCTTTATGAGGGCAGATGTGCAAAGGTGTGTCACCTCCTTTCCTTTTTTTACTACCTTATTATACAAAATGTACGGTGCAGTCACTGATGACTGTGCCTGCTCCAAGGGAAAAATATTCTCACACCCATAATTGAGGGGAGAGGTGGAGTACAATGGCCTTCTTGTCTCCAGAATCATCTGCATTGGTTAGGGTAGGTGATGCTTCTGTTGCTGCCTTAGCATCATCACTAGAGCTAGGCCCAGGAGTATTGTGGCAGGTGGAGTCTGCCCTAGTCCCATATCAGTGCTTGAAGAAGCCAGTCCCATGTGGCCCTGGTGGTCTGTCTTCTTTATGCTGTAACAAATGAATGTCTGTCTTTCAGCAGCAGGAATTACAGCAGCAACAAACTCCTAAATGTCACTGCTGGTGGTGACAGTGATGCCCATCTCCTTTTGCATCAATTTCTCCCATTACTTATTGTTTTCCACCAAAAACACTCTCATAGTCTCCTCCACACCAGCTGCTCTACCATCACACTTACTGTTCATCACTACCATTCTCTTGCTGCTCTTTGGGACTGGCTGGGGATGACAAGTGTGACAGAGGGACCCCTGTTGTCATACTTGCCATGTCCTCAGAAGAAGGTGCCCTAGCAGCAGCAGGCACAGGCAGCTGACTGTTCTGCTGCTCATACTGCTATCCAGGAAATGACAACCATTGGGTAAGGGCCACTATGCAGGTTCCCTTTACTACTGGTGCTGCTGACATCCCCCTTCCCCTCTGTAGCAGCAAAATCAACAGCATCAGGGTTTATACACCCTCTCCTGCTGTAATTATTAATTTTAACTTTTATTTGTATGCTTTTTCTCTCTCCCACTCTCTGTCTGCTTCTAGTCTCTTTCTCTTTCACTGCCATTGAAAAATATAGGAGGGAAATGGAACAGTGTTGCCAAAATGTCAGAAAATCTGAATGGGGAATTTTCAACAGAGAGTTTTTTTTATACGGCCAGCTCTGTTCAAAACGAATTGCAGCCTACAAGTGGCTGGAATGTGCGCTTATGGACCTCCCAGCATATCAGCTTCTAGGGGGTTTCATCATCCCCTGCTAGAAGCTGATTGGCAGGGAGGTGCATAAGCCCACGTCTCAACCAATAGTAGGCTGTAATGCATTTTGTACAGAGACTGGTCGTATAAAAAGCCAAAATTCCCCAATTTGGACTTGGGCAATGGCCCAAAAGGTATGGGGGGGTCTGATTAATTTCTGAAGCCACCAGCACAGTTAGCGGAGGCAGAGGCACCTTGAAAGGTCTTTTACTTATTATCAAAAAAATGCCTTACAATTGTTTAGCACCGGAATGGCAGCATTTTAATTGTAACAGATATGCCAGACTGCATTTAACCCTTAGAGTGCTGGAGGGATACCCCTCCAGCCCTCAAAGGTTTGATTCAGACATATCTTTGAGGCTTTTTTTTTTCTTTTTAAAAAAAACATCAATCATTGATATTTTTCTACTTTCAAAATACAGATTGTAAAAGAGAAGAAACAAGAAGGAGGATTACGGAAAAATGAAGATGGAAGATAGAAGATTGAAGAAGAAGCCAACAGGTGCTCAGGACCCCACTGGACATCAGAATTACAGGTAAGTTTTATTTTCAGGGGAGGTTGTTAACTTTAGGGAGGTTAAACCGGTGAGTGCCAGCGGGGAATACAATGCTGTGTGATGCATTGCATCCCCCACTGGCACTCATAGGGTTAATATTCTATAGGTTTTAATCACATATTTAGTTACTTGGATGTATTGATATGGGGCTTAGGGCCCCATATAAATATATCCACGTGTCACTAGTGTACAGATCACTAGCCACACACGTGTGTGTGTGTTGGAAACCAATTTTCACCACGTTAGGAACTCTGCACCTATGTTTTAATGGCACAGTTTTATTGCCAAAAAATGTGCAGTCCTGAACATGCGTTGAAGCCACCACATACCATAGAATGGCAAAGTCAGCAAATTTTTAATTGTGTCCAGTAGGGCAAATTTTGTGGCTGTTGGACATTTTTAGTCGGCGGTGGTTTTTGACAGCACAATTAATAGAATAACAAACTCTGCAGTGAAAAACTACCATCGCCAATTTCGATTTTTACCGTTAAGAAGAGTATAGAGCCCCAGAGGGGTGTGAATTGCTTTGCAATGCATTTGGACTCTCATCTGGTTCTTAAAGGTTTAATAAATATACCTCTAGTTGCTGCCCCTGGTGAATGGAATACATCTTCCTCTTTCTGTAAGCAGAGCCTTGCTAAATTTGCTTGTCAGTAAGTTCACATCTTCCCCTGTCTGCGTGCAGGTACTTGGAATATTTGCTTGTTGCTAAATTCACATCTAAGTTATAAATTTGTTACCAGTCTTGCTACAGTCTTATTCCTTTTAAAGCAAGACTGCAGATCTCTCCCTTTTTGTAAAGGGAAAAATCTATAGGAATAGGTTGCTCAATAGGCCATGTTTAGAAATGCGCCAGTGCAGCCTATAACGTTAGTGGTTGAACTCAATGGTATGTACTACAGTGAACGATCACTATAATGCATAACAGCAGTCACACTCCACCAGATTTGATGCCCCCAAGCCCCACATAACATTCTCTGGGAAACTGACAGAGATGACAGCCAATATGTTGATGCCATATATTAAGATCTTGGCTCTGACTAAAGGAATACCCTGAAATGCCCACAGACTTTACAGTAAAGTGGATGAGGGTACATTTCCATCTGTGTGCATCAGTAACATCCATCCATTTCCCAGACATAAGCAATATACTATGAACACGTAGGGCTATGTGGGGCAAACCATTTGCACTATAGGGGAGAACTAAACATTCCCAAAAATTCCCATTGATTTATATTAACCCTTTGAGTGCCAGAGGGGTACGGAACACATTGCTTTGAAATGCGTTCCGTACCACTCTGGTACTCAAAGGGTTACTCAATGGGAATTTTTAGTTCTCCCCTATAGTGCAAATAGTTTGCCCTAGAACTCCACCACTTTTCTTTTTAACATACAGCCCTAAAGCCCTATGAGTACTGTGGGGTGAGCAACAGATTGCTAAGCAATCAGTTTCATACCCCTCTAGTATTTAAAGGGTTAAACTTAGTTTCCATTTACATGGCTGAACTTTTTTTATAGTATAAAAGCAGTTATAACACGTACACAACTTGTCCAAAGAGATGATTCATAGTTTATATGATTCTACAAAGGACTTTTATTTTACTAATTTATAGCTTGTCTGTTTTTGTATCTAAATCTATTATAACCCTTTTAGTCAGCACTCTCTTCTCCTAAGACCCTCTAGCAGCTGACCCACTTTTCTTTATCCTGTGGGTCAATAGTCTCTCATTATTTCTTCTCTCTTTCTTGTAAAACCTTTTCCTCTCTAAGGAGGTCACAAAGCAGCAGCAGTGTTACCAACATTGTTCATCATTCCCTTTATCTAGATTTCTCTGTTCTCATCTTCCCTAACCGGTAACCTTTACACACACTGCACTATTAATTGCTCAGCTGTTTGTGTGTCTGTTTACTATTCCTGTATTACATTATTAATTTTTATAATTCATTAAATACTAGAGATATGTTGCTGAAGACCTCTTGGAATATAGTGACACTAGCAAAACACAGATTTTCTGCAAGTGGGCCTGCCACTCCTGTGTTTGGGGAGCTATAACTTACTATCCTTGGTACTGTTTGACTTTGGGAGCCCTCATTGTGTTGCACCTCGTATCTGTTTGAACATGTAATCACATGGCACCCAATCAGGATCTCCACACTTCTTTAAGAAGCCAACACTCCAAGCATTTAGGGCTGGATTTTTGTGACTTGTCTGCATGATATAGCCTGTCTGTTTGTTTTCTCTGTCTTTGTGGCTTCTGTGCCTTTTGTACATCTGAGAGTCATAACCACTTAGCCTCCTAGAAGTGTTCACTGTCAAAGATCAGAGATTGCTTCATCACAGCACAGTGGATCTCAGCCAGTCAGCTGTTTGTATGTCCAGTGCAGCACTCAGGAGACCTGAACACCTCAGAATTTGTCTGACAGAGCTGATGGAGGTCTCTGTTTTTGTCACAATGGCTCCATAAGAAACCTTCATAGTCAGAGTTGGTCCATTTTCCTCCTCTACTTCTGAGGAGGTGTGGAGTAAAAGAAGGCATGCTGGGTACCTTTCATCTTCCTCATCAGATTCTTCTGAGAAGTATATTATGGGCCCCTCATTTCCCTTTGCTAATTTGAGCAAAACTAAAATTAAAATTGGGAAATAACAGCAAGGCCATGTGTTTGCCTGTCTCTAAGTTTATCCCTCTATCAAGATACTGCAGAGGGGTAACATCCTCCAATTCCCATTCATATGGGTAGTATGTTTATAAGGGCTATGAAGTGACACCAAAGAATGAGCAAACAACACCCCAAAAACAGGAGTAAGAGAGACCACTATGGGTCCAACAAATTCTGTGCTTATCCTAAGTGCATTATGCTTTTATGTGCCTCAAACGAGGCAAACACATAGTTTTGCTGATGTTTTCCAAATGTATTTTTATTTTTGCTCACACAAAGAAGGGGAAATGAGGAGGCTAGAATATCCTCAGATGAAGAATCTGATGAGGAAGAGGACAGGGGCTCAGGATTCCTTCTTTTATCCCCTACCTCTTCGTCAACCTCCAGGGGATACTTCTATTACTTCTGTTGTTGTGACAGAAATGGAGTCCACCACCAGTGTCAGAAAAAATCTGTGGTTTTCAGGTTTCCCATGAACTGCACTGACTGTGTGAAACGTGGTTTGGCTAATGATGGCAAGCGTTAATTTGGCTGATAAAACCCCTCCATCAAAATTGCTTTACAAATGGTAGGCCACTGACACTGAATTTGAAGTCAGGGATTTTGCCAAGCTGGTCTTTAGGGCATCCTAAGTTAAGGAGGGTGATTTGGTTTTGTGAAATCACATTGGCATCCATGACGTACAAGCCATGGTGGTCCTAGAGACCTAGCACTCCTCTCCATCACAGGAGGCTCTGTGTCAGTTGACACCATGGATCAGATGCTGTGCAACATCCAGGTCAAGATTAAGCAGAGAGAGATGAGGATTCAAAACATGCATCATGAGCTGCTTTACTGATGTCCAGATATGCTCTGTTAAAAGTCTCCAGCAGTGTTTGACTATATTGCAACAGGAATGTTGTATTTGACTCCTAAATCATAATAATTCCTTTGGTGGATTCTCACATTTTTACTCCATCCTTAATCCAGGAGGTTAAAAAGCAAGAAGATTCTTTTCTGATCTTATGAAAGGATTTCATTCATACAAGAAGCCTTTTCGAACCGAAGGTCATCTTTTAGGGCTCAGGGAGAGACCCAAGACTTTACCCAAGCCCCCTTTAAGAGCTAGCCATTGAACCACAACCCCTCTGGTGCTGCCAAAGGCTTTTCTGCTCAATGGAAACCTTCTCAAACAAGTAAGGCTTCTGTTACAGACACCATACACTTTACACTGAGAAGATACCACTTCAGTCATATAGGTAATAAAGATTTTCTGCAAAGGACTGCAGCTTCCTCTCATAAGGTTCCCAGTTGTTTGTGGATTCAAGAAAAAATAATCCAGAGGTAGATCGCACCCTTTCTGTAGAATTAGACCAAGGGAATATATAGCTAGCAGACCCAGGAAAGATGCATTAAGGGGTGATGTTATGGTGATGTGTATCTGGCAATGTATGGTGAGCACAACACCTTGGTAATAGAGGCACACATTGTCATATGTAGTAAGAATTTGGGATTCAGGTTGAGGGGAAGAGACTGTAATGAATAGCATACCATTATGGTATAAAGATAGATGTGTTGGGGAGAGCAGAGAGGATGCAGAGACTCAACCCTTTTGGTGCCAGTGGAGTAAAATTCAGTTTCATGTCCTGTAGCATGTGTGGTAGCATGTTGATTTTTTCTGTGCTCTGCAGGATAGCTGGGCTCTGCATTTAATCTACCTGCACTTAATACAACTGGCCTTGTGCATTGTATGAATCTCCAGTTTGTAAGTCACCTGGTTTATGCACTGTAATATCTTGAAAGGTCCTATGCAGCGTGGGCCATGTTTATCAGAAGGTTGTGGAAGCTTGATGTTCTTTGTTGAAAGCATGACCATGTCTTCAGGAGCCTAATCAGGTGCTACAGAGAGATATTTGTCAATGGCTTTCCTCTAGCAAGACTGGTCTCCCAGAAGGGTGACTTCGATACCCTGTCAAAGGTCTACAAGGGAGACAGCACAGGCATCAGCAGCAGGTAATCTTGGATTATAACCCAGGCAGAAAAGAAAGAAGATCATCCCAGGGAATCTAGCAACAAGGAGTTATAGGAAAACTCTGCTATTGGGAGTAGGTCAATCCTGTTATCTTGCTGTCCATTATAGAAACACTGAAGAAACTCTTCAAGATTCTGGTTTAATCTCTCAGACTGACCATTAGACTGAGGGTGGTGGGCATTAGAAAAGTACAAATAAATTCCAAGTCTTTTATAGAAGGTCCTCCAGAATTGTGACACGAACTGCAAGCGTCTATCAGAAACAATTTGTTCTGGTATTCTGTGGTGTGTATAGATTTCTTTCACAAACAGGCCAGACCGTTTTACAGAAGTAGGTAACTTAGGAAGAGGCACAAAGTGACCCTTTTTGGAAAAGCGGTCCACTATGACCCAGGCAACAGTCATTCCTTTAGAAAGAGGGAGCTCAACAAATAAATCCATTGCTATATGGGACCAGAGTAAAGCTGGCTGAAGAAGATCCACTGGTTTAGCATGAGGTATCTTGGCTTGGGCACAAACAGGGCAGGATGTCACAAAGTCTATAACATCTAGGCAACTGTAACGGTACTTCAGGGAACAGACCACAGCCAAGTATAGAGTGAAAGATAAACTTTATTAAGAATACAATAATATTACACAGTAATACAGAGTACACATATAACAGCTGTATACGTAGAATAAGGCAGGAACCTGCAAGCACTAGGAATAGCCCGCACGCACTAGGAATAGCCCGCACAGGGGTTAACGCCAGGTGAGGAGGAAAACTAGCCCAGGGTCAAGGCCAGAAACAGACAGATTTTCCCAGGGTCTATACTGTAGGAGGTAGTCAGACTTGCCAAGGATCAATGCCATAGGAGGTAGCCAGACTCGCCAAGGGTCAATACCATAGGAGGAAGTCAGACTCGCCAAGGGTCAATAAAGTAGGAGTTAGTCAGACTTGCCAAAGGTCAATACCGTAGGAAGCAGTCAGACTCGCCAGGGGTCTATACCGTAGGAGGCAGTCAGACTTGCCAAAGGTCTATACCATAGGAGGTAGTCAGACTTGCCAAAGGTCAATACCAAAGGAGGAGCACAGCCAAAATAATAGTCAGGAGCCAGAGAGAATCAGAGCCAATGCAGATGTCAGACCAGGATGCTGCCAGTACCCACACACAGCACCACGTAAGGGGGCAACTGGAGGCACAGCCCTAAATACCCGGTGAGGTGGACGGAGGAAGTGCCGTCTAGCCACATGGGATAGAAGAGAGTGTGCGCCGTCATTAAGGAGATGCCTCCTACTCGAGCACGCGCTGACAGCAATGCTGAACCCGGAAGCCGGCAAGGAGAGAGATGCGGCCCCCGGAAATGCTGCTGCATCGAGGTAACTGTGACAGCAACCAAATCTGCCCAGCCACTACAGAGTGATGATCCTAGTGCAGGATCTTAGGTTGTAGGAAAATAGGCACAAACATTTTTCCTGGGGGAACTTCCTGGGGGAAATCCCAGTAGGAATACTTTTCTTAGCAGCTGATAGCTTTTGAAGGAGGGTTGAAGATAGTGAGGCAATTATTTGGGAGAAGGGTATGATGGGTTCATCCGAACTTGAGACAGTAGAAGTTTCCTCAAATTTCTGGGTGAGGGAGTAAGCCTTAGAATTTTAGGAACCTGCTATGCATGAAATAGTAAAGCTGAAGCACACAGCCCATCAAACTTGATGTGCATTTTATTCAAGCTTACGTGAATCCGTTAAAATTGTTATGGATGTAACAGTACCCTCTAACAGGTCATCTTAATTGTACATCACAATTTCTCTTGGCTGAAGAAAACTTCTTTGAAAAGAAGGCACAAGGGTGGTATATGCCAATTTGGGGACAGGCATGGTCTAAGGGTGCAGAAACTCAAGCTAGCTCCTGCCTTTTAAGAAGGGAAATGATAAAGGTTACTCTTAAATGGTGTGTAGTAAAATTATCAGGCTGATTTCTAAAGTGCAATGCACACTGATTAATGAATCCCCTGAGTTCCTTGGGGATTCTATCAAAGAGTTCAGGAAACAGTATTTTGGGAGGCTTGCCATAGAGTTGCTGTGTATTAGGTGCAGCAAAAGCAGAAGGGAAAATGTCCTTATGCTGCAGAGTTTGCAGAAGCCCAGTAATAGAATCCAACTTCTTAATTAGTAAAGAATGCGATCTAAGTAATACTCCCTGTTGTGCAACAGCTTTAGCAACCTCTGCAGGTCCATAGCCATGGCTCCAGTATAATCTGTCACGCTGGCTAATAGGACAGGGTCCAGACCCGCAGGGCAGAGGGGAGAACAGATGCAGAAACAAAAACTAGTAACATTCACTAAGTACTTGAAAGCAGGGAATGTAAAGTTCAACTCACATGCAGATGAAAGCTGGATTATTGGTGGCCATGGGTTGGCAGATAAAACATACTCTCAGTACTGGTGTTACTGCTGAGAGCTGCTTGAGAGCGAATCCAGCTAGTGATAAGTGCTAGGGTGCAGTGCAAACTGAAGTAACTCGCACAGGAGAATACAGAACTAGGAGCACACAAACAAACAATGTTGCAGGATCCAAATCAGCAAACAGTATCAGATCTGGAGAAAAACAATGGTCAGTGCAGGCTGCATTCAAGAGTGGTCAGAATACTTAGCCAAGATCAGACACAGGAAACAGGAATCTCAGCACTGGTAAACTTAGTCAGTAAGACACTATACTGGTGCATATAAATGTGTGAAGCTGCTTGATATAGGCCTCAGTATATATATCAAAAACAAAAAACAACAAGTAGAGAGTGATACTTATTTACTGTATAAATCAATACAATTTATTATATCACAAACACTTGTATAAAAGACTAATTTAAAATATCAGTATAACTATAAATTCCATTATCATGGTGCCCGAGTTCCTGGCTGCAGGCGGCGACATTCTGACTATTCTATTTCCATATCTCCTTTCTGATTGGCCAGTGTCCTTGTCGCCGCCCAGTGATAGCCTTTATGACCTCTGTCATGTCTACACTATGGTGCCCTTTCGTGGTGTACTAGTTCCTGACTTTTGCTCCGTTATTGCTGATTGTGTATGACCTGGCCTGCCTGACGACGTTCCTGAGTTTGCTGTACTTCTATTGCTCCGTTGCTGACTGTATCTGGCTGAGAACCCTCTCCGTTGCTGACCGTATCTGGATGAGGACCCGCTTCCGTTACCGACTGTATCTGGCTTAGAACCTGCTCTGTTGCTGACCGTATCTGGCTGAGGACAAGCTTCCATTACTGACTGTTTCTGGCTGAGAACCCTCTCCGTTGCTCACCGTATCTGGCTGAGGACCCACTCTAATGCTGACTGTGTCTGGCTGAGAACCCGCTCGGTTGCTGATCTTATCCGGCTGTGAACCCGCTCCGTTTCTGACCATACCTGGCTGCGAGTCTATTTCGTGTCAAGCATATTGACACACTGTTACCTTGCATATCTAGCCTACCGCCTGGTGGCATCCGTTTTGCTCCTCCACTTGCGGTGGCTTGCCGTTACGCTAGTCGGTTGCGACGCATGGCTCTATTACTCTGTTGACCGTTAGCTAAGCATTCGTGCTGTAGCTACTCTCCTTACTGCCGTTGGCGGAGTGTACACGCAAAGTACCAGTACAGTGTTCATAGCACTGACTGTGTTACTCTCATCTCTCTGTGTCCACCTCCCTTACAGCGCTGGGCTCACTCCCTTGGGGAGTTGTAGTATATCACAGGGCGTTACATATTGACCCTTTGTGTACCTGGACAATCCAGGTAGGGTTGTGCATATTCCTATCTGCAGTAGCCTTGGGCTCAAGAGCCAGCGTTGCGTTGTACCATCCTCAGTAGAGGGGAAAACTGGTTGCCTACATCTATATGTAATTTCACTGTGTTGCGATCCACCCCTAGCGTTCTAGGGTTTGTTTAGGAGAGTTATCTCGGTCTGTTGGCATCCGGTGCCAGGGTCAGTGTTGCCCCGCTCCTCTGGGTTCTGTTCCTCCCAGGTGCCTGGGTTGTGCCAGCAGTGTTGCCTCGCTCCTTTGGGTTGTGCCAGTCACTTCCTCCTGGACCATCTGCCATCAAGGTCCTGTGGTCAGCTCTCAGACTTTGTTGCCTGCTGCCTGTTAAGTTTAAGCCAGAACCTCCGTTACCAAAGATTGTCATCTTTTCACACATACATCTCTATTACTGGCTTGCTATTACTGTATATATCTGCATGTATTTCTGCTCTCTTTGTGTGGGCCCATAGGCCTAACTACATTTGTGATCTTTATTTCAATAAAGTAATTTTAACCTTACCAATCTGTTCTGAGTGTTCATCAAAAAACCGTGACATCCATATAGCGCTATATGTGATTAAAGTGCTGACTTTGGAATTCCTATTGTATTATGTGCACCTATTTTTCAGTCCTATTAATCTTTTATAGAAGTGTTTGTATAATAATAAATTGTATTGATCTATACACTAAATATATACAGTAAAATATTACTGTCTCATTGGTTACCTTGATGGATCTTTTGATTGTTTGAGCGCTGTTTGGTGGTAATATATATATATATAATATATATATATATACACACACACACACATATAGAAGCAAAAGTTTAGTGGTTCTGTAACAAAACAAAGGGTAGTTTTTTTTGCTTCAAAATGTGCTTATCACTGTGAAATGGTAGTGTTGGTCCATCCACAAAAGTAAATGCTTCACATGTGTCAAACTAAAATGAGTCTGTTCAGTCTGGACACGTGTAAAGGTGGCAACAATACTCTGGACTTTCCCGGCTTCCCTTATGCCTAATCCTGTATAAAAAGTTTTGTGATGGACAACCTGGTTTGACTTTGGTGGTTTCCATTCTGATTTTGTTTGTATTCCACCTGTACTGATTTTGGCTTGTCTTTTAACTATTCTCCGTCAGTCAATTTTCTCGATTGGCACCTCTCTTGACCAGTCCTTTGCCAGCTCCTGTGACGCTTCTATGGACTGACATGTGCAAGCTCCCGTTCCTGTTCCCCAACTTACAAAACATTGAGATAGCAACAGATTTTGCCAGCCATACAGGATTCATTGACATTCATGTGTGCTACATAATGACTGGACATTGTGTTGTGCTTAACATAATAAAATGGCCATGTGACTGACAATCCCTTAGACTGTCGTGCATATCAAACATGTTGTAATTTGTAAAATCGTTTAATAGAATCCAAAAACACTCAGCCTATATCGCAACTTAATATCTATCTACTATACATCTCATAAAAAATGAAGCAGTATATACTTGGTTAACCAAAAAATATATAATACAAATCTGTCTCTCTCAATGCCCTTGATGCTACGCCTTTAAACAATCTAATGGTCCCTCCCAGATATGGACGTGTAGCAAAGAAGGCCCCGCTAGACTGATGCCAAATTCAGAAACTATACCCCATATAATACGTGTGATTATTCCTTACCCTGAGTCTGACCAATACAACCTCCCCACCAGACACACACTAAAATCAGACTGTTAAAAAATCCATGGAATGTAGCATGAAAGTATAAAGACTCAATAAATATAAGTTGGTGATGAGAATTTACAAAGGTTGATTTTTCCCTTAAAGGGATGTGGGTCATCAATATATGATATATAAGCCATATAATCATCAAGGATCCTCATGTTATTAATCCATGGTTTCGATTTATATATGAACTGGTAACACTGTATACAGAGAAATATTGTTGATAAAGACAGAAGACGGTCAGAAAGAGTTAACATCTACTTTTCCTTTAAGAGACTTGTTCATGTCTGTATCTGATGTTACACAAGTACACTTATCTTTTACATCGTGTTTAGTAGGACATCAAGATCATATACTATTACTAGTTCTTTTGGTTGTGTACTATATGTTTTTTAATCGTTGGGAGTGAGGCTGCTGATTTCCTGCTGCACTTAAGAAATATCACTGTTGCGCCTCATATACGGTTTGTTATTTCATATGTTGTAATTTGCAATTGTTGATTTTCACAGAAAATTTCTAGTATACTATGTTCATTTGCCATGTTTAGCGAAATTCTCCTATGTGAAATGCGTTCCTGATATAGATAAAATGGAGAAGTGAGGCAAGATCAAGGAGGTCAAATGACAGTGAATACAAAAGGGTTTGAAAAAAGCTTTTACACGCCATACCAAATGTAATCAAAAGACTTGACACTAATAGATTGTCTATGATTTTATCTTATTTTTATTGCAGCCTCTAAACCAGGGACTACAGTACAATTATACATCAGTAGTTTTATTTTATGTGCCACTCAGAAGGATTTGCTCAGTATTAGTAGTGCACCAATTAACCTTTTGCTTTGTAACTACATTGCAATTCTGAAAACAGAATTATAGATTGCTATTGATAAAAGTATCTGTAATAACAAAACAGCTCATGGACTTTTAACCTCATGGATGTTAGAGATGTTTAGATGTCTCAATCATCCACAGGGTTAAAGTGTTAGCTTAGACATCCAATGATGTGAAAATCAGGTGATGATCAAATATCTAAACAATGCAGCACTTAAAAAAACAAAACAGTAAATCAGACAAACCAGCTAAGTAAGAGAATATTTCTGTATGAGTGGCTCCCAGGACAGTATTAAAATGTGACATGTTATTTGACATAAATGGAAGAAAATCAATTTCACATTTTCCATTTAGAAGAAAATGAAATGGCAGTTCTTATTTTATTTACAGCTCTCTACAAAGCAATGGCTGTTACAGCAAAAATATTTATCTACTAATTGCTCAGCCAAGATGCTATTTGTGAACATGGTAAAATAAAGAGAATCTATGTTATATATTTCCATGACCTCGGTCACTGCATGATAATGTAGTTAAAAGTCAAAGACTGTTGTTAAAGCAATTGTTAAGGGACTCCATCTAAAGACTAAAAGGAGGTACATTCTGGGTTAATGGTTCATGAACATTAACTCTGTGTACTTCCAGTTGTTGATGACACCCTTAGAATTGCAAGCTCTCTGGAGTAGAGTTCCCTCCACTTGTATTGGTCTGTACATGAATGTCACAATATTTGCTTATATTTCTGCCCCTTTCTGCAGCACCAAGGAATGTGTTGGTGCTTTATAATTCAAAGAAACCAATACATTTATGACCATATGTTCTATCACAGCTGACATAATAACATTACTAGCATAACAATTGAGATGTAATTTGCAAAGTGTGTGTGTATGCATTTAGATTTAATTCTTGTAAAACCTTAACCCCTTAAGGACCGGGAAAATCTGGGGAGGTTTGCACTTAAGGACCGGAGCAATTTTGACATTTTTGATTATCTCTTTGTTCAACAGTGATCCCTTCTAAGTCTTTTATTCCAACCACAAAAATTATATATTGTTTTTTTATTCACAAGCAGGGTTTTCTTTTGATAACAAACCTACATGGATAACTCACAATTTATTTTATTAATATTAAAGAAAACTGTTAAAAAATGTCAAAAAAACCCCCACCATTGTTATTTTTTCTCTTTCGATCATTTGGGCGCAGTGGGTTAAATTTGTATGGCGACTGCACGAAAGGTATGACTGGTCATTCATACCTACAAAATTTGCTGTTTTTTAGAGGCACATTCCCTCTGGGGTGAAAATCCCCATGTCTCTCTTGCAATCCCTATTTTTCCAATTTTCTCACATATGATTGTGTGGTGTATATAATTGTATTACATTGTTCCACAACAGTAAAACTCCCATTAAATTGCCTTTAAACATCAGCAGATATGTGTTTTAATTCATTGGTTTCATGTGATAATTTTATTTTGCTCATATTTATTAGGAAAAACAAGCAGCTGCTGTTAGCAGGTCCAAAAAGAACCTGCATTTATCCTGCCCAATGCTCCAGCGCTGAAGGATTAAATGATAGCAGCGTGCCTCAGTGCACGCTGCTATCATTTAATCAATGACGTGCCAGGATCATCATGGGTCATTATGAAAATTTACCCATGGGGTCACTAATTTATTGCTTTTATTTTTTATTTTTTTATTGGATTTGCATGGATAATCAAGATCAATTACATACTAAAAAACTATTTGATCATTCAAAAAGTAAGTCTTAAGAAAACCTGAAAATGAATGCAGTTATAACATTTGTCATCCACCTCCTGGAGAATCACTTTGGATCACATTATATTTATACTGAATATTATGTAACGTACACTATTTTTGCTCTTATTATGAGAGTAATACAGCAACCGTTATGAGCAAGGAAAGGCCAACAGCCTGTCCAACTTCTGCTCACTCTCATTCCCTTCAAATATAACTCTCTCACCTGCAATCCCATCGTGACCTCATTGTTCACATAGTTCATGTGGCAGGAGGCACTTACACTCCATAGCACCTACTGCTTCCGCTAGACTGTAAGCTCTTACAAGCAGGGCCCTTTGATCACAACTGACATAATTACATTACTGGTACATTACATGACAGCACTGTGGAATAAGTTGGCTCTGTATAAATAAAGAATAATAATAATCCAATCTAATACCATACACTGTATGTTCAATGGCTTTTAGAGAGTATTGTAAGTATGTGTGCACCAAATTCAGCTCTGAGAATACTCAAGAATAAGTAAGTTATATGTAAAAACATATTGCTCACGTGGAGGTCATTTCTATAGCACCGTGAGGGCTAATTTGGTCTGGAACAGAACTATTTAGTATAGTGTGCAGGGAATTAGCATTAAGTGCCATACTAGTCCACCAACATATAGGCTAGTTTCTAAAAAACTACAGAAATATGGCTAATATAACTGTAAAACAAACTAAACTTGTGCTATAGTGACAGATCCACTTTAACAGGTGAAACCATCAATTTTTCTGTCCTTCATAACTGAAACATAACCAGTGGCTCTCTTATCAATTTGCAGGGTTTGTAGGGAGTTGGCAATGTGACCTGTACTCCAAAATGACATGTAAATATATCATTATGTTCAAAAGTTATAAGCTTTTTGAAAACTAGCATTTAACATAGAACAGCATTTCAAACCTTAACCCCTTAACATCCAGTGACGTTCCAGGACCGTGCCAGTCCTGGCATTAAGGACCGGTGACTGTCCTGGCACTTCATAGAATTCTGGGATGGCACACTTCTCTACCATCCCAGAATTCTTTGTGCAAATAAAAAAACAAAGTGTCGTGGTCCTTAACGGCCTCCCAACCCCAGACTGGGTTGTCGTTAAGGAGATAAAGCATCAGTAAAGTATTATTATGAAAAAAGACATATATATATATATATATATATATATATATATATATATATCCTATATAATAATCATACCTGGGAACTTTCAGTTGAGGGCTACCCGGAGGGTAGTCCTCTGTTCAGCAGGGGGTAACAAAAATGACGCTAATCGCGTCAAAAAGGGGCGGGGCTTAACTCGAGTGTCGGGCGGGATTTAACCCTTTGAATGCCAGAGTGGTACGGAATGCATTGCAAAGCAATGCATTCCGTCCCACTCTGGCACTCAGAGGGTTAATGTGTCACACAGAAGGCTGGGGACGGAGGCACAACGGGAGAAAAAGCAGATGTGGCAGAGTTTCAATAGAAACTCTCCACATCCGGAGGAATCTGCCTCTGCCCCGGAGACCCGGTAAAGCTCTGTCAGAACCGGAGTCTCCGGGGCAAATCCGGAGAGTTCCCAGGTATGATAATAATTCGCTAAAACGTGTGTAACAACGCAGTCATGCTCAGTAGAGACTGCTGCACGTGATGCAGTCATGCGTAGTAGAGACTGCCCGTGACGAGACTGATAATTTATTTTTCTAATGCCACCAACAAACACCTCTTAATTATAACTACCTACTCACCTTACTAAATCCAGAAAATCCTAATGGCCCGATGTATTTTGACCATGCTCCTTGTTTCAAGACAGAACATCTTCAGCCAGGCCTGGAAGTCATATCAGTTGAGGCAGACATGACAGTTGCTGACATTTTTTTTTTCTCAAACGGAACCAGGATATGTGCAAGAGCCTGCTCTGCCCTTTAAGAAACAGAGTACAATGCAAAGCAATGTGTTGCAAACTACTCTGGTCATTAAACGGACAAAATCAAAATGTCTGTTGAACAGAGTCTGTGTCTATGAACATGACATCCAGGACTGATTGGATGCATGATTTTTTTTAACCAAGGAGCAAGTTGTCTGTCCGTAGTTAGTAAGTGGGGCATTGTTGTGTAGGTGTTAGTTCTCCCTTAATATATTTTGCATGAATGGACGTATTGGCCATGCCTAAAGATCCTCTGGACCATAATATGAAAATCCCTATATGAATATAATAGACACTGCTAAAATAGGAAAAGCTAAAATATACAGTATATTACTTTAATGTGTAACTTACTTTGTAACAAATAGGTGATTTTGAAAGAGCATTCAAAATCACCTATATTTATGGTAGCTAATTATTACTTAAAAATAGCTTATGAGATATTTGGCGTTATTTATTTGTCTATGTATCCAAGCTTCTGCTTTCTGTAGGCCAGGCCTGTCTAAATAATGTTAAATATCTGATAACATTTTGTTTTAAATAAAAGCAATGGTTAATCTAAACATAGGTGATTTAGCTAGTCCTTTCAAAATCACATAGGCATACCTTCCAATTGTCCCTGTTTAGGAGGGACAGTCCCTCTTTGAGACCCAAATGCCTCTGTCTCACCCTGGTGTCCCTCTTTTTAGGAGATTAGACTGTGTGGTGTGTATATAAGTGAATCACTTTGCTCCAGAGCAATAAAACTCATATATTTGTTTAAACGTCTGTATATGTGTTGGTAAATTAGTCTGTGTAAATAAAATACTTTGCACTAAAATATTTATTCAGTTACAAAGAGGAAATTTCAATAAGTCATCAAAAGACGTAAAAAAATCTCCGTAATGTCACTCCCATTAGGCACGCCTGCAGCAACATCACCAAAAGCAAAATTGTCCCCTGGCCTTTTGAAATGTTAGGAGATATATATAGCTGTTACAAAGTGTTACAAAGTGACAGTCCCACTTTAAGAGCTACCAGTACATATTTGTGTGTTTTATAGTGTACCTTTCACATGATTTAATATTTCTCAATACGTTGTAGATATTTGTTCAATCAATTCTAAATTATATTTTCCAATCTTATACCATTAATCGTTCATACTTCTGCAGTCACTATAGTAAATAAATGCCCACACATTCCATATAGCTTAATCAAAACATATAATAGTTGAAACTAAAATTACTAAACTGATTTTATTAAATTAAATCAAAGTAACTGGAGTATATTGAATTGTAATCTGATATTAATGAAATTAGCTGTATTGTGCAAATCACTGGTCTTTCCCAAACTGATTTCTTTTAAACATTATAATTTCACATTAACCATTTAAAGCTAGGCAGTCCCATGTATTTTTCATGTTTTCAGTGTACTCCCAAAATATTTCTATTGAAATTTTGTTAAACCAGACAAACAAAAAGGCTGACTCCTTTTAGGCCCGGATCTGTTGATGATTTGGTGTCTGCAGGTATCAGCTACAGTGACCATACACCTGGAGTTTAATTTTAACATTAGTAGAGTTGCTCTGAGGTATTCATGTGCATTTTTGGTCATATTTTTTTCTTACAGTAGCTACAATTTTGAAATTTGATGCTGTATATGATAAAGTTAGCATTAACCCTTTGAGTGCCAAAGAGCTACCCAACACATCTCTCTGGCATTCAAATGGTTAAGGGAACTAAGTATTGTCAAAATATTGATGGAATTTTCTGATTCTACCACTCTGACAAAAACAATTACTTTTACTTGGATTACTCTGAATTAGAAGAATACTTTTTCTGTTGTGGGACAATATCACCACCTAGTGGAAAAACTCGAGCATTGTAGAGAACTCAGCTGAAGTGCAGTTTGCTCTATTGTGTTTCACAAAGTGTCTCATAAACTTCTATTTCCCCCTTGGGATATCTTTAATTAAATTACAAGATGCTTCTGGAGCAGTTTGGGCTTTTATTACTGAAAGAAACACTGATAGTCTTGTCTTCAAATGTGAAGGAAAATCCGTATTGTTCAATTATTCATGGTGAAAAAACATGCCAACAACTGTCTGCAGGACAATGCTGGAAGGTGCTGAGAAGTCTTATCAATTAGATAAAACTGCACATACCATATGGATTACTTGCTTATTTCACTGTCATAAGGGATTTTGCCTTTGACCAAATTACTTGATGCAATTAATCCTTTCGGTGCTCAAGTGTTTCTTGCCTAGTTTAACATTGTGCCCTAGAGGGAAGGCTTTTCAACGCATTGAAAAGCAATGAATTACGCACTCCTCTGTAATGCCAAAGGCCAGTGGAATAAAGCAGAGACAAGTTGGGCTCATGCTAACTATCTAAGGAATCAGGGTCGGATTTACATTCCAGGTGCCCCTAGGTATGTCACACTAGGTGTCCTTAACTCCACCCATGACCGCACCCCCACTCCTCACCTGAACCCGCCCCCAGTTTCATTCACTGTTCCTTGACACACAGAATAGCCTTGGCCTACAACAAGCAAGTCCTTAAAAAAAAAAAAAAAAAAAAAAAAAAAAAAAAAAGCTTTAAAGCAAAACTATCACCCCAAATAAATTCCCTCCAATATTTATTCATATAGAGATAAGCTTAGAAATAGTACTATTATCCAGTGTTATTAAGAAATACCACTTCATCTGAGACTGACGGGCAAGCTTCTTAATTTAGAGGCATCTGCACACCTGCACCATCAGTCCCCTCCAATTACCTTAAGGTACCATGCAATACCTCCTGGAGGAGACCAGGACGGACAGCGCAGGAGTTCAGATGTCTCTAAGGCAAGATGTCTGTGCTGATGCCTGCCCATATCAGCCCATGGGGTGATAGTTCCTCTTTAACCCCTTGGTTTCTAGAGAGATCTCCAACACATTGCTTCACAATACACTTGAGATCTCTCTAGGATCCAAGGAGTTAAATGAAAGCCTGTTAAGGAGTATAAAACTGGTGCAGGCACAATGGGATTGGTCTGACTACACCCACAATTCAGAATATGGGTGTGTCCAGCACAGCTGAGGTGCCTCTCCAGAGCCGGATTAAGACTCCACAGGGCCCTAGGCAGGATCCCAAATTGGGGCCCCCTGTTCCTGTGGTTTGAGGTATTACCAACAACTTAAAGGGATAGTAACACAATCTTTCATATTATACCTATTAAATAAATACAGCAAATGACCCAAGTCCTGTTGCACTAACTTGTATAGTTTTAGTGTAATAGTAATTAGATATGTACTGGCATGGCCAGGGGTGGGCAATCATAAAAACAATATGTCTGTACTACATATACACCAACATACAGTATAATGTATTGGTGTATATTTTAATGCTGAAATTAGGTTATTATGACTACCCAACCTTGGCCATACTTTTTTTCCTTTTTACCAAAAAAACCATAAGCTTAACAGGATCATTTTATCAAATCTGGTTCAAAGTTATGGTTATGGTTTAAATACATGGTGCATAATGCATATTTTAAAACCACATCCCTGACTTTGAATCAGTTTTGATAAAATGATCTTGTTAGTTTATGTTTTTGTTGGTTAAAAAAAAAAAAAAATTTTGGCCAGGGTTGGGCAAACATGAGAATCTAATTTTTGCACTGACATAATGTTAGGGCAGAAATTACATTCTTATAAATGCCCAACAATTGCCAAGATGTTTTTTTCCTTTTTATGAACAAAACGCATTTTACATGATAATGTTGCCAAAACTGGTTCAGGGATAGGGTTTTCAAATATGGATTATGCATATATTTAAACCCTGACTTTGATTCAGTTTTTATAAAAATGATCCTGTTAAGTCTTATTATTATGTATTTTTTTATTTATTTTTTTCTTCTTGTAAACTTATTTTGGATGCTTATTACAAATACCTCTTCTATGGTCCCGTAGAGTAATGCAGGCTGGGCAGCAGTAACAGCCACGGAGGGTCTCTTCTCACACTCAGACAGCAAGGCAGCGGACCACTCTCACCATTTACCAGCTACATGCCTAGCTGGTTTGTGAAATCTGCAGATTTTATGCAGCCCACACCAGTGCACCATGACCAGGGCTGGTGCAAGGATTTTTGCCACCCTAGGCAAAACCTCAATTTGCCACCCCCTGGCTCCGCCCCTTGTGTCCCTCCCCTTTATGCCCTATCCCTGTATGTGTATAAGTATCAGTGTGTGTGTATTCCCTACACATGTGTAAGTGTCAATGTATGTGTGTTCCCTGTATGTGTACAAGTGCAATTGTCAATTTGTGTATATGTGTCAGCGTGTGTTTCTCTGTATGTGTATCAGTGTGTCATTGCATGTGTTCCCTATATGTGTATGTGTGTGTGAGTCTCTATAGCAGTATCGGTGTGTGTGTTTCTCTATATGTGTATAAGTGTGTCAATATGTATGCTTGTCTGTATGTGTTTCAGTGTTTGTGCTTATCTCTATGTGTAACACTTTGTTAGTTAATGTGTTTGACTCTCTCCCCCCCTTTTGACTCTCTTCTCCAGCCTTTTGACTCTCTCCCCCCCTTTTGACTCTCTTCTCCCCCCTTTGACTCTCTCCCCCTTTTGACCCCCCCATTCTGACTTCATCCACCCTTTTGACTTTCTCCTCCTTCTAATCTTGATTGATCCTCTTTCACACCTCTTGATGCCCCCCCTTGCCTCATTTTCCCCCTCTTACCTCTTTATGTGAGGAGGAAGGGAGCGGATCACTGGTGAAGACTTCCTGACCTGAAGGCCTGCAGTGTCTTGAGTCCTCCATGATGTCTCCACTCCACGCTGTCTCTTTTCCCCCCATTGCCCGTAGTCGGGACCATGTCACACGCGGCGATACAGACATTATGCATGCTGGGAGTTTCTTCATCTTTCTGGGCGCCACTTTCAAATTTGTTCTGAGGACAGTGCAAGTTTAAAAGTGGCATCCAGACCAATGAAGAAACACCCAGTATGCAAAGTGTCAGCGTAGCTGCTTGTGACATGGTCCTAGCTGCTGTCACCGTCAAAGTATTAGGCTGGCCAACATTTTCTGGTCTCCCCCCGTTATGCCACTGACTTGGGCACCAATTGGTGAGTGGGGGAGGCAGGCATTCTGGCGGGGCAATGCTGCTGCTCCCCCAGTAGATGTGCACCCTAGGCCGGCGCCTACCTCACCTATTGGTGGCGCCGGCCCTGATCATGACGTAGCGTGGCTGCTGGGCACTGGGAATCATTAAATCTATCTCCCCCAGTCTTCCGCAGAGCAGAAGCATCAGGTGACCTCTGCTCCTGTTCTGCATTCGTTACTGAGCCAGTGCAGCATCCGGTTGGGAGAAAGGAAGGAAGAATAGAGTGAGAATCTTTCTCACTCTATTACTATATTTTGGCGGCCTCCGGCTCCTTACAATAAAATGTATGTGCTTTTGGGAGTAAACTTTTTGCTGCTTTTGTCTCATGTAAGGGCCGGCTCTGATGTACCGCAGTGGTTTGGTAATTACTCTGTCGGCTTTCTGGGGAGCAGTCTCCAGCGGGCCCCCTCAACTTGGCCGGGCCCTAGGCAGGCGCCTAGTGCGCCTTGCCTGTAATCCGGCTCTGTGCCTCTCAAAACTTGGGACTCTAGGTAGTTGCCTACTCTGCCTGTCTGGTTGCAATCACAGGAAGTTGTACATATCCCAGTCAGTAATAGACACTCAGAACTTAATAAGATTAAGTAATTTATTTGCAAGGGTCAATGGCTCATATTTATAAAAAAGCTGGAGTGGTTCTAGAGTAAACCAGCTGCACCAGAAGGGGCAAATAAAAATTCCCTTTAAATTAATTTGGCTTGACAATGCATTGGAGACCTCTATAGCATTCAAAGAATTAAAGCACTCTAATCAAGTGCATGGGACTTTAGGAATTTTTATTTGGCCACAATGGTGCAGTTGGCTTACTCCAGAATAACTCCAGTTTAATTTATAAATATGGGCCAATGTTTCAGCCAAGTATAGACATTCATCAAGAAACATAAACAATAGCTTGAGTTTACATACCTGCACCAGAACCAACGAAATGTGATAGAAAAATACCTCCCAACATTTCAAATGGCCAGGGAGGGGAACTTATGTTTTTGGTGGTGTTGCCGGGGTAGTGCCTGGTGGATGAGGCATTACAAAGAATTTTTAGGTTATTTTCTGGACTGTTGACAGCTCTTTAGCTGAATAAATGATTTTGAGCAAGCTCAAAGTATTTCATTTACACATACACTGAAATTTACACAAACATTAAATTGAGTCTTGTTGCTCTGGAGCAATGTGATACACATATATACACATCACACAGTCTAATCTCCTATAAAAGAGGGACATACCAGGGTGGGAAGAGGGACAGAGAGATTTGGGTCCAAAAGAATGACTGTCCCTCTTAAAGAGGGACACTTGGGAGGTATGTGGCATGTAAACAGAACCATGCACAAATCTGTTTAAGAATTCTAGAAAGCCCTCTAGCATGAAGACATTAAAAAGTGTGAAGAGCCTATATCCTGCAGCAAACATAGCCGTAGCAACACAGGAAGTATATGGAAGCAAATTGTGCACAAATATAAAGTGATCAGTGTGTGTATATATATAAACAATGGGCTAATAAAATAATCAGTCATCACTAGGGCTATAAAACTGAACTTTCAAAATAAGTAACATTTTTTTGTTTCTGGTGATCAATGCATTGCAATCCTATGGGTCTTACAAAACCTTTATCATGGATTGGGGGCCAGCTGCAGTAGAAAGAGTCTTATCATTACTGGTAGTGAGTGACTCACTTAAAATCAGTGGACCATTTAAGACACTGGGAACGGCAATGCAGGTGGGCAGGAAGCAGCTTTGGCACTAAGGCCATGCACACAGCTCCCTGATCTGAAGTGCTCTCTGTTTCAGGTTGTGTCTTACCAGACTTCAAGTTCTACTCAAACTATCAAACCTCCTCTTATACACAGCCCCCCGTGTGAAACAACCATAAGTAAAGAGTTCCCTAAGTAGTGCAACAGCAGATGATACATCTCTGTGCCTACAACAGAGATGTTGAACCTGTTGGCACTTACATACCACAGATAAGGTGACTGTGCCACATTCCCACCAAACAAACGATATCACTAGCACCTTCTCCTGCAGATCATCAAAAGCTTACTTCATCTTGTTTGAGAAATGGCCCACAAACAAGAAGAAAAAAAGTGACACCTGTGGGAAACCTTTTTGGATAAAATGGACACGGTTCAAAGATCTTCAGGTCACTGTACTGATGAGAAATTTCCAGACAGAAAGATCTGAGAGTAAAAAGTTGATGACCAAGTTTGACACTTTGATCTTTGGCCTAAATCATTTTATGGAATGTATGTCACTGGGGACTCAAAGGGGGAAAGGGTGAAACATATAATTAAATATCATTATATTAATTAAATAAAAACACACACAACCAATGGTGGAGAAAAAACAGCAGCTCTTTATTTGGAGATATAAGAAATGTAACTAAAAATGGAATTAAAAACAAACCCTGAGGAAGAATCTTGAAACACATTGGAGTGGACCCTATAAAGTATGATCTATATCAGGGCTCAAAATTTCCACTCACCACTAGCCAATGGTGAGTGAAAATTTAGCCCTGGCGAGTAGAAATTCAGCCCTGGTGGGTATGTTTTGGCTTGCAGTGGCGAGTAACTTTTCAGGTCTGGCTAGTAGCAAAGGACTTAAAATTATAAGCCCTGTCTATATTTATCTTGTAAGGGTCCTGAAACATATATGAAATGACTTTAACTTTAAATAGGTTTATTCAGTATATTAGTGTAGGTACTCACCATATATTGAGGTACCGTGACGGGGTTGGTGAGCTTATATCTTTTGGCCAAAACATAACTAAATCCTCAATTTATTTATATTGAGTTATTATAGATTCTTAGCACAGGGCACATTATAGCACTGACTAAACTAAATTTTCAATTACATTTATATAGAGTTATTATAAATTCTTAGCACAGGGCACATTATAGCACTATTGTGTGGAGGAGCACAGGGCTTTGTTTGTGATTGTAACCTCAATTGAACACTGCTGTCAAAATAGGATATTACTCTCTCGACCACACATTCAATGAAATTTGAAAATCTCAAAAAATAAAAACAAGAAATAGAGGAGCCCACTGAAAGGCACTTATCAAAATAAAGCTTCGCACTAAACCAAAAGCCTAAATTGAAACACTACTGGCCAAATGAATGTCAACTTTAGCTAACAAAGAATTTGGACCACTAACCATACCCAAGATAGCATCAAATGATGAATAAGTAATAGAATGTAAGTTGCTTTCAATGTTATCATTTAATAAGGAACCTCACAGGAAGGACAAATTTTGAATTGCAACTAAACCTAATGGGGATAAACTGAAAGTACCAAACAGTGGCACATGAAAGGCATCCTCTATTCTACCAGCATCAAATTCCTTCTGTAATGTTAATGTTACAACTTCTGTATAAACTTCAGCATACTTTAGATTATGAACATGCTGAAATGTACTTCAATGGGATACAAAAACCATCTCAGAATTCACTATAATGAGAGACACCTTCTGGCAATTTGGGTAATCCTCTAGGTACGTGAGGAGCTTTCCTGCCTTTCTGGGGTTGAGGCCTTTACAAAGAGACTCCATGATAAATAGTTGTCATGATGTTTCTTTCAAAAATAGCAATATACTGAGTAACCTCCAGCATATTGTGAATATTTTGCAGCGTTAGCAGTGACACATTCCCTTTGTAATTGTTTTTGCATAGAGTAACTGAACTTTGGTGGAGCATTACTCTAATCCACAACACAACATCTTTCATGCCTCATTTCAACTTGGTATGAATGGTCAACTTGTGACAGTACATTTCATTGTATACAAGCCATGTCAGCCCATCAACATCTCTCTTAATGCCTCCCCTATAACACTAGAGGAAATACAAAATTTTGGTAACCAGTTGTTAAAAGTTTCTGGTGTGGGATATTTCCTCTTATTGTCTGAGGAAATCTTTTGAAGCAGGCAGGAAGGATAACAAATAAAAATCAATATATTTTCTTTTACCTGTGTAGAAATGTGAAACCCCAATGGAAAACCATTACATCGAAGGGCCTCTTTCATACAAACTTCAGCAACCTTGGTTTGGAGTAACTCAGTATTAAGATGAACAACGAGTTTGATATTATTAGTATCATGCACATTTCTCTCAACTAATGACTGAGCCATTGGAACTAGTGAGTCTACCACCTCCCCTAGATTATTAACATTGCTAGTCAATTAGATACACTCGTCATTACTTGCAGTCTCTTTTTGGTCTTGCAGCCGTTTCTTAGCCAACTGTGGCAATTGAATAGTCTGTAGCAGGATGCTCTCATTTCCTACTACAGCCAATTTCATATGGTTAGGCTTATTGTTCAATGCCCTTATGATGCTGCTTCTATGTCTTGATTCCTGTGGCATCCTATTCCACTTCACCACTGGCAGCATAATTTCCTGTTCATCTAGGTCAATTTGCACTACTGGTTAACTGCTATCAAACAGCAGCTCTTCCTCCTACACAGGGCCTTGTTACATCATCCACTTCTCCTAATCAGATGACAATGGTGCAGATTCAAGGCTCTCTCACAGTCAGACAGGAACTCCTCAATGCCAGACATTGCAACCTTGCACCTTGTGAATTTCAGCACATATCTTTGTGGTTTGAGAAAGCGGTTCTGTGCTGCGTAACAGCCCTTTTTATAATTTTAAATTTCAACATCGGTGTTGTTTATTTTATTCGGAATACATTTGGAATAAAGATTTTTTGGAAACCAGACAGTGTGGATGTCCTATTACGTGTGAAGTGTTTGAAGGAGCAGTGTGTGATACACCGAGTGAGGACAGTGACGGTAACCTTGTTAGTCAGCTCAGAATATCCCCTGTTGCTGACCTCAGATAAATGTGAGTACATTTACAATTGTTTATTTGGAAGAATAGTAGTCTGACCATATTACACTGTTGGGCGCTGTCCGTGTTTTTTATGTTTTGGAGATTCTTGTACCACTTGGAGAGAGTGAGAGGAGGATCATCAGCCTAAACAATAGTGAACTTCTACCTGTGTCTGGGGCAAGTTTTAACCCAGTTTGCACAATTTGCTGTTTATCATATATTTGATTAAGCAGCTACTGTATTTGTGAGTACCCATGTGTGGTGTGTTCTTTGTGGTGCTGGAGCATAATCCTGATTTTATTGCACTATGGCGCTCCCTATTGCTCTCCGTTTCTGTCTTTTCTATCTGTTGCTTAGGGACTTCACAATTTAGAGATCGTGATGGCAGCTGAATAACTGCCTGACCCTAGCACTATTTATATCATTTCATATCACTACCTGTCCTGAAACTCACCCAGTCACTTAACACTATTCCAGTTGTAACTGTTAACCCTCAATACCCAACGGTCTAAATTTAAATTAACCTAATTAGAAACTGCCTACTTATCCTATTGATGCTAACTATCCCATAATAAATTAGCTGATCGTAGTAACTATACACCCTCCCAAACTCTTTCTGGACAGCACAATGTGGCCCCTCCTGATTGGTCAGGGCCATTTAATTATTCCACACAGTTAACTTTTTTACCAACAGTTGCTGTATACGTTTAAAGGGATAGTAATACTTTGTTTTAACTTTATTTTATTTTGCAGGCATTAAAAAAACATGAAGAACGATATAAGTCTTATCTCTCAAACCTTTATGGTTTATGAGATATTCACAAGCAAAGTTCCCCTCCCGCCCCTTTTACCTAGTGTAAGCCATCTCTTCTCAGATGTGGAATCCAGTCCATAGACCAGACAGATAACAGCAGGGGACAATCTTCTTCCTATGAAAACAATGAAAGCCCTTCCCCCCTTGACAAGTTTTTCAGGTTTTTCCCTTATCTTAATTGAAGATTGTCCCTCTCTGCAGTCTACCTGGGCACCTCCCTTCTGATCTGGTTGAACAGGGAAGGGATACTTTGTTTGTGAATATATTTAAACCATAAAGGTTTGAGAGATAAGACTTATATCATTCTTTATGTTTTTTTAATGCCTACAAAATAAAATAAAGTTAAAACGAAGTATTACTATCCCTTTAAATTCTTGCTTGCAACTTGCAAACTTCCCAAACCACACGGACCATCATTTGAATCTATTAACATTTTAAAAGGGAGTATGTGATGGTTGTGGGGTGAGGGTGGATACTCCCTTTTCAAGAAAAGGACTGCATTCATGTTATTTAGGACTTTTTATTTTGTGATGACTGTAGGAGGGACTTCCTTGGATACAAATTGTAGTTAATTAAATATTATGAACTTATTTGCATATATGTAGTGGCTATTGTTTTAAATAAGTTTATATGTATTTTACAAGTAATATATTCAGTACCATGATTCAATCGGATACCAGCACCAGGGTGTTGTAATCAGGAAAATCAATACCTTGCATGCAGGACAATTGTTCCACTGAACAATGGAGGACACCACATGGAGTCCTCAGGTCTGAAAGGATTACCTGGGGAGTAGGGATGGGTGAAAACTTTCACCTCAAACCAAACCCTATGAGAAATGGCACTTTTCTTTTGGTGAAAAACTTTCCAGAGAAAAAAGTGCCATTTCACGCTTTTTTTCCTAGCTCATTGCATTGAAAACAATGGGAAGAAAAAGTTTTCTCTACTTTTCTACAGCCATATAAAAGGCTGTCAGGCTCCCACAGCATGCCATTCTGTGTTTGTGAGAGAAGAGAACAGCATGTTTTTGAACTAGAGAAGAGAGGCAAATAAAGGGGATTTGAAACTTAGTTTAGTGAGTCTTTTAGGTAGGACATTTGTTCTCTTTATTAGGGGAGTCTGGGGACACTCTGGCAGAATAAAAGAGAGAAAGGAGATTGACCCCAAATACCTCAAAATTTGGTGTGATTGACTGGCAAGACACAGGCAGCTGGGGTCCAAATTGCTTGCTGATTTTTCTTTTATTGTCTCTGTGCTGGGGAAGTCTGGGGAAATAAGTTGTTTTTGTTTTTTACTGTTATAAGCTAGGGTGGAAAACTTAAAATACATAAATAAAAAAAAATAAAACATTATAAAACTGTTTTAAAACATTAATGCATAAATATTTAAACACATATATTCGGTGACAGACAGCTGACTGGGAGTCTGATGTGAACTCTGTGACTGAGGCAGCCTTAATAGACAGCAGACATTTGTTGAGGGCTACGGCAAGATATCCCACTCCATCAGTTGTGTACTGTACAGAGTAAAAACACACACTCACAGTAGCTGTGCACTAAATGATGATGAAATCTCTCCTTCCGGGGTGGATGCAGTTTGTCAAGGTCCCACCAATCACACCATGCCAGTCCCCCACCACCACTGCCATACACATCTGCCACATTGCAGGTTGCACTTTATTTTTTTTTATCACTTGACATCATCATGAATATGTGCCAGTGTCAATTAAGCAGGAAGTTAGTGTTGTGGGCAAAGGACAAATGCATTCTGCTTGCTAACAATTTTCTTCAAGGTATATGTTGCTATAGGATTCACAACTCTGACTTTCAGCTACTTATTTCTCCATTACAGCCCTCAGAAGAAGTAATATTGTGCTGGGAAGTGTTGCAGCCTAGGAAACATAAGCAATTAATGTCTTGGAACAAGAGAAAAATGTGTTAGATTAGGTGAAAAATTTGCTGGAATAGGCGAGAAGGAGGAAAATTTTACATTGGAGAAAACTTTCGTAAAAGTGCCACTAGTCTGGTATAAAAAGGGTCACCAGGGGTGGGCCAAACAGGCTCAACCAATAAGGGAGCAGCACAAGAGAGAGTGACAGAGGGAGATCACGGGAACCGTGATAACCTGTTAGTGGGAGGGGTGCTGAAACCAACAGAAGCTGGTCAAACTTCCAATAATACAGTTCCAATAAGTATTGTGCACCAATACTTTGTGTGTTTGCTTTAAGCTATTTTAGTAAATATTGGTTGCATTCCAGTAATTTTAAATGTGTTTTATTACCTTGGGTGTGCTTACCAAAACCTCAAAGAAGAAGTGTCATGTGACTGACAAGCTTTGTCAAAAACACACCTAGGGGGGCAGTAAGGAGGAGTTATGCATATCTCCTCTATACTGCTTGTCTCATTGGTGATGAGTACCCCTACAATCAGGTGAAAATTTTCACCTGAATGTAGGGGTACTCATCAGTCCTGCACCTCTCCTTGTTTCCTGTTTGTATATAATTTATAGACTTGCAGTCATTTCTACATTTATTCTATTCTACCCCAGTAAATTCCTTTTGTCTCATTGGTGTAAGCATGGGGTGCGATTTTCACAGGAGTAGGTAGCCCCCCGGCCATTCCTGTGAAAATATCTGCAAGGACTTCTCCCTCCACTACAGTACATACCTCCTCTCTCTACAGCCTCCCTCATATTAACCAATTACAGGACTTCACCCTCCCTCCCCTTTGCCTCATCACCTCCAACTCCCCTTCACCTCACTGCCTCATATGCCTCTTCAACTCATTGTCTCACACTCCCTTCATCTCATTGCCTCATACTCCCCTTCGCCAGATCGCCTCACAGAGTCCTTCTCCTGATTGCCTAACAATGCCCTTAGCCTAATCGCCTCACACGCCCCTTCGCCTGATCTCCTCAGACTCCCCTTCATCTGATTGCCACACAGTGCCCTTCTTCTGATTACCTGTTACTCCCCTTAGCCTGATTTCCTTACACTCCCCTTCACCTGATAGCCTCAGACTCCCCTTCACCTGATCGCCTACCTCTCCTTTTCCTCATCGCCCAACCCTGCACTTTGCCTCCTCCACTCCTATCCAATGTATTGATTTGCAATATGTTGCTCAGCCATATTCCAAAGACAAATTTATGTACATCATTACATCATGCCTGTTCACATGGGAAGCAATTCATCAAACTTCAGCTGTAATATCCATGGGCCTCATCCCCTCCAGTGGCAGCTTGTGCCATTCTTCAGTTAGCAACCACTTCAATCTGCTGCTGTGAGTCCCTTGCAGGACATGTTCCAATCAACCTTCATTCCTGTCACGTGAGAACCTTGAGATCCTCACAGTGCACTACGATACTTCCAATATGCACACATAAGCACAGGAAGCAGCTGCCAATTCAAGCTGCCTACTGAGGGTTTGGGGTGAGGATCGTGCTCATTACACCTGAAGGTCAATGAAGATCTCGATGTCTAAAGAGACCTGATCTAATTTTTTTTACTGTACATTCATTTTTAGTTGGAATAAGTCTGAGCAGGTCTCATTTTTTTGTTACATTGCTGGAGTTGCAGGATTACCAAATTTAACCCTAATCTAATTTTTTATTTCTATGTTCTTTCTTTCTTGGAAAATGTCTGAGTAGGTCTAATTTTGGTTACACCTTGTGGGTGTATTAAGGTCCACTCAGGCCCGAAACCAGACCATTGCTATTTTTTTTCAAAATAAATGTTCCAATACAAGGCCCACTGGTGCTGTCCTCCTTTCTTCATCTGATACCTACTTTCTCTAAGGGATGTGCACCTTGGCCACAAGCGTTTTAGAGTGCCTTTTTAGAGGTAAAACTTTTTTTTTTTTTACTAAGGCCCTTTATAGAAATTGTAACTTCAAGAAATTCTTATAGATCAAGTGGGTGAAGCATGGTACCGTGTTAGCCACAGAAAAAGCAGGAGACTAGTGCAGTAAATATGATATGTAACTGAATGGCTGTAGGATGCAAGCTTTAGTCAACTAGGTCTCTTCAGACATAATAATAATATTAATAACAATATTATGTCTGAAGAAAAGACCTAGTTGTCTTGAAACATTGCATCCTAGAGTCACTCAGTTAGTTAATAAAGGAATATTTTTTACTCTACTAGTCTCCTACAGATCAATATCAATTGTAAGATTGCATTATTGAGGATGAGAGAGATATATAAGGGCAAAAAATCTTACTAGAAAGCAACAATAGCATTAATAATTTGCAGAACCCTTGGCATGATCACAGAACGCAATTTATGTATCTCAGGCATGTGGTCTAACGTTCGTGGTGGTAGTGGTAGTAGTGCCACTGGCACATCTCTGTGGGGCTTGCTTTCACAATATGGATTGGTAACTGATGCACCGAAACCCTGTTTAGCTCTAAGGATTAACCCCACTGCATGTAAGATGGTTATACCATATTTGCAGGATATTTGCAGGATAGCTATATTCTAGGTAGAAATGATCACCATCTTAAGTACCAAAGCAGTGTCTGTGACCAGCACGTATGTATACTGCAGTGGAACCCTAAGCTGCAATCCAGCAAATGTGCAGTGACATCGGGTTTTCAGTGCAGCTGGTTATATTGTTCATGACTATATGGGATGTCTAGACTTTGTTTTCAAAAAACAAACCATTATCTAATACTAATATAATACAAAGAAGTATATGGAACATAGAGAAACAGCAGAACTGAGGAGGAGGAGGAGGGATTTGCATAGCTGACACAGTTGACACCATCTGCAATGGTTGGGACCAGTGCTGTGAACATTGATAAATGATTGATACATAATAATAATAGGTTATAATGGAATATAATTTGACTAACATTCCTTCCTACTAACCCTCATATGTTATCACCAACATTCATATCCACCGAGTTAAGTTAAATATTTTATTTTTATATTTATTATTGAAGGTTATTGAATGATGATGATATTATAACGTCATAACCATTTATTTTCCTGAGTAAAAGTGTTAAGTGTTTTGGTTTAGCTAGTAATACCAACTAGTTACACATACACAGCTGGTATACCTTTTCTCAGATTGTAAGGATTATAATAGCATGGTGGTGAAGAAATTAGGATAGGAATACTGTTGAGCAGTAACTTACTAAGTAAGCATTTAAAAATCTGGATTTTTTTTGTAAACAAGCTTATGCCCCTTTTAACTTAAGGTGTTTATAGACGGGTCAGCCACTACAGCAGACATCTCAAAACATGTATATATTTATAGCTGGTTTACATACTAAGTAAACCATTCAAAAATTAAAATCATGGCTTACACATTGATTATTCTTTATACAAGTAATTATAAATACAGGAAAAATCTTTAGAGAAATTATTTGAGCAGCGTACTGTGGCAAGGTAAGCCTTGAAAAATACAATTAGAGGTCTAAAGCAAAGCAAGCCTTGAAAAATTATTAGAATACCTACATCAAGACAAACTTTGAGAAACAATTGTTCATAATCTTGAAACAATTCAAGCCTTGAAAAAAAATATCTGTAGGCCTAGATCAAGGCAAGCATTAAAAACAACTCTGCAGGCTTGGAGCAAGTCAAACCTTCAAAATTGTTTGCAGACTTGTGGCAAGGCAAGCATTGAAGAAAATTGTTTTCTGACTTACATCCAGGTTAGCATCAATCCAGGAGCATTATATGCCACCAACCAGTGATATTATAGTGTTTGATAGCTAAATTCCTACTGCTAAGTAATCTGATCAACATATGTCTCATTACTGGACCAGGCTGGTGTATTATCCATCATGTCCATTATTTGTAGCAGTGGTAGTATGAATGGGACTAGGATCTTCATGTCCACAGACTGTAGTGGTAGAAATATCATCAATGATGACAGGTGACAGATGGTGCTGTTTCCTTCCTACAAGCCCTGGTGTTGCTGAGACAGCAGCACAACAAGCCATCACTTCAGGTGCACATGGTGGGAGAATTTATACAAACAAAATATCCCTTTCTCTTCTCCACCGCCACTAAAATTAATAAATTAGGTTGAAAAAAGGAACATAAAGTCCATCAAGTTGAAACTTTGCTACAGTATAACCAATAAAATGATAATTGCTTAGTCCTCTATGATGTCTATTAGTCCATTTACCAGAACTCCCTGTTAAATCTAACACACAGTATAACCCTGTTTGTTCTCTTCTGCCAGAAATGTATCTAATTGTATCTGCCATTACCACATCCCTTGGCAATGAATTCTACAATTTGACAGATCTTACTATAAAGAAACCTTCATGTGCTGAAGTTGAAACCTCCTTTCCTCTAATCATAAGGGGTGGCTCCAAGTTATTTTTATCAGGCCTTGGAATGAAAAACTTACTTGAGAGATGCTTCTGTTGACCTTGCATATACTTTTACACTGCAACAAGATCCAATCCTAGTAGTCTTTTCTCTAGAGTAAATAAACAAAGTTTGGCTGGATATTCTTCATAATTCAATTCATCCATTTCCTTAATTAATTTTGTTGCTATTCTCTGTAATCACTCCAGTTCTAGAATATCCTTTTTTTTAGAACTTGTACTCAAAATTGCACTGCATATTCAAGGTGTGGTCCTATAGATGATTTGTACACTAGTAAAGTTATGTTGTTCACTGTTGCTTCAATACCTTTTTTTTTTTTGCAGTTCAATATTTTGTTTGCTTTTGCTAATGTTGTTTGAAACTGATGACTATTTCTGATTTTGTAGTTTACAAGCACTCCCAGATCTTTTCTAGTGACACATCTACTAAAATGCTCCCATTAATTTTATGCCAGTTGTATGACTTTACCATTTGTTTGACAAATCTGCCATTTTATGCAAGTCCTTCTGCAGAGAGCAAATGTCCTGCTCTGAATTTATTACCCTGCATTTAGTGTTATATGTAAAAAGCAGTGGACCAAGTACTGAACCCTGAGGTACTCCATTCTGAACCTCAACTATATTGGAGAATATTACATTTTTCATTAACACACTATTTCCTATACTTCAACCAACTTCAGCCAACTTTCTATGTAGGTAAAAAGGTGATTCCCTAGATTAAATTTCCTATTTTTTTAGGCTGACCTCACTGTATCAAATGCCCATGCACAATCTACATATACTTTACAATAATCTTGGTTGCTGTTTACTTCTTAATAGAAGCGCAAAAGATTTATCTGGCATGACCTATTCCTCATAAAACATGTTGATTCCTGCTTACAATTGTATTTTTTCCCTGTGTAATCCTGGATATAATCCATTATTATCCGTTCCCCACTACCAGGATTAAATTCACAGATCTATAATTCCCAGGGTCTATTTTAGTATTGGCTTTATGCTAATATTGTGGCACTGAACCTGTGGTAGAGTTTTTAAAGATTAAAGTGGTCATGCTAGCACTGCCCTGAGTTCCTGAAGAACCCCTGGATGTATATCTCGAGGATCAGGTGCTTTGTTACTCTTAATTTTGCCTGGTATTCCCCCGATGTGTTCTAGTGTTAACCCCATAATTGATAATGGTAAGTTTGTACTTTCTATTTGTTGAGGCTCTTCTACAATGCTTGTTTCCTGTTATATACCAATGCAAAGAATGTGTTCAGAACATTATCTTATTTTAAAAGGCCCAATGTTCTCTACCTGTATTTGAAGTAGTTTTGCTTTCATTTGCAATTTGAGTTTATTTTTTTTTTTCTAATATGTTTTTTTCATCTTTGTTGAGCTCCTTGTATTTTAAGAAAGGATGATATTTTCCTTCAGACTTAAATAATTTAAATGATTTTGTTTGCTCCTTCCTTCTCTACATTTTCATCTAACCACATTCGTTGTAATCTATTTTATTTTTTTCCCAAGGGTGTATACTGTTGACTATATTTAAAACTAAATATAAATTCTGAAAATGTTTGCTCAGTATTTTTTCTTTTTTTAGTAATTCATCCCAGTCTATGTTTTGCATTGATCACATTTTGAGTCTAACCTTTTTAAAGATGAGTTTTTGTTAAACAGTTTTGAATCTTGAAATTGATGTCAAATGAAACCATGTTGTGATCACTGTTTCCCAAATTAACTCCTACTTTAATACTGACAACATATACAGGTATACGTTATTTTTTATCACTATGACCAGTCTCATTATACCAGTTTATATTTGGATTGTTAAAATCTCCAATAATTAAAGTATGTGCAAGATGTGCAGTGTTTTCATTTGCAATGATAGGTCAGCCTTGTCATTCTCAGTAATATTTGGTGGTTTTCAGCATATACCCACAAACACCTTTTTTAACTTTTTTTTAACTTTTACACCACAGTTAGCTTTAATTTCTATGCACAAGGACTCCATATCACCAGCTTCCTCACATCTTCCTTTAAACTTGGATTTACATCTGATTTCACATATAGGCATATGCCTCCCCTTCATCAGTTAATCCTGTCTTTCCTAAACAGGGAATAACCCTCAATATTTACAGCTCAGTCATGTGTATCATCCTACCAATTGTGTTCAAACGCTCATTAACCCCAGCATTTCCATCTCTCCCATTTTGCCTACCACACTTCTTGCATTCACCAACATACAATTCATTTTGTGGTTATTACAGATTTTACCATAAACATGCATTTTTTCTGCATGTTAATTTAATAGGGATTCCTCCCTGTTAACTACATTTATCTCCCCCTTCTCTACCCCCACTATCCTTTAACTGAAACCAGTTCCTATTTACAATATCTACCCCATTGTACTAGCTATACCTTCTCCCATTTCCTAGTTTAAAAACACCTTCAACCTAAGCATTCTATCTCCTACCACAGCAGTTGCCTTTCCATTCACATTTAATCTATCACTGCCATAAAGATTGTACCCAAGACCAAAGGCAGCTCAGTGCACTAAAAATGCCAAACCCTTCCTACACCAATACCTAAGCCAAACATTCAGCTCCCTCACTGCCTCCCTGTACTGATTCACAACACTGATAGCATTTTACAAAATACTACCTTGAAGAACCTTGCCTTGAGCTTGCACCCTAGATCCCTGAAATGTTTTTTTAGGGACCTCCATCTTTCTCCAAATTTGTTATTAGTGCCAATATATATACCAAAACAGCTGGACCTTTCTACCCCATCCCAATAAACTGTATGCCCTGTCCACAACATCCTGAACCTAAGCACCTGGGAGATAACATAATATTCTGCATTAACAATCCTGGTCACACATTACCCTGTCTACCCTCCTAATAATTAAGACCACTATTGCAACTACCTGCCTTGATCTCCTCATCTGCCCATGTATTCTAGTAGTAGGACTCTTCCCCTTACTGCTATGGCAATCATCCCTCTACAAAATGACATTTTTTTCCTTGGGGACTGTAATGTGCGCAGTATGTGAAACGGTTGTAAGAGGGGGAAGGACTGGCATCACACATATTGATATGTCTGCTCTAATTAAACATGTTGACAATGTTAAACTGTCCCCCAAAAATCAGGTGGTGTCAGACACTGTGTCCCTTGTCTATTCCATAAAAACAAGTTACTGGTGTTGGTGGAACAGTGTGTCAATGACAAAGTGGGTCTTCATTAACATTCAATAAAATAATTGATCCTGCCTGATATGAGCTTGGTGTATTCTATAGGAAGGTCAGTCTGCAGATGTTCCCTTACTCCTGGAATTCCATTTGGTCTCTACCACATTGTAATAAAGAGAGAGAACACCTTGATATACTAGCAAAAAAGAAAAAGAAAGAACAGAGCGCCAATAGTGCGTTATCTCAATATATCAATTATCAGCATAAAATATATGAATGCACTCACATTAATAACAAGTTGACCCAAAGACATATGTCTATGATCAACAATAAACGCTTTCAGGGTACTTTACCCGTCCCTGTCCGGGATCTGTAGTCTCCAACTCCAAAGTCCCAGTGAACGGAATATATCTCCAATCGACACCATAAAAAATAAGTAAACTTGTAGCCGCAATCTTTCAATAAAAAATTGTTTTATTTAAAAACAAAATAAGTACCAAATGGCAATAATAGGCTCCAGGGAACGTGTTTCGCAGCACCCACAGCTGCTTTATCAACCAATCTGGCCTTAGAAAAAAGAAAAACAAACGGCTACACAGTAACAGAATTTAAAACCTATACACTTGTATCAGATTGGATAATCAGCTCTCAAAATAATTAGGACACAATGTGGCTATCCTAAAACATCGATATCTTCTAGACTCGATTAGTCCACAAACCCTCTCCACCCCAAATAAACCTCACAATCCCAAAATATAACTATTTGAGTGCCGGGGAAGCAAAACCGCCACATCTGTTAGTTCCGCCTCCATCCGGCAACCAAATCGCTCCAGATCTCTCAAGGAGACAAAAAACATATATAAAACCAAAAAAAAAAAAAAAAAACTTAGTTCACAAGCATAATTTTCATCCCCAAGAGACATAGACAAAAAAGAAAAACAATTATCAAAAATACACAATTCACAAACAATAAAAATAATATATAACTCAAATACATACATAATCTAACCCAATAGATCCATAACAATCTTACCCATATTACCACCCCAAATGGACCTCACAACCCAAAATATGACCATTTGAGTGCCAGGGAAGCAAAATAGCCACATATATAAACTCCGCTTCCATCCGGCAGCCAAACCTCTCCAGATTCCTCAGGAAGACAGAGCACATATAATTAAACAGAAAACTCCTCGTGACCGAAATTACCTGTCATTCTCAAGGGACCTGAACAAAAATACAACAAAAAATACATACACAAAAAACAAAACATAACAATTATAAAAAAACAAAAAATATATAATACATAACTAAAATCACATAAATAATAAAAAAATATATATATAAAAAATAATAAATAAATAAATTAAATACCATGAGAGTATACACAAAAGCCATATATATTGGCTCCGTATATCCCTCCACCATCCAAACAACTACAAAGTGTCTCTAGGGGGGAAAACCATGTGGACAATCACAACCCCTAACTAGGGATACAAAAATACATGTAAATACAAAACACCTCATTGTAAATCCTACAATAAGACCTCCCGAACCTACTATAATAAATCTATAATCAAAGACCACCAAAACACGTGACAAATATGTACCCCATACACTCTCCCACCATAATAGAGAGAGAGTAAAATCAAGCACATAAATCCCACGCAGCCATAGTAAGCAACCAAACGGCCCAAATCACAGTGTATGCTAACACCCCGTCAATATGACCCAACTACCAAAAAGTCTCAACAGTCTCATTAAGACCACTAGGGCTCATCGTGTCCAACATAAAGATCCAAAACGACTCTCGCATATTAAGTCGCTTCGTTCTCTCAGTAATGGACAACGCTGAACTCACATGCTCCACAGGAATAACCGCTAGACTATCTGGTATCCCTCCATGTACCTCAGAAAAATGTCTAGAGACACTATGGAAAGGGTACCTACTCAAAATGTTGCGTCTATGTTGACCTATACGTGTCCTCAAACACTGTGTAGTCCGCCCCACATATTGCAACCCACAGCTACATGAGAGAAGATATATCACGTATCTGGTGGCACAATTCATCACAGACCTAATTTCAAATACCCTAGAAGTTTTAAAAGAAACAAACTTTTTAATCCCATTTTGAATATATTGACAGGTGAGACAGCTCTTACTATAACATTTATATCCACCTCTTAATTTCTCATTCTCCAAAGTATATTGGGAAACCACATCATTATGATGTTTAATCTTAGAGGGGGCAACCATATTCTTAATCGTTGAGGCCCTTCTATATAATATCAGGGGATTTTTAGGAATGATATTCACCAACAATGGATCTTTCTCCAATATCCCCCAATATTTTTTAAAAATCTTAAACATCACTGAGGTCTTATTATGATACTTCGTAATGAAGGAAGGAAAGTTATCACATCTCTTTTTATTCCTCTTCTTCACCTCTAAACCCCTCTCTTTCACTTCCTCACCTCCATTATGAAATATATTATTTCTTACCCTTTCTCTTGAATCTAAAACCAATTTCTTTGGATACCGCTTTTCTAAAAAGCGATCATATAAAATTTCTGACTGCTCTTGGAAATCTTCCTCACTTGAACAATTTCTTCCTATTCTTGTGAATTGACCATACGGAATATTTTGTAACCACTTCCTATGGTGGCAACTTGTAAAATGTAAATAACTATTCACATCAACCGACTTAAAATATGTACGGGATCTAATTTTCTCTCCAATAATGCCCATTAGCTCCAGATCCAAAAATTCAATATTATTAACACCAACCTTATGGGTAAAACTTAAACCCCACTGGTTATTTTCTAAATGGATCCTAAATTGTTCTATCAACTCACAACTACCCTTCCAAATTATGATGACATCATCAATATAACGGCGATAGAATACCAGGTTCGCGCCCATGTACGCTGAATCAAACACCATCTGTTGTTCCAAAAAACCCATAAATAGGTTCGCGTAACTGGGAGCGAACCTGGTACCCATCGCCGTCCCTTTTATTTGCAAATATATCTGTTTATCAAATTCAAAATAGTTGTGAGTTAATATAAATTAAGTAGCTTTAAGTATAAAATCTCGCTGAGCAAAGGGCATTAGTAAATCCTGATCTATAAAGTGTCTCAAAGCCAATAAACCACCTACATGTGGTATATTTGAATATAGCGCAGCCACATCTATAGTGACCCATAAAAAATCCTCTTGCCATACAATATCCCTGAGCAACTCCAACAGATGCGAGGAATCTCTTAAATAGGACTCCAATCCCATCACCAATTTCTGTAAATGTATATCAATATATGCCGAAAGATTGCATGTGAGGGAGTCTATGCCAGAGATAATCGGACGTCCAGGAGGCTGAACTAAAGATTCATGCACCTTCGGAAGATGGTAATAAATAGCCATCCTAGGGTTATATGAGCAAATAAAATCTCTCTCCATCCGACTGACAATACCACCAGCATAGGCTTCCTCCACTAAAGAAATCATATCCCTCCTATACTTAATTGTGGGATCTGCATTTAAAGCAATATAATATTCTTTATCAGAAAGTATACGGTAAGCTTCATTCATATAATCAGTATATTCCTGTATAACTACTGATCCTCCCTTATCTGCCGATTTAATTACAATACTCTTATTATTTGCCAAATTTTTTAACGCTGCCCTTTCTCCAAAAGTCAAATTATTCACCTTACCTCCATATTTATGTAGACTCCTGAATTCCTCCAAAACTAGAGAACTAAAAAGGTCCACATAATGACCCTTAAATCCACTTGGATTAAAGGTAGATCGTGGTCTCAAATCAGTGGGGATAGGGCCATTCAAAATAAATTCCGATTATCTCTGGCATAGACTCCCTCACATGCAATCTTTCGGCATATATTGATATACATTTACAGAAATTGGTGATGGGATTGGAGTCCTATTTAAGAGATTCCTCGCATCTGTTGGAGTTGCTCAGGGATATTGTATGGCAAGAGGATTTTTTATGGGTCACTATAGATGTGGCTGCGCTATATTCAAATATACCACATGTAGGTGGTTTATTGGCTTTGAGACACTTTATAGATCAGGATTTACTAATGCCCTTTGCTCAGCGAGATTTTATACTTAAAGCTACTTAATTTATATTAACTCACAACTATTTTGAATTTGATAAACAGATATATTTGCAAATAAAAGGGACGGCGATGGGTACCAGGTTCGCTCCCAGTTACGCGAACCTATTTATGGGTTTTTTGGAACAACAGATGGTGTTTGATTCAGCGTACATGGGCGCGAACCTGGTATTCTATCGCCGTTATATTGATGATGTCATCATAATTTGGAAGGGTAGTTGTGAGTTGATAGAACAATTTAGGATCCATTTAGAAAATAACCAGTGGGGTTTAAGTTTTACCCATAAGGTTGGTGTTAATAATATTGAATTTTTGGATCTGGAGCTAATGGGCATTATTGGAGAGAAAATTAGATCCCGTACATATTTTAAGTCGGTTGATGTGAATAGTTATTTACATTTTACAAGTTGCCACCATAGGAAGTGGTTACAAAATATTCCGTATGGTCAATTCACAAGAATAGGAAGAAATTGTTCAAGTGAGGAAGATTTCCAAGAGCAGTCAGAAATTTTATATGATCGCTTTTTAGAAAAGCGGTATCCAAAGAAATTGGTTTTAGATTCAAGAGAAAGGGTAAGAAATAATATATTTCATAATGGAGGTGAGGAAGTGAAAGAGAGGGGGTTAGAGGTGAAGAAGAGGAATAAAAAGAGATGTGATAACTTTCCTTCCTTCATTACGAAGTATCATAATAAGACCTCAGTGATGTTTAAGATTTTTAAAAAATATTGGGGGATATTGGAGAAAGATCCATTGTTGGTGAATATCATTCCTAAAAATCCCCTGATATTATATAGAAGGGCCTCAACGATTAAGAATATGGTTGCCCCCTCTAAGATTAAACATCATAATGATGTGGTTTCCCAATATACTTTGAAGAATGAGAAATTAAGAGGTGGATATAAATGTTATAGTAAGAGCTGTCTCACCTGTCAATATATTCAAAATGGGATTAAAAAGTTTGTTTCTTTTAAAACTTCTAGGGTATTTGAAATTAGGTCTGTGATGAATTGTGCCACCAGATACGTGATATATCTTCTCTCATGTAGCTGTGGGTTGCAATATGTGGGGCGGACTACACAGTGTTTGAGGACACGTATAGGTCAACATAGACGCAACATTTTGAGTAGGTACCCTTTCCATAGTGTCTCTAGACATTTTTCTGAGGTACATGGAGGGATACCGGATAGTCTAGCGGTTATTCCTGTGGAGCATGTGAGTTCAGCGTTGTCCATTACTGAGAGAACGAAGCGACTTAATATGCGAGAGTCGTTTTGGATCTTTATGTTGGACACGATGAGCCCTAGTGGTCTTAATGAGACTGTTGAGACTTTTTGGTAGTTGGGTCATATTGACGGGGTGTTAGCATACACTGTGATTTGGGCCGTTTGGTTGCTTACTATGGCTGCGTGGGATTTATGTGCTTGATTTTACTCTCTCTCTATTATGGTGGGAGAGTGTATGGGGTACATATTTGTCACGTGTTTTGGTGGTCTTTGATTATAGATTTATTATAGTAGGTTCGGGAGGTCTTATTGTAGGATTTACAATGGGGTGTTTTGTATTTACATGTATTTTTGTATCCCTAGTTAGGGGTTGTGATTGTCCACATGGTTTTCCCCCCTAGAGACACTTTGTAGTTGTTTGGATGTTGGAGGGATATACGGAGCCAATATATATGGCTTTTGTGTATACTCTCATGGTATTTAATTTATTTATTTATTATTTTTTATATATATTTTTTTTTATTATTTATGTGATTTTAGTTATGTATTATATATTTTTTGTTTTTTATAATTGTTATGTTTTGTTTTTTGTGTATGTATTTTTTGTTGTATTTTTGTTCAGGTCCCTTGAGAATGACAGGTAATTTCGGTCACGAGGAGTTTTCTGTTTAATTATATGTGCTCTGTCTTCCTGAGGAATCTGGAGAGGTTTGGCTGCCGGATGGAAGCGGAGTTTATATATGTGGCTATTTTGCTTCCCTGGCACTCAAATGGTCATATTTTGGGTTGTGAGGTCCATTTGGGGTGGTAATATGGGTAAGATTGTTATGGATCTATTGGGTTAGATTATGTATGTATTTGAGTTATATATTATTATTATTGTTTGTGAATTGTGTATTTTTGATAATTGTTTTTCTTTTTTGTCTATGTCTCTTGGGGATGAAAATTATGCTTGTGAACTAAGTTTTTTTTTTTTTTTTTTTTGGTTTTATATATGTTTTTTGTCTCCTTGAGAGATCTGGAGCGATTTGGTTGCCGGATGGAGGCGGAACTAACAGATGTGGCGGTTTTGCTTCCCCGGCACTCAAATAGTTATATTTTGGGATTGTGAGGTTTATTTGGGGTGGAGAGGGTTTGTGGACTAATCGAGTCTAGAAGATATCGATGTTTTAGGATAGCCACATTGTGTCCTAATTATTGTGAGAGCTGATTATCCAATCTGATACAAGTGTATAGGTTTTAAATTCTGTTACTGTGTAGCCGTTTGTTTTTCTTTTTTCTAAGGCCAGATTGGTTGATAAAGCAGCTGTGGGTGCTGCGAAACGCGTTCCCTGGAGCCTATTATTGCCATTTGGTACTTATTTTGTTTTTAAATAAAACAATTTTTTATTGAAAGATTGCGGCTACAAGTTTACTTATTTTTTATGGTGTCGATTGGAGATATATTCCGTTCACTGGGACTTTGGAGTTGGAGACTACAGATCCCGGACAGGGACGGGTAAAGTACCCTGAAAGCGTTTATTGTTGATCATAGACATATGTCTTTGGGTCAACTTGTTATTAATGTGAGTGCATTCATATATTTTATGCTGATAATTGATATATTGAGATAACGCACTATTGGCGCTCTGTTCTTTCTTTTTCTTTTTTGCTATTGTATGACTCTGGTTCGGGAGCTATTGGAGTGGAGCTGCCTGTTACATACTGTCTTTGGGGGAGCAGTTTACAGATCCCCTGTGTGCTGATGCTGAATTACACATAAGTGTTTTATTCAGCCACTATCCTTGTGAGTAGTGTCCTTATGGTGGTGGTTGGTGCTATTGGTTCTTAGAAGTTTTTACACTAGGAGCGACTCCTGTTTTTTCTTCTTTCTTCTACCTTGATATACTAGCAGTCAATATCTGATCATGCTGATAAGGGTTAAAGAGATAATAATGTTTCACAAAAACAGCAGCTCCAATTAATCTTCATAGTATTTAGGCCATGGAGAGTGTTATTTCAATGCTGTCAGATTTGTAGTTCAAGAGTAATTGAATGAAAAGTATCCCCTTCCCACCCCTTTTACCTAGTATAAACCACCTCCAATCAGATGTGGAATCTGGTCCTGGAACCACACAGTTCACAGCAAGGAACAATCGTCTTAAAGCGAGCATAAGGAAAACGGGCAATCTGTACTGCGCTTGACTGCAGTGCACGGCGATCTCTACTGTGCATGACGGATTCTGACAAACACACACATAGCAAATTATTATATAGGATGGCTTCATCTGAGTAAAATGCTGTGGTTTCCTGAGACCTGCTTTTAACCCTGAAACCCAATGAAAAGCTTGGAGATAATGCCGTCAGCTGAAAGGCTGCGGGAAAAACAACTGATATCCCAGAGAATACCGGTATGTCTCATAGCAACACAAAATAAACCAAAGGGTCAGCAGATCACAAAAGTATGCATGTATCGATTCAAACCTATATTAAGGACATTTGCACTATTAAATCAACACTACATTAAATAGATAAAATCAGAATCATTATAATAAGCCTATAGTATACCCTAGATCCATAGTCTCTCACACATGAAACTATGATTGCTGATTGCTGACATATGGCAATAGATGAATCAGGATATGGAAAAAATAAAAATAAAAAGAACATAGTAATTGATATAATGTGGAAAACTGAATATTAAAGGTATTAAAATGAAGCATACCAAAGATATTATAAGTGACAATGGAAAAAGTATGATCAAGTAACAGTTAGTTGATCATTCAATTGAAGTGCACTATATAAATGAACACCCAGATGCCATTCCTCATTGATTTCAGAGGGAGAGAAGCAGGGAGGTTCACTAAATGGTGATAAAGTGAAGATGACTTCTCCAGTATATCGCTTCTCCAGTTCCTATGCTATTCTATGGAGCCTATGCACTAAGATTTCTTCAACTTTGGAGATCTTAGTGAATAGGCTCCAGAGAACAACATAGAAACTGGAGTACCGTACCGTAGAGAGTGAAAACACTCAGTTATTGAATAATGTCCAGCAAATGCACAAGGGGCAGGGGGAGGGGGAAAGGTGGAGCAATGCAGGGATGTGGGAGTAAAGTGATAGTTCAAAAACTAACTGCAGCAGTGGTCATTGCAGCTTGTGTAATAAATGATGATGATCCCTCTCCTCCTGAGGTGGATGCAGTTTGTCAAGGTCCCACCAATCACATCACGCCAATCCCCCACCACCACTACCACACACATCTGCCACATTGCAGGTTGCACTTTATTTTTTTTTATCACTTGACATCATCCTGAATATGTGCCAGTGTCACTTAAGCAGGAAGTTAGTGTTGTGGGCAAAGGACAAATGCACTCTGCATGCTAACACATTTTTTCAAGGTATATGTTGTTGGACTCACAACTTTGGCTTTCAGCTGCTTACTTCTCCACTTCAGCCCTCAGAAGAAGTAATATTGTGCTGGGAAATGTTGCACCATAGGAAACATGGGCAAAAATGTGTTGAAATAGGAGAAACATATGTTGAATAGAAGAAAAATGTGTTAGAATAGGAGAAGAATGTGTTGAAATAAGTGAAAAATTTACTGGAATAGGCGAAAAGGATGAAAATGTTGCACTGGACTAAAGGAGAAAACTTTCATGAAAAAAGAGAAAAATCCTCAGTTTTTCGCAAAAAGTCATGCAGGAAATTTTTCTCACTTTTCGCCCCCCCAATTATCTATGCCCTAGAGGAGTTGGGGGAAAGAAGCAGTTGAAGAGGGAGTATTTTTTGTTGAAAGTGATAGGGATAGTAGAACAGTTAATTTAAAATATATATATATATATATATATATTAAATTAAATTTGATACTAGATGACATAGAGTATTTTGCAGAGATCCAAGGCAATGTACTTTACAGTAAAAACACACATAGTAGTTGAGTAATGTCTAGTATATGCTCAAAGGGTAGGGTGAAAGGATTAGGTGCAGTACAGGACAAATGATTAAAGTGGTAGTCCAAAAACTCTCTACAGTCATGATTGCTGCAGCGTGTGCAATAAATTATGGAGATCCCTTTCCTCCTGCGGAGGATGCAGTTTGTCAAAGTCCCACTAAAAGTTCCATCAGCCATAAGTCACATTCTAATATTGATGGCATAGTGAAAGAAGGTGTAACAGCTCAGCCAACTGCTGCATCTGACAGTGAGTCAAACAAGCACAAAATCAACTGTCCTGAAAGCAGTAGCAAACATTTTGAAAATCCCTTAAAAAAATTGTTTGAACCCTCTAAAAGTAGAATATAAAAGTAGTGTGGGAGTGGTGGGCGATGCTGAGGATGACCTAATGACTGATGATGATGTAGATCTGGGATGTATCCCTCCAGCATTCTCCTTTTCTTCAGATACAGATGAAACTGAGAGAGATGATAACAAGGCTAGAAAGTTAGCTGAAAGGCAAAGGCTCAATCTTCCACCACTGAAATGGAGCACTGCGCCTGTCTATAAACTGGTTGATAAAAGTCTGACGTGGACAAGCAAAGATGGCAAAAAGTACGCAGTCATCCTGTCAGTCATTATCAGCATCATTACTGCTTCCAAGTCCCGCTCAGCCACACTCACACTAATCGTGTAGAGTAACCAGCAGTAACACAGGTTATCAGCATTTACAGCCTTAGCTTTGAGTGCCTCTGCTGCTCTTGGAAGTGCAGCACCAGTAGCACCTAGTATCAGTACAAATTCAGCAGCATCTAGCCCCAATAGTAGTAGTAGCCTCTCAGGAATCCTGCAGTCTATGAAGTCCACGATCCAAAAGCTAAGCATGTTGCTATCTGATGTCTGTGTAAGAAGTATGCTGCTCAAAGCCACCATCCAGCCCCATTGATCAAAGGCATCACAATGGGACAATACCTTGGAATTAGGTGCTTATGCACTACTATAGAGGACTTTAAGATGGAAGCTAGGAAGCTTCCTAGCCAGTGTCTATAACAATAAACTTTTGAAAAAAGCCTACCAAAGGGCACTTTTTTAGCAATCGTGAGGCATTATTACAAAAAGAAAATACTGGAAGAAAAATGAACACCTCTAAAGAGATACAACTGATAGGTACATTCAATCAGCAGCATCACGCCATTAATACTATCCTGTCTAAACATTGGTCTACTTTACGTCTTGACCCTGATCTTAGTGAAGTACTGTCTGATAAGCCCAAAATTACATTTTGCAGGAATAAAAATATTCATGACTATGTGGTACATAGTCATTTCCAAAGTGAAATAAAAACTAATTGGTTATCTTCTGCATGCATTACAAATAGCAGTTACAAATATGGCCACTGTAAAGCTTGCCCCTTTGTCAAAAAATCTAAAGAATTTCATGATAAGACCGGGAATTTTTTCCCTATCAAGACACCGATTAATTGCAGAACTTCTGGTATCCAGTATATTGGAAAGGCTATCCAAGAATTTAGAGAGAGAATACTGGAACACGTGGGTGACGTCAGAAATAAACGAGACACCCAGTAGCAAGGCACATATTTTTACAACATAATAATGACAGTGGACTAATGCAGTATAATGGTCTAGAAAAGACTGAAGTCTCCCCCAGAAAAGGAGACTTTGACAAAAAAGTTTTAAGAAGTGAAGCCTTCTGGATCTATAACTAAAAACTTTAAATCCTTATGGATTACATGAAGGCTTCACATATAGATCCTTTATTGAATAAGAAATTACACTCATTTCAATTATATATTTGGTATCATGTATATCCTTGGTTCTCTTTTCTTTTCACTTGAATTACTAAGGTATTGCTATTTAAATTGACAGGCCATTTATTTATTTATTTGTCTATTATACCACTTAGATTGCTTCAAGATGCTAGTATTTACGACATCTATGACTTCAATATCTTGGGTTTTTTTTATACATTCACTGAGAAATAAGTGTCTGTATGATTTATAATTTTTGTAAATAAATATCTTTATTGGATCCCTTTCTGTTTACAATAAATTGTGATTCACTATTTGGCCTGTTGTTTCATGTGTCAGAATTTTCATTATTTATTTTTGACTCTGTGTTTTGATTTATACATGTCTGTGATTTACTGAAATATTGCAACATACAATATTTGATACATATGCAACATAGTTGCTCTCTATGTGTTTAACTTAGATTAGAAGTAACAATATGATCGAGGCACTGTCTCATCCAAGCCTCATTCTCATGTGGGCTTTGGTATAAAAGAGCATGCTAGTTAGCGGCTCAGGTTAATACTAGCCCCTGATGAAACCAGTTCATCTGGTGAAACATGTTGGGCTCCCCATGGACACTAATAATAATGTGCCCATGTCTACATTGTGAACACACTATATCTTAATGGCTAAAAACTGTACCATCTTTTGCACCAATCTGATATAGGGTTTTAGAATGCGGCTTAAACAGTGAGGGAGACAGTTAGTGTGACATTGTTTCACATTTCTGAGCTAACTAGCAAATGATAAGAGCTTCGCTATGTGCCTTTATTTCCTCAAGAATAGGCTTTAGAATATGGCTTATACCGTGAGGGAGGCAGTCAGAGTGATATTTCATACTATTTTGAGCTAGCTAAACAAATATAGTGGTAGTTCCAAAACTTGTTCACTGGGCTCCATATAGCTGTGCAGACACTGGTGTTTCCAAGGAATAGGCAGAGCACCTGCAGTTTCATAGATAAAATCCATAAACTAAGAGGGGTCAACTTGTATTTCTTATTGGCACGGATCATAGGATCTAGGCATCACTGTAGCCATACTGAATAAAATACATGACTACTGGCCAACAGACAAGCTTGGTGGCCATCCTTACAAGATCCAGTGATGTCATACAGCTCCGTAATTAATTTATATTATCTTGAGGGCACCTGCAATTATCACGGATTTACTATGAGCTTGAATCCATTCGCCTGAGTCGATGCCTCTACAGTACAAGTGGCACCAATAGGGTTAAGTTGATAGACTGAATCTGACACGCCTCCCAATACATTTTACATATAAAGATCAAAACTACAGCTAATTCTAGTATTAAGCAGGGAGCCTGCATGTATATCGATTGCTGCCTACTTGACTAAACACAGACAGCTCAATAGAAACGCAGAGTACCTGCAATTAACTGGTTAATATTAAAGTAGCAGTAGCAGATAGTAGGGTACCTGCAGAAATAACACAGTGCACCTGCAATCATCACTGAATAACTGTGAGCGGAAACATATGCATATTAATCGCCCAAGTCAATGCCTTTGTTGTATAAGTGGCATCACAGGAGTTAAGCTGACAGACTGAATTAAATACTTATCTCTCTCTATACCCTATATGCAAAGAACACAGTTACATATACATTCCTGTATTAAAGGGATAGTAATACTTCGTTTTAACTTTATTTTATTTTGTAGGCATTAAAAAAACATGAAGAACTATATAAGTCTTATCTCTCAAACCTTTATGGTTTATGAGATATTCACAAGCAAAGTTTCCCCCTCCCGCCCCTTTTACCTAGTATAAGCCATCTCTTCTCAGATGTGGAATGCAGTCCATAGACCAGACAGATAACAGAAGGGAACACTCTTATTCCTATGAAAACAATGAAAGCCCTGCCACCCTTGACAAGCTTTTCAGGTTTTTCTCTTATCTTAATTGAAGATTGTGCCTCTCTGCAGTCTACCTGGGCACCTCCCTTCTGCTGTGGCTGAACAGTATGACATCAGTAAAAGGGACGGGAGGGGGACACTTTGTCATTGAATTACTCTGGAACTACAACTCTGACAGAATTGAAATAACACTCTCCAAAGTCCAAATACTATGATGATTAATTAGAGCTGCTTTTATTATGAAACATTACTATCCCTTTAAGCAGAGCACCTGCAGACATATTTATTGTGCTATCCACTTGATTGTTAACATAAGCAGTTTAAAAAGGCAGGGCATCTGCAATTAATGCTTGCATTAGCCCATTATATATATTACCCCTTCATGGGCGTCCGGAGGGGGGGGCAAGGGGGGCACTTGCCGCCCCCTACAATTACCCTCCTCCATGCTGGCCTGGGGGTCATATTATGGCTTTGCCCCCCCCCCTGGAAAAATGTCTACGGACACCACTGTACCCCTTTGAGTGCCAATACAGTGAGGAATTAATAATCTATTAATCTCCCTTGCCTGTGATTGTAGCACAATGTTAACTGTGTACTCTGGATTAGTGCAATCAATACATTGATATTTAGGCTAACTTAATAATATTGTGTTGATACCTTGTTTGATTGTTGTGAAGTTGTCACACAAGATGTTGGCTATGACAAAATAGACCTTTTTAATTTTGTTTCTAAATAAAACTGAGTCTTTTAAAAGTTAATTTTAAAGCAAGACACTGAGGCTCCTATTATGCATTTAACTCCATCTTTACTTACTCAGCATTAAAGTTTTTGAAACATCTAAATGGAAAAAAACAGAAACCTGATATGATAACCCCACCCTACATATATTTGACCAATCACAAAATTCCAGAGGTGTATAACATCAAGATCAGGTGACCCATCATCCTCTTTCTTTACTGCTCTGCAGACAGATAAGTACTCAGCGTGTTTTTTCTCCTGGATTACTCTTATTGATTTACATGAATTTTTATATTTTGAATATGGCTGTGTTATATTACACTGTATACGAAGTTAATTTCTTCCACAGACTAGCTAGAGAGGCTTACCCAGTTAATTAAGGTTTTTCTATATACATTTCCTCCATTTATAGTTTCTTTCTATTCACTCCCCATAGTCGCTACGTTACCCTCTCATACTGGTATATTTCCTTCTACCGTTTGGTCTCTTCCATCATACAGTTCCCCTTTTATTTTCCGTTACTTACTTCTCTCCAACTTGTATTTTCAAGCCGCATAGTGAACACTCTCCATAATCTTAACACTACATTGCCCTCTCATTCCGGTATATTTCCTCCTACCGTTCGGTCTCATCCCTCATACAGTCCCCCTTTTATCTCCTGTTACTCCGGCTCACTCAATGCGAAGTTCTCGTGGCAGCCATCTTTGTTATGGTCTTTAGCTGCACGGAACTCTGCGCATGCGTGGGAATTTCCCGGCTATTATTTCTCATTCGGCGACTGCCTGTTATCACGACGATACGCATTCCTGGTTTATTATTACAGTCTTATACTTTTGACTAACTAGGGCTTCCCTTTATCGAAAAATTATAGTAATTACTACCATTTGGGAATTTAACTTAAGTTAATTTACTTTAGCCTCATTTATTATGTCTCACAAAAAATATTTGCAACCCTGTACCCCCATGAAGGGTAGTAAAATACCTCCTAATTTTATTTTGGCAGACAATGCGTCTGAGCACTCTGAGTCACAAGATGCTGTGGCATTTACCTCAGCTATTGCTGAGGATTGATTCCAGTCACTTGTGGATTTATCTGTAAATAAATCTGTTTCAAATGCCATATCATCTTGCATGACTCAGATGACAGAAACATGAGCCAAATCTTTAGCTGAAGTTTTTCAAACTAAAGTCTGTAATCCTGGTCCAGTCCAAAAAACTTTACACAAAACACTTCTTGTTTCCTCAGACCCATTCCCAGAGAGGGATACTCAATATGAGGTGGGTCAAAAGAGAGAGAACACCTTATAGGGTTCATTTGGATCAGCCTGAATCACCAGGCATACAGAATAGTGGCTCACTACCACCAGAACCTCTGCTCAGGAGGATGGCTATCCGAGTTCACGAAATAAGTCCAGGTCTAAACCGGACTCTTACTTGGATTCCTCCTCAGACGACTCTACACTTAATCCAGAAGAATACTCTGATTATATATCTGAGGATCACTATCATTCTGAGGAGACAGATTTAAAAATCAATGATGGTAAAGAGTTTGATGACAATGTTATCTTAGATGAAAGTGGTGAACCTATGTTTGACCCCAGGGCAATTAAACACCCAAGATCATCAGACTGGGTCCCAAGAGACCATGAGGTTATGTATATTGACACGTGGATTAGGAAATCTTTGGACCCTAAATCCAGAAATAAACTCAGGTCAGAGTGTCCTAGACCTACAATTAACAAAACTTGCGAGACACCTATTTTGGACCCACAAGTAACTAAGGATATAGCCAAATCTGGGAGTGATCCAAAGAAAGTTGAACAATTCCTTAGACAATGCCAAGACAAATTGTTAGACATAACAGGTCCTCTGGCAAAAATATTTAACCTGACTGAAGAGGCAATTGCTCTCAATTCCCATATTGACCTGAACACACTTTGGGGCTGGGTTCAAAGATCCTTCTGTATGTTGGGCAACGCCAACATGGCCTTATCTACGCATAGATCCCAAACTAGCCAATATGGCCTCCTCTGAAGCTGTGTAACGGTTTGTTTGACTCACGGACACAGTGGTTAGGATAAAAACACAGTTTTATTGAATAAAACAATACAGTAAGAACCCTCACAGGTCCTGTAGCACACGACAGGTAATTTATTCAATGCCCACACAGGTCCAGCATAATATGAATGTATAGACAGTATATACTGACAAAGGTCAGGCAAGAGAAGTAGGTTCCCAGGATTCCGGCACTTCAGGAGTTAAAGTTCATCAATGATTGTAAACAGTCCCATGTGTAAAGTTACTGGATAGATACTTTAACAAGCCAAGGTCAGCAAACATACATGAACTGCCAGCCAAACTGAGGTAGAATGAGCACTACCGGAGCAAGCAATCACGGAGGCACACACTTGCAACCGGTATGACAGTAACGGAGGACTCAGCCGGAGGCACTCTGCCGGAGCAGTAACTGAGACAATACTTGACAACCTGCCGGAGCAGTAACAGAGGACAAGCCAATGGCACTTTACTGGAGCAATCACGGAGGCAACACTTGCAACCAGTATGACAGTAATGGAAGACTAGGCCAGAGGCGCTCTGCCGGAGCAGTAACTGAGACGACACTTGGCAACCTGCCGGAGAAGTAGCGGAGGGCAAGCCAATGGCACTTTACCGGAGCAATCACGGAGGCAACACTTGCAACTGGTATGACAGTAGCGGAGGACTAGGCCAGAGGCGCTCTGTCAGAGTAGTATCTGAGACAACACTTGGCAACCTTCCGGAGCAGTAGCGGAGGACAAGACAATGGTACTTTACCGGAGAAATCACGGAGGCAACACTTGCAACCGGTATGACAGTAGTGGAGGACTAGGCCAGAGGCGCTTTGCCGGAGCAGTGACTGAGACAACACTTGGCAACCTGCTGGAGCAGTAGCGGACGACAGGACAATGGTAACCGGATGTAATAATGTCGCAGAGGCGACAAGGACAAGGAAGCAGGAATGAGATCAAGCCGGGTCGGTGCACAGGAACAGGAACGTCAGCCAGGCCGGGTCAAAACACAGGAGCAGGAACGTCAGCTGGTCCGGGTCAGTACACAGGAGCAGTAATGTCAGCCAGGCCGGGTCGATACACAGGAGCAGATCCAGAAGAGTAGTCAGGCAATCCGGGTTGGTACACAGGAGCAGGAACTGAAGAGTAGTCAGGCAGGCCAAGTTTTCTACACTGGGAACTCTGAGCAGCAGTTAGCACTGGTACAGGAACACCACGAAAGGGCGCCGTGTGGGTGCATGAGCCCAGTATATAAAGGCCATACTGGGCAGGCTCAACACAGGTCAACAACAAAGGAGCACGGTATCACGGTGCCCGTGATTGCTGCAATTCAGTGTCTATCACCTGTAGGGGGCTCCCATTGGCTGTCTGCCTTCAGCCCGCCTCACATTGCCTTTATAAACTCAGTCTGGGCACCCTCTGGTTGCCCTTTTGTGGTGTCTTTGACAGCATCCACTTCCTCCTTACTGCAGTAGCTGATTGGGCTTGTTGCTGAGTTCCTGAGTCAACCTGTTCCTGAGTTACTGCCTGCTTTGTCAGTTCCAGTCCGGTTCTGGTTGTTCTCATCAGTAGCTGATGCTCCTGTTGCCAGTCTACTTGGCCGCGCTTGATCCGGTTGATCTTCTCTGCTGGATCCTGTTGTTTCCTACTTCCAGTTCCTGCATCTGTGGCAACATTGTTCTTCATTCGCTTCGGCGACATTTCCTCCTGTTGGTTTCCAGTGTGCGGACGCTGGCTTGCTTCACTAAGCCTTGCAGCTCACATTCAGCCTGTCGGTTCCAGCGTGTGGACGCTGGTTAGCTCCATTAGCCTTGCTGCTCACATTACAGTCTGTTGGTCCCAGTGTGCGGACACTGGTTTGCTCCATTTGCCTTGCGGCTCACATTACAGTCTGTTGGTTCCAGCGTGCGGACGCTGGTTTGCTCCATTAGCCTTTCGGTTCTCATTACAGTCTGTTGGTCCCAGCGTACGGACGCTGGTTCGCTCCATTAGCCTTGCAGCTCTCATTACAGTCTGTTGGTTCCAGCGTGCGGACGCTGGTTTGCTCCATTAGCCTTGCGGCTCTCATTACAGTCTGCTGGTTCCAGCGTGCGGACGCTGGTTTGCTCCATTAGCCTTGCGGCTCACATTACAGTCTGATTGGTCCCAGCGTGCAGACGCTGGTTCGCTCCATTAGCCTTGCGGCTCACATTATAGTCTGTTAATCCCAGCGTGCGGAAGCTGGTTTGCTCCATTAGCCTTGCTGCTCACATTCAGTCTGTTGGTCCCAGCGTGCGGACGCTGGTTTGCTCCACTAAGCCTTGCGGCTCTCATTCTGCCTGTATGTTCCTAACGTAGGGCGCTGGTTTACTCCCTGACTTGCAGTCAGGTTCTTGATGGTTCCGTGTGCGCTGTCCAGTCCTAACAGCATTGATTCCTACAGTATATGGGCACGAGAGTTTCTGATTACTGTGAAACCACTTGACCTGGTAACCTCTATAGTCCATCTTACTGTCATTATCATCTGACAGTCATTAGGTTACTGTGGTTGTCACCTTCATTTGGGCTGCCTTGCCCGGTATATTGGTAAGGCCGGTAGAACCTTTCACTTTGCCACCTTAAGGTTGCCTTACCCGGTATTGGCAAGGCCGGTAGAGCCTACTTATTGGTATTCCGTCAGGCTGCCTTGCCTGGGTTATTGGTAAGGCCGGTAGAACCACATACTATTCCATCTTAAGGTTGCCTTACCCGGTACTGGCAAGGCCGGTAGAGCCTACTACACTGGTATCCCGTTAGCCTGCCCAGCCCGGTATATTTGCTGGGCAGGTAGAGCCTCTTGTTCCAGACTTGCCTGGGTTGCTTTGCCCGGTATATTGGCAAGGCCGGTAGAACCTATTTGCTATTGTCATTATCTGCTACGTATTGTTTGTATGTGTATGAAACCCTATGGGATTGCCTTTAACGTTTCAATAAAGTTATGTTTTTACCTAAACCTTACGTCTGAGAGTCTTAACAAACCGTGACACACGGGCACCGTGATAAGCTGGCCCAGAAGCCAATGGCCTTCTATTTGGGGATGCCTTTATAATAAATTTAGGCAAATTCGTTAACACCTTTACGGCCCTTGATAAGGTACAGACCTCCATAAAAAAGGTGTTTAACAAAAGAGTTTTTGTCAGGGCCGGGAAAGGCAGGGGTCGCTTTCCCGGCTGACCTGCGGGGAATCCTAGATCCCAATACAGATACCAACAAAAAACTAATACGTTTGGAAGAGGGTCGTATCCCCAAGATTCCAGACAACCAAATACCTTCTTTCCACCACGTGGTAGAGTATGGCGCTCCAGGACATCGAGAAGTTTCACGTGCTCCAGACCATTCTCAGATGAGTATTCCTCCTCCCCCTTTCCCCAAGGAAAAAGTGGGTGGCAGACTCACTCATTTTTTCCACAACTGGTCCAAACTTACCTCGGATCAGTGGATACTCCAAACAATCAGAGGGTACCACGTAGAATTCTTTACTCCTCCCTATCAAATATCCACTTCTATCTGATTTTCAAAAGAAGATTTCCATTTAGTAGATATGGAGATACTAGAACTTCAGGAAAAAGGCGCTATCATTCAGGACCCACTACAAAGTCCAGAATTTATAAGCAATATATTCCTGGTTCACAAAAAAGACTTGGGGGTTCGCCCGGTCATAAATCTAAAAGAATTGAACAGTTTTGTCATGTACAGACATTTCAAAATGGAAGGCATACATTGTCTCAGAGATGTTTTAATGCCCTCAGACTGGATGGTAAAACTAGACCTTAAAGATGCGTATCTTACAGTTCCCATCATGGTCAACAGAGCACCTTCTACAATTTATTTGGAGAGATACAATATGGTAATTCACTTGCCTACCATTTGGCCTGGCATTGGCTCCATGGTGCTTCACGAAGATCATGAAGCCGATTATTTCTTTTCTAAGAACTAGAGGGGTTCACCTCATTATATATATAGACATATTGATCATGTTGCAAGATTTCCACATACTTATAGATCATCTTCAGATGACGAGTCAGACGTTATTAGATCTCGGTTTTATTAAAAACGAGAAAAAATCTATTACCACACCGACCCAAAAGATAGAATTTTTGGGTTTTGTGGTGGACTCCCTGAATTCCACCCTTCTCCTACCTCGGAACAAATTAAAAAATATTCTCAGAAAGAATGTCATTTCTCTTCGAGTGATTACAGGGCTCTTCAAAGACTAAAGATTATCCACCTTCACAAGGGTTTGGGATATTTGGATTTTGTTCCCCTTTCGGTGGAAGCAAAAGAAGAACTCCTTTGGTGGTTGGACCATATGGAGGCTTGGAACGCGAGGGCGATCTTCAGGACATCTCCGGAAATCATTATCGAATCCGACGCCAGCAATCTGGGATGGGGAGCAAGATGTGGATCTCTCACTACTGGAGGAATGTGGTCTCCCGAAGAGAAGGATATGCACATCAATTGTCTTGAGTTACTAGCAGGCTCTTTCGCAATCAAGAGTTTTATGAAAGAAACTCTGAATTGCAGTATACTCCTGAAGATGGACAACATTTCGGCGGTACGTTACATAAACCATCTAGGAGGAACAAAGTCAAATACTCTAGCAATTTTAGCAAAAGAACTATAGCATTTCTGTTTAGACAGAAACATTTCAGTGCAAGTGGAGTCTCTTCCGGGCCTGTCCAACTCTGTCGCGGATTGGAATTCCAGATACCTGTCGGACTCGAGCTATTGGATGCTACACAGAGCAACTTCCAATCAACTGGATTCAATCTGGGGTCCACTAGTGCTGGATCTATTTGCATCCAGGTTAAACGCTCCGGTACCAAATTTCTTCAGTTGGAGATCTCCTACAAGTCAGAAGACAGAAAATCAATTTAGTCTTCATCACGCCCTTTTGAATAACCCAACCTTGGTTCCCTCCACTTCTCGAAATGGCGGTGGACTTCCCATGATATCTGACACCTTTTCCTCAGTTGTTGCGGGATCCAGCGGGGAACCCGCTCAACCTTCTACTTCAAAACCAATTACTTCTTTTAGCATGGCGAATGTCAGGAGCTGATGGTCTGGCATTGGCCTTTCGGAGGCAGCTCAGACACTCATCTCCAAAGCATGGGCACCAGGTACCAAAACATGTGACAGGTCTTGCTGGAATACCTGGACACATTGGTGCTTGGAACGGTCTTTGGATCCCGTTTCTTCCAATTTAAATTCCATTTTAAATTTCCTTTCTTACTGCTTTCAACAAGGTAGACCGTATAGAACGATCAATTGTTATAGATCTGCCATCTCAGCGAATCACAAATTCTTCAACGGTATTCCATCTGGCCAACACCCATTAGTATGTAAATTAATGAAGGGCATCAAAATGTCCAGACCTCCTATAGCTCGATATTCTAACCTATGGGATGTTAACATAGTCCTCTCATTATTAGAATCTTGGTCATCTAACGAAGAGCTTTCTATCAAACAACTGTCAGCTAATCTTACCATACTCCTATGTTTGGTCTCTTTTCGTAGAGTTTCAGATGTACATGCTTTAGACATTACTCACAGATTCTATGAACCTGATGGGGTTCGTTTCTTAATTTCTAGACGTACTAAATCTGCTTCTAGGGAAATCTTCTACCCATCTTTCCCTCAAAACCCCAAACTATGTATTGTTTTATGCCTAAAAGCTTATGAAGCTAAGACTGGTAAGTTTAGATCTGTTAATTCACACCAATTACTAATTTCCTTTGTAAAACCTTATTTACCAGTGTCTACAGCCACACTTGCAAGATGGATTCGTTGGATCATGTTGGAAGCTGGTATCGACACCGATCTTTTTGGAGCACATTCTTCATGAGGGGTTATGGCCTCCAAATCTTTTATTTTAGGCGGAAGCCTTTCAGATATTTTGAAAACAGCCGATTGGTCCAATGAATCCACCATCAAATCCTTCTATTTTAAACCTATTACACATATATCTTCTACTGTTATACAACAGCTTTAAACTTGCATAATAGGAGCCTCAGTGTCTTGCTTTAAAGTTCATAGAATTTCCTAACTTCGTGAAGGAAAGTATGGGATTTTATTAAAGACATGGAGGCGAGTATTATTTCCCCCTATACTAACCCTTCCCTTGCTATTATTTATGTGTTGCTGCAGGTTAATGGATTTGATGGTTGATATACCGATTCCCTCCAAAGATGTTTACTATCCAGAGGATGAGAGATGAATTCTTCCTACAACATCTCCCTTTGCTGATTGTCCTGAATTGCGTTAAAGAAAGAGGATGATGGGTCACCTGTTCTTGATGTTATACACCTGTGGAGTTTTGTGATTGGTCAAATATATGTAGGGTGGGGTTATCCTATCAGGTTTCTGTTTTTTGCCATTTATATGTTTCAAAAACTTTACTGCTGAGTAAGTAAAGATGGAGGTAAAAGCATAATACTCGCCTCCGTGTCTTTAATAAAATCCTAGATTTCCTTCACGAAGTTAGGAAAATCTATGAATTTATACCGTACATACATTTATAACAGCACTGAACTGGTCCCCTTGACTGTATCTGAAACCCTGGGTGAGCTATACCAAAAATAAAAGTAAGCTCTGTTTCACCCTAGGGGGGTTTTAGGTTATTTCTTTTCCATCTTCTTTTTTTTATGATATATGACTAAGAAGCATGTGAGCAGGGGGAAAGCAGGTGAGTTTGCACCTGAAGTACAACCATGGGTGTAACTGTTAGACACACCATCAACAGGTCAGAGGTGCCACAAAAAGCAGCAGCAGAAGTACTGTTCCTGGGGTTCTGGGGTACATAATAGAAGTGCTGTTGATGTTCAGAGGAGTATGACTCTGAGTTTGTCTTTGCATATGATAGTCATAGAGTACTTACACATACTGCCACCACCCCTACCACCTCCATAAATCAATAAAATTATATAGTTCTTCTACTACATACTGCCATCCCACGCTTACTAAGTTCAAATCCTGCACAAAAATAGTTCAAAAGTATGCCTAAAAAATAGTAAACTTACCAAAATATTTTGCGGTTGACATGCTGCCCTTTTCTTTTGCTGAAAACAAAGGTTTTAAAGAACTGATGTCATATTCTACACCCTGCTGGAATATCCCAAGCAGCAGTTATTTTTCAAGGATGGTTATGCCAATGTTACCTAAGAAGAAAGTTAGTGTTGTGGCAAAGGACAAAGGCACTCAGCCTGTTAAAAATTTTTGCAAGGCATATGTTGCTGTAGGACTCACAAGTTTTACTTTCAGCTATTTATTTCTCCACTTCAGACCTCAGAAGTAATATTGTGGTGGCAAATATTAGTCTTAGAAAACATAGTCGAAAAATGTATTGACAGTGGGGAAAAGGAGAAATTTGTATGCATTGTTTACGTGCAAAAACGTTTACCAAAAATGTATAAAATGTGTGTTTTCTCACAAAAAGTCCTGTGGCAAATTTCTCTAACCTTTTGCCTATCCCTAGTGCTGGGGTAACCAATTAGTGGGAAAATGAAGAGAGAGATCTAGTGGATATTGTCGGGGGGAATCATTGGTGAAAGGATGTAAGAAAAAGCTAGTTGTGCATATTATTATTATTGTTATTATCATTAATCTTTATTTATATAGCGCCAACAAATTCCGCAGAGCTTTACAGTAGTGAATAGCCATACAGTGGTATTAAATAGTACAATCAAATGTGGAGAACAGAAGGATCAGAGGACCCTTACATTCTAGAGGAAAGTAGGTTTGACATAGAAGGAGTAAGTGCTATTGGGTGTAAGTGTCTCCTGCCACATGAACTGCCAGTCAGTGGGAGTGAGAAGTTCTGCTGAGTGCAGTGGTCCAGGCAAGGGGTGATTCTTAGTGATAATGTTTATGGAGGCAGTTGATAGGCTTCCCTGAAGAGGTGAGTTTTCAGGGAGCGTCTGAAGGTCTGAAGGCTGGGGGAGAGTCTGATGGGACGCGGGATGGAATTCCAGAGTTGTGGTGCAGCACGGGAGAAGTCCTGTAGGCAGCAGGAATGTACTGCCAGCCTATAGTCAAAGAGGACATCATATAGAACCTCTGCTCAATCCATTTCTTTGACCTTTTATGAACCGGCTTGTGCAGGAATTGCACCACTTAGCTGAGAGATGAATAGTGGAGCTGTGACTTCAAAAGTTCTGAAGGCAATCATTGTTATATAGGCTGGCTGCTGAGTATTAACCAGTGAGTATACAAGAGATACGTTTAGGGACAAAGGTTGATTCTGCTTAAGGCATTTTCTCCTACACTTCTTGCAAAGTACCTGTGTTCCCTGGCAGTATCCTAAGTGTTAGAGGTCTGCAGGCAATTTGGCCAGCAGATCAGTAACTTGGGATGTCTTTGCCCTGTATAAATCACCACCCCACTGTGTCATAAAGCCAGACATCTGTGGGACTAGAAACTGATTCCTGCAGGCGATGTGGTGAAGTAAACCAATTAAACACCACTCCTGGCTGCAATTGTCAGGAACTAGGCAAGTGTATTTATTTTTTATATAAATTAGAAGGTAACTGGTCCCTGCTGGCAATGGGGTACAATAATTAACAGAAACCACCTGGAGCATAGCTCATCGACATTAGGATCAAGGTGTGACGAGATCACCGGAGTTAAAGGAATCTATACTACAATGGTAGGGGCTTATCAAGGCATGAAGTCATGGCATTTTAAAGTAAAGATAATTATAAGAGGCTTATTTGTCACATTTCATGCGCAACTTGAGAATCTCATGCTTTCATGCAGTGCGAGCTTCTCATGTCGTAATTTTTATCATGGCGAAATGGATAGTGTGCCATGTGGTCGCACGTTCTTTTGCGTGCAAAAAGTATACCCTGGCACTCAAAGGGTTAATTGCTACAGAGGTCTCTAACATACTGCATTCTAGGAGATAGTTTAGCGTCCTCCTTAGCATTCAGAGGGAAAAGTCACCATTAAATCAATAGGAATATGGAGAACCTTTATATGTTGCCTATGGTGGTTGATTTGGTCAATGATTATTCAATCTTTATTTGCATATATATAGCCTCTAAAGATGTTCCAAACTATAGATTTGCAACCTGCTGTTCTCCATCAATTGTTGGACTGCAGTTCATCATTGTCAGATAGCTGTTGGCTGAGGGTTGTAGTCCAACAACATCTGGAAGGATGCAAGTTGTCCGCTCTTATTCACCACATTACATAACACATGCTTCAGCTTTCCCAGTGCCAATGTTTAACATATAAGCATGCCCATAATTCCACAGTGCTTGCTTTTGTATCTTAACACTCGCTGAAGAATGTGGATTCACTCCATTGCTTCTAATGTTTTTTATAGTTGGATGTTAAATATTAATCATGTGTAACATTGCTATTGTAGGCATTTTGTATCTGAGGTCTGTCTAGGACAGCTAATCTAGCCTCATCGTTCTATGCATATTACGTCTTGGACAGCTAATTTAGTCAAAACATCGTTTCACATCTATATACATTTTCTAATCTACTTTGGCTGCTATAATACTTTTCCATGTAAGTGAATGCAACACACATTCTAATGTTTTTCCTCTTTTATGTTAAATTATTGTGTGCTGGAAAGGCCCCTGTCACACTCTGAAGCCCATGGAGATATTTATGTGTCAGGCACCTCTGAGCAAGGCAGAATAAGTACCTCTAGCCTCACTCATTGCCTCAGTCATCATATGATCAGCCCTATATCTCATCCACATTTTCCTGAGCACTGCTCCGCTCTCATAACAGAGAGATGCAATTGGGTGGCGCTTAAGCTGATTAACCATTTTGAGTGCCAGAGGGAGAGGGGTACACAATGAATTGCTTTGCAATGCTTTGCATACCCCTCTGTCACTCAAAGAGCTAATGATGTGATCAGAGTCATGCACTATGCAGCATTGTTCAGAGAAAAAAAGCTAAAATGTTCTGGAGATATGAATGCGTAGGACCTGATGTGGAATGTAATTTTAGGGCAGAATAGTTGATTTAAATGGGCTTCTTTTTTTCAAATCAAGATTTTTTTTTTATTTTATTAATGACAGATGGCTTCAAAGCACATAGGTTGTTGATGCAGTGAACTATCTGACAGCCAAATGGAGTCAGGAAGGAATTTTTCACCCACTTTGGGCTTAATTGGAAATAGCTTCAATGGGTCTGTTTGCCTTGCTCTGGATCAACAGGGGTGATATGGCATGGACTGGAATTAATGGACACATGTCTTTTTTCAGTCTCATCAACTATGTTACTATAGTGCACACAGAACAGATTATGACTAGGTGCAATAGAACAAAAATTACATAAGATGTTGTTTTAACAAATAAAGTAAACATGAATAGCTAATTAAAATGTTCTTGTAGAGCAAGCATGTCAAACATGCAGCCCTGGGGCAATATACAGAACTCTAACTAATACGGCCCCTCTAGTTCAAATTCTGTTTTAGATCAGCTTGATTTGCTGTCACATTCTAGAGCAGGGGTAGGAAAGTTTTGGATCTCCAGCTCTTACATGATTAAGGATGATGACATTTGTGGTCTCCTGTAGCTTGAGAGCTAAAGGTTGTAAATCTGTGTTTCATTTTGCGAACAGAAACAGCAGAATAGTAAATTATTTACATTTAATCCATCTCTAGATTTCCCCAACAAAATAATAGTGCACACATTGGCAGTCATTTTTGTGGACCTTCTTAGAAGGAATTATTGAATATACAGGCCATCTTACAGGGAATTGTTGCATATGCGGATGTACTTAGAGAGAATTGTTGAGTATGTGGCCTTCATCTACACGCCTGTTGTAGAATATCAAAGTATTGATGATAGTTATTATAAACTAATATAAAAGCAATATGAATATGATGAGGTAACAAAAAATGTGCTGTGTGCTATAAAGTAAAATGGAAAAGGTAACAAAGCCTGATGTTCTTTTACTTCAGGTCTAGGTAGCAAAGATGATTTAGAAGCAAAAATATAACGAAAGAAAGAGAAAGGAAAAAGAGAAAGAGATTGGAATTCATGGACCAGAACTGTACTCTCTGCGTTTGTTTAGTTGTGGTGGTATAACTAATAGGGAAGGGATAAATGTTCTGGCTCAAACAGGAAACAGGCAAAAATGTCACTTCCTGCCAAGCTGGAAATTTTTCACAAAAATGTGGTGATTTTTTGCTTTTTCCCACCTAGATCATTGCATTGAAATCAATGGTAAGACTGAATCCCCTCCCCACCCCCAATACCTCTTGTGTTGTAGCAATGCAAGATGTATTAATATATCCTTTTACTGTTTGCAGCCTGGGTTTTTATCTTTTCGGTATGTTATATTTTAAATTAAGCTACAGCCATGCAGTTCAGCAAATGTAGTAAATAAGTTTTATTGCATATGAGCTTTTCTTCATAACATTTTATTTGAGATTTGTTATCTATTACTTATATCTTAGATTTCAAAGGCTTGCTAATATTTTTACAATATGACAATTATATTGTATATTACACATCTAGCAGTTATTTTCTAAAAATATAGGCCATCTCCTTCTTTAATGGAGTGTGACCTTGTCGGTGTCATGTTATGTTGTAATGTTCTGCTGGTCTCATTATAACTAGGTAAAATGTACTGTGTCATTAATATACCTAAAACTCAGCCCTGTATACAACATAGTTTGCCCACTGTGTAATAGTTTTAACAGACTGTGGAGGCAGGTTTAAGCAGTTAACAAATCTTTCCTTTTTAATTGTTACTAAAATATTATTGCTGTTGCATAGTATATAAAATGTTTTCATACAATTATTTTAAAAAAGTTAACATGGTTTTGGTTATCAAACAGTATGAACATATACTTCACATGAGGAATCCATATTGAGATCCTACTGCCAAACTCTTAAAAGAGTGCAAAATTATTAGCTCAATATATGTTGAAGAGATACTGAGCCAAGAACTGCATTTCAATAACCAAAAAGCCTGTTCAACAGATATGTCTGCTGTATTGACATGTGTAGTTTGTTTGTGGAAAACAAGATGTTTCTCCAAACAAACTGCATTTTTGCAGAAAAAAAGTAACTATTGGTGTAAGAAATAAATAAACATGTTGTATCTTTTACTAATTATAGTTTCCCAGTAACTCATTTGGTATATTGCAAAAACTGGCCAAGTACCATGTTCCCTGGAGTATAAGATATATAAAACCCAAAGGTCTGGATACTTGCTGAACAAAATATATAAGCCAGGGTACTACTATTAAAAAAATAATTAATAGAAATAGTTCCATAAGAAAGAAATACTATGCTATCTGCTTCAGCTTAACCCTTCGAGCAAACAAACTACATAACTACACTAATGATACAAAGCACTTGCCATCCTATAACTAACTGAGACAAAATGCCCGAAGGACAGATTATGCATGGGCTTCCCTGATTCCCATAACATTTGATTTAATAAAATGATGGGTATGTTCCATTTTAGGGCAATGGAGGAATATAAGGTTGATTTTCTATTCTCACTGTGCATCTGAGCTTGCTTTGCTTATTTGTATAAACAACCAGCATATTGACTCGGGGGGGGGGGGCAATCGAATAGCTTAAACTTTTGAATGCCAAAGAGTTATCCAACACATTGCAACACAATGAGCTGAATAACTCTCTGGCACACAAAGGGTTAAGGTGCCCATAAACAGTGTGATTCCATCAGCCGAAAGCCATCAGATTGGATGGTTATTGCCTTGCATATGGACTACATCAATCAAGTTAGGTCAACCAAATTGGTTCTTCTCGTTAGGCCCAGCTTTAAAATTTTGATTGCCTGGCAATCAGATTGCTTTGTGTTAGCCGCTACAGAGAAAACCACACTGATCTTGTGTGGGGCTGTGACTTCTGGTCTTTTACACAGGCACACACACACACACACACGCATGCATGACACACACACACACACACGCATGCATGACACACACGCACCATTAGGTTACTGTAAATACACAATCAATGCTGTGCTAATAAAACAGACATACAACCGAGACATACAACTGTGATTCAATAAAAAAAAAAACGTGACCTGAGAAATCCTTATTTATTCTTGAATTGTCACCACCACATTCCTCTAGACCTCCGGAAATAGTCCTCCATATACATGTAAAAAAACAAGAAAAAGAGAAGGCACATATGCTCTAAATGTAAACCGTTGACTTCAGAAAATTAGCACCTCCACCACAGCCAGTAATACCTTTAGTGGGTAGTATAAGGTACTCACATTTATTAAGAGCAGGAACCAGCCTCAGATTATAAGATCCTCCACTGGACAACCCCCAGTGTGGGTATCAGAAATGCACTCCCGTGTCCTTGCAGTCGCCTCTCCTCTCACCTCTTCACCACAAATTCTTCAGTGGTCCTCAGGAAATAACCCTATATCCAATATATTACTGGACTGGTGGTACTGGGACCCTTAACCAGGAAGAGGGTTGGATGTGGAACTGACCAATCAGGACTAGTGCCAAATATGGGTATCAAACTGATATTTATTTTAAAATATTTAAAATATGTAGCGCTATGGCCAATTTCAAATATGCACTATATAACATTAAAAAATACCATTACAATGAAAAACTTTTATAGTCAGAAATGTCCTACGTGTTTCGTAGTTTACACAACTTCTTCAGGAGAAAAAAGTGTTGCTGACCATACCTTGCATTTCTGATACCAGCACTGGGTGCTGTCCAGTGGAGACTTTTAAACTCTGAGGCTGGTTCTTGCCTCTAATGTGAGAACCTTATATTACTCACTAAAGGTGTTTTTGGCTGTGGTGGAAGTGATAATTTTCTGAAGTCGAAAGTCTACATTTAGAGCGTATGCGCCCTCTCTTTTTCTTTGTTTTTTACCTTTAGGCTACTTACTACCTCCTTTGGAAAGAGCAGACACTGTCTACAAACGACTTTTTGCTTACCATATTGCTATCTTGTGGTTGTCTTCTATTGTTCTGATGCATATGAGATGTGATTATGCTGAGTAATTAAAAAGATTACTTTGTCTTGCTGATTATGTGGTATCAATAATGTAGCACCATTTTAGTTGTAGGCTTGGCATGCTACTTGTGTATCTCAATTTCAGTTGTAAACTCTGTGGTATCACTAGTGTAGGCGGCAGGCAGCTTGTCCGCCTAAAGCCACGTGAGGCATGGTGCCCTCCCCCCACCTGGATATCCCCCCTGCATTGCAGTGGTCAGTCCCTGGACAATGGAGGAGGCTGGCCACTGAAGGAAAGCCTGGGGGAGGTAAGAGTTGGTCCCTCTCACCTTACACAGGTAAAGCATTGTAAAGGGGCAGGTAATGTAGTATAAATTGGCTCAAGTTTTAAGTAAAAATAATAAACTTTTTGTTTTTCCTCCCTCCCACCGAAACTAAGTCAGAAAAATCGCACTATCAGGAAGAGGTTGTGGATAGGTATAAAAATTTGTCCCGGCAGCAACAGTTTATTGAAGGTCCAATAATGTAACTCTCCTGGACACTGTGCCGGTGCTACATGCCTGAAGGCTCTGGTTAAGTTCATGACACCAGTTTTGCGGCTGGTGTGGCCTGAGGGGGAGAGGTGTTGCCAAGTAAAAACACCAAGGGCACAAAGTGGTGAGCCACAGCGGAAGGTGGGGAGGTTGGACTAAGAACATCTGGTAAAAGGCCTCCCCATCTAGGTAGCTGCCCTGGTTGGAGGTGCGCTTAGTGTGTTCCCAAGTCAGGACACTATGGTCCTGGAGCACGACATCATGAGGATGGGTTCAAGGGTCTAAATAGTTAAATAGGCCTTAAATAAACAGATACTTCCATTTTTAACACAAAATATGTCTTTATTTCAATTATGTTGCTTAAAAAGTTTGAGTTGGCAAGTGATGTGTAATTGGGTTATGTTTGTGTTTGTTTTTGGGGTGTTCAAGTGTTGGTAAGGAGGGGTGTAGGCTTCCGGTTCATGAGAAAGAAAAGTCCGTAGGCAGTGTGAATCGAAACATATCATAACACATATTGTTTACCAGAACTGACCATTTAGCATAAAACAACAAGAGCAATGTTGTTGCTTCAAAAAACATACCAGATGAAAGAAAAATAAAAGGAAAAGTACAATGGAATGAAACATAGTAAAAGAAAGTAAAAAATCATATCTTCCTGATCCTCCAGCCCACTAATTTGATTTTATTGCTTTGGTCACCGAAGCAGAGGTCCCCCTTTTGCTCTCTACCTCACCACTCACCATCTGCTCCCTTGATCCTATAACATCCCAACACTTAATACTTTGCCATCTAATTTAGTACCCATGCCAACTTGTGTCTTCCCCTCCTCTTTCAAACATACAATAGAATCTCCAATCTTCAAGACAAGCTCATCGGACCCCACCTCTACATACAACTACCGCCCAGTTGTCATGGTAATCAGGCATATAAGGACAGACACAAATATAAAATATAAATCCACCTTTATTAATAAGTACAGTAATAATAGTATAGGCCACACAACCCCAGAACACAGGATGATAGGACCGGAGCTGCACACTGTGCTGCGCACTGCATTACTACGAGATACCGGAGACTATGACCATTGTGTGGGCACAAGTCTCCACCCTGGGTCACGCGACCAGAGACAACAGGGAGCGAGAGCAGACCTGAACCTTGAAACACTGAGACTGATGGTCAATCAAGTTTGGAGAGTACAGAGACAGTAGTCAGCCAGAGCCACAGGTGAGACATGCCGGTGACTAGACGAAGCGATAGGCAGCAAGAGCCAGAGGTCAGAAAACAGCGAGAAAGTCAATCAGAGCCACAGGTCAGAACTGATGTGGGTAGTCAGACAAGCTGGGATGATACACGAAGCTAGTTAATCAGCTAGATCCACAAGTCAGAACTGATGTGGGTAGTCAGATAAGCCGTGGTCATACATGGAGTGAGTTATTCAGCCAGAGCCACACTTCAGAACCGATGTGGGTAGTGAGACAAGCCGGGGTCATACACGGAGTGAGCACAGGTCACAACGGAGTGCAAGAGACAATATCAGAAACACCACATAAGGGAATGACTCCCAAGCCCAGGAAGGTTTATAAAGGAGCAGGAGAAGGCAGGACCCAATTAGGCCACACAGAATAGGCCCATAAACAGGTGTCCTAGCCAGTGCCTGTTTTATGATGTCAGCAATGCAGAGGTGGCCGCAACTATGCTGGCCGACACACCACAGAAGAAGAACGCACCCGATAACTAGGCCTCTAAGGTAGACTGTGATACCAGTATCACTCATGCCTTTTGCCTCACAACTTCTTGTCTCATCTGCTTACCTTTCTCAAATCCAATAACACTCTGGGCCCACTGTAAATTGGTTCTGTCCCACATTATCTTTAGAGACTGCTCTTACAAAAGTAATAAATGCTTTCCAAATTGTAAAAAATAAAGGGTATTTCTCATTCTTATCCTCCATGACTTATCTGCTACATTCAAAAGACCTGACCATTCCCTTCTCTCTCATTTTCTCCAGTTTCTTGGCATCTGTGGCCTGGCACATTCCTGGTTCATATCCTATTTCTTGGATGGCTCATAGTTTCTTAAAGCTTACTATGTCTAAGCCTGAGCTTCTTACCTTTACTCCTAAATCCTGCACAGTACCTCAGTTTTCTTTCAGGGACTCTACAGTTTACCCTGTGGATAAAGCAAATTGTCTAAGGGTAGTTACTATGGACTATTCTCTTTCCTTCACCTCCCATATTATTGAAGTAGCAAAAACCTGTCACTTCTTTCTCTGAATCATAGCAAAAATCTGCCAACTTCTTTCAGCTATAACTCTCATACACACTCTTATCCTTTCCCACCTGGACTATTGTAACTCCTTACTTATTGGTATGCCTGTTACTCATATCCCCTCTCTTCAATCAATTCTTAACTCAGCCATGAGAATACTCTTCCACTCCTCCAGAACAGTACTAACCTCAACACCACTGAAATCTTTGCCGTGGCTTCCCATAAAGCAATGTATAATATTCAAAACTCTCTTCACTGCTGCAAACTGTCGCAAACACTTTTTCCCATCCAATTAATTGTTAATATCCTGCCATTTACTTGCATGTCCTCTGTGTTCCATGCATAGTAGACCTCTCTCTGTTCCTCTAACCTCTGTTACTGTATTGTGAATTAAGGCTTTTTACCTTGCTTCTCACTACCTCTGAAACTCCCTGCCAGTTGCCGCCCAGAATTCGCCAAGTCTCAACCCTCAACAACTTCAAATCCAAGCTAAAAGAACACATTTTAAATGTAGTACTACTACTATATGTAAACCTTATCTCACATGCAGTATGAGAACTGCTGCATTGTATCTGTATGACATTCATCATATATTTAGATTGTGAGCACTATGGGGAAGGGGCCTCCTATCCTAATGTATGCATACCGAGTCTACCCCTTATGATAAATGACTGTATAACTACTTAACTACTGCACTTATCCCCTCTATGTTAAATGAAAACTGTAAAGCACTAAGTACATTTGTTGGCACTATATAAATAGAAATAATAATACAAGCATACATTCGTCTGTTCATTTGTGTTGCCAGCCCTTACTTGCCCTAAGCATTCCAAACATCTTTACTCCGATACTGCCCTTGACAATTTTTATATTAAAATATTTTGTTTTAAAGGGATAGTAATACTTCATTTTTTCTTTATTTAATTTTGTAGGCATTAAAAAAACATGAAGAATGATATAAGTCTTAGATCTCAAACCTTTATGGTTTGAGAGATATTCAAAAGCAAAATTCCCCCTCCCCGCCCATTTTACCTAGTGTAAGCCATCTCTTCTCAGATGTGGAATGCAGTCCATAGACCAGACAGATAACAGCAGGGGACAATTTTCTTTCTATGAGAACAATGAAATCCCTGCCCCCCTTGACAAGTTTTTCAGGTTTTTCCCTTATTTTAATTGAAGATTGTCCCTCTCTGCAGTCTACCTGGGCACCTCCCTTCTGATCTGGCTGAACAGTGTTACATCAGTAAAAGGGGTGGGAGGGGGACACTTTGTCATTGAATTACTCTTGAACTACAACTCTGACAGAATTGAAATAACACTCTCCAAAGTCCAAATACTATGATGATTAATTAGAGCTGCTTTTATTATGAAACATTACTATCCCTTTAATATTTGGTTGCACTGTTCAATTTGCCCTTTTTATTCATATAGAATTCATACAATTTTGAAGGTTTACATCTGTTTATTTTGCTGATAGCCCTTGTTTCCCCTAAGTATCCCTATCATCTCTATCCTGATTTAGTACTTGCAGTATCAACATTGTACAACTTTTATATTATAGTATTTTGTTTTAATATTTGAGTGCACTGTTCATTCTAGACTTGTTATATATAGTATTTGTATAGTTTTGAAGGTTTACATCTGTTCATTTTTCTGCTAGCCCTTGTTTCCCCTAAGCATCCCTGTCACCTCTACCATATGTTGCACTTGCACGATTGACATTATGCAATTATTGTTATTATTATGATATTATAATATTTTGTTTTTTGATTGCACTGTTCAATCTGCATATTTTGTTTATATAGTGTTTGTACAGTTTTGAAGGTTTATATCTGTTCATTCAGCTGTCAGTTTTTGTATAGTGTAATTTTTTTGTGGTGTGTTGAGCTTGCTTTATTTTAGAATATAGCTGTTTTCTTTTATTATTTTTTTTGCATTCCTTGGTCATAGTATGGTTTAAACCAGCTGGTAATTCCATACTAACAAATTGTTTCAGAATAAGTCTGGTTTGCATGAACAGAAGGAAAAGATTCAACAATAAGAGAAGAAACTGAAGAACAAGTATGTATTGTTAAACTATTTTAAGAAGCTAAAATACATAGAGGACATTATTGCAGAGCTTATTGAATCTCCTGAGGAAGAAATCCAAAAGTGGCAACACCTTGCAGTAGTATATCTGTCAGCACTAAGGGCCATATGTTCAAAGAAGTAGCGAAATAGCTTTTGTCATTTGTAACGACATTTCAAAGTACAGTGTCGTTGGGATCATTAATATTTTCAGAGAGTGTCGGTTGTGATTGGAAATATGTCGTTTGTCCTGACTGAAATTGTCGTATGTAACGACAAACAAATGTCTTAACTAAAGACAAGAATGTCTTAAAAAATGTCTTAACAACAAAAATGTCTTAAAGTGTTTGTAATGTCTGAAAAAAACTTTTTTGCATTTAGAAGAGCTTAAAAGCTGATCTAAATGCAAAAAACCGTATCTCTCAAACCGCTATGGTTTAAGAGATACGGGCATTTAAAGTTTGATTTCTCCTACTGACAGCTGTAAAGCTGTCAGCAGGAGATCCGTGTCGGTCGACGCGCTGGTGCTTGAGAAGTGCCGGGATCTTGTTACTTACAAGGAATCCCTTCATTGGAATGGTCTAAAACGTGTGCCTGAACACTAGGCACATGTTTTAGACCATTCCAATGAAGGGATTCCTTGTAAGTAACGAGATCCCAGCACTTCTCAAGCTAGGCACACGTTTTAGACCATTCCAATGAAGGGATTCCTTGTAAGTAACGAGATCCCGGCACTTCTCAGGCGCCAGCGTGTCGACCGACACGGATCTCCTGCTGACAGCTTTACAGCTGTCAGTAGGAGAAATCAAACTTTAAATGCCCGTATCTCTTAAACCATAGCGGTTTGAGAGATACGTTTTTTTGCATTTAGATCAGCTTTTTAAGCTCTTCTAAATGCAAAAAAAGTTTTTTTTAGACATTACTAACACTTTAACTAAAGACAAAAATTCTCACATTCAGAACACATTCCATCCACTTTTTTCTTAACGTACAAATTTTGTCTTTTGAAAGACCTTTTTTTTTGTCGTTAGTTACGACAAATTTTCCTTTCCTCTATACGACACTGGAGAATAGTTTAGCCACGCCCCTTTTCCCGTCAATTCTGGAGTTGTGTCGTACACAACAGACATTACTAGTTTTTTGTCGTATACTGTATAGAAAATTTGGCGTTCATGCATTCAATGACTTATTTTTGTCTTTCATACGACAATTTTTTGTCGTTATCCCTTTGAACATATGGCCCTAAGTGTGAAGCTTGTGATGAAAATCCAGAAGAATTAGATGGTGAATGTCCAACCAAGTCCTATGCTCAAGGAAGCTTAGAAGACTAAATTGATTGGAAAGATATAGCACTGTGACCAAAGAAAGAAATAGTGAATTGTGGCTTAAGAAAAGGAGGACTAAAGGAAATGTTTAAAGGTATGGACAAAAATTATGACGAACGGTCATTCAATTAATTTCTTTTGTATGGAAAATTATCAGATGTGTTTTACTGTGTAACTTGTTTAGCATTCTCTTCTGACTGAGGCAAAGACAACAGTCTCCTTTGTAGGAAAGAAGGCTTTGACCCCTCCCAAAACAAGTGACTTCAACTATCAGTGGCATAACTACAGGGGTCGCACCTGCGACCGGGCCAGTTACTCCAGGGGCCCGGCTTCCCACTGCGACCCCTCTGCCTGGCGCCCACAATCTCCCTCCAGCTCTCTGCATTACTAAGAGGACCACGAGGGAGCTCCAGGGAGAAGGAGATGGGGGGCATTGTGAAGATTGAGGGGCATTGTAGAGGGGGTCAGTGTGGTTGAGAGGGGCCAATGTGGTGGGGGGCCCATGGCACTTCTTGCACCACAGCAATAGTTACGCCTCTGTCAACTATACAACAGAATGCAACAACATGAAAACTCTATTCAACACAAGCTGAGCTACAGGTGTTGGAGGACGAATGAGATATCCATTGGAGGACAAGGGTTGGATTCAGAACTGCAAAAGAACACATAAAAACAAAGACATTTTCTGCTCTGTTACTCTGTTACTTCTGGGTATAACACTGTTTTTGGCATCAAGAAACCTAGCTTTCAGGAGAAGCTGTCAAATAACTGGGGACCTGCACAATGTCAGTTTCCTTGGTGCATTTTAATTCTTGGCACACCATGGCCCTCTGCTGCAAGGACAGTTAGGAAACGTGAAGAAAATCTAAGAGAATGGAAGAAATCTGCATGTTCATTATCAATTCTGAGCAACCCAAGATTAATTTATCAATTTATATAGAAAACGTTATTCGGGACACATACGCTATGAAAAAGATGAAGCAAGTTATTTTTCTGTAATATATAGTGAAACACCAATATGCTTCTCATTCAGAGCAAAATTTAATTGTTCTTTGATATGTCCATATAAATCCAAGGAATGAAGACGGGTTTATTCAGCAAAAATTTGTTGACATTATTTTACTTCTACTACATAACAGGACAATAAATTGCAGTCAGTTTGTTGTCAAGGTTAAATGAACACAGCATCATTGTTAAACACTGTAGCAGTCAAGGCTTTGATAATAGAGCAAATATTTTGGGGAAAAAATAGATGTTAGAGCTTGCATACAGGAGACATATTTTGTTCCTGTGCTTCACATGCTTTAAAACCTGTGGATGTGCATGCAGCATCATTCTGCCCTGACGTGATCTCTTTTTTGGATGTTTGAATTGCTTATATATAATTTTTAGTGGGAGTCCTAAGAGATGGCATATTTTGACAGAACATATTGGAGGTTTGCTGCATTCCTAGAGTGATGCCAGTTGAAACCATTCACCCAGTTCCTCAAAAACTACTAAGCATTATGAACTCTTATAGAAGATTATTTCTTCTGGAAAACTTTGAAGTGAGGCTCATTCTGAAGCAGTACGTCTACAACATTATTTCTCAGACTTCAAAGATACCATACCTATAACATTCTGGATAAAAGTTTTCCAAAGTTTTGAAGAGAGAATTGATTCTAAAGTCCAGATCAATTTCAATGGAAAATTTAGCAGCAAATATTAAGGGTCTTTCAGTGGAAATGCAATCTCAAAAGGAGCCTTGACAAAATTATCAAAAAAAGAAGAGAAACTGTCTATCAGCACCAAAACCTCCTAACTATGCCTTGGTAACATAGTAACATAGTTGATGAGGCTGAAAAAAGACATACGTCCATGAAGTCCAGCCCATGCCAAAAACACCCCTGTTGATCCAGAGGAAGGTAAAAAAATAAAGCCCTCTGGAGCCATTTCCAATCTAGCCCCAAGTGGGAAAAAAAATGTAAAAAAATGAAAAAAAAGATAGTTCCCTGGATCAACATCCAATCTGCTTTGAAGCCATCTGTCATAATGTTCAATACTGTTTTGTGCTAGCTAGGCATCCATTTTTTTAAAGCAGTTGCAATATCTGTAAGTCAAACATCCAGGGGCAAAGAATTCCATAGCTTTACCACCCTTACTGTAAAGAATCCCTGCCTTTTAGTCAAAAGCACCTTTCCTCTAGTCTTAATGGATGACCTCTTGTTCTTGGCTCAGCTCTTTGCGTAAATAATTAATTGGATAGTTCTTTGTATTGACCTTGAATGTATTTGTAAATGGTAACCATATCACCCCTTAGACATCTCGTCTCTAATGTAAATAAACCCAGTTTGACTAGTCTCTCTTTATAATTCAGATCCTCCAATCCCTTTATCAGTTTTGTTGCACGTCTCTGCACCTTTTCTAGTTTGAAAATGTCTTTTTTAAGAACTGGCGCCCAAAATATCCTAGATGAGGCCTAACCAAGGATTTATATGGAGGGAGGATAATATTAGCATCCCTTGCTTCTACACCTCTTTTTATGTAGGCTAGTACCCTATTTGCTCTTGCAGCAACTGAGTGACTCTGCACACTGACATGAAGTCTATTTTCTACCAATACTCCTAAATCTCTCTCTGTTGAGTGGGGACACATAGGTATAGGATATCTCAAAAGAAGAGCACAAAATAATAAAACCTCCGTACTCCTGACCCTGGCTTGTCTGAGTACCCGTCTTGGTTCCTGACCCAGACTTTTGGTTTACGCTCCCGGATCACTATTTGGCTTTGTTTATTTCAATAACGGAGTTTTGTACTTCACATTTTTTGTCTGTCTGGTTCCTGGTCCCTAACAATTACATGAGATAGTGGTAATCAGAACTTTGATCTAATGTGGCTCCTGTGTGAGTGCCTGCCAGCATTTTAGAGCTTTCAGTTACATATTATCATTTAGTGTGAGAGCATTCGCCTCTTAGAGCTCTTTGTCATATACTACAGATTAATTACCTAGTTTGTATATTAAAAGACAAGGTTTTGTAACTATACATTGTGAAAGAAAGTCAATTAATCTATTACTCATTGATGACAGATTAATTTAGTGTGAGCCAGAGACTATCATTGTACCTTAGTGTTGCATTTTGATGTAGTCTACTAATATTGCAGGAAGAATCCCTGTATACTTGTGCTACATACTAGCCACTGTTAAAATCTAGCTTTTTGCACCTACTGGCTGGATTTCAGATTGAGTGCAGTATGTGCAGTGTATACTAGCTAATCTTTTTCATATCAATATATATGTTTATGTGTACTTCAAGTCAGCAATGTTCTGAACATATACTCATTACTAAATTCATTCTTTCTCTTTGATTTTAAATAAAGTTTTTATTGTCGTATATAATAAAAGTTAGTTTTATTATTTTGTGCTCTGATTTTGAGATACCCTATATCTATGTGTCGCCACCAAGGCACAGTGACCAGGTTTTGATGCTGATAGTTTCTTTTCTTTTTTTGATAATTTTATGATAGGTTGTTGCATTGCTTTATTTGTACTCAAAAGGAGCCTTCCTTGATATCGTTACATCACATTTTACATACCTTGGCCCAACTAAAGGACTCTTTACTTCAATGTAGAATTTTATTGCAGATTTTCTAAAGGAAGCTACAAGGGTTGCTCTTTTCTCTATCAAATGTACACTTGACACAAAGCTCTCAAATTAAAATGGGGAAATAAACACATCCTACCTAAAACTAGCTTAACACGTTTAATAAGTAATCACCTTCTCGGTGAACATTTTTTATTTCAGATTTTATACTCATAAAGGGAAACATACAATTCCTACAGCTGGTCTGCACTGGTTCAAAGTATTTTATTAGCATCAACATAATTCTGGAACTTATATTTTTCAAGATCGATATCTGATAGTACGGAATCTGTTAGAAAGATGGTTAGTGTAGGGCCCAATTCGAAAGGAGTCTACCATGATGTGGGAGGCTTCTAATTTTTTTCTATTTTGGTTCATAATTCAAATGTAGAAACACAGAATTTGAGAACAGAGTCAAATGGCTCAATAAAGTATAACCTTTACCATTCTGTATTAAAGGGATAGATAGTTGATTATTCATTATACTCTTTTATAGCAAAACGTACCAGTCTAAGTGTCCTTAATATTATATTCTTTGTTTAATTTTATTTTAAAGTGTTCCCCTCCTGCCCCTTTTCCCTACTTCCTGCTTGCTTTCTGCAGAGAAGAAGGAAAACCTTGATGAAGTGTGGCAGGGTTTTCTTTATACTGATAGACAAAAGATGGTCTCTCGTTGCAACCGGATTTCAGATCTGAGGGGGAGGCATCATGAGGTATGGAAAAGGGGCAAGAAGGGATACTTCAAAACAAAATTAAACTAAGAATACAGCATTAAGGACACTTAGACTGGTATTTTTCTCCATAAAAAAAGAATAATGAATAATCAATGATGAATTAATATTTAAGCATTACTATCTCTTTGAATCTGTTACTTACTGTTTTTTCTTTCTGATAGGAGCTTTGCAGTTTATTGAAGTTTGTCCCTTTAGATTTTTCTAAGAACATTTCTATGAAAAACATGAAACAAATTATAAGGGCAGAGCAAGGGGTGGGTGAAAACAGAGCAGGGGTGGGGTGGGGGGGTCACTTTTAAAATACTGCATAAAAAACGTTGTGTGGCCACATAGCACATTAACAATGCTGCATTGATTAAAATGTGACATGGAAATTTCATAACGCATGAAAGTGTGAGATTCTCATGTCCCTTTCTTACATGGCGCTTCAGCCCGCATTGATTTTACTGTGTCTGATCCTGGTGACTGATACATGTTTTCCCTCTTCATATAGCTGGATCTCTTACTCACTGGAGAGGAAGAAAGGACCACAGGGCATTTAAATAGAGGGCAGGAAGGTAGCAAACAGGGGGCCCCATGTGGTACACTGTTGTATGTGTGATATTCTTGATCTAGGTTATTTGGACTCTATAAAAGCTGGAGACTCTTGGTGTGATGTGTATAGTTTTCAGTATGCTTGATCACCATGGCATTACTCGTACCAGCTACTTCTCATGGCATAGTTAATTATGTTTGTTGTGTTTAAACTATAGGCAAATGTTCTTTCCTGTCACCAGTGGAAAACATCTGGCACTATTCTGCACTCACAGGGATTTGTTCACAGCTTCTTGTGATAGTTACCATTAACTTTCTCATTGCACTGTGATATTCTGCTGGCGTGACTGGTACTTGAGTATATAGTGCTCAGTTGTGTTGTTCATGTTATACACTAGATTTTTGCATATACACACATATTTCATCACTGTTTCTTGAGACTTTTGGTTTCTATTTACTTTCTTTATTCACAAGGAATTGTATTTGGATGCTCATTGATGTGTACATAATTTTTCAAATAATCATCACTATCCTGTAATGTCATCAGTGGGATATTTACATCTCCACACATTCTGTAAATCTTAATACATTTCCAAGAGAGGGTTGAAAAGCCAGTTAATAAAATTGAACTTCTGCACCTTGATGAAAGCGTGTGAGTGCAGCTCCTACATACGAAACTTTATTATATATATATATATATATATATATATATATATATAGAGAGAGAGAGAGAAAGAGAGAGAGAGAGAGAGAGAGAGAGATACCATACAGTCTTTGTCTTGAGAAAGGCCCACACTTGGGTTGAAATGTCGACATCTGATATTTAAATAAAACTGATTTTATTTTAACAAGACCTGCGAGTGCCTGCTATTGATATCATATTGGATGATACAACTTCTAAATATTACTAATAATTGGAGCAAGAGCACCAAGGCAAGAAATTTGAGTTTTGGATTGCCCATCACCTCTCTCTCTCTCTCTCTCTCTCTCTCTCTCTCTCTATATATATATATATATATATATAGAGAGAGAGAGAGAGAGAGAGATATTTAGGTCTTCCTGACTTCTCAAATCCCATATCAACAGTAAAATTGCACAGATCTGAAATCCCAGTTTTAAGTTTGTTTAGTATTAAGGGTTTACATTTCCACTAAGTTATTTTAGCAATCCAGAAAAATGTGTTACCAAACAGTTTGATTTTCAAATTATTATTTTATTTGCATCCAAAATGTACAGTTAAAAAACATTAAAATACACAAATGGCAATTTCAACAATTAAAGACGTATAGAAAAAGTGCTCGTCTTTGATAAAAATCGTCTCACAGCAAGATAGAGTGCTCACTTAGGTATTATGAAACAGCCATCATAAAACAGTAACACTTAAATTACATTTCCTGGCTAAAAATCTACTTGATGCAAACAATTTCAAAGAATTCTATTTTAGTAAAGTGTAAAAGGCTCAGAAAATGAAAATAATCTTGCTCCCCTTGGTTACAAAAATGACGAAGACCATTATTATTTGAATTAAAAAAAAACATAACATACAAATAGAAAAAAATGTTACACTCATCCCATGCAACTCTTTTATAAATATTTTTAGTTTCTCTCAAATATCACACTGTAATTTCACAAACATGTCTTGTAGTAAATTTGTTGTCTTTATCTTGCATATGAATGTAGTTTTGAATACTGTCAAATTATTTTGGGGAAAAATGTAAGTATTTGGTCAACGTGATTTTAATATCATAAACTTAATTAGTACCTAACAAAAACAATAGATAAAGTTTTTATTGCAGCTTACTGAGTTTCCTCTTTATTTCTTGACTGAGATAACATGCTTAAATTCATTAATTTTAGTGCATGTTATTATCTTGTTACAAGTATATGTTTGGATAATATGGATATTAATTAATTGATTAATGTACCATTATTCCATAAAAATAAACTGTTGGAAAATAGGTTAATGTCTTCTACAGTAGAAAATCTGACATTCTTATTTACTGTAAAACTTAAAATGATAGCATCAAAGTAAAATAGAATCAGCAACAGACTCTTTCTTGAGAGAGTGTGCACTATTTTTTCGTCTCAAATCAATTTAATAATACACTTTTAAAACTATTATTGTAATATAATAGAGTCCTTTATATGTTTTAAATTATGGATACCTTGTGGAAGGCTTTAAAACACATTAGAACCTAAAACCAGGAGAGTTGATAGGCTCCTAAAAGACCAAATTAATTCATTATTAGAATGCAGTGCAGCCCAGTTGCTCCATTATTTGTAGGGGGATTATCACATTACATACCCCATGCCAGAAACAAGACCTGGTGGTTTAGCGAGAGAACTGGCGCTTTAGTACATAACAATGACCCTGTCTACAACTGAAAGCAATAATCAAAATATATCATACAAAAGTCTGTAAGGTCTGTGCAGCCCAGATTACTTTAGTCGCCCAAAGATTTACCCCAAGGCAACTGTAATAATATGTTGCAAGAAATCAGAGAGACCTCTTGCAAACAACTGCACTGTAACAATATGTCTATAAATAAACAATATAACTGCAAGAGGGCAGAGTGACACCTGGGGGGGTTAAGCACTAAAAGAGGATTTTAGTCTTACCTGTTAAATCCTTTTCTCTTAGTCCATACAGGTTACTGGTAACTTGGGGTAGGCGATCCGCCCCTTTAACTGTATGCAGGAACAATTCTAGAATTGTATGCAGAGGGTGGAGCCTACCTTCCCTCCTTGGCTGCAGCTAGCCAACCAGCTCCAGAAAGATTTGAGACAGTAACTACTGACTAGATAGTGGAAGGGAAAGAAGACTCCTGTGAGCATGACCCCGAAGGACCCCCAAGGTCTGTCATAGGAGAGCCAAGCATGGTCCCTTGACAGGGTGGGAGACCAGTAACCTGTATGGACTAAGAGAAAAGGATTTAACAGGTAAAACTAAAATCCACTTTTCCCTGTCGTCCAATACGGGTTACTGGTAACTTTGGGATGTCCAACCACTGAGTTTCCCAAAGGCAGGAAGGAAGGCAAGGACCAGACACAAGGCCCCCAAAGTCACCAGAGCAGATATGAACCATTAGATGAGATAGACCAACAAACAAAGAAGTGGCAACGGACACTGAACAGGGGTAACAACACCGTAACTGTGACACAGCACACTGAACTAGAGCCAATGGGGCTCAAAAGTGAAGGAAGCACCAAGAACCAAAGAAAATCCTAGACAGGCAAAACTGCCTCCAGTATTTTCCTCCCAAAGCTGGCATCAGCTGATGCCAACACATCAACACGTAGTGCTTTGAAAAGGTGTGCACAGATGACCAGGTGGCAGCCTTGCACAACTGATCAGCAGAGGCCTGATTCTTGTAAGCCCAAGAGGCCCCAATAGATCGTGTAGAATGAGCCATGACCCTGAAAGGGACAGGCTTCTTCCTCAGCTCATAAGTCTTACGAATAGTGGACTTGATCCAAGAAGCAATAGTCACTTTGGATACAGGCCTGCCTGCCATATGACCCTCAGAAATGACGAACAACATGTCAGAATGCCTGATAGACTCAGTGCTATGTACATAAAACTTGAGACAACACACCACGTCTAACAAGTGGAGATCCCTCTCCTTGTCAGAGGTGGGGTCAGGGCAGAAAGAGGGCACCACAATCTCCTGATTGATGTGAAACTCCAAAACCACCTTTGGGAGAAACTCCTGAGAGGTGCGAAGCACTGCCTTGTCCTTGTGAAAAACCAAATAGGGTGGTTTACAGGACAGAGCATGTAACTTGACGTGACACGGCGGACAGACACAATCGCCAGGAGAAAGGCCATTTTCCACGTCAACAGGCATACAGTAATAATAGCCAAAGACTCAAATGGAGGGCGCTGAAGAACGTCCAAAACCAAGTTAAGAGCCCACGGAGGAGCAGAATCTTGAAGGCAGGATGAGTATGAGCAACGTCTTGGAAGAAAACCTTGACATCAGGAAGGATGGCAATGCTCTTCTGAAAGAAAACAGAGCAGATGTCTGAACTTTAAGGGAACTCAAACTGAGGCCCTTATCCACACTGTCCTGCCAAAAGGCCAGGACCATAGGCAGATCAAATTCCTGAGACAGGTATTTATCAGCACACCAAGATAGGAAGGGCGACCAGACACGATGGTAGATCTAGGAAGAAACAGGTTTGCGGGCACTAAGCATAGTAACCACCACACCAGAAGAAAACCCTTTCTTCTTCAATATTGAGGATTCAATTTCCAAGCAGTCGAGGCTAGACGATGAACATCCTCCTTACACAGGTAACCTTGTAGAAGAAGATCCAGATGGCAAGGGAGCTGGAATGGCTCCGCCACTGACAGATCCAGAAGCTCCAGAAACCAAGCCAGGTGAGGCCAGAACAGAGCAATCAGAATGACTGGACAACGAGGTCTCTTACCCCCTGTGGCCTCACTGATCAGATACTTAAGATCTGGCCCAAATAAAGAAATGCCTTGAAAGGGTAAGAAGAGCAATGCTTTCTTGGAAGCAGTGTCAGCAGACCAGATTTTGAGCCAAAGAGCCTGTCTGGCAACCACAAACATGGTGGAAACCCTGGCCACCAAACGGATAGCATCAAATAAGGCAGCAGAAACATAGTGCTGGGCATCAGAAATGTTGGCAAGGAGGCGCAACATATCCAAAGTAGAAGCACCCTGACGGACAGCAAGGGTGAGCTGTTCAGTCCAGACCGCAATGGCCCGGTTCACTCATGCAGCAGCGAATGCTGGACGCATAGCAGTACCAGCAGTGGCAAAGATGGACTTGAGGGAGACCTCAAGTTTCTGGTCAATCCAGTCTTTTAGAGCAGACGCATCAGACACTGGCAAGGCAGTAGACTTAGATAGACTAGAGATAGAAGCATCCACTTTTGGGGGATGAACCCACCGAGCAAGTGCAGCCTCAGAGAAGGGATAAAGCTTGGCAAATTTCTTGGAGACAGAAGGTTTCCTGTCCGGAGACTTCCACTCATCAGACACAAGGTGGTCAAGAATGGGGTTAGGTGGTGTCACGGTTTTATTGAACACTCAGACAATCTGGTAAGATAAAACAATGAAGCTTTATTAAACAACTCAATAAAGAACAGAGATGCCCTTCACGGGTCCAGACTTCAAACAGTGGATAGTAATATTGAATCTGACACAGGTCAGGGCACAAACAGTTAACAAAATAGGCAATAATGACTGGAACAGAGATAGGAACAAAACCTCAGCAGTAAAGGTCCGGAGAGGCCTTAAGAGGGAACTATACTGCAGGGCAGACACCCCAATATAGGAAAGTGAATAGGCTCTACCGGCCTTACCTATAACCGGGTAAGGCAGCCCAAGAAATGGTACCAACGAGTATATAGAGGAGGCTCTACCGGCCTTACCTATAACCGGGCAAGGCAGCCCAAGAAATAGCACCAACGAATATATTGAGGAAGTGCCCGGAGGCACGCTGAGTGGGCACCATCTGCACGGGGCGCCCCAGGTGTTGATATAGGCAAAGTGCACTAAATAGCGTAACCGGAGGTAGCGGGTAAGTGCGGACTGACAGGTGGTAGAACCGCTAGTGACCGTAGCGCACAGACTGTATAGTATGCAAACGGAGACTGCAAGGAGGCACAGACTGAGAGGCAGCGCAACAGGAGGCAGCGGATAAGAGCAGACTGACAGGTTGAGCACCGCTAGTGACCCGAGATCACAGGCTGTATAGTATACAACTGAGGCAGAAGGAGGCACAGGCTGAGAGGTAGCACAACCGGAGGCAGCGGGTAAGAGCAGACTGACCAGTGATAGCACCGCTAGTGACAGGAAGGCACAGGCTGTTAGTATGCGAACGGAGGCTGCAAGGAGGCACAGGCTGAGAGGTAGCACAACTGGAGGCAGCGGGTAAGAGCAGACTGACAAGTGGTAGCACCTCTAGTGACCGGAAGGCACAGGCTGTTTAGCATGTAACGGAGGCTGCAATGAGACACGGCTGACAGGTAGCGCAACTGGAGGCAACAGATAAACACCGACTGACAAGCGACCGTTAAGGTAAAGGCAGAGGGCACAAGACAGGGACAACAGAAGCACTAGCAACAAGCGGACGCTAGACGAGTAGCCAAAGCCTGGGTCGGTACACACAGAGCGGTAGTCAGCCAAAGCCTGGATCGGTACACAGAGAGCGGTAGTCAGCCAAAGCCTGGATCGGTACACAGAGAGCGGTAGTCAGCCAAATCGGTAATGTGTCGTAGTCAGGCAAGCCGGGTCCAATAATATGGACAGCGGAGACAGGAGAAAGGTCAGACGAAACCGGATAATACACAGAACAGGAACACAGCAACAAGCGTCAGGTCAGGAACACCGCGAAAGGGCACCAGCATAGTGACAGGAGGGCGTATATAAAGGCAAGCCCTGGGAGGGACTAACAACCCAGAACTAATAAGAAGCGGCCAAAGCAAACCCGGAAGTAGGAATGTCGCTCAGGCAGAATCACGGGCACCGTGATAGGTGGAAAGCAAGTAAAGGGCTTTTTAGGCTCCTGAAGTACATCAGAAGGAACCTTCTGCACTAACGGAATGTTTAGGGTATTTAAAACAGCCCTCATCAGGCCCTCAGCTCAGGATCAGCCTCAAAAGGGTCCCCAAAAAACTGAGAGGAGCCCACTGCAGAACATTCCTCAACATCTTAATCCACCAGCAGTTCCTCCTCAGAGGAAACTGACATGTCAGGTACACCCTGAGATTTTGGCAGGGAAGACTTGACGGAGGAGGGAGTCTGACAAGAATGAAAGACCCCCTGTAACTGGGATGGAAAGAGTTGCAATGTGGACCTAAGGTCCCTAGTAGCAGCCTTGAACTCTTGCACCCAAACTGGCTCTAATGCATGGCTGGAGGTCCCTGGAAGACTCTCAGGGACATCAGAACATGCTGGGCATAAATAACCTGAGAATTCTCTAGGTAACCCTGAATGACAAGAAGAGCAAAGCGCAATAGGGGATACAGAGACCCCAGCCTCCTTAGTCTTAGGTCTGGCCCAAAGCTCCAACGATATAGACATTCACAGTGTCAAATAACCTTACTGTATAAGAAATCACCCAATTACAGTGTGTAGGATTAACGTTTCAACCCAGAAATCGCTAAAATAAACTTATCTGGTAGGCAAAGGGTTAATCAGCAGAGGAGAGAAGTAGAGTCCAAGCCCTGCGTAGGATACTTGTTGTGGAAATAGCACAAAATGCCTGCCTCGGCGGGAGCGCTCATGGGGAATGTAGTTTTCCCAGAAAAGTACCCCAAACAGTGCCCGAAGCCCCCTGAGCCCCCAACACACTAGACACAGGAACCGGATGATAGAGCGAGGGCAGACAAGTAAAATGAGCCCTCTCTGAAGTCGCTAGGTTACACGGTTGCAGAGATATGTACCAGACTGTACAGTCCCATAGGAGTGAATGGAGCAATGGCGCCTATGCGGTAATGTGCGCAAAACTCAAATTTTACAAAATTGAAAACGTAAAAACAAAAAGACATGAAACATCACTAGAACATATTAGGATGCCCAAAAAAACACTGAATCAGTAGGAAAAGTGTCAGAAAACCCCCCAAATTAATGCAAAAACAGCAGCTAAGGGGTTAAGTACCACATAAACCTGCTCCAAACACCCAACAGACATGCAGCTAGACCCAATGAGTGCAGGAGTGTGCAACAGGATCTCCAAATGAAAACCCCTGTGCGGAGGGGCACTGTGAGACATGTGGACCTGCAGCACTCAAAGGGTTACTCACCTTTCCTGCAGATCTTCTGTCTTCAGATTACCATGTTTTAAGAAGAAGCCTCAGTGGGCAACTCTTGAGGAAAGAACTTGTAGCCAAGATTTTTCCCCCAGGGCTTAAGGTCCACAAAAAGCACCTGGTCACTGAACTAGCCACATCTAAGGGCATTGTCAGTTATGGTAATCCGCCAAATGGTGGTATTCCATTTCTGACAGAAAAATAAAAAACTTCTAAAGCTAAAGCAGAACTGTTCTCTTGCCTGTGTTATCTTCACCAAGGAACAAATCTTTCTGGAGCTGGTTGGCTAGCTGCAGCCAAGGAGGGAAGGTAGGCTCCACCCCCTGCATACAATTCTAGAATTGTTCTTGCCTACAATTAAAGGAGCGGATCGCCTACCCAAAGTTACCAGTAACCTGTATTGGACGACAGAGAAAGTGTTATAAAGAGGTGATAAAATGGAGATGACCTCTCCTAAACTTGTTCTAAATTCTCCAAGTTCTATGTTATTCTATGAAGCTTATTCACTAAGATATCTCAAATTAAATATATCTTAGTGCATTGACTCCATAGAATAACATAGGACGTGGAGATTGTTTTACATTGTAGAAGTTATCTCCTTATGTCACCTTTGTCACACCTTAGTACATGTCACCCTGGACTGTTTGGTCTTTGCTGAGCTCCACGAGAATGATGATGTCTATATGATTAGCTGATATACCACAGTGCTGATCCTCAGCAACTGGTCATTGCAATGTGAATCACAATTTCAATCCTTCATTTTGCCATTTGAACTACTGCCCAATAGGCTACAGTGCAACTACCCTACAGTTATCACGATCCATGGAAAAGTTGCAACATTTGCAGAATACAATCATCAGTTTAGCAGGCCCTACAGTAGACAAGGCAAACTATTATCTAATGACTTGCAGTTCATGCAAATGGATGTAAAAGGATTATACTGAACTTTCTCTTGGCAGGTGAATAAGCACATTTTAGATCATTTTAATATTAAAAAATAAATGAGATGGTGTGGCAAATTTGGAAAGTAATTTTAATGATTCCTAGACACAGTACAATGCTGGCTTTTTAGATATTGCTTTACTTACTACTTCAGTTTTGAAATTAATTTTGTTTATAATATTGTGCAGATGTTCATTTCATGGGAGCAACTTTGTTGTCAACAATAAATTAAATAAAATAAAACAATGTTTAAAAATGAGCAAATAAGCTTGTTTTGTCAAACAATGCATCTGTGTTCATGAAATAATAACGCTAAAGAAAAAAGATTTGCAGTTCTTAAGAAAATGTAAATAATTAAGAGATGAGCAATTTGTGACTCTAATTGTTGTACTTCAATGATCAGTTGGTTAATGATAATGAAAGCTATAGGACAACAAAAGGGGACACAGATTACCCATCCCTGCTATATGTCATGATAAAAGTGCCTGAATTAAAAAAAAACTCTCATCAACTCAGAAAACTTAGAAAAAGTCAGCAAAAACAGAAAACATTGTTCCAAACATGAATATGCTGGGGGTATTCTTCTATAATAGTAGCTTGACACTGTAAATGAAGAAAGATCTAAAGGAAAAATTCTTGCATGTCCTGTTCGTCTGTACTGATTTCATTAAATACAAGCTTCCTGGTTCCCTCAGTTGTGTCACGCCTGCAAAGGGAAAATATTCAACGTTATAAAATATCTTTTTTCAGTATCTGTAGTGCCCAGAATATAAGCTGCATTGAAAATCAGTTAAATAAAATACTATAAGATGTTGATGTTTATTTTCCTTTAAAGGGGCAAATAAAAATGTTTTAGAAATACAAATGTTCATATTAACCCCTTAACGACCCTTGAGGGTCATAGTACGTCATGGGTCGATCTGAGTTAACAACCCATGATGTACTATGACCATCATGGAATTTCAGGCTCCCCCCGCGGCTGCACGCCGTTTGGGGAGTCCGGAACCGGAAGGAGCAATAAAAAAAAATGCTCTGTGGTCCTTAACTGACCGCACCACGCTGGTCGTTAAGGGGTTAAAGACATGTTATATTTACTATCCTATGAAAACTCTTCTTCAATCACTACTTAAAATGAATTAGAGATTTACTTTACATTTAAGACATATACTTATATTCAGTAGTATGTAATGTATATACATCAAAATAATGGTATTATTAAATGAATAGATATGTTACTTAAAGGAGCAGTAAACTTTTTTTATGAAAAAATATATATTGTAGGGATTTTCCTATTGAGTAAAATATGGGTACTTCCACTGCCGAGAGATTTATATTTCCAGAGTTTTTACAGTTTAAACCCATGTTTTTTTACATTAGCAGTGCCCTCTAGTGGTCAAATTATAATTAGATTTCCTGTTAGATTCTAATCGTAAGGAAAGTCAGAAAAGTCAGAGACATACAGTTCTCCATAGAATGTGACAGAAACTGCCTGTCACTTCCTGTCAGTTAGAACAATCAGGAAGTAAACACAGTAAATTCACTTCCTGATTATTTAAACTGCTATAATTTTTTAATAAAACATCTGACAGCAGTGGAATTGACATCGTTTTATTCAGCAGGAAAAGCTCTATAAAATATATGTTTTCATAAAAAAAGTTTACTGCTCCTTTTAATTTAAATGATGTTAATACAACCAGATACTGTGCTGGAAACCCAGTCTTGTACACTCATTGTACAACTGTTTACCCTGTGAATTCACTTGAAATATTGGGGTCAACATCAAGGAACTCAGAACTTTTCAGCTGTCAGATGTTAAAAAAAGCTACAAGTATGATGAGATTGCAAAGAACATCTGTAGCACTTTGGCCTATGTATGTATGTTACCGCTGTGTGGAGAGTAACTATATAAAATGAATACAGTTGTTTTCTTAATGATGTCAGTATTTAAAGAAAGCAGATTGGCCAAAACCTTCAAAAGAAAGTTATCACTATTCCAGAATTATATTTTTTGTATGTAAACTCTCTTTTTTAACTTAACAAAGCTTACATGAATGACAAACTATTCATTCAGATGTTGGCTGGCTTAGGATTTTTTGATAAAATTGAGTGGAAATGTATGTACAGATGTCCATTTAATTTTTCATTAACCATGATGGATAATGCATTGAAAGTACACCAAGCCCATTAAAATGTCACATTTATATGTTTTCTGAGCAATTCCAAGACTTTTTGGACTGTCGACAGATGTGTACAAGATAAAACATCTAAGGATATTTTCTTAGATTGAAAAATGTAACGTAGTTGGTGTGCAGTGAATACAATGGATTGTGGTTGAATCTGTATGCAAGTAGAGAAAGTCTAACTACAAAGATTTAGTATTCAAGGCAAGGAATAAATGAGTAAATGAGAGTCTTGGTGGAAGACATACAAATAGGCAACATGATTATAAGGCTGAAGATACAAAAGAGTAATAGAGGGAAAAGCCCAGAGAAAAAATGTATATGTGTCAAAATCAAGGTGCAACTGAAAGACAAATTAGTGTATTTGTTTGCTAAGAAAGGGGCACAGATCGAGAGATCGGTAAATCTGTAAAACATAGGGTAGGACCAAAATGAGTTCCCTACAGCACACACATACTTCTTACGTTGGAATTCAATTGCTGGACCAACATGAACTACAACAAGAGCTGGTCGTCAGAAAATTACTTTTGGCCCAACTATCGTCGCAGCTTTTTGTTCCCACAATGCACGCTAAATACAGTGAATAATAGGAACATCAAAGGAAACTAGCTAACGCTCAATCACTGAGAAGGAGCACAGTCTTCTCCACCCTGGTCTTCCGCTTTAAAGGTGATCTATCACCCCTATACAGGTTTGTCTAAAACGTTAGTTTATATAGCGATTGGATTGAAAACTATTTTCATTTTTTTTAAATTGTTATTTTGTCCAAATTAAACATCTAAATATTACCCTGTGGCTTCCTAGCGGACAGACTGTGGTTACAAGCTCTGTACCGCAGTCTGTCACTCTCTTCCTCTGCTCCGATGACGGAGGCTTTCTGCTTGTAAGCTGGAGCATTCTCTGGCCAATTCAATGCCTCCGTAAACTCTCTCCGCCTACAGCAGAACCAACAAAAAATCCCCATTTCTGTATCTTTCGGGCCATTGCCTGTGTCAGACTGAGGGAAAATTGAACAGAGGCTGGCTTCTATATGGCCAGTCTCTGTTCAAAATTGTTCCCAAGTTTCCATTGGCTGAGATGTGGGGTTATGCAGGGAAGGAAAGTTAGTTAGCTGATGATGAAATGTGCATTCGTGATCCCTCTAGGTAGAAGCTGATTGGCTGCAATGTGTGTTTACTGTAAGGCTTGTTCCCTGAATAACCCCACACAGCTAATGGGTACCATATAAAAGCCAGTCTCTGTTCAAATTTAATTTGGTTTGGCTCAGGCAATGGGCTGAAAGGTACTACAATGCTGATTTTATTTTTTGTTCTGCCGGTGGCGGCAGAGGGAGTTTACGGGGGCATTGAATTTCATTGATCATTATTATTTTACAGAGACAGAAGAAACTTTACAGAAGAAGAATAAAGAAGAAAAAAGACGACTTAAAGACGAATTATAGAGGAAGACCAAGGTGTAGAAGAACACTCTGGACCTCAGATTTCAAGGTAAATGTTTACTGCAATACGTTGTATACCCCACTGGCTCTCAAAGGGTTCATTTTTAATTTTTAACTCATATTTTTTGGTACCCTGGAAATATTGATATGGGGTTTATGGCCCCATATCAATACATCCAGAGGTCATTAGTGTAGTAGTGATCCCTAGTTGCACATTTGTGTATTTTTTTAACAATATTCAATTACACGTTGGTGGTTTTTAACAGGCGTTATGGACTCAACGCCTAGGTTTGCTAAGAGCTAATTTAACACAAAAAAGAGAGTCCCTTAAAGATCCTTGAAGGTCATAGCACGTCATGGGTTGTTTTGACTTAAAGACCCATGATGTGTTATGACCATCATGGAATTCCGGGGTCCCCTCGCGGCTACACGCTGTTCAGGGAGTCTGGAATCCGAATCGGAAAAAAAAAAAAAAAAAAAAGCTCTGTGGTCCTTTAGTGACCGCAATGTGCCTGCATGGCTGGTCGTTAAGGGGTTACGTGTGTTACTAGCCACTGCATGTAACTGAATAGCAAATTCAGATGATGTTTCATTGTTTTCATAGGTGCTAATTTTGAACCAGTTGTGCTTTTTTAACGGTCGGTAGTTTGTCACAGAGCAGGTAATAGAATACTAAAGTGTGACTTAAAACAACGTTAATTTGGGTTTACTAACAGAGGTAATTGAGTCAAGACCCTGATGAGTAGCACATGAGAGAATACTGTTAAAGTGAGTGAAAAAGTGAATCTATCACTTTGTAACAATTAGGTGTTTTTGAAAAGAGGGCCCAGCTCCCCCTTATTTATGTTAGTCATTTTTACATTTCAAACAGTAATTTCTGAGACATTTAGCTTTATTTGTCAGTTTATTCAGCTGAACTAGTACTTCTTAGTAGGAAGTGGCAGTTGGAAAAGCAGTGCTACGTGGAATGTTTGAGATCTCCAGGCACGGGGGTCTAGTAAAAGTTAACTGACCCCTCGATCTGTCTTTAAAGGGATAGTAACACTTCGTTTTAACTTTATTTTATTTTGTAGGCATTAAAAAAACATGAAGAATGATATAAGTCTTATCGCTCAAACCTTTATGGTTTATGAGATATTCACAAGCAAAGTTCCCCTCCCCGCCCCTTTTACCTAGTGTAAGCAATCTCTTCTCAGATGTGAGTCTGGTTGTATGACAGTACAGATAACAGAAGGGGACAATTTTCTTTGTATGAAAACAATGAAAGCCCTTCCCCCCTTGATAAGTTTTTCAGCTTTTTCCATTATCTTAATTGAAGATTGTCCCTCTCTGCAGTCTACCTGGGCATCTCCCTTCTGATTTGGTTGAACAGGGGGGGGATACTTTGTTTGTGAATATCTCTTAAACCATAAAGGTTTCAGAGATAAGACTTATATCATTCTTCATGTTTTTTTAATGCCTACAAAATAAAATAAAGTTAAAATGAAGTATTGTATGTACGTGGTTACTTTATATGCTGTATCAGAAAATTAACAGTAAAAAACAATTTGCTGAAAGAAGATTAACCCCTTAAGAACCCTTGAAGTGCCAGGACCATGACACCGGTCCTGGCATGCATAGAGTTCTGGGCATGTCCTTAATGGCCACCCACGCGCCTGATCGGAAAGTCGTTAAGGGGTTAAAGAGTTGAATAGAAAAAAATTAGGCAAGTGTTAGAGATGGAGGTTTGTTCAGTGAATGGTTTATTTCAGGATAGGTATAAGTCTTGGCAGAAGAAAAAAGACTTTGCCAGAAGCAAGAAAGAAATGAAAGTGATGAATGACAATATGATAGATTAGATATGATGTGCTTCTGTTGTTTGGAGTGCTGGAAAATCAAATTATATCTTATTTTATCTTTTAAGTACTTGGCAAGATTTTAAAGTAATCATGTGGTGAGGGACTAAGATCAGCTTGACAGAGGATAGATCAGAAGGACACAAAGAAACAAGGGGGGTGTATAAAACTGGCATAATAATGAAAGTGACATAAGGATATATTTAAACATATAATGACATTTTCTTTAACTATTAATGCCATTCAGTTGATTTTTTTGAACAGTGGAGTAGAAATGATCCTGTCTAAATACGAATTGTGCCTCAATATATTTAAAATGAAATTTGCAAATTACTCCAAAAAAAAGTCAGTTTTATTTGGTTAAGTCTTACCCTTTGAGTGCCAGAAGGGTAGCAACGCATTGCACTCAAAGGGTTAATGCCAGTTATAACTTGTTCCTAATGGAATTTTTTTCACGTACATAGGTTATAGTATATAAGCTATGTACGTGAAAAAAAATTAGCAAATTTTCTCAGATAGGGAAATATTTCTAAACTTGATTTTAATTTTTACAAACTGTCCCAGAATTTCAAATTTTAGCAACAATTCTGAAACATATACTAAGAATGTTTTTTTTATTTATTTAATATGTTCCCCCTTAAGGCCTTACGTATAGAAGCAAAGTGGTGCAATTCTGGAGTATAGTCACTACCTTATAAGGATTAAAAAAAGAAAAACAAAACCTCACTAAATTCACATTTATTTAAATGAGACTTTTAACCCCTTCAATGCAAGAGAAGTCTCCAACTTAACTCATGGAAAATTTTTATTTGTACCCTATGGTGCTGTCAGTTTGCCCAACAATTGCACATTTTGTCTTTATATGTATATCTTCATGTTGTTTGAGCAAAGTTATAAGAATAGATAATTCATTTAAATTTATATTGCAATCCAAATTTGTATTTTTGGGTGCAGTAGCTCCATGACCTGAAGATGTATGGTGGTGCTGCTGCTATGGCAGTCTATGGACACCTATGGTCAGCTGACTATTAACCTCCAATGGATGCTGTAGCAACAGTACCACTGTCAAATGTTAAACTACGAAGATACTGCATGCAACCCAAAATGCAAGTTTTAGCGGCAATACTGTATATTTTGAATAGAATATCTTTCAGAGTTACTATTCCCTTAAATCCTTCAGCAACATTCTGCATGATTTTAAAGGTATTTTGTATATGTCTCAGAGTTTAAACACTTGGGTAGGTATCAGGTACGAAAAATTGTGTTATTGAATACTAATGCTATTTCACTGCATGTTTCCATTTGCATATGTATTAACAGAGTCTTACCAAGGACAAAGATACATATGCCTATTAGAAAGTAGAGGTATATATACTACTTGCATCTCTTAGAGCAGGGGTGTCCAGTTTCAATCTTCAAGGGCTACCAACACACCTGGATTTTAGGATTCCTCTGCCTAAGTACAAGTTGGGACAGTCAGAGTGAATGAGCTACTGATCAACTCACCTGTGCTTAACCCTTTGAGGACCAGAGGGGTGTGAAACTATTGCAATGCATTGCACATACATCTGTTCCTCGAGGGGTTATATTCCTAAAACCTGTACTGTTGATGACCCATGGAAACCAAACTTGGCCGTCCCTGTCTTAGAGTATTTCTCTGCCTAGATCATTCATGAACACCCAAATGTTAATAATGAGTGGTCTCAAATTATGACAGCATTTTGACAAATCATTCTCAAGGCATTTCAAGTGTCACAAAGTTCAGTCATCAAGAATCACAAACTGCTACATGTGTGACTCTTTAATAAAGACATTCTTAATCAAGTATATTAGGTTCTCATCATTTTAGTGGTTTCCAAACCTGTTTTCAAGAACCATCAACAGGCCAGTATTTAAACTACAAAGATTATGTTTTACCACTTCTGCTCTGATGAGAGCAGACTAAATATAAAGCTTGGGGCTGATCTGTGCAACCCACAAATGCTCTCATCAGTTGTTTGGGGGGGGGGGGGGTGAGACAAGCGGCCCCCTAAGCTAGAAGACAACCTGAAAGAATGTGGCTCTCAGCCACAGACATAGAGGGTTGTGTGTGCAGTCCTTTCAGACCTTTTATGTTGGATTTTAAGCCCACACAGTGGGTCTGTAGGGGCCTGCACTGTGAAGTACAAGAAACTGAACAGTGAGACTTAAGTTTCTCCCTTTAGTTTCTTCCTACCGGAGCACTGATGGTGTCTTTTCAGACCCAGTTGTGCTCCACCATAGGTTCACCAAGGCTCCAAGTTAGTTTGGGCTTCATTTGCAGGTATGTTTCAAGGGGGCAGATTTGCCGCTAGGACATCTGTATCCTGGATAATGCCCTATGAAGATTCCTGCACTGGTAATTTACTTAAAGTTTCAATCATGTTTCACTCGTTCACCCGTGCTTAAGCAGGGAAACCCTTACATCATGGGCTGTTAATGGTACTTGGGAAAGGTATTGGAACCATTGATCTAAGCAACATATTTAGGATTGTGCTAGATGTTTATCATTGTTACAGATTGAAATTTGTCACCCATGTAAATATGTTGGTAAGATGATAGCATTAACCTGGGAGTTTTCCTAAGGTCATGTAGTTAATATGGTAATTATATTACATATATATATATATATATATATATATATATATATAATTATACATTATGGGTAATTGAAAAAGTATCCACAAACAGAAGACTGACTGAATACATAAAATAAAATGAGTGCAAGATGCAGCAGACTAAGCATTTATCCATGTCTGGAACACCTACATCATGAAAAAATCGTTTACCCTAGAGACTTTCTTTCAAATTTTCACAAATCAAGTAAATTAAAATCATCTTGCACGGAGATGGATTTGTGGCTTGCACCCACACAGTGTCTTTAATTGGTGTTGATTTCAACAATGTGGCGTATCTGTAAGTAATAACACAAATGGCTTGCATGTTAACATGCTTGGGTGTGGATTACTAGAATTCTACGCCTCCAATGAAAAATGTACTCTGGTGTTATTACTAGTGTCAAGTTTTTTTTTCATCTTTTTTAATTAGCTGGCATTTATAAAATGCAACCACCTCTCGCTGTATAATAAAAAAGTGATTAATAAAAAATAGCTTTACTTTTTATTATTTTTATTACAACATAACAAACATTATTTTGTGAGCAATGAGAACATAATTTATGTATGCATATTATTATGTATATTATTTTTTAGCACTGTTAAAGCAAATATCTGTAACTGTTAATGAAGGAAAACAGCAAAAATGTTGTATACACATGATTTAATGTCTCCAGCCTTTAGGGCTCAAAGTGCATTCCACTGTATAACAGTGATGAAGAAAGTAAAGTTGGAATATTGTACCCACAGAAAGGGTAACATTGAAAAAGGAAGGACTGGGTTCACCTTTAAAACGTTGCATGTAAAATAGTTTGAGGCTACACGCAGCATTAAGCATGTCACTTTGATGAGAATCTCGCCCTGCATCAAAGCACAAGATTCTCATGTCGCGCAATGAAACGTCACCTTCAAGTGCAATTTTGGCAAGAATCTGGCATACGAACACTCTTTAGTTTGTCTATTGAATGCCAGCATTTATTAAAATGCTGTTACTGTGCAGTATCTCATCAAGCCAATAACACGGTAAAAGCACAGTCTGATTGCAAAACACATGACGGCAATGACTCATACTTAGTCTTACTTGTGTCATTAATATTCAGAGTCTGAGCAAAATGCTCGTTGTACAGAGAGAGAGAGAGAGAGAGAGAGAAAGACTGCAACATGACAGCAAAGAGACAGAGAGACTGTCCAGAAACCAGGCTGGTGGCGATTAATACATCCAAAGTTGCACTACAACTCTCATTGTCCTTAGTCATCTGTTGATGATGCATATTATCTGCTATAGTTGTCCCTGCCTGTGGGAAAGTCCCAGTTCCTCTCCACAATGCGATGGATAAATTTCTTCCATCCCACCAATTAAAGGCTTCCGAAACACACCTATGCCCCACTTACTTGCTCACTGCTCTTCCTTTGTCTATACTGTTGTCTCCGAATCTCCTATGCACCTGCTACCTCCCCGCACAGCACTATACCTGTAAACCCCATCCGCACACAGGGCTGACTTAACCCTGTGAGTGCCAATTATTTGCTGACTCCTGAGGCTACCTATTGCTTCCCAACTCTGCTGGTACTTCCAGGTTGCTGTTTATCCAGCCTGCGGCACTGAAGACATTCTCTGTGTCAGTAAGCTGGTTCTTGGAAGTCTTCATTCCTCAGAGAGGATGTTTCATTGCGCAACATCAAAATCTCGCTCTTTGATGCAGGGCAAGATTCTCATGTCGCACTATTCATCAAAGCGACATGGTTAATGCGGAGTGTAGCTGCACGCTATTTTACATGCAATGATTTAAAAGGATACCGAAGGAATGTGGGGAGAGGTTTTCACAGAGTAAGGGTGTTGAGAGAGGAAGGATTGGAGGAGAATGTAAATAGTGGAAGAGATGTGGAAGGCAGATGGGTAGAAGAAGAGGAGAAAATGCAAAGATGGGATTATGAAGATAACAAGACTGGGAGCATTATAGACACGTCAGTCTATCTGTTCTATGTCCAATGCATTGGGATCATTTTTGACTCTGCCTTAGCCTTCATTCCTCACATTCGGACAATCTCCAGCTCACGCTGCTCTCATCTATATAATAGCTCTAAAATTCAAACTTTTCTCACTCAAGAGACTACAAAACTTCTAATCCAAACACTCATCATGTCCCATGTCAACTGCTGCAACACACTCTTAATTGGCCTTCCTCTTACCTAACTACAGCCCATAATGAACTCTGTCGCCACACTAATGAAGAACACACATTGCTCCTTTAATACCTCTCTTCCAACCCCTATACTGGCTCCCATTATACTTGAAATTAAATTCAAAACACTGGTGCTAAGTTATAGAGCCCTTACTACTGCACCCTCCTATATTTCAACCCTTGTTTCCAAATACACTCCCACTCCCCATCTTCACCCTGTATGGTATCTTCTTCTCTTTGCATTTCTCATTATATCATCCCATTCCCACCTACAGGGCTTCTCCCGTGCTGCCCCTGAACTCTGTAATTCCCTCCTCCATCCCATCAGACTGTACCCCAGGCTTCAGATCTACAGATGCTCCCTGAAAACTCACCTCTTCAGGGAAGCCTAGCAACTATCCCCATAATCGTTATGAGTAAGGACATGTCAACAGCATGACCAACCTCTACTCACTCTTGCTCCCTTTCTAGATCAGTCTCCCACCTACAAACTCATCAGGATCTCATTGCTTACACAGAACCTCTTTCCTTTCAAACAGACCCATTACTTGTCTACACCACTGTAATGAAACACACTTCTATCTCCCACCCACTGAAAGTCAGGACATGTGGCAAGAGGAATGGTTTTGTACTGTGTTACATCTGTGTATGTCTACTCCCTATTGTACGACACTTTGGAATAAGTTGGCAGTATATAAACAAAGGATAATAATAATATTTCCTGAGGTGTGCCTATGTTCCCTTGAAGCCTCAGTACATAGGTCTATTTCCTAGTCAAGGCTGGCTGTGCCTCCCTGATGGCATGCTTTGCTATTGTGAAGTGGATGCAATGGAAGCAGGCAAGAAGGCATATGCCTTGCCCCTGGATCAGGCCGAGGTATGTGGGATGTCTGTGAACAATCCTACAGTGAATTCCTTCCCCAAGCACATTCACCGCACATACAGGTTCCCAGAGTTAACCTCTCTGTTGATGAAGTTGATTGGGAAGCATTTCCCCAGCAATGGAGGGGTTACTGGTTAAACCATCCCCAAGCAACTGGTTTTATGGAGAGTGTGTTTCAAATAAAATGGGGTCCTGGGTCCCTATATCATGTTTTTTGTTAAAGAGAAGATAATCGCTACCTCCCTTAATACATTGTATGAAAAATTGGGGTACATTCAAACCATATTGTCTTAAGCAAAAAAAAAAAAAGACTGAGCTTTAACATTTGTTTTCTTGAATTAAATTACACTAAATTAGGTATACAATATATCTGTATACCAGTGGTCTTGTTACTATCACCTTATCATCATTATAGCAGATTGGCTGTGCTTATAGGAGAACTGACGGCTCCCATTAACAACCCCCACTTATCCTAATATGTCTAGCAAATCTTTATGGCCTCTATGAATTTTGCCTGTGTGCCTTTGTTCAAGAAGATGTTTTATCTTCAATCAGTCCTGGATGTCATGTCAATGGACATGAGCTTATGCAACCGCACCAGAGAGGTTAGCAATGAATAAAAAAAATGCACTGTACACCCCTCTGGTCCATATAGGGTTAAGATTGCCATGCACAGTGAGAAGATTATGAGACCCTGTGGTCATGTCTACTTCCACGGACATGACATCCAGGACTGACTGAAGATGTCATCTCTTGAACAAAGGTGCAATGAATTATCATTAGGAGGTCATTAGTAGCTATTTGTTCTTCTTGAAAGGAAAGTTTCTGTGGGACTCATGCAAGTGAACAGTTGAACAATTATTGTGTTTAATGGACTGCAGGAAGCTGTGGTGAAAGCTGTACACTCGAATCTTTACTTAAATATTTGAGATGCTTCTATAATAAACACCAGACTTTACTCATAAAGTCTTATTAAGTTAAATTAAATTTGTCCTAAAAAGCTGGAAATTTGGTCTGCCTAATTAAATTCTGCTGCTTTATTAGAAACCAGAATAGTTACATGCTCAGTAAAGCATGGTGGAAAGAACCTAGCACAGACAAAATGCTGAATAAAACCCATTCAAATAACTGAAACGAAAATAATTGTCATTAATACTGAAAATATTATAGGACTATGGACTATCAACTGCTTTTTTTCCTGGAAGCCCTCACCCTATATAACAGAAGAGCCAGGTACAGTTCTCAGCTGTCTCCAACATAAGGGACAACAGCTGTAAATCCCATCCATATTTAGAAAATGTTTTACCAGGAACAATACATTGAGATTTCTCTAGTGTTCAAGTATGTTCTGTCTGTTTACTGAACAATCTTTAAATACATCTTTATGAAATTATGTATTGCAATTCTGTTGGAAAACCCAATAAAACCTACTTTAAAGTGATAGTAATGTTTCACAAAAACAGCAGGACCAATTAATCTTTATAGTATTTGGGCCATGAACAGTGTTATTTCAATACTGTCAGAGTTGTAGTTCAAGAGTAATTGAATGATAAAGTATCCCCATCCTGCCTCTTTCACCTAATGGAAGTCACCTCCCCTCAAATGTGGAATCTGGTCTTGAGACCTGACAGCTCACAATCTTCTTACTGTGAGAACAATGAAAACCCTGCCCCCCTTGACAGTTTTTTCCCTTATGCTATAATTGAAGATTGTCCCTCTCTGCGATCCACCTGGACACTACCTTGCTGATCTGAGGTGAGCAGTGTTACATCAGTAAAAGAGGTGAGAGGGGGATATGTTATCTGCATCGACACTGGATGTATGAGTGACAAGGGACAAAGTAGTTCAGTGTGCGACTCCATGCAGGGGACAATGTTGATGATCTCGGAGGGGAGAGGGAGGTATTGGAGCAAGCAGGGAGAGGGAGGTATTGGAGCAAGTGGGGAGAGGGAGATATCAGAGCAAGTGATTTTTCTGTTTTTTATAGTATATGATTAATACGCATATTTTTAATAAACATTGATACTTTTGGTATACCCATTTTTTATTTCATAACATTAGAGTTCCAATGTCACCTATTAGTGTTTTGTTGTTCAGGTGCTTCAATTTTTTATATTTTTTCATTAGCTATAATTATTTATGCCATATAGTGGGGGTATTAATTTGATAGTTGCCCATACTAGATTTACTCCACCCTGTTGGCCAATTTAGTAACGATATTAGCTGTTCTCAAATGTTCACAGAGCTCTGTGATGATAAGTAAAAATGTATATCTTCTTTTTTTTTTTTTTGCAGTGATGTGGTTCAGGTCACAGTAATCCATAGAATGCCTTAATGTGCCATCCTTCTTCTCATTAAAGAAAGTCCCAGCACTAACTACAAATGTAGATGATGAATAACACACTTGTCTACATACTAACCCTGTTTGCTTGTGGAATCTCCTAACCAGTGACAACTGCAATGTATGTACATAATATGTACTACCTGTGGTAAAAATAGGATATGGCAGTCTCTGTGAACTAGAGTTTTAGAGCAATTATTTGCTTTTATTCTTAGCAAGCCCTACAGTTCACATAAGATACCTAATTCTTTGTCTACCTAAAGTGGACAAATTGCAGCTGGCTCTTAACCCTTTGAATGCCACAGGGGTGAGCAATGCACATCTCTATGGCATTAACGGCTGTCCATGGTGCTGAAAGCCTTCTCTGTGTTCCCCTAATGGCTGGGTAGGGAAACACAGAGAATGCTGTTCAGACTGTCATAGCTCTTCCTGCTGTTACACCATAGGAGAGTACAGGGGAGATCCTAGCTACGAAAGCCTGAGTTAGGTGAAGTGGAGACATTGAACTCCGACAGCAGAGGCTGCTATCGGAGTTTCCTGAATGAGTCGAAGTGTCGCATTATAATGTCAACACATCCCCTTGCATACAAATGTATCTGATTATGCTTAATTTCCATATGGAAATGAGCGGCTGTCAATTCGAAGACTACGACTTCATAGACATGGTGAAGGCATGTCGGATTGATGTCGATGTGGATTTTATTTGTTGGAGTTCTGGTGAAGTGATGTCGTAGACACTCTGGTAATACTGCGGAGGTGCCTACGACACTGCTCCAACAGAACATCGATATTCGTGGCCCTCTTTGACATTTAGTGCATCTAGGCCTAAGAGTTTTTGACACTGAAATCAAAGGATCACTAGCCCAACTCTTCTCTTTTCCCACATTAGTACTGGGTAAATCTCCCAAGTTAACAGAGAAGGATTTGTAGTTAAAATAGAAGGAAATGGCATTTTCCCTTTCTAAAAGAAAAGGGAAGCATAAAATTGTACATAACTTGCTGACAGTCCCCCAAAAGACATAACTAGATTTTTTGCCTATCCCTACTTACCCAGTGCCAAGCTCATCTTTTACATCTACTGATATCCAATGCAACTATTTAGCAACATACCCATTGTGCGTGTGCTTGTTTATATATATCTATATATAAATAAATATATAGTACAGATTTGGATTTGGAAAGCACTCACTCTCAAGGTCCGCAGTATGGCCCAGGTGCACAATCCCTAGCAAAAGTAGGATACAGCAGAAAGATGGGCAACACCCGTGGGACTTGTTCAAAGTATTTATTCAAAATATACTGGTGCAAACAATATATTTGTATATACATGGAAGCTAGAAAGGTCTCCAACATATCGTGATTCATTGCACCGAAACCTCTCTAACACCCAAGATGTTAATACTTTGAGCTTCTATCTCATAAACAAGGAGTATTTTCTGTGCTAGACTACAGTGGATGGTTCTGGGGTCCTTGAAGGAGTGTGGGTGGGACAATAAAAGGGGTTAGAATTACCTAGGATATCTTGCCTAGGGGCAACTGAGGTATAAATCCAACCCTGGATCTGTGTGCACTACATGAATGACAGGATGGATATGTTGATTACATAACAGCAGTATACTTTGATATTGCTTGGTTGCAATAAAGAGAACCAGCAAATGTTGAAATACAAAAGCTGAACATCATGCAGTGAATAACACTTGGAATCTAAGAGCTGTGCATGAAATTGAAACAACAAATGTAGCACATTTCTCAAGGGGTCTCTTGGAGAAGAAAAATGCATCAGTGACAAATTGTTATTGTAAATGTGAACTAAAAACAAAAAACCTGCAGCTTGGAGGATACAGGCTTGATAATTTTGAGGTGACTTTCCCACACTTGACAGGAAATTTACTTTCCATTCACATCATCTGCTAAATGACTTTTGCTCAACAGAGACTACGAGCTATGCCAAGTTGTACTATGCGGCAAGTTGGATTTATGAGGGGGACTTCCTTTTTATATGAAACTAACCTGCACAGCCAAATCTGCATTACTAGAGCTGTCAGCAAGAAACAACTATCGATATATGTTTTTAATTGGAATGGACAGATCTTTGGTTTTGTTATGCATTTATAACAGTGATTGGAAGAAACTGAAAAAAAAAATGCAAACATTGATAGAAAATTAAAAATAAACCCCCTTCAATCAACAGCAGCACATACCATGCATGATTAGGAAGAAGGTCCTCAAGCAGTGCCCTAGAGGAAAGATTTACACAGCACGTGCAGGGCTCCTGGGGGAGTGCAATACAGAAATCAGTACATGCAACATGCATCATGCAGAACACATTCTTAAATCCATGCAAATGATCAAATGCTCCCTCATGCCGATTGTGTAAGATAAGATAAGGACAATAGACACACACTTTACCAATACTTCTCATTATAAGTGCCCAAAAATGGTGTTGTTTATACTAGCTATACTTGTCTCACAGAACACATCCAAGAGCAGTATGCTGCAATTTGGTTGGATTCTGTGATGGACAAACTGCAGCATATATATACATGTTGATCTTGGAAGTAAATATGATCTGCATTGAGACTGAAGAAGCTGAAGAAGTTTGTTTTGAGATTTCAAATAAAAAGAGCAGCAAACACAATTTTAGAAACTATAAAATATGATTCCCTTAATCTCCAGATGTATACATTTTTGCTAAATTAATTTTAAAAACCTTCAGTTATTAATACAAGTGTAACCCAGTTAAAAATTGAGGACAAATTCTCTACCAGTTATCAAACATTTCTGATGATATGCTCACTGGTATGTTAAAGACCTTCCTTTATTAATATAAAGTTTAACCCTTTAATGACCGGGAGGACGTTGTTTTGTGTTCCTTTCTGATTCTTATCCCTTTGAGTGCAAGAGGACTATGCAATGCATTGCAAAGCAATGCGCTGCATACCTCTCTGGCACTCAAAGGGTTAAAGGAGTAACTTCAAAGTAGGGTGTACAGATTCTGAAGACAAAGCCTAGGCCATTGAAGTAATAAATCACAGATAAACATTGGGGACAAATTCAGTACCAGCTATGAAATGTTTCTGACTGTGTGCTCCCTGGTAGATTCTGTGTGGAATTTGATATGATATGGAATGCGATAGATATGTGCTACAGTCAGCAGTAATATAAAAATAAGGACAACTATATGTAATGTGAACCAAAATCTCTATACTCAAATGAAAAGAGGGGCAATTTTGAAGCAAACCAACTGGCACCATCTGGCATCAATTAAACTTCACATTGAGTTAAATGGAAATGTAAAACTGTTGAATGCTAGATATGCCTCCACTGTATTCATTTGCTAAGGGTTGGGGACTTCTCTAGCATACAAGGATTTTAAAGCCTAATTTAATCCTTTTAGTGCCAGAGGGGTATGCAACACATTGGGTTAAAGGGGAACTACCACCTCGCAATAACTTCACCTTAAATCAGTCTTCATCTGGCGACTAGCTGCTTGGTAGCACTAGTCGCCAGAAATATTACCCGGTTCAAAAGACTTTTGCCTTTTTCTGACGGTCACAGAAGCAGGAAGCACGGACATCTCGTCGGCTCAAAAGGGACTGACAGCGCAGGCGCACGGATGTCACTGTGACAAGATGTCAGTGCTTCCTGCTCCTGTGACCGTCAGAAAAAGGCAAAAGTCTTTTGAACCGGGTAATATTTCTGGCGACTAGCGCTAGTAAGCATCTAGTTGCCAGATGAAGACTGATTTAAGGTAAAGTTATGGCGGGGTGGTAGTTCCCCTTTAAGTCAACTGGAGTTTGGGGAATTTTATTTCCACCCTATGGTGCAGATGCTATAGTCCAGAATGACTTCAGGGGGGATTTACTAAGCAGTGATAAAGAGGTGATAAAGTGGAGATGACTTCTCCAGTTTATCACTTCTCCAATTCCTATGTTATTCTATGGAGCCTATTCACTAAGATCTACAGTGTTTCAGAAGTCTTAGTGCATTGGCTCCATATAATAGCATAGGAACTGAGGAAGTTATATCACTGGAGAAGTCATCTCCACTTTATCACCACTTTATCTCACCTTAGTGCATAACCCCCCTGTTATTGTGAGTAAATCAGCCTCATTGTCTGCAGTGTCTAATCCTAAATAAGATCTCTTCATTTATCATGTACAGACTAGTATTTATCTTATGTACCTCAATGTATTAGTCCTAATGCAAGAAATAAAATGTACCAGTTTCAATGATTTTTGTCTCTTAAATGCTATTTGTATTGTCTCTCACATACTTACTGTTTTCTTTCCTTTTGTCTGACTTGAAGAATTTGTCTTTGTATCAGTTGACTTTCTCCCTAATGAGGTAAAGGGTAATGAGGAAGAGGTTTTTGTTACATTAAGCGACTGGTAGTTATTATTATTGTTCTGGTTGCCACTTAAACTCTCCATGATAGATCGTAATGCTCCAAATGGCCTTTTCTGCTGGTCCCCTGTTTCGCCATTAGGAGGAGCTCTTTGAAGAGATTTATTTCCATCTTTGTCTTTTTCTTCATTGGGATCATCCTCCAGCTGTTCAACCTGAACCACAGGCTCTTCAAAAGTCACTCGCAGTTTTAGATTCTGTGAAGTCCTGCGTTTTGAAGATGGTGACTTTAGGGCGCTTTTTGGACTAGTAGTCTTTTGTGCAGAGGAGCTGTTTGCTGAACATTGGGAAGATTCGACTGATCCTAAAGACTGAGGTATACTCCCCATTTGGTAGTGTGGCTCATTGTCTGGGTCACTGCTTTCAGATGTTGGGGAAGGACTATGGCCATCTACAGACTTGGAAGACTTTAAACTAAAAGGAAACCGTCGACTGGCAGTGTTTGACTGAGTGTGCTTTTTTATCATTAACTGAAGATTTTCAGCATCTTCCACATTTTCTACTATTGGCTGAGGTCGTGGCTTATCAACTTTTCTGACCGGAGTATTCTTTTGATCCTCAGAATTATTGGAGTCTGTGTCAGACTCACTAAGAGATCTCTGCATAATTTGCCGTAAACGAGCCAATTTATACTCTCTTCTTTCTGGTGGTATTCTTTTCCCACTATGAGGTGCTTGGCCATCCTGAAATTCCAGTGTCATTTTTTCAGGACTTGAGACGTTCTCAGCAATGTCCTTCCCCAGTAACTGCCGTAAGATTTTATCTGATTCATCATCCAGTGCTCTACACCGCAGTCTACTAGGAACTGATGTACTGAGGACCTGATAACTTTCATGAATGCCATTTAGTTTGCTTTTCTGTGTCAAATCTTCTGATTCAAGTGTCTTCCACTGGAGACTACCTGATCCAGGGGATGATGGTGAACTATAAACAAAGAAAGACACAGCTGAAGAATTCCAGCAAAAATAAAAAGTACCCACTTCCCTTAAGAACATTAAAAGGTCCATAGCTTCTTGATAAAAATCTAACTTTTTCTACCTAATTATAAAAATATTTTACAAAGTATTAAAATCCATTTGGTGTGCATTTTTTTGCTCAGGTTTTGGAGCAGTAAATGGAAAATCCTATTTTTAAAATAATCTACATGAATAATAATTTTTGGTTTCTATATTAGGTTGCTGTGGGTCTATAACATTTTATATCTGCATAAATGAAAGAACTTGACTGATGAAATTCAACTTAATATTTTTATGAAAAGGCAAGTTGTAGTATTCATAGATCTACTTCTATACATTTCCATAACCTGATAGAACTTAAAGATATATAGTAGTGTATTTGCTGTTTCTCAGCAGGCTGGGGGATGAAATATGCCTTACAATGGTGTCACTTATTGCAGACTAGAGCTTGCTGAGCAGGGAAGGAGCAGAGAAAGTGGACCTGGGTGCAAACAGCTAGACCAACCGTAGAAGTAAAAGAAAACAGCAGCAGCACTCACAGGATTTGATTGGTGAAGATATTAAGTGTGAGTGCTGCTGCTATTTTCTTTTACACACACACAAAAATACATATATATAAATATATATAATTTATGTTTGGTGGAAGCACTCACACTCTTGGGTTGTAAAAGTGCCTGGGTGCTAGCCAGCAGCTAGATGTATAGTAAATGTAAATGGAAGCACTCATAGGACTTTAAGTGGTGGCAAAAACTTTCTTAAATATGCATCAACGTTTCGGCCAGGCTATGCTGGCCTTCCTCAGGACCAGGTCCTGATGAAGGCCAGCAACGCCTGGCCAAAACATTGATGCATATTTAAGAAAGTTTTTGTCTTCACTTAAAGCCCTGAGTGCTTCCATTTACATTTACATTATATATATATATGTATATATATATATATATATATATGTGTGTGTGTGTTTTATGAAGGCATTTCAAATTTTACACATATCTTTGTGACTGTTGCTTTGTAATTTGAGCAAACTTAATTTTATATGTCCTTCATTAAAACATATAGTTTCTTTGGTTTGAAAGTGTGGAAATACAGTTCAGTAGATAAAAGCTGTGGTTTGAGCTCCGAATGTTGCAGCCTTGGCACCATCTTCTACAGCTTAAGTTCTTGAATTACACATTGCTCAATACATTTCGCCCTAAAAATATAACTACTTTGTGGTTAAAAAAAAAACCAACACATCAGACAGATTTTAGTTAATGAGCACTTCAGTTGATGTTCACTGACCATTGTAAAATAATAGTGTTTTGGAACAGGCCTCTTCATCTCAATGTGCTAAACAAATATCCCTTATAATACAAAACCTGTAAGTAAATTTCAAGATAGAAATTCTAGCCTGCAAACTGTACACATAATCCACAAGACTGAGAACGAAGCAAAAATAATACCAAAAACGCTTTTATAGATCAGTTTGTGAATGTATTACAGAGAGTACTGTTTGTTGTACACTTAATGTGAAAACAGCACACTCTAGCTGTTAACCCAATGAATGCTGGAGATGTCTGCAATGCATTGAAGCTGTCTCTAACATCCAACTGGTCAAGTAAGTAGGAAAGTGCTAAAACTTGTAGCATGCTTAAAAATAGTTTCTGTAATTCCTACTTACAATATACCATATAACGGTCCTTTGTTAATCAGGAAATCAGAGTTTCCTGTAAAGCAGAACCTGACCTAGAACCAATATTCAGCTCTGTGTATTATCTCTTCCCCTTCCTCCCTTACATTCTACAGTTTCCTCCTTTTCTTCATCTCTTGGCAGGGTATGAACAGGACCCATTATATTACCTGGGGGAAGTTGGCAATGATCTCCCCTCTGTTCTATGTGCTTCCAGTAGCTGTTGAAGGTGCGTCTGTAAAGTGATCCGCTCTGCCGTCTGCCTGTAAAGGAATACCTTGCATTTAGAATCAAGGTTAATATGTCAGAAAGCCTTCCCAACACCAGGCTCTTTGTAGCTCAGCTCCTAGTACTTTGAGAATCACTTTTTGTTTTTATTGTCATGGTTCTTACCTTAAACTCTTAAAGAAGTCATAAATGGAAAACACATGACGTGTGAACTGATTTTAGCCAGAGAAGCACTGCAGAGTTTATTGGAGACACTAGTGTAAAAAGCACACAATTCATGGCCCCAAACATAGGTCACATTTTCTTCAGCGACTTGCAATTCCATATATGGTACAGCTGGAGAAACAGTAACTAACTAGGGCCATATTTACATCTCAGCAGTGAGTTCTAAACACTTGTTTACTGCTGTGACAGAAAGTGACTACTATTCTGGGGTAAGAGAAAATGGGCATCATATCCCAATAAGCTTATAATGCCCATGTATATGTACAGATAAATAACACATAAATGAAATACCAATACAATAACCTTATAACAGCGCAGTAAAGGATCATGCAGCAGCCCTACACTGTGAGTAAATGGCGTTGCAATTCATGTTTTGGTGTCAGTCCTATCGCTAAGTGCATCCTAAGTGAATCCTAGCCTTGCCCATGACAACGCCCCCACAAATCACATGTTCCCAGCACCTTCAATAAGTACCTGACACAGAAAAAAACCCTTAGCTTATAACAAACACAAAAGAGTTCATAAATTAACTTAATTAACATAAATACTATATCTGATAATTAAAAAGGAAAAATAGAATATAAACTAGACAATAATATATATATAGTGACCAGCACAGCTGAAGCCTCCCTCACAATAAGATACTGTAGGTAGCTGTCTGCTCTGTATAATGGGAAAGCCAGACTTGTCAGCCTGATTTAGAAGTGCCACTAAAGGACATTTGCCAAAATAAATGGTTGCTTTGGGATGGATTTAGCTGTTAAGTATCCCATTTCTCACTACACCTCGCCCACATCACCATCCACTGTTGCCTGGCACAGAAAAAGATTCTTCTTATAACATAAAGAAAAACGTTTAGACATTGGATGCTAGAGGGGTCTCCATTACATTGCAAGGTTGAATAAACTGGTTAGTATAAAGGACTGTAAACCAGTGTTTGGCAATTGGGATTCTGCTGATAAATTATCATTATGGGTGTGGCCTGCACAACTGAGGTGCCTCTGACAGCTAGGCACTGTGTCTCCCCTGTGGACTCCAGTGGATAGATTGACCTGTATAATTTTCCTAAACACTATCTATAGTTAGATCTTATTGTCATATGTTCAAAAGAAAGTGGAGGCATTCTAGCACAAACCATTTTCACTTTGGGGGAGGGGGGACTAAAAATTCCAAAAAGTGACATTGACTTAAATGGGGTTTAAACCCACTCAATACTTGAGAGGTCTCCAACGCATTGCAAAGCAATGCGTTGGAGACCTCTCTATCATTCAAGGGGTTAAAATCCCCATTTTAATCAATGGGAATTTTAAGTTCTCCCCATAGTGCAAACAGTTTGCCCATGAACACCTTCACTTTTCTTTTGAACATACAGCCCTTAGGATAAGTTACCCTTATATAACCTCTCCTGTGTGTACCTAGGAATATATTTACTGCAATATTTATGTAAATAATTGTTACAGATATTAGAATGGTGTTAGCGCTACTTTGTCACACAATAAATGTAAATTTTTTTCCTTATTCCTTGAAATGTCCTGTATTTCCAATATGCAAGTGCCTTATGCACAGAGATGAAAATCAACCATAGGTTATAAATTAAAACTCCCCAGATTCTCAATGATTTTAATGGGACTTTTAACTCCTTGAATGCTAGCAAGATCTCAAGTGCATTGCTTTTGAAAGTGTTGAAGATCTCGCTAGCATTCAAGTTGTTAACCCCTTAAGGACCCATGATGTACATAAATGTCATGGGAAAACTTACGTTAAGTACCCATGATGTTTACAAACGTCAAGGAATTCAGGGCACCCCATGAGGTTGTACAATGTTCGGGGAGCCCTGAATCCATTAGTGAAAAAAAAATGCTCCGTGGTCCTTAACTCTCGGCCACAAGGCCAGTCCTTAAGGGGTTAAAAGTCCCCTTTTTATCAATGGGAATGTTTACTTGTCCCCTAGGATGCAATTAGTTTACCCCAGAATTGTTCCTCTTGTTTTGTGCATATGGCTCTAGGGCAGTGTTTGCCAGCAAGCATGTCTCTAAACATCTATGTGTTTGGAAACTCTAAGGTGACCGCATATCCCTTTAAGTCAGATAGGCTTATAAAAACACTGCCGGGTTGCACTTATCCTGTGCCATCCTCCAGAATTAAATGTTCATTAGCGGACCCTGATTTAAAGTGATAAGTGGTCACCTTCAGAACCACTGCTCTAGGGGCCATATCATGAAGATAAAGAGCACCAATTCTGGAGCAACCTAGCTGTACCATAGGGAAAAACTATACATTCTTATTGATTCAAGAGTTTAAATCAATGGGAATATTGGAAATGTTTATTCCTCTCTTATGGTGTAGTTGGGTTAATCTACAATTGTACATACTGAGCTTCCTATAGGGCTCTATATAGCAGTGAATCTCAGCCCCAGTCCCCAGGGAACACCAACAGATCACATTTTATATCCCTAATTAAACACAAGTGGATTAATCACTGGTTACCCATCTGTAATCAAGCAGGTATATCTTTAACCCCTTAAGGACTGTGTGAAGTGCCAAGACCGTCACCATTTTTTTTCTCTTAAGGATCGGTGACCATACCTGGGAACAAAAAGGGCCAGAGCTTATTCGCGAGTAGGGAACAGAGCTTATAAAATGAAGAAATGGTATGATGAATAGGCTGGAGGAGGAGAGGCCGGGGAGTGGGAGGAACACACTGGAAAGGAGGAGAAGTGGGCGGGGAGTGGGAGGAACACACTGAGAAGGAAGAGAAGTGGGTGCGGAGTGGGATGAACACACTGGAAAGGAGGAGAAGTGGGTGGGGAGTGGGAGGAACACACTGGGAAGGAGGAGAAGTGGGCGGGGAGTGGGATGAACACACTGAGAAGGAGGAGAAATGGGTGGGGAGTGGGAGGAACACACTGGGAAGGAGGAGAAGTGGGTGGGGAGTGGGATGAACACACTGGGAAGGAGGAGAAGTGGGCGGGGAGTGGGAGGAACACACTGGGAAGGAGGAGAAGTGGGTGGGGAGTGGGAGGAACACACTGGGAAGGAGGAGAAGTGGGCGGGGAGTGGGATGAACACACTGGGAAGGAGGAGAAGTGGGCGGGGAGTGGGAGGAACACACTGGGAAGGAGGAGAAGTGGGCGGGGAGTGGGAGGAACACACTGGGAAGGAGGAGAAGTGGGTGGGGAGTGGGAGGAACACACTGGGAAGGAGGAGAAGTGGGTGGGGAGTGGGATGAACACACTGGGAAGGAGGAGAAGTGGGCGGGGAGTGGGAGGAACACACTGGGAAAGAGGAGAAGTGGGTGGGGAGTGGGAGGAACACACTGGGAAGGAGGAGAAGTGGGCGGGGAGTGGGATGAACACACTGGGAAGGAGGAGAAGTGGGCGGGGAGTGGGAGGAACACACTGGGAAGGAGGAGAAGTGGGTGGGGAGTGGGAGGAACACACTGGGAAGGAGGAGAAGTGGGTGGGGAGTGGGAGGAACACACTGGGAAGGAGGAGAAGTGGGTGGGGAGTGGGATGAACACACTGGGAAGGAGGAGAAGTGGGCAGGGAGTGGGAGGAACACACTGGGAAAGAGGAGAAGTGGGTGGGGAGTGGGATGAACACACTGGAAAGGAGGAGAAGTGGACGGGGAGTGGGATGAACACACTGGAAAGGAGGAGAAGTGGACGGGGAGTGGGAGGAACAAACTGGGAAGGAAGAGAAGTAGGCAGAGTTTTGTTAGAAACTCCATACATTCGGAGAATCAGCCTCTGCCCCGGAGACCCAGTAATTAGATGCAAAAAACTGAATTTTCAGGGAAAACTGGGAGAGTTCCCAGCTATGCCGGGGACGGTCCTGGCAAATCATATACTTTGAACTTACAGCGCTTCCAAAGTAAGTAAAAATGGGGTCTGAAACTGACCACTCCAAGACAGGAAGGGTCTCTCTCAGACCCCTGCTCACCATGGATCAAAGCAGTCCTTAAGGGAAGGTAGCTTCCCTGGATCACTGGTCCTTACGGGGTTAAAACATGCACTTTAGGTGTGCTCCGAGGAATAAGGTTGAGATTCACTGACTTACAGTTAACCATATGAGTGCCAGGGAGGTATCCAATGCATTGCAATGCAATGGGCTCGGATACCTCCTTGCCACTCAAAGGGCTAAAGCCAGTTTTGTATGGATTACTTGTTATCACTTTATTTTGATATATATTATAGATGTTAAATTCAAATTCTTGAAATGATTTACCCTATATGAAAAATACTAGTGGTGGGAAACAGTGGTCCCTTTACGGTAAGCAAAGATGAGCAGCCCAGCAGTGAAAGTGTTAAAGAGGAGGCTACAGTGGAACAGCAGATGCACTGAGTTTTACTTTAGCTCTTTCAGTGCTAGGCCCCTCACCTGTGCTCACCTTGGAGGTAACATTGGCTGGCAACCTGTTTCTTTCTAGCCAACAACAACTGTAAATTCAAGCTGCTTGCCCCTGTGCTTCACATTGATATATCTTGCATGCTCCTCTTGCATGTTTAGGATTGTTCTGTTTATAATATTTCTTACTCTTTAAGCTGTTTAGTCAGTTTTACAACTTGAGATGCCAATGACATGCACGTCTCCACAACCACCAAGTATCTGGAACACATGGTGTGGCCCTGGCGCTCTGCACTTTGTGACGGCTTCTCCCCAGCATGATTCTGCATGGTCACATTCGCACCATACTCAACCAATGTCTGCAAAGAACATAAAGAAAATATTTATTACAAGATACTCAACACAGTTCAGTGGTCCATATGAATAAAGTATATATCCAAAAATATATCCACGGGCAGCTCAAAAAAGCCCCCTCACTCCCATAAGGGAAAACAGAAAAAATATAGAAAAATGAAGTGTGTGTATAGGAAAATACAAATATCAATAAGTCTACATATCTCTGTAATAACTCTTAAGGCAAATATCTCACTTTAGAAGCTTAAACCATACAAGATCTCATCTTCTGTTGTACTGCCTACTGGTGCGCGCAGACCCTACTCCAGGTAAATGTATCCACATCTCCTGTGAGTTAATCTTAGATGTTCTCCATATGGGGAAATGGATAACTGCATATGTTTCAGACAATAAAATGCAGAACTATCAGTGGATATACCCAACAATACATGTATAATTGTCACACTTTTACTATAAAACTCTGGAGAGTGCATCAGTATTCCCCACAAAAAACACTAATTCCAAACCCCAAGGGGCATGATAAAAAAAATAGATTAAAAAATAAATATATATATATATATATATATATATATATATATATATATATATATATATATATATATTGATGTTCAGATCCACAGATATTAAGGAAAGGTTGATTATTCAGTATACTTTTTTATAACGAAGTGTACCTTTCTAAGTGTCCATAATGTTGTATTCTTCATGTTATTTTAAAGTGTCCCACTCCCACCCCTTTTCCATATGTCACTCTGCCTTCCATCAGATCTGAAATCCAGTCGCTTGACCAGGCAGATCACAACAATGGACAATCTTCTGTCAGTATAAGGAAAACCCTGTTGTCATTGACAAAGGAGAGCAGGTTTTTCCTTATGCTGAAGCAAGATTGTCCCTCGTAGTGATCGATCTGGACTGATTTGCTGACACAATCTAAAGCGGAACTACCACCCAATAAGTATATTGCCCCACATAATTGCACATCTGGCGACTAGCTGCTCTGTAGCAATAGTCTCCAGAATTATTACCTGATTGAAGAAAAATCGATGTTCATCCAAGACTGACAGCAGGACTGAGCGCGGACATCTTGCCATAGTGATGTCCGCGTGCCTGCGCTGTCAGTCCCTTTTGGAGCCGGCCGGCTCCTAGCAACGCCTCTGGCTCTTAGCAACGCCTCCTAGACCCAGCTGGGACTGACAACGCAGGAGCTCGGACGTCACTATGGCAAGATGTCAGTGCTCCGTCCTGCTGTCAGTTTTGGAAGAATAGCGATTTCTCTATGATCAGGTAATAATTCTGGCGCTACAGAGCAGCTAGATGCGAGATGTGCAATTATGTGGGGCAATATACTTATTGGGTGGTAGTTCCACTTTAAAGTAATCCTTATTCTTTGGAGACTGACAGTCAGGCTTCTTGATGTAGAGCTGTCTGTGCGCCTGTGCCGTCAGTCCCTTCCGGTGCATTAAGACACCATGCAGTGCCTCCTAGAGGAGACCGGGATGGACAGTGCAGGTGCGCAGACGTCTCTAAGACAAGATGTCTGCGTGCAATCCTGGATGCGGGTCTCAGAAGAATGAAGATTAATTCAGAGCAGCTACTTGTGTGAAATAATAGCACTATTATGAAGCTAGTCGCCATATGCCTAATTATTGGAGGGTGACTTTATATAGGGTTAAAGTTGCGCTTTAACCCTTAGAGTGCCTAATAGGTATCCAACACATTGGGGGTTATGCCCTGAGGCATGATAAAGAGATGATAAAGTGGAGATAACCTCCAGTGATATCACTTCACCAGTTCCTATGTTATTCTATAGAGCCAATGCACTAAGATTTCAAAATGGAGAAATCTTGGAGAAGTGATATCACTGGAAAAGTGCAATGCGTTGCATACTTCCCTGGCAATCAGTGAGTTAAAACCTGACCTGCTGGTGTATCCCGAGGACTGGAGCTGAGAATCGCTACCATAGAATAACACAGGAACTGAACAGGTCACCTCTTCCTCATCACACCTTAGTGCACCTCTCCCTAGAACAGCTGTGCATTCTATTAAGGAAACACTTGATAGAAATAGGTAGAAAATGCATTTATGGACCTCAAGCTCTGGGCTTGAAATTTCTCCCCGACTTTACTTCTCAAACACCACATTACTTTGAATTTCACAGTTTTAAAAAAGTAACACTATTACATGAAAATCAATCAAAATAAAGACATGAGAAAAAAATTACATAATAAAAATATAAAAACATAAGAAAAATAATCTGTAGAACTGCATAATGGTATAGTACAACTGTACTAAATATGCTGTGCATCCAGAAGCTGAAACAGAAATATTGACTACTATGGATTAACCCTTTGAGTGCCAGAGATGTTTCCAAAGCATTGCAAAATGCATTGGATACCTGTCTGTCACTCAAAGAGTTAATGGAAAGGTTTAATATAAATGTCTGGAGACTTAAGGGAAATTCTTTTTAACAACCTAGAGTCTGGCTGAGGATGGTGGAAGCTCTGGTCCAACCACAGCTGGAGGGCTTTAGGCTACCCTCCCCTGATTTAAAGTATGCCTGTAAGCATTACCTGATTTATCACGGGTGTGATTGACTGTGATGGAAATTTACACCTCATCAAAGATGTGTCATTTACAGTACTTGGGAAATCACAGTAAAATATTATGTTCGTTCATAAAATTCTTATTGAAAACAAATGAACAATTACATTGCAAAGATCAAAAATTGCTATCTATGCTCTTTTTGATAAAACAGCAAGACCGTTTATGATATTTGGCTCTATACTGAAAGCATTTGGCGTTTTGGACCTTCTATTTTATATTAATGTATATTTGAGAGGTCTGCTAATGTTTTAGACGCTGCCAAAACCTGACTCATTAAATTGAGACAACCTTTTGGCATTTGCTTTGGTACATCATCAAGGAATACTGTCCTTGCTATGTTTTCAATTATAAACCAGAAAGGAACAAAAAGAGGTGCTGTTAAGCAGAAAGAAACATACTGTACAGCATTATGACTGTCAGAACTGAGTATATTATGGTTCTCCAATTATTGTTGGACTAAAATTTCAATCATCCACAGCTGGGCAATTGCCTCTCTTCATTGATCAGACATTTATCCATATTAATTGTGTAAACTGACCAAAAAAAGTACTAATCATGCTAGCTAACATACTGCTTGTATCAAGGCACTGTAGTCTTATCTAGCCTAATCAAAAGCAATAAGAAACTGATATTTTACACTGGGCTCAAAAAGTATTCATATTGAAATGCAAAGAACCTTGTGTCCACTAGGGGGAGTCAGAAAGATAAGCTTTGAATCCAAAAGAAGATAGTTAACACTGAAATAAACTATGATTCTTGATACATGATCAAACACTATTGACTATCAAATTCATAATACTAATTTTCAATTTACAAGAGAATAAAATAATATGTATATGAGATTATAATAAAACATAAACTCTCAAATGTGGTCTTCAAGCAATCCCCCTAACAGTGCAACCAGGGGCAGACTGACAGGACCTAGGGCCCCTGGTCCAAAAAGAGGTCTGGGCCCCTTGCAGAAATCTCCACATTGCCCCTTCATCTCCACATTGCCCCTTCCACAATGCCCCCTTCATCTCCACATTGCCCCTTCATCTCCACAATGTCCCCTCCACAATGCTCCCTTCATCTCCACAATGCCCCCTTCATCTCCACAATGCCCCCTCCATAATGCTCCCTTCATCTCCACAATGCCCCCTCCACAATGTTCACTTCATCTCCACAATGCCCCCTTCATCTCCACAATGTTCCCTTCATCTCCACAATGCCCCCTTCATCTCCACAATGTCCCCTCCACAATGTTCCCTTCATCTCCACAATGCCCCTTCCATAATGCTCCCTTCATCTCCACAATGCCCCTTCCACAATGCCCCCTTCATCTCTTCAATGCTCCCTTCAGCTCCACATTGCCCCTTCCACAATGCCCCCTTCATCTTCACAATGCCCCCTCCACAATGTTCCCTTCATCTCCACAATGCCCCCTCCACAATGCTCCCTTCATCTCCACAATGCCCCTTCCATAATGCTCCCTTCAGCTCCACAATGCCCCTTTCACAATGCCCCCTTCATCTCCACAATGCCCCCTCCACAATGCTCCCTTCAGCTCCACATTGCCCCTTCCACAATGCCCCCTTCATCTCCACATTACCCCCTTCATCTCCACAATGCCCCCATCTCCACATTTCCCCTTCCACAATTCCCCCATATCCAAAATGCCCCTTCATCGCCACACTGCCCCTTCCACAATGCCCCCTTCATCTCCACAATGCCCCCCATATCTCCGCAATGCCCCTTCATCTCCACATTGCCCCTTCCACAATGCCCCCTTCATCTCCTTCATCTCCACATTGCCCCTTCCACAATACCCCTTCATCTCCACATTGCCCCTTCCACAATGCCCCCTTCATCTCCACAATGCCCCCCATATCTCCACAATGCCCGCTTCATCTCCACATTGCCCCTTCACAATGCCCCCTTCATCTCCACATCGCCCCTTCCACAATGCCCCCTTCATGTCCACATTGCCCCCTTCATCTCCACATTGCCCCTTCCACAATGCCCCCTTCATCTCCACATCGCCCCTTCCACAATGCCCCCATCTCCACATTTCCCCTTCCACAATGCCCCCATCTCCACAAAGCCCCTTCATCTCCACATCACCCCTTCATCTCCACATTGCCCCTACCTCCAGTCCTTGGTGGTCTAGTTCCGTGGTTTGACAGATCTGTGCCTCCTTCGGCACAGGTCTCTAGAGCTGAAGCTCCCGCGTGCCGCTCTAGTAATGCAGAGGCTGGGAGATGATGTAATCTCCCAGAACTCTGTATTACTCCAACGGCACGCCGACGGCCGTAGCGGGAGTGCTAAACTACAGACGGGCCCCTAAGTGGCAGGCAGGCAGGCAAGTGGACACGCTGCATTAAAATTATAATTGCTGGTGGCGGTGGGCCCCCTTCGGTCCCGAGCCCTCAGTCTGTAACCGAATGTCTGTATGGTCAGTCCGCCCCTGAGTGCAGCTTTTCAGGATATCATCAAATAATCTCAGGTGGATCAATTCATGGTGGATTAACTCTAAAGGAACCAACTGTCCTAATAACAGAATCACACATTTGTTATGTGAGGATATCCATTACACGTTGCATTTCTATCTGAGAAGCCATGTACTAAAACTGGCTGAGAATGATAATTAACAAATGACCTGCAGAGTCTAAGGAACAGCTTTTGGATTGGGGGTGAGTCCAGAATAAACCAAATAACCTCAGTTCCCACTGCTAATATAGCACTTAAAGGAACATTAAAACTTCCTAATAATGAACCTCCCACTTACCTTGCTCCTTTGTTCAAGAGTTAACATCTACAATCAGACCTGTATGCCACGTTGATGGATATTGACAAGATACATTTTAGTAGGACTGCTGTACTTCAAACCACCCACTGCACATGGTAATTTTCTATTCCTCATACACTCAGCCTGCTTCAGTTTGAAAAAATGGAACTTCTAAGAGTTCTGATAGCAACTGTCATGTCCACCTCCATGGGCATAACAGCTAGGACGGTTTAAAGATGTTACCTCTTGGACCAGGGAGAAAAAGCATAATTCATGGAGGCCATTGGGAATTTCCTGGCCATACTAAGAGGTTACATTGGACGAAGTGTTAGTTTTCCTTTAGGGCTTCGCTTCAGTTAATAATATATATAATTGGTTTTATCTTTCTGAGTAATACAAGGGTACTCCAGTTGCTGAGATGTGGTTTATTGAAAAGTTATTGCAGCTCAAACTTTAATTTTGTAGGCGCAGTATCTCAATGGTCTTAAGTTTTACAATGATGTTGATGCTACACTATCCTATGAATGTTCTGGTCAATTGACCACAGCTGTCCATAGACTGCTGTAGTAAAGCACAACTGTAACATTTTATGTTATTGAGATACAGGGCCGGTGCAAGGATTTTTATATACACAGGCGAAGGTGCATTTTGATGCCCCCCCCGACACAATCCACCTGCCCCCCCTGACCTTACCACAGTCCCCTGCCCCCGCCCACATATTCACCTCCACAATGCTCCCTTCATCTCCACATTGCACCTTCCACAATGCCCCCTTCATCTCAGCATTGCCCCTTCCACAATGCCCCTTCATCTCCACATTGCTCCTTCCTTTGTGCCCCTTCATCTCCACATTGCCCTTCCATAATGCCCCTTCATCTCCACATTGCTCCTTCCTTTGTGCCCCTTCATCTCCACATTGCCCTTCCATAATGCCCCTTCATCTCCACATTGCTCCTTCCTTTATGCCCCTTCATCTCCACATTGCCCTTCCATAATGCCCCTTCATCTGCCCCTTCCATAATGCCCCCTCAGCTCCCTCCTTTATGCCCCTTCATCTCCACATTGCCCTTCCATAATGCCCCTTCATCTGCCCCTTCCATAATGCCCCCTCAGCTCCCTCCTTTATGCCCCTTCATCTCCACATTGCTCCCTCCTTTATGCCCCTTCATCTCCACATTGCTCCTTCCTTTATGCCCCTTCATCTCCACATTGCCCTTCCATAATGCCCCTTCATCTGCCCCTTCCATAATGCCCCCTCAGCTCCCTCCTTTATGCCCCTTCATCTCCACATTGCTCCCTCCTTTATGCCCCTTCATCTCCACATTGCTCCTTCCTTTATGCCCCTTCAGCTCCACACTGCCCTTCCATAATGCCCCTTCATCTGCCCCTTCCATAATGCCCCCTCAGCTCCACATTGCTCCTTCCTTTATGCCCCTTCATTTCCACAATGCTCCCTACCTTGAGTCCCTGGTGGTCTAGCTCTAAGAGAGCTCTGTGCCTCCTTCGGCACAGAGCTCAGCCTCCCAGCGCTGTTCTCAGTAATGCAGAGCGCTGGGAGATGATGTCATCTCCCAGCGCTCTGTATTACTACAGAGCCTGGGTCGCTCTGCGTTGTGAGCGTCCCATAGACGCCGCGAGGGAGCGCTTGGTCGTGTAAACGAGCGCTCCCTCGTGGCAGATATAGTTAAAAAAAATAAAAAAAAATAAAAAATATTTCTCAGCTTCTCCCTTTCCGGCGCCCCTCCGATGCGGCGCCCTAAGGCAGCTGCCTGTGCTGCCTTAATGGTAGCGCCGGCCCTGTTGAGATACCACACCTACAAAATTCAAGTCTGAGCTGCAATAACATTTTTATAAAACATCTCTCAGCAGTGGGTGTCCCCTTGTTTTACTCAGGAGGATAAACATTACAATATACATTTTAATATATATTAAGTGTTACTATCCCTTTAATAGCTCCCAACCCTCTCCTCAGATATGCTTAACAAGGACATTACTTTAAGATACTCCTGCTTGAGTTCACGTCAGATAATCAATGGCTCAGTCATTCAATTAACTCACCTGTACTCATGCCAACAGGGTCCAATACCTTCTTGGTTTGCATCTGTGAAAATATTTTTGTGTTAGGGAGGCCCCAAAAAATGTTTGCACCGGGGCCCTTCATGGACTCATTAGCCACTGACTCAAGCAGGGATGCCCTAAAGACATGGCCTGTTAGGCCTGTTTGTTTTGCATACCTGGGAAATCTCTGGATCTGCCCCGTAGACTCCGGTTTTCAGAATGAATTGCCAGGTTTCCTGGAGCAGAGGCTGATTCTCCAGCTTGGCGAGTTCACCTAAACCCCCCCCCCCACACTTTCCAGTCTGTTCATCCTACTCCTGCCCGCTTCCCCAACCATTGCATGGCACACTTCTCCTGTCAACCACCCACCCATACCCAACCATTTAAGCCCCACCAACAATATAATGGGAAACAAACACTTCTCCAGTCAACCACCCATCCATTTAAGCCCCACCCACAATATGTTGGGAAGCACCTCATTTGGAAGCTCCCATTCTCAAGTCTGCAGTGTTTCTCCTTGGGACTAGAAGGTTCTCAGGCATTCTTATGTATAAAGCCAAAGTGGAGCAAACCAACTGCAACAAAGGGGGACAAATAAAAACTACCATTGTTTAAATGGAACGTATAACCCTGTGAATGCTAGAGAGGTCCCCAACGCATTGCAAAAGCCTGATTTGTTTCACAAAGGGGTGGGGCTTAATCACTGGTGTGGGAAGGGCTTAACAGTCTATGTACTAAAGTGGTCGGGAAGTGAGAAGAACAGGGTGGGAAGGAGAAGTGGGTGGGAAGTGGGAAGAACAGGGTGGGAAGAAGAAGTGGGCGGGAGTGGGAAGAAAAGGGTGGGAAGGAGAAGAGGATGGGAAGCGGGAAGGAGAAAAAGTGGGAGGGAAGTGGGAAGAACAGGGTGGGAACGAGAAGAAGTAGGGTTGCCACCTTTTCTTCAAAAAAATACCAGCCATGGCATTCCCTCCATAGACTTAACATTGGACAGAAGCCGATTTTTTACCGGCCTGCCGGTAAAATACCGGCTGGGTGGCAACCCTAAGAAGAAGTGGGCGGGAACTGGGAAGAACAGGGTGGGAAGGAAAAGGAGTGGGAAGAACAGGGTGGGAAGGAAAAGGAGTGGGCAGAGTTTCAGATGAAACTCCCCACCAACAGAGAATCATCCTCTGCCCCAGAGACCTGGTAATTAATTGCAAAAACTGGAGTCTCCGGGCAGATATGGAGGGTTCCCAGGTATGTACATAAGGCACTTTCAACAGTACGATTAACGTATTCTTCCTGGCAACAAGGCAAACATTCTCCTACCTGTGCTCTTGGTTTATAGATTCTCTATCATTTGATCATGTAATCCACTCCAGAACCCTGACATATATGGATTAATCTACAGTTTTATTAGTCTTTTGATTTTTTACCTGTATGCACCCCAGATAGCCGTGCTGAGATGCAACATGAACAGCACTGTTTCCAAGTTTGTCCATTTCATCCAAGGAAATCCCCTGTTCTTGCATAAACTGGAGAAGCCATAGTAGTATTTTTTCCTAAGAAAAGAAATATACACAAGACAATGTTCAGTTTTACTGAGCACGCCCCAGTGCTATGAGATAACTAGATTCTAGGTATATTGGCACAGAGAATGAGGCAATGTTTCATAGACCCACTTAACAACTGTTATTCATTAAATATTCTGAGATTCATTTCCCCTCTGGTAGATGCATCAGGATGCAACAGACTTGGAATGAGATATGCAGACTCCTTTTTGCACTACCGTGTGTGCTCAGAACAGGAGAGGTGGTGTCAGAGATTTACCCAGTGTATGAACTGTACATCTGATTTGCAACCCCCTTCAGTTTCACAATGTTAAACCACAAATGGATTCATACTGGAAGAAGCTGTGGTTTGCTGGACGTGCTTCTATGACTAATAAAGATTCATTAGTAACACAGTCTGTCCCAGTGTTTAAGAAAAAGAAAACAATAGGAGAGATGCGCTAACCTCCAAGGTGCTGTAGCATGACCTGACACTGTACAGAAGTCTTACTGTATATCTTTCTGCAATTTTCAAACAGAAGTGTGGTTAAGGATCAAAGGGAAAAATGTAATTGTCCTATGGTTATAAATATGGCTAGACTCTGCAAGTGAAGGCCGCATCTTAAATTGTGGACTTCCCAGCAGCCTCATTTGAAGATGTAGGGTCACAGCCTCTGGACTCCAGCAGGGGATGTACCCTTTTTGTACCAGAGGGGTACTCAACATATTGCTTTGCAATGCGTTGCATTCCCCTCTGGCATTCGAAGAGTTAAGGAAGTTAAAATAGGAGCAGGAACTGATGTTTGTGTGCTGTGCCTGCTAAGTACCCAGGTACTAAGCTATTTATATCAGAATTTACCTCTTCATGCTGCTTGTGTAAGAAGGGAAAGGTATAGGCATTTTGGGGAGCTACATGAGTTACATTCCCCTGCACCCTGTGTATCTCTGTGTATTAAGAGCAAATCAGTCTATAATTATTCAGGTTTCCTGCTTACGCTATAATGGTATTGCTTGGCCTTGTTTGCACTTGCAGAGTTGTTCTCCGTGGTATGCATTAACAGTACGTGCATTTATATAGAAGCAGAATCGCTAAACTAACATACAAGCGGAAATTGAGACTGTACATTCCCCCCAAGATTCCTAATTCTCGGAGTTCAGGTCTAGTAAAACTCCAGATTCACACCTCTGGCATATCTGTGAAGGCATCCCAGACATCTCACGTCTTAGGCACCCTTAGAAGGGTACCCCTGAAATCATACTAGCCACTCATTTGATCTTGCCCCAATCCCACCCACAGCTGTCTGCTTGAGAAAATACCCTTAGTCTACAAAATGGAAACACAAAATATATCTCAAATAAATTTCCCAGTACACATTTATATACCAAATTAGTATATACAGTGAAGAGCACAACAATATATATAACCTGGTAAATATACTGTTCACTATAAACCAGGGGCAGATTTCTCATGCAAAGGAAATGAGATTCTACTGACTATATCCACTGCTCTAAACTGGGGGTGTGGCCATCGAACCTGAGCAGCCCCTCACAATTTGGTCCTCTAAGTGGCTACCTACTCTGCTTAATGGGAAACTCATCCATAATCTCTGATAACCATGGGGGTCCCTCCTCCCCAATCACCTATCAGGTGATCAGTGAACAAGCAAAATACAGCCCCTTGGTAAGCCCCACATGGGCAGACCCAACAAAAGGAAACTAGATATTCATAGCCCATGTTTAAAATGAACTTCAGTGGTGAAGTTGGGACAGTATGCCTGAGAATTAATCCAGTTCTTTGTAGTACATCAGTCTCCAGCTCTAGCCAGATCTGTACCAATGTAAAAGAGAGAACAATTTATAACATATCCTAGAATACACAGAAAACAATGAATCATCGGAATAAAATTCACCCTGGACAGCAAGGTTTTTGAAGCTGTCACTGCTGGGTACTTTGCTTGTTACAACGTAGTGGAATTTCCATTATTCTTCCAGACTAATCCAGTCCAGCAGCTAGGAGCTGTTATTCAGTCTCTCTCTCTGGAAGTGTCTGAGCTTTGTGCTACATTCACATAGTGCTACTTGCACATGCACGAGAACATTTCCCTGTGTGTGAGGGGGGTTATGGGATCAGTGGCTGATTACACTACTCCTTTATTAGTCCAGATTGAAAGAAATGCACACATACTGTATGTAAACTAAGCAGAGAAATAACTCATAAAAAAACACAAAGGAAATATATGCATGATCACATATTATATTGGTAAAACAGTTCAGAGCAGAGTATCAAATAGGCCAATCTCTTTACAATGTTGTAAATCTACCCATCAGTGCAAGGGCAAACCAAAAGAGGGATTTTTTAGATCCCCACAATCCCCTTGGACTCTTTTGCCCCAATAGGTTAGGGAAAGAAAATGCTTTAGCCCCCAAATAACTATAAATGCTTATAGAAATCCTGTGTTTACCCTGGTACTGCTCCTTTAAATACTTTGGAAAGGCAAACCGAGAGGGAGTTTCCAGTGCCCCAGAACCCCCTGGTGCACTACTGTGCTCCTATCAGAACTACAATGGCTCTTGGATATAGAATCACAAAAACATTGTAGGTATTGCTATTGAAGATATATATTTTTTCTTTTGAAACCTCTCTCTAGAAACCCTGGGTTTGCCTTTTGGCTGTTCTTAGTTCACTAACATTTAGCTTTCTAAATGGTGTGTGGGATGGTATCATTGGAGAATGTACAAATATGGGATCACTTTTCTAGGCCTATACCTGCCTAATGCCAACTTACTAAGCTGCCTACAATGAAAATTATTGCCTTAATGCAACTCGTGCACAGGAAGGAAGCATAATTTGGCATTTCCTTATCGCAAATCAATGTATAAAGCCATGTATTAAACAAGGAGTAGAGGAAATGCTGAAACTTTACACCATTTTCCTGAGCATTCAATGGAGCATGTGTAAGCAGCTTGCTGGCATTAAATTATTAACAATTGCTAAGTGTTTACAGCAGTATGCGCTAAAGCGATCATACCATCTGTATTGCAGCCACTGATGTTACGACTAATGCCAGTGGAGCTGTGCTGGAAGATTCATACATTCACACCAGCATCTCATAGTTACATATGTAGTACTAATGCTTGTATACAGCTCTGGTTGTATATGTGATAAGTGTGGGATGGCATCATTATCTGTGGTCACGCAGGCATTACTAATGCTTGTGGTCCTGATGTGTAGGATGGTTACAGTACTTATCCTTGCATACAGAACTGGCTCTGGTCCTGATCTGTGTGATGGTATCATTATCTCATGGTCACACATGCAGAGCTAATGCATGCCTACAGTATTGGCTGTAGACATGATGTGTGTGGGATGGTATCTTTATCTGATCGTCACATATGCTGCACTAATGACTGTGTACAGCATTGTTGTGGTCCTGATCTACATGATATTCTATTAAGAAAGAAATTGTGGGACAATGTGTTTGAGATGTCTTTAGCATTCAGAGGATAAATACATACTTATGTTTGGGGTATTAGCATGATTAAAATATACATATGAACATCAGTAGAAGACTGAACCACATCCTCTGTATTTGATCATTAACATACCTGTCTTCTAGAGTCCCCAGAAAGGGCTCATGTGGTGCCACTGTGGGGATATAAAGGCGTGTGGCTTAATCAGAGTGGGGCAGGGCAAAACAGACTGTGTCATATAGTGGGCAGGAAGTGAGTGGGAAGTGGGCAGAACAGGATGGGAAGGAGGAGAAGTGGGCAGAAGAGTTTCACAAGAAACTCACCACTCACCCCAGAAACCTGGTAATTAACTGCAAAATACAGAGTCTCCAGGGCAGATCCGGAGAGTTACCAGGTATGATCGTTTACATTATACATTATGTGACCAGACCTCACATTTAATGCAGGAAGTTTAAGAGAAAACATACTTCAGGTCTGATCTGATTCCTGTGTCACCTTGCTTAATGAAATTTTCATAAGACCCTGAATTAAAGGGGATCTCTGGTCACCTTACTTATAGAATCCCTTACAACACGGGTGTCCAAACTTTTCATCAAGAACTGTATGTATGCCAGGAGTTAAGCCATGTGTAGGTAATCTCTGGCATTTCAGCTGTTGGGGACTACAACCCGGATCATCCTTAACATTGATTGGGGATGATGGGAATTGTAGCCTCCAACAGTTACAGTGCTAAGGGTTGCATGCAGAAATTCTGGAGCAAACTGCACCATAGGGGAGAAATAAATAATGTGTTTAGGGGCTAAAAGAAGATGTTCATGTAATGTGGAATGTTCATTTATAGCAGAGTAAATTCACTGATGTGATTGTGCAAAACCTTTTTAGTGTATTATATATATATTTGTGGTTAAGGCTTATAGCCGTATAAGCGTTGGTTAGTTAGGTGTGGTATACCCTGGGTTTCCTAAGGCCAGGTTGGAAAGACAAAGAGGCAAGCCAATTAGAGGACTGCATGGTATGAGTGTATAAGATTAAGGGTGGGTGTCTGAGGTGGGTCTCAGTGGATAATCAAGCCCAGATGGAGTGGATTGGGCTGGTATTTATAGTGCTACCAGCCCCTCCCACAAATCCAGTCCTAGCCTAACACTTGTGGTCGAGGCTTATAGCCATATAAATGTTGGTTAGTTAGATGTGGTATAACTTGGGTTTCCTAAGGCCAGGTTGGAAAGACGATGAGGTGAGCCAATTAGAGGCCAGAGAGTTCATTCTAAATGCTTTATTAGTTTGTGCAAAGATGACAGGTTAGTGAGAAAGTGATGTGAATGCAGAGCGTATTTCTTGACTTGGGTCCGGTATGTATCTGGTGAAACAGTTTGACTTCCAGTGGCCTAGTTTCTGTATGATGTGTGGTGGCACTTTGTTCTTTGATGCTGCGGAAGCGGCACCGATCCTGAATGAGTGTCCTGAGTATTGAAGAGGGTTGTAGCCTAATGTTTCTAGGCTGTGTCAGTTTATTCAGTCTGGCTTTGCTCAGTGTATAATGGAGCCCAGATGGACCGCCGTTGTCGTCTTCTTGCTGATAGATTTTATCCATCAGCGGTGATTTTTGGATACTGAGGCTTGAGCCTCACTACTCCATCTTCTCGGGTTGGGTTTGAAGTCGCAGGTTTGGATTCTTCTTGGTCTGTTTTGACTTGTCACAGTTGGGTTGGTTTCACAGGGTCTTCACTGTGATGGGCCGCAAGTAGCGGTAAGCCCAGATGGAGTAGATTGGGCTGGTATTTATAGTGCTACCAGCCCCTCCCACAAATCCAGGCCTAGCTGAAAAATAAACTTTTTTTTACCGGAGGTGCATCAAATGGCCATTTAGTGCTGCATGCACCAAGGGGATGGGAGTGTGTGTGTGCTCAATTGAGGGCATGTCACTCCCCTGTACCACGGGATAGACTACTTAAAACAAGGAGAAGAGTAAATAGCTGGATGAAGGATAGTGGAAGTTGTAGTCCAAAACAGCTAGAAGACTACATGTTAATCGCCCTGGCTTAAATCAAAGGTAGTCCAGCTCCCAGTAAAAAACTGTGTTTGAATCATAATTATAAATATAATAAATTAATTAGAAAGATTCTGAAAACATCATCTGCAGGCTTTGTTACAAAGGCACCTACACTAGCGGTGAAAAGTTGTGGGACACCTCAATTTTTGCTACTTTTAGTTATTGCCATATAACTTGACAAAAACATTAGAAAAACATCAACATTGGGTATTTCTAAAATCAAAACAAATATTATAATCTATGTAGCAGGGTTTTTTTTAGCGTTTGTAGATTTTTAGTGCCAAAGTTAAAAAAAAAGTGCATTTTTTACATTTGTTTCATCATATTTTATAAATTGTGTTACAGGAAATTTGATGAAAATAATGGTATCTTTATAAAGCCCATCTTATGGCAAGAAAAACAGTATATAATATATGTGGGTACATTAAATGAATAAGAGGAAAATTACAGCTAAACACAAACACAGTCGAAGTATTAAAACAGCCATTGTCCTTCTGGACCAATTTCCTGTAAAACAATTTATAAAATATGATGAAACAAATGTAACAAATGCACTTTGCACTTTGGCACTAAAAATCTTTTACACATCTAAAAAAGCTAAAAAAACCCTGCTAAATAGATTATAATATTTGTTTTGATTTTAGAAATACCCAATGTTGACATGTTTCTCTAATGTTTTTGTCAAGTTATATGGCAATAATTAAAAGTAGCAAAAACTGAGGTTTTCTCAAACTTTTGACCGCTAATGTACATGTCTTTCGCAAATACGTTACATCACAGGCTCACAGATGAAACACACCACTGGAATTAGTATGGTTCAAAAAAGAGGTGTTTACATACATGTTGTTTACATACATGTAATCATTGTTTATCGATCCATAGTAATAAACTCTAACCCCTTAAGGACCCATGACGGTCCAGCTGCATGCCGTTCGGGGAGTCCGGAATCGGATACCGCAAAACAAAAAAAAAATGGTCCCTGGTCCTTAAGTGACTCCACCGTGTGTGCGCGGCTGGTCCTTAAGGGGCTAAACAAACAAATGGAAAAATAAAAGCGCAATCTAGAGCTATCACACCGAAAATCATCATTAGGATAAAAAGGGAAAGGTGGGGAAAGGTAGATTTGATACACAATTACCATGTCTTCCCATATGAAATTAAAATATCTACATGTATATCAGTAGACCATGACTCAATATTAAACATAACATGAGACATCAGACACAGGAATTAAAGGGATAGTATTACTTCAAAATGACTATCCCTCATATTGTAGCCCTTAATAAACTGAGTTAAATGACACCAGCAGCATCTCTCAGACCTTTATGGTATAAGAGATAACCGCTTTCAAAGTTTCCTTTCCCCTGCTGTCAGCGTTCTGCTGCCAGCAGGAGAATCTGGTCTCTGAGTCAAGTGGAGGCTCTTCAGCAGAGCCGATATCTCTTTATGGAAGGAAAAATGATTAATTGAAACAGTCTTCTACGTGTGCTTGGTAACCAAGCACACCTAGAAGACTGTTTCAATGAATCATTCTTCCTTCCATAACGAGATATCGGCTCTGTTTAAGAGCCTCCGCCTGTCCCGGGACCAGATTCCCCTGCTGGCAGCAGAACGCTGACAGCAGGGGAAAGGAAACTTTGAAAGAGGCTATCTCTTAAACCATAAAGGTCTGAGAGATGCCGCTGGTGTCATTTAACTCAGTTTATTAAGGGCTACAATATGAGGGATAGTAATTTTGAAGTAATACTATCCCTTTAAGGCCCATGGGATATATGTACCTAGCCAGAATATCCATAGGATGCCTGTTTTATTCAAAGTAGCCAAAAGGTCACCACTTCTTAACGGGGCTATCACCCTTTCAATCCCAGGGAAACTGAATTGTTTGATATCTTCAGTGGAATACAGGTTTAGTTAGATCCTTATTATAAACAGATTGCACATGCTTCGTTATGCTATCCATCAGTTGTCATTACATAAAGTACAAAATATGATTTGTCTTGCAGTTAAAGTACTGGCTAATTTTATACTCCTTAGCATTTTCAGTGCAGAAAAGGAATCTGCAACAATCACCTAGATACAGTTGCATGCAGAAGTTTGGCCACTCCTGGCCAAATTACATTTTGTTGATTTTCTAAGAAAAAGAAGTTAACAGATCCTCTGCAGCTAACAAACTTACACTTGACATATTACTGCAAATTTTAATGCACAGTTACTATTTATCTGCTGAATTTAACAGATTGCAAAAAATAAAAAAGAAATTGTGGGATGCACAAAAGTTTGGGCACCTTATCAGACAGTACTTAATAATAGCCCCTTTGGGAGAAATCACAGCCTCAAAATGTTTCTTGTAGGTAGATAATAGTCTTTCTATTCTTGCTTTAGCAATTTTTACCCATTCTTCCTTGCAAAACGGGTCTAGTTCAAAAATATTCTTAGGTCATTTTGCACACACTGCATGTTTACTACCAACAGATTGTTATTACTATTCAAGTCTGGGGCCTGTGAAGGTCCTTCCAAAACATTAAGCTTTTGTTTCTTGAAGTAGTTTCATGGTTGATTTTAAGGTATGTTTTGGATCATTGTTGTAATATCCAACCTCTTTTTAGTTTCAGTTTCTTCACTGACTGTGAGACATAAGCTTCCAGGATTTGTTGATATTTAGCAGAATCCAGTCTTCCCTCTACCTGCACAGTGTTTCATGTGTCACTGTCTACCACACAACCCCAAAACATGATAGATCTACCCCCAGTTGGCAAGTTGTTCTTTTCTTCAAATGCTACTCCTTTTTTTCCAAATGTACCTTTTGAGATTACAAGTAACAAGTTCAACTTTAACTTCTCCAGAACACAGCACTTGATTCCAAAATACCTCTGGCATAACTAAGTGTTGTTTTACATGCTTCAGGCTTGACTTTTGGGATGAGATTGCAGGTAAGGTTTCCTGCTGATGACTCTTACATGCAGATCATGTTTGTGCAAGACATGCTAGATAGTGGACTGGTGTATCACTATTATCTTGCCAACTAAACTATCCTGCAGGTCCTTTCCAGTGGTACAGAAGTTTTGCTTTGCATTCCTGACCAGTCTACAAGCAGTTCCATCAGAGACTTTTCTTGGTCTTCCAGATCTTTTCTTGAATCCAACAGTTCTTAAATTCCATTTCTTAATGACATTTCGGTCAGAGGAGTTTGCAAGCCTGAAGTATTTAGATATAGTTTTATAGAATGTATCTGCTTTGTAAGAGTCAATTATCTTTATTTTCAGATCCTCTATCAGCTGCTTAGAGGACCCCATGGTTGTTGAGTGTAAGCACAACACTCTGAGAGCTTCAAAGAATCTGGGAATTTATTACACTCTGGAATTATCAACAGATTAAGGCCTAACAAGTGAATTAAATTCTGAGATTGGAAGCGTGCCCAAACTTTTGCAGATGCAACATTTTTTGTTTTATTTTTTCAATCTGTTAAATTCAGCTGTGCATTACAATATGCATACAACTGTACAAGTTAGACAAACTCTTAATTGTACATTCCTATTAAGTTAAACCGGTAGGGTGGGGAACAGGTGCAGATATAAACAGGGATGGGAACAAGCAGTCTATTTACTGTTTGAGATGAAGGGAGTTTTAGTCCCCAAAACCTGGTAGTCCAATAATTAATTGCCCATAGTTTAGATGGTGCATGCAGGACTTGCTTTGCACTAATATATACTAAAGTCTATCAATATAGGTGAAGGTTTACCAGATTATGAGCTGTGCTCTTGTTTCATTCATTCATTCACCTCTGTGATTTTTTTTATTTTTTATCGAAGATAAGAGAAGGATAACAGAAATGTCATACCTGGCCATATCCGGCTGCATAATGAATAAGGCTCGGGTGATCTTTTGAGCAGCTTAGCTCAGCAATGGCTTCCGTTTCGCTCACCATCCACCGAACACACTCTAGCTGGCCTCTCTACAAGAAAAAATAAAAATGAATTCAGTCAGATTTCAAAAATCATAACCTACTATATGAACCAGGGGTGGGCAGCCTCCAGCTGTAGTTGAATACAGCTACTACAATTATCCCTTGGAGGGCCTCAGGTTGCCCACCCATGATATAAACATACAATATATGCAGGAATGTCAGTCTTCTAACTCATCACATTTTTTTATTTATACAGTAACACAAGTGTACACTGTGCTTTGCAAATGAATGGTTAAGGCAATACTTGGTAATACAAGTGCTTTACACAGTGGTACAATTGGAATACAGTCACTGCTCTAGAGCTTACAATCTAAAGTGAATAAGGGAGACAGAGTACATAATAATTAAGTGCAAAATACACTGTTGGAGTACAGCTTAGGTTAAACATAAATTATAATTTCCTTGAATAAGGATTGTAGCTACAGGGGGTTCAGAGTGTGCAGATCTGGGCACCTATGGGGGCCCATCAACTCCAGGAACCAATAAGTTATACTTATGTCCCTAAGAGAATATCTGTGTGTGGGACCTAAAAAATGTTTTGCACCAATGCCCTTGAATGACTAATAACACTACTGCCTTGGATGCATGAAGATGTGATTTCAAGCAAGACTCGAAGATTGAGAGAGAAGAACATTGGCACAGGCTGGTAAGTCCTTTAACTTCTTGTTATGCAAAGTAAAGTAGTGAGGTAATAATCTCGCAAACATCTAAGGAGTTAAGACATTCTGGTAAGTGTTTGCTGCCAGGAATTCCACATCAAAGAATAGTTATCTACTACTAGGAAACTACAGTTATCAAACTTATCCTGTAAGAGAAGGATGTAATAACATTTTTTTCCTTTTTCCTCATCCTTCCCAACTTGCAATATGGCAACATAACAATAAGAAACTACAAATTTTATTTTCTGAACTGTATTTGTATATTCTTATCGCCATTCAAATGTATATCTTTCAAAGTGTTGCAAAAAGATCCAAAAGGTGAAATTAAGCTTCTTAACTGAAACTCATAGTGATCTACAAAAAAGCTCCATAATAACAACTTATTAGCTAATAGCGACCAATAAAAGTATTTCAAATTGTTCCCTCTCCCCATTCAGTAATATAAATGGGTAAATTGTTTAGGAAGTGCGGCATTCAAATCTATATTTATCTGTATGTTAGATGGGAAGATTTGTCCTGTGTTCTTACATTTTTATCTATACCAGCTGTACTGGTATGGCTTTGCCCGTGTGGTTAGGAAACCAAAACACAAAAAATTAACACACACAAACACGGTACAAATTGGAGGTCACATCATCCTCAGTCAAACATTGGCTACATGAGGATGCTAGGATTTGTAGTGCAACAGCTTGAGGACCACAAGTTGGCTCCTTCTGCTGTAGTGTACAGCGGAACATTTTGATGGTGTACGTACAGTAAGAATAACCAACTTGAGGCAATCCATCTGTTGCTTGACTACAACTCTTATGATGGTTATCCAGCCAATGCATGAATTAACATGTGAGTTGTAGTGCATTGCAGTGTTTCACTACGGTTTTACATTGTAGAGTGACTGGTTATGAAAGCAGCTTGACTTGGACACTGGCCATCAGCCAAGGGTGGGGCACAGTGCTACAACATATGCAGGAAATGGGACTACGAATGTATTGTTGGCAGGTTCTGTTTTCTGGTCCACAGTGGTATAGGTCTTTTTTTTTGTTTGTTTGTTTTTTTCAGTTAGTTGCCGTTCATGATGCAGCAGTAGGTAAACAGACATCATGCAAGTTACAATAAATATGCAAACTGCATTAAAAGTCATGTCAATCATGACATGTGATGCAGAGGGAGGTGGTTAAGCCTAAGGGTGGAATGTATTGACTGAGTGTGATGTAGAGGGAGGTTTTAAAGTGTCGGTATGTAAATCGGTACATATTGTTATTTTCTATTGATGAATATTTCTAGTGAGTGGTTGAATTAATAGCACTCCCCTTCACAAGCAGCATGAATAGGAGATTGAGATGTTAAAGTGGTGGCATGTACATATTGTTATTATTAGTATGTGCTTGATTTTACACTGGTCAATAATTGCATCTAGTGGTTTCAGAGTGGAGCAAATTTTGTGTAAAGAGCTATAAAACGTTGGGATGCTGATTACAGCATAGAAAAGTAAGGACTGATGTTAGACAATGGAGGGAATGGTTTAGTAAGACACTAAACCTGTGAAAATCTTGAGCCCATGCAACTTGTGCCTTCACCAGTGGGAGAGGCAGTACAGAGGAGGGTTGGGTGGCATGGACACAGAATTTTGGTCACATGATCTGTTTATCTTTTCAGAGGGAAGAGTTATGCTAAATCTATACTTAAGGTTTTGGTGGGATTTCACACAGTATGATGTTGGAGTGTCACTGTAGTGCTTAAGGGCAGTGGTTAGGGCATGTTGCCCCCACACCCTCATATCCAAAACACTGCATGGCTTTCTGTTCAGACCAAAAACAACACATGCCGCATATACAGCAACAAGCAGATATAGGCAACTATGACAATTTGATGTTGGGTTTAACAACACATATGCTTCATTTTCAACTCCACACATTGATTTGGAAAAGAGGATGTGTGTGTGTGTGTGTGTGTGTGGCAGGAGGGCAAGCCTCCCTGTTCTCTCATGTCCCAATCAATGCTAAACTTCAGCTTGCACACAAATCATTTTCTACACAATAATTCAGCAGGACATCTTTCAATTCCCAGCATGTGCATCCAACAATACCTTGTCATGGAAAAATACCACGGATGAGGTCAGGAAATCACATAATAAGATTGGCAAAAGGCAAAAAAAGGGTGAGGGGAGGGGACTAGGATCAATAAAGCTTACTGTTCCCTACTCATTGTAGTACTTCCTCCATTTGCCCCAACAATATTCTTTTGGACTATGATTTACAGACTTCCATACTATCCAATGCAGTAAGGATAAGACTCAAAAGACTCACAACATCACCCAAATGGCAACTGTATGACCAAAAACAATTATAAGTGGAATAGCCTTACAGCAGAAATGGTAGCGGTTAATGCAGTGAGGCAAGTTAAGAATGCATGGGGTAGGCATAAGGCTATCCTATAGAAATTCTAAATTAGAAAATATGCAGCACCAGACCCACCCCTATAGGACAAGCAGGTGAAACAAATGGATGAAGACCGTGAGAAAGTGTAATGGGTATTCCTATAACCTAACTTGTATTATGTGTAATATAAAAACCTTTAAAGAAATTAAAAATAACCTTATAACTAAATTAAAAATAACCTTATAACTAAATCATGCCGCACACTGGAATCACTGTATAGCTCTCTGTTTAAATTGAACAAACTAGTGTGAGATAATGATGATCTTTATGCCCTGATATGAACAGGGCACAGGTGTAAATATGCCTCTAATTGCTCAACAACAAAGTAAGATCATGTGCAGTCACAATATCAATTACAGCAGAAACATCTCTTGACTACTTACATGAGTGCTGGTCAATGTGAGGCTCTTCAGCTGCTTCAAGACCATAATTGCCATCTTTCCTCATGAATGACTGGAGTTGAAGTCTGGCAGCAGCTGAAGGGCTTCACATTGCCCATACCTGGCACACATGACCTGATAGATAATATGTATAACAACGATATGATTTACACATAATATAAATGTTCCATTAAATAACATAACTTTTTTTTCTCACCTCTGAATAAACGTAAGGCATGGTAAGCCTTTTATATGTATGGACAAAATCTCATGTTGCAGGTCACTTAGCTTATTAAACAGCAAAAGTATCACTGTTTTAATGGGTAAACCCTTTTAACATACTCCTACTCCATTTAATTTTGGCTGAGACTACATGGAAATGATTCCCTTGGTTCATATTTATGCCCTCTGTTTCCAAATCTTTTTTTTATTTCAAATACATCACCCTCACACATTCTGTAATAAGGAACATTCTTGGTTATAGCTTGTTTAAAGAATGATAGATGTAAATACTGCTATTAATTTCTAATATATATGTATATCTATGGGAAGGAATAGGGGTCCCAAACCTGCAGTTCAGGGGCCCCAACCCCTTGATACCCCCACTCTGTATCAGGGCTAGTTCTCTGTTTAGTCTTTACAAAGGCTGCCAACCTAGAACACACTTGGGTCCCCTTGCCACAAAAGTTCTGGGGGGGAGGCAGTAAGAGACAGAGTGGCTGTAATGGATAACATTACTGATTGGTAGACCGGGGGTTAAGCACTGGTGATACAATTATCCGGCCAGATAAAACGTTAATAAATTGCTTTTATTAGAGGGGTCACGGCACACAAATATAGGAAAATAACTACAGACAAAAAAAACAGGAGTAAAATATGAAACATACGCACTTCTACTATTCTCTCCTTGGTATGCTAGCAAACTTGTACAGAATGGCAGGGATTCCACTTCATACTCACAGTCCATTTTAAGCTTACTCTGAAGCTTGAACACAGTCTTAATAAAAGCAGGAGTGGGGCACACAACCCACTGCACATTCAACAGGTGCTGGCTTGCATGAACCTTCTTTGTAAATTACATTCCTGGCTGAGGATTTGTAGAAGGTGTCTTAAGAGTTCATTCGCTGAATGATTTTATTATCCTTGGGTTTAGATTTATGGTTCCCAACCTTGTCATGGGGACATAAGGGCACTTTCTGGGGCTGCAGTTGCTGCAAGTTGGTTTACAGCAGACAACTGGAAGGACCTGACCTCTTCAATGCCCAATCAACCGAGCTCTTCCAGTGAGGGCACACACCGGTCCCAACAAGCATATGGACCATTACAAATTCTAAAGAGGCCCTAACCCTGCTACTGCATCCTCATCCCTCTTCTCCTCCTACTCACTGAGTTTCTCTCTTAGACTTTCCTTGCTACCTCCCTCCAGGATCACATAATGAAGACAAAGGGGGTCACTGAAAATAGAAATGGTTCATTCCCAGGGTTACATATATTGTATGTATGTGTATATATATATATATATATATATATATATATATATATATATATATATATATATATATTGGCTGGACCACAATTTGTAGGCAGGATAATCTCTGACTTCTAAATAATCATTGAGTTTCATCTCCCTGAGGGTATAGGAGAACCCTTACATGGACCCTTTTTCTCTCAGGTGCTGAAAAAGAACAGCTGCACCTCACTGATGAATCCCAAGGAAGCATAAATATGCATTGGGGTCTGCTGCTACTCACATACAGAGTATAACTGCCTGCCACTTCAGGGCTGGTCATTTTTTTGGGCAGATTCAATATGTTGTGATGCAGAACAAATCTTTTCAGTGTATGGCAGAAGTGAGCGAAAAGAGATTATTATTATTATTTATTTATATAGCACCAACTAACTCTGCAGCGCTGTACAATTGGATTGCACCATACTTAGGAAAAGATCCCCCAGACTATGTTACAGTATTGGGAAAGCATATCCTCAGATTCAGCTGAAAGATACACCCAACAAATATTGGTGACTAAACAATCATCCAGCTAGGTTTTGGGCCTATTCAATTATATATGCACTAGAAGCCACATCAAGCCTTGGAGACAAATCAGTATGATTCTGTACTGATATCGGGGTGTTACTTTTTAAATAAAGTTACAAGCTACATTTGTAGGTTAGAATTCTGTCTGGATTTAGGAAACTACATAAGGTGTGTCTCCTGTGGGGAGTTTCAGCTCATCTGGTCATACATAGTGTGTTACATTGCAGTATAAAGATGCCTTTCTTTGCCAGTTCACTTGGATAACAGAGTGATTTCGAAAACATTACAAAGCAATGTATTAATGACCTCTAGCATCCAGCTGGTTAAAATATTAATGCCTGTACCTTATTGGATAAAGTTTTTTCTCACCAGCAAACAGTGGGACAGGGGTGTGTGACCATTGTGTAGTAGGGGTGTGTATGTGGATGGTGTCACAATGCACTTAGGATGCCTTTATTAGGGCCATCTGAGATATAAAACTCAGCCTTGGTTACAATACACAGATAATAGCAAAAGGCAAAAAGTTTGCTTTACAGACTGCACTCAGATGCAGATGTATATTAATGTTTTTTATTTCCAAATAATTATATATTATTTATTACTGTAAGGTGTCTCACAGTATTCCCTCTTTCGTCTTTTTTCCAAATATATTTTAAGCTTTGTTGAACCAGACAGACTTCACTTTGGAAATTTGCCAAAACAAAGGTAACTATGACTGTTTCTTATGGCAAAAGTATTAAAAAGTCTGTCAGTTTAAATACACTTGGGGTTATGAATCAAGCTACAGAAGCAGACCTTTCTCCATTAAATGACTTTAAGCACCATTAATAACCAAAATACGTTTGCTCATATGAAAAAGCAATACGTGGATTAGTTACCTAAAGCAACAATCATTATTAGATGCACATGTGACAGTGGTATTTTTTGTACAATCAATCTTGTCATCTCTATTTCTTCATAAGATTTACCTTTAACCTCTTTGTTGGAAGAGGTATCTTTAATGCATTGCAAAGCAATGTGTTGGAGATAACGCTAGCATCTATGGAGTTAAACAGATTGCTTTCATTTGTTGAGCAATATTTCAAAGGTTATTCAGTTTTAAAATTGCTTATTCAGCCTATTCCTAATGAGATCAGTCACTGGGCTTTTGGAAAGGAAACGTCTGACTGGGGAGGTGAATGTAGGCATGGTGACATCACGTTTCTACCTTGGGCTTTCTTCAAACTGGTGACTTGAATGGAGCTGCTATATAGCTCTAATCAAGCTGCTGTTTTATCAATGATATCCTTGGATTCATTCCATCATTGGGTGGGGGGCAACCGTGGAAGCGTGACTGAAAGACAGCCCATGTCAATGCCAGCCATATATATATAGCACTGGCTGACGTCCGTGTGTGTTGGTAATTCACTGGATGTTGTGAATAGCATCTGAACTTCAGGGAGTTATGCACTAAGGAAGGTGTAGTAAATTGCTGGACCTTCAGTTCTTGGGGACTATAATTCCCATCATCCACAGCCAGTCAGCAGCTGTATGGGGATGGTAGGAATTGTAGTCTGCAAAAGATGGGGTCCAAAAGTTGACTACCTCTGCACTGAGGAGTGATAACGGTGTGATAAATAGGAAATAATAAATAGGAATAATAGTTCAAAAGTTCCATACAATTACTTAGGATCTGGATAACTTCTCAACTTCCATAGAATCCAGGCCTAAGTGTGATGGCATAAGTATTATAAGCCATCATGGTGAAAACTTGTGTGGGACTTTGCTGGGCAGTATTTTAAAATGTGAATAACTTTAATCAAAGAACCACTAACATCTAAAACAGAATGGGGGTTACATTCAGGAAAAAAAAGACCGGGTGCAGAAAACTATATAATGAAATACCCTTTAACCCTTTGGTGTCAGATAATGCACTGCTAACTCTGGTATCCAAAAGGCTCTTTCATAGAGGTAACCGAGCCATAGCAAGCCCCCTGATGCAGTTCTGTCTCTCGTCATCTGAACTCACCTTTCTTCTGCAGTCTCCTGTCAATCCTGTTACAGGTTAATGTTGGCTGATGTCCACTTGGGTTGGCCATTACAATGACAATCATACAGTACAATAACATTTGTGTAAAAGATCATCCTGAAGCCAATAGACAGATGGATCTACCACGCTGCATCTTTACTACATTCCTGCATGAACATTGTAAAGTTGCAGCTTGCTGTATTGATGTATTCATGTAAGGAAATAGTTGCTCATGTAAAAGGCACCATAGGCCAGCAGCATATCTTTCACCATGGTCGTGATTAGAAATTTACCATTTCTTCATTGGTGTCGCCCATTTGAAAGGGGCCAAATGGTTAAATAAATACAAAGGTGATTTTATGATTGCACTTACAAACAGCAGATGATTCAAAGCATTACATTATATGCCTTGACTCACCATCAGTCATCACTTGCTACATGCCATGAATCATCTCCAGCATGTGAGTGTAAAAGCACAGCTATTATTTAAAGTGTACTTCACTATATAGTTCAATATTCCATTTTTCCTTTCTGCTCCCCATTTTTTATTTTTAAATATTTGCAGGGACTTGGTATGTTTAAGCAAGCTCGACAGATTTCTCAAGCATGACAGAACAGTCGGAATTACTGTAAAAAACAATAAGGCAACGAGGCTACCTGGTGTTATTATTATTTCCATAATTATTATCAGTATCCTTTATTTATATAGTGCCAACTTAGTCTGCAGCGCTGTACAATTGGGAATAGACATACAGAGACATAAAACAGTACAAATGGAACACAGAAAACAAAAGGATCAGAGGACTCTACTCTTAAGAGTTTGCAGTCTAGAGGATGATAGGCGGGACACAGAAGTGGGTAGGTGGACACATTAGGTTGTTATGGGGTTATAGGTGGGAGAGTGATTGTTGAGAGGAATAAGAGTGTGTAGAAGTTGGACAGTCTGTTGATCTGGTCTTACTCATAATGTGCATTGGGGTAGTTGACAGGCTTGCCTGAAGAGGTGAGTTTTCAGTAAGTGTCTGAAGATCTGAAGGCTGAGGGAAGAGTCTGATGGGATTGGGGGGAGTGCAGAACCAAGATGTAGTACAGGTGACGTCCTGTAGGAAGGCTGTAATAAGAGCTTCCGAGAGAAGATGGGGAGCAGGAGTTTATTCGGACACAAGACATGAAATGTATGAGGGGACAGTGTAAGTAAGGGCTCTGTATGTTAGCACCAGTTTATAACACTGCAGAAGTGATCTCCACTTTATCACCTCTCTGTCACCTCTTTATCACACTGTAGTGCATAACCCCACTATTCATTTTAGTAAATCAACCCCAGTGAGATTCTCTCCAAATTACCTTATGAGTGCCACTGTTTCACTTTTATATATACATATATATATATATATATATATATATATATATATATATATATATATATATATAATGTGGATGGAATTTGAAAACGTGCACATTTTTCACATGCTTTTATCACTTTGATGAATAGGCCCTTTGGGTGATTTTTTGTGTTTCATTTAAATGGGATCATTGTATTTGAGTTTCTATCTCATAGATATTACAACTGAGTACAGCTTTAATGTATAAACCCTTTAGTTTACACCACAGGCTATAAATGCTTGTTCTAACAAGAGTTGTACCTTTATTGCCAAGCCAGCTGGAGTAAGCTTCTCTTCATTCCTCTCACTTAAGCAGTCCTCCCCCATCAGGGAAGTGAGGTGCTGTAGGCATTCTGCATGTCCCTGGGAAGCTGCAATGTGCAAAAGATTGTTTCCACTTTCATCATGGATTTGATCTAAATTATCAACAGCGATGTGAGGCTGGACAAAAGAGAAGAAAAACACAAGAATATCAGGCTGCATAAATGTGGGAAAAGGTTCAAAATTTACATGCTACCAAAAATAAACAAAATCATTGCTGATATATTTAATAAAATAAGAAGTATGGAGTGAGTAGCCATTTTTGAATTCCCAAAATGAGCAATTCTTATACACAAAGGTATAATTTAATACGCTAAAGAGGTATAGTTCTTGAGCTAACCAACTGCAATACAGGGGATAAATAAAATGTTTTCAAGTCCCTTTGATTTACATTTGGCATTTAACTTCTTGAATGTGTTGGAGACTAGCATTCAAGAGGTTAAAAGCCCCATTAAAATCCATGTTTTGCACAAGACAACGCAAAAGAAAGCAGAACACAGCCCCTTTAAGTGTAGGAGTTTTTTCAGATCTTAACATTCATCCTATAAACTTTTCATTTTTATATACTAGAGAGGGTACACTAACTGTTACTTGTGTATGGCATTCACTGGATCACCCCAGCGAAGGTCTTTCTCTGGCTCCTCCCTCCAATAGTTTTTACTGTCATGGCAAAATATACTGGCTTCCATTCCAAATGTCTTTCCTTGTATAGATCCAGGGATACTTCTTTTCCCAGCTAAACACACTGGGGGTAGGCCAGAGAATGCTATGGACACTATGTCCAGTTAGCATATCTAGAAGGCGAGCATCTAAATATATAAGAAGAATGCTTAAAGGGATAATAATGGTTCATAATAAAAGCAGCTCTAATGAATCATCATAGTATTTGGACTTTGGAGAGTGTTACTTCAATTCTGTCAGAGTCTGCTCAGCCAGATCAGAAGGGAGGTGCCCAGGTAGACTGCAGAGAGGGATAATTTTCAAAAAGATAAGGGAAAAACCTGAAAAACTTGTCAAGGGGGGCAGGGCTTTCATTGTTCTCATAGGAAGAAGATTGTCCCCTTCTGTTATCTGTCTGGTCTATGGACTGCATTACACATCTGAGAAGAGATGGCTTACACTAGGTAAAAGGGGCAGGAGGGGAAATTTGGCTTGTGAATATCTCTCAAACCATAAAGGTTTGAGAGATAAGACTTATATCGTTCTTCATGTTTTTTTAATGCCTACAAAATAAAATAAAGATAAAACAAAGTATTACTATCCCTTTAAAGATCTAAAAAAAAAACTTCTGGACTTAGGTGGACTATGTGTTGCTGTTTTGTCTTGTGCACTATAGTGGGAGAGGGTTTCTCTTGAAACAGACCTACCAATGAATTTGGAGATGTGCGGTGACCTCAGTGGGACAGCCTGAACCTAGAAGTCTAAGGAGATGACATTCTAAGCCAGTGAAGCCTGTGGTTTAGTGCCAGCTGAGGGGATCAGATTTCCAGAGATATTTTGGGTTGCTCAGTGCAGACCCAGATGTGATACTTACACTTTAAACAAGCAAGGGCCCTGTATGTATGTAAGCCTGGATTTTAGATTTCTTATATCCAGGAAAATTCAAAACTTGCAGCACATGATACCATGTTGGTGGAATTAGTTGGCGCTATATAAATAAAGAATAATAATAATGATATTTAAAAGCATATAATTCGAGTTCACCATTTAATTTCTAGGTGTTAGTTTTTCTTTAAAGGGATAGTAATACTTTATACATAAAAAATAGATATTTTAGTGTTATTCTCCTGTAAACCAACTGCTGAAAGGTATTTTATTCAAAAGTTATTATAGCTCAAACTTGAATTTTTTAGATGCAGTATCACAGTGGCCTGAAATGTTACAGTGGCGCTATTGCTACACCATCCTATGGACGGTTCTGGTCAATTGACTATAAATCTCCATAGGATGGTGTAGCAACAATACAATACACCTTTCAGCAGTGGGAGTAACCTTGTTTTACTCAGGGGGATAAAACCCACAACATATTTTTTTTTTACATTTTAAGTGTTACTATCCCTTTAAAATGAGTTAAGAGAACATCCATAAGCCTGTGCAAGTATCGTGTACCGTAAGTCATACTGTGCAGAGATAATCAGGTAATCAGAATGTGTGTGTATTCAAACAAATGAGAACACGATGAGTTCCTTGTTAATTCCAGCCAGTTAAGCTTTAATTTAGGATTTCTAGCTTTTAGTGAAGGAACACTGGGACACTTGGTGAGGATCACTGTGAAACAGCACAGTATCTGCCTGTAGAAAGGGATGGCAGAAGGCCAACAAACTTTTATCTACAGACAGCACTTTATAATTGCTTTCTGGAGAGCTGACATGTTGGCTTGCCTTCCTTCTGTCTCTTTCTTATCAGGTCTTCCTTTGTACATCTGCAGCCCTCACCATGATTTGACTCCTTTATAAAACTACAGAAAATATCCGTTTGCTTTACTATCCTGCACATAAAGTAAATATCAATCACTAAGCTGTTTATTGTAAATTAATATTTAAAGAGTAACTGTCATCGTATAGCACCCTCTGTGACCAGACGTGTTGATAAAGCCAGCCTGGGGATGCATACTCTCACCTATCCTACAATACACTCTGACTTTCAAGACTTAAAGGGGACATTTTGGGGCTAGGTGACCACATATCCCATATTGTTCAGGACAGTCCTGGATTTTAAATGTGTGTCCCATCTCCCAGACAGCCCTCTTCTGGGACAGCACAAAGTCCTGAAATGAAGACTCCAGAGCACACTAGAAGGAGAACTACCCATTACCTACAGCGACAAAAAATACATCTGTGGTGCTACAAAAATGGCTTCCATAAACCAAACATTAGAGACAGAACTAAGACTTTATCCTGACATCAGACAAGGGCTGCAGTGCAATTTTGTATTAGTTTATGCTAGTCTAATACTTTGAGCAGGGACGTGCACAGACATTTTGGGGGTCAGGGGCTCAAATGAAAAAGGGCACTTCTCATAATTATTTATTCAAAATACATATTTTAAAAAAAGAAAAGAATTTACATCTCAGGAGCCTGTAGGCACAGAAATCTGAAGCACCCCCCCCCATTGGCCATCTCCACTGGACACCTCCATAAAGCTCCTAATCTCCACATTGCCACCAATCATCTCCATATTGCCCTTTCATTGTCCCCTGTCAGCTCCATATTGCCCCCATCAGCTCCACATTGCCCCCATCATCTCCATATTGCCACCATCAGTTCCAACTTACCCTCACATTGCCCCCATCAGCTCCATATTGCCCCCATCAGCTCCATATTGCCCCATCATTTCCACACTGCCCCCCAGTGTCCGTTTCCTACCTCTTCCCTGGTGGTCCAGCGGCAGGAGAGGTCTGTATGTGCCTCCTTTGGCACAGACCTGTAGCTGCTGGAGCTCCCGCGCGGTCTTCTCTTCATGCAGAGCGCTGGGAGATGATGTCATCTCCCAGCGCTCTGTAATACTAAAGAACCAACGAGGGAGCGCAGCATCTACAGGTCTGTCCTGAAGGAGGCACAGACCTGACTGGGTGGTGGGGGGGTTAGTGCAGGCGGCGAGGCAATTTTTTTTTTTTTGTTAAAAGGGCACAAGGGCACTTTGGACAAAAAGGGCAGGCACTCAAGCCCTCCTTGGTGTCTATGTATGCATGTGCCTGACTTTAAGTGTAATGTACATTTCCTTTTAGCCACCAAACACAACTGTTTCTGTCACAGAAAGCAAAGGGCAGTTCTCCTTCTAGTGTTTAGAACTCAGTGGAATGCCAAAGAAAGAGCAGGTTGTTCATTGATGTCCAGTAATGTATTGTGACCTGACCTCTTCCAAAGAGCTGCACTACAGCCAAGGACAAGTACTATGCTCCTCTCATCTCCACAGTGTCCCTGAAAGGCAGGAAATTAAATGTAGTCACCCTAGGGGCTACGCATTGCAGCTCTTCACTTTTATTAAGTCTGCTCCCATAGACCCTTAAAATATGATTGCCTTTTGTAAAAAGCACTGTTTGTGTGCACCAGTTTCCCAATCAATACTCCACCATATAAATCATTTATAATCTATTCTTGGCTGAGATTCTCCTAACCCATCTGTATCCACTTAATTCTGTCCACAATGCTGGATATATATCTGTTAAACCCTTTAAGAATGAAAGGTGTGCCCAACTCATTGAGGAATCCTCTCTGCTTTAAAGGGTTAACTAAGTTGTTGATTCTCATTTGCTGCCCTACTGTGCAAACCTAATGACGGTCCATATCTGGTAACTCTATAGACCTGCTCCAGAGACACACATTTTCAGACTGAATTATCAGAACATGATTCTCATTCTTAGTGAGTACAGCTGTAATCCCATCCATTTTCCAGTCTGTTCAGTCAACTCCTGCCCATTTTCCCACACATTTCATGGCAAACTCCTCCTTTCTTCCACTACACCTACTTGATTAAGCCCCACCCACAATATGACAATTAGCACACCATGTGGACACTCCCATCCTCAGCCCTGCAGTGTTTCTCCAGGGACTTTGGGCACAAAGGTTTCCCGGAATGTAAAGGGCATTATGAATAAAGACAAAGTGGAGTAACTGCAATGTAGGGGACAAATACACATTATCACAATTCTCATTAAATGTGCCAAATGTACAACTGTATCTAATGCACTGCAAAGCACTGTGTTGTAGACCTCTTTAGCATTCAAGGGTTAAATGTCCCATTTAAATCAATGGGATTTTTTGTAGGTTTGATACATTTATACATAAGGCCAATTCATTTATACATAAGGCCAATTCGCTCCCAATATAGTCCAGAAACGGAAAAGCCTTGTACTACCTTCCCGAACTTACCAACTTAACATGTCTGCTCCATCTCTAAATACATATCTAATGACCATTATTCTAGCAAAGAATTATACTGCATCTCATCTCTCAAAATCCTTTGAGTGCCAGAAGGGGTTTGTAATGTATTGCAAAACAATGTGTTGCATACCCTTCTGGCATTCAAAGGGTTAAGATCCTCTCTTTCAAGGCGTCAAGATTCCTTCGAAACTCTACTTATCTTCAAAATTCTTCACCACCTGTAGAGAGATATTTGTTGAAGTCTCCCTGTAGGTCACACCATCATACAATAAACACTCAATAAAAACAAATGTGCTTGTTATGCTCTTCATTTTTTTCTAATGGTAAATTTGTAATACATACAGTGAGAATAAGGAAGGAACAAAACAAGGGTAGTGTGGTTTAGTCCCTGAGACAACAGGCAATACACAAAAGTAACAGGTATAGCTAAGACCACCAAGGGGGAGATGCGATAAGAGGCAAAAACAGGCCAGGGTGGCAATATAGTGGCAAAGTGGTGTCAATGACATATCGACAACATGCACTAAGGTGTCTCTGCCATCGTATTCCAGTGAATCTGATACAATCTGCTGACATTACCATGACTTGTCCATGCCTTTGGCATTCACATACTCCAGTGGGTGTGTTTATATATTAATGTGGCACATCACCACATGCACTAAGCTCTGATGGCTGCCTCTGCTGTTGGAGTTCACAGTCCCAACATCACCAGCCCTATGGAGCCAGAGGAGAGGAGATACAGCAGCTGTCCTCCCTTACAGGATTACTAATGTGGTTTGAGAGATACATTTTTTTTGCATTTAGCTCAGCTTTTTAAGCTCTTCTAACTGCAAAAAACTTTTTTTGGGCATTACTAACCATTTAACCTTGTCAGTGCCATAGGGATGCACATGGCATATCCCGAAAGGGATATAACGGGTGTAGTAAAAGTTGTGCTTAACCCTTTGAGCATCTGAGGGATGTGCAACACACTGCACAATCCTCTGATCTTCAAGGAGTTAAGCACAGCTCTTTTATTACAAACGTTTTACCCCTTTAAGTGCTACAGGGGTATGCAATGCACATCCCTATTATGGCATTGAAAGGGTTAGTGGCACTGTTTGTGGTGCTGAAGTCTGAGTACGTCCTCCTTGAGGATGCCCTCAGACTTCAGGGTTGTCAGACTGCTGGCAATGTGTAAGTGGGGGCGTCCTTCCCACAGTGCCAGCAGTGTGACAACCCTCCATGCCAACCTTGCATCCCCAATTCTTAGTACATATAGTGATGTGAGTCTCTATCTCCAGACACTCACCTCCATAGAATCATCACTTAGTGCATCTACCCAAGAGTGCACGACTTTAGAAAATATATCAAGATATTAATATATTTCTTGACACCCTCAAAGTGGGGTGTTTTTCAGTGCTGCTTGTCCACTATCCATAGATTTGGCTTTTTTCCATCTTTTCCGCCATATCCTTTGTATACTGGCAAGACTTGAGGAAAGGTTTTATAACTAACACATAGTAAGCTATTTGGGTTTTACATACATTTCATTCAATGTGACATTCACTTTTCTAATTGTGGTTCATTTAGGGTTCACATTGAACATTTACTGTAGTTCTATCCTCAAGGCTCAGGTAAGAAAGTATTTTTATGGATATATAATTAGTGTGAACAGCTGTCTGTTACTTTGGACAATATAAATAATGCTATTACTTTCTATATGTGATTAAGAAAAATGCCCTGATGAAATACAGATAGTGTTTTCACACATCCGAGTAGGTAAGGTCATTTATTACAGCTGGGTATATTGCAAGTAACCTTTTCAGCAAATTTTGTTCTGCATTGTCTCTTGCAAAATCTGGTCACTTTATCACTTTATTTAGATTTGTAGATTAAACTAATTGAAGCATGTCAATGAGGCACTTCCTGTCTTAGGGCCGTATTTTCAAAAGAAAAGTGGAGGAGTTCTGGGGAGAACTAAAATTCCCATTGTTTTAAATGGGGATTTTAACTTCTTGAATGTTAAAGACTCTAGAATTCAAGGTGTTAAAATCCCGATTTAAATCAATTGGAATTTTTGTTCTCCCCTACAGTGAAAATGGTTTGCCTCAGAACTCCACTTTTCTTTTGAACATATGGCTTTTAGTCCTACATTACTTACCCAACTCATTAACAATGGTCAGCAATTCACTGCCCAGTTCTCCTAGAACTGTAAGTGTTGTGTACTTGAGTGGGTGAGGTAATACAGAGCTTATCTAGGAAGAATAACTGGGAACTTCTTCTCAATGAGCCCCTGGAGAGGGCTCATGTGCTGCCGATGAGGGGATGCCAATTATGTGACTTGTCATGGGAGGGCTTAAATGGGTGGGCAAGGTTTACTTGCCTATGTTCCATAAAGTGGGTGGGAAGAGAGCAGAAAAAAATGGGAAGGAGAGAAGTGGATGGGAAGTAGGGAAAACAGGGTGGGAAGGAGGAGAAGTGGGCAGGAAGTGGGAGGAACAGGGTGGGAAGGAGAAGAAACTCCCCACAGCCTCTGTCATTGGAGACCCGGTCTGAAAAAAAGGAGTTCCCAGTTATGCCAGGAAGTGCCTACATGGCATACCTTAAAGGGGAACTACCACCCCGCAATAACTTAACATGCTTTCATTCTTCATCTGGCGACTAGCTGCTGGTTCCGAAGATTTTGGCGTTTTACCGATGCTCACAGGAGCAGGAAGCACGGACATCTCGTCACAGTGACGTCCGTGCGCCTGCTCTGTCAGTCCCTTTTGGAGCCACTTTGGAACCAGGTAATATCTCTGGCGATTAGCGCTACTAAGCAGCTAGTCGCCAGATGAAGAATGAAAGCATGTTAAGTTATTGCGGGGTGGTAGTTCCCCTTTAATTAGTATAACCTATCAATCTAAAGAACTCACAAAATAGTCTTCTAAATAAAGTGGCTAACAGAACACAGGTGATTTTAAACGGCAGAAATTAAACTCCTTTTGGGGATCCCTCTGGCACCCAACGGGCCAAGTGATATATTGTTTTAAATATTTTTTGTCAAATTCCCCAGAACTTTATATTTTAATGCTTAAATGGAATGGCCCAATGTAGAGACATTTGTAAATGATCCAAAATGGCTCTTGAGGTTATATATATGATTATGCATGTAACATGAAAATAATGATCTGACAGTCTCTTGGAAATTTATTGCATGAAACGTTTAAATTTATGTTAAATGACTACATTTTTCTTTATCATCAAACCACATGCGCACAACTGAAACGGTCTGTCTACACGACAAAATGAATAACATATTTCAGAAAAACTGGCTCTGGTGAAGAGATCAATTCCAGTCAATTAAATGAGAAGAATATTTTCTCCAGCAAACAGCTATAGAGCTTGCAGAAAGGTAGGCCACTGGGCATTTGTCCTCAGTGAAAGTGATTCAGGAATATACAGGATTGCGGCTTGATAAACTATGTGGCTCTTAAATGAGTCGTTTAAAGGGACGACTTATATAGGAGTCCAGGGGTGTAGCAACAGGGGGGTACATTTGTAGAGGAGCCCAGCATCCAAGGGGGCCTAACTGGCCCAGGGTTCATTAGGTTCTAGCAATGCCTCTGTGAAAATAATTTTAGGATAGGGGACCAAAAACAATTTTGCAAGGGGAGGGTGGGAGAACTCCAGGACCCCCTTCACACTAAAACCAGTGGAGTCTGTGGCAGGTAAATTGTTTGGAAGGGAGAAGAAGGGTCCCTGTTGTGTTAGAGGAGGGGTGCTTGTGTTTGAGGGCTAACAATATTGGGGTGGGGTGGAAACACCTGCAGTGATTGAGTCTGCCCAAATCACTGCCCCAGAGTGAAGGGGGAGTGGCATTTGGGGTGTGAGGGGGTGAGTGTATGTTGCAACCTTTAAATGGGGATTTTAACCTCTTAAATGCTAGAAAGATCTCCAACACATTGCAAAGTAATGTGTTGGTGTTGACGATCTCTCTAGTATTCAAGAGGTTAAATGATCCCTTTTTTTTGTCTGGTGAATATAGTGGTTTGTGACACTAAAAGGGTAAATTGCTTTTACAAATCTTTAACCCTTTGAGTGCCAGAGGGGTACGTAACACATTGCTCTACAATGCGCTGCGTACCCCTCTGGAACTCAAAGGGTTAACTTTTTGAGTCCCAGAGAGGTGTCCAACACAATGTATTGGAAACCAAATATAATGGACAAAATATGTTCTTCACAGTTTCCTAGTTTACTACATTATAAATCCATATAAATAATCAGTGCTTATTTAATGTAATTCATTTGCCCCTGTTTTTTGTTTAATTGAGATTAATTACTATACTGACTCTAAGGTCATTTGCTTCAGACTGTAATTGTTTAGTATCGGTGGTAGCCGGCACAGAAGGGAATTAATGGGACATCTACCACTAGAAAAACAAACCAAGGATCAGGTTCTCAGCCCTGTGAACAATGTCATTATACGCATGGTATTTTTTATGCTTTAGGTTATGAAGTTGCTAGGTTAACTCTCTGCTGTACCGGACTACACTAACTAGCATACCTCCCAACATTTCAGGTGGCCAAAGAGGGACACTTCTGTTTTAGTCGGTGTTGCTGGGGGTGTGGCTGGTAGGTGGGACATTAAAGAGACTGTTTAGGTTATTTTCTGACCTATTGATAACTCTTTGTGCATCTGAATGTGATTTAGAGCAAGACCAGAGTATTATATTTACACAGACTAAATTTAAACATATATACTGACGTTTACACAAACATTAATGTGACTATTACTGCTCTAGAACAAAATGATTCACTTAAATACATACCACACAGTCTGTTCTCCTATAAACAGGGACACCAGGGTGGTAAAGAGGGACAGAGGGATTTAGGTCTCAAAGAGGGACTGTCTCTCCTAAAGAGGGACACTTGAGAGGTATGCTAGCGAAGCAATGACCCACACAAGGAGGACCATAGTTAAAGTAACTCTTTTGCTAAAACTGGCTATAATACAAAGCAATGTTCTAACAGGGCCGTATTTTCAAAAGAATAGCTGAAGAGTTCTAGGGTAAACCATTTGCATTACAGGGGAGAACTAAACATTCTCCCCATTTAAATCAATGGTAACTTTTTTAATTTGTAGCTCTCTCCTATAGAGCATTTGGTTAGTGCCAGAATTCCTTCACTTTTCTTTTAAACATACAGCCCTTGGAGTTATAAACAAGAACAATTCCTGTATGCTGATTCATAAATGTCCATATTAAATGGGCTAAAGGGTGGCACAAACAGAATTAATTATAGAAGAAAAATAAAAACTCCCAAAATTCTCATGATTGAAGAAATATTCATTAATTGGGATAAAGAGAATATTGGCTCTATGTGAGTCATAACGTTGGTGGGAGTAGGCCCTGCTAGCCTGCCCTTTTCTGCTGACTGTGCGGAATGTGCTCAGTGTAGCCCCTTGTACTAATTTAGGGAATTAAAGGGGGAATGCAAGAAAGCGAAGGATTCCCTATTTTTGAAAGCCACAAATTTAGGTGCTATTTGCGATTTCTCACATTTTGATGAAAGAAACATACTAACGCCTTGATGCTGAAGAGCACATGCATCTAAATTAACGGCAATGTTAAACAGACGTATGAAAATGTGTGCTAATTGCTTTGCTAAATTCGGCTCAATCGCTAATCCTCTTACAATATAGCGGATATTGTAGCCACGCTCACTTTTTGAAAAGCATTTGCTAAAAAAATTAGCAAGTGGCTAATTAGGAAATCATGTGCAATACATTAACATTTTGGTGCTAAGCATTTTACCAGCAAAGTAGATAGCGATTGTGTACATTTTTTTTGCATTCCACCCTCTGAGTTCCACAGAGCCAAGTCTGAGACTCACTGGGCGATATCTTAAATCAAGTACACCATGTCCTTAAATTAACCTTCAACTTACCATACTATGGACAGAAAATCTTCATGAGCACTATGAAATTTGACATTACACCTTTGTTCAAGAGGCAACATCACAGACATCATGTCCATGGAGATAAACATGACAGTTGCTAGTAGGACAACTGGACCTCCAGATCTACCCACTGAATATGATAATCTTCTGTAGACCATGCACTCTGCCTACTATCAACAGCCATGTCCACTTCGATGAAATTACATGCAGGACTTATTTAAAATTATAGTATGTAATAGTATGTAATAAAATATGTATAGTGGGGTTTATCCTTCTGTGTAAAACAAGGGTACTCTCACTGCCGAGAGGTATTTTATTTAAAAGTTAATGCAGCTCAGCCTTGAATATTTTTAGGCACAGTATCTCAGAAGTCTGAAATGTTACAGTGGTGCTGTTGCTATTGAGGTTTATGGTCAGAGCTGTCCATAGGATCGTGTAGCAACAGTGCCACTGTATAATTTCAGGCTGTTGAGAAACTGCACCTAAAAAATTCAAGTTTGAGCTACAATAACATTGAATAAAACACTTCTCAGCAGTGTGAATGCCCTTTTTTTACTCAGGAGGACAAACCCTGCAATACAGTTTTTTCTTACATATTGTTATTAACCTTTTAAGATGTTCTCTTTTGAACAAAGGCATCAGAATTACCTTGATATGGTAAGGTAAGTGGGGAGTTATTACTAGGAGATGCAAGTGTTCCTTTAATGCTCTATCTGTATCTTTCAATGTTGCCATATACTGTATCATAGGATAGTGGATTTAGTACTATCATTAGTGGTCTATTAAATAAATAGACCTGAGGTCAAGCAGCAGACTCTCCATCTGCTCTAACCCAATTTTGTGATGGATGAGCTAAGCTTGCTTCCCTCGCATCATGTTGTTGAGCTGTTTTTGGTTTCTTTGGTAACCAATAATCACAGCATCTAATGGCCAGAGCTATAACAAGCAATTTACTTTGCATGGGTCGCTGGCGATTCAAGGCTTTGTTTATAAAGCTCCTGCCTATGAAGGGTTGCTCCAAAAAACAGGCAAAAAGCACTTCAGAATACTAATCAAAGGACAATAGACAGGCCTCATGTTCCCACGGTGAGCCAATGACAAGCAGCTGATGGGAGCCAGATTGAGCTGCAAATAAACTGCAAATGATTTGAAAAGCTGACACATTGTAACTGTAACTGAAAACAAATCAAGCACAAAAAAATAAAATAAATGTTCATTTTCTAACTGCCCAACTCTGGCAAATGAACCTCTACATATGCATTGCATTATATTGTAATACTTTACTGATTTCCTTCTGCATATGTATGTGTTTCAGGTATGTAAATATAAACACATGTTTATCTATCTAGAGCAGAGGTGGCTGTGGGGGATGATGGGAATTGTAAGCCTCAAGAGCTGAAGGACTTCAGGTTCCCCATCACTGATACGGTGTCAGCTCTAAGAAGCAGGGTTTCCCTTATTTTTCTTTGGTCACTTTAACCATTTGAGTGCCAGAGGGAAATTGAATGCATTGCTTTGCAAAAGGTTAACCTCTTATTGCTGCTGGTGTTACATAAATAAATACTTTCATACATAATGGAAATCTTGAGGAACCTTTGGCCTTTAACCCCTTAACGACCGGCCGATCGGGGCTGTGACGTGAGTTAAGGACCGCAAGCATTTTTTTTTTATCTTCCGGTTCCGGACTCCCAGAACGGCATGCAGCCGCGGGGGGAGCCCGGAACTCCATGATGGTCATAGTATGTTATGGGCCGTTCAGTCAGATCGACCCTTGAAATACTATGACCGTCAAGGGTCGTTAACGGGTTAAGAAGCAGTGGAGTGTACAATGCATTTACGAGCAATGCGTTGTATACCCCACTAATCCTTAAAGAGAAAATGTACTAGTATTTTAGAAACATACATTGGTCCATTATATTAACACTGCTATGGTCCTTCATGGTTTAAAACACTATTATTTGTGAAAAATACATTGGGGGAGATTCACTAAGCGGTGATAAAGGTGATACAGTGGAGATGACTTCTCCAGTTTAACACTTCTCCCGTTCCTATGTTATTCTATGGAGCTTATGCACTAAGATTGCTCCACCTTTGGAAATCTTAGTGAATAGGTTCCACTTTATCACCTCTTTATCACCGCTTAGTGAATCTCCCCCATTGGCTTCTTATTAAGTACCAGATGGATGTGTAAAGCATTGCGTAGCAGTGTTTTGCATACCATTCTAGCACTCAAAGACCATATGCACAGAAAAATTGAGCAATTTTGTGGCAAACAAAAATACAAATTAAAAAAATTCCCAATTATTTAAATGGGGCCTTTATACCCAGTGTATGCGAAAGCAGTATTTTGTATCCAATGCATACAGATAAACGGCATTTTTATTTAGCCACAACAGTGCAGTTAGTTTGCCAAATAATTTTTCATAGTAAATTAGCCTCAGTAACGTTAGGTCAATAGACACCAGGGAATTCTGGGATGTTATAGTTATATATTACAAGTGAATGCTGAGACACACCCCTGTATCAGTTAAATGGCAATATGCACAAGAAGATGCATTCTGAAAATAAATGCACTTTCCCATTGATTTTAAATGAGGGAAAAAAGGTCCAATTAAAAGCAAAGGGGATGTTTCTTTGTCCCCTCCTGGAATTATACTACTTTTCTGTTTGCATACATATGGCCTAAAGCAAGGTGGACAACCTGTGGTTCTCCTGCTGCTCAGGACTACAATTCTCATCATTCCATAGGAGCCAGCAGATCACTAGGGATGATGGGGGTTGTAGTTCTGAACAGCTGGAGAGCTTTAGGTTGCCTAATCCTGGCCTAATGGGTTAATAGCTGTACAAGTAGAAATTAAGATCATTATTTTTGGCTTACCAGTAAAGAGATCTGTCCTTCTCTGACAATGTTTAAAATGCTTTTGATTTTCTTCATATCTTCACTCCTCTCTTCAGATAAATTCCAGTTCAAGTTACCATTGATGCCATCCAGTTGTGTGTCGTTAGAAGCTGCCTGCAGATGGAAAGCCCTGAGCTGGCAGTTAGGCATTGTCTTTTCAACTTTTTGGGCATGGGAATCAGACAGCGTCCTACTGAGGAAGCTCTTGTTCTGGTAGTCAGATTCATGGACTGAGCTGCACTGAATACCAGACTGGGAGAGCTCTAAGCCCCCAGCTGAATGCCTGCTCTGATCAAGGACCCCAGTCTGTGCAGAGTTTTTAACAGGAGACAACACACAGAACTGAGTGCCATTTGTTGGCAAGTTCTCCACAATGCCAGTTTTCCTTTTGCCCACTGGGTATATGTTGGAAGTCCGCTTCTCTGATGCTACCTTAGTAAACAGATTGACCTGTTGGCTGGATTTGATATAAGGCACGTCCAAAATCTCATCCATATCCAGATCATAATGCTCAAGTTCCCCAAGCAGGACACTTGCTTCCATATTCTTAGTTTTATAGCCTCCTTCATCTCCAGGAATAGTCTCTGTACTGGTAGGTTTCTCAGGTTCTCCATTCTTCTGATTTTCTTCTTTTTCTTCCTTTTGGTCATCGCTTTCATTGATTTGAGGGCTCTCAGGTTGATGTTTTAAAGGGGAAACCCTCTTCACAGGCCTGAATTTACTGTACACATCTGCAATCCCTGTTGGCTTTTGTGAATTTCCAATGAGAGTTGACACTCCACAGCTCCAATTGGTACTGGGAACTACAAAATCAACAAAAAAGTGTTCATCGTGAAAATCCTGTTGTAAACCAGATTATTATAGGCAAACTGCAACTTCAGAAATAAATAGCTATTAACTTGTTTAACCCTTTGAGTACCAGAGAGGTATGCAACATATTGCTTGTGTTAAATACCCCTCTGGTCCTTGGGAGGTTTAGTGGCAACAGTAAGACTGGTCCAGTTCTGGCGTAAACCAGCTGCACTATAGGGAACAAATGTAAAGTGTATTTGATTTACATGGGGTTTAACCCTTTTTTGCTTTGCAATGCATTGAAGACCTCTATAAAATTCTAATTGTTAAAAGTCCCATTTAAATAAAAAAAAATGAGTGGTTTTTAATTTGTTTCCTATAGTGTAGTTGGTTTAATCCAGAACTGCACTACTTCTCTTAGCATATCAGTGTCAGTGATAGGAGGAGGAGACATTATTAATTTATTGGACCCTGATACATAAAGAGAAGGGGACAAATATCAAAAAGGAACTGTGTTTTAAGATATGTAAGATGACTTGGGAATGATGCAGACAAAGAACAATTTTTATCAACCAAAATCAGATAGACAGATGAGGATCACAAGGGATATTTATTGGCCTGACGCCTGACCTGGAAACTCAGTGCCCTACATTTATTATGGGTAAAGCGTGGTAATGTGTTAGCCAAAGAAAATGCAAGAGACTAGTAGAGTAAAAATTATACCTCTATTGGCATATCTGGGAACTTTTGGTTTTGGACTCCTCGGAGACGGGAGTCCTGTGGTGCCAGTGAGGGAGCTAAAAGACGTAGATCACGTCAGAGGGGGTGGGGCTTAATAAAGAGTGGGGGTGGGACTTTCAAAACTTAAAAAAAATGTAGTAATAGGCTGGGGAAGCAGCAGAAGCAGGCGGGGTACATACCAGGAACGCACAGATATCAGGAGAATCAGGCTCTGCCCAAGAGACCTGGTAATAAGCTGCAAAAACCGGAGTCTCTGAGGTAAATCTGGAGAGTTCCCAGCTATGTCTAATGGCTAGTCTCCTGCATTTATTAGAATGATCTCCAAATTATTTTTAAAAAATTACATACTACCAATATCTTTTTTGCTACTGACACTTTTTTCTTAAGCAATGGATTCTGTAACCCTCTGGCGCTCAAAGGGTTAAGAGTCTTTAGCAAAAAAAAGATATTGGTAGTATGTAATTTTTTAAAACTTTTTTCCATCTGAATTTGCACATCATTTTTAATGCCACAACATATGTAGATCATATTTTAAAGGGGTAGTAATACTTCAGTTTTACTACCCCCCATCTTGTAGCCCTTAAAAAACTGAATTAAACGAACCCAGTGGCATCTCTCAAACCTTTATGGTTTGAGAGAGATCCGCTTTCAATGTTCCCTCTCCCCTGACATCAGCGTTCTAGCTGATAGCAGGGGAATCCAGTTCTGGGACCAGTGGAGGCTCTTCAGCAGAGCTGGGATCACGTTATGGAAGAAGAAATCCGTCACTGAAATGGTCTTCTACGTGTACTTGGTTTGCATGCATAGATGACCATTTCAGTGAAGGATTTCTTCTTCCATAACGCGATCCCGGCTCTACTGAAGAGCCTCCGCTTGCTCAGGGACCGGATTCCCCTGCTGTCAGCTAGAACGCTGACGTCAGAGGAGAGGGAACTTTGAAAGGGATATCTCACAAACCATAAAGGTTTAAGAGATGCCACTGGGTCCTTTCAATTCAGTTTTTTAATAAAACTGAAGTATTACTATCCCTTTAATGCCACAACACTAAAAAAACATTTCCTAGAACATTTACTGATTGGCATTAAATTTCCTGATGTTGCCAACATCAATTAGATACCGACCAGTGAGGACATTTTGACTAATGCTTGCTTTCCTTTCAGCTAAGCGTGTAATCCCATTACTTCCTACAGAATTGTGTTTTAACTCCAAGTCTCAGAAATCATACCATTCCCCAGTTATTGCCCCATTCATAGATTACCATAGTAATGAGTTGGATACAAGTTTGGGACTAAATAAAAATGAGTGACAGAGAGGTAAGCAAGTTCCTCTAAAAGGGATAGTAACACTTGAAATGTAAAAAAAAATGTTGTAAGGTTTATCTGCCTGGGTAAAACAAGGATACTCCCACTGCTGAAAGGTGTTTTATTCAAAAGTTATTACCACTCAAACTTGAATTATTGTAGGTGCAGTATCACAGTGGCCTGAAATTGTACTGTGGCTCTGTGGAGACTTATGGTCAACTGACCAAAGCTTGACCATAGGATGGTGTATCAACCTCACCACACTACAATTTCAGGCCACTGTGATACCGCACCTAAGAAATTCAAGTCTGAGGTGTAATAACTTTTGAATACAACACCTTTCAGCAGTGTACCTTTGTTTTACTTAGGGGGATAAACATTACAATATATTTTTGTCCATTTTAAGTATTACTATCACTTTTAGAGGTGTAAACTGTATTGACATTGCTGTATTTGACCATATCTCCCAAGTGTCCCTGGAGCATATATTTTGTAATTTAAAATAAGACCTTTGGTTCAACATATTGGATTCTACAGAAGTCTCTAATGCATTGCTTTCCAATGTGTTGGAGACTCCTCTTGAATTCATCAGATTAGTGTTACTCTCTTATAATGACAATAAAACTTTCTCTGGAGCATCTGAAAAAACAAAAGTAGATCCAGGAAAACATTGCAGTGTACAGCAGGGAGACAGAGCTTAGAGCGGGTGTCGTGATACACATTCATCAAGTCCCATTAGCAGATCAGGTTTTAATGATCTCAATAGGCCAGCACAAGAATATCAGTCCTAGTTGAAAGGTTAAAAAAGGACATTGTTTAACCTTTGCCAGATCAAACGTCTGTTGATACAGAGGAAAAAAACAAAACCCCAGTGAGATTATTCACATTTTGCTTCAAAGTGGAAAAATACTGTTTAATGACTCAAAAATGGCATTAACCCTTTGAGTGCCAGAGGAATTCTTACTAGATCACCAAGCTACTAGTACCTGTGTTGAAAACAAATCTCCAGGGCCAGATTTCCCAAGAGGCAAAGAAAGCAACTGCCTACTGCTTCAAATTTTAAGGGGCACCTCAGCTGTACTGGCCACACCTGCATTATGAATTGTTATTCTACATACCAGGAAATACTGGATGGGACTGGGGGCAGTGTAATGTGAGGAATGGGGGTGTGGCCTGGGTGGAGCTAAGGGGAGTACCTTGCCTAGGAGAGCCTGGAATGTAAATCAAGCCCTGCCTTTCTGAACATATCCTATATAATAATTCGCCAAGTTGTGTGTAACACCCGACATGCGCAGTAGACACTGCTGCACGTGCGGCAGTCATGGGCAGTAGAGACTGCCCGCTCCGCGGCTGATACAGAGCTGGGCGCTCCGAAGGAGCGTCCAGCTCTGTATCAGCCGAGGCGCGGGCAGTCTCCACTGCGTGTGACTGCCCCGCGACCGGCTGCCAGAGGCACTGTGGCCCGTGTAACGGGCTGTTCAACTAGTCTACTATATGTGCCAACACATCATCCCTATGACCCTCCTGCACACAATGCACTGAAGACCTGTCTAACATTCAAGGGGTTAAAAGCCTAATTTACTTTAATGAGAATTTTTATTTGTCCCCTTTGGTGGAGTTGGTTTACTCCAGATTAACTCCAATTTGCTTTTATGACATACTAGTTGAACAGCCCGTTACACGGGCCACAGTGCCTCTGGCAGCCAGTCGCGGGGCAGTCGGCTGATACAGAGCTGGACGCTCCTTCGCAGCGCCCAGCTCTGTATCAGCTGCGGCGCGGCCAGTCTCCACTGCGTGTGCCTGCAGCACGAGCAGCAGTGTCTACTGCGCATGTCGGGCGTTACACACAACTTAGCGAATTATTATATAGGATGGGTCATTGTTTTCAATCGGCCTTGGATATCATGTCCATGGAGGTGGACATGACAATTGCTGACAGTTTTTTAACCATATGAGTGGCACTCAAAGGGTTAAAACTGAAGAAGGCATGGTACATGAGCCCTCTAAACACTTAAAGGACTAGAGGGTTTTCAATGCATTATATTAAGAGTACAATGGGGGTTATGCAATACGGTGTGATAAAGCAGTGCAGTGTTATAAAGTGGAGATGACTTCTGCAGTGATATCACTTCTCCATTTCCTATAGTATTCTGTGGAGGCTGTGCATTAAGATATCTCCCACTTGAGAGCTCTTAGTGCGTAGGCTCCATAGAATAATATAGTAATTGGAGAAATGATAAACTGTGGAAGTCATCTCCACTTTATCACCTCTTTATCACACCTTAGTGAACCTCCCCCCATGTGAAGTGAGTGGACTTTGATGTCCAATGGTCCTGCTAGGAAATTTCATATCTGCCTTAAACACCAGTTTTATCTAGTGCTAGTCATTGAATTAAAGGGATAGTACTTTTCAAAATAAAAGCAGCTTCAATTAATCTTCATAGTATTTGGGTCATGGAGAGTGTTATTTCAGTACTGTCAGAGTTGTAGTTCGAGAGTAATTGAATGATAAAGTATCCCCCTCCCGCCCATTTTACTGATGTAACACTGCTCTCCTCAGAGCAGCAAGACTGTCCAGATGGATCGCAGAGAGGGACAATCTTCAGTGAGCATAAGGAAAAACCTGTCAAGGGGGGCAGGGTTTTCCTTATGGTCACAGTTAGAAGACTGTCCCTTGTTGCGAGCTGTCTGGTCCCAGGACCAGATTCCACATCTGACTGGAGGTGGCTTACACTAGCTAAAAGGGGTGGGAGGGGGATACTTTATCATTCAATTACTCTTGAACTACAACTCTGACAGTATTGAAATAACACTCTCCATGGCCCGAGCTGCTTTTATTTTGAAATATTACTATCCCTTTAAGCTCTATCAGTCTGAATGAGATTAGTGATATGGAAGAAGTGCCCCAGCCATGGGACCTGGGATACGACTAAAGGTAGCGATGTGTTTCTGTTCAGTTATAGAGTACAGGTCAAATGCAATAGTAAAAAAAAAATAAACCTAACATATTTCTAAGCATTTTAAGAGCCACTTGTTTTATTGGTGAAATTCCCTTTATATCTTAGAGCTTAAAGGGATAGTAATACTTCGTTTTAACTTTATTTTATTTTGTAGGCATTAAAAAAACATGAAGAATGATATAAGTCTTATCTCTCAAACATTTATGGTTTATGAGATATTCATAAGCAAAGTTTCCCCTCCCGCCCCATTTACCTAGTGTAAGCCATCTCTTCTCAGATGTGAATCTGGTTGTATGACCAGACAGATAACAGAAGGGGACAGTCTTCTTTGTATTACAACAATGAAAGCCCTTCCCCCCTTGACAAGTTTTTCAGCTTTTTCCCTTATCTTAATTGAAGATTGTCCCTCTCTGCAGTCTACCTGGGCACCTCCCTTCTGATCTGGTTGAACAGGGAAGGGATACTTTGTTTGTGAATATCTCTTAAACCATAAAACATCATTCTTCATGTTTTTTAATGTCTACAAAATAAAATAAAGTTAAAACGAAGTATTACTATCCCTTTAACACACATTGCAGGAAAGCGACAGTGTACTCCTAAACCTTTAACTTGTGCTAGTATTACGTCTTTAATATATTTGTATCTTTTCTGTTTCTTCTCTCTTGTCCCCTATGTTTTGTTTTTTACCTTTCTGCCTGACAATATTTGCAAGGCATGTGCTACATTATACACTATAAATGGTATAAATATATGTTTATGTAAATTGCAATGTTATATATATATAACATCCTGAATCGTCGACCACCTGTTGCCAGCTTCCTACGACCCGACTTTGTATGCTGCCGGGCGGCGATGAGGACTCCATCTTCTCCTTCCTGTGGTTACAGTGACTATTCGATTCGAGCTTACAGCTACTCAAATCCGCTTTACATCTTGTTCCAGCGACACTTTCCCAGTTATCCTTCGACCGGGAGTAGAGGCCTCACTCTCTATGGCCCCTGGTACCAGTGTGCGATCCAACTCTGGCTGGGAGTCGGTTCGACTCTTCTCCTGCTCGCCTGGCTTTCTTCCGACTCTGACACAAAGTCAACGCCACTGCCACTTTCAGTCAACTTCGACACAGAGTTTACGACAGTGCTGTGATCGAGCCATTTAATGCTCGACCGGTAGAGACCAGGCTGTGCAATCTGCTGTCGAGAAGGAACTACGGCTTAGGGCAACGCGGCCCTCTCTAGCTTCCATTACATGTATATATATATATATATATATATATATATCATACTACCTTGCTCTAGACTGTAAGCTCTCATGAGCAGGACTCTTTGATCCATTTGTTTTCCAGGTTCCTATTCATCCTATCCAACATCTCTGTATGCCTATTCCCTATTGTACTGTGCTGCAGAATATGGTGGTGCTATATAAAGTATAATACTATATACATTCTTTGTCCTTTAACCCATGTAACACACAGTTAGGATACATTTATGAAAAGGAAATAATGTGTACCACCTTTCTGCTAAAAATCAAGAGTGAGTAAAGGGTATCACTTTTTGCCACAATTCATGTGGTACTATGTTTCCATATAGTTTGATCCTCATATCTTACATATGGTTGTCCATAGTTTATTTTCCTATGCCAGGCAGATCCAAACATTTTTCAAGGGCCAGACTTAAAAAGTAAATGTAATCAAGGAACGGATACCGCTAAATATTGCAATAAACAAAGCATTCATATGGACCCAAGGTCCTGTCTTCATCAAGGCACAGAAGTGCTATCCTAGATCAAACCAATGACACCATAGGATGGGAAAAATATGTCCTGCGAGTCAATTCAAGTTGGTCTAATGCGACATTCCTAAGCTACATATGCCAAAAAGCCTCTCCCTAACGCAGACTGTTTCATGGGAAGGGCAGTGGAGCAGTCTGTGGGCATTTCAGGGAGTTCCTTTACTGAAAGTGTACATAATGCTGTCACCACATGGACAGCACCCTTTGGTGTCCAGAAAGTTCACCTCTACGTCACCTGGTGCTCAGATAGTCTCCGACTGCAGTCCTACTGCCTTATTTCCTTCAAAAGTACTTCATGCATTAATGCTATCTGAAATACTTCATGTAAATCCTGCAAGCAGCACACATGCGTGATAATGTCTGTTTTAGAGCTGTACATTGTTATACATTGAGTTTTACTGTAACATGCAATCACGTAACTATTCACTAATTGGTTGTAGCAACTCAAATTATTCTTTACCTTCCTCAACTGCCAGAGACAGTAAATAGCAGGTGGTTGCAGTTTGCAATGACATTAGTAATATAATGGCATAGAAGATGCATATAATGACCCCTAAGTGATCATTTCCTGGCATCTGAACTCCTGACCCATAAAGGATATAATAACAAAGTTTTAGCTACAAACATCTTCCTTTTCTTCTCTAAATGTATGTTTTCAACTCAGAAGACCTTTGATTATCATAAAATCATCCCTCATTTGACAGAGAGACTGGGATATGTTGTCTGAAGAGAGTGAAATACTTTGTCTTTTAAGGGACAAGAACATTTTAGTTTTAGTACTAGGGTAAGCACAGTGCTGTAAAATGCTTCATTCAAACATTATAGGTATGTTAACCCTCTGAATGCCAGATGAGTATGCTGCACATTGAGAAACAATGTGTTCCGCACCCCTCTTGCACTGAAATGTTTAAATTATACCGTCAGTCACAATGGCAAGAGTGTGCAGGAGGCAAATTTTTTTTTATTGCTCTCCATGGGAAAGCTTGAGTCTTAGACTAGAGCTCTCTAATCAATGTGATACCAATAATGCCACCCAGTGATCATAATAAAAAATTGCATACAAACAAATCTCCACAAGACTGAATTTCAGTTACTTTTGAATGAAGCATATATTACTTACCAGGAAATGCCCTACCATAAAGATATATATTTTCCTAATCAAATGTTACTTCTCCTTTGTCTTGATTTTCATGTCCTGGTTAAAGCTCTACACAACAGTGGTGTACCGCTTCCCCCATTTAGTGTTGGACAGTACCTGCCATCAGCCTTTAGTCAGCTGAGAACCATGGCAGTCACAGTCCACCAACAGCTGTATACATAAAACTATTTTCCCACTTAAGAGGAAGGTGTTGAAAGATTGAAAGAATAGAAAGAGATTTCGAGGTAGCAATGAGAAAAAGTTGAGAAAAGAGGATTTTAGTCTTACCTGTTAAATCCTTTTCTCTTAGTCCATACAGGTTACTGGTAACTTTGGGTAGGCGATCTGCCCCTTTAAGTGGGCAGGAACAATTCTAGAATTCATTGCAGGAGGTGGAGCCTACCTTCCCTCCTTGGCTGCAGCTAGCCAACCAGCTCCAGAATGATTTGAGACACTAAATATTGACTAGAATAATGGAAGGGAAAGAAGACTTCTGTGAGCATGACCCCGAAACCCCCACAATCTGCCACAAGAGAGCCAAGCATGGTCCCTTGACAGGGTGGGAGACCAGTAACCTGTATGGACTAAGAAAAAAAGGATTTAACAGGTAAGACTACAATCCTCTTTTCTCTGTCATCCAATACAGGTTACTGGTAACTTTCGGATGTCCAACCATTGAGTTTCCCAGAGGTGGGAAGTAAGGCAAGGACCAGGCGCAAGGCCCCCAAAGTCACCAGAGCAGATATGAACCATCAGATCAGAGACAGCCCAACAAAACAACTGAAGTGTCAATGGACACTGAACAGGGGAAACAACACCCAAGAACTCTTACACAGCACATGGACTAGAGCCAACAGGGCTCAAAAGTGAAGGAAACACCAAGAACCGAAGAAGATACTAGCCAGGCAAGACTGCCTGGATCTTCTTCCCAAAGCTGGCGTCAGCCGATACCAGCACATCAACATGGTAGTGCTTCGAAAAGGTGCACACAGACGACCAAGTGGCAGCCTTGCACAACTGATCAGCAGAGGCCTGATTCTTGTAAGCCCAAGAAGCTCCAATAGATCTGGTAGAATGAGTCGTAACCCAAAAGGGATCGGGTTTCTTCCTCAGGTCGTAAGCCTTACGAATAGTGAACTTGATCCAAGACGCAATAGTCACTTTGGATGCGGGTCTTCCTGCCCTGGGGCCCTCAGAAATGAAGAACAGCGTGTCAGATTGTCTAATGGGCTTGTTGCAATGTACGTAAAACTTAAGACAATGCACCACATCTAACGAGTGGAGATCCCTCTCCTTGTCAGAGGCAGGTTCAGGGCAGTAAGAAGGCACCACAATCTCCTGATTAATGTGGAACTCAGAGACCACCTTCGGGAGGTCAGAGCATGTAACTCCACGACATGGCGAACAGACACAATTGCCAGGAGAAAGACTATTTTCCACATCAAAAGGCATAGAGGAATAGTAGCCAAGGACTCAAAGGGAGGGCGCTGAAGGACGTCCAAGACTAAATTAAGGTCACACTGAGAAGCGGGAGTCTTAAAGACAGGACGAGTATGAGCAGCACCCTGGAAGAAAACCTTGATATCAGGAAGAATAACAATACTCCTCTGAAAGCAAACAGAGAGAGCAGAAGTATGAACCTTAAGAAGACCAGGACCGTAGGCAGATCAAAATCCTGAGAGCGGTCCCTATCAGCACACCAAGATAGGAAGGTCAACCAAACACGATGGTAGGCCTTGCAAGAAACCGGTTTGCGGGCACTAAGCATAGCAGCCACCACACTAGAAGAAAACCCCTCCTTCTTCAGTACTGAGGATTACATTTCCAAGCTGTCAAAGTCAGAAGAGAAACATCCTTCTTCCACAGGTAACGCTGTAGAAGAAGATCCGAACGGCAAGGGAGCTGGAATGGCTCCACCACTGACAGATCCAGAAGCTCCGGAAACCAAGCATGCCGAGGCCAGTAAGGAGCAATTGCAATGACTGGACAGCGCTACAGTCTCAATTTCCATAACACCCTGTGCAACATGGGAAGGGGAGGAAAGATGTAAGCCAGAGGAAATAACCAAGGAATGGACATGGCATCCACCGTTAGAGCTAGAGGATTCCTCCAGCGAGAGCAGAACCTTGGGACCTTCCGGTTGTGTCTTGTCGCCATCAGGTCGATACAAGGAAGACAGCACTTCTGAACAATGAGGGAGAACACCTCTGGGTGCAGTTCCCACTCTCCACTGTCCACCGCGTGTCGACTGAGGAAGTCTGCCATGACTTTGTCTACGCCAGGAATGTGTTCTGCGGATATGGCAGGAACGTGTTCTTCTGCCCAGGACAAAATAGACTTGATCTCTAACCAAGCAGCGAGACTTCTTGTTCTGCCCTGCTTGTTGATGTAGGTCACGGCCGTGGCATTGTCAGACTGTACCTGGACTGGGCATTCTTTCAGCTGGGGAGTCCAATGACGAAGGGCATGGAATATCGCCCGTTGATGGGAAGGAGAGATTCCTCCAGAGACTACCGACCTTGTGCATTCAGGCACCCCAGAACCACTCCCCATCCAGAGAGGCTGGCATCTGTCGTCACCATGGTCCAGAAGGATACTAGGAAGGAGTTGCCCTTTAGCAGTTTGGAGAGGTCAAGCCACCAGGACAAACTCAGTTCTACATTAAGAGGAAGTGACACTGATGTCTTCATAAGGTCTGGCTGACCCCTGCACACCTGGATCACAAACCTCTGGAGTTCCCTGGTGTAAGTCATGGCAAATGGGACCGCTTCTATCGTGGAGATGACAGCTTCTTGGCTGGAGCTGGATCGAGAGCCAGAACAGCAGATACTCTTTGGGTGATCTGGTGAGCCACATCCTCCGTGAGAAACACCATGCTCTGCTGAGTGTCAAAGAGAAGGCCCAGGAAGACCAGATGCTGCGATGGGACAAGATCCAACTTGTCCATGTTGATGATCCACCTGTGATGGGTGACAGCATGAATGCAGTCCTGAACCTGCAGATGAAGAAGTTCTGCAGAGGGGGCTTTCAGAAGCAGGTCATCCATGTATGGAGTAACTCTGATGCCGTCCTGGTGGAGGACGGATACTAAAGCTCCCAGGACACGGTTGAAGACTTGAGGAGCTGTAGTCAGATCAAAGGGAAGAGCTGAAAACTGAAAGTGCCTTCAGTCACAGGCAAATCTGAGATACTGCCGGCTCTCTGGATGAATGGCAATGTGTAGATATGCATCCTGAAGATCCAGAGAAGAAAGGAATTCCCCCAGGGACATAGCAACAATCACCGTCCTTAGGGACTCCTGGTGATAATGAGTCCTGATCACAAAGGAATTGAGATCTTTCAAATCCAAAATGAGACAACAACCGCCATCCTTCTTCGAGACCACAAAGAGGTTTGAGTAAAAACTCATACCTCTGTCCTGAACTGGAACAGGCTCCAGAACATCCTTGTCCAGAAGAGCCTTAATAGCGCCATTGAACAGACGGCATTTCTCTGCTCCCTGTGGCATATGAGAGGGGAAAAAAGCAAAAGGGAGGAAGAGAGACGAAAGGGATCCTGTACCCTTTCATCACCATCTGTAAAAACCACAGGTCCACCCCTGAACTCTCCCAGATGCTGTGTTAGTGACGCAGACGACCACCCATAGCCAAGTGGGGACACGGGTTTGGCGAGTCATGCCGAAGAAGTCTTGGAAACCTTAGGCTTGGAGTAGATCTTGGGCTTCCATTGCTGTTTGGTCTTGGAGGAAGCACATGGAGCTGATGGAACCGCCTGGTTCGCCGGCTGTGCCTCAGTCTGGAAGGGACCAAAAAAATCTGTTACGCTTGAGACGAGTTTTCTTCTTGGTGACCAAGGGCAGATGAGTACTCTTACCCCCTGTGGCCTCACTAATCAGATCCTTAAGATCTGGCCCAAATAAGGATGTACCCTGAAAGGGAAAGGAAAGCAAGGCTTTCTTGGAAGTACTGTCAGCAGACCAGATCTTGAGCCAAAGAGCTCGTCTGGCATCCACCGACATGGTAGAAAACCATGCTACCAAACGGATGGCATCAAATAAGGCAGCAGAAACATAGTGCTGGGCCTCAGAGATGCTGTCAAGAAGCCGCAACATATCCGAAGAAGGAGCACCCTGACGTACAGCCAGGGTGAGCTGTTCAGTCCAGAATGCAATGGCCCGGTAAACCCATGCTGCAGCAAATGCTGGATGCACGGCAGTGCCAGCAGTAGCAAAAATGGACTTGAGGGAAACCTCAAGCTTCTTGTCAGTCTTTCAGAGCGGACGAATCAGAAACTGGCAATGCAGTAGACTTAGATAGCCTGGATATAGGAGTATCCACTTTGGGGGGATGAACCCATTGAGCAAGCGTTGCCTCAGAAAAGGGGTAAAGCTTAGCAAACTTCTTGGAAACAGAAGGCTTTCTGTCCGGAGATTTCCACTCATCAGACACAAGGTGGTTAAGAGTGGGGTTAGGTGGAAAACAAGTAAGGGGCTTTTTAGGCTCCTAGAAAACATCAGAGGGATCTGAAGGAACCTCCTGAATTAGGGGAATGTTCAGGGTGGTCAAGACAGCCCTGATCAGGCCATCAGCCAAAGGCTCAAGATCAGCCTCAAAGGGGTCCCCAAAAAACTGAGAGGAGCCTACAGCAGAACATTCCTCAGGCCTGGCCCCAAACTCCAACAGATTAGACATACTCACAGTGTAAACAACTTTTAGATAATGAATCACCCAATTACAGTGTGAAAGATTAAAATGTCACCCCAGAAATCGCTAAAATATACTTATCTGGCAGGGAAGGGTTAATCTGCAGAGGAGAGAAGGAGAGTCCAAGCCCTGCATAAGATACTCATTCTAGAAAAGGAACAAAATGGCTGCCACAGCAGGAGCCATTCAGAAATGAGCGCACGAAGCAAGTGCTCATGGGAAATGTAGTTTTCCCAGAAAAGTACCCCAACAGTGCCCAAAGCCCCCTGAGCCCCCCAACACACTTGCAATGGTAACTGGATGATAGAGCAAGGTTAGACAATTAAAATGAGCCCACTCTGAAGTCGCTACTTTGAGCAGTTGCAGAGATATGTCCCAAACTGTAAGTCCCATAGGAGTAAATGGAGAAATGGTGTCTCTGCGGTAAAGCGCGCCTTTACTCAAATTTTGTCAAAGTGAAAACTGTGAAATAAAATTACATGAAACATCACTAGAACAAGTTAGAAGACCCAAAAACACTGAACCCAGTAGGGAAAGTGACAATAACCCCCCAAAAAAGATGCAAACCAGCAGCTAAAGGGTTAAGTTACCACATAAACCTGCTCCAAATACCCAACAGACATACACATAGATACAATGAGTGTAGGAGTGTGCAGTAAGAACTCCCAAGGAAAAAAACCCTGTGCGGAGGGACACTGTGGGACATGTGGACCTGCAGCACTCAAAGTGTTGCTCACCTTTCCTGCAGATCTTCTGTCTTCAGATCACCATGTATCAATAAGAAGCCTCGGTGGGCAACTCCTGAGGAAAGAACTTATACCCAGATTTTCCCCCCAGGTCTTAAAGTCCACAAAAAGCACCTGGATACTGAACTAGCCACATCTAAGAGGATTGTCAGTTATGGTAATCCACCTAATGGTGGTATTCCATTTCTAACAGAAAAATAAAAAAATTCTAAAACTAAAGCAGAACTGTACTCTTGCCCGTGTCTTCACCAAAGAACAAATCTTTCTGGAGGTAGTTGGCTAGCTGCAGCCAAGGAGGGAAGGTAGGCTCCACCCCCTGCAATCAATTCTAGAACTGTTCCTGCCTACTTAAAGGGGAGGATCTCCTACCCAAAGTTACCAGTAACCTGTATTGGAAGACAGAGAAAGACAGATAACGAAAGGAAAACAGGTTTCTGGAGGAAGACAGAGAGAGACAGATGTTGTGGAGTGAGACTGCTGTTAGAAGGGAAGTCAGTCACACCCTAGAGTGGAGACAGAGAGAGAGAGAGAGCTGCTGGAAGAGAAGTCACATCCTGGGGGTGGAGAGAGAGCTAGCTGTTGGAAGGGGAGTCACATCCCTGAGTTGGAGGGAGAACTAGTTTTTCTATGGGAAGTCATATCTTGGGGTGTAGAAAGAACTGGTTGCTAGAAGGGGAGTTACATGTTATGGGTAGAGAGAGAAAGCTAATGGAAGAGTCAGGTCCATGGAGTGGAGAAAGAACTGCAGAAAGGGAGAGAGAGTTGGCTATTAAAAGGGGAGTCTGTTGGTGGAGAGATCTGCTGGAGATCTGCTGGAAAAGGTGCTGCATCCTGGGGGAGACACAGAGCTAGACAAACCAAATACATATATCTAAATAATTCATAAACTATAATTTATGAATGGCTAATATACGTATAGGCAACTTTGAAAGCCCTTACAAAATCACCTGAGTCATAATAAAGTGTTAGTTGCACTTTCAATATACCACACTTTTGATCCAGCAAATACACTCACTGATGCATACTTTGGGTCATTTGTGTCCCCGTATTTTTTGAGGCTATACAAGCCATTGGACGCTCAAGAAAATGTGAGTACCTGAATGATCATAAGTGTGTACCAGAACGTGTATTCCCTTGATAAAAAACATTTGGCGCTTAAAAGCATGTGTGGAGATACAAACTCAATTTCATTGGGGTCAAGAGAGACAGCTAGCTGAAAGATTCTGGTGGTGGAGAGAGAGTTAGTTGCTGGAAAGTGAGTCAAAGGGGTGGTGAAAGAGAGCTGGCTGCTGGAAATGGGGGAAGTTATGTCATGGGAGTTGAGAGACAGAGAAAGAGAGAAGCTCCCAGAAAAGAGAGTGCACTGTTGGAATGATGAACGATTGAGTTATAACTTGTATTGCTCTCCCATGTGGCTCATAGGAGTCCAAAAGGTTGGGGACATTAGCTGAATGTAAACCTAAACCTCTTCTTAAAAATAAGAGGTTACTAAATACAATTTTTCCCAAACCTTACCATGGAACACACATAATGTGTAAAATGTATAAACTGTTCCAGCTAATCGTTTTGGTGCATTGTACTTCAGACCTCTCTAGCATGTAATGGTGTTAAAGGAACTCTCTCTAGGATTTTGGAAAAAAGGGATCAAGTATAATCTATGTAGACAGATGCCTAACTCGGTTTTGTTTATTTATAGATGTAGTCTTATATTTTATATAGCACGTTATATAAATACTTCGCTATAATTATAATTTACTACCAGTAGAAAATGGTTTAGCATCAGAGTTTACAGTTGAGACAATCGCACAGATATGAATTATTATCTTGAGAAAGCATCCAGATAGAGTAATAGAATTCAAGAAACAAACTGTTTATCTAAAAGATATATACATTCACTTTGGTAAAACTGATGCCACTGGTTGATTACATGATAATAATTTAATGGTACACTTTCAGAGATTACCTACTGTGCAAAAAGTGCTGATTCCTAAAACAAGAATACACTTTCAATAAGCATTGCAAATATATTAATTCATACAATATTAGTGGAGAGGGCCAGCTTTCAGACATTTGGACAACTGCATCTCTTCCTCCACCAAGCTGCTTGTGCTCCTAATGTGGGGATAACTGGGTGAACTCTAAAGTGGATTTTCAGTAAATTAAAGTTCTGTTAAGAGTGAGTCAGTGAAACATAGGGGGTTAGGTTCACTTTTAAAACGCTGCGGACGGTACAGCATGCAAGTACACGGCGCATTAAGCATGTCGCCATCAGGGATCAATTCCTGTAGAAAAAAGTGTGGGAACTCACCCAACATCCCCTCCCCCGCCCAAAATAAGTATGTATGGCTCACGTCAAGTGTTTCCCTCTCTATATGTGTGTGTGTATCATTGCATGTATGAGTGTGTCTATCTCACTCTATGTATGTCAGTGTATATGTGTGTTGGAGTCGATATGTGTGTATGTCTGTTGCATGTATCTTTGTCGCTATCACTGTTGCATGCATGCACACACATTGCCCCCGATCATCTCCACGTTGCCCTCACATTACCCCCCATCCACTCCACATTGCCCCATCATCTCCACATTGCCCCATCATCTCCACATTGCCCACACATTACCCCATCATCTCCACATTGTCCCCCATCATTTCCTCATTGCGCCCACATTGCCCCCATCATCTCCACATTGCCCCCCATCACCTCCACACTGCCCTCACATTTCCCTCCATCAGCTTCAACTTGCCCCCATCAGCTCCACTTTGCCCCCACCAGCTCCACTTTGCCCCAAACAGCTCCAACTTGCCCCCATCAGCTCCAACTTGCCCCCACCAGCTCCACATTGCCCCACCAGCTCCACTTTGCCCCATAGGCTCCACATTGCCCCCACCAGCTCCAACTTGCCCCCAGCAGCTCCACTTTGCCCCCATCAACTCCATATTGCCCCATCAGCTCCACTTTGGCCCTCATCAGCTCCAACTTGCCCCCCCTCTCAAAAACTGCCTCCCATGAGCTACAACTTGCCCCCCTGTGTTCGTTTCCTACCTCTCTGGTGGTCCAGCGGCCTGGCAGGAGGGGTCTGTGCCTCCTTTGGCACAGACCTGTAACAGCTAGAGCTCCCGAGTGGTTTTCTCTTCAGTAATGCAGAGAGCGCTGGGAGATGATGTCATCTCCCAGTGGTCTCTGCATTACTAAAGAGCCGAGGGCGATGAGGGAGCTCAGTAGCTACAGATCGAAGGCACAGACCTGACTGTGTTATGGTGCCGGGTGGGCGAGTCCTGCTAGTGGGAACGGCGTTTCTGCTCTAGAAAATGTACAGGAACGTTGTTCCCACGCGTTCCTGCAGGACTTGAGCCCTGGTCGCCGTGTTGAAAAAGGTGACATGAGAATCTCGCCCTGCATCAATATTGCAATGTCTCCTCCTTGCATCCATTAGTGCCCGCATACCTGGCTGATTAAATATGATATCTCCTGAAGGTTATTCCTAGTCAAGAAAGTGTTATAACTCTAAAAAAAAAAATATGTGTTTGGTGTCATGAGAGTCAGCTGTGTTCACCTGAAGACAGAAGCACAATAGGTTTGAACCCTGCAAGTGCCACAGAGATACCACCGACATTCAGTATGAAGCAGAAGTCAGTGGTATCACTGACTATGTCATTTTTATATAACACTAACTATGTCATTTTTTATAACACTGTTTCTTGACTAAGGATAACCTTTGGGAGATATCATATTTAATAAAAAAGGTATGCAGGAACTAATAGATGCAAGCAACATTTAAAGACGCGACATGAGAATCTCGTGCTATTGATGCAGGGCGAGATTCTCATGTCACTCTTTTTAACACTGTGACATGCTTAATGCTCCATGTACTTGCATGCTGTTTTGTCCAACATTTTAAAAGGATACCGGGGGTTATGCATTAAGGTGTGATAGGTAGATGATAAAGTGAATATGACTTTTCCAGTGATATCACTTCTACAATTCCTATGTTATTCTACTGAGCCACTGTAGCTTTGGATATATAAGTGCATAGATTCTATAGACTAACATAATAAGTGGAGAAGTGATATCACTAGAGAAGTAATCTCCAAGTTATCACCTCTTTATCCCTCCTTTTTAGCATAACCCCCATAGTGTACTATAAAAACAATTAATGCATCTGCAAGAAGGGTTTTGCTAGTTCCAAAAGCTGGTCAGGTTTCTCTTCATGTTACATTTGCCAGATTGGTTAATAATATATAAACACAAGTTGTGTGTGGCATTCTATAATCTGTGTTTGGCATTGCTTTCAACTTGATCAGTACTGTGGAGCCAAAATTTGTTGCTGACACTCTCTAATGCAGAACTCTCAAATCTGGCATATCCTATAATCTGGGACTCTAAATATATTGTCACTTCTAATCAGGATCTAACTAAACTAGCATATTCTACAACTGAGATTTCTGAAATGAGTATTTTTGATCCAAAATCTTTTAATCCAGATAACTGTAAACTTTCTAATCCAGTAGTTTTTGATCTAGAAATGTCTCATATGGAATCTCTTAAATTACAGAAAATTCACATGTGCCCTGAAGTGCAGATTAGGAAGGTATGATTTGAATTCACTGTCAAATAACTTGCAAAGTCAAAGAAAATAACCATTCATATGTTATATACCTAAAATACACTAAATTTGTTTTTTCAATGCACATATATATTTGTGGATGTGAGCATGTGTATCTGTACCCATGTGTGTCTGTTTCTCTGTGCGTGTGTGTGTCCATGACTAAATGTGTGTACATGCGTGTGTTTGTGTGTGTGTGTGGGGGGGTAAATATATACGTGTGTGGGTGTACATGTGCCTGTCTATACCTGTGCCCATGTATGTGTGTGTGCATGTCCATACATGATTGTGTGTACGTGTACGTGTGTGGATGTGTACCTGTGTGCGCGTGCGTGCCCATATATGCATGTGTGTATACATGTGTGGATGTTCGCCTGTCTGTGTATGCGTGCATGTGTGTATATACCCATGTGTGCCTGTGTGTGTCCATCCATGCATAATATGTGTTTGTGTGTGTGTGCCCTTGTATATATGTTTGTGTGTGTGTGCGTGTGCCTGTCCGGAGTAATGGATCTATATAATGGAAAAGGGTACTAGATACAATGAATAGCGTCCATAGAGTAGTAGTAGGCAGGGCTAGTCAATTGTTGGACTTCCATCTGTAGGGGATTACAACTCCCACCATCCCCAATGGATATTTGTGGATGATGGAATTTGTAATTGCCAACATGTGGAGGACAGACAGTTGTCTGCTCCAGTAGTAAGGGCTAAAACAGTAAATTAATTAAGAACTCTTGGTATTGGCATGTTTATTCTAAGGAATAAATATGTCTGAGCTGTATAATCAGTATATGAGCAGACAATATGGACCAGTTGGTGCCCATCGCCCATTAAAATATACGATTCTATGGATAATAATAGATCTATTATTGTCAAAATCTCTTTTGATGAATACAGTGTGCTATAGCTGATAGAATTAGGGGCAATTCAGAGGGAATATTGAATCAGTCTGCTTTTAGTGTATTGCAGAGTATTTTCACTGTATCTGTACGGACATCTACATTACCTCTAGGATTATTAACCTAATGAGAAATTGGTAACTCAGACTTTCTGAGGTGATGCAAGGGGTAGATTTACAAGGAGGCTGTCACATACACTGGTGCTTTTCCTGAACTCCTTATTTTAACGCTTTAAGGATCAATGTGTGTTGCGCACCACTCTGGACCTTAAAAGGTTAAGGGTTAACAATACTTACCTTTGGGTTCCAGAGGAGTATGCAACAAATTTAAAAACAATTACAATTTTCTTTTTTTTTTTTCATCACTTGGAAGCTAGAACAGGACTTAACAGAACTTAAAACTGTCACTCAGTCACAGTTCCAAATCTGATCCCCTTAGATTGTTTTTCAGAGCCATGGGTGCATCTTCTCTTTACATTATTTCTCATTTTGAGGGTTTATGCCTATTGCGAAGACCTCAGTGAAGATCAGTAAATTCAGACATCTGAAGATGCAATGCAAACAAATATAAAACCAATTTCTACATAAAAGACTCCTACCCTAGTGAGTTATTCTGTTACACCAATCAAATACCTTCTATATTTACCCTCTGTCTAAAGGACAATGAGCTTGTTTTTACAAAGTCAGCTCCAATGGGAGCAGACATAGTAAAAATGCTATGGTGTGTACATGCATGTGCCTTCTGTGGTGTGTGCGTGTGCCCAAGTGTGTGTGTATGTGTGCCAGTGTGTGCGTGTTTGTGTGCGTGCATATGTGTGCAAGTGTGCCCGCGATGCTTCCTTAAAAAACCTATTCCTACAGGAAAAGACCTAGCAAAGGGGCAAATATAATGTTGCTCTTTAATCATATGAGTGTGAGAGGGGTATCCAATGCATTGATATGCAATGCTTTGGATATCCCTCCAGTACTCCAAGGGTTAAGCTCTGAGCCTTCACATTCCCATTACAGCTTGTTCACATCTCTTGAGATCTGAGCTGCTCATTATTTGTCATTACTAGATCTGGAATAATTAACGGTTTACTTTTTATGCGCAGCTGCCATAATTCAGACTGCATTATTTATAAAAGAAAAAAAGAAAAAAAAGAAGGAAAACAAAACAATTTTCGGTTAAATCATATTTTGCTCTAAAAATAACTCAAAACAATAGTATTTTTTGGAATATAGTACAGTCATGTGCCTGGGGTGTATTCAGCTCTGTATTAAATCAAATCAAATTAATGTACATTACCCACAGTTCTCCAATAACACAGATGTAGGACAGATTTGGAAAGGCCCTTGTTCCAAACCTGATTCTCCACTAGAGTCTTAACCTTCTGAGTTCCAGAGGTTGTGCAATGCATTGTGGAGCTATCTGTTGCATAATGCTCTGGCACTTAAAAGGTTAAGTGACTGGAACCAAATGAGTTGCAAGAAAAGTCAGCTGCGAACATTAGTAGAGGAAAACCATATGTACTCTGTATCACAATCTGGTGGATGAAATCTGCACTGGAATGAATATAAATAAATTGGTTGATACTAACCCAATGGGAATTATTTCCTAGGCATAAGCGGTTCTTATTTTTTCTGACGGTAAATGTTTTTCATGCAGCAACGAGGTGTATATATATATATATATATATATATATATATATATATATATATATACACACCTTGTCTGCCTTTAGTCCTCAACTTTTCAGAACAAATAGTTGTAAATGGCTAGAAAGGGTCAACTGTCTTTATTACATTGAAAAACTGAAACTAAGTCGACTACAGCTAAGATAAAATACATACAAATAATCTATATGGATGCACTTGACTGCTGTATGAAGAACACCTATCTAGTCATATCATTCTATTAAACAAAATACTAGTCACTTATATAATCCCCTTTATTTTTGAGGAAGTAGGTGGGGATGATATATCACCTGCCCCAAATGTCAGCCTAGTCCTGATCCTGAAGTAAAATCTTCTGCTACACAACAAAGTATACCAAATGTCCTTATGCACTAACATGCTGAGGTAAACCAGTTGCACAGTAATGTACACTCACTGATTTAAAAAGGGATTTTAACCCAGTTAATGTTAGTGATGTATCCAGCTTAAGACCTCTCAAGTTTTCAAGAGGTTAAAAAAACTATTTTATCAAATGGGATATGTTTAATTATTCACTATGGTACATTTAGTATGCTTCAAAACTATTGCACTTTTCTTTTGTACCTAATGCCTTCAGAGTCAAAGATAAAACCAACTATGTCTATTGTAAAAATAAACTTTGCACATTATGTAAATAAAGACGGTCATGCAAAAGTCAAAGATATGAATTCAATGATATACTAGAAAACTGTGTGATAAGAGTATTAAAATGAAACTTGTAAGGCCTACGTTGATAACTCTTAAGCCTAGGCCTCACGTTATCTCAGGACAAAGCAAATCGTGGTAAGTCAGCTGTCCAATACAAAGCTAGCATTGTGCAGCTTTATTTATGTCTTGTGTAAGATTCTGGGTTCAAGGGCTACACTTTTATGTTGGTTTTATTTACATGTGAAATTTTTTCCAAGCGATACAGGGAAATGGATACCATATGCTCCCCAGCTGTTTTGTTCTGACAGGAACCATTAAAGGCAGTGCATAGAAATGAATTCTGTCTAAGCCTTATGAAAACACTTCTTTCTGCACAAACGGTCTGGCCAGCGGGGAAGACTCGGCTACACTTTCAGCTTCTTGTCAATCTCTAGCAGACACGGATCCGCTGTTCTGGCTTATAACCTGAATATGAACTTCACTGCTCCAGCTTTTAGGCGCTACTGTTTATTTATTCCTTTGTTTAGAGCAAATGGAATAAGGCCTACTGTACAAGCCAAAGCAGCCTAAGTTTTCCCCTTGGATTCTAGAGCTGTCTCCAACACTTTGGGTTGAATGTACAAATTTACCAAGCTCCACTGGGTTAGCCTCTAACACCAATGCATGTATTTATGTATGTATATTTTTATTTATATAGCACCAACAGGTGCACTTAGCACTTCACAGTTTACATTTTAGTATGGAGGGGATACAATAAGTGCAGTAAAGTAATTATACAGATGATTATCATAAGGGGTAGACAAAGTATGCATACAATCTTACAATCAAGGATGGGTGAGATGGGTAGAAGAGAAATTTATGGCAGTGCATATGAGATAATATTTACATTTTATAGTAGTGCTATATTTAAATGATGTTCTTTTAGCATAGATTTGAACTTGTTGAGGGTTGAGGCTTGGTGAATATGCTGGGAGGTAAGGAGTTCCAGAGTTAGGGAGAAGCAAAGGGAAAAGGCCTTCAGTCGCAATACAGCAATAGCGATAAGAGACGCAGAAAGCCGTCCACTATGAATGGAGCATAGAGTATGTGCAGGTATATGGAAGGATATCACCAATGAAATATAGGATGGGGACAAGTGCTGGAGATAATTAAAGGTAATGAGAATGACTCTGAATGTTATACATTGGGAAGCCATGCCACTGATGTTAGTAGTGTATGGATGAGTAGCATTCCGTTGGCTGATTAAAGACCAGACATATGGGTAGCCAGAGGCATAACTGGGAACTTCCTCTCCTCTCCTTGAGCCTCAAGAGAGGCCTCATGTGCTGCCAACCGGGGGATGAAAATATGTGTCATAAAGGGAGTGGGGCTTAATTGGGTGGGTGGGGCTTACCATCCTTGTTTTATAAAGTGGGTGAGAAATGTATAGAACAGGGTGGGAAGGAGAAGTGGGCAGGACGTAGGAAGAACAGGGTGGGAAAGAGGAGAAGTAAGCATAGTTTAAGAAGAAACGAACCGCCGCTGTAGAATCAGCCTCTGTCCCGAAAGACCCAGTAATTAATTGTAAAAAAAGGAGTCTCTGGGGAAGATTTGGAGATTTCCTAGGTATGCAGAGAAGTCTCCAATGCATAGCTTCACCATATGTTGGAGACCTCTATAGAATTTAAGGGATTAAAAAATAAATGAGACTTTGGGGAAATCTTATTTGTCATTGGGGCTTCCAGCCAAGCTTTAGGAGATAGAAGAGCTTAAGAGAGCTTTGTTGAGCCCCTGGGCCTAACTGGGACCAAGGGAAGGCACAGCGTGCTCAACCTGACTAGAAGGTTCACCTTGTATACTTGGTATGAAAAGAGGGGAAGTACTGGGTAAGGGGGGTTTGCGATGTGATAAGACCAGTGGGAGAGGGGTTGCTGTCTGGTATACATAGGCTTGTAGCTCCTCCCACAAATTCAGACAATACCTTCTACTTGTCTGCTATGACTCTTAATCTCTTGGATCCGTGAGACTTCTCCAAAGTGTTTTGAAGTAATGTATTGAAGATTTCTCTAGCATAAATGGTGTTAAAAGTCACTGGAATTCAAACAATGTAAAGATATTCAAATAAAATGATTCTTTATAAATGCAAATGCCTTTGTTTATGTTCATATGTAAAATATTCTTTTTTTTTCCAAAACAGCTTTTCAAGCCTAAATAGTAAATCTGCACAAAGACGTCTACGAGCAGAAAAAGTCTTTTATGTGCAACACAACTGATAAAGGGACTGGAGGATCCAAGTTATAAAGAGAGACTAGCCAAACTGGGTTTGTTTACATTAGAGAAGAGACTTCTAAGTAGTGATATGATTACCATTTACAAATACATTCAAGGTCAATACAAAGAACTATGCAATAATTATTTACGCAAAGAGCTGAGCTAAGAACAAGAGGTCATCCATTAAGACTAGAGGAAAGGCGCTTCTGACTAAAACAAAGACAGGGATTCTTTACAGTAAGGGTGGTAAAGCTATGGAAGTCTTTGTCTCGGGATGTTGTACTTGCAGTTAATACAACTGCTTTAAAAAAAGCAATGGATACCTATCTAGCACAGAACAATATAGAGAATTATGACAGATGGCTTCAATGCAGATAGGATGTTGATCCAGGGATCTATCTGATTGCCATTTGAAGTCAAGAAGGATTTTTTTTTCCCACTTGGGGCTAAATTAGAAATTGTTCCAGAGGGCTTTTTTTTTGCCTTCCTCTGGATCAGCAGGGATGTTTTTGGCATGGGCTGGACTTGATGGATGCATGTCTTTTTTCAGCCCATTAACTATGTTACTATGTAAAATGCAAATGGTGATAATGGAAGTTAAGAAAATTTAGTGCAGTTCTGGAGCAAACCAACTGCACTGTAAAGGACAAATAAAAATTATCCATATTTCCATTTATTTAAATGGTTCTTTTAATCACTTTTGCAAAGCAATGCACTGGAAACGTCTCTATCATCCAAGGGGTTAAAAGTCCCACTTAAATCAATGGAAATGTTGATCAGTTCCATATGGTGCAGTTGGTATGCTTCAGAACTGCACCACATTTCTTAGTACATCAGCGTGTGTGTGTGTGTGTGTGTGTGTGTGTGTGTGTGTGTGTGTGTGTGTGTGTGTGTGTAATGTCTATTTTTCACATCTTCATTTTTCTGTGTGCGCATTATGGGGGTTATTCACTAAGGTGTGAAAAAGAGGTGATAAAGTGGAGAAGACTTCTCCAGTTATATCACTTCTCCAGTTTATCACTTCTCCAGTTCCTATGCTATTCTACTGAGTCTATGCACTAAGATCTCCAAAACTAAAGAAACGTTAGTGCATGGGCTCCATACAATAACATAGGAACTGGTGAAGTGATTTCACTGAAGAAATTATTTCCACTTTGTCACCTCTTTATCACGCCTTAGTGAATAATCCCCAGGGTCTATTTCTTTTCTACATTTTTTCCTTGCATGTTTTTTTTCTAAATTATTTTTTTGATTACATTTTGTACCAATTTGCATCTCATGTAAAAACATGACTTTCAAATGAGAGATCTCTCCAGCATTTAAAGGGGAACTATCACCCCTATACACGTTTGGCTAATAATTAACTAAATATAGCGTTTAGCTTGAAAACTTTTTATTTTTTTTATAAAATTCGTGGTATGGCTAAACTTAAAAGTTTAAAAATGATGGGGTGCCTTACTTTCGTACAGACTACCGCTCTGCACCTCAGTCTGTCAATCTTCCTCTGCTCCCTCCCCACGTAGCATCTCGATCCAGCCTCCTTCAATGACGTAGGATTTCTGCTTGTAAGCTGGAGCGCTCTCTGGCCAATGAGAGTGATCCAGCTTACAAGGAGAAATCCTCTGTCATTGGCGAAGGCTGGATCGAGTCACTATGTGGGGAGGGAGCAGAGGAAGATTGACAGACTGCAGTGCAGAGCTGTACCTGCAGTCTGACAGGAAGTAACAGGTGAGAGTTGGTACTGTGTTAGCCGTAGAAATACAGGAGGTGAATATAATCAAGTTGCTACCTTTACTGGCTAACTAAGCAGGAAGTAAGGCACCACATCATTTTTAGACCTTTAATTTTAGCCATACCACGAATTTTATAAAAAAACAAAACAAAACAAAACACATTTTCACGCTAATAGCGATATTTAGTTAATTATTAGCCAGAATTGTATAGGGGTGATAAAAGCTCCAATTAACTTTTTGTGTGCCATAGAGGTATCTAAAGCATTGTATTAGATACCTCTCTGGCACTCAATGGGTTAAAGCAAATTAGAAAAAATTGACTCCACTTTTATTTCATGCATATGGTCCAAAGGGATGATTAATTTAGGACTGCAAAGCACTGGAGAGTTTACAAGTAAAAGATTGTTTTAATTACTAACAATACATACAGAATATAGAACTGCTGTCAAGTGAAAGCATATGGTCAAGTAATAACTTTTATCAAGTGCATTAATATTTAAAGACATGCAATGAGTACCATATATTGACTTAACAGTTAAACCACCAGGTTCCTGCCTCATAAGTCTCTGTTTTGTGTACATATATTCCAATGACACTATTACCTACACTCAAAATCCAAGTATATCACAACCTGAAGCACTGTTACCGGGTGTCTTCTTTGAAGTTGAAAGATGGATGACTAAAAAAACAGTTCTTAAATACGGACATAATGGTAACAATGGTACAAAGAGCAAACTACTTTCATATAAAGAGATAGTAATGTCAAAATATAAATATACATAGGATTGTTCAATGTACTATTTCATAATGCATAGTATCTTTTGCAATGTCTGTATCTTTCTTCTAAATCAAGACAAAAGTTTTCCCCCCAGCCCCTTTCCATCACGTCATTCAGAGTTCACTGAGATCTGAGAAACAGTCTGGACAGATCACAATGCGGAACAATATTGTATGTGTCAGTATAAGGAAAACTCTGCTGAATGGGGCAGGATTTTCCTTAAACTGACACAATATTGTCCCTCACTGAGATCCATCCGGGCTGTCCTTCAGGTCTCGGTGAACTCTGAATGATGTGATGGAAAGGGCAGGGAGAAATGTTTAACTTGATTTACAAGGGTGTTAATGTAAATTAATGAAATCTTGGCACACTAACACCTACAGCACTACTATTATGTGCCCAGGAACTTTAGTAGTGCTTCATCTGCTGCTAGTCATGGCACTTCTGACATGTTGATGGTGTGTCTCCTAATCAGATCTGCTCGCATGCATCTTACACAGGCAACAGACAGCAATATGCTATATCTGCTTCTTCTGGCTGTTGTACTTGTCTGTTGTACAGTGTCAGTTGTACCTGTCTGTCTCTTGGGTGTCAGTCTTTAAAGTATATCTGTCAATCACAGAGGCTCATCAAGCTCCGGAAGGAACCTAGATCCTCCGCCTGCCTCTCAGTCAAACAAGATTTTGGGGTATTTGGAGTAAACCTTTCTCACTGCACACTTCCCCAAAGTCCCCAGACTCCCCTAACACAGAGAACAAATTGCCTGCCAAACAGACTCCCTAAACTAAACTCTATTTGCCTATCTTCTCAAGATACGGCTATATTCTGCTTTCTCTCTCTAACAAACATACAATGACATGGTGTGGGAACCTGAAAGCGGGACTTTCATGTAATACCAAGTCGCCATGCATTCATTAAACGCATGGCGACTAGCTTGAAAATAGATGTCTTACCGTTAAAAATAGCTGTGTCTAAAGAAATCCTTCCAGTTTGGGGACCGGAACCCAGGCTACAGCACAGACCACACTAACCTGCCCGTCAGTCCCAAACAGGCACATGCACACATAGACACCAAGGGGGGCTTGAGCACCTGCCCTTTATGTCCAAAGTGCCCTGGTGCCTTTTTAACCAAAAAAAAAAAAAGTTGCCTCGCTGTCTGCACTAATCCCCCCACTGCCCAGTCAGGTCTGTGCCTCCTTCAGGACAGACCTGTAGATGCTGCGCTCCCTCGTCGGCTCTTTAGTATTACCTCGGGAGATTACATCTTCTCCCAGAGCTCTGCATGAAGAGAAGACTGCGCGGGAGCTCCAGCAGCTACAGGTCTGTGCCAAAGGAGGCAAATACAGACCTCTCCTGCTGCTGGACCACCAGGGAAGAGGTAGGAAACGGACACTGGGGGGCAATGTGGACATGATGGGGCAATATGGATCTGATGGAGGGCAAGATGGAGATGATGGCAATGTATATGAGGGTAAGTTGGAGCTGATGGGGGCAATGTGAGGGTAGGTTGGATCTGACAGGGAGCAATGTGGAGCTGACAGGGGACAATATAAGGGCAATATGGAGATGATGGGGGGCAATGTGGAGATTAGGAGCATTGTGGAGATGGCCAATGGGTGGGGGGGCACTTCAGATTTCTGTGCCTACAGGCTCCTGAAATGTAAATTCTTCTTTTTTTTTTTTTTAAATATATTTGGAATAAATAATTATGAGAAGTGGCCTTTTTCTTCATTTGCGCCCCTGCCCCCCAAAATGTCTGTGCACGTCCCTGGCCCCGAAATGGGAAGGATTACTTTAGACACAGCTATTTTTTAACAGTAAGACATCTATTTTCAGCTAGTCGTCATGTGTTTATTGAATGCCTGGCAACTTGGTATTACATGAAAGTTCAGCTTGAAACCCTTTTTATACCATCATAGTGGGAAAAGAAGTGACAATTTCCACGAGAAGGTATATTCATTGTTACCATTGATTTCAATGCAATAAAAAAAAGGTGGAAAAAGTGGAAAATCTGCAATTTCGTGGGAAATTTCCCACTCAGCGTGAAGTGCCACTTTTCTAATTTTTCAATTTGAGTTGAAATATTTCCCCATCACTATTAGATATGCAATATGGGAGGTTGTGGTACTTGTCACAAACTCCAATAATTGTCTGGCACACACTAACATCCATCACATGTCATCAAACCACAACCCACAGCAATGTGCTCGCCAGAGGGAACATAAAGGGGACAAATCACACTAGCAGCTTTAAAGGGATAGTAATGTTTCATAATAAAAACAGCTCTAATTAATCATCATAGTATTTGGACTTTGGAGAGTGTTATTTCAATTCTTTCAGAGTTGTAGTTCCAGAGTAATTCAATGACAAAGTGTCCCCCTCCCTCCCCTTTTACTGATGTCACACTGTTCAGCTTGAGCAGAAGGGAGGTGCCCAGGTAGACTGCAGAGAGGGACAATCTTCAATTAAGATAAGGGAAAAACCTGAAAAGCTTGTCAAGGGGGGCAGGGATTTCATTGTTTTCATAGGAATAAGAGTGTCCCCTTCTGTTATCTGTCCAGTCTATGGACTGCATTCCACATCTGAGAAGAGATTGTTTACAGTAGGTAAAAGGGGTGGGAGGGGGAAACTTTGCTTGTGAATATCTCATAAACCATAAAGGTTTGAGAGATAAGACTTATATCATTCTTCATGTTTTTTAATGCCTACAAAATAAAATAAAGTTAAAACGAAGTATTACTATCCCTTTAAAGGGTTACTAATGCTTACGATGAAAAATAAAAATATGTACTAGGGCTTACCCCCCTGTGTAAAACACAGGTACCCCCACTGCTGAAAGTTGTTTTATTCAAAAGTTTTTACATCTAAACATTGTTATTACATCTCAGACGTTAACTTTTTAGGTGCAGTGTCACAGTGGCGCTGTTGCTACACCATCCTATGGAGATTTATGGTAAACTGACCAGAGCTGTCCATAGGATGGTGTAGCAACAGCACCACTGTACAATTTCAGGCCACTGAGATACTGCACCTAAAAAAATTAAAGTCTGAGCTGTGGGAGAACCCTTGTTTCAGTTAGGGGGATAAACCCTACACCATATTAATTTTACATATTAAGTATTACTATCACTTTAAATGAAGCTACGTCCACCATGTGACCATTCCCTTACTATCAACATATCTGACTGTATCATAACATCGAGTATGATAGTATTTATATTAGTGTAATATTACTCATAATGATTAATTTTACAGCGTTCTAGAGATAAGTAATAAAGAACAAAACTATGAAAGGAAATGCCTACAGAGCACAGTGTTTTTTTCTCTCAGGAAAATTTGGATAGCCTGAGTAAATGAGCAGAGAAGTGGCAGATGAGGTATAATATTGACAAATTTAAGGTTATGCATTTGAGTTGCAGGAAGAAGCATGCTACACATACACTAAATGGGAAACTGCTTGGGGAATCCTTGTTAGAGAAAGATTTAGGTGTTCAGATAGACAACATACTTCAAAAACAGTGTGCAGTGTCACTCAGCAGCTGTAAGAGCCATTAGGGTGATATCAAGTATACAAAGGAGTGTAGACGCATGGATCCTTAACACCGTAGCATCACATGATATGCCAGCACTGTCACAGTGGTCAGGACGTTAAGGACTGGTGAAGGTCTTAGCATGCCATCAAATTCTGGGATCGCATCGTGGCTGCATGCCACGCTGCCATCCCACAATTCATTAAGAAAAAAAAGTGCAGCGGTCCTTAACACCTGGATTGGGTGGCCATTAAGGGGTTAATAAGGCTTCATTTAGTTAATATGGAGTACAGTTTGAAGCACCAGTTCTGAACGCTGCATACCCCTCTGACACTCAAAGGGTTAAAAATAGACACTACTGAACTGGAAAAAGTACAGTCATGCAACAAAGGGATTGGGAGATTTTAGTTATAAAGACAGATTAGCCATGCTGAGTTGGTTTATATTACAGAAGAGATATCTAAAGAGGGGACATGATTACTATTTACAAACGTATTTGAGGCCAACATAAAGAATTCTCTGGGAACTATTTAAAGGAGAAGTAAACTTTTTTTTTAATGAAAACATACATGTTGTAGGACTTTTCCTGCTGAATAAAACAAGGTCACTCCCACTGCTGTCACTTATTTTATTCAAACATTATAACAGTCCAAATGACCAGGAAGTGAATTTACAGAGCGTTTACTTCCTGATTGTTCTTATTGACAGGAAATGACTCAGCAGTTTCTATCACATTCATGGTAGAACTGCAAGTCACTGACTTTCCTCTCCATTAGAATTTAACAGAAAAACTAATTAGAATTTGACCACCTGAGGGCACTGATAATGTAAAAAAACACAGGTTTAAACAGTAATAACTCTTAAAATATGCATTTCTAAGCAGTGGGGGTACCCTTATTTTACTCAACATGAAACAGCATACAAAATATATTTTTTCTTAAAGAAAGTTTACTGCTTCTTTAACTATGAAACAGTGTAAAAAACAAGGGGTCATCCAATAAGACTAGAGGGAAAGGTGCTTTCAATGAAAACAAAAGCAGCGATTTTTACAGTACGGTTGTGGAATTCTTTGCTTCCGGAGGCTGTTTTGCAGATACTGTAGATGATTTAAAAATGTATTAGACAGAATATCGATCCAGTATTTTTTTTTACCCATTTGGCACTTATTTGGAAATGGCTTCAATTATTGCTGTTTTTTTGTCTTGTACCTTCAAAAAGAGTGATTTGGCAAAGGCTGAACTTGATGGACAATCTCCTTTTTTTTCAATTTCATCAATTGTTACTACACATTTTACAACAATACAATATATATAAACACACGGTATTCTGTGAGGTTTTTTTTTTTAATTTTAGTCCATGTCTTTTTAAGACAAAGGAAATAATGTGAGTATGCCCATTTCACAGAGCATACTATGATGCTAAAGTAGGGCTGCCACCCAGCTGGTATTTTACCGGGCTCTTGAACACTGGAAAAAAAAATCAACAGCCCCCTGTTATATTTAGATCACCTGTGTTCTTTAATTCACTTTCCTCCTGCTTTCCACTGGACATTTAAAAGGTATGACTGATGGTCAGCTATCCATTGGAGATTGAAATGAAAATCACCTCCAATGTAGCTTTTGTGGAATATCTGTGTGCAGTGCTTTAAACCACTGTGCAGATCTGCCCTGATGCATCTTTACTGCTTCTCTGATGAACATGGTAAAGAAGCAGCATCAGGGGGGTTATTCACTTAAGCTTGATAAAGAGGCGATAAAGTAGAGATGACTTCTCCATTGATATCACATCTCTAGTTTCTATGTTATAGTATGGAGCCTATGCACTAAGATCTCTACTTTATCGCCTCTTTATCACGCTTGAGTGAATAACCCCCCTGATGCTGCATCTTTAGTTTGCACATACAGAGAAGCAGTAACGATGCAACAGGGCAGATCTGCACAGTTTCTATGTTATTCTATGGAATGAACTAAGATTGTTCCAACTTTGGAGAAATATTAGTTCATAAGCTCCATAGAATAACATAGAAACTGGAGTGTTATCAAAGGAGAAGTCATCTCCACTTTATCACTCCCCAGGACTTTGGTGCATTAACGCGATGTGATAGTCACATGTGTGAAAAACACCATAGCCCAGTAGCTCACCTTCCACCACTGTGTGGATGTTGCCAGTTGAAATGTGCCTTAAAGGAGAGGTAAACAGTTAATAAAAAAACAAAACTTATATTTTATGGGTATTTTTCCTGGTGAGAAAAATAATGGTACTCCTTCTCCTGAGTTTTATTGCATTCAATGGGAGAGAGGAGTCACCAACAAACATTATGCAAAGAATGTGATGAGTGATGCTGTCAGTTTGAACTTTCAGGAAGTTATCCTGCTGTCACTCACTTTCTGACAATTAGAACTGTTATAACATTTGAGTAAAACAACTGCTAGTAGTGGGAGTACCCTTGTTTTACGGTATACTAATGAAATGTCACCATTTATTGGGCGACCATCAATAGAGTGTGTTAAACATTTTGCCGCAATCAAAAGTGAGACAGCAGAATGTCGCTCCAATCTAAAGAGCGACATTCTGATGTTGCACGCGTAAAAGTTGGCAAATAGAGTGCGACATTCAATGTATACATATCAATGTATGTCTCCATCTGTGCCTTAACCCACTGAGTGCCTAAGAGGTCAGCAACCCAATGCAAAGCATTGAGGACCTCTCTAGCACTCAAAGGGTAAATGAGGAAGAGTGCAGCATGGGGCAGTGGCAGTATGAGGGGTACTGGAAGAGTGCGGGGCAGAGGAAGATAACAGGTCAGGTACATTGTGCTTAACTACTAGCAAATTTAGCTTAAAAATAATCACTAAAGATATTTGCATAGGTGGGGCCACAGTGCAGTGCTCTCCTGTTACTGGAAGATAGAACACTACGGCTGAAAGAGTGAGCTGTCAATATGGAGTGAGACAAAGAGTTATTACCCTTTGAGTGCCAGAGAGTTCCACAATGATTTGCAATGCATTGCGGACCTCTCTGGCACTCAGTGGGTTAAGGCACAGATGGAGCTATACATTGATATGTATACACTGATTGTCGCACTCTATTTGGTGACCTTTAAGCATGCAACATCAGAATGTCGCTCTTTTGATTGGGGAGATATTCTGATATCACACTTTTGATTCTGGTGACATTTTTCACGTGCCTTATTGATGGTCGCCCAATAGATGGCGACATTTCAATAGTGAATCTTTTGCATAGGGGCACCTGGGATATAAATCTGGTTCTGACAGTGCCTCCATAAATTGGAATGGTCACAAAAGAAACTGCACTCAGTCTGAATGAAGCACCCTCCAGAAGTGGCACAATGCTTGCTTTAATTAGCAGAAATTGCCTATGTTTTAACTGTAAATATTACTATGCCTTTAAGCAAGTTTTACACAATGGACTGTATGCACAAAAAGAGAACTATTGTAACTCTGGGGCAAACAAACTGTACCATAAGGGAGAAATTAGAAAGTCCCAGAATTCCTATTGATTGAGATAACCCTTTGGATGCTACTCAGGTTTTTCAGCGCATTAAGGTTAACCCTTTGAGTGCCAGAGGGGTACTCAAAGGGTTACAGCTCCTATTTATGTTGACCCCTATGGTGCTGTTCCAGATTTATTTTGTCCATAAGGCCCAGTGCATTTCCTCTGATCATCTCTTGTTTTGACATCTTGAAAAGAACCCAACTGTCATTTTTGCCTCCACTGATATGACATATAAGACTAATTAAACATATAATCTCTTGAACAAAGGCAACATTCATATAGGTTATACTGTAGGGGGATTATATTATAATAAAGTGTGATTCTCCTTTAAAGGGTTAAAGGTTGTTAAGTACCATTACATTCACTTGCTAGAAGTCCAATAAAGGATTTTTCTTTCAGGGTACAAGACCTCAAAATCTAATGTACAAACATTGTTAGGGATGAATGATATGTTATCTTGTAATAAATGTGTGCTGGATAGCTTTACCACAAACCAAAATATTTGTAACAAGCAAGACACTAATTCTTCTTATCCAAATCTTTTGATTCGTTTACTATATAAACATATCCCCATCATTTATAATCTCCACATGATGGTGTTGGAAAACAGCTCCACTTTTCATAGACAATAATTGGGAAATAACTTGCTGTCTTGATTTATATTAGTTGAAATCAATTACAGAAACAAGTGAAAGGGAAGTATCACTAATGTTTTTGTCTTTATAATCCTATAAACATTTAAGCTTTAATGGAGCAGTAAATATTATCAAGAAAACCTATAGGTTACAGGGCTGGATTTACATCTCAGGAGCCTGTAGGCAAAGAAATCTGAAGCGCCTCCCCCCCCCCCCGATTTGCCATCTCCAAAATTCTCCACATTGCCCCCATCAGCTCCATATTGCCCCCATCAGCTCCATATTGCATCTCCATATTGCCCCCATCAGCTCCATATTGCCCCCATCAGCTCCATATTGCCCTCACATTTCCCCCATCATTTCCACATTGCCCTCATCAGCTCCAACTTGCCCCCATCAGGTCCATCTCCCCCCCATCATCTCCAACTAGCCCCCCATCATCTCCATATTGCCCCCATGATCATCTCCATATTGCCCCTCACAGTGCCATCATAATCTCCATATCCCCTCACATTGCCCCCATCATCTCCATATTGCCCTTCACCTTGCCCCCATGATCATTTCCATATTGCTCCTCACATTGCCCCCATGATCATCTCCATATTGCCCCTCACAATGCCTCCATCATCTCCATATTGCCCCCCATGTCCGTTTTCTACCCTGGAGAGGTCTGTCTGTGCCTCATCCTTCTTCACAGAGCTGCCGCTGCTGGAGCTCCCGCGCGGTCTTCTCTTCTGTAATGCAGAGCGCTGGGAGATGATGTCATCTCCCAGCGCTCTGCATTACTAAAGAGCCGATGAGGGAGCTCACAGCAGCTACAGGTCTGTGCAGAAGAAGGCACAGACTGAGACCTCACCATGTTGTTGCAGGCCGCGGGCGCCAAGTAGGGGATCCGAATGACAGGTACCCCTCTGTGGGGTGCACCTGTAGGCAGATGCTTACTCTGCCTAATTACAAATCCAGCCTTGATAGGTTATATGAACTCTCCTTCTGAGAAAAACAAAGGTTCACTATTGAAATAGCGACATTTCAATAGAATACCTGCAAAAGAGGCTCCCTAAAGTCTGCTCATGGCTACACCTCCATTAATCACATGACCCCACCCCCAGTCCCATCCACTATTGCCCGACACAGAAAATCCCCCTGGCCTATAACAAGCAAGGATGAAAATAGCTTTAACCCCTAGGTTGCTAGAGAGATCTCCAACGTGCAATGTGTTCTGAGATCTCTCTAGCATCAAAGGGTTAAATAATAACCTGTCAAGAGGTATATAAACTGCTGCAGGCATGCTGAGACTGCTCTGGCCACACCCATAATTCAGAATGTGGGTGTGGCCAGCATAGCCGATGTGCCCCCCAAAATTTGAAGCTCTACGCAATTGCCTTGTCTGTCTAATGGGAAATCAGAGCACTGTTTTGTTTATTCTCTATAGAGTGTTTTTCAGTGACCAAATGAATGATACAGCTCCCATTAATGGAGTTATGGCTGTTTTATGTAGCCCTACAAAATGTATCTTTCAGAACAGGAGTTACTATCCCTTTAAAGAGTTCTTTATATTACTGAAACTTGTGGAATGAAAAAAATACCTGTCACATGTTTTATTTTCATGTATTTATTACTATTCCCTCCACCACATTCTACTCCATGAAGCTGGGGCCTGCTTTACCCTGTAAAGGCTTGACCTACCAAGTACCTGTATTTATGAAACTATATCCTCCAATCACTCCAGACATGAGGTGATCTTGTATTTGTTATTCTTTGTTTCCTGTAACATGAGAAAGGCTCCTGCTGAAACTATATTAAATATAACAGCCATGGCTGGAGGTCATTATTTTTTCTTCCTGATAATTAGCTTAACTCCTACTTTATTTAGCAGATGAAAAAAGTAGATAGGCCCCCATGCAGATCTTTCACAATAGTAATACTGGAGATTGTGGAGAGTGTGTCAGCCAATCATATATGACTGACACACACGTGGGATGACCTTTTAACCACTATAATGTTGCATATAGTGTTTGTGGGGTAATGCAGCAAAATCCGTTTGGGTGTGATCCCTCTGCAGATAGTTCAACACATCTATTTTATCTTGAGTGCCAGCGGGGTAAAGCACCACATTTTTTTATTTTTTTGGTGGTGGTGCGTTAGAATCACTCTGTAATTTTCAGTATGTGGGGAGACATGTTTTGATCTTCTAGTGACTTTATTTTGGATATTTTTTCCTCTGAGAACAATGATTCTCAAATCAGCAAGTCAGGCTTTCAGGGTATCCCAAATTAAGCACAAGCAACACAATCACAATAACCAGGCCACTGATTCATTTTCTGTGATTAACCCTCTGGGTGCCACAGGGGTATCCAATGCATTGAGATTCTCCTCTGGCACCCAAAGGGTTAAGCAGGGATATAATGAAAACCTAACCCATTGGTGTGCCCAAGGACTAATGTTGACAAACACTGGAAAAGAGCATTTATCTTTGATTATTTTTTCTTGTTTTATATATATATTTCCTAAGGTAGAAAGCAATTACCCTATATGTAAAGATATGTAAGCTGTCAACATGAACACCAAATTCCTTCACTCTGAGAAAGGCAATTATTAAGGGCTGTGCCATATTAGCCGATGAGAGATTACAATTATTTTGTAAAATAACAAAAGTGTTTAAATTGATACCTTTAAAAGGTAATTCACTTAGATTTTCCCTATGGGAGATTAATTAGTAAAATGCCCAGAGAAACACTGTGCTGTCCCACATTGGCTCTTTTTAGCTGTTCAGAGGGTCAAGAAACTGACCCCATTTGGCTGGCAGCATACTGTATCATGACCAGAGACCAGTAGCTCACAGACGCAAACTTTACAAATTGAGCACACAGGCCCAAAAGATACTAGTGTTATACTTGAAAGCCCTTTACTGTTATATATGGGAGACTAAGACTTCAACTCTCAGTTCACATGACCACCAATGAAGCAGCAGGGGGTCTCTTTCCAGAACTCCATTATACTCCCTTGTTGATCCAGCAGACCTCACAATGGTTTAATATACGTGATAGTTGCCCTTTAACCACTTAAGGACCAGTGGGATGTGCAAGTTTTCAGAACACTACTGCGCCTTCTTTCAGACAAGTGGTAACAAATAAATTATTCCATGTGCTACATATAGAAAACTGCACAATTATTTATATATAAAATGCAAAAAAGGAAAACACAAGGCAAAGGGAGAGTAAAAAATCAAACATAACTGATGCTGAGTTGGGCAGTGGTAGTTGTGCTAACTACACCTCTCAATATTCTCTGCCAGACAGCTGCTGGCAGAGAATGAAGGGATATGTAGGAGAACAGCAGCTCGAGAGACTCATGTTCATACCTGGGAACTTTCCTAATCTACCCCAGAGACTCAGTTTTTTTAAAATTAATTATCGCATCTCTGGGGACAGAGGCTGATTGTCCAGTGGTGGTGAGTTTCTCTGGAACTCTGCACATTTCTCCTCCTTCCCATCCTGTTCCTCCTACTTCTTGTCTACTTCTCATCCTTCCTACTCTGTACTGTCCACTTCCCACCCACTTCCTGCCCACTTTATGACACAATGATGGTAAACCTACTCAATCAATTAAACCCCACTATCTTTAAGACATGAATCTCGTCATTTACAACCCTCTGGTCGGCAGAACATGAGCCCTCATGGGGCTCAAAGAGCGGAAGTTCCCAGGTATGCTCATGTTGCTAACCCCTGCATTCATTTCTAGCTTCTTAAATAAGGCTCAGGGTTCTCTTCCAGTGCCAATTTACTCATGTTGGTTACACATTTAATGCATATGTTTATACATAAATGTAAACATTTTCAGGTACATACACAAATATGATTATGACAGAAAAGAGGGTACCCAGGCTCACAAATAAAGGTCAAGCCCACCTGGTTACCCTGAACCATGTTTGGGGCCTACCTGTCATGCATGTATGTCTAACATTGTGGTATTGCCATTTGCTAGGAATGTACAAACTCCGTCACATGCAAGTGTAATTAGAGAATTTCCAGTCTACTTAGTGGCTTATATTAAGCAAAATTTTAATGGCAATAGTGATTTGCACATCTGTGCAGGTAGAGAGAGTGAAGGGGGTGGAGTGTTTAGGGATGTGTAAAAGCAGAAAGGTAATTAGTTCCATGTCTGTGAATTCCCTAGTGGATGACATCCTGTCTATCTGTTTGGACTCAGAGTGTACTTCAAAGGCTAACAGACTAGCCAGGGGTGGAGGTGTCATCTGTTAACAGTGATGACCTTCTGGGTGTTGTTTCCTGATTGGTTGCTAGGGTCATCGCTAGGCGGCGTGTTGTGGGACGATAAGAGAGAGTTGTTGCAAGGCAGAGTCCAAAGAAATTCCTTGCCCAGGAAAGATTTCAAGAAGAGCTCTGAAAGTGTCTGTAACAAGATTTGGCAAAAGGACTGTATTTTCCTGGACTACTTACTAACTGGGGCTCATAGGATAGGGTAGTTTTCCCCTAGCTCCAAAGTAAGTGTGTCTTTTCTGTATTTTGTGTGTTTGCCTATTTGTAGTGAATAAAGTACCATTTATTTCATCACTGGTTTTGCTCAATGAAATGATCCTGGTAACAAAGGGTATATAGGGTCTGGCCTCCCGTGACAATGAGTTGTTACCATAAACTTTGAACTTCTATGAACAACACACTCCCCTACTGGTGTGGACTGCAGCTTAAGTAGTGGACACAGATCCAGTGCACTAACTGGACATCCACGATCATCCAGACGTCACATACCTACTTGTCACTTGAAATACCAAGTATGTCCGCTGATTGGATGCCATCAAATGAGAAACTGCTTTGAATTAACCTAGGAAGAGCCCACAAACTGGCAGCATTTCTAACAGAACAGTGAGCTGTAAATTTGGCCACAAGTACAACTAATTAGCATATTGTGTAGTGAATTAGCATGAAGTGCTGCTCTGTGCAAAAAATAATAAAGATTAATTTTCAAAAGTTATTAATATTACAGAAGAATGGACAACTTATCAACGTGACATGTTCTGGTCAAACACCAAGTAGGAAGAAAAGACTGGTTACTTTTAAAATTGTTACCCCAAAAAATGTGAATTAGATTTCAAATGTATATTTATGGAAATTGTTGTGCACAATATGATTGTCTTTGCCATTCTGACTGTAAGACAAGAATGGCTAAATATTATATTTACACCTGTAAAATATTAAGGGTGTACAGAAAATCCCTGTTTTAACCCTTTAAGGGCCAAAAGGGTATGCAACTCATTGATTTCATACCTCTTAGGTCCTTAACCTCTTAATGACTGCCCGATTTGGGACTGGGCAGTCGTTAAGGACTACGGTACTTTTTAGAAAAAAAAATTGCAATGAATTCTGGGATGGCAGAGTGGCATGCAACCACTCGGACATTCCAGAGTTCCATAATGTCTCAGGACCGTCACCAGTCCTTAATGGTCGGATCTGAGTGACGTCCTGGCACATCATGTGACATCACGTTACTTAACTATGTCCAAAAAATCCTTATGGCCCTTATGAGTTTTGCCATATTCCTTTGTTCAAGAGATAACATCTTCAATTAGTCCTGGATGTTATGTCCATGGAGAACAGTGGGTGGAATTTCTGTCCTGTGGTTCTGCCAGCAAGTGTCATGGCAGCTTTTATGAATATGTCATCCAGGACTGACTGTCAACATTATGCCTTTAATCAAGGAGAAAGGAATCCATTAGAAGCCATTAGGATTTTCTGGCCATGGTAAAGTAAGTGGAGGATGTTTAGGAGGTGTTACTTATCCTACAATGGGTTAAAAGATGAAGAACCACTGATTTATATTCAGTTAAATGGTAGTTAGCAAGTGGAGAAGTGAACCACTGTGTTTAATGGAAACAAAACACTGAGCTGATGTGTTTTAACCCCTTGGTTAACTCTTTGAATGCCAAAGTAATGTGTTGCCTACCCCTCTGGCACTCAAAGAGTTGAACATATACAAATGGAAATACTTATACCTGAACGGTCTTCAGTCTGTGGATCACATCTTCTGCACAGCTCTGGAATGGTTTTCAGGGAAGTTATAGAATACTAGAAAATAGAAAAAGTAAGAATTACACATATAAGTACTGTACAAATGAGCTTTCTGCTATAATCATATCTGGGAACTCATCAGAGACTCTGGTTTTTAGTCCTAATTACTGCGCCTCCAGAGACAGATGTTAAGTCTCTGGGTGTGGTGCGTTTCCTGTGTACTACTGCCCACGTCTCATCCATCCCACTACGTTCAACTACTTCCCAGCCCAATCCTAGTTAAGCCCTGCCCCCCCACCTAAGCCCCAACCACTATGTGTAAATGCACCATAAAGTGCATTTCATGTATGTTTAAAGGGACAGTATATCTAAAGAAAAAAAAAAAAAAAAAAGAAATAGTTTATGAAAGAACACACTTTTAGCATTGTAAACTATACTGTATACTTTTCCTGATTTTGTTGTCCTCAGATGGGCAGTGTCATATACACTGCTTTTCTCTGTCAACCCTGTGCCAGTGACACTAATCAACATACTTCTTTCTGATTGGTAGCATTTCTGAAACTCTCCCAACCCCAGATGATATAACATAAATGGTCTTTTTCATCAAGCTAAAGTGGTGCAATTCTGGAGCAAACCAACTAGACCATACATGGGAATGAAAATTCGCATTTATCTAAATGGGGCTTGCAATCTCTTGAATTCTCCAGATTAAAAGTTTTTTTTATTTTAATGTCAGCCCTGTGTGCTGTTCATTTGTTCCAGAACTGCACCTCTTTAGCTTATTGAATATGATGTATAATTGTTACCTGGGAACCATCTTGTCCCCCGGATTGCCAAGAAGGGCCGGGAGTGTCAAAATCATAGATTTGCATCATAACGTGGGTGGGATTGGAAGGAGGGAAGTGGGTTGAATGGGGAAGAGAGTGGGTGGTATGGGTAGTGGGCGGGGTTATCAGGAAACTCTCCAAACCAGAGAACTGGTAATTACCTCTGAAAACTGAAGTCTCCGGGGCAGAGTTAATTCACAGACATAGTGCCAATCATAGCTAAGGCACAGAATGACAGTGAAGTAAGTGTATGCAGAGTCACTTTAACAGCAAAAAGTACCTTCTAAACTATTAGATGTGCTTTATCTTTCTTTAGTATTGACTGGTCCCTACTACTATTTCCCCAGTACTTTTACTGATATTACAATGTTACAGATACCAATTTTAGTAATTTCTTTATTAAAGACTATCCAAAAATTTACTGATGGATAAAAAAGCCCAATGTGACACCATCTAGGGATGGTGCCTGCGTGTCAAACAGGAGGGAAACATTTGGACAAATGTAAAAAATATATATATTTTTAAAACTGTAGAACAAAACAAATATTGACATTATTACTTTTTCATATTTAATAATTATAGAAGTTATTTTATGCTTCACAAAGCACTGGATGCCTCTCTAGCATTCAACGTGTTAAAAGTCCCAGCTTCCAAATATATTTCATTCTTTCCAGCAGTGAGGGAGGAGAGGTATCCAATAATGCTTTTAAGTGAAACATTGTGTGAGCCATGCTAGTTAGGTAAAATATGTACCAGAGAAACTCAGGAAGCAAAAGTAAACAGAGTTCAGTGACTGGCTACTCTAGCTCTCCCAGTTTACATTCAGATACCTGACACTTTATATACAAAATACTATAATTTCACTGAAATAAGTTTGTCCAACAAAACTGCATCAGTTAAACCTCCCGCTGCGCATGGATCATGATAATTATAACCTTAAAATATTTTGGTACAACCCAAATATAGACTATGCTTTTTTTAACATTTTTCCTAGAAACTATTTAAGAGGAATTAGGTATGTGCGTATGTATGTTTTTGTGTATTCTAATTATAAAAATGGAATGCAGTATGTCTGGACTAACCATGGGACACCTGCATACAATACTGTGCAAAAGTTTTAGGCAAGGGTGAAAAAAATCTGTAAAGTAAGAATGCTTTCAAAAATAGACATGTTAATAGTTTTTATCAATTAACAAAATGCAGAAGCGGACAGAAAAAAAATAAATCAAAAGTTGCTGAGGTTGCTAAAGACAGTTTAATGTCAAAAGTCATATACCATGGAAAGACTGAGCACAGCAACAAGTCACAAGGTAGTTATACTGCATCATCAAGGTTTCTCCCAGGCAGAAATTTCAAGACAGACAGGGGTTTCCAGATGTGCTATCCAACCTCTTTTGAAGAAGCGTAAGGGAACGGAAAAAGGTGAGGACCATAGATGCAGTTGTTGGCCAAGGAAACTTAGTGCAGCAGATGAAAGACACTTCCCTTTGCAATCATAATTTGTCAAGCTGTGTCATCAGCTTCAGAATTGGCAGAAAACGGAGGGACCCTGGTACACCCACCTACTGTCAGGAGGAGTATGCACAGAAGTGGTCTTCATGGAAGACTTGTGGGTAACAATCCATATCTCCTATGTTGAAACAGGGCCAAGCAACTCAACTATGCAAGAAAACCCAGGAACTGGGATACAGAAAAATGTCAGCAGGTGCTCTGGACTGATGGGTCAAAATCTGAAATATCTGACTATAGCAGAAGGCAGTTAGTTTGCAGAAAGGCTGGGGAGATGTAAAAGAATGAGTGTCTGCAGGCAACAGTGAAGTAAGGTGGAGGTTCCTTGCAAGTTTGTGGCTGGAAATGGAGTTGGGGATTTGGTCAGAATTAATGGTCTCCTCAATGCTGAGAAGTACAGGCAGATACTTATCCATAATGAAATACCATCAGGGAGTTATCTGATTTGCCCCAAAGAACAAAGGAGTCCTGAAAGTGAAGGTATGGCCCCCACAGAGCCCTGATCTCAACATCATCAAATCTGTCCAGGATTACATGAAGAGAGAGAAGCAACTGAGGCTGCCTAAATCCACAGAAGAACTGTGGTTAGTTCTCCAAGATGTCTGGAACAACCTATCTGCCGAGTTCCTTAAAAAACTGTGTGCAAGTGTACATAAAAGAAATACTACTGTTTTGAAGACAAATGGGGGTCACACCAAATATTGATTTGATTTAGAGTTTTCTTCTTTATACTCACTTTGCATTTTGTTAATTGATAAAAATAAACTATTAACATGTTTATTTTTGAAAGCATTCTTACTTTACAATATTTTTTACATCTGTGTACAACCTTTGCACAGTACTGTGCATGCAATTTGACATACAGTAGGTCAGTAATGAGCAACTCCAGTCCTCAAAGAACATGAATGGCTCAGGTTTTCAGGATAACATTGATTAAGCACTTAACCCTTTGAGTGCCAATGCATTGCACTTAAAGATTTAAGGCAGTGGTTTTCAAACTGGGTTTTGTGGAACCCCAGGATTCCCTGAACAAGTACACGGCATTTCATATATGAATTTAAATCATAGAGGATCTCTGGATACCGAGAGAACTAAAAATGGGACAACTGTCTCTTAATAAAATAAATATTTATTACATAAATAAATCTGTTAAAAAATATAAACTGAAAATATTGGTACAATATGACATATGCAATAGTAGTAGATACAAGCCCAACTTGTTTTTCAATTCCAATATTGCTTCTTCAGGAAATCTCGGTTAATATACAAAATAATACTCCTTAATCAAACCAATTTCCAAGGATTAAGATGAATTACACTTGAAAGAAGAGATCTGCAATACAGCTTGGAGGGGTAAGAGATAGTAAGAGGAGCCAGGTGAGCAACTGACCAGGACTGGAATCCTGATCCATTTGAGGCCTTATACCTTGAGGCAGTAGTAGCCTTTACAATTGGAGGGACAAAGGAGATATCTGTATATAAATTGGAAGGCATCTTGATTGCACGTAGAAGAATGTTGTGCTGTCCCTTTATTTGTTCTATATTCTATGTAATAAAACCTACAAGTACACAGTACTCTCAGACATCATCATCACCATCACCACTTCCAGGTCCAATCCCCCACCCAATCACGCTCACAGTTATCGAATAAGTAGCAACAGAGGTTAACATCAAAAAGTCTAGCTATGAGCGCTTCTGCTGCTGTTCAAGATGCAGTTCCATTGTCACCTATTACTACAATAACTATTGTAACATCAAGCCCCTGTAGTAGTAATGAAGTAACAAGTAGTATACCACCAGGAATTGAAATCTACAGTAAGCAGGTACTTCAGTCATAATCCAAAAGCTAAGCATGTTTCTGCCGTCCCTGTAAACTATATGTAGGCACATCCTTACTGAGATACCACCTGAAGAACAACCACAAGTCTGATTAGGAGACACACCTGCAGCATGTCAGAAGTGTGAAGACTAACAGCAGTAGTAGCGCTCCTAAAAGTGCACAGGGCTGAGAAGGACATAAGAGTAGTATTGTAGATGTATCAGGGATTGAGATTACATTTTCTTCAGTAACAATAACACCTATGCTTCCTATTGCTGCTGTACAGATGCAAAGTACAGAGAGGATGGCTGAGTTAGTTGGAGGTGACAAGACTCAGAGTTCTCGCAAGTGCCACACCTGCTGCTACTTGATCTATCAACACTAGTCATGTTAAAGCAATTACATTACACAATCCTTCTAATTGCAGCCAACCCGCACTAAGTGAGTTCTTAGAAAGAAGTAAAAAGTACTCTGTGGAACAGTAAACTTGCCAAAATTTTGGCGGTTGACATGCTGCCCTATTCTGTTGTAGAAAACAGAAGTTTTAAAGAACGAATGTATTGTGTTGCACCCTAATGGCATATTTGAACTCAATGTTATTTTTCACAAACGGCTATGCCAGAGCTGTACAAACAGGTGGTTAGTGTTGTGGCAGGGAAAGGAGATGGAAACATCCAAGTCACTTGACCACAGATCTGTGTACAAGTCACCAGCATACATACTATATAGACAGACAGCATACTAAAACCCTGCAGCATGGCACGAAGTTCAAGGTTTTTATGGAATTGCAGCAGGATTTCCCATAGCCATAGAAATCATATGTGGATATAGATAAGGTCTTGTGGTAACTTCTTTGGAAGCAGTGAAAAGGCAAACATTTTAATGGATTTTCTATGTGTGGGAATTTCCAAGAAAGATAAAAACTGTTTTTTTCCAAGAAAATGTGACTTTCACCTATCCCAACTCTTTAGATTAATAAAAAAGGCTCTGCAACTCTGATCGGATAAGGGCAAAAAATTGCAAAGGAGATTCCTGGGCAACTGAAAATCCCATCTCAATTTGCCCATGATAAGCTGAGTTGTATTCTTGTCGTATCTTAATTAACCTTATTTAAAAAAAAAAATAATCAAAACTTTGTTTTTATTTAACATTTTTAAGTAACTTTATTGAAAAGGTAGAACGGTACATACACCAACAGAAAGCATCTGAGTACATCACTTTAATTGTACAGAATACCTACCATACATACACTGTGACCAGTGACTCTTCAGAAATATTGAATAACATTGCCTAGGAAACCTACCCTGATACACTGGGTGAGATTCACTAGGTGATAAAGAGGTGACAAAGTGGAGATAACTTCTCCAGTTTATCATGTCTCCAATTCCTATGTTAATCTATGGAGCCTACTTTGGAGATCATAAAGGAGCAGTCAACTTTTTTTATGAAAACACATATTTTATAGAGCTTTTCCTGCTGAATAAAACAGGGTCACTCCCACTGCTGTCAGATGTTTTATTCAAAATTTATAGCAGTTTAAATAATCAGGAAGTGAATTTACTGTGTTTACTTCCTGGAAGTGACAGGCAGTTTCTATCACATTCTATGGAGAACTGTATGTCTCTGACTTTTCTGACTTTCCTCTCCATTATTATCTAACAGGAAATCTAATTAGAATTTGACCACTAGAGGGCACTGCTAATGTAAAAAAATATGGGTTTAAACTGTAATAACTCTGGAAATATAAATCTCTCCGCAGTGGGAGTACCCTTATTTTACTCAATAGGAAAATCCCTACAATATATATTTTTCATAAAAAAAGTTTACTGCTCCTTTAATGAATATGCTCCATAGAATAACATAGGAAATGGAGAAATGATAAACTAGAAGACTCATCTGCACTTTATCACCACTTTATCACCGCTTAGTGAATCTCCCCATTATATTTTTAACGTTAAAAGCTGGATGTCCTTTCTATGGCAAAGCAACTTCTTTTTAATAATTAATCATTCCACATTACTTTAATTTCTTCTCCACATTTTTCTTACAAAACCATTGTATAAGCTTTGACGGTTCATTTTGAATACTAGGCAAGATTCCTTAACAACCACAATATTTACACGGCAAGTACTAAAAACATTTTTCTCTTTTAAACGTCATTGGAAACACGTCAGTCGACAACAATATGGAAAATAAAAGCCAAGTAATTCTAAAAATGTGCAGATATAAAAGAAAGTATTTAGCACATTGTGAAAAAAAGAAAATAGATCAATAAAGCTGAATTAAACAATTGTAGCTTAAACCACAATAAACGTACTGCTATTTATGGCACATTTCCTTCCTCCAGCATGGATTAATATAGCCTTAATAGTCTTCTTCCTATTTTTGCATATCCAAATGTATGTTGAATATTATCAAATCTAAAAATAAACAACTAACGTACAAACAAAATAACACTACATGTACACTATGTTCACAAGAAAAGAAGAGGACTTCTGGGGCAAAAGCAATTGAGCTACAAGGGAGATCTAAAATTTACCACTGATTTAAATGGGGATTTTAACTCACTAAATGCTAGAGAGGTCGCCAATGCTAGCATTCAAGGGGTTAAAATCCCCATGCAAAAGAAAAAAGAAAAGCCAGGATGCGCTCCTGGTGTGATATTTTCAGATTTAAAAAAACACCACCTTTCACCATAAAAAAATATACTCACGAGGATAGTTGCTGAACCTAACACTTATGTGTAGTCCATGTGCAATCACTTCAGGGATATATTACCAACTGCCCTCCCTGTTTAGCAGTATATGACGGCAGCTCCACTCAGTATGCAAACAAAATACACTCACAATGTGTTATTGTTGACTGTCCAGCATATGCCAGAATTCAATTGTAAAACTTGCAGGGTACTTTACCCGTCCCTGCTTGGGTGCCGTTGTTCTTCTCCTCTCAGAGTTTTTCAAACCAGCATTGACAAGTAATTCACAAAATATCCCAAAAATAAAAATATATAAAAAAACAAAGACGTTTGTAGCCATATTTAAAAATACGCGTTTCGCACTACTAGACTGCTTCCTCAGCCAATAAAGTCCTTATTAAGAATAATATTTTCAATAAGGGCATTACTGGCTGAGGAACCAGTCTAGTACTGCGAAACGTGTCAATTAACACTTAGCCTGTTTTGTTTGTTTTAATAAATTTGTATTTATTTACCAAGAGGAACAATTATATATCCAGAGTGTAATGTGGACTGTACACCACACAGCATTCAGCAGCTCTTACTCCCAATTATTGAAACGTTCTAAGGCAAGGTCGCACTTCAAACCACCAATCTTATGTGCAATCGCTGTACATGTGTGTTCAAAATGGAATGATAGTACAGGTGCGTTCAAAGAGCATTCCTTTTAGCTCAAAATCACAATATTGCACAAAAAATATCGAGAAATATATAGGTACCACAAAATGTGTGTACATATCAACTCGTATAATCTGTAAGTGTAAGGGCACCCATGACCCAAAACATATTGCATATATGTTAAAGAGATCATTAATACATAGTGTACCAAAAATGAACAATTATTCCTGAACTATACCTCAAAATCTAAATGTATATATTAATGAACATGTACATCGTATATACTATATGAAAAACATAATAGACTTGAAATTAAAATAGTAACTGAAATCATGAGACCTACAAAGAAAGAAATCAAAATCTGAATAAGATCTTAAAGTTAGCACTTCAAAAAAGACAGAGCGGTTACTGAGGTCGGCGTCTCTGATCATGAATAAGCATACAACACGTGAAATGCATTTATCAGTGAGATGCTACAATGTTACATTTACTGTGCAGCTCCATGACTGTCTCTCCATATGGTACATTTATATGTAAAGAAATAATTTGCTTTGGAGGCATTATGGAAGATTTTGTTCATGTATTACAATAAAGTTGTTTTTATGAATGCGGATTTGGCATGGAAGTACGGTTCTTCAGTTTTGTGCAGTATTGTAATGTGGACTACCCATAGATGGATACCATTAGTCAGTTTCCTGAACTCCAAATGATTGACAGGAGCCATTTCAGGGTTGCACAGCAAAGCCCTAGTTATGTTAATTACGTCTGCTCCCATAGCAAAAGACTTCGTAAAACACTTGGCTGCTAAAGACATTATGGGCAATGTGCTTGGCATACTTATTCAAAACTGAGAAGTTACCCATAACATCCTCAACGATAGATTGTGTTTCTTGGGAGATGCTGTGAGGCACATGGAGCCACTTTCCAAGTCATCTAGTTGGGGACATTTTCAGCACAACTGGTGGATCTAACCAGGACTTCTAACCATAAGACACAACTCAGAAGTCAACTGGACCACCAGGAAACAACTAGGTGAGGGAAAGGAGGTGGGGGGTGTTCTACCAGAATTCACACCTCAACCCCCCTGTTTCTTACACACACATGAGATTAGCCATAGAGAGAGCCCCATACATGATTCTAACAGGACAGGAGGAGACATTCTCAAGGGAGTAATATGTCTGTGTTCAGTTAAAGATTACAGCAAATGCAACCCCCTCACACCCAAAGCAAAAAAATAAAAGTTAAGAGATACAGCCGACAGTATGAAGGACACATTTTTAATCAAGTTATTCAATCAAACAAATTAGAAGCATGATTTTACATTTAAAAACCAATGAGCTGCATCTGTGTTAAAGGGATAGTATCTTGTAATATGGAAAAATATATTGCAGAGTTTACAAGTACACTCCCAGTGCTAGGGATGATTTATTCAAAAGTTATTGCAGTGCAAAAATTTTTTGGGTGTGGTACCTACATGGTCTTAATCAGTGGCACTGTTACTATGGAAGCCTATGGAGAATTATTGTCACTGTCAATAGCTGCCCATAGATTGCTGTAGCAAAGGTGCCACCACATATTTTAAGGAAGTACTGCACTCAAATAATTCTGAGCTGCAATAACTTTTGAATCTCTTAGCAGTGGGAGTACCCTTGTTTTTACAATACTTAGACTGTAAGCTCTATGGGGCAGGGACCACTATCCTAATGTATGTTCACCTAGCTTCCCCGTTATGATAACTGTCAGTATAATCACTTAACTGCTGCACTTATTGTATCCGCTCTATTCTAAATGTAAATTCTAAATGGCTAAGTACACCTGTTAGCCCTATATAAATAAAAATATACATACATACTTTTATGGAGCAGGATAAACCATGTAATTGACATATTTTCCATATAAAGCTTTAATATCTCTTTGACATAAAAATGTGTATGGCCAGACCTAAGGCATCCATAGAAATGCCTGATACAGATTAAATATAAATGTGGAGCAGGTAAAACACATCTGATGTATCAGTGAGGAGAAAGAAGAAAGAACAACCTTGGAGTATACACAACAGAATAATGTGATTAATGTGAGGAGGACCTCCAGGCAATGGGTACTAGCCTGAAGAAGTCTGAGTCTGGGTGAGGTCCTTGATCTTGTAACATTCACACTTTGGAGCGGGTGAAATGATTTTAGTACAGTATCCATGGCAGGGTAGTCTATCTGCTCAGCTGCAACTGCACTGTGCTTTCCTACAAGTGTACAGTTCACACATATTCTGTGGTTAATAAAACACTGTGGCCAATTCCCTCCAGCTTTTAGCTGTGTATTTTTTATTACTGTGTATTGTATATTTATTATTTATTATAACCGGTCATGCATGTGTACCTTTCAGGCTTTATGACAGTTGCATTCTTTCTGCTGTCTCCTTGGGCCTTGTGTTCAAAAGATAACTACTTAAAGGGGAACTACCAACTCTTCAAGAATTTAACTTCAATAAATCCCCATCTGGTGACTAGCAGCTTAGTAGTGTTAGTCACCAGAATAATTACCTTATTCCAAAGAAATGTGCATTGCTCTGGGGCTGACAGCAGGACAGATCGTGGACATCTTGCCATAATGACGTCCGCGCGCCTGCGCTGTCAGTCCCTTCCGGAGCCGGCCAGCTCCTAGCAACGCCTCCTAGACCCGGCTACTAAGCTGCTAGTCGCCAGATGGGGAGTTATTGAAGTTAAATTCTTGAAGAGGTGGTAGTTCCCCTTTAATTCTGGTGCACACCAGCTGCATCATTTCAATTGATTTAGACTGTTTTTTTTTAGCCCCCTGACTGCTAAAGAGGTCTTTACACTGGCACTCAAAGGGTTACACCCCACTTAAATCAATTCTGTTTGGAGAATTTGTATGTCACCGTCAGTTAGTTTCCATCAGAATTACTCCAATTTTCTTTAGAACATAGCGGCTTTTATCTTATGAGAAAATGTTCCACGATATATATATATATGTATGTATATATTTTTTTTATATTTATTTTTTTACATAAAACTGTTTTGAATTTGTATTGCCTTTTATATGACCTACACATTCAATCTTCATCATTCCAAAGGCAAGGGAAAAAAAATAATAAACAGGCCATGAAATTTTTATCAAAACCGTAAGGCATATATTTCAGGTTCAGTTAGGGAAAGTCAGGATTTTGCTGTGGACCTGCTCCTATTACTAACAAGTCTGCCAGAAGCCAATGATCAAATTATATCACTCAGTACTAACTGGTTGGGTTTCCATGTGTGTGTTGGAACTATGTAACCTCCAGTTGACTAGATTCCCAGTACTATAGCCTCAAGTTCTCTGCATGATCATCTGGCTGCTTTCTCCTGACTCCAACAAAAAATAGACTGTGTGCCCATTGCCTTAGAGTAATTTTACATCATAGGAAAGGTACTAGCTGGAAAAAGAGAATTGTATTCAAATGCAAATTATACAGAGCAAGTGGGATAGATGTATTAGAACTAACTGCATCATAGAGTGTAAATAAACATCCTCAATTATTTAATTTAGGATTTTAACTCTTTTAATTGCTTTTAATTTAATTCAATGGGGATCTGCAGAATTTTCATTTCATCCATGTGGTGCATATGTTTTGATCCTGAATTGTACCTTTTTTTGCTTGACAAATAAGGTCCAAAAGAGCAAATAAACAGGACTTTAGTGACACTTACCAGTAAATCCTTTTCACTTAGTCCCTATCGAACACAGGAACCATGGGGTAATGCCTCCCTCCTTCAGAGGGCAGGGTAGTTCAAAAAGGCAGGGCCTTTGAGACAAAGCTTTATTTCTAGCCTCTCAGTTTCTCGTATATCAAGGTAGCATAGGAAACAAGTAGCTAGAAGAAAAGAAGTAAATCCCCTCAACAAAGACCCAAAGAGTACGCCTCTGCCTGGGGACTGTGTTTAACAAACTTTTTTTCTCTGGGTTGGAGTCTTGTGTTCCATATGATCTAAAAGAAAAGGATTTAATGGTAAGTGGCACTAAAATCACCATGGTAATATAAAAAAAAGCCCCCAGTAAGATTCCTGAGAGGAAAAAGTGAAAAAACTCTCCATACACAAGACCAATATTCCACAGGACTAACCAACTTCATATAAACCTGAGGTGTCAACAGACACAAAACTAGCACAGTAAACAACTAAAATAAAAGCCAACAAGGTTCAAAAATTCTGAACAGGCTAGAAAAAAATGTGTTCTTAAACAGGCACTACCACCTGAAGGACCTTCTGGACTAAGCTTGCCTCGGCCGAGGCCAGCAAATTGGAGTGTTTGGCCGAGGCCAGCAAATTGGAGTGTTTGGGAAATATGTGCAAGGACAGCCACATTGCTACATTACACAGCTGTTTGGCAGAAATATTGTGCTTGCAGACCCAAGAGGCACCCTGATCTGGTGGAGTGTGCCGTGACTTGGATACTTTTCTGATAGTGGCCTTGATCCATGAAGCAACATTGACTTTGGATGCAGCCTGGCCTGTTCTAAAGCCATCAGGAATGACAAAAAGTGAATCCAACTTTCTAAAAGACATTGTACCAAGAAGTGGAGGTCCTACTCCTGTTTGGTAGAAGAATCAGGGGACAAGAAAGGAAGAACAATTTCCTATTTAACCCTTTGAGTGCCAGAGGGGTACGGAACGTATTGCTTTGCAATACGTTCTGTACCCCTCTGGCACTCAGAGGGTTAATGTGGAATTCCAAGATGAGTACGAAGGATCCTCTTGTCCTGGTGAAATACCAGGAATGGTGGCTTACAAGATAAGGCTTATAACTTAGCAAAGCTTCACACAGATATGATGGTCAAAAGAAAAGCCATCTATATGTAAACTGCAAAGTACTAAGTACTCATGTTGGTGCTATATAAAAAAAAATATACATATGTACATGCATATATACGTACTTCTTAAACTTTAACACTTTGAATGCCAGGGGTGTGTGCAACGCATTTCAGAGCAATGCGTTGTGCACCCCTCTGGCACTCAAAGGATTAAAAAGTGCAAGGACATCAATGAAGGAAGTTCAAAAAAGGTCTCTGAAGAATAACACCAGATGGGATCCCTAAAGGTGGGGAAGGCATGAGACACCCCTGAACAAAGGTCTTAACATCAGGGAGAAAGGCAATACATGTCTGAAAAAGAACTTACTTAGAGTGCTGAGATTTGAATGTTAATAGAGCTCTGGCTGGGACCTTTGGTAATGCCATCTTGAAGGAAAAGCCAAAATTGTAGGAAGGCTGAAGGACCGTCGAGATGCATCCCTATCAGCGCACTGGTAAAAAAAGTGGCCAGATCCTGTGACAGGCCTTAAAGGATATGGGCTTCCTAGCTTAAATCCTGATAGAGATGATAGCATCTGCGAAACCCTTCTTCTTCACAAAGTTAGCTTCAAGAGCAATGCCGTCAAGGCTAATCTTACCACTTGCTGGTAGCAAAGTGAACCCTGGGTCAGAAGATTCAGTCTCAGGGGCAGACAAATGGCTCCTTGATGGACACGTTGAGAAGATCTGCGAACCAGGCCCGATGGGGACAAAAAGGTGTGGTCAGGATGATCTGAGTGTTCGCCAATGTAATCTTTACCAACACCCTTGCAATCAGGGGAAATGGTGGAAACACATAGGCCAGATGAAAGTACCATGGGATGCACAATGCATCCACTGTGAAAGCTAGAGGATCCTTCTCTTTAATGCAGAGCAGCATAACCTTCCTGTACTCATGGCATGCCATGAGGTCCACTGATGGAAGACCCAGCACTGGACAATCTGTTAAATATTATCTGGTTTCAAGATTCAGTTCTTGATTACTTAAGAAGTCTGCGGCTATGTTTTACACGTCTGGGATGTGGACCACTGGTACATGAGCTTCTGCCCACTGAAGGAGCTCTCGAACCTCTGTCCAAGCTGATTTGCTTAGGGTTCCTCATCAACGGTTAATGTATGAGATCTCTGTGTGACTGGATCTTCATTGGAATACCAACAGTACCTGGAACCAGTGATGAAGCACCAGGAAAATAGCTTGTATTTCCAAGATGTTGATTGAAAGAAGACTACCAGGTCAAAAGGTCTTGTGCCGTTAGGGGACCCAGGTTCGCTCCCCAACCTTTACTATGAAGGAGTCCCAGAGTTAGATGGGGGTGGTGAAGCCACCAGCACAGATCTTCCCTCTTCCGAGGGGACAAAGGCATGACATGAGTCAGATGGGAGCATTGTCTTGACCAGCTACTAAGAATGTCCTGGTGTTGCTCTTGTGTGGAATTGAGCATAGGGGACAGCTTCCAAGAGGAGACCAGACATTCTAGGATTCTCTTGTAATCCCTTACCATTGCTGGTGGCCAGGGCAGTGGTTGAGACACCTGCCAGGATAAAGCAAGGATCTTGTCCTTGAGCAGAAACACTCTCCCTTGGAGGGTATTAAATCTCATGCCTAAGAAGCATAGAATCCAAGAAGGCTCTGGAGAAGAGTTCTTGTGATTGAGCACCCAACCATGTTGCTCCAGGATATGCACACATTCTTGAACATGTGAGGTCAGGACAGCCTCTGAAGAAGCCTTGAGTAAAAGGTTGTCAAAATAAGGGATCAAGGACATCTCTTGAGAATTAACATATCCCTCTAGGGTAGCCATGAACTTCATGAAGATCCTTGGAGTGGATGCTGGGCCAAAGGGAAGAACAGTGAACTGGTAGTGATTACCCTTGAAACTGAAAAGAAGGACGTGCTGATAGTCTGGAGGAATCCGGATGTGAAGATAAGCATTCTGAAGATCTAGAGAGGCCAGAAATTCCCCTGGGCACATGACAGAGAGAAGGATTGCAAAGATTCCATCTTGAATCACAGAGCTTCCACATAATGCTTGAGACATTTTAAGTCCAGAATAGGACTGCAGGTGCCATCCTTCTTGGGAACCACAAAAAGATTGGACTAAAACCCTGAAAATGTTCCTGGGTTGAAACTGGAACCAGCAGCTGTTTTTTCAACAAGGATGATATGGGGTCTATGAACAGACGTGCCTGAGCTGGGTCCTGACAGCTGGATCCAGAGGAGCTCTGGACAAAAAGAAACAGGGAGGTTAAAGGGATTTAAAGTCTATGTGGTATTCTTCTGAAATGACCCACAAAACCCAATGGTCCATCGCTAATGACTCCCATATATTGTGAAAAAGACAGAGATGACCCCCTATGGGTAGGGGTGGACCAGGACCTCACCAGTAATGCGGAGGTGGGCTTGTCAGCCGTAGCTGTTTGAGCAGACTTCTTGTTCTGCGAAGCCTGATTAGACTTTGGGGCGGGCTTGGGAGGCTGAATCCTATGCACCCCAAACTAGCAATGGGAAGGAAATCCACACATCTTTCTAGGTAAAAAAGGAGTAATCTGAGACAGGAGTTGCTCTTGATTCCAGTGGCATTGCTGATGACCTTACCCAGATCAGGTCCAAACATGTGTTTGCCAACAAAAGGAAGGAACGACAAGGATATCTTGGAAGATTGGTCAGATGACCAAATCTTGCGCCACAGGGTATGATGTGCAGCAACAGATCTGAGGACTTACCAGAGAATATGGCAAGAGAACAGCCACCAGAAAGGAACGTGGATCACAGCTGCCTGTCTCTTCTCAGTTGCAGAAGATTTTGGGGTACTTAGGTTAAATCTCCTTTCTCCTTTACACACCAGATTCACCTAACACAGATAGTTGGCAGGTCAGGATGGAACTTGGATCAGCTACCTCTCTCAGTCACAAAAGATTTTGGGGTATTTTAGGCAAATCTCCTTTCTCCTTTCAAACTACCCCAGAGGCCCCCAGACTCCTCTAAGAGAACAAATTGCCTGCCCACAAGAGTCCCTAAACTATACTCCAACTTCACTTTATTTGCAGATCCTAAATAGCTTAAACATTGTGCTGTTTTCTCTATCTCTAAGAAACACAGAATGACATTCTGCAAGAACCTGACACTCTTTTATAGTAACCCTGCTGGAAAAGAAAGGAACCGTGCCTCATGAGGGGAAATTCAGTCTTACCACTGATTTCAATGCACTGAACTAGGTGTGAAAAACAAGAAAATCAACAATTTTCATAAAACATTTCCCTCTCCCCTTATTTCACTTTTGAGGCAAAAAAACAGTTGCTCTGTTCAGTTACATCACATGTATTATGTTTTTTAAATTCACTTTTTCATACTTAATAAAAGTTGATTTACTTTTCATTCTTCATTTCCCTTTTCTCAGAAGAAGTGTGTGTTTTCCTCAGAGTACTAGGTACAGAAGGGCTATATCTTTTCTCCATTTTCTGCCACTGGAAGTTATAGTCCAACAACAGCTGGATGGATGTAGGCAGCCTATCCTTGAGTTAAGTACTTCAACAGCTAAAATGTCTTTGTTTCTGATAGGAGAAAAGGAGTGCAATGTTTTTTTGTTTTTAAAGCAACTGGAAACCCTCTCTTGGTTTGCTCTAGACTCTAAGGCACCACAAACCTGACAAAAGAAGTTAAGGTATACTTTGAGTTCATGTTCTTGTCTATTTCTGTTAACCCTTTGAGTGCCAAAGAGGTACGCAATGAATTACTTTGCACATTGTTGCATGCCCCCCTCTGTCACTCAAAGAGTTAGTAAAGGCTCTGCTGTTTAAAAACCTCTGACTCCCAAGTTACTTCATATATCTGCTCATTGTTGCACTATCTTCACGACGGCCAAAGTAAAACAGGAGACCTAGCAGTAGTGAATAGTAAGGAACCACTCAACCGATTAAGGCAGAATCCAGCGAGTATCCCAGTGACTGAGCTGAGCTGTGGCACCCAATGCATTAATACCTGGGGATAGATTGTATATACCTAATGTTACTTCCCTTAACAGTATGCTAATTTGTTCTGTTCTAGAGCAAATGTATCAATATTCTATTAGAAATGACCCCAGTGCATGGGATCTTCATAAGTTCATTCATAGCAGTGTGTGGTTATATTGGCCCAGCATAGAAACAAATTAGCATAAAGTGCTAAAATGTGCCACTAACAAATAAAGGTTAATATCTCAAAAACTATTTGTATTACAAACAAATGGCCAGTACAACATATAGGTAATTTTTAATTCTATTTAACTAAAATTATCTTAGATGACATGTTCACTTTAATTGGATACAGAAAAATAATGCCCATTAGATACGATGTGGCATATGTGTGAAAAATAAACAAATAAATAAAGTTCTTAAGTTCAAAGAAAAAAAAGTGAAAACCCCCCCAAAAAACTGAAGGCAGGCCAATGTTTCATGTAATGAGCAGCTTCTTGATTCTAGTGGTATGGGGGAAACGGCAGTGAAGTGAGTCAGACTGTGTGAACAAAACATGTACACAGCTGCCTTTCCACCAGGCCTACCAATTTATCGCTTACCACCCAGCAAAGTCGATGAAAGCAACGGACCAGCGTGAAGCCAAAGGTTAGCAGATAAAATTAACTCTCAGGTACTAAGAAACATGCAAGTGTAAGATGCGAAAAAGTCCAACTAATGGATTTCACTCTCAGAAATAGCACTTTATCAACTTCCTATGTACTCCAATGTACTCCCAATTTTTTTGGCCATGCACGCTTTAGTGTTAACTGTATTTAATACATTTTGAAAATCTTTAATAGCTTGCAGGAGTGTGGTTTACCTTATTTCTCCTCTTGCATAGAAATAAGCATAGCACTGTACCTGTACCTGGGAACTCTCAGGGCTTGACTCTGAGATCCATGGATCTGAACCAAATCTCAGGGTGAAGGGTCAAATACTCAGGGTGAGAGAGTCCAGTGTTCTCTAGTATATGATTTACACCAATTTACACCTTATTTAATGTCCAAATTAGTGACACTTCTACTAGAAAGGCAGAGGGTTAAGACCTGCTTGTCTTGTGAGTGTATACGAAGTGATATCTCAGAAACTGTGTATGTTAAAGGTTCCTAGAGGACTGACTGGATCATCTCTGGGTTAGATCATATATTGACATGAATCTTCTTTCTTGGGAGTGTTAAGGGTTAATATTCCAAAGATGAGCTTGTTTCAAAAGTTCTCAGGTACGGTTGCACCTTATTGTATCTGCTAGAGACTTCTTCAATTGCCCAATTTGGGGAATTTATATTTTCCTCCTATGATGATGTTGATTTGCTCCAGATCTGATCCAGTTTGTCTTAGTATATCAGACTCTATGTATCTAAATATCACGTTGTACTACACAGGTTTAAACTGAGTACAATTCTGTAGTTTATCTGTTCGGATGCTAGGGTGGCTTCCTTTTAGACCTCACTACCATCCAAGCAGTAAAAACTGTTCAGCAACTGTTCCAGTTTTGAGTGGATTGCTGCTTAAAGTCTCTAAGTATTTTTCAACCAATAAAAGGGTTAACAGTTCCTACACGTGCACTGTTCATTATGCCAAAATATTCTCCTGCCTTTCAGCAATCTGGCCTTTAGTGGGTCCAGGGGTGCTATTATAATAGGAGAAAACAGAGAGCAGGAAAGCGTGAGAATATTATGGTTGTAATAACTTTCTTTTACACAGTTGCTGACGGCTGTATTGTCAAAAGAAGAGTCGAGTAATTGTGGAGCAAACCAACTGCACCATAGGGGCCAAACACAAATTCCCTAAATACCCCACTGATTTAAAAGGGAAGTTTCACCCCTTGCAAGCTACAGAGGTCTCCAATGCAGTGCTTTGCTCTAGCACTCAATGGGTTAAATAATGAGAAAATTTTCATTCTCCCCTTTAATTCAGTTGGACTGCCCCAGAATTACTCTTATTGCTGTATTTTCATAAGAAGCGGCGTAACCCAAGTGCGCCATAGAGGACAAATAAAAATAGCATTCACAATGTTAAAAGCATCATATAAAGGGATAGTAATGTTTCATAATAAAAGCAGCTCCAATTAATCTTCATAGTATTTTGGCCATGGAGAGTGTTATGTCAATACTATCAGAGTTGTGGTTCAAGAGTAATTGAATGATAAAGTATCCCCTCCTGCCTCTTTTACTGATGTAACACTGCTCACCTCTGAGCAGAAAGGTAGTGTCCTGGTGGATCTCCTCTATAGTGAAGTTGTCTCATTCTAGAATGACTCCTCTATTTTTTCAGAGTATGGCCCCATCATTTTCCACCTGATCGTGCATAATGTATTAGAACACAGCAGATCTCTCCAAAGTTCTATATTTTCTCGGGAACAAGCTTTATTCACTGACAGAAACACAATGGCTACAGCATATTTTTAAAGGAAGTCGTAGAAAGTGATGTGTCAATTGGAGGAAAAAGGAAACCATTTAACGCTTTAAAAACGTATTTCCTGAATTAGGTTATGTGGGAATCGCTAAGTATTCCGAGTCTGATTCTCATCAAACACCCTCCCCCATCAACAAAGAAAATATAGGGGAGCCTTTCAACTGGCACAAGCTTAATCTTAATTACTTGAGTGCCAGAGGGGTATCCAATGCAATGCACTCAAAGTGTTTATTACAAAAACAAATATTATTTTAAAGTGACAGCCTGTCTCCTTTATTGATGAGTTTACAGATTATGTAAGTACAAAATATGTAATGTCAAATAGCCTGTACTTTTTAATTTATTTACATCTTCACCTTATGTTTTTTTTACACTTTTATGTCACCAGCGGTGAAATCTCTGTATATCTGTTAGGCATTGTACAAGCAGGGATAGTGATATCATGGATCCCTGCAGAAGTCATTTGGGTGAATGAAAAAACATAGATTTTGATGGCACTAAAGAACCATCTGGCTCATCCAGTCTGCATAATTACATTATCTAATAAAATACACATTTTTACATACTTCTCAGAATAGACTTATGTCTGTCAACGGCATTTTTTTGAATTACCTGACTGTATTTGTACTTACTACCTCTGCTGGGTGGCTGTACCATGTGTCTATCACTCTTTTCTGTAAAGCAGTACTTTTACTTCTGAATTTTCTACCATCTAACTTTAGATCATGGCCTCGTGTTCTAGGGTATCCTTTTGAAATGTCGCCCGCTATTGTAAGACCAACTAAACAGTGAATTATCCATGTCACCGGGATGAAAAGGGTAACACGAGAATCTTGCCCGCATCAAAAGGGAGAGATTATCACGTTGCAGGCTGAAGCATCTCTCATTTGAGCTCCCGCATGAGCATAAACATAACTTGGTGATATTTGAGCGTCCGCATGAACATAAACATATGAGCTCCTGCATGAACAAAACTGTACATGGAATTTTACTGTATTTGAATGGGCAGTGGGTGAATGTGTGCTGGAAGAGATTTTGTGATATTTGAGCTCCTGAAGTTAGGTTCTCTGTGTATTCCAGATCTCCTTCTCCTCACTGTCCATGACTCATAATAAAAAAAATCAAAGACATAGGAGCGCAATTCAGATGGAGATATGATTTTTTATAATTATTATTATGTTATGAGTTGAGGACCCTGAGGAGAAGTAGAGTGCGGGTACACCGGAACCTGAATGGAGAGAGCTAGGTATGTTTATGTTCATGCAGGAGCTCAAATATCACAAAATCTCTTCCAGTACTCATTCACCCCACTGTCCATTCAAATACAGTTAAATCCCATGTACAATTTTCTGTAAACAATTATGCAATAGGAATAACTCACATTCATTACTTTAAAAATGACACTCAAACCAGTAAACAATGTGGAGACTTATAAAAAGCCTTCTTAATGTATATTTAAGGACTGTTGCTAACGTTCATAATGTTGGTTTACATTTATAAAGAAGTAAAGTTAAGTTTATAAATATGTCTATCTGAGAAGATTCTGAGAAAATTCACAACTGAGAATCTATTTCCGAATACATATCTATCACTATATACTTCCATTAAGAACAGCTTATACCTGGTGTTAAAATTTAATCACTAAGCTGCCTTTATTTTTGGTGTAATCAGCTCATTTCTTTATAAATACATTGCACCACAAGTATTATCTGGACAAGACCATTTCTACTCCACTTTTCAAAAAAAGATGACTGCCTGGAGTTAGTTAGCACTTAGAAAAAATGTCGCTAAACGTTTATACATATCCTTATGCCACTTTCAGACAATATTACAGAGATAGTAATACTTGAATTAAAGTTCAGATCCGAGTTTTCTTTATTTTTTCCTAACACATCCTATATAATAATTTGCTAGGATGTTTGTCAGAAGCCGTCATGTGCAGCAGAGACTGCCCGAACGCACAGAATGCTGGGAGTTCTGTGCTGGGAGCATTCTGTTCTTTCGGGCAGTCTCTACAGGGCATGACTGCGTCAGTGGCAGGATGCAGAGCAGGACCAGTCTCTTAACCCTTTGAGTGCCAGAGGGGTACGCAACGGATTGCTTTGCAATGCGTTGCATACCCCTCTGGTACTCAAAGGGTTAACATCACCCAGACCCTGGCCCGTGTACACGGGCTTTTACACTAGTAGCAATATATTTTAACAGTTACCGTTTTGTAGTACAATCACAACTGAACCAGAAAGGATCCCCCTCCTGCCCCTTTCCCCTGCGTCACGCTGTCTCTCTGTCTGGTCTGGATGGAGAAAGGCGAGGGACAATCTTCAGTAAGCAAAAGGAAAATCCTGATCTCTTTCATCAAGGAGGGCAGGGTTTTCCTTATACTTACTGTGTGAAGATTGTCCCTTGCTGCATCCGTCCGGTCCCACGACCAGATTCCAGATCTAATGGGAGAAGACCAGAAGGAGCGGGAGGGGGATAATTTCCGCTTGAATTTCGCTTGAACTACAAAACTGTGTTATATTTATATATTTTATAGAGCATTTCCTGCTGAATAAAACAAGGTCTCTCCCACTGCTGTCAGATGTTTTATTCAAAAGTTTTATTCAAAATAATCAGGAAGTGAATTTACTGTGTTTACTTCCTGGAAGTTCTAACTGACAGGAAGTGATTGGCAGTTTCTATCACATTCTATGGAGAACTGTATGTTTCTGACTTTTCTGACTTTCCTCTCCATTAGAATTTAACAGGAAATCTAATTAGAATTAGACCACTAGAGGGCACTGCTAATGTAAAAAAACATAGATTTAAACTGTAATAACTCTGGAAATATAAATATCTCAGCAGTGCGAGTACCCTTATGTTACTCAATAGAGAAATCCCTACAATATATATTTTTTCATAAAAAAGTTTACTGCTCCTTTAAAATATAGCTGTATGTGTAAAAAAAGACTCAGACCTGAACTTTAATTCAAGCATTACTATCCCTTTAAAGGGACAGTAATACTTTGTTTTATCTTTATTTTTATTTTGTGGGCATTAAAAAAACATGAAGAACGATATAAGTCTTATCTCTCAAACCTTTATTGTTTGAGAGATATTCACAAGCAAAGTTTCCCCTCAATGACCGAAACGGTCAAGTCTGCCATCTAGCTGTCAGATTTGGAATCCGGTCCGCAGATCAACCGGTGGCTCTTCAGCAGAGCCGAGAACCCAAGATATAAAAATAACTATTTCATTGGAAGGGTCTAAAAAGTGTGCTTGAAAACCAGGCACACTTTGCAGACTATTCGAATGAAGTAGTTTTTCTTATATCTCGCGATCTCAGCTCTGCTGTAGAGCCTCAGCCGGTCCGCGGACCGGATTACAAATCTGACCAGCTAGATAGAAAACTTGACCGTTTTGGTCAGTGAGAAAAAACTTTGCTTGTGAATATCTCTCAAACAATAACGGTTTGAGAGATGAGACTAATATCGTTCTTCATATTTTTTTAATGTCTACAAAATAAAATAAAGATAAAATGAAGTATTACTATCCCTTTAAAGACTGTTTTTCTTTATAACTCCAGTTTTATAAGATTCCCCCAACAGCCCTCTCAATAATGCACACATTGGGACGAATGTACCACTCTGATTCCACGCTAGGCCTGCCTAATGTCGCTATGCCATGCTGGTAATGGAAAAAATCCTCCCCTTAGCACTGCATGAACCAGGGGAAGGACAGTGGGCATTCAGTGGATGGTTTGTGGCAGTTCTTCTGTCTCTTGCTTTGTATCACAATGTATAGCACACCAATCTGGTCCTTAAATGGTTAACTACATTTCTTTGTAGTCTGCTTTTCAAGTGAAAATATATTCCCAAATAAATAATTTAGACTTAATTATGTTACAAAATGTGCAGTCTCTCCTGTCACCAAAATGATTAACAGGAAGTGTAATTATTTCCATTTCCTTTCTATTAGTCAATTTTCAACTCATTTACTTCCCTGATTAATTCGTTTGGGCTAATTTCATTAGACAAAACCCTGAAATGAAAATATATCAAATATACACCTGAATATGCATGAAGTTGTGTGATTTATTTCTTACTTGAGTTACACAGTAGGAAATAGTTTGACTGACAGTTTTTACATAATGGGAACTGCATTGTGAGCATTGGTGGCTGTTGCCTCTGGCCATATGTGAAGCCAGTCATACAGGAACCTGGGCAATGCAATACTTCACATAGAGGCCCCCAGCAGTTTGGAGTTAAAAAGCACAGGGGGCAAGATTCTATATGGGGTGATAGTGCTTACCCTTTAAGGACTGGGCATTGTGCAATACATTGCTTCTCTGGTCCTTAAAGATTTAATAACACTTAACACTTTGAGTGCCAGAGGGGTAAGCAAAGCATAGCTTGCAATGAATTACATACCCTTCTAGCACTCAGGGGCAGATTAAATGGCTTTCTAAATATAGGTAAATACATCAGTTATGGAATCTGAGTTTCCATAGCTTAAAGCTCTCCTTTTCCTTTCCCAGACGCGTATCTAGAAGCCACTGGGCCCTGGTGCAGAAACTGCCATGGGTCTCCCCCGACCATATTGCCCCCCCATTGCCTCCAGTCTCCATGTTTCCCCCCATTGCCCCCCAATCTCCACCTTGCCCCTACTGACCCCCCAGTGTATATCTCCTACCTCCCCGGCGGTCTAGCGGCATGGCATGAGAGGTCTGTGCCTCCTTCAGCACAGACCTCTATACAGCTGGAGCGCCCACGCGGTTCTCAGTAATGCAGAGCACTGGATCATGTGATGTCATCTCCCAGCGCTCTGCATTACTAGAGCACCAGAGAGGGAGATCAGCTGTGAGAGGTCTGTGACCTACTAGCTGCAAGCACCGGCGAGGGGAGTGACGGGCCCGGTCGCAGGTGCGACCCTTGAAACCCCTATTGTTACGCCAGTGGATCTGCAGCACTGGATGACATCTGCTACACACACTGTGCTCATAGGACAGGAGGTAACATCTCCCAAAATCTCCCATAAGCACCAAGCGAAAAACTGACATCTCCAAGCAGGAAGGGGTGAGTTTTAAGCGATGGCTGTCAGCTGTCTGTAGGTAGAAAGCCCTTTACCCTGGCCTTTTACTGCCCATTTAAGCAGACCTGGGAATATTACAGATGTGTTCAGGGGATGATAGCATTTACTCATCAGTACTGGGACTCTGGATACTTATCCTCAATCTTCACCTTGTAAAGTTTCACCATAGTTTAACCTGCTATAGCTTAGGGACACAGCACTAAAATTGTTGTCACCTAGTGAGGTCTCCAGTGTATTGTACATAGCATTAACAAAGGAACACCTTAAAATAACCATACACTTTCCAATGCACCCCTTGGTACAAGACGTTTAAAACTTTAGTGCCAGAGAGGTATGCAGAGCATTGAATAGCACAATGCATTGCATACCCCTCTGGCACTCAAAGGGTTAAAGTGATAATGTTTCACAATAAAAGCAGCTCCAATTAATCTTCATAGTATTTGGGCCATGGAGAGTGTTGTAGTTCAAGCGTAATTGAATGATAAAGTATCCCCCTCCCTCCCCTTTTACTGATGTAACACTACTCACCTCAGAGCAGCAAGACTGTCCGGATGGATCGCAGAGCGCATAAGGAAAAACATGAAAAACCTGTCAATGGGGGCAGGGTTTTCCTTGCTGCTACCTGTCCTGTCAAGTGACCAGATTCCACATCTGAGGGGAGGTGACTTACACTAGGTAAAGGGGGCGGGAGGGGGATACTTTATCATTCAATTAATCTTGAACTACAACTCTGACAGTATTGAAATAACACTCTCCATGGCCCAAACACTATGAAGATTAATTGGAGCTCCTGTTTTTGTGAAACATTACTATCCCTTTAAGGCAATAAAATTAATCTGTAATGCAAAGAAAAGTATACTTACAGATATATCATCACTAAAATCAATTTCATCCAAGTCGAGGTATTCCGGAGCTTCCATCATTCTCCAATGTACATTTTTGAGTGGAGGCTGAAGAGTTACATAAACCTGAAATAGAAAGAGGAAGGCAGTGAGATCTGCTCTATGTTTTAACTGGCCACTGTTAGAATTAACTGTGCTTGTAATGCAGGCAGCATGCATTTTACCCCTTACTGAGCCTTAACAGTAACACTTAAGCAGGGAGAGAGGATCAATGTTTGTTTTAAAGTCCAAATAGTTTTTTTCATGGTTGTTAAAAAGAAATTACACTGCTACTTAACTGAGCATAACATGACACATGATTTCTCAACCCAGATAAAAGACTTTCTTTGAAGCCTTTTGTTTCATGCCATATTAACCTCCAGTATGCTACAAAGTCTTACGTCTTGTTTCACAATTTTGCATCCCTAATTATTTGCTACCGGGATAAAAAAAGTCCTTTGAAAAAAGTTGTGACAAAGTAACGTTAGTAAAAGTGTGCCTTTATGACAGCATAAGAAGGTGGATGTAAACTTAACCATGTAGGGAGTAGAGAGGTTTGCAATGCATTGCTATATATAATCTATCTAGATCTATACATCTATCTGTAGATATATGTCCTATATAATAATTCGCTAGGATGTTTGTCAGAAGCCGTCATGTGCAGTAGACACTGCCTGAACGCACAGAATGCTGGAAGTTCTGTGCTGGGAGCATTCTGTGCTTTCGGGCAGTCTGTACAGTGCATGACTATATCGGCGGCAGGACGCAGAGCAGGATCGGTCTCTTAACCCTATGAGTGCCAGAGGGGTACGCAAAGCATTGCAATGCTTTGCCTACCCCTCTGGCACTCAAAGGGTTAACATCACCTGGACCTTGCCCCGTGTGCACGGCTTTTACACCAGTGTGTGTATATATATATATATATATATATATATATATATATATATATATATATATATATATATATATACACACACTAGCAATGGTGTGGCATGACTAGGCTTGTGTGGTGAACCTTTTGTTATTTTTAACCCAGCCCAACAGGATACCTCTTTGGCACACTCAAAGGGTTAACTTGTATTAAAATTCAGACCTTGTAATAGGGCATCAGGACCCCCAGTTACTGATTTCCCAGCTGATTTGGTTGGGAAATCAATAGAGGCGACGAAGGGGAGCAAGGTTGCTCCTCTGCTTCAATTCTACCCGGGATCAGCAAACTTCACGACAATTAGGGAAAGCCTCGCTCACTGACATGAGAGGGTTTCCAGATTCAGTCCACTCCTACCCTGCTCCCGACAGAATTGAAGCACGGGAGCTATGTGGTTCTCCTACATCGGCTCTATTGATCTCCCACCCAAATAGGCTGAGAAATCAGTAGCAAGGGGACATCAGGAGGTCTGACTTTTTTTTATGTAAGAAGTTGGCTGAAGAGAAGCCAGCCAGGTAACTTTTTTTTTAAACAGGGTGGCAGAGGAGGTTGGTTGAGGAGACAGAGGGTGTTTTCCAGCAAACCAGAAACACTTAGGTTTTTATCCTGATCTATCTATCTATCTATCTATCTATCTATCTATCTATCTATCTATCTATCTATCTATCTCTCTATCTATCTACACATACACATATACATACACAAACACACACACTTTCCCACACACACAAACATAGACATCAATACATGCCTTAAATAATGTCACAAAATATATACAAATAGATGCCTCTACCATCCAAGGGATTAATGATCTAAGCAGGTGTCATATGAGTAACAGCATCTGAGCATCATACAGCCAATTAATAATGTGTATTGGCACTACTGTTAGGCTTTTAAGCTCTGGCACCAAATGTGCACTAGCAATGCAAAATGATGAATTGCACATTAAGTTGGCACCAAAGACACAATTCAATTAGAGGTGCAAATCTGGAGAAAAAACAAAAACAAACCACTGCACCTTAGGGGACAAAGCACAATCCCCCCAATTCCTACTGATGGGGCTTTTAACCCCTTGAATGGTTTGCAATGCATTGCAGACCTCTACAGTATTGAAGAGGTTAAAAGACCCATTTCAAGCTGTGCTAATTATCATTTCCCCCCTAAACTGCAGTTGGTTTGTTCCAGAGCCCTCACTAGCATGCTGAATTGCACCCATATGTACATTATGGCACTATTACAGGGCAACTGCTTTCTTACACTGATAAACACCCATGTGCAGTTGTGTTAGTGAAATAACAGATTTAACCATTTGTATGCCAGAAGGGTGTCCAATATTTCTAAGCAAAGCGCTGGACAGACCTCTGGAACACAAAGCGTAAAGTTTGGCTGTTCTTTGTTCTTCTAATCACATATTTACACTCACATTTACATGCACATTTACACACACACATTTATACTCACATTTACACGCACATTTATACTCACATTTACACGTACATTTACACACACACATTTATACTCACATTTATACTTACATTTACACGCACATTTACACGTACATTTACACGTACATTTACACGTACATTTACAGTTGTGCAGAGGCAATGTAGTGTATCAATTCCGGCTCACATTTCATACAATTTAACATTGGCTCATAGTTATATAACTATAACTGGTGTTATTCTGGAGTAAACCAACTGCACCATAGGGGACAAATAGCAATTCCTAGAGCTTTTTAACCCCTTAATGCCAGAGAGCTCTCCAATGAATTGTTTCACAATTCACGGGACATCTCTCTAGCATTCAAAGGATTAAAACCCCAGTTTAATTTAACAGGAGTTTTTATTTCCCCTCCATGGTGCAGTTTGTTTACTCCTGAATTACTCCTGTTTGCGTTAACCCCTTAAGGACTCATGACATGCCGGGACTGTCATGGGTAAACTTGACATAACGACCCATGACTATCCTGGCACGTCATGGAATTCAGGGCTCCCTGCACTGCTGCACGCTGTTCAGCCCTGGATCAAGTTGCAAAAAAAAAAAAAAAAAAAGTGCCCCGTGGTCCTTAACTGCCAGCTGCACCATGGGTCCTTAAGGGGTTAATAAATACGGCCAATTCCAATGAATATGAATGCTATTGAGGTCTCCAACGCATTTCAAAATGCATTGGGGGCCTCTCTAGTGTTCAAGGGGGATAAAAGCACCATTTTACCCTTCAGTGCCAGAGAAGTATCCAACGCATTGCAACACAATGCGTTGGATAGCTCTCTGGCACTCAAAGGTAATGGAAAAGTTCTCTTTGTCCCCTATAGTGCAGTTGGTTTGCCCCAGACATGTATCTCCTTAGCTTGGTGAATATGGCCCTTTAGCTTAGTGAATATGGCCCTATAGAACTAGAGGTCAGATTGGTTATTAATGGCTTTTGGAAGTACTGTAACCTTTTCCATACACTTCATTACAACAACAGTATGTGCAGCTATCAAGACATGACTTCACCAATTCATTCTACTTGGATAATTCCCTCAGTCTCATATATCCCAATCTGTTTTCATATGAGAAAATCAGTGTTTCTGTGAGCTCATGAACCCATGCTTGTGTCTTGGAAAGATTAATAGCGTCTGAAATGTCAGGATTTTTTTTGTTTTGAATACAGACAATTGCAGGAGAACTAACAACTCTTAATAACACCCCCATCCTCCAATTATCTTACTATGGCCAGAGAATCCCAATGACCACTATGAGTTTTCCCTTGTGCCTTGGTTATAGAGATACCATCTTGTCAGTCTTAGATGCCATGTTCATAGATGAGGTAATTGCAGTTGCTAGCAGGACCAAATGACCCTTAAAGCGGAACTATCATGCTTACATAAGTTATCCCGAATTAATTGTTAGTAGTTAATCATAGAAATCATGTAATAATGTTTCTTAAGTGCTGGCATGAGTTGAAATCATACAATACAACGCCATAGGCAGTTCTTACTTCAATCTCTTATTGTAGCTCACAATATGCAGTCTTTCACGTGGGTGACAGAAAATAAAATACTCTAATAAACAGTTGGTGAATATCTTCCAGAAAGGGTGAATACTATGTGTGCACACTCTAAGAGTTTCATGCATATAGTGCTTACTCATGATCAAGGACCTTGATCAGGAGTAAGCGCTATATGCATGAAACGTGTTGATCAGAGATGTCGGTCTGCTACACCTGACTGGTATCTGATACATAAGTATCTCCCGGCTTGTTATATGGGTTGCAACTGTATAAGGTACTTTTATTGGATTTCCTTTGTTTAATAAAGCTGCTTGATGTTTTTACATTACCAGACTGATGTGGTGAGATTAACTATGTTGGTGTTGTCTCAATTCCATTTTCTACTAATTGGAATCATAACACTGTATGAAATTTACATCACTAGGACAGCACAGACATTTGGGCGAAGAGAGGTCTGTGCACCTGAGCTGTCCATCCCTGTCTCGTCACTGATAGGTTATTTGCCAAAGGGGGAGTTCCATTGTTCCATAAGGTAGACAGGAGCACAGATCATTCTTTACCAAGATGTCTGTGCTGTCCTATTGTTGTACGTTTCATAGGATGTTATGATTCCAACTCATGCCGGCACTTAAGAAACATTATTACTTTATTTCCATGACAAGTTATTTCCATTAATAAGCCACTAACAATTAACTGGGAATAACTCATGTAAGCATGATAGTTTCGCTTTAACCCTCTATGGCCTAGAACAGTGTGCGTCACAATGTGTTACACCTCGCTGGTCCTTAGAGGGATAAGGAGACTCAAGCACTCTGCATACTTCTGAGATATTAGACTTTGTGAGGAATGCAAGAAATGTTCTCAGTCACTATTTACAGTGTACTTTTGATGGTACAATCATTAACACCAAAATGTTACTGAATTGTGGATGTTTTTTCAGAATTAGTGAACGTTTTCGCTCTTTTTTGTGAATGTATTTCAAAAAGTGGGGATGAGCAATTGCGCTTAATTCAGCGAAGCAATTAGCACACATTTTCATGTCTAGCTAACGTTGCAGTTAATTTAGCTGCAGTCACTAACTTTCACATTAATTTGGGTGCTTTCACTAACTTTGCGCTATTTTAGGAGCATTTGCTAGTCAGCATCAAGGCATTAGTATGTTTCTTGCGTCAAAATGTAAGCAATCGCAAATAGTGCATATATGAATGGCTTTCAAAAAAATAGCAAATGCTCCACTCTCTTGCATTCCGCCCTTTATGTATAAAAGCTATGGAGTGCAATTCTGGGCAAAAACAGTTTCACAATAGAGATAAATAAAAATTCCCATTGATCTAAATGGGGATTTTGAGCCCTGGAATGCTAGAGAGCAATGCACTGGAAAACACTGGACATTTTTTACATTTCTGTTTCCATATGGTATACTTAGTTAGCCCCAGGATTGTTGCAGTTTGGTTTTATATATAAGGCCCACTGTTTTAATGATAAATATCACACTTTATGCAGTGATAGCACCAAGACACATCACCAAATACAATGTGGTTGTCTCTGGAGATATGATGAGATAAGAATAGTTAATGGGGTTGCTAGCTGAGATTAAAGCATGACCCCCTTTGTTTAAAGCAAAAGGCTCAGCTTGTCATCCAGTAACTATACATGGACCACCAACCAGTCATTGTGCATAACATACTTCAGTTATTTTATTGATTTCTCCTGATTGGGCAGTGAGTAAAACACCCTAATTTGTTACACATCACGGATGGACAATGGAGAGTGTACCCAGCTGAGGATGTTTCAGCTGCCATACGCATACGTGGAAACCTTACTGTCCGCAGTCACCTGGGGCAAGGATTTGCAGCACAATGTAGAAGAGGCTTAATTGGGATGATGGGATTTGAGGGAGAGAAAGCTGGATCTGCTCTGAAAATGGGTGGTACGTGGGCTGAATGGGCAGAAAGTGGGACATATGAGGCAAGGTTACTAGGCATCACACCAAGATGGAGAATCAACCTCTGTCCCTGGAGAATTCCCAGATATAGCCATCGGGTTCTCTCTGCTACCTTACCCCATTACATCTATTCAATCAGGACTTGTCACTCAGTCAGTGAGCTTCTATGTATCCTTAATGTAATCCATTACGTAATTTGCACAAAATTAATTGGGACTGATAATTCTACTGGAAAAAAAAACATAAAAAACAGAGAGAAAAAAAGAGCTTGACCACAATCAAAAGTAACTATTTTTTTTATATATCCCACTCATTGCTGTAGTCAAGTTCAATAGAATTACTTATCATCTTGGATTCTAGAGAGGTTTCCACCACATTGGGGTGAATGTATGAATTCACCATTGCAGACCACTGCTGTTGGGACCCTACGCCAATGTCTGAACTTCAGGGTAAGCACTACAGTGTATCAGTGCTCAGAGGAAAACTCTACCAGCATAGGACTTTGATGTCAGCAAGCCCTGTATGCCCTCCCCATAGCATGTGCAGGGAACCAGGATAACATCACTCCATTTCCTCTATACCTGCTTATTACATTGATCTCAGCAATCTCAGTAAGGCATATGCAAGTGGTACTAAGGAGAGGATTTTGTGTGTATGTAGCTTCTTAGTAGGATGAGGCTAGACAGGTGTAGAATCAATTCCTTTGCTTGATTTAGCACAGAACTGGCTTTGTACATCCATCCCATTGTGAACCAATGCTTTGGAGATCTTCGTGGTATCCAAGTGGGTTAAATTAAAACTACTACAGATATTCGAAAATACACAGTTTATACTCAGGCTAATGTACAAAGTAGATGCGAAGCAATTCTGAGACCAACAAATCAAGCCATAGGAGACAATGGATTCTCATTGATTGAAATGGAGCATTTAACCTCTTGAATATAAGATATCCAGTGCTTTGCTTCACAATGAGTTGGAGACCTCTCTAGCAGGTTAAGAGACCCATTTAAGACAATGGGAATTGTGTTAATCTGTATGTCTCCTAGGGTGCAGTTGGTTTGCCCCATAAACTTAGTACAGTGATTCTCAACCAGGGTGCCATGGGCACTTTCGTGTTAGCTCAGGTGCCCCACTTTTTCCAAGATGACTTTGAGAAAACTGTTGAAGTTGAGTTTCTATTATATATTTTGAAACGATTATACATAAATATGCTCTTTGTTGCCACTGTGACTGTGATACCTAAGAATAACTATATATTTATGTATTATCCCTTTCATTAAGTCCATTAAAAATGACACATAAAACATGAGGCGTACCCTGAAAATTCACGGGTTCATGTTAGTGATGTTTTAAGCTATAAAAAAGCTTGAGAAACACTGGCTTAGTACATCATACTCACTGTGTATAATCACATAAAGCAGGGGAGATATAAAATTATTTAAAACACTTTAATTTAATTAACATCTGTTGCAATTTAGTTGTTCTTTTTTTTTTCTTTATTCATTCATTGTGTACATAACACAATGCAAATGTCCAACCTGCGGGAATTCTTAAAAACAAAACAAATAGAACATCTCCCACTATAAGTAAGACATTGTTTTCCTTGCCCTGCTGTGTTGAAACATGACGGTTACTAATCACTCTTGTACAGTGTCACAAGAGAAGGCTATAGGCCCTGCTGAGACAGTGAGGAGAGTGTGGGAGTGAAAGGGTTAACAATACCAGACCCCTGGTTACCTGTTACTATTCCTAGCAACCACCAAATTAACCCCTGAAATCCCTCCTGCACTATCACCCCAGTACTACAATTCGCTGCCACCACCAAGACTTTATATCTGGGCATCTTAGGTTACCCCAAACACAACAGAATTACAGTCTAAAATCACCTTAATAATCAGACATATATAATTAAACCTTTAGTAACGTGTGCTACCTGAGCTTCCTTCAGAGTAGTGAGTTCATATTAGACAACAGTGACAAGAGCTGATTAATTGAACATTTAATCTGAAAAAAGGCTTCACAGTGCTGGTTACAAAAATACAGAAGTAAAGGACATACAGAAATAAAGATTACACATAAGCAAAACAGTCCATAAAATAAAATGGGAAAAACACAAGAAATCCTTAAATACAATTACCGATATTTTAAGAGTCCTTGCGGGAACTTCAATGGTATATCCCCCTTCAGTTGTTACAAAGAAATTCACTGTTATATCAAAAAAATCCATATTAAATAGGAGTCCACAGTTGCTTCTAAGAGGCCAGACCCCCTGGGTGTTACCTGCGAGTGTCAGGGGTCTGGCCTGACCATTTACAGCCCACTTAACCAGACCTGTCAGGGATGCTACTGCAGAGTTCTACCTGAAAAATCATAAGGCTTCCCAAAACATGCAACCCACAGCACACCTCTATAATGTTATAATAATCATATTCCTCATATCTGTGTGAATATCTAGACACCAAACATGCTGGGTCTAACTGGTTGCAAAGTGGCTATTCTTGTAACTCATAGCAGGAACACCTCCCCATGGCATGTTTGGTACCCACCAAAAGGATAAAACCTGGGAATTCTGAATATATATTTGTATTGAACCTTTTTACACTATATATACATGTTCTCCCTATTTCAGGTTACTTGGGTGTCCCCTTGATGACCTCCATCAGAGCAGATCTTCCAATACGTTTTATAGTAGACTTACATCCTGCTCTGATCTACCCAGCTAATCTTATGGCCTAGGACTGGGCACTTTGAACATACAGGTCAGCAAACAAACAAACAAATTATACAACCCAGAGGGCCAACTCATGCCTTGGCATGACATACAGTGTACCAATTTTATTGCTGCTTTCAACATAAAATGTACACAGTACACAATCATATAGAGCACATACAAACAAACATGAAAAGTATTTCACTGCTACTTGTGTACCACCACAATACTATCTGGATCCATTTAGTCTATGTAGGAGCCAACAAGGAGTTTTAGGAGCCAGTGATGCTGGTGTACTAAGAATTGGAAGCAATGAGTAAAAACCTCATTTAACTCAATGGCTATTTTTATTTGCCTCTTATGGTGCAACTGGTTTGCTTCAGAATTGCACATTGCTGTGTGAAACTAACTGGTGATAGGAATCTAAGCATCGCTGACTCCCTGTTGCAGGGAATGGAAAAATATAGGACTCCACTCAGTTAGTGCTCAAGCTGATGAAGTGTAAAAGAATATAAATATATTCAAATGCACACTGATAAGACTCACAGCAGGGCTATGAACCTTTCTAATGGCCATCCAATGCATTTCATATGGATTTCTACACTTACTCATAGACTACTCCTGGGGAGTGAGCAAAAAGCACCTTATATATCTCATAATAGATACAAATCTGCCTATTAACAAAGAAGTTTAAAATTAGCCAATAAGATGCCTGCACATAATGGGCCGAATTGATCACCATTGGTAACCACCATCTAGTGTAAAGAAGGCTAAGAGGCCTGTTGATGAGATCAAAACAGGGCCACACCAAGAATAGCTACCACGTACCACAAGGAGGGACCACATATATAAGGTATATCCAGTGGCAGGAAAGCATCAGATCACCAGCAGAGTCCTTAAAGCTCAGACTAAAGCAAGAGGATACATTTACATAGGAAAGTGTTGCCTGGAGCTCACTGTACAGTTGAGGATGATGAGATCTGGATCCAAACTACCAATGGCAATGAAGATGCAAAGCACTAGGGACCAGCCAACTTTAGGGGCCCATTGCAAACTGTAAACAGAAAGTGTTCTGCACCTAGGTGATTATTCACTAGATGCACTACATGTAGTCCAACCACAGCTGGATAGCCTTTCTTTCTCAGCCCTGGACTACTGTAAACACCCAATGCACATGTGTTCCCAGCAAGAAGGCCCTATAAAGATCCCTCATGTGCAAACAACATTTGCAGTGGGCCAAATCAGAAGGAAGCAGTAGCTCGTATCAAGCTCGTCAATGTGTCACAGTCAATTTATTTAAACTGTTCATTTATAGAATGTTACAGATTTACTGAGTCACCAAAGGATCAATTTGCTTTCTCAGCTGAAGTGTAGTCAGCAAGAATTCTCCATGGACCCCTGTAATGGATATAACAGACCAGGAAAGAGAGCGCATGCACACTGTATATTCCATTGTTATTAGGATGCTGTATAGATACAGTACATTAATGCAGTGCTGTTAGGCAGTGTAAACGTGGCCATCAAGGGTTTGGTGAAATCACTTCTGCAAGAAACCAATCTCTTTTATGGCAACTGCACTAAGTATTAAATAAAATCCTTGATGATTTAACTGTTGTTGAATTATATTCAGGAAGCTTAAGAGGTAAAATTCTAGGCCAAACCAACACACCATAAGGGGAAAGAAAAATCCCTAAATTCCAAATGAATTAAAAATGCTATTTAACTCCTTGAATACTAGATAAATCACCCATTCCAAAATTCCCTTTAAATTAAAAAAGGGGTTTTTAACCCCTGGAATGCTTTAGATGTATTCAGTGCATTAAATTGCACTGTACTTTATGTACTTTAATAATATTAACCCTTTGAGTGCCAGAGGGGTATGCAAAGCATTGCTTTGCAATGCATTGTGTAACCCTCTGGCACTCAAATGGTTAATCAAGTTAATGTGGCTGGTTATTTTTTGAAAAACGACAGTGACCTTGATGTTATTTTACCTGCGATAACCCACTAAGTGCCCAGTGTGCTTATAAAGCACTGTTGGCTCTCACACATCTTCCTGTGGGCATGAGTTGGAAGGGAAACAGGATATGAGTGTAATTTCTTCCCAGAATGCACCAACAATTGGATATTCATGCCATAACATCGGTTTTGCAAATAGTGGCTATACATGTTTTTTAAATTATTATTTTAGCCTTTTAACCCTTTCGCTTCCAGAGAGGAATCTTCCTGGCACTCAAAGGTTTAAAAACTTGGCACACAGCATTACCTCAACAACATACCTCCCAACATTTCAAATTGCCAAAGAGGGACACTTGTATTTTATGGGGTGTGGCTGGTGAGCGGGGCATTACAGAGAACTTTTACACAATTTCATGACCTATTGACACCTCCTTGTGTAATCTAATAAATGACTTATACCAAGAGCAAAGTATTTTTTGTACATGGAATAATTTATAAACACATATACTGATGTTTAAACAAACAATAATGTGAGTTTTATTGCTGAACAGCAATGTGATACATTTATATACACACCATGCAATCCGATCTCCTAAAGAGAGGGACATCAGGGTGGGAAAGAGGGACAGAGGGATTTGGGTCCAAAAGAGGGACTGTCCCTCCTAAAGAGGGATGCTTGGGAGGTATACAATAATTGGGTAAGCTGTGCAGTTTGAAAACCGCTGGACCTCTGCAGTGGTGCGTCTCACTGCAGCAGTTTTCACAGGTGTAGGCAAGGGGGGCTTCACTTCCCTGCCCACGCCTGTGAAAATCGCTGCCCGATTCACTGCCTGCTGCCAATCTTCTCCCCCCTGCTGCCCCGAGAAGGACAGTGAACCAAAAACAGTTAAAATTATATATATATAAGAGTTAAACAGGTTCTTTAACCCCTTAACGACTCTTGACGGTCCTGGCACATCATGGGTGGATTTCAGTTAAGGACCCATGACGTGCCAGGACCGTCATGGAATTCCGGGCTCCCTGCGTGGCTGCACGTCGTTCTGGGAGTCCAGAAGTGGATGCAAACAAAAAATAAATAAATTGTCCGTGCTCCTTAAGTGACGGCCGCATGTGTGCGTGTCCGGTCCTTAAGAGGTTAAGGTACTGAGCTGGTGTTGTATGTTTACTTATCAATATTTTTGTTTTTGCCCTTTTGTGAATTTCACCGGATTTGACAATAAGGGTTTCCAGGGCTAGAAGAAGTAGTATTTTTCTCTTCTGAAAAGACAGAAAACCTGCCATCATGAATATTACTAACCTCTGATTAAGGTCACCACATATCACTTCTAAAAAATACCCATTCAGGGCCGGATTTACATTTGAGGTGCCCCATGGTTCTTTTAGCTCCACACATGGCCACACCCCCTCATCTAAGACCCCACCTCCTATCCAAATCTACTGTTGCCTGGTACAGAAAATATCCTTACCCTATAACATACAAGAAGAAAGAACGCTCAAAGTCAAACTGTCACCTCACAGAAAGTTATTGCTATTTATCTTGTGGTGTGCAGTAAAGTTTCAATCCGTGAATCTTGTTTTTCAAATCATTCTGGGCACAGGGATATTTGATTATAAAGTGCTTTTATTCAAGAGGTAACATCTTCAATCAGTCCTGGACGTCTTGTCCATGGAGGCAGACATGGCAGTTGCTAGAAGGAACCCAGGACTTCAAACTCTGCCCACTGCACTGCACAAAATAAATTCAAAAATGAGGGATAGGGTTGTGTGATGTTTTACAAGTATATGAACACTTCATTTTAGGTGATAATTTCCATGAACCCATTGGGCACCAGTAGGGTATGCAAAGCATTGCACGAAATGTGCTGCATACACCTCTGGCACTCAAGGGGTTAAGGAGACCAGACCTCCACCTTACAACAGCAGGTTCCATGTGAGAATTTCATTCTGTAGGGGAATTGCTGCAATTACTGCATTAAATGGGAGGTCTGGTCACATCATACACAAGCAGGTGCAATAATGTCCTCTAAATCTTTATAACTCCAAGACTAAAATAAGACGTCTACTCTCCAGATGTATTATGCATAAACTAACTCACCAGTTAGCTATGATATTGGCTGACATTTCCTACTTTGAATTATCAATTTATATTCATTTTCTTGGCACTTAAATCTGCTTCCAAACAGCAGATGAACTTTTACAACAGTGGCTCTCACTTTGCTGTGGTGGAAGCTATTAGGTTCAAAATAAATCCCAGTTCAAACATTTTAACCCTTTGAGTGCCAGAGAGGTACGTAACGCATTGCATACCCCTCTTGCATATAGAGAGAAGAAGTCAGAGATGCTTTGCTCTTAGGGTTGGTCACACTAAGGGTAATGGGGGAATTCAGACGTGGACCCCTTGCTCACTGGTGCCTAGAGGGATCAGCACCTCAGCGACCAATAAGGCCAAAACATACGCCCGAGGTTAGCTTTTTCCCTTGTTCAGAGAGGAATTGTCTGACATTTTGTGGCTGGACTGTCATTTTGGCAAGACCTATATGATGTGCTTCAGAATATTTCTTCTCTGTGTATGGCATCTGTGAGCTAAAATCTTACCTAAAAACAAATGATAAAAACGTTACATAGCGCCACAGACAATCACAGCACCCAAACGTATCAAGTTCAGTCAGGAAACCCAAAATAACCGGCGCACCTTTGTCTTTGTGTTCCATAAGCTAGATCATAGGAGTGGATGCAGTTTAACTCATGTTATCCCTAACTCTCTGTTTTGTTTTCCTCTATGGTGTTTTTCTACTCTGAGTTGTGTGATGGTCGCCTAAAAAAGTAGGTGTTAGATTTCTGGAGGTAAATGTTGCAATTTAACTCACGTTATCCCTAACTCCAACATGTGAATGGCTCTGGGGTTAGCTTATACATTGTTCTCAATGGGCGATATTGTGATCTTTTGGCGACGAGCGTCGTGTTTTCAAAACTGCCGTTATTTCTTAGTTGTGGGAACATTTGCATTGCATACTTGAGTTAAAAAAACACCGTCGCCAGTTTTTTCTGCCGACGCCAACAGTTGGATCGAGCCCCTAGTTTCTCAAAATCAGCTAAACACTAATATAAAAGAAAATCACAGATAAGTAGTATTAGAGACAGAAGAGATTAATGGCCATATGCACAAAGTTATGGAGCAGTTCAGGAGCAACCAACTGCAGACACATTAACCCTTTAGAGCGACAGCGGGTATTCAACGTATTGCTTTGCAACAAGTACAATACCCCTCTGACACTCAAAATGTTAAAACATCAATTTATATAAATGAGGCCTTTACCCCCATTTAAATCAATGCAAATATGTCCCTTATGATGAAATTAGTTCTTTGACACCAAATTATTATAAATCCCTTTGAGTGCCAGAGGTGTATCCAGTGCATTGGGTAGCCCTCAAGCACCTATCTGCGGTAGCATGATGCCTCTGAAGGTCATACAGGTGAAAGTTAGCGCACACCAGCTGCAGAGGAAAGAAAGCAGAAAGGGCCAGGTCGAGTTTCTGGAAGGAAGGAAGAGGAACTGTTTGTGGCTGAAATGGAGAAGACTAGCCCCTGTCTGAGGAATTCATTTTGGATCTTTAATTCCACTGCAGATTATGGGAGTCGTAAGACTTAAATTGGTCAGGAAACAGCAGTAACAGTCATCAAGTTTGAGCATGCTGAATTATAAAAAAATCGGATAAAATAGAAGTCTGTAGAGAGCCAGAAGTACTCTAAAACAGTTGTTCATTGTCAGCAGCTCAGGATAATAGCTTAACATCTCTAAATTGCACATATATTACAGTATACAATATGTTCTGATGCACTAAATTCTAACAAAACATAGAAACATTGAATTTGACTGCAGATAAGAACCATTCAGCCCATCTAGTCTGCCCATTTCTCCTACTGTAAAAACTTCAATCCTTATTTGGCTTTGTCTTGTCTTATGTTCAGGATAGCCTTATGTCTATCCCATGTGTGCTTAAAGTGATAGTAATGTTTCACAAAAACATCTCCAATTAATCTTCATAGTATTTGGGCCATGGAGAGTGTTATTTTAGTACTGTCAGAGTTGTAGTTCAAGAGTAATTGAATAATAAAATATCCCCCTCCCGCCCCTTTTACCTAGTGTAAGCCGCCTCCCCTCAGATGTGGAATCGGGTCTCTTGACTAGACAGCTCACAGCAAGGGACAATCTTCTAATGTGAGCATAAGGAAAACCCTGCCACCCTTGACAGGTTTTTCAGGTTTTTTCCTTATGCTCACTGAAGATTGTCCCTCTCTGTGATCCATCCAGACAGTCTTGCTGCTCTGAGGTGAGCAGTGTTACATGAGTAAAAGGAGTGGGAAGGGGATACTTTATCATTCAGTTATGCCTGAGCTACAACTCTGACAGTATTGCAATAATGCTCTTCTTCGCCCAAATACTATGAAGATAAATTGGAGTTGCTTTTATTGTGAAACAATACTATCTCTTTAAATTGCGTCACTGTATTAACTTCTACCACTTCTGCTTTTATGCTATTCCACTTATTTACTACCCTCTCAGTGAAGTAAATCTTTCTTACATTACATCGAAACCTGTGTCCCTCTAGTTTTAGACTACGACCTCTTGTACTAACAGTTCCATTCCTTTGAAATGTACTTCCCTCCTGCATGTTGTTGAAACCCTTCATGTATTTGAATGTTTCTATCATACTCCCTATCTCTCTTCTCTCCAAGCTATGCATGTTCAGATTCTTTAGTGTATTCTGATATTTCTTTTCCTTTGTATATAAAGACAAGTTGTGTATGATTACACTTTTTCCTTGTTTTGCAGTGGATTACAGACTTCTCAATCACCCGCTTTGGTCACTGCTTGCAAATACATTAGGGTAGACCGGGGGCCGTTGGCTTGTTTAGATGATGGGACTTGTTGTATGCAACAGCTTGGGAGTCAAAGGTTAACTACTACTGAGAGACTTCCTATAGCCAAACTCACATCATTAAGCAGTTATAATGTTACTGAATTTATCAGTCAATTGGAAAAAAATAGTTTTTAAACTGGAACTTTCACCTTTTCATATATGAAAACTACTGTCTGTGTCATGTTAACCAAAAGTCCACCAGATGTATAGTTTAGGAAATATTCACACTTTTTTTTCTGGGCAAAGTGAAAGTGAACATTTCCTGGTACTGCATTAGCATATGTCACTTCATTGAAAAGGGATTTACTCGCATAAGAAATGACATTGAAAAGCTTAATTAGCATTTGAAGCATCACTGGTACCGCAGTTAGCATACATTAACATATGGTAACAATATCTCCTTAAAGGGATAGTAATACTTCATTTTAACTGTATTTTATTTTGTAGGCATTAAAAAAACATGAAGAATGATATAAGTCTTATCTCTGAAACCTTTATGGTTTAAGAGATATTCACAAACAAAGTATCCCCCCCTGTTCAACCAGATCAGAAGGGAGATGCCCAGGTAGACTGCAGAGAGGGACAATCTTCAATTAAGATAATGGAAAAAGCTGAAAAACTTGTCAAGGGGGGAAGGGCTTTCATTGTTTTCATACAAAGAAAATTGTCCCCTTCTGTTATCTGTACTGTCATACAACCAGACTCACATCTGAGAAGAGATGGCTTACACTAGGTAAAAGGGGCGGGGAGGGGAACTTTGCTTGTGAATATCTCATAAACCATAAAGGTTTGAGAGATAAGACTTATATCATTCTTCATGTTTTTTTAATGCCTACAAAATAAAATAAAGTTAAAACGAAGTATTACTATCCCTTTAACTGTACATTTGCTGGTCTTTTAGCTAACATGACATATAAGCAGTTTTTAATGCAGTTTTCAAATATGGAGACTTCAATTAAGGTGAAAGTTCCACTTTAAAGCAGTGATGCAAAACAAAATTCAACTTATATTGTAATAGCATTTAGTAAAACTGCATGATTTATTTAAAAACCTGTTTATATGAGCAACTTTAGCACAGTGCTAAAAGCCCTAAAATAGAATTAGCTACTCTAGTGGTGCTGTTCACACAAAAGGCTTTTACTTTGTATTACACACTTGCGGACAGCATGCTGCAACTTGAATGGATTTTGTTATCCATGCTGCAGAATATCTGATCTGCACCGCAGCTTTTACATCTACCATTCAGATCATTCATACAGGAGACATTCAGAACCTCCAATGACTGTCGAACCTATGTGGGAGTCACTCATATATGACTGACACCAATGTGACCCAGTCTTCAGGAACACCCCAGCGTTCAGCCACACACCCTTACAAATGAGATTTTCCCAGGAAACACAGGAGAATAGAGATAAGTAAACATGTAAGGCTTGATGCCTGATGCTAAAAGCAACCCATTAAAATAGATAGAAACTGTTGCACCTTACGATGAGTAAAATAAAACAAGAAAATGCCCTGACTATTCATGGAAGCTCACCGATATATTAACAATATTAAAAACAATAATTACAAAAATAAAACTGGTACTTACACATGTTAAAGTGCAATCCAGCCTTTAACAAAATCTCTAATTACAATAACCATACTAAAGCTACAATTTTATAGAGAGGGGTTCGCAAAAAATATAAATTAAGCATTCAATAAAATTGTATAGAATAGATTTAGCATAATTCTGCATATAAATGTTATTACAGCTGAGTATAGACCAAAGATGAGTAGTCTGCAGCTCCCCTCTAGTTGTTAAGGGATAGCAATTGCCCAGTTAAGGATGTTGGAAACTATAGTTCAGATTGCTCATCCAGGGCAAAAGACATATGCACAACATCCATTTATCATGATTAGGGCGCTAATGAGTCACCTCCTTCTGAGGTGACTCGGGCAAAATAGTGCACAGAGGGCTTCTGGGTAATTGGGAAGTCCCTCTTGGCTGGCCCTTACCACTGCTTCCCAAATCTTCTATTGAGGACCACTAATAGACAATTGCAGATTTCCCTGCTTGAGCACAGGTGAGTTAAAAGAAAACTAATAGCTCCTAATAATAAACCAACTTAATTTCTTCTGGGCAGAAAATCCCAGTGGCCACTATGAATAAATTATTTTTGGATAGGTTCTTTAAGATTAATTTTGAATTACTAATGGATATCATGTCATTGGAGGTAGACGTGATTCTTTGTTGAACTCCTTACGGCTTCTTAAGAAGATTTCATGGGAGTTTGAGATCCAATATCTTCCCATGTATACTTAATATCCAATACTAATTACAGATTAGTTTTATACCAAGAATAACATAAATAGGAGGTTATTATTAGTTGTTAGTGCTCCTTTAATAAAAAAGCCTAATCTTCTGAGTAGCACATCTGTGCTGAAGCAGGGGAATCATTTAATAATTGCCTGTTGGTGATCCCTGAAGACATGATTGGAAACCACTGACACATAGCATTATAATCAACATCATTACTGAGTGAGTCCTAGTCAGAATCACACACCCATAATGACCAATTACAGTGGACACACATGTGAATATTATTATTTAGCATGAGAAAAAGTATAATACTCAAATGTTGTTACCATCTCACATTTTTATAATTCTCAATTGCCATTTTACAAGACTAATATGTTCTTTTCATTCTATAGCCCAGTTCTCATGTGATGATAGATACTGTAGACTAGTATTTGTGCACTGGTAAGAAATTATAAATTAGGGCATTTTGATAACATTTTCCCAAGCCGGCATACAGTTATACAAATTATTTGGTTGACGTATGCTCAGGTTCAAAACCAGGATAGCCAGAGCCGGGATTTATTAAATAAATAAATAGATGATGAAATACCTAGATGTTGTTTTGTTGTTTTCTTTATCCAAAATATAGCATACATTATAAAAAAAAATGGAAGGCTGCTAGGCTAAAATGTAGCCGTAGTCTTATTCCATCTGTTAATGGACTACAATATCCATAGTTCTGAGCCGGTTTAGCCAACAGAAGATTATGGGAATTATGCACCTGAAAAGAGCTGGAGCAGGACCGTACATTCAAATTATATAGGGAGAAATTAATGCAATTACAGCAACTGAAAACACCCTTGTGATTTGCCCTTGATATTACACAGTTAAAGAGATACTGGTAGGATACTTGTTAAAGGGATAGTAATGTTTCTCAATAAAAGCAGCTCCAATTAATCGTATTAAAGTATTTGGGCCATGGAGAGTGTTATTTCGATACTGTCAGAGTTGTAAAGTATCCATCCCGCCCCTTTTACTGATGTAACACTGCTCACCTCAGAACAGAAAGATGGTGTCCAGGTGGATCACAGAGAGGGAAACTCTTCAATTAGCATAAGGGAAACACCTGAAAAACCTGTCAAGGGGTGCAGGGTTTACCTTATGCTCACAATAAGAAGACTGTCCCTTGCTGTGATCTGTCCGTTCTTAAGACCAGATTCCACATCTGAGTGGAGGCGGCTTACACTAGGTAAAATGAACTGGAGAGGGAACTTTATCATTCAATTACTCTTGAACTACAACTCTGACAGTATTGAAATAACAATTTCTATGGCTCAGATACAATGAAGATTAATTGGAGCTGCTGTTTTTGTGAAACATTACTAACCCTTTAAATCAGCTTTTGGATGATTTTACAGAGATTCATATGGGTAACTTTCTCTTATTCCCAATAGCACATGGGTACTTTACAGGTGAAATGGTACCCATTAATTCCTCCTGACACTACATATGAAAATCAGTTTTTTAAATGCGGGATTTGGTAAAAACAAACAAAGAAGGAAAAAAGAAGTTTCCCTGTAGGCACATTTAGTGCGATCACTGTACTGTACTGCATATATATAACATCTTCTCTAATTACAAGCGATACAGCAGAAGAAACCGTACTGGAATAGTTATTTAGATCATAATTGGTTCTAATGAGTATGATTATTTTTACTGCCTGTCTACTGTTTCATAATCTTAAGATTAGGAAAAAGAAAAAAAAAATGTTTGCCCTGTTTCTCTCCCCTTTGCTGAAACATATTTGCCAGATATTTTTATTGCTCTTTGAGAGCTGCAATGAGAATTGCTTGATGTCATCAACAGTTGAATTACAGCTCCTGAAGCTTCCGTACGGCTGATCTTTGGTAGCTATCTGATACTTCCTGTCAGGCACAGGGATTAATCCATTCAGTTTAGCACAGACCCAGCCAACAGTACAGACTTACAGCCTTACTGCTCTGTAACACAGTATTGCACAGGTTGGACGTGCTCATGTTGATTTAAGAAAAACTATCCAACCCTATATGAACTTTTTCTTGAGTTTTAAGACAAATCTAATAATACAGTACCTTAATTTCTCTTATACAGCTATTTGGGTTAAGTTTATTTTAGAAGAGTTTATTCTTTTCTAGGTTAGTTACAGGAGCATTGCAAGATACTGTTTTAGTATGCTAAAGCCTCAGGTCTCATAGTAAAAACCCGGGACTTGTTGCTAGATTGTGTCTTGTAATTGTAATTGTGCCAATCTTCTTTAAAGTGATGGAGAACTTGGGATGCACAGTGCATGAATAATGCAATAGGTTGGCTTAAGCACTGAGTCTTTTGGAACCTAACACCTCCTCTGGTTTTTAGATTCCAAAAGACCTGGTGCCTTATTTATAAGGTTTGAAAGATGCCTTAGTCATTTGCCTACTATTCTGAGCTGTGAATTTAGCCTACATAATCCCAGTTTATTTAAGATTGTGTTTTTTTTTTATCATATATGCTAAGGGAAATTTCTGATCCAGGAAACAGTGGATGGATCTGCAGTGGGGTCATATATTGAGAGAGGATGTGGCCATAGGCAGGGTTAGGTGTACCAAGGTTCTCCTGTTTAGGGGCTCTGAAGATGTAACTGTGCCCCACTTTATATAACAAGTCTTAGATGGGACAGAGTAGTCCAACAGAAACTGTCAAAGGAAGACGATATGACTGTGCTATAGCATATAAAATACATAGTTTATGTTGATGTTCATGTAAGAAGTCATTGGCGTGTTATTTTTTTATGCTAAACACATGCTATTTCTGTTTTTTCATTTATGTTAGTATTGGTCTCACCCATAAAAGACATCAGGTTACTTTACTATCCTCATAATATGCTAATGGGGTAAAGCTGTAAACCTGTCCTAGTCCCGCATCACTTGACCCCATTCCCTCTGTGTCCACAGTGGTCTGTGACACACTAGCCTGCTCATCAGCATCCTGCTACTCAGAAGCAGCAGGAATTAGAGCAGTAGGAAACACCGCAAATTTCAAAAGATCACTGCTGGTGGTGATGCCCATCCCCATCCCTGTCTCCCATTCCTTCTCAGTTTGGGCTGAAAAGGCCATTAATGTCTCTTAACCTTTTGAGTGCCAGAGGGGTAAGCAATGCATTGTCGTACCCCTCTGGCACTCAAAGGGTTAACATGTTGCCTCTAAGAAACACTAAAACTGTTTCCAACCTGCCTCCCTTTTGATAGCTTCTATGGCCTTTGTGCCTGCTGCCCTTTGGGTCATGTGCACAAACCAAAAGTGGAGCATTGCTGCAGCAAAAGAACTACACCATAGAGGACATATAAAAAAAATCACCATTGATTTAAATAGGACTTTTAACCCCTTAAATGATAAAGAGGTCTCCAACGCTTAGTGAAACAATGTGTTGGAGACCTCCCTACAATTCAGTGTATAAAAGCACCATTTAAATCAACAGGGGTCTTTTTAATGTTCCTATGACAAATATGTTACAGCTGGTTTGCACCACAGTCTCTCCTCTTTTTTGTGCACATGGCCACTTATCCCATGCACAGATGCCCAAACCCCTCTTTCATTCACTGGTTTGTTTTTTAGCAGAACATTGCAATTAGTGGGGGATACCATATCCCTTCTACAATAATAAACCACTGTTCTATGTATTGTGATTGGAAACCTTATTGGGTCAATAAGAAAGGAAGACCTTCAGCACTGAGAAGCGATCAATATATGGATTTGCTCTCTGAAGCTAAACGGTCACAGTTTGCAAGTAACAAGGCAGCCTTGATCAAATATTATCTACCTCTTCACATGTAATGGATTAGTGGCTTCTTCAGTCAATTTCTTCTTGTTTTCAAATTGTCACTTTCTGCAGGGTCTGAGTGTTACTCTGGGTAAGGTGACCACGTGTCCCAGATTGTCCAGGACAGTCCCGGATTTTACATTTGTCTCATTTCACGAGCAGCCCCCTTCCGAGATAATACAAAGTACTGGAGTGAAGATTCCAGAGCTCAGAGTTGTAAACACTAGAAGGAAAACTGTCCATTACCTACTTTGACAGAAAGTCATGTATCTGCTGGGCTACAAAAAGGCTTCTAGACAAAGCTGTAAACACTATAGAGAGAATTGAGCCTTGATCCTGACATCAAACAGGAGCTGTAGTGCAATTTTGTTTTATTGTAATGCTAGTCTAAGGCTTTGGACATGAAGTATATTTTTTGTAGCCCACCACAGGCACAACAGACAATGGGAAGTTCCCCCTACAGTATTTAGAACTCTGTGGTGTGCACTGATACCAGGGATGTATAGTGACCCTTCCAACATAGCTGCCCTTAAGCTGATGACAAGTAGACTGCTGCTCTCTTCAGTATGATAAATGTGGTCACCAAGTTTGCTTTCCAATGTGGGTGTATAAGCCAAAATCATAAAGTCCCATCCATTATCAGCATGGATGTTAGAGACATCTACAATGCATTGGTTAAAAGGATAGCTACCCAAAAATATTTTCTTATAGAACTTAAAAATAATTTTATAATTTTCCACCCATGACTGTGCAGACAGTTAAATGTGGTAATTTGGCAAGATCTGATTACCAAACATATTAGCAAAAAGGAGGAGCATAGTAACCATGGGATAACCTGACCAGAAGATAGTTTACTGATAAAACCTAAAACTAATAGTTGCTCTGAGATTACAACCTTTAATTTTCTACTACTTCTCTGTTTACCACAGTTATACATTACATCTATTACTCCTCACAAGTAGAGATGAGTGAAACCTCACAATTAGTTTTATCGATTGACTCGGAGGACCTGGAGAAAATTCCCAGGTCAGCCTGAGTCCATATGAAAAGGAGAAGGGGCCAAATGTAAGTTTCAGAGGGAACAGGTGTTGTGATCAAGCAAAAGAGAGGAGGAAGAAAGAGCAGGGAGCTTGAAGAGAGAGAAAGAGGGAGATGGGAGCATGGGTAACAACGAGGTGTTTGCTGGTAGAATAGAGAGAGAGAAGGCAGCATCAGGGAGCATGTGGAATAAAGAAGCAGTCACTGTTAGTATAGGAAGAGAGGAAGCAAGAGGCAGAGATAAAAGGGAATATGGTACAGTGGAAAAAGGAGATCATTTCTCTCTGCCACATCATACAAATACTACATTGACCACAAAAAGCACCCATTCTCTTTCTTTGGCCTCATATTCATCCCTTTACACATAAAGGCACAGAACTGTGTAATATAGATAAAAGCAGAAATTTCAGGGTTTGTCCAGCTGAGTAAAAACAAGGGTACACATTGCTGACATAAGTTTTACTAAAAAGTTATTGAAGAGCAAACTTGCATTTTTTTTGGGGTGAAGTGCTTCCATGGCCCAAAATGTTATGGCGGTACCCTTGCTATAACATTCTTTAGAAGCTATTGTCAGTGACAATATTCCATGACAGGATACTGTAAAGAGCACTACTGTAAAGTGCTAGGCCAAAAGACAAGTTTCAGCTGCAATAACTTTTTAATAAAGCATCTCACAGCAGTGGATGTATCGTTGTTTTACTCGGCGGTCTAAACCCTGCAATTTTCATATCACAAAGTACTATCCCTTTTAACCCCTTGGATGCAATAAGTTGAAGACCTTTCTAGCATCCAAAGGTATAGTACTTTTTCAACCACTGTTTAGAATTTTTAACCCTTTGAGTGCCAGAGGGGTACACAACACATTGCTCTGAAATGTGTTGCATACCCCTCTGGCACTCAGAGGGTTAACTATAATGTGTGGACTTTAGGGCCACATTTGCTGCCTTCGGGGAGAATCTGGGTGCCTGTTATTGCTTTATTCACATGAATTCTGGGAGGTGGCCATCGTGTTTCTATGCAGTGGGCTGGCAACCTCTCAATCAATCCAGAGGGTTAAGTATATCACAAAGCCATGTCTATTACTAAGCAATTCAGGTATGCAGTATCCTCAAAGCACTTTTCCTCTGTGTATAATATTATATCTGACATTTTAATGACCAGGTATTACACACACAAAAAATATTTGTTGACAATAAAAATGAAACATATTGCTCCTATTTTTCCATAAATATGCCAGATTAAAGTTCAACAGAAAAGTGGGTTAAAGACACAAGAGAAATGTTATTGTTAATTCAGTGATTTTATTGTAGAGGTAAACAGATTCCTTACGAGGTGCTGTGAGACTCGGAATTCCTTGCAGGACAATGTTTAGCAATCAATTGTCCTCATAACACGTGGTGATGTATGTGAAATAAGGACAAAAGGAGGCCTTATGGACAAAGATTCATGAATAATACCTAGATAGGGTTAGCAATTTTTAAAAAAGCCTAATTGAAAGGGGATCTATCAAACCTATATAAGTTGCTCTTAAATGTTAGCTTATATAGCGATTACATTGAGTATTGCATTAATTTCATACTTTAAAATGTTATTTGGGCAAAATAGAAGGAATAAATATTGCACTGATCCTACTTCCGGATAGTCCGGAAAGTCTGTAACTCTCCCTATGCTCCCCTCCCTCTAGCCGGCCTCCTCCAATGACAGAGGCATTCTGTTTGTAAGCTGGAGCAATCTCATTGGCAGAGATTGATATCTAGCCAATGAGAGCACTCCACCTTACAGACAGAAAGCCTCCATCATCAGAGGAGGCCGGATAGAGGGAGGGGAGCATAGGGAGAGTTACAGACTGCAGGTATACAGCTGTACCCACAGTCTATCCGGAAGTAGGGTCAGTGCAATATTTATTCCTTCTATTTTGCACAAATAATATTTTAAAATCCAAAATTAATGCATTACTCAATGTAATCGCTATACAAACTAACATTTAAGAGCAACTTATGTAGGGGTGATAGATCCCTTTTAAATGAGAACTAAATCCTAGGACAAGGGTAGACCTCCAGCTGCTGTGGGACTTCAGCTCCATCATCCCCAACACACCAATGGTGGGATACAGAGAATAGAGTTGTAATGCCCAGCAACTGGTGGTCCAACAACTGACCACCCCTGATGTACGGCAAATGTAATCATTTTTTTACAGTAACGGCATTAACCCTTTAAGGACCAATGAGCTGAATGCCCTCTGGTTTTAATTTTACGACGTGGAATTCCTTGCTTCAGGTGGCTGTTTTGTCGGAATATTACTATTCCCCATATTGTTGATATTTGAAAAAGAATTTAATAGCCCCCAAGTTCATCTCTCAAACCTTTATGGTTTGAGAGATAACTGAAGACAAAGTTCCCCCCTCCCTCCCCCTTCCCTGAAGTTAGCGTTGTACTGACTGCAGGGATATCCGGTCTGACTTTCATCAGGTGGCTCTGCAGCTAAGCTGAAATCGCATTAGTAAAAAATTATTATTTCACTGAAATGGTCTTCTACGTGTGCTTGCAAACCAAGCACATTTCAGTGAAATAATTATTTTTCACTAACATGATGTCAGCTCAGCTGCAGAGCCGCCTGATGAAAATCAGACCGGATATCCTTACAATCAGTACAACGCTGACTTCAGGGAAGGGAGGGGGAATATTAAATTATAAAGTAATATTAAAGAATTCCTATCCCTTTAAGCATTTTCAGTGAAGTCACATGCTAATGACGGTTTCAATTACGTTTCATATGCTAATGAGGCTCTGTGCAGTACAAGGAAGTATTCAGTTTCAGTTTGCCCAGAAACAAAAAGTGTGAATATCCACTAAATTATACATGCCGGGCTTTTTGGCTAACATGACTTATAGGCAGTTTATAATGCTGCTTTCAATTTGCAAACTTGAATTAAGGTGAAAATTCCAATTTAAATAGACCTTTCACCTTAATTCAAGTCTGTATATTTTAAAACTGCATTAAAAACTGCCTGTGTCATGTTAGCCAAAAGACCAGCAAATGTAGTGTTAAGGAGATATTCATACTAGTTACTGTATGTTAATGTATGCTAATTGTGCTCCCCGTCCATTCTAAAGCCTAAGTTCGGCATTTAAAAAGTTACCCGTGGCAATTTAGGAAGTGTTAAGACTTAGAAGTCGAGTTTCTGGAGTGGTGGCTTTACTGTGAGTGAGCATTCTGGCAATCCAAATTTGATAAAGTATCCCCCTCCTGCCCCTTTTACTTATGTAATACTGCTCACCTCAGAGAAGCAACACTGTCCAGATGGATCGCAGAGAGGGACAATCTTCAGTAAGTATAATGAAAAACCTGAAAAACCTATTAAGTGGGGCAGGGTTTTCCTTATGCTCACAGTAAGAAGATTGTCCCTTGCTGTGATCTGTCTGTTCTGATGACTGGATTCCACATCTGAGGGGAGGTGGCTTACACTAGGTAAAAGGGACCAGAGAGGGATACTTTATCATTCAATTACTCTTGAACTACAACTCTGACAGTATTGCTCTCCATTGCCCAAATACTATGAAGATTAATTGGAGCTGCTTTTTTGCGAAACATTACGATCACTTTAAGCATTCCAAGTAGTAATATCAGATTAATAATGTCATATTTATGAAAATGATTTAACCCTTAGAGAGCCAGAGAGGTGCCCAACACATTAGAAGGACTATAAATCCTGCCGCCCCCCCATTGTTCCTATCAGTCAGAACATAGTGCAATTCACACAATTCTGCTCATGACTTCAGGACATTACTCATAGGTGCTGATTGTACTATTGTCTGTGATAGGAGTATTATACCACAATCTGCTTAAAATCTGGTGCAGCTGTGCTATGTTTTTCATTAACTTATTCTATTGTGGTGTGTTATCAGCAATCATCCAGTAGCTGTTCACAATGTCTATTTTTCATTTTCATTAGAAGTTATCCTTTATTTATTTATTATTTTAACCCCTGGGATAATAAAGAGGTATTCAACTCTTCAGCATCCAAAGGCTTATAAGTATTGAAACATTAATGCAGATGATATCTCAGCAGAATCCAAAATCAATGAAATGCATGGTTTTACATCTTCTGTATACAGATTAACCCCTCGAGGACCTGTGTGCACCCCAGGCTGTTCCCTTTAAAAATGAAAATGCTACATATTCTCTTCTTCAGTGTAATAATTTGGGAATATAGCACAAGAATATAGGATTAATTCTAAGGCAAACCAACTGCATCAGAGGGGATACAAACATGTAAAACTCTCATTGATTTTAATGTGGCTTTTGAAACCTTGAATGCAAAAGCAATGAATTTGGAGACATGTCTAGCCTTCAATAGGTTACAACTCTATTATATTCAACAGGGAGTTTTATTCATTTCCTACTGAGCAGTTGAGGTTCACTATAATTGCTCCCCTTTTCTTTGGAGCATTAGGACCTTTCAATAACACCTTTTGTTATGTAAGACAAATGAATACCCTCCTCCAGCTGTATGACAAAGTGTGCCTAGGAAATAGAGTAGGGCTATGTCCTCATTGACATCAGCGCATCAATAATATCTGGTCAATGGCACTAGTGCGGAATTTAAAATATGTTGGGTTGGGCTGTTCATAGAAGCAGCTGTCGTCACACCATACAGCAACAAGCCGATTCAGCTTGCTGCAACTTCATTATGGGTGCGGCATTCAGCAAACTAAAGAGGTGCAATTCATGAGCATGCCAATTGCACCACAGGGAACAGATGAAAATTACCCAAAACTGATTTAAATGGAAATGGGTTGGAAACCTCTCTAGCATTCAAACTCTTTGAGTGCCAGGTAAGTTGTGTGTCACATACCTCTCTGGCACTCAAAGAGTTAAAAACCCAATTTAAATCAATTGGCATTTTCATTGATCCCATATGTTACAGCTAGTTTTCTTAGGAATTGTACCCTTTTAGTTAGTTGAACAAGTCCCTGTGTTTGATGCAGGGAAGTTGCAGCAGAGACCTGCATTCCAGCTTATGAATCCACTGTACAGACTGTTCACATGAATGACTGTACGTTGAGATGTGCATTGTAAGGATCAGTGAATGTCGGTTTCATATGGACATCATGGGTGGTCAGTATCAACATGGGATCACCATCAGTCATGCTCCACTGTGATGGAACTGCATGAAAAGGCAACACAGGTAAGTAATAGGGATAATATGGACATAAAGGTTCCCTGAATTAACCCTTCCATTGCTGAAGTTGATTGGAAGGCACTGCACAGCAATACTTTCCAATAATGCCTGCAAATGGGGTGGTTAAAGGGATAGTAATACCTTAATATCAATATATTGTAGCTATTTCAAGATGAATTCAAATGCCCCCAGTGTCATCTCTCAAACCTTTACGGTTTGAGAGATAACCAAACGCAAAGTTCCCCCTCCCTTCCCCCTTCCTGAAGTCAGCGTTGTACTGACTGCAGGGATATCCGGTTTTATTTTCATCAGACAGCTCTGCAGTAGAGCCGAGATCGCGTTTGTAAAAAAAAGTTATTTCACTGAAACGCTCTTCTACGTGTGCTTGCAAACCAAGCACACGTAGAAGACCGTTTCAGGGAAATAATTATTTTTTACTAACGCGATCTTCGCTCTACTGCAGAGCTGCAAGCCTGTCGTACGACAGACTTCCCCTCCAGTCAGTACAATGCTGACTTCAGGGGAGGGAGGCGGAACTTTGCGTTCGGTTATCTCTCAAACCATAAAGGTTTGAAAGATGACACTGGGGGCAATTGAGTTCTTTTTTAAATAGCTACACTATGGAGATTAGTAATATTAAAATTATTATCCCTTTAAGTAAAGGTTAAAGCACTATACTTTCCCCCATCCCCACACTATCCTAACCTATCCATAGAATAATCACTCCCTTACCGGATACTGGAATAATCCATGCACAAGGTAACTAGGTCAGTGGAACAGAATAGTAGGAGAGGGAAGCATGTCACGACTGGGACTGGGTAGACAAGCATGGCTGGGGGTGTTCTGGCTGGCTAAGTAGGAAAGTAGAGATCCAATGATCATGTTGGTCATTTGTGTAAGAACCAGCCACTCAGCAGCATCCCACAAACCCTTTTTCATGTTTCCCAGTTTTTGGTTTTGTAACTTTGTCACAGCTTTAGTAGTTTCTTGGTCCTGGTCAAGTAAGACGATAATTAAAGGATTATATATTACAAGTTATGTGAAAGGTTGTGGGTCTTTTAAATGTATCCATTGAGATCTTTGGTCAGCTAATGTTATTAACTGATGCCCATAATTATTGGTTCACTATTGATATGTCACCCTCTATTGAGCAAGATTAAAACTTCACCTGAATGAAAACCGCAACATAAGAATGTAGCTTGAATTAAAAGAGCCACATTGTGATATCACATGCTGAATGGCTGCCAAATAGAGATGACAAGCCACCTCTCCAATATGCACAAAAAAAAAAAAAACAGGCAAATCCTACATTCTGATGTCAAGGTTTTCATTCCAGCGACATTTTAAACCTGCCATGTTGATGGTCAACCAATAGAGGGTGACATATCAATAGGATACCAAAATTATTTAGGGCTTTGCAGGGGCTTGCCATGCTTAGACAGTTATATGGTAAACTAGGCAATGTTTGAGAAGTTAATAGTAAGAATGTATCACATGGTAATTTGTGAATAATTAAACCTGTAACCTGTTTGAAATCCATCATGGTTGTTTACTGTAAATGGAACCCATTCATAAGACATAAAATACCTCAGCATGCTTTTCTGTTTGCTCCTGTTACTTCATAAGAGTTTTCACATCACATACTGAATGTCAGCTACAGATGCTTAGTTCAGTACCTCATGTTAGATGATAGATCACAGTCTCTTGTATTGCTAATCAATATATATTTTGGATAAGATACAAAACATTACAGAACGGTCTGATACATTTTAAACAATCAAGGACAGAAAGGTTATAGATTATATTAATTGAACCCATATAATTCAATGTAACTACCGAATAAGAACATAAAACCAGTGCAATTGCATGACATCACTGGGAGAAAATCACAAACATTTGTTTCTGAGGCGAGGGAACAATATTTCAAAGTAATACTTTCCCTCACGCAAAGTCCAATGAATTCCCTGCTGCACAATAGTCTTGTGTTGGAAAGAAAGACAGATGATAAACAGGGCAGAGGTCGCCAGTGCCCCAGGCACAAAGCACATGCAGATTTGTAAAACAGAGTAATGCATTTTAATATTTTATTTATGACTGGAATTATATAAAAACATCATTGCTTATTCAAACACAAGTTAAACCAATTACCATCGGAAATGCTACCTAGTATCAAATACCATTCAACCTGAAAACTTCTAACAACACAGCAGATTTAGTGATGTCAGCAATATAAACACACAAGCACATTGTTGTGTCATTTCGTGCCATCTTGGAAAGGGCATGTGTAGTGACACAACAGGAGGATGTAATAACTAATACAATTTCGCTCTGCACTAGACCATGGAACCAGTTGCTTAGTGTTACACTTGCCTAATGCCACAGCTTACTGGCATTAATGTCTTAACAACAGCAGAGCGTGTAGGTACTGGGAGGCTTTAAGCCTTCATACTCTCTAGCGCATACCACTGTATGCAGCTGCATGAGCATAGAACTTATGGAGTCATATATTTCCTCTGATTTGTCATGATATATAAATCTCATTTTGAAATGCATAAGGTATCTCTTTACATTCCCATTCCCAGCCCCTGAAGTAAGATGATAGGATGGGAACGGGAAGGTTCAACAGACGTCAGTTGTGTCATAGTGTGGGAGGGGCTTAATTGGGGTGGGCTGAATTTGGAGGACAAATAGCTTGGCTTGACCTTAAAACAAGCAGGAAGTAGGTGGAAGGAGAGAGAAAGTGGTTGGGGTTACCCAGCAAACTCACCAAGAGACCAGAGTCTTCACAGTACACCTCCCAGCATTCAAGGTGATCAAACTCCAGTTAAATCTTTGGAATATGGGGAATTTTTATATTTCCTCTAGGTGCAATTGGATTACTCCTGAATTACAGCAATGTTACTTAATCCAGCATACACTGGATCATTTTGTACGCCTGTAAGGCTATCCCCTCTACTGCTAATCCTTCCATGTCCCCTCTCATATGACCTTAACCCTATAAGGACCAAAGAGGTGCAATGACTGCAAGACAATGTGTTCTTAAAGAGTTAAACAACTGCTGTACCCCATGCTCATCACACGGCTGTATCCTAGCCACCCTTTAAAGGGATAGTAATGGTTAATTTAAACATTGTTTAATATTGTAGATTTAAAAAAAAATCAATTGATGCCACTCCAATCTCTCAAACCTTTATAGTTTGAGAGATATATCCTGCTAAAGTCCCACCCTCCCTCCCCTTTCACAGACGTCAGCCTCTAGCTAACAGCAGGAGATTCTGGTCCTGGGACCAGTCAGTGCCTCTTCAGCAGACCAAAAATAGCGCAATCTAAAAATAAATACTTCACTGGAAAGGTCTACAAAGTGTGCTTGCAAACCAGGCACACTTTGTAGACCGTTCCAATTAAGCATTTCTTTTTAGATAGAGCTATTTTGGCTCAGCTGAAGAGCCGCTGGCCACCCAAATGGCTACAGGCTGACATCTGTGAAAGGGATGGGAGGAGGGAACTTTAGCATATTATATTTCTCAAACTATAAAGGTTTGAGAGATTTGGAGTGGAATGAATTGATTTATTTTTTTATATATACAATATTAAACAATATTTAAATTAACCATTACTATCCCTTTAATAAAACTCTAGTGCCCTGTCACACGTAAAATATTTGTCTCTGATTGAACCTCTCATATGGAAAGACTGATACCTTTGAAAACCAAAATGCATATACTGTCAATATCAATTGCATAACTACCATGGTAGAAGAGGGGAGAAGTTACAGTGGTAACAGATATTGAAAGAGGTCCAACACAACCCAGCTCCAGCACTTTCTAGTGAAAGAGCTACATGACATTATGGAAGGTTCTTCAGAGAGAGAATACTCTAACAAGTGTAGTGTATTGTTCCATCTGGAGGTGTTTAGAACCTTATTTTCGGCAAAGATTAAATAAAACTTTGGCTCAGATACTGATTGTGGTGTCAAACTAAACATACCCATCCATATTTACACACTGATTATTTTAGCTGATAAGCACTCCTCTGTATAGGGTTAATGTATAAGTCAGGGATATCAAACTGCATTCCTAGAGAGATGAGACAGGGCAAAATGTAGGCATTAACCCTTTGAGTGCCAGATGGGTAAGCAACGCATTGCTTTGCAATGTGTTGCGTACCCCTCTGGCACTCAAAGGGTTAAGGATGAGCCACACAGTTATTAGAAAGAAAAAATAGGTGAAGGCAGTTAATTTTCTCCCATGGGAAGTTCTGCAACACGGCAGTTTACATCATCTTCTGACAACAAAGTAAGGGGAATAAATAAGTGTGCATGTAAGTATGCTTGAAGGTTAAGTCCGTTCAGATCAATAGGATTAACCTTCTAGTCATAAAAAATTCAATTTTTTTCTGCCAGTTTCCTCCCTGCTTCAACATCAGCACTGTTTACATTCTTGTGGAAGAGAAAAAAAATACATTTTGACCAATCCTAATTGGGCGTTCCCAGGAGCAAATCATTAGTAGGGACATCCCTAAACCTGCATCAGTGCCTTCCTTTAAGAATATAGTTTGAGAGGTCTAGGTACTCTCTTCTAGGTACACTTTTCAATATAATACTTACCACTCTGGCACTCAAAGGGTTAAAAGATATTGTGACACAATACATTGGAGACCTCTCCAATTGTAGAAATATTGCATGTTGTTTTTTTCTGAGGAGTTGTTCCACTTTTTCCTTATAAATAGCCCCCGCTGAATCTTACACCAAAATAGGAAAAATGAGCATACATATTCATATGCCTCCTAAGAAAGTGATTTATATACCCTTGCATGGTAATCACTTTTAGATTTGTGCCTTTTGTTTCCATTTTGGTTTTGGATCACGCTCTGCACTTGGCCCTTCTGGTTTGCTTTGTGAGTGAATTGGAGAACCCAGAAAATATTTTATGTCTTTGGCTGTGAAAAACTGTTTAACTTCAGAGACTCGATTCCAGGTTATAAACTGCCACCGGATTCCGAAAATAGCTGAAAATAATGAGTTTTCCATAAGAAGTACATTCAATACAACTTCATTTGATAGTTGATGACTGACCTTTTGTTTGGATTTAATGATGTTTCTATTTGAGATTTAATGATGTTAAATGATGTTCCTATTGTGAACTTCATGCTTCAAAAACAAAATGGCATAACATTACACAAGTTCTTCTGCACGTTGTTTAACCCTTTCCATGCCAGATAGGTGTCTTCTGGCATGGAAAGGGACAAAAAGGGATAGTAATGTTTCACAATAAAAGCAGTTCCACTTAATCTTCACAGTATTTAGTAATTAAGAGTGCTATTTCAATACTTTCATAGTTGTAGTTCAAGAGTAACAGAATGATAAAGTATCCCCCTCCCACCCCTTTTTCTGATGTAACACATGGCTCACAAGCTCAGGTGTGCTCTGGAGTAATTTGAATTGAACAGTTGGACATCCCAGCATTGGAAAAAGTGTTTTTTGTGTTGACATTCTAACCTGCAGTAAGAAGGTTAAAGGGTTAAAGTTTAAAAGGTTGTGTTTTTCTCTGGGAGTGTGTGTAATTAATTAATTAAGGGTGGGGTTTGTGAACAATCCCCTGTGTAGGCCTGTATAAATCTAGGTACAGGACTCACAGAGCTTGCTCACAAATAGAGCGTGCTCTTTATTAAGTGCTCTGTAATAAGTGTACAGTTTGTGAAACACAGCAGTTAGTGCAACACAGGAGTTAGAGGAACAAAGGTAAATTAATTGCTTACATTTTAGGAACTCACATTTGCACCATACAAGATGAGCAAGATTGGAGATCTCACTCAGTGCACATCATGCCATATGTATGCATGCTTGGAACAGCAGTTCCAGGGTCCATACCGCTGTAGCAAATGTGAGCAAGTGGCCCTTCTAGAAGCTCAGATTGGAGCTCTAGAGAGTCATATTGCAACATTGAGAGACATTGACAACCTTGAGAGGAGTCTCTTGCTAACGGAGCAGAGTCTAGCTGGGTCACCTAGCAAAGAGGGAGGAGATCAGCTAGAAGGGAACCAGGCACATAGCTGGGTGACAGTTAGAAGTGGTTGCAGTGGGGGAGGGAAGAGGAAGAGGGCAGCCAGTCCTGAGTTTTTCCATCCAAACAAATTTGCTCATTTAAGTGAAGATGTTGGGAAGGCAAACCCAGAGGTGGAATTGCTGGAGAGGACTGTTCTCCCTAACAGCCGGGAGAACAGCTCCTCTAGCACAGAGGGGATCCAGAGGAAAGTGAAGCCTAGGCAGGTTGTGGTGGTAGGGGACTCTATTATTAGGAGAACAGATAGGGTAATCTGTGGCTCTGATCGCAGCAACCGAATGGTTTGCTGTCTCCCGGGTGCCCGGGTTCGGCATGTTGCAGACAGGGTGGACAGATTATTGGGAGGGGCTGGAGAGGATCCAGCTGTCTTGGTGCATATTGGTACCAATGACAAAGTTAGAGGAAGGTGGAGAGTCCTAAAAGGTAATTTTAGGGATTTAGGCAGTAAGATTAGGAACAGGACCTCCAAGGTAGTATTCTCAGAGATACTACCTGTGCCATGCGCTACGCCAGAGAGACAGCGGGAGATTAGGGAGCTCAATGCATGGCTGAAGTCTTGGTGTAAGAAGGAGGGCTTTGGGTTTTTAGAGCACTGGGCTGATTTTGCTTTGGGGTACAATCTCTATAGCAGGGATGGATTGCACCTGAATGCAAGAGGGTCTCAAGTGCTTGGGGAGAGGATTACTAGACGGTTGGAGGAGATTTTAAACTAGGAAGGGGGGGGGAGGGGCCAATAAATACTGGGATAGATAGTATAGAAAGGGAAGGCGATGTAGTTAATAACCAGGTGGGAGGATCTGGGGGCGGGGTTAGTACAGATGATAGGGAGAAGACTATAAGCCACAACAAAATTAAATCACAAATGGAACACAGCAGTGGCATAAATTGTATGCTTGCAAATGCCAGAAGTTTAACTGGTAAAATAGGGGAACTGGAGCTGGTAGCTGAAATTGAAAACTATGACTTGATAGGCATAACAGAAACATGGTGGGATGACACACATGATTGGGCAATCAATTTAGAGGGCTACATGTTATTTAGAAAAGATAGGTCAAGCAAAAGAGGGGGTGGGGTCTGTCTGTATATCAAACCAGCATTATTGCCTCAATTGCGGGAAGATATATGTGATGACAGTAGTGAACATGTGGAATCCCTGTGGGTTGAAATAGTCACTGGGGATAAAACTGCCCAGAAAATATTAGTGGGTATTTGTTATAAACCACCAAACATTGGTGACCTTGAAGAAACACAGCTATTAATGCAAATAGAAAAGGCTTCCCAAATAGAGAGAACTATAATTATGGGGGATTTTAATTATCCAGAAATAGACTGGAAAAATGGAATAGCTAACTCTGCTAAAAGCAGCAAGTTTCTGAACTTGTTGAATGACAATTTTTTGTCACAACTAGTGCAGACCTCAACCAGAGGGAATGCATGTCTGGATTTGGTAATAACTGACCATGAAGAACTTATCTCTAACATCCAAGTAAGGGAGCACTTGGGGAATAGTGACCATAACATGGTATCGTTTGAGATTAATTCAAAAAAACAAGTTGATATGAGTTCCACCAAAACACTGAATTTTAAAAAGGCCAACTTTAGCAGGTTTAATTCATCCCTTGGTCTCGTTGACTGGGATAAAATATTTTCAGGAAAAAACACAGAAGGTAAGTGGAATACCTTTAAAATAACATTGCAAAAATACACATATAAATTTATCCCTGTTGGAAACAAATACAAAAGAAGCAAATTAAAACCAATGTGGCTAACCAGTAAAGTAATTCATGAAATAAATAACAAGAAAGCGGCATTTAAACATTACAAAGCTGAGGGATCAGCAGAGGCATTTGCAGAATACAAAAATGTCAACAAAACCTGTAAAAAGGCTATTAAATTAGCTAGACTGGAGAATGAAAAAAATATTGCTAAGGAGAGCAAAAGCAACCCAAAAAAATTCTTTAAATACATTAATGGCAAAAAATTAAAGTCTGATAATGTTGGGTCCTTGTTAGCTGAAACGGGTGAGATGGTCAAAGGTGACAGAGAGAAGGCAGATATTTTAAATAATTTCTTTTCTTCTGTTTTTACCAAGGAAGACCCATTGGACAAGAGTCTGCAAACTACTTTTACAGAACAGTCACAGCAAGCATGGGACTGGCTAACACAAGAAAAAGTGTTAAAACAATTGAATGGTGTCAAGGTAGACAAAGCTCCGGGGCCAGATGGTATACACCCACGGGTACTTAAAGAGCTAAGCCAGACCCTGGCCAGACCGATATATCTGATTTTCAGGGATTCTTTTATTTCTGGTATGGTGCCCATGGATTGGCGTAAAGCAGATGTGGTGCCCATATTTAAAAAGGGATCAAAGTCCCAGCCAGGAAATTACAGACCCGTAAGCTTGACATCTGTGGTAGGGAAGCTGTTTGAAAGTTTGCTAAGGGAATATATTCAAGAATTCTGCTGGAACAGGAATATCATTAGCAATAGCCAACATGGCTTTGTGAAAGATAGGTCTTGTCAAACGAACTTGATCGCATTTTATGAAAAAGTAAGTAATAATATAGATGAGGGAGAGGCGGTTGACGTGATCTATTTAGACTTTGCCAAGGCATTTGATACGGTTCCACACAAGAGGTTACTGTACAAATTGAATGAAATAGGACTAGGGCAAAATGTTTGTGAGTGGATTGGAAATTGGCTGAAAGATAGAATGCAAAGAGTGGTAGTAAATGGCAAGTTCTCCAGTTGGATAAACGTGATAAGTGGAGTGCCTCAGGGATCTGTCCTGGGTCCTCTTCTTTTTAATTTGTTTATTAATGACCTCCCAGAGGGCATAGGAAGCCATGTATCAGTGTTTGCCGATGACACAAAATTAAGTAAGGTAATAAAGTCTGAACTGGATGTGTCTTCATTACAAGAGGACTTGGACAAATTGAGTAACTGGGTAGGCAAATGGCAAATGAGATTCAATATAGACAAGTGTAAAGTTATGCATTTTGGGTATAATAATAAAAATGCAACATATAGTTTAAATGGCGTTTCTCTGGGGAAATCTACTAATGAAAAGGATTTAGGAGTAATGGTAGACAATAGACTTAGCAGTAGCATGCAGTGCCAGCTGGCAGCGGCAAAGGCCAATAAGATATTGGCATGTATTAAAAGGGGTATTGACTCAAGGGAGGAAGATATAATTATGCCTCTTTACAGGTCCATGGTAAGACCCCACCTAGAATATGCTGTTCAATTCTGGGCGCCCTTTCTGAAGAAGGACATTATGGAACTAGAGAGAGTGCAGAGGAGGGCTACAAAACTAGTAAGGGGAATGGAATGTTTTAGTTATGAAGAGAGGCTAGAAAAGTTAAACTTGTACACACTAGAGAAACGGCGTCTTAGAGGGGATATGATAACACTATATAAATATGTTCAAGGCCCATATAAAGGGCTTTCAAAAGACCTGTTCATTAACAGAACAGTACACAGGACAAGGGGCCACCCGCTTGGACTTGAGGAAAGGAGATTTAGTCTACAACAGCGGAAGGGTTTCTTTACAGTAAGGACAATAAAGGTATGGAATGCACTTCCGGAGGAGGTGGTGCTATCAAATACATTAGATGCCTTTAAAAGGGGCCTGGATAATTATTTAAAAGAGCATAATATAGAGGGCTATGCACGTTAGTATTGGGATTAATATTTAGTTAGGGCTTGTTGATCCAGGGAGAAGTCTGATTGCCATTTGGAGTCAGATGCCTTCTTTTGGGTCAGCGATGGTAAACAGGAATAGGAAAAGGGTTGAACTGGATGGACGCAAGTCTTTTTTCAACCTAAATTACTATGTAACTATGTAACACTGCTCACCTCAGAGCAGCAAGATTGGATCACAGAGAGGGACAATCTTCAGTGAGCATAAGGAAAAGCCTGAGAAGCCTGTCAAGGGGCGTGGGTTTTCCTTATTGTCAAAGTAAGAAGATTGTCCCTTGCTGCGACCTGTCTGGTCCCAGGACCAGATTACACATCTGAGGGGAGGTGGCTTACACTAGGTAAAAGGGGCGGGAGAGGGATACTTTATCATTCAATTACTCTTGAACTACAACTCTGACAGTATTGAAATAACACTCTCCATGGCGTAATACTATGAAGATTAATTGGAGTAGCTGTTTTGTGAAACATTACTATCACTTTAACAGATGGCAATAAACAAAATGTCTAGGAAATGAATGTCTCAGAATGTCTATAGACTACCCCTTTGCCCTACCCAAATACCTTAGAAAACTGGTGTTAGGCAATAATAGGGCTTAAAAATCGATTCCAATCCCTGTTTTTATTAGGAACTGTATTTATATCATTACCCTTAGGGCTCCAGACTCCTCCAAAAGTCTTTTGTCTTTCCTAAAGAAGACTTTAGTGGGTGATGTTTGGTGTCTAAGAATCCAGCATCCAAAAATATGTCTGCCTCCATGGACATGCTATGCGGTGCTAATTTACTATTAATTTTGGAGAAGTGATCCAATGAGAATGAATTCATAGTGGCCATCAGCATATTATGATTATGACCAGATTAAGGTTACGTACGGGTTAAAGCATAATTCTTTCCTACACATTCTAAGTGTTACAGAACATTGCTACATTCAGGTTTAACTGCCAACGTACAGTTCTACATGTAGGAAAGACCACATAGGTTCTTTATTTTTTTACAAAATCAGACCAGTGTGATTTGAAAAGCTCTTGAGCAGAGCATGTGAATAATTTTAATGATCACCCAATAAAAGGTACTGCAGCCTATAAATAATTTACATTTCACTAGGACAATTAAGGCTAACAAGCAAAAATCGACAGAAGCAAATAGTTCAACTAGGAAAATATAAAAACATGCCAAATAATAAAATAACATTTTATTATATATTATAAGACGTTTGTGCCTTAGTAATAATCAAACACAATGCCAATATTCAACAAATTTACAATGTAAAAAAATCAGCAGAACTACAATATATTTTGAATATAATAAATATAACTTTTTATAAGCTGAGTGACTGCTGTTGTTCTAGAACAGGAGAACTAGTCAGTTGTTGGACGTCCAGCTGCTGGGGGCTACAAATCTCTTCATCCCCAACCAGACTGATGTACTAGGAAAAACTGCACATTTCTTGGACATATCAACGGCACTACAGGGAACAAGTAAAGTTTCACCAAATTCCCAGTAATTTCAATGGAGATTTTAATGCCTTGAATGCTAGAAAGATTTCCATAGCATTGCTTCCCAATGTGCTCAGACCTCTCTAGCAATCAAGAGATTAAAGGTGTCATTGAAGTCACTGAGAATTTTTCTTTGTCCCGTCCAGAGCAGTTGGTTTGATCAGTTTGAATTGCTCCACTTTTACTAATATGTCAGCCTCAATATAATTTTCACTGACTTTCTGACATTTGAGAAATGTAAAAGCTGACACTTTCTTGACTTTAATTCTTTGAAAACCAGAGGGGTGTCTAACACATTGCTTTATAATGATCTGCACGCTCCTCTGGTCCACATAGGGCTAAACAAGTCTCTTGAATCCCTAAAAAAGCTTTCTTCAGTCTTCAACAATGGGAAGTTCAGGTCTAGACTTAGGTCCATCAGGCAACTTGTTCTTTTTTGTTTCTGTACAGCAGAAAGAACTCAAAGACCTCAGCTTTAGACTGATTTTGTAATTAATTAGCATAAGTAAGTATGGGCTAAGGCTAGAATATCCAGAAAAAAGAACAGCAAGTATTGTTGGTGTTAAATACCAGGTATTTGTATACTTCAAAAAATAGACCAAGAGAAAATGGGAGACCCATAAGGCTGTTACCAGAAAAGTTAAAATTATTACTAGTTTTGATGCTCGTAAAACCTCTGTCTCAGAAGCATCATGTCCGATCCAGATGTTACCATACGTGGCCTTTTTCTGCTCTCGATGAAGATGCACAATGAGCAAACTGACCATGACTAAGATACCCTGAGGAAGGAGGTCAATGATCACCATGAATATTTGCTGATAATACCATTGTACCCTTGTATCTCCAAATGTAACCCTACATTCCTCATATAAAAAACTGTGATGAAAGGAAAAGGAAACATTTTGTGGTGCTGCATCTACCACATTCTCCCCAAATACTAGATATGGACAGCAAAATGCAACTGCAGTAATCCATAAAGCAAAGACTGCTATTAAGTGATGCTTCCGCCACTTGCCATTTGGAGGTGTCCTCCGAGGATGGACAACTCTGTTGAGCTTGACACAATAAAATATCGCTAGATAAAGTGTAAACCAGATCTCCAGAGTGGTGGTCACTGATGCTGTAAATATTCCAATTTTGCAGCCAGGAGTGTTGGAGGGAATCCCAGCACCAGAAATAATATTTATTGTGTTGACTACTAAGTTCTTTACTAGATGGGCTACAGCAAGGCTGAAAATGAGTGCAAAGGAAGTTGGCAGACGTCTTGTAATGCATCTCCAGGTACAATAAATTAATATGGAATTTCCAAGAATGCTGACGAAGATTAAAATACAACAGGCGATTATTTCAATGATGCCGGCTGAAAGCTGCATTTTGTCTTCACCAGAGCTGCCAAAATGATTCCGTCACTTACCCCATATAAAGAGGGATGTAGAGGAACCTTTGCTTGTGGGCATGTTCAAAATATTCACATTTTAAGACTGAGACATAGAAGTTAATCTGTGATACCAACAAAATCGACTACAAGGTTTTCGGAGAAGCAAAATGATGTTCTGTTACAATGCTAGCAAAGTGGCATTATCGTGAGACAAAGCAATGGAAAAGAAAAACATGTTAACCTGATAATTAAATCACCTAGAAACCTGGGAACAGTACAGCAACATATTATAATTTCCCTGGGGCATTCTACTGCAATACACAATTTAAACTGTTTAAAAGTGAGAAAGCAATAGAGAAATAAACTCAAACTATTCGCTCAATAATTTAAAAAGTAAATTACGTGATTAGAATGTATTGAATGCCCATTGTTAGAAAAGAATGTGGCCCAAATAAATTGCTAGCAGACGCTGGCTGGAGAATATAATTTCTCTAATGTATTTGGAATCGTAATGTTGCTCTTTAAAGTAGAAGTAACACCTTCTATAATAACACCCCATTACCTTACTATGGCCAGAAAATCATAATGGCCTCTATGAATTTTTCTCTTTGCCTTTATTCAAATGATAGCATTTTCAATCCGTACTGGATAACATGTGTGTGGAGGCCGACATGACAGTTGAAGACCGTTGAAGAACAGAGAGTAGCGCAACGCATTACAAAGAATGGTTTAAGAGCAGCATGTGCAGAGGGCAGAGTTTGTGTCCTGTGGGCCTACTATCAACTGTCATGTCTGCTTCCGTGGACACGACATCCAGGAATAGTTGAAGATGTTATCTGTTTAACAAAGGAACCAGGGGAAAGTTAATAAGGGGCATTAGGGTTTTCTGGCTAGACTAAGTTAAGTGTGGGAATTCAGGGAGTTTTATTTCTCTCTTATGGTGAAATTTATTTGGCCCAAAATGGCTGCACTTTTGTTTCTGAATATGGCCCTAAAAAGGCAGTTCTGGGAGCTAACCAATTGCACTGTAAGGGCACAAATAAAAATTCCAAAAACTCCTATTGCGTTAAATGGTTCTTTTAACCCTTTGAGTACCAGAGGGGAGCACAACGCAAATGGGTTGTACACGTCTGTGGTTACCTCCCTTCAATGCATTGAGAAGACCTCTGTGGCATTCACGGGGGTAGAAAGCCCCATTTACATCACTGAGAATTTTCCTGTGTCCCCTATGATACAGTTGGTTTGATCCAGACTGTGCAAGAACTTAAACGTAAGTAGTGGAAGCATGAGAGTACAGGCAGACAAGTTAGCTTTGCTAGCAGACATATTTGCTTCTGGTTTTCAAAGTCAAGTGACATTTCCTGAAAATGATAATTATAATTACTCACAAACATATATCAGGTCAAGAAAGAACAAAAAGAAAAAGCTAATTTTTTCCATTCCATCTATAGCACATGACACCAGTGATTTATGTTCTTGAAAGAGTCAGATGCAAGGAAGGGATCACTTTATCCCTAGTAACGTTTATACAGATTTTCCCTTCTTTTTAAAAGTTCAGTAGTTCACAGAAGTCATTTTTTAAATCTTTGACTTCAGAAGATGGTGTAAGTGCTAGCAGTGCTTTCTAATCAGTGTGCAAGGATAGCCATTAGGATATAGCACATCTTATTTGGCAGCACCTATAAAAAAATGGAATGTTGTGTATAGATGACTTTGCTGAGTTCTTCTCCACTAGATATCTACAGACTCATGAGCAAAATAACCTCAAGAAAAGGAATCAGAGACCAAGAGACAAAATCAGAAGAATTCACACAGGAGATAGAACTGTAGCCGATGGGCTACAGTGTTGTCACTATGTTGTAAAGTGAACTTTCTCTTGCACTCCACCACCAATCCTGATGCAGGGGGATCATGGCTGATGCTCTGAATTCAGACTTAAAGGGGAACATTCACATACCAAAAACAAACAGGGTGTGTTTTCTGTTCCTTCACTATAACAAGTAACAGACTCTGGGCCACAGGAAAAACTACGAAGAAACACTGTTTCTCCAGGGCGACCTGTTGCCCACCACTAGTTTCAATGATAATCCACAAACAAAGCTCCACGCCAGTACTTAACGCACTGCCAAAACAGAGCAGCAGTGAACGACCAGGTTCCAAGCCAGTTGGCTGACTTAGCTGCAGTCGTGATGTCATCACACAGTATCCTCCCACTATGAATACCTCTGTTTTATCAGAACTGAGCCTCATCCAGCTGGAACTCCAAATAATCAACTAGACAGCCATGTAGTCATTTTCTTTCATCTCGTTGTAAATATATTCACTATCCAAATGGAAATTGGTGTGATGATTTCCATCAAATTTGACACTGAGCTTGCAATTGAAGCATCAGTGAAGTTTTATTATGGAATAAAATATATATGGTAGAGCAGGAGTTTGAGCTTGCATTAAAACAAATGACAAGAAAAACATAAAGACTTGTATTTTCTTTATTATTGAAGCGGAACTAGCACCTTATATAAAGTCGCCCACCAATTATTAACCATATGGTGACTAGCTTCTTAATAATGCTATTATCTCACACAAGTAGCCAGTTCTGAAGTAATCCTTATTCTTTGGAGACTGACGGCCAGGCTTCTTGCTTTAGAGCCGTCTGCGCCGTCAGTCCCTTCCGGTGGCTTAAGGCACCATGCAATGCCTCCTAGAGGAGACCGGGACGGACAGTGCAGGCGCACATACGTCTCTAAGACAAGATGTCTGCGTGCAAGCCTGGCTTCCGGTCTCCAAAGAATGAGGATTACTTCAGTACCGGCTACTTGTGTGAGATAATAGCACTATTAAGAAGATAGTCACCATAGGCCTAATTATTGGAGGGTGACTTTATATAGGGTGGTAGATCCACTTTAATTAGTTGTCTTAGGAAGACAGGTCTACTTTAACTCTTTGAGTGCCAGAGCAATGCTTTGCATACCTCTCTGGCACTCAAGGGGTTAAGTAATGTTGGCACTGTACAAGAAATATAATTCCACATTATACTGAACTGTAATGAAAAGGGAGATGAGGCATATATTGCTGCCTTTTTGCTTTGCTTGACATCTTACAATATTACTATTTTATCATTGCTAGTGGTGCTTCCATCTAACAAACAATGAAATTAAAGGAGGCCAAGGCACTTTGTCTTCAAGGAAACCGTTAAAACCCTTTGAGTGCAAGAGAGATTTTCAACCATTGCAAGGCGTCGGATACCTCTCTGACACTCACAGGGTTAAGATACAAGGAAATGCCAACACTAATTAGTATGTTTATTTAAAAAAATGTCAAAAGGAAAATTCCATTCATAGCAATAGGAGAGGTGATTTTTGGGGGGAAATGTAATTGACTTGGGACATGTGATAATATGATTCTGTGTTAATACGTAGAGTGCCAGAGGGGTTTGTGATGCAATGCACTCAAAGGGTTAAAATAGATGCTGTGCCTGCGTACGTCCATCTACACAGAAAGCTATTCAATTTACACCTCATGCACCAAGGGGTGGGCAGCAATGCATTGCACATACCCTTGATACTTAAGGGGTTAACTTCATGTATGTCAGCGGTCTCCAATGCATTGATTCATAATGCATTAGACACCTATCTTGCATTCAAGGGCCTTTTGACTTCAATACAAATATTTATATGCTCCCTATGGTGCAATTGGCTTGACCTTGAATGTCTCCACAACTGTTGATGCATATGCCCCAAATTTGTCACCTGAAATGGAATCCTGTCTAGTGCTTGGTTTGTTATGTTGTTTTAAAAATCTTAGTTTAGAAAAGGTAACAAAAATAAAAAAAAATTGTACAGTAATTTATGTGCGTGAAAACAGGCAGGAACAACACTGGGAGAGAGTTTCTTATTGTACTATACAATTCTTTAGGGCTAATGAATTTCATCAATCAGGGCATTCATTAATGAGAAGGCAGGTGAGGCTGTATGCAATTCTATTAAGAACCTGTCCACCAGGTGGTGCAAGAGAACACCTTTTACAACCCCATGAAATCATAAATGAGAGGCTGTAGAGGAAACATTCTTAATATGGCAACTATTACCGCCACATTGCCTTATCGGGGGAGAAGTTTACTCTTGTGGGTAGAGACCTGACAAGGAAGATGGGTCTGCATTGTGATCCCTACAGGATCAGCAGAGGAGAAGAACGGAGTGTTAAAAAAAGACAAGACTTTGAACTTTGAGACATGTTGTCACGTGTGGCTTCTTAATGCATGCACACCCCTCTGGTGCTGAATGGGTTAAATCAAACAGAATTTTCATTACCCCCTACCTAGTGTGCAATTGTTTTGCACTGAAATTCCACCTAATTATCTTGCTCAATAAGGCCCACTACAGAGTGACACCACAGTGCCACCTGATGATCAGAACACAAATTGTAGCTTTTTTATAGATATAATAACTTTTGAATGAAACATCTTCCATTTGTTTCTCAGCAAGAAAAAAAACATACATTATATATATGCTCTACACAGGGTTCACATTTAAGTAATTTGTATGAAGCAGCACAGGACTGCATTGTGTGTATGATTTATTTTTAATTTGGGGATGGAGGACATTTACTTGGGTTCTTTTTGTATATTGTGTTTTGTATATTATGGTGTTTTAGTTCTGTAATTTTATTTCCTTTTTTCTACACAATATATATATACTAGTGTAAAAGCCCGTGTATACGGGCCAAGGTCCGGGTGATGTTAACCCTTTGAGTGCCAGAGGGGTACGCAATGCATTGCTTTGCAATTCGTTGTGTACCCCACTGGCACTCAAAGGGTTAAGAGGCCGGTCCTGCGCTGCATCCTGCTGTTGACACAGTCATGCACTTTAGAGACTGCCCGAAAGCACCGAATGCTCCCAGCACAGAACTCCCAGCATTCTGTGCATTCAGGTAGTCTCTACTGCACATGACTGCTTCTGACAAACATCCTAGCGAATTATTATATAGGATATCTATAAAAGTACTATTCCTTTATCTGTTTAGATCCTGTTTTATATCTCCCTTAATATTTCTCTGTCATGCAGTGACTGCTAGGCAGCAGCTGATTGCTGATTGCTCATTTATGGTTTATGTTTAATGGCTAAAATGAAGAATAGTTTATACTATGATTTATAGATCATGAAATACAAAAAACATCAGAAGAAATCAATTGCAGTACACAATGTACTTTTCCTCAGTTATTGATGTAAATTCTGGAATATGAGGAGAGATTTCACATTGTATGTTTCAGGGTGAATTCAGATCAGGACGATTTCTCCATTGTTACTGATGTTATTCTTGATTTATTACTGCCATCATATTCATACATAGTGCTGATACATGGCTGTAACAGAGCATTGCAAAATTCAAAAATAAAAACACAATTGGCCTTCTGCACACTGAAATGGCAAACTAGCTGTAGCATAGGAGAGGAATAAACATTCCCTAAGTTCCCATTCATATAAATAAGTATTTTTACCTCTTGACCGCTAAAAAGGACTGTGACCTGTCATATTCAAGCAGATAAAAGCCCCATTTAAAAGTCAGAATGGTATACAATGTGTTGCAAACCCCTCTGGCATTCCAAGGGTTACACCAGTAGGAATTTTGTGATCCAGTGATAGAGGCAAGGGAAAGTTGAAATGCTTTAACCCTCTGAGTGCCAGATGTGTTGGATAGCTCTCTGGCACTGAAAGGGTTTACCCATTGCACAACCCACTGGTCCCCAAGAGGTTAAGGAATGGAATGTATAAATGTGGCACAGAAGGTATTTTGGAGCAAGGGGCCTTGTTATAGAAACAAAGAGTCCTGCACCCACTGTTACAGTCCCTTGTACACAGAAATGTCATATTCGTGCAAAAGTGCTCCAAAGAGTGGGCAGTGCGGGAGTGTATACATACTATGGGACATTCCATTTCCTGTGCACCCAGGAGCATGCTCTGTAAGTCCTACGCACATGCCATAACCAGCTCCAGGAGTGATATAAACATGATGTGAGCTGGGGAGAACTGAATAGCTGCATTAATGTTAGTATACATGTATTCTGAGAACACTGCATGATGTTTCTTGCTTCACTGTATTGAATGTGTTGCACTCCTTTTACCACGCCTGCCTTATATTGCAGTATGGTCCAGAAGAATTACTGGGAAAGATTGAGCAAAACAATTCTGTTAGTTCAGTATTTGTGTAAAATGTTTCTTTGCAAGACTTGAAACACGCAAATTGGAATTTTATTTTGCTTGTTTTTGTTTGCTGCTTCATCTAGTGGGATAGCAGGGAATTGATCACATGATGTAAAAAAAAAAAAAAAAAGTTGCAGGTTTGCATGCCCTCATTATCAGTCAAAACATGTCCTTGCATAGGTCACTGCTAATGTAAGCAAGGTAAGAGAAGCGTTTTAGCACCTTACTACTACTTACACTACTACTTAGAGTTCCCTCTGTCCTATGCACTGTCTAGCCCACTCTCCCCCTATCCCTCTCACATCATAATTCAATCTCAACCAATGGAAAGAGAACCCAAACTCTGCTGAACTGATCCACATAATGAATAGCAGAAGTTGTGTTCAGCTGTCTTACTGAGCCTGTTGAGAAGTGCAATACAGACAAGCTTCACTGCTGATACCAACATGTAAACCGAACAGACAATTCTATCTATCTATCTATCTATCTATCTATCTATCTATCTATCTATCTTTTGCAAACACTTGCATGCTTAATTGGATAATAAGCAGTTATGCCTGTATGATTTATATGGAATGTAACATTAACCAACACCATGGAAGATAGAGATGTCTCTAACATTTTGCTTCACAATTTGTTGGCAATGTCTAGTATCCAAAGTGTTAATCCTTTGCTTTGCAACGAGTTGCACAACCCTTTGGTCCTTAACCCTTTGAGCACCAGAGATATGCCCAATGCATTCTGAAGGGTTAAAAGATTAAAAAGTGTTTCATATACTTTTTTTCTTTTTTAGGACAAAGCATAGTAGTGTGGACACAAAATGTTCCTTTGTAGAATTCTATTCCTGAGTCTCTAAGAGAAGTCTAAATATGACACAAATAAAAGACAGGTGGAACTACATGCATACGTCAGAACTGATCTAATTTAAACAAGTAAGGGATCCGTTCGCCACCACTCTGCCCCACTTGTCACATTAATAACATACCAATGCAATCTGCTTTCTGTGTCTATCTTTGGCTAACTCTAAATCAAGGTCTTATTTTTATGATTTATTAAAGAGAATGTTCCAGGCTCTACTGGAAGCCAGACTTGCTGGATAGGGCCAAGTGGACTAGCCATGGTTCATTTCTTCAGCCAGTTCTACAAATCTTTTGTTTTTCTTTAGAAACATACCAAACAAGTCTAGTAAGTAAAGGGCTTAACAATTTAACTACTAGGTGCTCAACATATTGCAAGTATTAAAATGAGATTAAACCTGGCATTTTTTAAAAGATAACTCTGTAAAATAAAAAAAGGATTTCTTCTTCTAAAGCACTTAATGGTCTCATATAAAAGCCACATATTCTAGTCGTGGACTTATTTATCAGTACCGCAGATAGACAAGGAGATTTCTTGACTCATATGCAATAATCTCACTATCTCAAATCATGTAAGCTCTCCTTTAGTTCAGATCAGGGACCTCACATCTCTTGAACTACTTTCTCTGACAGATTCCCAGAATTAGTAAAATATCTTTCCATTATAAATAACATTTTGTCCTGTCCTCCCCATTTATTAAAACTCCATATTCTGCTCAATGTGAGAGAGAATTAGATAGGTACTCCCCTGTTTCACGTTTCGCTAGGGCTTTGTTCCTGATCAAACAGGCCTTTGCTACTCTCCTATGAAGAGGCAGCAGTTAAACATCACAACAGATGGTATTACCCCCCCCCCCCCTGTCCAAAATAACATGTATCCTTCTGCTATCAATATATCCTGGAGGTGATGTGGGGAGATAGGCTTCTTACACATTGGTGGGTTGCCGTTATAAGAGATCTTGGGAACAGATGTTCTTATATGATCATGACCATACCTGGGAACTTTCTTATGTGGAGCCCCCATGTGTATATGACACAAATTACATCATAATGTGTGTGTGTGGGGCTTAATTGTGTGGCGTGGCTTAATCAGGGTAGGGCTGGTGGAACAGGGTGGGAAGTAGGAAGAAAGGAGGAAAAGTGGGCAGTTACCCAGGAAACTCACCACAGCAGGAGAATCAACTAAACATCTCCAGAGCGGGTCCAGAGAGTTCTCAGGTATGATTACGACCATTACCTTCCTCCAACTCCCAGGGAAGCCACAGCTTACTCATTTATTTATGGGATTGAGTTTGAAACTCCCTCACCTTTTAATTATTCATTGTGCCTATTTCATTTCCCACTCCTTTGGCGACAGAGATAAACTGGAAAAGTTAATAACCTTCTTTGTGGGCATTGGTCTTGTGCTCTATGTAGTGGACAGCAGATATGAAGAAACTCACACATTTTCTCTATGGACAAAATGCTCCTTCATGAGATAGATTTAGTGTTCCTGAGTTCAGGTGGGAAATGCACTAAGGTGTGATAAAGAGGGGAGAAAGTGGAGATAACGTCTCCAGTCATATCACTTCTCCAAATCCTATTTAATATAACTTGAGAGATGTCAGTGCATTGGCTCCATACAGTAACATAGAACTTGGAGAAGTAATATCACTGGAGACGTCATCTCCACATTATAACCTATTTATTACACCTTAGTTCATAACTCCAGGTCTGCACTCAGACATAATACCCAGAACCTATGTCTCCTAAACAAAACCCTTTGCCCTTTCTCTCTTTGTCTGAACATTAGTTAAAACAGCCAAGTTTATCTCATTCTTTCTCCTGCATCTTTGTGGTATCCTTTTAAAAGGTCACAATTTAAATATCATGCAGCTGCACACTGCATTAAACATGGCGCATGGATGAAAAAGGCAACATGAGAATCTCGCCTTGCATATTAGAGCGAGATTCTCATGTCGTCTCTTTAAAAGCTGCATTACACGCATACCTTTTTAGCCCCTTAAATATTTGAGAGGATTTTATTTTATCCCATATGCTACCTTTGGTTAAGCACTGAATTGCTCCGTGGCATCAGTATTTATCTATGCATAATGGACATCATGACCCTTCATTACAAGGGACTTGTAGACAGCTGATGGACTGCCTGTGATCTCCTGATACATAAATTTATTTTTTGTGTGTGGCACGCAAAGGGTTAAGCTACATATCGAACAAAGGAGTAAAAATCCCAGATATATTTGCTCGATATGTAGCTTAACCCTTTGAGTGCCACACACAAAAATACAATTATGTAACAGGAGATCACAGGCAGTCCATTAGATGTCTACAAGTCCCTTGTAATGAAGGGTCCTGATGTCCTTTATGCAGAGATGAATATTGATGTCAAGGAGCAATTCAGTGCTTAACTAAAGGTAGCGTACGGGCTAAAATAAAATCCTCTCCAATATTCAAGGGGCTAAATAGGTATGCAAGCAATGCAGCTTTTAAAGAGGTGACATGAGAATCTTATGCTTATATGCAGGGCGAGATTCTCATGTCGCCCCCTTTTTAGCCATATTCCATGTTTAAGGCGGAGTGCAGGCGCACAATATTTAAAATGCAACCTTTTAAAAGTGAAACCATCTTTGTGCTATTCTGTTCCTCATACTTGTTGTCTCTATCTCATTGTTAAAATGAAGACTTTGGGTGTAACTGATCAAATATGATACATCACTGACCTGGTTGCTGGTTCCTGAACTTCATGGTTGACCGATGTCACTGAGAGTGTGTAGATGCACTATGTATGTATACTTCAAATGTATCTATGTTCTACCTTTGTTACTTTGTATATTACATTACATTTTTAAACCTTAAATTTAAAAAAATGCCACATATCCTAATTTGTCAGGAAACATAGTTACAGAAGCTGAGAAATGACACTTCCATAATAAACCTGTCTATCAAGTATATAAATACATATACAATGATGTTAAGATTGGCATGGAACATGGAGAACTTACTGGACTTTTTTATGGATTTTAAAGGCATTTGAAACAGTAGATCAAAATATTCTGGTAAATAAACTCAAAAGTTCAGGATTAGGGAATCATTGTCTAAACTGGTTTACCAGACAAACACAGCACGTGTCTATTACTGATAATGTTTCCCTTCCATTCAAAGTAATATTGGGTGCCCCTGGTTTCTTTGCTTTCTTCTGTTTTGCCTAGTTATAAATTATCTGCCTATGGTTTTCAAAGCATCTTCTGTGAACATGAACGCAGATGACACCATAATCTACAATAAAAATCCAAACATACCACAACTGAAAGATTTCTCTTAAACTGAAAGATGGGTTGCTAAGAAAAAATGTTCTTAAACACTCACAGAACAGTCACAATGCTATTTGGTACAAAGCACAAATTACGTAAACCCCACAATACCCATTTAACCACTGTAAAAAGTCTAATCAGGATCTGACCCCAGTCGACTCTTACAAATATCTTGGTATGTGGCTAGATCCCAACTTCACTTTTGTTCTTCATAATGATAAACATCCAAACTTTATCCTAAAATAGGCTCTCTGTTTAAAAACAAATCCTATCCCCTAGTAAGAAAACGTATTGTGTATTAGATGTTAATGCCTGTGATAGCATACGGAGATGTAGTGCATGCTTTTGCTCCACAAACCCATCTTTGGAAACTCAACATACATAATTTATTATGCCACTTTGTTCTCCAATTTAATGCACTACCCAACACTATGATATATTTAAAGAACTAAATTGGCTAATACTCCAACTCAGGCATACCCTTCACCATTCTTGCCTAGTCTATAAACCACTTCACTGGAAAACTATCAGACTCTGTAAGCAGTATGGTCACTCTAGCTCTCCATATGTCCTGTTATGTTCTCTCCACTGTCAGCAACTCACTTACTATTCCAAAGCAAAAGAAACAAGCTGGTCAATCTGCCTTCTCCTACAGAGCTCAAAAAGCATGGGATAACGTACTTGAAAAAACAGATATGCTCCAAGGTAATTCACTGAAAATAACTGCTTCTTTGTATTTAAAAACAATGTGTAACTATATAAAAGTTAATGGGGGTTTTTTCAATTATATTTTTTAATTGTATTATTATTTATTTATTTTTTTATTTTGTTCCTATGTATAACTCTGGATTGTAAATACTCTTCAGGGCATAATTGAAAACGAGAAAAATCTCAATATTCCTAATAAAAACACTTTCTGAATATATCAAATAGGTAAATAAAAGCAGCACAAAAACACCAACACCCATGATATTAAAATGAAACTAATTAGCCCCTTAAAGGAATAGTATTGTTTCAAAATAAAAGCAGCTCCACTTAATCTTCATAGTATTTGGGCCATGGAGAGTGTTATTTCAATACTGTCCAAGTTGTAGTTCAAGAGTAATTGAATGATAAAGTATTCCCCCTCCCTCCCCTTTTACTGATGTAACACTGCTCACCTCAGAGCAGCAAGGTGGTGTCCAGATGTATCTCAGAGAGGGACAATCTTCAATGAGCATAAAGAAAAACCTATCAAGGGGGGCAGGATTTTCATCGTTTTCACAGTAAGAAGATTGTCTCTTGCTGTGAGCTTTCTGGTCTGAAGACCAGATTCCACATCTGAGGGGAGGTGGCTTGCACTAGGTAAAAGGGGCAGGTGGGATACTTTATCATTTAATTACTCTTGAACTACAACTCTGACAGTATTGAAATAACACTCTCCATGGCCCAAATACTATGAAGATTAATTGGAACTGCTTTTATTTTGAAACATTACTATTCCTTTAAGGACCCATGATGTACCAGGACTGCCATGTAAAAACATCCCTAAAGGACCAATGACGGTCCTGGCAAGTCATGGATTCCAGGGCTCCTCGCGTGGCTGCATGCCATTCGGGGAGCCCTGAATCTGATCGAGTAAAAAAAAAAAAAAAAAAAAAAATGTTTCATGTTTCTTAAGTGCCGGCTGTTTTAAAATAACTCTAGATTAAAAAATAGAATGATATTAATATTTCACAAGCATTTCCCCTTCATCTTAGTGTCTGCTAATTAACATTCCATGAACACCTGCTCACCAAAGCATCTGACAGCTGGACAGGACAATGTCAAGGCTATTTTTTTTTTTTTTTTGCTTCAATTTATTCAAAACAAGAGATGAAAAGAGCACTTCAGAGAGTATGATGTACTAAGAATTGTGGGTAACTTTAGGGTATATAGAGCAACAAAGGTGACAAATAAACATTCCTATTGACGTCTTAAATCCTTTGGCATTCTCTCTAGCATTCATGGGTTAAAATCCCTGTTTACCTCAATAGGAAATTTTGGGAATTCTCATTAGTTACCTATGATGCAGTTGCTTTGGGCCAAAATTGCTTTACTTCTTCTTAACACTTTGAGTGCCAGAGGGGTACGCAACTCATTGCAATGCAATGCGTTGTGTACCCCTCTGGCACTCAAATGGTTATGGAACACTATTAACAAAAAAAATTAGACTAATATAACTTTAACCCTTAAGGACCAGCCGCGGGGCTTTTTTTTTGTGGAAATTGAATCAGGGGTCCCCAAACGGCAGGCAGGTACGTGGGGACCCCTGAATTCCATGACCTAAATATACGCCATAGGTCCTTAACACAAGTTTTCCCATGACATATATGTACGTTGTGGGTCCTTAAAGTGGTAGTAATACTTTACCCTGGTAACTCTGGGTAGGCAATCTGCCCCTTTAAGTAGGCAGAAACAATTCTAGAATTGATTGCAGGGGGTGGAGCCTACCTTTCGTCCTTGGCTGCAACTAGCCAACCAGCTCCAGAAAGATCTGAGACACTAACTATTAACTAGATAGTGAAGGGAAAGAAGACTACTGTGAGCATGATCCCGAAGGACCCCCACAGTCTGCCACAGGAGAGCCAAGCATGGTCCCTTGACAGGGTGAGAGACCAGTAACCTGTATGGACTAAGAGAAAAGGATTTAACAGGTAAGACTAAACTCCTCTTTTCTCTGTCGTCCAATACAGGTTACTGGTAACTGTGGGATGTCCAACCATTGAGTTTCCCAGAGGCGGGAAGTAAGGCAAGGATCAGGAGCAAGGCCCCCAAAGTACCTGGCAAGGCAGTAGACTTGGATAGCCTGGAGATAGGTGCATCCACTTTAGGCGGATGAACCAACTGAGCAAACTCTGCCTCAGAAAAGGGATAAAGCTTAGCAAATTTCTTGGATACAGAAGGTTTTCTGTCCGGAGACTTCCACTCTTCAGACACAAGGCAGTCAAGAGTGGGATTAGGTGAAAAGCAAGTAAGGGGCTTTTCAGGCTCCTGAAACACATCAGAGGGGTCAGAAGGAACCTCTTGAACCAAGGGAATGTTAAGAGTACTCAAGACAGCCATAATCAGGCCCTCAGCAGAGGGCTCAGGATCAGCCTCAAAAGGATACCCAAAAATCTGAGAGGAGCCCAGAGCAGAACATTCCTCAATATCTGAATCCACCAGGAGTTCCTCTTCAGAGGAATCTGACACGTCAGGTACTCCCTGAGGTTTAGGCAGAGAAGACTTGACGGAGGAGGGGGTCTGCCAAGAATGGAAGACCCTCTGTAACTGAGATGGAAAGAGTTGCAAAGTGGACCTGAGGTCCCTAGTACCAACCTTGAACTCTTGCACCCAAACTGGCTCTAATGCATTGCTGGAGGTCCCTGGAAGACTCTCAGGGACATCAGAACATGCTGGGCATAAATGAGAATTCTCTAGGTAACCTTGAATGACAGGAAGAGCAATGTGCAATAGGGGATACAGAGACCCCAGCATTCTTAGTCTTAGGTCTGGCCTCAAGTGCCAATGGTATAGACATTCTCACAGTGTCAATAACCTTATTGTATAAGAAATCACCCAATTACAGTGTGTATGATTAAAGTTTTACCCCAGAAATCGCTAAAATAGACTTATCTGGCAGGTGAAGGGTTAATCAGCAGAGGAGAGAAGGAGAGTCCAAACCCTGCGTATGATACTCGTTCTGGAAAGATCACAAAATGGCTGCCGCGGTGGGAGCCAATCAGAAATGAGCGCTCGAAACAAGCACTCATGGGAAATGTAGTTTTCCCAGAAAAGTACCCCAAACAGTGCCCGAAGCCCCCTGAGCCCCCAAACACACTAGAAACATGAACCGGATGATAGAGCAAGGGCAGACAAGTAAAATGAGCCATCTCTGAAGTCGCTAGGTTAAACGGTTGCAGAGATATGTCCCAAACTGTACAGTCCAATAGGAGTGAATGGAGCAATGGCGCCTATGGTAAAGCTACTCAAGTTTTACAAAACTGAAGGTGTAATACTAAAAGACATGAAACATCACTAAAACATGTTAGGATACCCAAAAAACACTGAACCCCACATATGAATGCAAACCAGCAGCTAAAGGGTTAAATACCACATAAACCTGCTCCAAACACCCAAGAGACATACAGATAGACCCAGTGAGTGCAGGAGTGTGCAATAGAAACTCCAAAGGAAAAACCCCTGTGCGGAAGGGCACTGTGGGACATGTGGACCTGCAGCACTCAAAGGGTTGCTCGCCTTTCCTGCAGATCTTCTGTCTTCAGAATACCATGTTTAAAGAAGAAGCCTCAGTGGGCAACTCCTGAGAAAAGAACTTGTAGCCAAGATTTTCCTCCCAGGGCTTAAGGTCCACAAAAAGCATCTGGTCACTGAGCTAGCCACATCTAGGGGCATTGTCAGTTATGGTAATCCGCCTAATGGTGGTATTCCATTTCAAACAGAAAAATAAAAAAACTTCTAAAGATATAGCAGAACTGTTCTCTTGCCTGTGTTATGTTCACCAAGGAAATCTTTCTGGAGCTCCACCCCCTGCATACAATTCTAGAATTGTTCCTGCCTACTTAAAGGGGTGGATCGCCTACCCAGAGAGTTACCAGTAACCTGTATTGGACGACAGAGAAAAGTATTTTGAATTCTGTAGGTATTGAAAAACTAAAATAATTCCAACCAGTCCTATCTCTCAAACCTCTATGGTTTGAGAGATATAAGCTTTGAGAGTTCCCATTTCCCTCCCCTTGCACTTACGTCAGCTTTTCAAGTTAGAGAAGGAGATCCTGTTCAACAGTGGCTCTTCAGCAGCGCAGTGATCACGCTAGTTAAGAAGAAATACTTCATTTGAGCAGTCTACAACGTGTGCCTGGTTCACAAGCACATGTTGTAGACCGTTCAAATGAAGTATTTCTGCCTAACTAGTGTGATCACTGTGCTGCTGAAGAGAGCAGGACAGTCTATGGACTGGGATCTCCTTCTCTAACTCGGAAATCTGACATACGTGCAACGGAAGGGAAATGGGAACTTTCAAAGTTTATATCTCTCAAACCATAGAGGTTTGAGAGATAGGACTGGTTGGAATTAATTTAGTTTTTTAATACCTACAGAATTCAAAATACTTTTATTAAAGTATTACTATCACTTTAAGGGGGTTAAATATCATGTACATATAGTTAGTATATGTAACAATTAATTATTCATATGTTATGTCCCTAAAACAGAATCCTATACTCTTTAACACGTGTATATATCCTGTTCAGACAACATTTATTTAACCCTTTAAGAGCCAGAGTGGGTATGCAACTGGCACTTAAAGGGTTAATATTGTCTGTGCTGTTTGCATTGAGAGATAACAGTTAATTAATTGTTTATTAGTGCCCACTGCTGTTGTATTCAGAAAGGCTGTTAGCAGATAATCAATGGTATCCCTGGAAAATGCAGGAAGACTGCTCCCTCAGAGCATATGTGAGACTAGATTTTAGGCCTCAGAAAACAAACAGAGAATTGGAGTGAATTATCATGGTAGTTTTTTTTTTTTATTGACAAACGTTTAAACATAAATTAAAATACAAAAGTGTTGGTCTTACCTAGATTATTGCTTGAACATAACTTTTGGAACCTGAGTGAAAACAGAAAATTAATAATATAAGTAATGTAATAAGAAAAATAAAAAAAATAACAATTTTGATTATTTATCAAGTATTTAGCAATGCGTTGCGCACCCCTCTGGCACTCAGAGGGTTAACTGTTTGTCACACCATTGTACAGAGATGTGGAATATGTTGCTGCTCAAAAAATAATAAAAACAAATAAGGTAGAAAAAAAAGATTTATCTGTGTAGCAGAACAATAATTAACCCTATAAAGACTGCGGGGAGGGGGAGCAGCAAAACCTTCTGATCCTCAAAGAGTTAATGTAGGCTGTGTACAGAAGCACGTTTACAGCTAAATGGTAATCATTTTCAGTAACATCCCTCACATCACTCTCTGGTACACACAGCTCTGTCATTTTTACTAGTGGGGGCAAGGTAATTATTAATTAGGCAGGGGTTAGGAGCATATGTATTACACACACATACACTCTCCTCTCCACATACACAAGCACTGTGCTTTGTTCTGTATGTCTCACATCCCTCCAAACAATTTTGAACAGAAATGTGGCCCTCAGGCCAAATTAACTGTACCCCCACACCTATTTAGCGATGTACTACACAATTAACAGTTTGAGCGCTTGAGGGTGAACAAGGCAATATGAAGCCTTCTGACACTCAAAGGGCTAATAAAGAAACTCAAACAAACAACAACAAAAAGACATACCTCACAAGTGTTCCTCTTTAGGAGGGACAGTCCCTGTTTGAGAACCAAATCCCTGTGTCCCTCTGTTTTGGAGATCAGACTGTGTGGTGTGTATATAAGTGTATCACATTGCTCCACAGCAACAAAGCTCACATTAATGCTTGTTTAACCCTTTGAGTGCCAGATGGCATTGCAGTATATGTGTTTATAAATTAGTCTGTGTAAATAAAACACTGTGGTCTTCTGACAGATAATTTATTAACTTACATAAATAGGTGTCAATAAGTCACAATGTCACCTAAAAATTATCCGAAATGTGCCGCCCACCAGCCATGCCCCTGCAAAACACACCCTAAAACACAAGTGTCCCTCTTTGGTCGTTTGAAATGTTGGGAGGTGTGAAAAGATATATTTTAATGCCAAGCAGGGGTGTCCATAGAAATTTTTCCGGGGGGGGGGGGGGGCAAAGACATAATATGATAGGCTGACCAGACATCACCTTTAACTGGGGACGCATAGGAAAAATGCATACTGCAGGACTGCTTTGATTTTGGTTAAGTACTGAAATATGCCTATTTCCTATGTGTCCCCAGTTAAAAGTGTGATCTGGTCAGCCTATAATATGACCCCCAGGACTCCCATGATGCCAAGAATTAGGACAATGTATCACCCAGTCATGCAAACATCTTATAAAGGGTACTTGTTTACAAATAAGAGAATCACCAATCATTTTATTTATAATCATGCAAAATAATGATATAGTTTATTGTAATATTCAATGTAGAGCTTGGGTGGGCAATATGGATGGACAAAATGTCCCACACTAAGAAGTAATACAGAGAAAAACAAGTTTCTGTCTCTCTGTTTACAGACACCTAAGGCTGATGGAAGTTGTAGTCCAACAACAGCCACAGTTCTGAAAGTTGCCCATCCCTTCTCAAGCTGCTGTATGGCAGGACAGCGGGGGTTGTCTGGTCCTTCCTTCCCACCACTGACACCACCAAAAGGTGTTCTTTAGCCTCTAATTTAGAACACCTTGAATTATTTATCATGTAAACTATATTGCTAAACGCTGACTTTAAATGTTGTTGGCAAACATCGTAACATCCAGTGATGGGCTATTTTGTGTTACACTTTTACTTCACTACTAATATACAATATCTGTAATCCTTGGCACAGCAAACATCACCTAAACATTGGCGCCTGCTCTCCCTGTAGGGGTAAGATGTGAGATAATGAAGAGCATGCTCTTCGCTTGGAATGAGTTACAGCCCTCCTGCCGGTTTCTCGTCTTACATTGAATTCACTATCAGACCCAGACTGCAGACTCAGCTTAACTGAAAAACCTTTGTTATCTTTATGGTTTTCCTCCCTGCTAAAGGAACAGACAATGAACAATTATTTCTACCCTCTACATAACTAACTTGTCAAAGATTAAATGGCTTTTATTAACTAAAATGCAGAAGGGACCTGTGATCCACAGTTCTGTAAATGGTTTTCTCCTCAAATCCAGCAAATACATATTATCAAACCGAAATGCAGTTCATAGCATGGAGCTTCAAAATCCTCTGGTCCTCACGTGATTAACCCTTTGACTGCCAGAGGGGTATGCACTGCACACCCAAAGGGTTAAAGGTCAGCTTGTTCATTGCCTGATCACTAGTATAATCTCCCACTGATCCAGGTGAAATCGGTACTGCTGACCTAGCTAAGATATATAAAACAGTGAAACGTTATGTTCATCAAATTTCCAAATAGCTGCAATGTAAAACCACAGTGTAATTAATAATATAGAAGATCATGAAAAGTAATCTATTTACCTTCCTAATGTTTTATGAAGTAGAGCCCTCTATTGAGGTCAAAGTATTCATGTTCATCACTCTAAAATTGTGTAGGATATACATCTAGGTAATAAAATGTGATGCTAAATGTATTACAAATATAAATCATTTTATTGTGCCTACTGAGCAGTGTGTACTAATCCATGGCTTGTTTAGTACATTGCATTCCAGCATACCATACTTAAAAGCCAAACTTTTTTTCTGATAAGCAATACTATTGCTTCATACCTCCCAAGCGTCCTTCTTTAGGAGGGACAGTCCCTCTTTTAGACCCAAATCCCCCTGTCCCTCTTTCCCACCATGATGTCCCTCTTTTTAGGAGATCAGATTGCATGGTGTGTGTATATAAGTGTATCATACTACTCTACAGCAATAAATCTCACATTATTGTTTGTTTAAACATCAGTATATGTGTTTATAAATTGGTCTGTGTAAATAAAATACTTTGGTCTTGTTATAAGTCGTTTATTATGTTACACAAGGAGGTGTCATAGGTCATGAAATAGCCTAAAAATTCTTGGTAATGCCCCACCCGCCAGCCACGCCCCCAGCAACACCCCCTAAAACAAAAGTGTCCCTCTTTGGCAATTTGAAATGTTTGGAGGTATGTTGCTTTGCATTGGAGGCATTACTATTATCCAAGGGGTTAAAGGAACAGTAATGTCCCATAAACATGTTTTGTAAAAAAAAAAAAAAAAAAAAAAAAAAAGAAAAATGTTGTGAGAATCCTATCGCTCAAACCTTTATGGTTTGAGAGATATTTGCATCTAAAGTTCCCAGCTCTCTGATGTCAGCTGTAAAGCTGACAGCAGGAGATCCGTGTCGGATGACACGAGGCGGCTCTTCAGCAGAGCTGCAATAGCGATATTGGAAAAGAATTACTTCATTGGAACAGTCTGCTTTATAGACCGTTCCAACTAAGCAATTATTTGCCAGTATCGCTATTGCTGCTCTGCAGCAGAGCCGTCGGTTGGTCCCAGGACCGGGATCTCCTGCTGTCAGTAGAGAGTTGATGTCAGGAGAAGGTAGGGTGACCACGGGTCCCGGAACATCCGGGACTGTCCCTTATTTCAGGGCTATGTCCCGCGTCCCGAGTCATCTTCAACCGGGACAATGAAGTGTCCCGGAATGAAGCCAAGCCGCCCTGGATGTCAGCCTGCAAGCGGTGTGTCACATCATGGACGCCGCTTGCAGGCTGACATCCAGGGCGGCAATGCAGCTTACCTGATCTCCTGGAGGTAAGCGCTCTAGTAATACAGAGCGCTGGGAGATGACATCATCTCCCAGCGATCTGCATTACTGAGCACAGCGCGCGGGAGCTTCAGGAGGCACAGAGCACTTTCCACGCCGCTAGACCACCAGGGACTCAAGGTAAGGCAAGTTCTAGGGTGACCACGTCCCGGAATGGCAGAAGGGAAATGTGGTCACCCTAGGAGAAGGGGAGGGAGGGGGTAACTTTAGCACCAAATATTTGTCAAACCGTATAGGTAAAGGTTTAAGTGATAGGATTTTCGCCACATAATTTATTTGTTTTACTCTATGAAACAACAAAACATGTTTATGGGACATTAGTGTCCCTTTAAAGAGTGTAAACACTTCCAAACTCCTCTGAAAGCAGAATATTAGTTCCTTTTAATTGGATACCATAGACATATACAAAAGGAAGCACTCCTCCATATTAGACTTTTGTAATCAGGGAAATGTAGGACCAACTAGTAAACCTCTGGGTTACAGCAATAGGGACATACTGCCTAGAATCTATGTTCTGTAGAAGTTTTACCCCTTTGAATGCCATAGAGGTATCCAACGCATTGCACTACAATGCATTGGATACCTCTCTGGTACTCAAAGGGTTAAAATATAATCATTCAACAATTTCAGGGTCAGCTCATTTTGAAAGTTCCCAGTATGATAATTTGGTCAGTTCCATTTCTGACTTAGATGGACCCTTGAATTCAAGAGATGCTGCCAACACAGAGACATCTTTAGCATTGACACTTTTAAAGTTATCCATATACAGAGTTATTTTGGTGGGAAGTCCCCCTGTGTATGGCCTTTAGCCCCATGTAATGCCAGGACCGTCAAGCTGGTCCCAGCACTTAAGGACTGGTGATGGTCCTGGCATGTCATGGCACGCTGCTCTGCCATCCCAGAATTTAGCTAACAAAAAAGAAAAAAGCTTTGTGGTCCTTAACGGCCACCCATTAATCAATGGGAATTTTGGTAATTTTATTTGTCCCATATGGTGCAGTTGGTTTGCTCCAGAATTGCTCCAATTCTTCTTAGTATATCAGACTCAGATAATTTACCCCCAGTAAAATGTGAATGAATTTAAAGGAGAACCTTCACGTGTCACTAGCAAGGGCTGTAATCTTCCGCCTTGATTTGCTCCCAAACAGCTGATGAGGGGACAAGGGGTAAGAGAAAATGAACCCCCTCTGATGTCCCTGCAAAGCAAATGATGTGCAAAATTTGGAAGTTCAGATGAAATGTGCAGAGTTTATCTGCATCCTCTCATAGATAGCAGTGGAACCAGTGAAATCTCGATTGGCGCTATCTTTGGGATGAGAACTGCAATAAGTGATGTCTGAGAGGAATTCGCAGACAAACCAACTGAGCTATCAGGGAGAACTAAAAATTCCTGTTTATTTAACCCCTTAACGACCGGCCACGCAGGCACGTGGCAGTCACTAAAGGACCACGGAGCATTTTTCTTTTTTGCCGATCCGACTCAGGGCTCTCTCCGAACGGCATGCAGCCATGCGGGGAGCCCTGAAATCCATGACGGTCCTGGTACATCATGGGTCGTTCAGTCACTTTTATCCTTGACATACCAGGACCGTCAAGGGTCGTTAAGGGGTTAAGTAGGGATTCTAACCTCTTCAATTATGAAGCAATGCATTAGATATCTCTCTATTATTCAAAGTGTCAAAGGCCCATTTAAACCAATTTTTTAAAATGTCTATATTTCCCCTATAATGAAACAGTTTTTTCACAGAATTCATACAATTTTCTTTTGAACATATCCCCTGGAGCTATTCTGGGACAAAACTACCAACAAATAAAAATCTTACTGATTTAAATGGGATTTTTTAAACCTTCAGTGCCTGTCAGGAAGGAAGTCAGTAATTCTTTCCATCAGTATGAAGCAGCACACTTCACAGGTACTGCAGTCACAAGAGTAAAATAAATGTCATCAAATTAATAACTTTGGGACAGTATCTAATTCTTTAGAGAAAGCAAATGTAAACACTATGGACCATATGGGGTGAAATCTATACTATTCCCTGAAACGTGGAATTTGAAGGATATGGATTGTGTCTGGAGCTACATAGGATCTTTATTGGGGACTGAGGAAATGATTTGCAAAGCCATAGGAGATGCCAACCAGGGTTGTAGCTGGGCAGGCAGGCTCACCAAACATAGTAGAGCAATGAACTAGCCCTATATTCTGACATGGAGATGGTTGACACTTTACCCAGTGTGGTAGGTTCCATAGAACAACATGAGGAATGTGAGTGGCTGGTCGATACTTCATGGTGATTCCCTAAGATTTTGTGGAAATAAACTTTGAATTCAAAGCATTCCTTATTATTTTTTTTTTCATTGGACTAGACCTCCCTCTAGTAAATTCTGATGGGACAATAGGATTTTATGAACCTTTGACTGCACTATTGTCATTTGTATGATAACTTCAGCTTTTGCCAATATGTGTTGTACTTGGTGTAGGTCCAACAGGACAGTAATTGACTCAGATCATGTTCCAACATCCTACGGAGAAGCTCTGTAACCCACCACATTTAAATAAAGCTTCTCATTTTTCTCGTCTGCCTTGACCTGAATTTCTATGGCAGAACCTGAATATAGTCAAGGAGCCCCATGACCGCATATAAATAGGTAAATTAGGGAAAGTAAACTAAAAGAAACCACAGCAGAATATTTACGACTGGTACTTTAATACTGAACTGAAATGGCACCGATATAACCAATGTAAGCTTTTCATATGCCAATTTTCATATGCCAAATTAAACGACTGCTGCATTTTTTTCTTAATTTAGTATTTTTACTTTAAGAATAACTTAACGTCACTCTGAAAGATTTGGAAGGAAAGTATTTGAAATAATAATGATAATATTACAGTGTTTGTTTTTCTGACCTCTAAAATGAAGCTGAGTTTGCAGCACAGATGTCTTTTTCCTCTAAAGTTCAAACAGATGTTAAGGATAAACACTGTCATGGTCTTATTCCTAAAGTACGGTATACTAAATACAGTACAAAGTCTCTGGGGCTTACTTAAATGCAGCTGCACACCTTTGCTTTACTCCTTTTCTGTCTTTCAAAAAATATAACAAAAAGCACCTAAAAATAGTTTTATGTGTGTTTTATTTCTTGGATGATGCAAAAATAGATATGGGGGAGATCGATCTAAATATTTTTCTCCAATACCAAACTCAAGCTACCTAGTGGTTATTAGACTACAACCTCCATCATCCTCAGCCAGCCAACAGCTACAACAGGTTTTCCACTTGATTCCTATTGGCTTTTTGATTATGATGGACATTGCAGTACAATCGAGAAGCCTCATGTTGCCCACTCTTTTCCAAAGTAGTTAAATTAGGCCAGACTGTAAGACGATCCTCTTCTTGCACCAAGGTAGCTCAATATAAATGTTTCAGTCCATTATTGAATCAACATTTTTACCATTTAAACATCTTTGAGAACCAGGCCTGAGTCTTCCGTCATTAAATTATCACAACCACGTGTCACCATATGTGAATTAGGGCCTACAAGGTATTCAGGGGACATTCAGATGGGAATTCAAGCTGTAAATGCACTGTAGAAAATTCATTTGGGAACAATGTATTATTCATTCAATGGAAACATTTTTTTTAAAGCCGCAGTTAAGTTCTTACTCAAAATGCATAAAAGCTGGTAAATACAGCTTCATGTAACTTAACTCCTTTCCTCCATGAGCAAAAAATCCTCAGAACTCACTCCTACATTCTTATCAATGCCCAGGTACTGTCTATAGCCATAAGGACTTAATACTACAAAGTTGTATATTTATTTTGCGGACAACTCTGGCTCGAGGTTTCAATCAGAACTGTGGAACTGGAGATGATCACAAAGCAAATATAAACCTTTGTACTGTTAAGTCCTAAGAGTGCATCCATCCTTTTGGTATGGAGTGGGTATTAACTGTGATAATTCAACTCCAGTGTTTTTTTCTGAAAGCAAATGGGGGGGGGGGGGGTTTGGAATTCAGCTGAAGGAACCTAACCTGTTTTCCTGGCTTTTATGTGTTTGAGTGAGAACTTTACTGTGGCTTTAACAAAAGTTTTTTTCCCACTGAATTTCCATTTTAATGTCTATTATTCATTATGGGTTTGGGTACAGGTTTCTAGGACTTGGTATGTGGTTAAGCTCTTGTCATCTTTATTTCACACACCTTTGGTTACTGGTTTAGATCTTTTTATAGTATGTTTATTCAGTATTGAGTTTTTTAGGTTAACAGTATCTTTATCAGTATGTTTCTTCATTTACCGGTTGTTAGGTTTATCTTGGGTTTTTTATTTTAACAGATTTAATTTGTAGTCCTGCAATGTCATCTATTGACAAAAGCCAGTACTTTGCCTATTCAGAGGCTGATGTATAAAGAAGAAACGAGAATGTTTTGAGTAAACTAAGTTAACCATAGGGGACATATAAATATTCACCTAATTCATACTGATTCAAATGGGGCTTTTAACCACTTGAACGCGAGACATGGCTCCAATCCCAGCAGTGCGATGGAGACCTCTCTAGCACTGAAGGGATTAAAAGTGCCTTTTTGGAATTTTTATTTCTCTTCTATTGTGTATTTGGTTTACACCAGAATAACACCAGTTTTTCTTGGTGCATCAGCGTTAGGGTCATTTCTCCATTACCATTTACTAAAACAGCTGTAACTTCTTAGTTGGTAGTAGCAGATGCTACAAGGATGGGGATACTCTTTTGTTTTAGTCAAAAAAGTGTTACTGTTGCAACCTTAATATGTCCCAAAATTAAATATGCATCCGACAGCTATTTTCCATTTTCCATCCAATGCATTGCAATGTGGCAGATATCGCTATGGAACTGAAAGGGTTACATGGATTACAAACCAGAAAATATTCTGATGTCTTGCAGCTGTTTCTTGGGATTGACAGTTTCTCTGCTCACTGATCTGCATCCTGCTCTCCAGTTCCAATCTTCTCCTTGCAAAAATCTTATGTCATCTCATTTGAAAACCTCTCAATGAAAGCCATGGTGCACTGACCACAGTGAAGCTTCACTAAGCAGAATGACGGCTTCTGAAGATTGCTACTTAGGAGGCAAACCATTGCAAATATTTTGTCTCTGTCTTCAAAGCATATATTTGCTTTTAGTATGTGGAAATCCCCAGGCTAAGATTTCAGTTTCCATTATGGTCTGGGTAGATGCAAATTTTATATTTGATTTAAGGTAATTTCCCTACTTTGTAAACCCATTTTTGGAGTAATCTAAATTGAATCCAGTTATATTTATCTTTATATTAACAGTGAAGCCAGTAAATTAATACAATTTTATTCATTAGCATACACTGATATGTGCAATGCAGTAATTTACATTTGAGGTTTTTATTCACAAAAACTGTAAATAAAATTTAAAGAGATAGTAATGTTTCCCTAAAAAGCAGCTCCAATTAATCTTCACAGTATTTGGGCCTTGGAGAGTGTTATTTCAATACTGTCAGAGTTGTTGTTCAAAAGTAATTGAATGATAAAGTTATCCCCCTCCCGCCCCTTTTACCTAGTGTAAGCCACCTCCCCTCAGATGTGGAATCTGGTCTATTGACTGGACAACTCGCAGCAAGGGACAACCTTCTTACTGTGAGCATAAGGAAAACCCCGCCCACCTTGACAGGTTTTTACTAATGCTCACTGAAGATTGGCCCTCTCTGTGATCCTGTCACGGATGGCAAGCAAAGACAAGGAGTCAGACAGTATAGTAAAATAACCTTTATTAGAATGATAACAGTAAAGAATAACAAGCAGAGGGTGACAAGAGAGGTTAGAGACTCTATCAGCAATAGGAGCCAGCAACAGGTCCACCACAACTGCCAGAGACTAGGCCAGAGCCTACTGGTAGTCTCAATTGGCCCAAGAGGAACACCGAATTGACCCTACTGTCTCCCGATAAGATGGCGACAAGGGAGACTACTGACTCATGTCTGCAGTCAGTACGGCCGGAGTCCGCCAGAGTCACAGGTCTGCACCAGATAGGATGTCCACAAATCAGGAGGCAACACAGAGACGGTAGGTGGACAGAGCCCCAGGTCAGCACCAGGTTGGATAGTCAGAGAAGCTAAGGTCATATAAGGAGCGGGTAGTCAGCCAGAGCCACAGGTCTGCACCAGATAGGATGTCCGCTAGTCAAGAGGCAACACAAAGAGGGTAGCTGGACAGAGCCCCAGGTCAGCACCAGGTTGGATAGTCAGACAAGCCAAGGTCATACACGGAGCAGGTAGTCAGCCAGAGCCACAGGTCTGTACCAGATTGGATGTCCAAACAGACAAGGAGCGCACAGAGGAGAGTCAGATAGAGCCACAGGTTAGCACCAGGATGGATGGCCAGGGTCATACACAGGTTATCAGGATACAAGCAATACAACTGCATAGGACAACAACGTAAGGGTAACTGGATAGGAATCCAGTTCCCTTAAATACTAAGAGCCAGGAAGTAGATAGGAGGAGACAGACCAGAACTCCTTGTATAAGGTTGAGTCCTGCGTCAATACACAGCCTTGCACCTGTAATTGACACATCAATGCCTGTACCTCAGCTGCATCATCAGGAGCCTCCGAATCACCTTGCCAGAGGACACGGGCGGTTGCTACTGATGCCAAGCGCGCCCAGACCCAGTCCCAGTAACAATGCGCAGGATGACACCGCCGAATTGCAGCGATACAACTCCAGCTCCAGACGAAGCGGAGGCACTGGATATAGGTAAGCTGTGACAGATCCATCCAGACAGTCTTGCTGCTCTGAGGTGAGCAGTGTTACATCAGTAAAAGGGGTGGGAGGGGGATACTTTATCATTCAATTACTCTTGAACTACAACTCTGACAGTACTGAAATAACACTCTCTATGGCCCAAATACTATGAAGATTAATTGGAGCTGCTGTTTTTGTGAAACATTACTATCCCTTTAACATGAAGTCTTAGTTCATATGAACAACATCAGACAATGTTGATGTGTACATGATGACACAAATTCAGAACATCACTTGCACTCTGGGTTGGCTGTTTACATCAGCAGTTATCTACTTGCATGCACAAAGACCAATGCAGCCAGGATGCAACATGCAGAAAAGAATGCAGGCAAACTGAAGCAGAGCTAATCTGCATAGCAGCCTATGGGGCCACTATGCAGATAATATATAAAGACAACATTGGATGTTGCAATACTCACTACAACCTCCACTGACTGACTGACCCATGTGGGCCACAACTAATATATGAGTAAATATTGTGTTTTGTGTGAAGTCAGCCTTAGCACTTTGTGCCAAACAAGAAGAGAGATGTACAGGTGACATAAAATTGAAATAAATGCTCCAGAGAGAGAGGAACTCTCCAATCCCTATGCTGTGCTTTGCTTTCAGCAACTTAATAGAGACTGCCTAGAACTGCAAAGGAAATTCTATCTTCTACCTCTCTCTCTTATCACACATCCAAGGTCCAGCACAAAATGGATGCAGCTTGCGATCAAGGGGTTAAAAAAAAGACGATTTTTAAGAGGGAATGCTTGATTTGTTTCTAAGAGATCATTTTCATTTAGAATGCTACAGTTGCTTTAGTTTATACATTGCTTGGATCTGAAGTAATCAACTAAAGATCTTTATTGAATAATTGACTACGTCATTAACCCTTTGAGTGCCAGAGGGGTACGCAACGCATTGCTTTGCAATGCGTTGCGTACCTCTCTGGCACTCAAAGGGTTAACGCGGAACTATCACCCTAAATAAAGTCCTCCCCTATAATTAGGAATATGAGGATGTGTTTAGAAACAGTGCTATTAGAGCATAAGTACCGCGTTATGATGAAATTCTTCGTCTGAGACTGGCGGCCAGGCTTGCATGACATCTTGGCTTAGAGACGTCTGCGCGCCTGCTCTGTCCTTCCCAGTCTCCTTCATTGTACCTTAAAGGGATAGTAATACCTGGATGTAAGAAGATTTAATATTGTTCATATCACAAAAATAAATTAAATGCAGTAAATCCCGTTGCTTAAATGTGTATATTTTAAGAGTTAAAAGCTTTTAAAGTCCCCCTTCCTCCCCTTTTATTCACATCAGTGCTCTAGCTGACAGATAGAGATTCTGGTCGTTTGACCAGACGGCTCTTCAGCAGACCCGAAATAGCGTTTCTTTGTAGATAACTCTATTTTGTCTCTGCTGAAGAGCCGTCCGGTTAAATGACCAGAATCTTGATCTGTCAGCTAAAGCACTGATGTGAGTAAAAGGGGAGGGGGGGGACTTTAACCCCTTAGTGACAGCCGTGTGCATACGTGGCTGTCACCTTAACGCCCGGCTAACATTTTTTTTTTTTTTTAATGATTCCGGAGTCCCCGAACGGTGTGCAGCCGCATGGAGACCCGGACTTCCGGGACTTACCAGGTACGTCCTCTGTCACTAAGTGACAGTTTTTGCGGGACGTTCCTGGTAAGTCCATTGTCGGGATGGGGTTAAAAGCTTATAAATCTTAAAATATACACATTTAAGCAACGGTATTTATGAACATTATTAAACCTTCTTACATCTAGGTATTGCTATCCCTTTAAGGTAACAGGAAGAGACTGATGGTGCAGACACACAGATGTCTCTAAAGCAAGAAGTCTGGCCTTCGTCTCAGAAGAAGAAAGATTTCTTCATAACAAGGTACTTATGCACGATAACAGCACTGTTTCTAAGCATATAGCCGTATGCCTAATTATTAGGGGGAACTTTATTTAGCGTGATAGTTCCGCATTAATGTCTTCCACTTATTTAACCATCTGTATGCTTGAGGTATTCAATATGCCTTGGTGACCTCCTTATAGACAAGGTGGTTAATTTACTGTATAACTATTGATGATAGCTGGCAGTAAAAGCCTGAGTGACGAGTTCTCCATAAAACACTTCCACAGGGTATTTGAAAGCCTGTAAAAATAGGCAATATCCTCCAAAAAAACCCAGAGAAAACAATGAGATACTGATTTAACCCTTCGAGTGCCACAGAGGCATTCGATGCATTGTAACACTATGCATTTGATACCTCTCTGGCAGTCAAAGGGTTAATAAGAAGAACTGGAGCAATTCTTGAGCATACCAATTACACCCCAAATTCCCATTAATTAGGGGATGGTTGGGGATGATGGGAACTGTATTCACCCAACAGCTGGAAGTCCACCAGTTGACTACCCTTGCCATAATGTCTGCAAAGTCCTGCAAGGCCTCTTTCCCTGGCTTTCCCTGGGTTAATTAGATGCATTGGCTCATAAAAAATGTGCATGCTGGAAATGGCAGCACTTTCTAATTAGTTCAAATTGTAAAAACAAATAGAAATTGAAAAGCCATAACTTCAAAGGATCATTTGGGTGCAATGCAAACAATTGGGGGCCACAAAGCACTGCTGGGTAATTGCATGTGAAAAGGTCTAGGCACACCATAAACAGCTTTACCAGATAAAGTCATGAAGTCTGCAATATTTATATTGCTTAGTAATGTCTAATGTACTAGACAAAATAAATATTTTTTAACATACATTAAACGTGTAATGTCATTTATGGCGTGACTGGGTCTTTCTTATGTCATTTAAATGCTCCTTACATATTTATATTAAAATGGCATATTTTCAGCGCTTAATTAGCAATAAAATATGTTTCTGGGCATCAAGCTCCATGTGGAGCACAAATAGTCATGGGTTTTTAAAAGGTGCTAAATTCTTAAGTAAAAGGATATTAAACTTAATAAGAATTTTAAAACAAAGCAAGCATTCAGTGCTGATAATTCTGTATATGCGTCACAATGTGTTCTGAACACCTTGCGCCCTTAAAGGGACCGCAATGTTCCAAAAAAAAAGATAAGAGGATTTTAGTCTTACCTGTTAAATCCTTTTCTCTTAGTCCATACAGGTTACTGGTAACTCTGGGTAGGCGATCCACCCCTTTAAGTAGGCAGGAACAATACTAGGATTGATTGCAGGGATTGAAGCCTACCTTCCCTCCTTGGCTGCAGCTAGCCAACCAGCTCCAGAAAGATTTGAGACACTAACTATTGACTAAATAGTGAAGGGAAAGAAGACTCCTGTGAGCATGACCCCGAAGGACCCCCAGAGTCTGCCAGTAACCTGCATGGACGAAGAGAAAAGGATTTAACAGGTAAGACTAAAATCCTCTTTTCTCTGTCGTCTAGTACAGGTTACTGGTAACTCTGGGATGTCCAACCATTGAGTTTCCCAGAGGCAGGAAGTAAGGCAAGGACCAGGCGCAAGGCCCTCAAAGTCACCAGTGCAGATATGAACCATCAGATCAGAGATAGCCCAACAAAATAACTGAAGTGTCAAGGGACACTGAACAGGGGTAACAACACCCCAACTGTTACACAGCACACTGAACTAGAGCCAACAGGGCTTAAAAATGAAGGAAGCACCAAGAACAGAAGAAAATCCTAGAGAGGCAAGACTGCCTCCAGGATTTTTCTCCCAAAGCTGGCATCAGCCGATGTCAGCACATGAACACGGTAGTGCTTCGAAAAGGTGTGCACAGATGACCAAGTGGCCGCCTTGCACAACTGTTCAGCAGAGGCCTGATTCTTGTAAGCCCAAGACATCCCAATAGATCGTGTAGAATGAGCCGTGACCCTGAAAGGGACAGGCGTCTTCCTCAGCTCATAAGCCTTACGAATAGTGGACTTGATCCAAGATGCAATAGTCCCTTTGGATGCAGGTCTTCCTGCCCTAGGACCCTCAGGAATGATGAACAGTGTGTCTGATTGCCTGAGAGACTCAGTGCGATGTACATAAAACTTGAGACAAAGCACCACATCTAACAAGTGGAGATCCTTCTACTTATCAGAGGTGGGGTCAGGACACAAAGAGGGCACCATCAATCTCCTGATTGATGTGGAAGAGAAACTCCTGAGAGGTGCGAAGCACCGCCTTGTCCTTGTGAAACACCAAATAGGGTGGTTTACAAGACAGAGCATGTAACTCCGCGACACGGCGGACAGACACAATCGCCAGAAGAAAGGTCATTTTCCACGTCAAGAGGCGTAGAGGAATAGTAGCCAAAGACTCAAATAGAGGGAGCTGAAGAACGCACAAAACCAAGTTAAAATCCCACAGAGAAGCAGGAATCTTAAAGGCATGATGAGTATGAGAAACACCCTGGAAGAAAACCTTCACATCAGGGAAGATGGCAATGCGCCTCTGAAAGAAAACAGAAAGCGCAGAAGGGAACTCAAACTGAGGCCCTTATCCACACCGTCCTGCAAAGACAGGTCCTTGTCAGCACGCCAAGACAGAAAAGTCAACCAGACACAATGGTAGATCTTGGAAGAAACAGGTTTGCGGGCACTGAGCATAGTAGCCACTACACCAGAAGAAAACCCTTTCTTCTTCAATATTGTGGATTCAATTTCCAAGCCGTCAAGGCTAGCCGAGAGATATAAGGATTCAAAGTTCGCCCCTCTCTCCCTTTCTCCTGACATCAGCTTCTAGCTGACAGCAGAAGATCCCAGTCAGAGGACCAGCAGGCGGCTCTGCAGCAGAGCCGAGATCGCGTTATCTATAAAGAATTCATTCATTGGAAATGTCTACAAAGTGTGCTTGCTAACCAGGCACACTTTGTAGATCTTTCCAATTAATTAATTCTTTATAGATAACGCGATCTCGGCTCTGCTGCAGAGCTTCCTCGAGTTGTACGACTCGATTCTCCTGCTGTCAGCTTTACAGCTGACATCAGGAGAAAGAGAGGGATGGGGGAACTTTGAATCCCTATATCTCTCAAACCATAGCGGTTTGAGAGATCGGGTTTGGAGCATATTGATTTTTTTTAAAGTCTACAAAACTGGATATATTTTTTTGGGGGGGGGCATTGCACCCTTTCAGTGCCAGTGCAGAGCAATGCTTTGCATGCTCCTCTGGCACTGAAAGGGTTGCTATGTATTATATATAAACACACATGAGCACATATTTTTGTAGGGTTACAGGGCTGTTACGCACATAGGCTTGGCTACTCAATCTTTGGACTGACAGCTGCTGAAAACTACAACTCCCATCATCCCTAAAATTTACAGTGAGATAAACTAGCCAATACCTATGTTATTCTGCGGACACTGCAATATGGGCTAACATCTCTCTGACTCCAAAAAGAGGCTCTATAGTATAACATAGGAATCGAGAAGAGATAAACAAGAGAGCGCCCAATCCTATATTATAATTCGCTGAGGATGTTTGTCAGAAGCTATCATGTGCAGTAGAGACGGTTCCACGTGCTGCAGTCATGTACAGTACTGACTCCCCGCACCACAGCTGATACGGAGCGGGGTGCACCATGCAGAGAGGACTACGGTCTGAATTCAGAGCTCCCCGCTCCATATCAGCCGTGGAGCGGGCAGTCTGTACTGCGCACGACTGCAGCTCCGCCAGCGGAGTAGTGCATAATATCTTAATGATAAATAGATTTATTAAATATCAATCATACTCACAAAGGAGATGGTTGTGAGAGGGCATATGCCCACCACCAACAACAAAAAAGCCTGCTTTTAGTCTCCAAACTTATTTAATATCCAAAATCTTCAATTTAACACCACAATATACAATTGTAGCTCAATATTGAGCTACAATTTTATATTGATTTTTTTTCTTCTTAAAGGGTTAATAATGTCTAGTTTTGCAGAGTCTTTTCTATATTAATAGTAACATATTGCACTGTATTTAAGGTCTTACTTTATTGTAGTTTAAAAGTTATGAAGATTCCCCGCCTGCCCCTTCTGGACACATCACAAGAAACTGCAGTCTGGTCGGGACGGATGCAGCGAGGGACAAACTTCAGTAAGCAAAGGGAAATCCTGCCCTCCTTCGTTTAGGGGTGCAGGATTTTCCTTATACTTACTGAAGTTTGTACCTTGCTGCAGCCGTTGAGTTGCACAATCCGATTACAGATTCAGAGGGAGGCAACCAGAAAGAGGTGGGCTAAAGATCTTTATCTCTTCATAACTTTTGAACTACAATAAAGTAAGGACTTAAAAACAGTGCAATATGTTTCTATTACTATACAGAAGAATTGGTGAAATAATTGTAAATAGACTTTACTATCACTTTAATTGAATATGTTCTTGCCCTCCATGAAAACCTGTGACAGCTGTAAACAGATTCAGTTCAGATTGCTAGAGACAGGCATGTACAAGACAGTTTAAAAACACACATGGGAACTCTCCAGATATGACCTGCACACGCCAGCTTTTAAACTTAATTACTGGGTCTCTGAGGACAGAGGCTGATTCTCAGGGCTCATTGAGTTCTCTTGTAACTCCATCCACTTCACTGCTAATTCTGGTCACTCTCTTCCTCTATTACATCCATTTTAAGGGCAAACCCCACCGCCCTTACTCTCAATGTCATCCACCCACCCCAATAAAGCCCCTCCCACAAATCATTTGGACTCTCCCCAAAACTTAGTGCATCTCTGGTGGCTTGGGAACAGAAGATTCCTAGATATGTTTAAAAAGTGTTATAAAAATAGTGATATTGATGTAATAACTACAACAGGAGTAATTCTGGGACAAACCAACTGCACTGTAGGGAGGAAATACGAATTCCCATAATTTCCACTGAATTAAATGGGGATTTTAACAGCTTGAATGTAAGAGAGGTCTCCATCTTATTGTACAGCAATGTACTGGAGACCTCTCTAGCATTTAAGGAGCTAAAATCCCTGTTGAAATCAACAGCAAAGTTTACCCCCCACACACACAATGCAGCTGGTCTACTCCAAAGTTGCTCCTGTATCAGCCTAATACATCAGCCTTGCAGTGTGGTCTACAGAAAATTGCTGCTAATGAGAAGAGCCAAATAGTTGTAATCAACACCAGAGTCTAAATAAAAAAAGGTTTTGACTACAATCCAAACTTTTACCTCTTCCTTTATGGACCAGAGGAGTGTGAAGTGTGTTGCTTCACAATGCTTTGCTCCCCTTTGGACGTTAATGGGTTAAAGCTTTGATAATGGAAGTAGTACAATTCTAGAAACAATGAATACTATCAGAGTCACCAGCTGCCTTCTCACCAGTAACCTAGCCAACTGTGCCAACATGGATTTAAGGCCATATAAAAAAAAGTGGATTAACTCTCGGGCAAACCACCCCAAGGGAAGTTTGCATTGGTTATATCCCCGGGGGAGACTATGATGCCATTCACCTATGCAACTATCATATTGTGGCAACACATCACAGATCAGCATACTGCTACTTTTCTGTGTTCCCCAAGGAAGGCATTCGAGCTGCAGTAATGAAGGTCTGCACGGTGGTCTATGGGGCCATTTGTAGACCTTACACATGAGCACTGATGGAGTTTTCTAAAATGAATTGCCAAGCCATGTGGACCAGTCAGCAGTCACACATCTCTTGTGCCCAGATCACTGGTGGAATGCAAGAGAAGGTGAGTGAAATAACATGGGATACAGAACTGGTGAAGGGGATATCATCCCTATGAAAGGCCTTAACATGCAACACAGATATCACCTCTTGAAAACACACAAAACACAATAGGACTTTGTCCTCAGCCTACTTACTATTGTCCTCTTCTCCTCATTGAACAGAGGAAGATAGATTTAATTAGAAAAAAAATCCTCTTATGGGATATTGCTAGGTGTTATTGAAAAGAAGGGATTAGCACAGTACTAAATGAACAAGCTGTAGCTGAATAATCCATGTGTTAGGCTCAGTTAGCACGGGTCATATCACTGCTAATTATATACTGGGAGTTTGGTAGGACTGTTCACATAAGCAGGTACAGCCTTAAGTGAATGTAGCCCAACACAGTACATGCCTGCTTTCTTCACAGTACGGAGGCAAGTTGCAGCAGGGCTGATCTGCACAGAGGCCTATGGCTCTACTCTGCAAATCATTCACATGTAGGACATTGGAGGTTGTGTTGCTCATTGAATCCACCATTCAGTGCCCAAATCATGCAAGGCTTAAGCTGAAGTAGGCCAACCATCAGTCATGCTTACCCAGTTTATGTAACACAGAAACATGAAATGTGATGGCAGATTAAAGCCAAATGGCACATCGAATCTTCCCATTAACATAATTAGGATTTATGGACACATACTGAAATTGCACTCTTGTCTATAGGAACAAATTTAAATTGAAAGAACTACATACGGAAAAATTAAAATAGTGCTAAATGTATGAATAATCTCCTCTAATTCTATATAATAAATTTACAGTAAATATATTTTGTTTCTGTTAGGAGGAAAGCCGGCATATAACTGTAGATTTGTATGTGTAGTGCAAACGATGCTGGATTTGTTGATACAATTAGTAACAATGAATGGGTTTGTGTATATAGCCTGCATGTTACCTACCACTGGAGATTGTTATGGGGTCGATATGACTGCAAGACGACACGCTGGATCATCCTGTAGTTGATCACATAGCTACTGTGTAGATTTTATTCTCATTGCAACTACCAGTATTTGAGGGATGCACAACATCATCTGTCATCAGTTTTGCACATCTCTACTCCCTGGCCTAACTTTCATTCAACCAATTCATTGCTAAGCTATTTACTGTGTGCAATGTGTGGTGATAACCAGAGGATACAAAAATCTAGTGAATATTGTTGCAAGCAGGGCTCAAAACTTCCACTCGCCACTAGCCAATGGCGAGTGAAAATTTAGCCCTGGCGAGTAGAAATTCAGCCCTGGTGGGTATGTTTTGGCTTGCAGTGGCGAGTAACTTTTCAGGTCTGGCTAGTAGCAAAGGACTTAAAATTATAAGCCCTGGTTGCAAGTGTAACAGAGCCTTAGATAGTCTCCAATATCTATAGCACAGATTTATCAAAGGAAACTAACATTTGATACTCTTTAACTCTCATTATTTGCATGAAAGGGATATAGGGGACACTAACTTGATACTTAAAAGGATAGTAATGTTTCATAATAAAAGCAGCCCCAATTAATCTTCATTGTTCCGAGGCTGACAGTAGCAGGAAGCACGGACAAGTTTAAAATCTGTTAAACTAGGTAATAATTCTGGCGACTAGCGCTACTAAACAGCTAGTCGCCAGATGGGGACTGGATGCAGATAAAGTTTTTGTGGGGTGGTAGTTCCCCTTTAAAAGTGTTGGTATTTATAACGTACTCAAGTTACATTTATAAATGTGGTGTCCATAAAAAATAAGAACACGTCAGATTTGACCTTAAATATTTGGTAAAAATTCTGTCGCTAAATTGTCGCAAATAGCGAGATTTCTTTATAAATTTGCTGAGCCACTTTTTACAAACTTCCTTACTCCATTTTATAAAAAAAACATACTAGATGGTGTTACGTCCTCCTAAAACAGTGTTTCTCAATCTTTTTTGCTCGGGGCACCCCTAACACATAATCTTGAACATTTGGGGCACCCCTAACATATTTAATGTAATTTATCAAGGGCATAATGAAGGGTGCAATATACAAATATACAGCTATTATTAGGTCTTATAATCATAATAACAAAACTAAACATATTGTACATATTAATTCATTTTTGTTACTTTTTATAGAAAACATGGAACTGATGTCCGCAGCACACCAAAGTGCCACAGCACCCTAGATGAGAATCACTGTCCTAAACTGTCCTTAATACTTTTATAACTACCAGCAACCATCTTACAGTCATTTTAGAGATTCTTTTCCATTAACTCCACTTTTATAAATCTCCCCCATTGTCCTTGCTGTAAGCTGTCCGGTCAAGTAACCGGTTTCCACATTTGAGGGGAGGTGGCTTACACTAGATAAAAAGGGTGGGAGGGGGATACTTTATCATTTAATTGCTCTTGAACTACAACTCTGACAGTATGTATTGAAATAACACTCTCCGTGGCCCAAATACTATGAAGATTAATTGGAGCTGTTTTTTTGTGAAACAATACTATCCCTTTAATAATACATTTAGTCTTATGGTACATCCTAGAACCTCATTACCTTTGTACTACTTGAGAAAACTACGGATACTATTCTGCCAAAACCTTTACCTACCAGTTGCCACTGTTTCATACCCAACATTTACTGAACCAAGATCATAGTCAAGAGGAGCACATAAGAATTAACTCTTTGAATGATAGAGAAATCTCTCATGAATTGTGAGGCAATCTGGCTGCCATCCAAGGGGTTAAAAATGAACTGGTGTTTAAATTGTGACTGGTACACAATCTCTAACACTTTGAAGCAGTCATTTCTACTAAATTAAATTATAATAAGCTTACTCAGATTTGTTCTATATGTATGCAGCTGTTGTACTTAACAAGAAAATGAAGGGTTCTTTTTAATGAGAAAAAGGCTTGGCTTCAGTTTCAAATTTTGATCTAATTATTGACCAATCAAAAATAGAAACGTATTGTGGTTACGTTAATTCCACTGAAAAAGCACTTTCCCTTCAATCTTTATGATCAGTTTTATCCCCTTTCTGATGGAACTCAGCCCTTACACCTTTCCTCAAAGAACCTGATCCAAACCAGACTTCAGAACCAGCCAGTGATATACCAAGCACGTCCCACGGCATGTGCTTATCCAGACATGAATGTGATTAGTGATTAGGGGTATAGGTTATTCAAAAGTATAAGATAAAATACACAACCACAGATCTAGAACCTCATCAAAGATTACTTATTCATTTAAAGGCGAACTAAAACCTTGAAACTCTTTGAGTGCCAGAGAGGTAAGCAACACATTGCTTTGCAATGTGTTGTGAACCCCTCTGCCACTCAAAGGGTTAATAATAACCCTCAGACACACACACACTTACCTTATGGCAAGACAATCCTTCTAGCAACTGTGAACTGTACCTTTTCTCAAGACATAACAGTCAGTCAGTCCAGGATGTAATGTCCTTGGAGACTGACATGAAAGCTGCTGCCAGTTTTTTTTTTTTCAACCTAAAGAAGGCAGACTGCGGGAGCCTACATAATCCTTTACATTATCCTTTAAGTAATGCATTGCACACTTTTCTAGTCCTTATAGGGTTAAGATTAACATGTGCATTGAGCAGTCTGAGGTCCAGTCGTTCTACTAGTAACTACTGTATCTTGTCCACATTCTCATAAACTAAGGAGCAAAGCAAAATTCACAAGGGTCAGTAGGACATGCTGGTCATAGTAAGATACGTGTGTGTGTGTGTGTGTGGGGGGGTATTTGATGAAATGTTAGTTATTAATTAACCCCTTACTGCCCGAGGATGTACATGTACATCCCGGAAGTCACTTAAAAAAATGAGAAAAAAAAAAAAAGTGCGGAGGGCGTTAAGTGCCAGGGGGTGTGCAACGCCTTGCAAAGCACACCCCTCTGGCACTCAAAGGGTTAAAATGGCTAAATAAGGTATACTCCAATATGAATATAAAGCTATCAATACTTAAAGGGGATGTGTCACCTACAGAAGACTTAAGCTAAATAGTTAGGTTATATCACTAATAGCACTAAGAGAGTGTTTATTATTATTATTTTTTTTAAAAAAAAGCTTTGTTTTGTCAAAAGCTAAAATGTATGGGCTGCAGCTACTTCTGTATAGACTGCAGCTCGACGCTCTGCCTCTGCTCTCCTTCTTCTATCCTCCTTCCTCCAATGACGGAGGCTTCTGTTAGTAAGCTGGAGCGGTCTCATTGGCTAGATATCGATCTCTGCCAATGAGACCGCTCCAGCTTACAGACTGAAGCCTACGTTATTGGTGGAGGGAGGATAGAGGATACAAAGCAGGTAAGCGAAGTCTGTCCGGAAGTACCTGCAGCCCATACTTTATAAATTAAACTTTGACAAAACAAAGCTTTTTTAAAAAAATAAACACACTTTTAGTGCTATTAGTGATATAACCTATTTAGCTTAAGTCTTCTATAGGTAACACATCCCCTTTAACCCCTTAAGGACGGCTGATCGTGCATGCGGAGGTCACTTAAGGACCACGGACCATTTTTTTTTTTTTTTTGCGGCATCTGCTTCCAGGCTCCCCAAACTGCATGCAGCCGCACAGGGAGCCCGGAATTCCATGACGGTCCAGGACAGTCATGGGTCCTTAAAGGAAAATAACCCATGACGGTCCTGGACCGTCTTGGGTCGTTAAGGGGTTAAAGTATATGAGATGGTAGCATGGCCCATCTGGCACTCAAAGGGTTAAGTGGAGGAAAATGGTTCTCCAGTAATAAAATATATCGCTATTACCTTGCTTTGACTTAATGCCACTTGCAGTGCTACCATGCTGTCTCTTGTGTGTTCTTTGGTTCTGTCTCCTATAGAAGACACCACCCTGTTACCCAGCATCCCCAGAAAAAGCCACTTGTGTGGCAATACACATAGGGATCTGAAGTGTTTCGGTCACCTAGGCCAAGTAGGTCTAGGCGTAGGTTAGATACTGGCAAGGGCAGCAGATTAGGCAGCTTTGCGCCCATATCTATTTTATAAAAAAATGCAATGCTTTAAAAATGCAATGCTTCTGGCTCATAGTATCCTCCTGGGTATCCCTTTCACAAAGTGAACATACCTGTATGGTTGTTCTTCATTTAGTCCCTTGGATACCAATTATTTGCATTGCTTGTATCTTTAAGTGAAAGGATATGGTCTCTGGAAGAGGCAGGATAAACTTAGGGTGTGGTAAACTCTATAAGGGGGTGTATGCTAGGCTGAGCAGACCTCACCTTTAACCGGGGACATTACTGCAGGGCTGCTTTGATTTTAGTGCAGTCCTGAAATATGTCTATTTCCTATGTGTCCCCGGTTAAAGGTGAGGTCTGGTCAGCCTAGTGTATGCACTTGGATGGGCCTAAGGCAGCTGAAAGCCTAACCACATCATTGGTGTTGCTGCTCAATTACTCCCCCGCATTGGCAATTTTCTCAACCTCCTTTACCCTAGGGATAAGTATTTACTTTCTCTCCTCTAATCAAGTGAATTGTAGCTATTTAACTGATATATTCTTCTTTATGCACAGCACATTGTATTAGATTCCTTTTATATATTTAACCCTTTAAGGACCAGCGGGATTTATAATGCATTCACCCCATTGGTCCTTAAATGGATTAAAATTATAGTGACAAGATTGTCATGATTTAGCACTTCATGTGATTTGCCCTACAACTGGTTACTGCAGTGGTTCCTAAACCGGTCATCAAGCCACACCCACACCACCTCACCACCACTAACATTGCAGGTTTTTACAGGTGGACCAATCACTAGCACTATCATTCTGACTGATCCGCCTGTACCAATAACAGGACCTCCTATGTTCAGTCGAGGATATCCTGAGGACATGCACAGGCAGGGGGCTTGAGGACAGGTTTGGAAAACATTGGCTTACTGGGCTGAGATTTTCCTTACCTTCAGACGGGTTATGTAGTACTAGTTGAAAAGCCCGTTTACACGGGCCACAGTGCCACCCCTGCAGTCACGCGAAGTAGAGACTGCCCGCACTGCAGCCGATACGGATTGTCCCAGGAAGGTGTGCAGAGAGGACTCCGGTCTGAATTTGGAGCGCCCCGCTCTGTATCAGCCGCGGCACAGGCAGTCTCTACTGCACATGACTGCAGCACGCGCAGCCGTCTGTACTGCGCATGACGGCTTCTGACAAACATCCTTAGCGAATTATTATATAGGATAGTGATCTCTAGGTACTGAAATGAATTTTGCAATTATACATTCATTGATTTAAAAAAAAAAAAAAATATTTACACACTGTATCTGATATGAATGGTCTCAGTGACATTCCATGAGCATTTTTGTTTTTAAATCCCTGAATGCCAGAGCCGTGTACCCATCTGGCACTCAAGGGTCAACCCATTGCATGTGTTGGGTACACCTCTGGAACCCCAAGGGTTAGGACAGCTCCTCTACATTTTGCCACTGATTTGTGCCAATGCATTTTGTTCTAAACAATTTAGGTTCCTGATTGAATGCCTTACTTTACAGGATTCCCATTACATAATTGTGGGGGATGTGTCTTACTGGGTCCCACATTTCAGTTTTTATCCTAGAGCGAACCATTCCATTTGAGTTCATACAGGTACCTATGACATGACACGACTGGTGTAAGCCACTTGTTGGGGTATCTATGATAAAATATCTACACATTTTAACCCCTTAAGCAATGCATTGCACACCACTCTAGTCCTTAAGGGGTTAATGAGTAGAAAAACCTAATTATTAACCCTTTGAATACCAGAGGGGGTAGCTGCTACCTCTCTGGCACTCAGGTGGTTAAGTAAATAAAGTTTGTAGAGCTTCTCATGCTGAGTATGAAACGTGTAGTCCTAGTGATGGAAGATGCTTCACTCAAAAGCTATTACAGTTCACATCTGCATGTATCTGTTTATGTTTGTGCTTATAACCCATCTAAATCAAGTTAGAATTGATTGGAATACCATGGGCCCTCCTTATTGACCTCCTGTGGTTGTCCTGTCCTACTTAAGATGATTAATCATAATACTATCTACAATAAGTGTTTCCTCTCTCCACGCTGAGGGACATGTATTAGCATAACACACAATATAATGCACACTGGTGAACAAGAGGTGCTTTGCGTTGGATACCTCTCTGGCACTCAATGGGTTAAGGTGATGTTGCGGCAATGTTGTTACATTCAAGTAAGCTTTGCCCCTGTTCTCTCAGTGCATTGTTCTTCCCAAGAGAGACAATTGCACAGTGGACTAAAGTGAACTAAAGAGGCGAGGGATATCCAGTATGAGAAGATTAGATGATGCTGGCCTGGCCAGTAACTGGATTGTTGTAATGAACACTGCAACTATTCAGTGACTGCAAAGTAAAGGCTAAAACTGACCATGAAGAAAATTAAATACACATAGGAAAATATACTAGCACACGAGGTCAAAAAAAGACTACCCGATACTCTCATTTAGAACCTATTTTTCCCTCGACCACTGCACTGTAATTCTGAAAGGCAACAAACAGGAATACAAACAAAAAAACCCTGATTTTAGTACTTAATTGCAACTACTTGTATACCTGTGTAGCAGCAGTTTAAACTCATTTTACAGGTCTGCCCCAAGCTTCTTGTCCTACTTCCGGCAAGAGCCGAGGATGTCAGTAACAGTCTCATTCCTAATCAGTCTGCCTGTGGGTGTGATGTTGCGGCATCCAGTTGAATCAGATGACTTTCTGGAGCTCACAGCTCCACATTGCAGAAGGAGAAGTATGACTTATGTGTGATTATAATGCTGCAACTGCCAAATGTGAGATAAGCAGTGATAAAATAGTAAAATACCAAGCTTTTACATTTAAAGAGGAACTATTATTATTCTTTATTTATAAAGCCGCTGCTATCATGGAGATATACGGTAAGTGCCCCTCTATTAATAGTTAGTATAGCGGTAATCATTTAAATACTGTTATAATGGTTATTAAGTGCAGGCATTATATGGAAACATAAGTTCTTCTGAAAATCACCTCAAGACGACAACACAGACATCTTGCCGTAGAGATATCTGTGTGGCTGCACTGTCCATCCCTGTCTCCTCACTGATAGGTTATTTCGCAAAGGGGGAGTTGTGTTGTACCGTACGTCTTGAGGTGAGTTTATGTTTCCATATAATGCCTGCACTTAACAAACATTGTAACAGTATTTAAATGATTACCGCAATACTAACTATATATAAAGGGTAGCTTATATATCTTCGACATTTCCGCTATAACACCGCACACACACACATATATATAAATATATATCTAAGTATAAAAAACAATTTTCATGTTAAGTGTTTTACTACATGTTCTCAGGAAAGTTGTGTCAATGTTGTAGTTTACTGTTGCTGTTTTCCTGGTCCTAGTTTCACAATACTAACTTTCTAAGCAAAAATAAACAAAAACAATGATAAGCATCACATTACATTATACACTACATCAGTGTTTCTCAAACTGGGTACCGTGGAAACCTGGAGTTCCCTGAAGTAATACAAGGGTTTCCACAGAACAAATGTAAATATTGGCAAAGAGGGGGAACAAGACTGAAGCGCCTGGAGCGCCAGACAGTGTGTGACTGCCAGTGAATATGTGAAACGTTTCACACTCTAATTTTGCTTTCTGTTGTATTTGCTCGTGTAATAAGCACTATAACCTAGTCTCACCTATGAAGACAATATATTCTTCTACAATTACAATATGTCTTACCCAATACAGTTAGGTTACTGGTACCAGATTATAACCTTTGTAATATAATGGGATGGTAACCCGTTAATTTGACTTTACATATTCTGAAAGAGCATAATATGTAGGGTCAAATTAACTATACTTTTTTCACCTTCTATTTCTGGTCAGTCAGGTGACCATCGATGCAGGACACTGATACAATGTAACCATCACTTTATTGCTATATACTATCTTTACTACATTTTATCACTGTACCTTTTTTCACTAACTCTGACATAAAGTTCTCTGGAAACAGATCCAGGTAGCTCAATATCACGAACATAAAAATATTAAAAAAATGAAGATGAATAAAATGCTAATAAAAAGTATAGGAAATGTGACATTACATAGTATGCACTTGCAGAAAAATATATACGGAATTACTCAAATTACTTTAGTATTGATACAATGTTAAACTTAATCCGTTTAACCCCTTGGATGATATGCCATGCGTTGAAGACCTCTCTAGCATTCGAGGGTTTAACGTGTTTGATGGCTAGGTTTCAATGGGATTTCATTCTAAACAAAAGGTTCTGTCATCACAGAAAGCTTGACAACCACTGTACTACATAAATGTAGGAGAAAACTTACAAAGTAAAGGATATCCATATAATTCAGTTCAATTTATTTCAGATTATGTAATGGAAGCTGAGGTTTGTAGAGTGTGAACCAATGGGAAAATCCCAGAAACAAAATGTGACTGGAACATAATAAAGCATTGGAAAATTAAAATGATAAGGACTCAGAACCGCAGAGTGTTTAAGTTGGGCAGAAATCAGTTCACCATATTATTCAGTCTATAAAAACAAGTTATCTATAATAACCTATCCAAAAAAGCCTCTAGAAATATTTATCTAGAAGTCAATCAAGCTGAAGTACATTTCCTAGCACAAACCATTCTAATAATGTATTTAGAAAAATATAAAACACTTCTCTGAGAGTGTGTTGATTTTAGAACGTTAAAGAACTTGGTTTTCAGATGGATATGGTACCATGGGAAGGATTTTTTTAAGCCGCACATTCACATGAAAACAAAATTAGTTTCATCAAAACTTTAGGTATATAACTCATCATGCTTTCCCAGGGACGGATTTATATCTCAAGCATTCCTGGGCCAAGTGGCTTATGCTACCCTAACTCCTCCCTTTGTTGACACCCCCCATTCCTCACAGGACTCCACCCCCAGCATCTATTCACTGGCACAGAAAATGCCCATAATTTATAACTAAAGTGAAAAAATGAAAGAAAACAACATGCACTATTTCATACAGATAATTTAATTCTGAACCCTGTATATAGAATACATTAATACCTCTATAATAACTCACATATTTCAAGTTGAGGCTTTTATTGCATAGTTTGGCCCTTTTGCATGAATATAAATATATATCTTGATGCCCTAGCACAATGTCCCATTTTCATTCTAGCATTTTTTCAGAGTATTTTAGTAAATATATGTGTTGAATGACAGTGCTGGAATAAATGTGGTGCACTAAAAAGTATCTTCAAACAGGCAAAATTGATAATCATTGCTTAACCCTTTAATGAAAACACTTAAGGACCACAGAGCATTTTTTTTTTTTTTTTTACGTAATCAGATTAAGACAAGCGGGGAGTCCTGAAATCCATGACGTGCCAGGACAGTCACTGGTCCTTTAGGGAAGTTTTCCCACTACGGGGTTAAAATGGTTTATAAGCACAGTATATGGCCTTATTATAATGAGCTTTCCCTGTAGCTTGTATTCACTCCAAGTCACCTAAGTGAAAATAAAAGGTCCAGTACATATTGGAAAGTTGTATTATGCAGGCTATATGCAGGTAATATTAATGGGTGGGGCAGAAAGCTAGAGCAATGGCCTGTGTTTAAAGAAGGTGGACACATTCCAGGATTTGACTGCAGGTGTTCCCCTCTAAAGGCAGGTCAGTGTAAGCCATGGGTGTAGTTAGAACTTTTGACACAAAGTTTGTAGTCCATGTGATATGGCAAAATCTATTTGGCAGGACTTGCCATGACAGGCAAGCTTTACCCTGAGTGTGTACCCCTCTGTCACTCAAAGGGTTAACATAGTTTATGCAACAAAAACCTCTATTTGAAAATAATTGAGATAAATGGGCACTAACAACAACTGTATTGAGGAAAATAAGCATTATGAAACCTCCTTTCATTTTGGGAGGGGGCTACTTGCACCAGATGGAGACCCATACTGGAGCCCAATGCAGCAGCCATCTTCCCTGTTTGGTGGATAGGCTCTCGTCCTCTCTGTCCTCATAGCTGGTTCCTAGACTACTTGTGCTTATCTATGGACTTGCTCTGGGAAGCAGCTGTACGTCTGCTTTTTTTTCATAAAGGAGAAAGGCAGCCTTTAAAATAGTCGCTAGGTCTCCCAGGGAAGTGGTGGATGCAGAGCACCAGCGGGTCATGGAGACCCCCAGAAAACTTTAGGTGGAATCATAATGGTGATTTTCTTCAATACAGGTAATAGAGACACCTTTGTTTTTTTGTGTTAATGTTCCTTTAATATGTGGGGATTAATGTATGCCACACACAGAGTTAAAACATGGTACTGTCTTAGCCTTGCAAAAGGCAGGAAACTGGAAGAGTAAAAGTGATACCTTTATTGCAACTGGCTATAGATTCTCATCTTCAGTGGAATTCAAGTAGTTAAGAACTTGGATTTACCAGAGTCATGAATGTGTGTGATTATCTGCTGTACCATCTATGTAATGTTTTGTGTATACCAGTTATATATCTGTAGTATTCCTTTTAAGCTACTTAGTTAGTCAATAATGGCATAAATTTTACTCTGCTAGTCTCACACACAGGACCTGCAAGTAACACAAAAATTGTGAGGTTATAAGGCAGTCAAGAATGGGAGTACATGTACAAAACAGAAGTGGAGCAATTCTAGTGCAAAGAGCTGCCATGTAGGAAATACAAATCTCCTTAAAATATCCTTAAATCCCATTGAATTATCCCTTTGAGTGCCAGAGCAAAGCAGTGCATCCCACTCTGGCACTCAAAGGGGTAAAAGGAGTTTCAGACCTCCAGAATGCTTGTGAGGTCTCCAAGCATGGCAAAGCAATGCCATTGAATCTTTTCCAATGTTCAAGGGGTTTAAGGCCTCATTTAACACTTTGAGTGGAAATGAGGTAACCAACATATTTTGTTTGTTCTCCATGGTGCAGTTGATTTAACCCAAATTGTTCCACATTCCACTTTTGCATAATGTCCATAGATATTATAACGAACTGTCAATCCAGAATAATTATTGTTGCAGTATGCTGCCAGCTTTATTTTGCGGTTTTAAACTTCCATCAGTTCAACCTAAACACAGATAGTATTTTTAAACCAACAAAAAATGTTGACATCATTCTCATCAGAGTGCCAAACCGACCCCTGACCTTTCCAGTCATGTGATCCACTTGATGCAACGATATGGTCAAACCTGCTGAATAGAAGCATTTTCCCATGAGGCATCATGAGTGCTTATAGGGCATGACTGACTTGGCTCTGTGCATGCCATAACACTGAGCACTGAAAAGGTTAATACACAGGGGAGAATAATACAATAAATGCACAGGCCAAAATGTCTGTATTTCTAGTTGTCTATAAACAAAATAAACTATCCAGAAATGTACAAGTAAATCTTTCTACAAACAGAGAAAAAACATCTCTCTCTCTATTAAATTAATGTTTTGTAATTAATATATTAGTGTTCCAGTGGTTAAAGAGCCCCATTTCAATTAAAGTACATTTACTTATCACAATGTGTTGGAAAACTCTGTAGCATGCAACGGGTTAACCCTTTGAGTGCAAAAGGGGAACGCAATGCATTGCTTTGCAATGCATTGCGTACCCCTCGGGCGCTCAAATCATTAAAAGCCCAGTTTCTGTCAGGAGGGTTTGAGGTGTCTCCTGTGGTGCAGGTGGTTTGCCCAGATTTTTCCTTTTTCCATTGGACTAATCAACAATAAACTAAAAGGAGATGGTTCATTCAGTCAGAATGAAAGAAAAAATATTGGCACTATGGTAAAGGGGCAAGAGGGGCATGATATGCATTACCATACACTCAATAGACTGAAGCACATACCAGTAAGTTTCATACCTCCCAAGCATCCCTCTTTAGGAGGGACAGTCCCTCTTTGTGAACCAAATCCCTCTGTCCCCCTTTCCCACCCTGGTGTTCCTCTGTTTGAGATCAGATTGTATGGTGTGTATATAAGTGTATCACATTACTCCACAGCAATAAAACTCATATTAATGTTTATTTTAATTCACTATATGTGTTTATACATTAGCCTGTGTAATTAAAATACCTTGTGTTTGCCCTAAATCATTTATTCAGGTTACACAAAGAGGTGCCAGTAGGTCATGAAATAACCTAAAAATTCTGGGTAATGCCCCACCCACTAGTCACACCCCACCAACACCACATAAAGCAAAGGTGTCCCTCTTTGGTCATTTGAAATAATGGGAGGTATTTAGTTGTGATAATGAAAGTAATCTATAAGAAGAAGGGCCACAAAATTTTACAGAAAGAAGGCCATCCTGACTATGTTACTTCTAGAAGGAAAGACTCGTACAGAAATGAAAGAGAAGGCAGTAGTTAGGTGTCCTGTGTTTGTGGGGAGGGGGAGTTGGCTAGCAGGGGATTAGTAGTGAGGGTAGGTTACTGGCCACACAGGGCATAAATAGGCTCCCTCTGAGGAAGGATTTCCTCTTGGGACCTCTCCTACACTCCCTCCTTCACTTGGTTGCTTGTTGGGTTGATGTGACCTGTTTGTTTGTTTTTTCTCAGCAGAATTTGTTTAGATTTTGTGTTAGTTTTTACTTTTATTGTATAGCGTACACTTAGATTATTAGTCTAGGTTTTAGCTAGTATCATTTATTATTGGGGTTATTGTCTTGTTTTTATTAGATGTGACTTTTTTTAATAAATGGCAGTCTGATAAGTACAAAGGGCCAGCCTTCTGATAACTTTTGCTAAACGTGGCATGGGACAGCAGCCTTATGGCTGATTGGGTGTTACATATGTTCAATTTGGGTGACAGTAAGAGATATCACGCACCAGGCCTTGGGCCAGGGGGCTGGTGCAAATACCAATATATTTACTAGTTGAAGAGCCCGTGTCCATGGGTCACAGTGCTACCCAGCAATGGCCGCGATGCAGTCACACACAGTAGAGGCTGCCCACGCCGTGGCTGATATGGAGAGGGGCGCTCTGAATTCAGACCGTAGTCTGTGCGCAGAGAGGACTACTGTCTGAATTTGGAGCCCCACTCAGTTATCTGCTGCGGCATGGACAGTCTGTAGTGAGCATGACTTCAGCGCGTGCAGCAGTCTCTACTGCGCATGACAGCTTCTGACAGACACATTTAGCAAATTATTATATAGGATATATACATATAATATATATATATATACAGTATGCAGAATGATTGGAGGAATACAATTCCACAAACAGACAATACAAAAATATGTAGGGATAAAACTGTATACCGGTAGTCTTTTTATAGTAAAGTGATTTTTTTTTGTCTTGTGTTTATAGAAAATATGTGGTTTCTGAAGCTTTTCTGCTTTTTCCTGTTTATTTGTGGCTTTGAGTAAGGTTTCTGGCGACCTTGCTATGGGGCTTTTCAATTCCTTCCTGGAGTCCTGGTTTCTGATAATTTGTGTCCTTTCAGCTTTAAAGTAAAACCAGCTATTTGTAAGGTAGTCACTTTGGACATCCAGCTGCTGTTTTCCTATTGACCACTTCCCTTGCTGGCCAGCTCATATGTTCTCCTCGCGCTCCCTCATGCTTCTCCCTTAAAAATAAAGTCATACTCTGACATTACTGCATGTTTTTTTCTTTTTGTTTGTTTTTCTTCCCACTGGAATAAACAAGATTTTTTTTCTGCAGTTTTGTCACCTCATGTCGGCACCAACCATGTTACAATGAACATTTGTATTTGCTTTTTTTTCATTCCATATATCTCTTCTTCTTTAGTTTATTTCTTTATATATGAGTCTGCGTGATGTTTTCTTTTCTTTCTTTTTTTGACAGTTCAGCATAAAGTGTAACATCCAGTGAGGTAACTATTTAGGCCTAAATAGATGGATGGCTTTGCTCCTTTGTGCGTATATCCAAATACTCAAGAATATGCACTCACCTTCTCATAGATGCCACTTTCCCAAAGTGAACATACCCAACTTTTTTTCATAGGTCCAAATTTCAACTTTTTTTAGCCCTTGGCTGCTAGATTTTTGCATTGCTTCTGTTTCTTTAAGAGAAGAAGACCAATTTGTGGAAGGGTATATATAAAGTAAGGGTGAGGCAAAGTGTCTAAGGGGGGGATGAATGCACCTAGTTGAGCCCAGGGCAACACAAACCCTGAAAAAAAACATCTAACCAAGTTGAAATCCTATCTGTTCATATTTTCATCTAGATAGATTCAATTTTTTATACACTTGAGAAAATACCTATTCTGCCAGACCTACAGTTCATTAGCTTATTCTGTTCTTTTCTTTTTTAACATTATGATCCCTTTTACTTAATAAAAGTATAAAAAGAAGGTTATTCTTGGAAGGGCATTTGTTTAGTAAAAACATTTTCATATCTCCCATTTCAAGGGACAACTGTAAAAATAAAGTATTGCTTTTACTTTTTGTGCCTGAGAATTGATAGTATAGTAGATTGTAAGCAGAGAATTGAATTGTGGCCGATGGTTTAGTAGAATTTTCCATGCTGTAGCTGGATTACATAGTTTGGTGGAAAAAAATTACTTTAAGTCTATCAAACAAAGTATAATTTAACTGTGGTCGTCTGAAAAAAAAAATCTTTCTAACCTCAGCCAACTATAGATTGAGGGGGAAAAATATGATTACAAAAAAAGATGTGGGATTTATAACTAGGCATTAAACATTTTGGGGGTCATCTAAGGATGTGATGAGTAAGCTACACAAATGTTTCTGACCTTTAACCCATTGACCGCTAAAGATGTCTCCAATACATTGCTTCAGAATGTGTTGGGAGACATGCCTAGCAGCCTGTAAGTGCCAGAGGGGTATGGCAAACATTGCGTTCTGTACCCCTCTGGCACTCAAAGGGTTAATCAAAATCGTATTAGACTATACATGATTTATGACATCCCAGTATCAAAAAACACTAGAAAGGCAGAAATCAAAGCAACATTTTGTCATCAAAATACATAAAAAGATTATTTACTTCATAACTCAGTTCAGGAAGAATATATCTATAGCGACCTCATTAACCCTTTGAGTGCAAGAGGAGTATCCAACACATTTGGTCAGTGAGTTGGTTACCCCTTTGGCACTCCAAGGGTACGTTTTCATCCCATGAATGCTACAGGGGTCTCCAATGATTTGTATTTGCAATTCATAAATGCCTATCTAGCACCCAAGAGGTTAATAAAAACCAGGATAGATATGTATCAATAGATCCCAAGAAAACAAAAAGCAAAATAACGCCAATAGTCCAATATTGTTATTCAAATATGGACCAATCAAAAAAACTTACAATGTGGTCACTTTCAGTTGTTGCCAGATACTTGTTATCAAGGACACTGGCTAACGCTAGCGTTAATTACTTGTGTCATTTTTATCATATTTGTGAAAACATTTAAAAGGGATGTGCCACCTCTATATACGCTAGGATAAATAGTTAGGTTAGATAGCAAATCTGACTAAAAGTGTGTTTTTTTTTTTTTTTTTTAAAGCTTTATTTTGTCTAAATTTAAATTATAAAGTCTTCCCTGCAGCTACTTCCGGACAGACTGCGGTTACCTGCTCTGTAACCGCAGTCTATCACTCTGCCTCTGCTCCCCTCCCTCTATCCAGCCTCCATGACGGAGGCTTCTGTCTGTAAGCTGGAGCGGTCTCATTGCCAGAGATCGATATCTAGCCAATGAGATCGCTGAAGCTTACAGACAGAAAGTCTCCGTCATCGAAGGAGGCTGAATAGAGGGAGGGGAGCAGAGGAAGAATGACAGACTGCAGTTAGAGCTGGTAACCACAGTCTGTCCAGAAGTAGCTGCAGGGAAGACTTTATAACTTAAATAAAACTTTAAAAAAAAATGTAACACATTTCTTGTCAGATTCGCTATATAACCTAACTATTTATCCTAGGTTATACAGAGGTCATATATCCCCTTTAAATAAATTGCATTGAATTTTGGAAAGTTTGAGCCTCCGCCAGTGAATTTGATCCAGTCGACGAGCTGTGTACCTGAATGGACACGGGTTAATACCACCGTATGCAAGTTAGCCAGAATCCTTGATAACAGGTATCTGGCAACAACCAAATGAGAGCACATTATAAGAAGTTTTATTGATTGGTCCATATTTGAATAACAATATTGCACTATTGGTGCTCTTTTGCTTTTTGTTTTCTTGGGGTCTTGGTGATAAAGTGGAGACGATTTCTACAGTGATATCACTTCTTCAATTACTATGTTATTCTCTGGAGCCTATGCACTAATATTTCTCTACCTCTGGAGATCTTACTGCATAGGCTCTATAGAATAACATAGGGACTGGATAAGTGATATCACTGGAGAAGTCATCTCCACTTTATCACCTCTTTATCACACCTTAGTGCATAACACCCCCGACACCACCACTTTTCTTATTAGTGTTTTAGAAGTGATATCTCAGAATTGTAGCATGTTGGATCACCTCTGGGTTAGCACCTAAAAAGAGGATTTTAGTCTTACCTGTTAAATCCTTTTCTCTTAGTCCATACAGGTTACTGGTAACTTTGGGTAGACAATCAGCCCCTTTAAGTAGGCAGGAACAATTCTGAGAAGTGACTGCTGGGTGGAGCCTACCTCCCCTCCATAGCTTGCAGCTAGCCAATCCCCATCCAGTAAGATTTGAAAACTAACTATTGACTAGGTAGTAAGAAAGTAAAGGAAGACTCCTGTGAGCATGAACCCGAAAGGACCCCCACATCCTGCCACAGGAGAGCCAATCATGGTCCCTTGACAGGGTGGGAGACCAGTATCCTTAACAGGTAAGACTAAAATCCTCTTTTCTCTGTCGTCCAATACAGGTTACTGGTAACTTTGCGATGTCCAACCATTAAGTTCCCCAGGGTGGGAAGAAAGGCAAGGACCAGGCGCAGGCTGTAAATCATAAAAAAAATAGGCAGAATAGACTGGGGAAGGAGGAAAAGAGGATGGGGAGTGGGAGGGACATGCTGGGAAAAAGCACAAGTGGGCAGAGTTTCATTAGAAACTCCCCACAACTGGAGAATCAGGCTCTGCCTCAGAGACTCGGTAATGCAAAGTCAAAATAGGAGAGTTCATAGCTATGCTCACAAAGGGTTAAATCAATGGGAAGTAGGGCAGCTTTCATGTGTATCCTATAGTACAGTTGGTCTGCTTCAGAATTCTACCTCTTGATCTTACTGCATAGAAACCTGTGGGCCGTATTTATGCTAAAGAGGTGCAATGTTGGAGCAAACCAACTGCACCACAGAGGACAAAAAGTCCCAACACTTTCCCTGACTTAAATGCTCTTTTAACCCCTAGAGTGTTTGTGAGGCCTTCAATGCATTGTGAGGTATTGTGCATGCAAGTGGTTAAAAGTGCTGTTTAAATGATTGTTAATTTTCATTTCTCCCCTATGGTTCTGTTGGCTCAATCCAGAACTGCTCCTCATTATCTTATTGAATATGGCCCAAAAATGCCCTGCACCTGCCTGTGTACATGTTCCCCACCCCAGTGTGTATCACTAGTATTCACTATACTGTGAATAATGCAATTTGTGGTCAAAAACAAATCATGTTAAAGGAGGAGCAGTACTGCTTATTAACTCTTTGAGTGCCAGAGGGATATGCAACTCCATTGTGCACCCCTATGGCACTCAAAGGGTTAATAATCCCTCACTTATGTTATAATGGCTAGAAAATTCTAATGACCTTTTTGAATTTTTTCCTGCATCTTTGTTCAGGAGAAAACATCTTCAGTCAGTCCTGGATCTCATGTCCATGGAGGCAGACATGACAGGTGCCGGTGTTTTTTTGTTGTTGTTTTTTTTTTTTTAACTGAGGCAGAGTCTGGTTTACATTTGAAGGATCAGTGGGGTGCAAAAGCATTACAAATGCAGTGAGCAGAGTCTGATAGCCTGAAGTCCTTCTAGCAAATGCGATATTTGCTTCCATTATGTCTAGTACCGAATGAAGATGATGAAGGGGAGCTGCACTAAAGTGTGAAATGTGGAGATGACCTCCAGTGAAATCACTTCTCTAATTTCTATGTGATTCTATGGAGCCTATGCACTAAAATCTCTCCCACTTCAGCATGCATAGTGCATAGGCCCCAGAGAATAACACTGGAACTGCAGAAGTGATATCACCTTATCATCTCATGGCTTAGCGCATCTCCCCCGTTAACTCTTGAGAAAAGGCACAATTGCAAGATTCAAAGGGATAATTACGATTTTCTACCCAAAGTAAGTTAAGTTGGGGGTTATTATTTGGAGGTGTTAGTTCTCCTTTAAATATCTTACAGGCAATTGGAGATGAACCATTTTTACCCATGTGGTGTTGTTTTAATCTGCGAATAGAATTTTACACAGCACAATGTGAATAAAGATTTGTGACTTAACATCAGATACAAGGAATACAGCTATAATATGCCAAGGCTATTTCTGGCTTGGCTCGTTAATGAAAAGGAGTTTAAGGATCTTATTTATGGAACATTTCTCGTTAAATTTATCCTCCTTTTATGTACAAAAAGGAAACGGCCAGATATCTATCACCAGATCACCTTACGGGTACTAACTTATCTGATGTAAGTGACTTCCAAACAAACATACTGCAAGGCCTGAAAGTGTGGGGGCTGTAATAAAATGCACATTATAAATTAGGAGCAAATTACTAAAATACCACAAGGGGATTCCACTGTACCACACAAAACTGGTTGTACTTAATGCTGTGGTCATTTATAAGAAGCTAGAATGATCAAAAGTGTGTGTGTGTTATGTACATATTCATGCTTGCTTACGTACTTGCAAACATTTCCAAAATATTCCCAGGGATACTTCCCTCTGGGCAGTCAGTTTACTATAGTACAGTGTGGCACAGCACTAACAGAAATCCTCTCTCAAGAGACTAATTCAGGAAAATAAAGTAATGCAGTTCTAGGTCAAAGCAACGCAATATAGGGGACAAATAAAAATTATCTTATTATTGCAATGGGGCTTTTAACCTCTTAAAGTTCACGTGCCATGGTATGACCATCATGTGGTTTTTCCCTTTATCCCTAAAGGACCAGCGGTCCCGGGGTGTGTGTGGTCCTTAAAGGACCAGATAGGGAAGTTCGATGTGCCACCCCACGTGACTGATCATGTGCACCGGCATGCCGAACGAGGGACTGAAAGAGATCACTCCGGTCTAAAAGAATGTGACGTACCAGGACCGTCAATGGTCCTTAAGTGCCGGACCAGCGTGACAGTCCGGGTACGTCAATGGTCCTTAAGAGTTTAAGGACCGGTGACGGTCATAGCACGTAATGGGAGCACTGTAAGCAAAAACAGGGACTGAAATTGACCGCTCCAAGACTGGACCAGTCTCTCTCAGCCCCCAAAATGGCGCGCCAGTATATGTAACAGGTCACGTGTACCAGCTCATCGGAAAGACCAGAGTGGTCCTTAAGGGAAGGTAAATTCCCAGGGCCCTGGTCATTAAAGGGTTAATCTCCATTAAAATCAATGGTGATATGGTGGACATTCATTTGACGCTTGTGGTGCAGTTGGAGTGCTCCAAAATTGCAAAACTTTAATTTACTGAAGTAGGCGCTTAGAGCTGAACTGCTACAGCAATACCTGCACATACGTAATAAACCAGATCATATAAATATTCAAGATAAACAATGCTTTGAAACACGATGGAGATCCCAATAGCTTTCAAGAAATCATAATCCCCATTTAAATCAATGGGACTATTTATTTGTCCCTTGTAGTGCAGTCAGTTTGCCTCACAGTTACTCCACTTTTAATTTGTACAAATGGCCCCAAAAGTGATGAAAAGGAGCGAATTGGATGGATGATGAGTGCAGTCGGCTAGCTTACACCTTTCTATGCACTTTCAAACGCTCCTAATTATTTACCATTCTTATTCTGTCAATTGAGAGCCAGTGTACAAGTAGACTAATACTTATGTAGCAATTACAAAGCCCAGTTTAGTATAGGGTTGTCACCTTTTGTTCAAAAAAATACTGGCCATGGAATTCCCTCCATAAACTTAACATTGGACATAACACAATTTTTTACCAGCCTGTCGGTAAAATACCAGCTGGGTGGCAACCCTAGTTTAGTAGTAAAGACATGTTCAATATCAATATTACAGTTATTGGGGTTAAAAAAAAAGGATTTTAGTCTTGCCTGTTAAATCCTTTTCTCTTCGTTCATACAGGTTACTGGTAACTCTGGGTAGGCGACCCGCCCGTTAAATTAGGCAGGAACAATTCTAGAATTGTATGCAGGGGGTGGAGCCTACCTTCCCTCCTTGGCTGCAGCTAGCCAACCAGCTCCAGTAAGATTTGAGATACTAACTATTGACTAGATAGTAGAAGGGAAAGAAGACTCCTGTGAGCATGACCCCGAAGGACCCACACGGTTTGCCAAAGGAAAGCCAAGCATGGTCCCTTGACAGGGTGGGAGACCAGTAACCTATATGACCGAAGAGAAAAGGATTTAACAGATAAGACTAAAATCCTCTTTTCTCTGTCGTCCAATACAGGTTACTGGTAACTCTGGGATGTCCAACCATTGAGCTTCCCAGAGGCAGGAAGTAAGGCAAGGACCAGGTGCAAGGCCCCCAAAGTTACCAGAGCAGATTTGAACCATCAGATCAGAGATAGCCCAACAACAAGAGAGAGTCAACCCCAACTATTACACAGCACACTGCAATAGAGCCAACAGGGCTCAAAAGTGAAGGAAACACCACAAACCGAAGAACATCCTATACAGGCAAGACTGCCTCCAGGATCTTCCTCCCAAAGCTGGCATCAGCCGATGCCAGCACATCAACATGGTAATGCTTTGAAAAGCAATAGTCACTTTGGATGAAGGTCTTCCCGCCCTGAGACCCTCAGGTATGACGAACAGCGCGTCAGATTACCTGACAGACTCAGTGCGATATACATAAAGCTTGAGACAACGCACCACATCTAACAAGTGGAGATCCCTCTCCTTATCAGAGGTGGGGTTAGGGCAGAAAGAAGGCACCACAATCTCCTGATTGATGTGGAACTCCGAAACCACCTTCGGGAGAAACTCCCGAGAAGTGTGAAGCACCACCTTGTCCTTGTGAAACACCAAAAAGGGTGGTTTACAGGAAAGAGCATGTAACTCTGCGACACGGCGAACAGAGATGATGGCCAGGAGAAAGACCATTTTCCACGTTAACATGATTAGAGGAATGGTAGCCAAAGACTCAAAGGGAGGGCTCTGAAAAACGCCTAAAACCAAGTTAAGATCCCACGGCGGAGCGGGATTCTTAAAGACAGGGCGAGTATGAGCAACGCCCTGAAAGAAAACCTTGACATCAGGAAGAATGGCAATGCACCTCTAAAAGAAAACAGAGAGAACAGAAGTCTGAACCTTAAGAGAACTCAGACTGAGATTCTTATCCACACTGTCTTGCAAGAAGGCCAGGACCGTAGGCAGATCAAAATCCTGAGACACCAAGATAGAAAGGTCGACCAGACACGATGGTAGGGCTTAGAAGAAAGAGGTTTGCGGGCACTAAGCATCGTAGCCACCACACCAGAAGAAAAACCTTTCTTCTTCAGTATTGAGGATTCAATTTCCAAGCCGTCAAAGCTAGACGATGAACATCCTCCTTCCACAAGTAACCCTGTAGAAGAAGATTTGGACGGCAATGGCCCGGTTAACCCATGCTGCAGCAAACGCTGGACGCATGGCGGTACCAGCAGTGGCAAAAATGGACTTGAGGGAAACCTCAAATTTCTTGTCAGTCCAGTCTTTCAGAGCGGAGGTGTCAGAAACTGGCAAGGCAGTAGACTTAGATAGCCTGGAAATAGGAGCATCCACTTTGGGGGGATGAACCCACTGAGCAAGCGCCGCCTCAGAAAAGGGGTAAAGCTTGGCAAATTTCTTGAAAACAGAAGGTTTCCTGTCCGGGCATTTCCACATATCAGACACAAGGAGGTCATGAGTGGGGTTAGGTGGAAAACAAGTAAGGTGCTTTTTAGGTTCCTGTAATACATCAGAGGGATCTGAAGAAACTTCCTGAACTAAGGGAATGTTTAGGGTAGTCACGACAGCCCTGAGGGCTCAGGATCAGCCTCAAAGGGGTCCCTAAAAAACTGAGAGGAGCCCACAGCAGAACATTCCTCAACATCTGAATCCATTAACAGTTCCTCCTCAGAGGAATCTGATACGTCAGATACTGCCTGCGGTTTAGGCAGAGAAGATTTGACTGAAGAGGGGGTTTGCCATGAATTGAAGACCCCCTGTAACTGGGATGGAAAGAGTTGCAATGTAGACCGAAGGTCCCTAGTAGCAGCCTTGAACTCTTGCACCCACACTGGCTCTAATGCATGGCTGGAGGCCCCTGGAAGAGACTCAGGGACATCAGAACATGCTGGGAATAAATTACCTGAGAATTCTCTAGGCAACCCTGAATGACATGAGGAGCAATGCACAGTAGGGGACACAGAGACCCCAGCGTCCTTAGTCTTAGGCCTGGCCCCAAGCTCCAACAGATTAGACATTCTCACAGTGTCAAAAACGTTATAGTATAAAGTATCACCCAATTACAGTCTGTAAGTTTCACCCCAGAAATCACTAAAATACACTTATCTGGCAGGCGAAGGGTTAATCTGCAGAGGAGAGAAGGAGAGTCCAAGCCATGAGTAGGATACTCGTTCTAGAAAAGGCACAAAACGGCTGCCGCGGCAGGAGCCAATCAGAAACGAGCACGCGAAGCAAGCGCTCATGGGAAATGTAATTTCCCTATAAAAAGTAATCCAACAGTGCCCGAAGCCCCCTGAGTCCTCCAACACACTTGAAACGTGAACCTGATGAAAGAGCAAGGGCAGACAATTAAAATGAGCCGTCTCTACGTTGAGCGGTTGCAGAGATATGTCTCAGACTAGGCAGTCCTATAGAAGTGAATGGAACAATGGCGTCTATGTGGTGAAGAGCTCCTTTAATTTTGCTAACTTGAAAAGTAAAAAATAAAAGTACATGAAACATCACTACAACACGTTAGGTGATCCAGAAAACACTGAACCCAGTAGGGAATGTGTCAATAACCCCCCCAAAGATGCAAAACCAGCAGCTAAAGGGTTATGTTACCACATAAACCTACTCCAAAACACCCAACAGACATACAGATAAACCCAGTGAGCGCGGGAGTGTGCAATAAGAACTCCAAAGGAAAAACCCCTGAGCGGAGGGGCACTGTGGGACATGTGGCCCTGCAGCACTTAAAAGGTTGCTCACCTTTCCTGCAGATCTTCTGTCTTCAGACTACCATGTATTAAGAAGAAGCCTAGGTGACCAACTCCTGAGAAAGGAACTTAAACCCAAGATTTCCACCCCAGGGCTTAAGGTCCACAAAAAGCACCTGGTTACTGAGCTAGCCACATCTAAGGGCATTGCCAGTTATGGTAATCCGCCTAATGGCGGTATTCCATTTCTAAAAGAAAAATAAATACATTTCTAAAACTATAGCAGAACTGTTCTCTTGCCTGTGTCTTCACCAAGGAACAAATCTTACTGGAGATGGTTGGCTAGGCTCCACTCCCTGCATAAAATTCTAGAATTGTTCCTGCCTACTTAAAGGAGCGGATCACCTACCCAGAGTTACCAGTAACCTGTACTGGACGAAGAGAAAAGACATTTATCCATTGAGCTCAAGCCTTTGCACTACCATGTACTATAATTTTTAACATAGCCTGTCCAATTACAGGACCTTGAATTGAGTAACCTGAACAGAAACAGGCGACCAACTATATTCAAGTTATATAGCCAGTGATCACACATACCATGGTGGAGCTTTTTAAGATCATTCTACTGATGTTTATACTGCTCTAAATTTTAGTTACATCATACACCCTTCAACTGTCATTTGCATGTACATGAGTATCAAAAGGTGTATCTGATTGCTTCTGGAGGGAGGTAGTATTTAAAAACTATATGTCAGTATACAATTGGTGGTACAGACCTTCACTAATTGTATAGTCTTTTTTTTTATTATTCATTTTGCTGCCTTTCAACTTTTTTCCGTTCCTGGAGTGCATTTTTGTGTGCTAACTAATGAAGGCTCCTTCCTCTTTCAAAAATCTTTATGTTTTGACTTAAGTCAATCCCCCCCCCCCCAAATAATTGTCATTTGTCTCTAAGTAACACCCCTAATTAATATACACGATACGAAAGGGGAAAAATAACCTCATTACTCTCTTGGATCAATTTCCAGTACATATTCTGAAAGGTAGGTGGTTCGTCTTTCCCTGACTGTGTGTAATAGCAAAGACAAAAAAAGAAATATCATAGACATCAGGTGCATATCATAACCACAGAAGATGAAAACAAAAAGTCCAAAGGCTCTAATATCGGTGTCTCAGGCAGGTACGAGCTTTAGATGATGGGCTAACATAGGGACACAAAATACATAGAACATAAGTAGAAGTAATTTCTCTGTATATTTTTCCTTACCTGCCTGAGATATTAATAAATACAATCCTGATTTTAGAACCTTTGGTTTTTCTGCTTTTACATTCCAGGGTCGATGATGTCAACATTATAACTTTAACTGACCACTACTTCCTGTTAGAGGCTAATGCATTTGGATTTTGTATGTCGATATACTCAGAGCTGTTGAACCTTTTCTACCACTCTAAAATGTTGGAGATTTCCCAATACAATACTGTATAATATCCATTCTGTTGCTCAATGTGACCAGTTACACTCATTCACAGTATTAGCTGTGCATGCTCACAATGATATTCAACAAGTGTTTAATACATATATATAATCATTAGAATAATGTGCCACTGAGTTGTGGAGTCTATGGCCACCTAAACAGATCTTGACTGCTGACGCAAGAATCGCATGGCCCAACTGGATAAAGTTATTTAATTGGCCTGTTTACTCCTTCATTAGGATAAACATTTATGTCATAATGAAGGTGTAAATACAGCAGAAGCAAATACTTGAAGCTTCTGCTGTTAGCTGGTTGAGGGTAATAGACCGCAACTGCTGGAGATCCAACACTTTACTACTCTTGCTTTACAGTCTCTTCGAATGATAGAATTTTAAATTAAAACACTATAATATTTTACCCAGTATGTTTTTAATATGATCATGTTTGTGAAATGCTAAAAGTATCTCAGTGCTGTACAGAGCAGCATTATAACATCAGAGTGACTTCACAATAATCTTTTGTGAAAAACTTTCCTAAACAGCTATAAAGAAGAGCCATTTACAGCATGCACTTGGCAAGGCTAGCTTCTACAGGCACTGCTCCACCAGGAAAGCTTTCTCAGTGAAGTCAAGTTCTGGCATTACTACCGGAAGGAATATTCAGACTAGGAGAGATGATAGAAGAAGAATCTTGAGTTCATAGTACAAGCCAAGGATACAGGAGTTGATTAAATTCAACACACACTAGGAGTATTTAGGAAACAATTCATTACAGAAGCGTTAAAAATCATAAATCATTCAATACAAAATGCCCTTATATTTTAGTGTGATTAAATGTTGAACTTATACAAGGTTATTTAAATATATTAAAACTATATGCAAAAATATGTACAACATATGAAAATGGGCTTCCAGCATTTTACTGCCTCTGCGCAAGGTATATGGCATATAGCACTATTCATAATCAAGTGCATCAACCACAATCATCATCACATTTATATTAAACCTTTGAGTGCCAAAGAGCTAACCAACTCATTGTGTTGCAATGCGTTGGATACCTCTCTGGCACTCAAAGGGTTAAAGAGGTAGCCGTTTCTCTTGAAGCGGGTTCACCTGAAGCACTCTCAATAACTGGCAGTGTCATATACCCACTGCATTTAATTAACACAATAGCACCAGTCCTTTAAAAAGACATACATTTTATGCAGGGGGTCTTTGTGCTGACTGTGCTGTCTTACACTGATCTGTAGGGTTTCTCCTGCCTCTTCAGACAGGAATCACATTGTTTCACTCCTCTCCAGATGAAGAAGGATCCAGTCCAGGGTGAAACACTGTAATCCCAGGCTGTAGGATGGGAGGAAAACACTGCACAGTTCCGTGTCACGTACTGCAGAGAAAGCAAAATCTACTAGCGCTCATGTACATCCACAATGCAAAAAATCCAGTTTTTTTAAGGATTGACACTATTGTGTTAATAAATTAAGTACAACCAGTAGTTTGCATTGAGCTGTCGATCCCCTGGATCAACTTGGGTGATATGGCACACTTGATGGGCATGTCTTTTTTTCAGCTTTATCAGCTATGTTACTCAGTACTGGATTTACATCCCAGGTACCCCTAGGTAAGGCACTCTAGGTGCCTTTACCCCTGCCCAAGGTCACACTCCTCACATGATCCCACACCAAGTCCAATCCACTGTTATTTGGCACAGAAAATACACTTGCCTACAGCAAGCAAGAACAACAGCGTTTTAACTTCTTGGTTGCTAGACACATTATCAACAGATTGCTCCACAAGACATTGGTGATCTCTTTAGCATCCAAGGGGATAAATAATAGCAGACCAAAACTCAAGGAACCTGATCTCTCAGCATTCAGACTGCTTGTTTATCTGTGTGTGTGTTGTGTGCGTTGTCGTGCAGGCCATCTTGGAATTACCTAGTCTCACTGCCCCAAAGACAGATCAGTGTGGTTTGATTTGTTGAGCCTACAGACACATAGACCTATCTAATTGCTGGCCTATGAAAATCTTTAAACTGGCCCAGTCAGCGCAGTCAACCAATTTAGCCGGCCCAATCTGATCAAGCTGGCCTAAAAATCAGGTGATACCAGGTTAATCTGTCCATTTTTAATCAGACTGGACATTTTCAAATGAAAAAATTGGACTGTGTATGGTCACTTTTAGAGTCCTTCATTCCATTATTTTATAATCTATTGACACTAATAAAAAAAAAAAAAGAATAGTTACAATGAAGCTGTTAAAGGGGACCATTTCTTTATCCTCTGCCAAAACAATGTTTGTTATAGACATAGAAAATGGCAATCTGCTTATAACGTATCAACAGTAAAACATGCAGTTTCATTTGTACTTCTTTTCAAGCCAGCAAACTGGCAACAAAAGCAATGCCAATATCGAAACTGAGATTTCCATCCACAGTTTCCAAATTTGGCCTAAAAAAAACAAGCTATGAAAATCAAAGTACCAAATCCCTTTTTTAATTAAATATCAGCTTGTTTTGCCTCCACAACAGCACCCATGGTAACGAGCCAGTTTTCATAATACAGTTTGCAGCCAAATATTTTAGCTAACTACATAGTGACTTTTTAAATATATTTCTGATTTACAGAATTGCCCAAACTAGTTTCTATATAATTTACATCATTGCTTATTTAGGATTGTGTAAAGTTGTTTAAAATAACGGCTTTCAATTACTTATTTTCATATTCTTTTTTGCAGCATTGGCATACATGGGGTCTTCAACCTCTTGAGGTTTTGGAGAGGACCATGTGCTGCAAACAGGGGTTTGTAAATGATGCAGTTTGCATTATAAAGGGGTGGGGCTTAACCCCTTAGTGACCGGCCGCACGCACACAAATGATCTGCACCACATGGGGGTAGGAAGAATAAACCTTCCCGAAGTTCCCATTGAATTTAATGGGGCTTTTACAGCCTTAGTTGCTATAAAGGTGTCCAATGCATTGTGAAAACCTTACTAGCATTCAAGGGGGTGATTAAGTTATTATCGATTATATATTAGTGTAATGCATTGTACCTATCGTTGTAGTTTTCTTGTAAATTTTAGTTAAACATTTCCCCCTCCCGCCCCTTTTCCCTACGTCACTCATAGTCTCCTCAGATCTGAGGACGGGCTGTAACAGGGGACAATATTGTGCCGGCGTAAGGAAAACCCTGCTCCCCTTCCTCAATGAGTCAGGCTTCTCCTTAAACAACACACATAATATTGTCCCTCATTGTGATCCATCCGGTCAAACTACTGGCTTTCAGATATGAGGGAACTATGACTGATGTAGAAAAAAGGGACGGGAGGGGGAAACTTTTAACTAAAATTACAAGGACTACAATTATATGGAGATTTACAACTGTACCGTGCATTATAAAAAACTATAATGAATAACTGAAACTAACTTTATCTCATGACATTACTATCTCTTTAAAGGGGAACCCCTATACAAGTTTACCTTATTGTAATCCTCATCTAGCTATAAGCTTTAATGATTGGTTATTTTTGTTAAAAAACACATGCTGTGGTGAAACTCACATTATTAAAAATGAGCATGTGCCTTACTTCCGGACAGATTGCGGGTACGGCTCTGCAGCGCAGTCTGTCAATCTTCTGTTCGTGCCAAAGTATTGTCACGTTACAACCAACAAGAATTAAAGCTTACTGCTATACGAGGATTACAATAAGGTAAACTTGTATAGGGGTGATAGTTCTGCTTTAACTGACATTAGCTCAATGCAAACAGCACAAACAACATTAAAGTGTTAGTAATGTCCACAAAAAACATTTTTTGCTTTTAGAAGAGCTTAAAAAGCTGAGCTATATGAAAAAAAACGTATCTCTCAAACCGCTATGGTTTAAGAGATACAGGAGTTTAAAGTTTGATTTCTCCTACTGACAGCTGTAAAGCTTTCAGCAGAAGATCCGTGTCGGCCAACACGGAGGCGCTTGAACAGAGCCACGATCTCGTTATTTACCACAAATCCCTTCACTGGAATGGTTTAAAAAGAGTGCTTGAAAACCAGGCACGCGTTTTAGACCATTCCAATGCAGGGGTTCGTGGTAAATAACAAGATCCCGGCACTTCTCAAGCGCCTCTGTGTCGACCAACACGAATCTCCTGCTGACAGCTTTACAGCTGTCAGTAGGAGAGATCAAACTTTAAACGCCCGTATCTTAAACCATAGCGGTTTGAGAGATACATTTTTTTTGCATTTAGCTCAGCTTTTTAAAGGGATAGTAATACTTTGTTTTATTTTTATTTTATTTTATAGGCATTAAAAAAACATGAAGAATGATATAGGTCTTATCTCTCAAACCTTTATGGTTTAAGAGATATTCACAAGCAAAGTTTCCCCCTCCCGCCCCTTTTTCCTAGTGTAAGCCATCTCTTCTCAGATGTGAATCTGGATGTAAGACCAGACAGATAACAGAAAGGAACACTCTTCTTTGTATGAAAACAATGAAAGCCCTTCCCCCCTTGACAAGTTTTTCAGCCTTTTCCCTTATCTTAATTAAAGATTGTCCCTCTCTGCAATCTACCTGGGCACCTCCCTTCTGATCTGGCTGAACAGGGAGGGGAAACTTTGCTTGTGAATATCTCTTAAACCATAAAGGTTTGAGAGATAAGACTTATATCGTTCTTCATGTTTTTTTAATGCCTACAAAATAAAATAAAGCTAAAACAAAGTATTACTATCCCTTTAAGCTCTTCTAAATGCAAAAAAAAAAAACTTTTTTGTGGACATTACTAACACTTTAAATAAATGCTTTCTAAACTACATTTACACAAAAAAAGTAAGATGATATTTTAGAAATATAACACATGAATAACTCATTTTTACATGATCTAGCTGTATGTGATATTTTTATATCAATCTATTTCATTTTTTGGTGTTAGTATTCATTACGATGATGCAAATAATTACTTTCAATAACTTATTTTTAATCTTTTGTGCATCATTACATAGATTTATAACATTTTCCCATATCCACAGAAATTACACTATATTAGCAGGGTAATCACATGTGCTAATTCGCTGTGAAATCATAACCTTTATGGTTTTCTTCTAGCCCTGGCTAATTACTCTCATTATGTTCATTATGTTTATGTATCAAAATTATTTTAATGGAAGAGAAAAATCTCAGATATTGCGCTATGAAAACAAATGTCTTGATAAGTGTTTTGACCTTACATATGTAGTCTGAATATTGTAACATTAGGCTTCACAAGAGGCCATTTGGTACCATCTTAAGATGTTCAAAATGAATAGGTATCTATGGAGGAGGGAGATATAATATGCCAAAAACAACAGGTTTTTGCAAGAAAGATTTTTACAATTACTAGAACTACATCTGTTATTCTTTAACAGCTCACAGACTTTGATAAATGACCCCCAATATGTGTGACCTTAGGCAAGCTTTACTCTCAATGCCTCCAGGGCAAGAGAGACTCTAAATCATTCTAGGAAAGGATTCATTTTGCTTGAACTAATCTACTGTGTTAATACTGCAGCACAAAAGAGCATTATCATAAGTCATTCAAGAATAATAGTCTCTTAACCAAAGCATAAACTATATTGCACTTTCCGCTTCTTACAGGCAGGCATGTTAATCTTTTTATAATTAAAGTTTAAACATTAACAAGAGTGCATAACTGTAATATATTGGTTAACAAAAATGTTGTGTTGGTAATAAATAATGAGAATTATGTTTAAAGAAGAACTGGAGCAAATCTAGGTCAAACCAACATCACCATAGGGGCCAAATAAAAATCCCCATTAATTTAAAATGTGTGTTCAGACCCTTAAATGCTAGAGTGGTCACTGGCACTCAAAGGGTTAAACATTAACAAATGTTCATAAATGCAATATACTAGTGACACAGATGTCTGCTGGGAATAAATAATGTCTTTAAGGGACAGAAATACTTCATTTTTACTATCCCCCATATTGTAGCCCTTAAAAATCTGAATTAAATGAGACCAACGGCATCTCTCAAACCTTTATGGTTTGAGAGATATCCGCATTCAAAGTTCCCTCTCCCCTGACGTCAGCATTATAGATGACAGCAGGGGAATCCAGTCTGTGAGCAAGCGGTGGCTCTGCAGCAGTGCTGAGATCACGTTATAGAAACAGAAATCTTTCACTAAAATGGTCTTCTACATGTGCTTGCCAACCAAGCACACATAGAAGACCATTTCAGTGAAGGATTTCTGTTTCTACAACACGATCTCAGCACTGCTGCAGAGCCACCGCTAGCTCACAGACCGGATTCCCCTGCTGTCAGCTATAATGCTGACGTCAGGGGAGAGAGAAGGAGAGGGAACTTTTAATGCAGATATCTCTCAAACCATAAGAACGTTAGTCCAGATACTGATTCTTTGATCAGTCAATCAAAGAATCAGTATCTGGACTAACATTATTATTTGATTTCCATTATAAACAATATAATGTGTACCTGTATTTAAGAGAGAAGCTTTCATATTTATCTGCATAACATGCCTGAGGAAGAGACCTAAGAAGTCTTGAAAGCTTGCACTTTAAATCTGTTTAGTTAGCCAATAAAGGTATCAACTTTACAAAATTTTTGCCTCCAATAGTTCATGAAGTAACCTAAAAAATCTCGATAATGCCCCACCAACAGGCCACACCTCCTAAAACAAATGTGTCCTTCTTTGGCCATTTGAAATTTTAAAGCAGAACTTTCAACCTGCTAATATTGCCCCCCAATCCTTTCCTAATGTAGTGATATGTAAAGCCATACTGTTATGATGTTATGATGGAAAAGTCTGAGTCATTAAAGAAAGCAAACATCTTCTGTAGGCATCCAGGGCAGAGAGCTTACAAGAGAAGCTCTGTGCGCCTGCACCTTCAGCAACTTCTGTTACCTTAAGATAACAGAAGTCACCACTAACCCGGGCAGAGCACAGGACACACAGCGCAGACTCAGATGTCTGCCCTGTTGTCCACTGGATGCCTACAGGAGAAGAGGCTTTACTTAATACAGTGGATATTTCCATCATAATAACAGTATGGCTTTACATATTGCTACATTAGGAAAGGATTGGGGGGCAATATTAACAAGGTGATAGTTCCGCTTTAAGATACAGAAAAGAAATGAGCTAGAGACATTTGTAGCATTCAAGGGGTTAAAATGCACATTCATTTTATTTTGTTTCCTATGATGAAATTGGTTTGTCTCAGAATTCCTCCACTTTTAGTTGCACATATAGCTCTTAACTCTTTGAGTGCCAGAGAGGTGTCCAACATAATGCAATGCAAATAAAAAGTCCCCAAACTCCCACTGATTTAACCTTTTGAGTGCAATGCATCGTGTACCCCTCGGGCGCTTAAAGGGTTAACCCCTTGGTGATTAGAGGGTTTTTATTCTAGTAGTCTAGAAGACCAATTTTGGCATTTTTAGTATGTCTTTGTTCACCACATTTTCTCTCTAATTCATTTATTACACCCATGCAAATTATATACCGTGATTTTTTTAAGGATAAGTAGAGTTTTCTTTTTATTCCATATATATATATGAAAATCCCTATGTCCATTTTTCCTACTTTGCAGTCACACTTTTAGGACATCATACTGTGTGTTTATCACATTGCTCCATAACAATTAAACTCACATTATGGTTTTTTAAACCTTAGTATATGTGTTTAGAAATTAGTCTGAATAAACGAAATACTTTGGTTTTGCTCTAAATCATTTATTCAGTTACAGTCACAGGTGTCAAGAGGTCATGTAATAAAACATTTTTTATGCTCTCTCAGCCAGCCATGCCCCCAGCAAAACAAAAGTTACTCCCCTTTGGCCATTTGAGGCACTGGAAGCTTTGTTCTCTGCCTCTCTCTTCCTCATGATCATAGTGTGGAGGAGAGAGGCAGAGAACAGTGACAGATGGCATGTTCACATATATTGCCTTTGTCATGTGGCTCCAATGGCAAATGTGATCGCTGTAGCAGTGGTCCCATGTGCCTAGCCACAGGGGAATGGCTGGACCTGACTGCTCTGTTACTGGAGCAGTCACCTACAGCCTTCCCACAATGCACATAGTGTGCTCTGCTCTGTGATCATTAACCCTTTGAGTGTTACAGTGGTATGCAACGCATTGCAAAACAATCCGTTCCATACCCCTCTGGCACACAAAGGGTTACCACATTATGTGCCAGGGCCTTCATCTGTCCACAAGCAATGGAATTGTGTGACAGTCCTGGAAAGTGATTTGTCATTAAGAGTTAAATGTATCTTTTAACCCCTTGAGTGCTAAAGATGTCTCCAACATGAGACCTCTCTGGAATTCCAGATGTTAAAAGCACTATTTAAATCATTCTGAATTTTTCTTCTCTAGTATGGTTTGCCCCAGAATTGCTCCTTTGTTACTTTGTGTATATGGTCATTGATGATTGTCAGATGGTTAGTCCTGTTTCCCACTGACGCATTCTCCTGCCTCCACCTGCCTCACTTGTTCCCTTCTCTCTCTATGGAGTCATCCCACTGTACAATGCCCATGGTTCACTTAGCAGCCAGATTCTACTGACCACGAAAAGTTTTATGTTTCACTCCGAATGAACCAATTCTCAATTTTATGTAGTGTCTTGTGCATTCACTGATCATGAATAAATGAAGTGGTGTGGAGAGGATGCAGGTAGTAAGAAAAAACAATCCAAGCCAATTGGGCACAAGGGAAATGCATAGACAGCTGTTAGCTGGAAGAAGCACAGTGTGAGAGAGTGACTCTTATTTCCCATTCCTTCCAAAGATATAAATAAAAGACTATCTGACAAATGAAAAACAAAAATGCTTTCAAGAAACATGAATACTTCCTAATAATAATTCCCCAATTACATTAATCTGGGCAGAAAATCTGCCACGATGAATCAATTCTGCATGGACTGGTTCTCCAAAATGAATCTTTAATTGCTGGATGTCCGGTCTGTTGTAGCATACATATTATTGCAGGACTTCAGGACCCCATATTCCTCAAACAGAAGCCTTTTAGGATATTTTCGGGGTCCTATAACAAAGAATCATGTCTACAACACGGAACATGATATCCAATCTCTTTAAAGGTGATCTATCACCCCTATACATGTTGGTCTAAATAGATAGTTTATGTAGAAACTAACTGATATAGCGTTTTCATATTTTTTTAATAAAATCGATATTTTGCTGAATTTAATCGAGTAAATATTGACCTGCGCCTACTTCCGGACAGACTGCGGTTACCAGCTATGTAGCGCAGTCTGCTGCTTTGCCTCAGTTCCCCTCCTTCTATACAGCCTCCTCCGATGAAGGAGGCTTTCTGAATGTAAGCTGGAGTGGTCTCATTGGCTAGAGACTGCTCCAGCTTACAGGCAGAAAACCTCTGTCATTGAAGAAGGCTGGATCGAGGGAGGGGAGCAGAGAAAAAGTGACAGACAGCGGTACAGAGCTGGTAACCACAGTCTGTCCGGAAGTAGGGGCAGGGCAATATTTACTCGATTAAATTCAGCAAAATAGCGATTTTATGAAAAATATGAAAAAGTTATACCAGCTAGTCACTACATAAACTATAAAATAGACCAACATGTATAGGGGTGATATATCCCCTTTAATTAAAAACAAAACAAAACAAGAACATTTAAAATAAAACTTCCTCTCAATGTACTGCCAGGTGGACTTTCGGTTTAAACAGACTTACATGTGCTGTCTGTTGTAGTAGGTGAATGTGCCCTTAGGCAAAATTGAGTCTAATGAAACCATTATCATATAAAATTTCATTTGGCGCAATCAGCTTACAACAACTAACAAATCGCTTCATTTACTACCAAACGGCTTCTCATGTTTGACATATCACCTCAACTGGAACTTGAAGCTCTTAGAAGATAATTGTCCACTTACCACAATTTAAAACTTTTTTACTCTAATTAAAGTTTAATCATTTAAGTATACAAACAAGTCTACAAAGTTGAATATTTTAACAGTTGTGTCTGTCGGTTGCTGCAGGTGTAATCAATCTCTAAAGTACGGGTAAGAGACTTGAGACTCTTCCAGACAGAATGTTACTTTCAGCATTCAATGGGCCCCAGATCTTTCTACTCTATCAATGGTAGCACCAAGGCTGGCTGAGGATGATGGTAGTTAAAGTCCAACAACAGCTGAGGGCCTCAAATAGTCCATCCCAATGGAAATGATGTAGTATGAATCAAGACGGGATGTTAAGATGACACAATTGAAGTGACATTCAACTTCCTTTTTCACTTTACGTATTCTGCAAATGCAGAATATGTAGTCAAACTGCTTATTCTTTTTACTGTTTCTTTTCACTATTTTTTATACTTTCATGTACCTGACAGAGAGCTGTGACAAATCCTGGAAACTCACTCACCTCCACCAAAGAATCAGATCAAGTCCATTCATAACATCAACAATCTTTATTAATAATAATAAAAAAGTACCTCAAATGACTTAGCGGTAAAAGGCACATACAGATAGATACAATAAAGTACTATCTCAGATGGATCCACGGTTTTCGCGTGCAAGAAGCTTACTCACGATCTCTGAATTTATTATTGGTGGTAGTGCATGATTTTCCACAGTATATTAGGAGCTCATAGAGAGGCTCCTTCATTGCACCCAGAATATCATTGAGCCCTGTCTTCTTACCTGGATCTGCTATCCATATATATATATGGCTAAGTATAATATATGCTGAAGTTCAAGTCTTCTTTAGTAGTATAAGCTGCTGAATTGTGTATTTAAATTGGACTTCCTGACAGAGAGCTGTCTGAATTTGTTTCCACAGAGCTTTCAGTGTAGGACTATGAGAGCAGAAAGAGTATATCACTGTAAAAAGATACAAGATATAAGAAATCCTGTCTCTACATACAGATCAGAGCTACAAAAAAACTGCAACACTGCATAAATATTTCCACTTTCACAGTCCATAAATGGAAGCTCTCTGGAAACACACATCCAGGAAACTCAATGTCAGGGACGCAAAAGTGTAAAAAAAATTAGGTGAAGATGAAAAACTAACAAAAAAAATATACAATTTGACTATATATATTATGTTCTTGCAGAAAGGAGGTTGGCTGTCACTTTAATCCCTGTACTTTTGCAGTAGGTAGATTTTATCATTTGATGCTGTAGATGTCTCCAGCGCAATATAGTCACCCACCATGATAAGGTAGTTGAGGGTGCTGGAAATGGAAGTAAAAAGAGTCCAACTCTTCTGCACAGCAAAACATCTAAAGAAAGCTTCCATTCACACATTATATCACCAGGTATAGGACACGTTTCAAGAAGTAAGTCTTCTTTATTGGAAACAGGGAAGAGAGGACTGTTAAAAAATATAACATTAAAGGGGAACTATCACTCCAAATAAAGCCCCCCCCAATAATTAGCCATCAACGATAAGCGTACCAATGGTACTATTAGCCAGCATGATTACTGCGTCAGTTGGAAATCCTACTTGTGCCAAGACTGAAGGGCAAGCAACAGCACTTTAGAGGCAGCTGCCCGCCTGTGCCGACAGTCCCTCCTGGTACCTAAAGGTACAATGCAACACCTGCTAGAAGAGACTGGGACTGACAGCGCAGGCGCACAGATGTCTGTAGAACAAGATTTCTGCGCTGTTGCCTGACTACTGCCAGTCTCGGCACAAGTAGGATTCCCAACTATTGCGGTAATTATGCTGGCTAATAGTACCATTGGTAAGCTTATTGCTAGATGGCTAATTATTTGTGGGAGACTTCATTTGGGGTGATAGTTCCCCTTTAAACATTTACATGCTAGAGATGACTCCAATGAAGAGAATTCCCTGGCATCCAAGTAGTTAAAATGCCAATAGATAGAAACTCATTTTGCTCATAAATATAATCAATCAAAGGCTTCTGTACCACTACTGCAACAATATTTATTCCCTAATCATCTGAAAACCACCAACTTCTACCTGTTCTTGAAATTATTTAGGGACCGGAGGACTGTCTTGCCTTACATCTCTCAAACCATAAAGGTTTGAGAGATGGGACTAAGTGCGTTCAGTATGTTTGTATGATTGCTGTATTTTGGCGTCAAGTTGCTGGGGGGGTTTACTATGCCTTTAATATAAGTGTTAATACTCCATGTTACCTTCCTCTTTAATAGTCTACCATCAGTTTTATTTTAGCTTCTATTTAAGTTACCAACAGCTCCATACACATGGGTGACTCTATAGATGTGACACCATTACTATGAACAGTTGTCCAGGAAGTACTGTATGTTGCATCCAGTGGAGCCATGAACATGAGAGGCTGGTATCCAAAATGCAGCATGCTTCAGCTTTATGGCTACTATCAATGATCAGTAAGGATGAATGGAAAAGAAAGAGATTGTGAAAACTAGTACCATTCCTTCTCCAGTGTGTATTCAGGACAGACAGATTGCAGTAACATGTTTCCCCTGGCATAGTTATATAAGTGTGTATATGTGTGTACAGGAGTGATGATATGTTTGTGTGTGCATGACATCATGTGTATTCCGGAAGGTTATCAATGGGCTTCAGCTCATAGAATTATTTTATTTTCCATGGGGACTTCAGCATAAAGGAAACAATCTGCATGAAATGTATATTCTGCCCATCCCTAGTAACCAGGGAGTTAAGATCTGTGGGGCACCCTATGGGGCCACTGTGCACACAATGGACATGAGGAACTAGAACATGGGAATTGTGTCACTGCATTATAATCTAAGATTGTTCATAGGAAATATGGGTGACTTATTATAGTCATTAGTGCAAAACATTGATTGACATGGTTTATTCTAAATGTTCAATGTGCTGTGAAACAGAAGAGAATGACTTTTAGAGTGTCTGTAATGTCTGCTTGCATGTTTGCTTCATGATAAAGCACAAAACAGCCAGTTCCAGATAATGAATTGCAGGCTCCTTTGGCACATTGCTGCATTTTAAAGTCCAATTCCATTTTCATTTATTTGTTCTTGTTTTGAAGACCTATATCTGCCTGATGTTCCTCGCTAAACATTCGACTCAAAACAGCTTTAATGAAAATACCCTTAGATACATAGCCAGCTCCTAACCTGATTGCAATACCTATTTACTGCCAAAGAACTCCTTGGGGACGTCTCCAGAAAATTATTGTCCGAGGAAAATCACAAGAAACACAAGAACGAAGAGGTCAAACACTACATGTTACAAGACGATAGCAGATATCATAGGGGATGTTCAAATCTGCCAGCACAGCTCATTTTGTCTACTTAGATGTAGGCACAGGAATCAAGCAGCTGCACTTCTGGGTTTATACCACAGTATATGACCTCTCTAATGCAAAATGGTCTTCATACACTTTCGTTAAGACTAATGTGAGCAAGCCCCTGGGAGAACCATGAAGTACTTTTCTGAAATTGTTAGCAGTTGTCAATTTTACCTTGACCCAACTGATTCCAGAAAGCCACATCTCTGATCACCTTCTCACCTGACCACACCCACTTGTTAAAGTGGAACTTCCAGGTACTATTAAGTCACCCTTGAATTATTAAACATATGGTGACTAGCATCCCAATACGTGTACTACCTCTGTAAAGTGCCACTTTCTAACAAAATCTTTCATCCTAGGAGACCGGAAGCCAGGCATCAGCACAGACATCTTGTCTACGCACCTGCGCTATCAGACCTGGTCTCCTGTAAGAAGCATTGCAGCATGCCACAAGGTAACCGGAAGGACTGATGGCACAACTGCACAAACTGCACTAACCTGTCCGTCAGCCTAGGAGACTAATGGGCAGGTTAGTGCAGTCTGTGCGCTTGTGCCATCAGTCCTTCCGGTTACCTTGTGGCATGTTGCAATGCTTCTTACATGAGACCAGGACTGACATTGCAGGCGTGCAGACAAGATGTCCGTGCTGATGCCTGGCATCCGGTCTCCTAGGATGAAATATTTCTTTAGAATGTGGCACTTTACAGAGGTAATACATGTATAAGGATGCTAGTTGCCATATGTTTAATAATTCAAGAGCGACTTATTAGTAACTGAAAGTTCCACTTTAACATCATGCAGCTCAGGCCTGCCTGTGACTGTGCATAGTCTTGTTTGCTGCCTAAGAATATGTTGCTCTTATAAAGTCCAGAGTCGGCTCCTGCTTACTGAAGCTGTGTTCTATTATTCAATATCCCTCTCCTGCATAGATTACTGTGTCTACTTCAGTTCTGTTCCTGTTGGAGTTGCAACCTCTGTCCACCAGTGACATTTGTTTCTGTATCAGTTCCTCCTTGTGACTATACTAGGTATTGTACCAAGTGAGAAACCAACAAGTGGTTCTCCAGACCAATTTGATTCTGTAAGAGGCTCTTTCAGCCTGCCTAACCAGATCCGTGAAAACCCTGTTTTTCCCCCTACAATAGCATCTCAGATTTACAGACTTCATGCCACCTCAAGGACCCACTGCCAGAAGGGGAGGGCACACCACATCCTTGACTCCGGCTCTCACTCCTCCCTCTGATGCTGAGATGGGCCAAGCGAAACACCAGCTCACCCACCATTATTCTCTGATGCATTGTAAAGCAATTCTTTGAAGCTCTTTATAGTATTCGAGGTGTTAAAAGCAAATTCAAATCAATTGGATTTTGGAGATTTTTTTGGTCGTTCTTTATGGTACATTTGGTTTCACAGAATTGCTCACATTTCATTGTTCATATGGACCTTTGCTTTTACCTTAGAAATATGTTTTATCTTCCTGGATGCTATAGAGGTCTCAAGGTCTTGCTTTGCAATGTGCTATAAAAAGCTTTTACATTTTATTGGAGAAACCTTTAGGTCAGCTGGATTCCTTGACAGAAGTACAATTATCAATCCTTTAACTAGTATGCCATGACAGGTACTAAAGGAACATCACTTCTAGAATCCTGCACTGCTTGCAATCATATATACAGATATATATATATATATATTAGATGATATATATATATATATATATATTGTCATGACTTCCCTTAAAGCAATGTATTGCATCCCCATCCTATATTTCATTGTTGATATCCCGCCATACTGCACGTCCTCTATGCACTATGCATGGTGGACGACACTCTGCTCCTTTAACATCTATTGCTGTATCACGACTACAGGCCTTTTCCCTTGCTGCTCCCCACCTCTGGAACTCCCTACCACCTAGCATTTGCCAAACCTCAACCCTCAACAACTTCAAAGCTAAAAGGGGACCTTTTAAATGTAGGACTACCATAATATGTAAAACATATCTCATATGCACTGAAAGCCGTCCCAGATGGATCGCAAATAGGGGAAATATTGTGTCAGAATAAGGAAAACCCTACTCCCCTTCATCAAGGCGGGGGAAGGTTTTTCCTTATATAGACACACACAATATTGACCCTCATTGCAACCCATCTGATCAAGTGACCGGCTTTCAGATCTGAGGGAACTATGAATGAGGTAGTGGAAAGGGGTAGGAGCAGGAAAATTTCAATCGAATTACAAAGATAAGAACATTTTAAACAGTAGTATGCATTATATAGAATTACAATGAACAATACAATATAACTTTATATGTTGACATTACTATCCCTTAAATGTCAGCAAGCCCTGAACCACCAGACCAGTGATTCTCAACCAGGGTGCCGTGGCACTTTGGTGTGTCATGGACATCATCTTAGGGTGCCCCACATTTTCTATGAAAACTAACAAAAATGGACTTTTAAATAAAAATGTATAGACATTGTTATGCACAATATGTTTTGGTACTATGATTGTAAGACCTATTAATAACTGTATATTTATGTATTGTACCCTTCATTATGCCCTTGATAAAGTACATTAAATATGTTAGGGGTTCCCCGAATGTTCTAGATTATGTGTTAGGGGTACCCCGAGCAAAAAAAGATCGAGAACCACTGCACCAAACCAACAGCATTTGCACAGAAATTGTGTAGTCTAATGTCATATCCTCTACAACTTGCTTAGTACATTGGTCTAAGTTAGGAAGAGAGGAAAGGACCTCCTAAAAATATCCACAGGTTACTCTCTTGCCCTCCCCTTGGCATATGAGGTGTTAAGGTGATGGAGTTTTCCCTACAGAGATTAGTAAATTGACATTATGCAGGTGCAGCGAGAGAACTCCAGAACCTAATATTGCTCAGAATCTGCGTGATACATTCTTCCAAGTATTACACTGTATCACTACCTTGAATTTATGGTCGACTGACCAGACAACTCCTGTAAAATGTGATTCAGAGACTTTACAGCCAAGGACACAAAACTTAAAAAAAAAAAAAGAAAAATAGGTGAACATGAAAAAATATGAATAAAAGTTTAGGAAAACAGACTATATTATACACTTTGATATGTAAAGTCAAAATAAAGGGTTACTATTCCTTTACATGTAGTGTTCAGGCACTATATGCAAAGCACATCCCTTTTATAAAGCTCTAGGGAAGAACTATATACCCTATATACCCTTATTTATAACATGAATACCATAACTCTTTATTAAGCCGGAAGATTGCCATGTTCCTCATTTTCTGTTAAACACTTGGATGCTAGTCAGCCCTCCAGTGCTTTTTGACAGTTAAAGGCTCTTTTCTGGATAGTGTAAAGAGAGGCATTAGATCAGTCTGTTCATACTCCCCCATTAGACTGCTAGACAGGGCAATCGGACACCAAACCACACCTGCCTGCAGCACTCATGAGCACCAGATAAACTGGATTTTGTTAGAATTATTAGTTGGCTCTAGATTTTATTTGGGGTGTGAAAGTTAACCATTTGTTTGTCAGTGAGGTGTCCAAGGGTTAAACTTTCAGTTCAGCTGAATCCTTAGCACCATGGACCTATCCTAAGGTTGATGTACAATTCTTGAACAAACCAATTGCCTCATAGGGAACAAAAAAAATCCCAGAATTTCCTCTGGACCTGTCACCCGTTTTAATCTCATTTAAGTTTCTATTTAAAGGGATAGTATTGTCAACATATACATTGATACAGAATTGTTCATTGTAATTTTATATACTGCACAGAGTTTTTTTAAAGTCCTTATCTTTGTATATTGCTTATAATTCGAGTTGAAGGTTTCCCCTGCAGCCCCTTTCTATTACAACAGTCATAGTTCCCTCAGATCTGAAAGCCGGTCCGGACGAATCGCAATGATGGACAATATTGTTTCAACATAAGGAAAACCCTGCCCGCCCTTCATCAAGGGGAGCAGCGTTTGCCTTACACTGACATGCACAATATTGTCCTTCATTGTGATCTGGCCGGACCAGCTTTCAGATCTGAGGGAACTATGATTGACGTAATGGAAAGGGGTGGAAGGAGGTAACTTTTGAATTCTAGAAATGTAGGTTTGGAGACCCATCTACCATTCAAGGGATTAAAAGTATAGCATCATGTACAAAAACAAGAAACAAATTAATAAAAAAAATATATATATATATGGTATTTCATCCTGAGATGTTTTATTCAAAAGTTATTGAAGCTCAAACTTGATTTGCTTTTAGGTGTAGTATCTCAGTGGCCTGACATTGTACAGTGGTGCTGTTGGGACACCATCCTATGGTGGTTTATGGTCAATTGACCAGAGCTGTCCACAGGATGGTGTAGCAACAGCACCACTGTACAATTTCAGGCCATTGTGATACTGCACCTAAGGAAATCAAGTTTGAGTTGGAACAACTTTTGAATAAACCACCTCTCAGCAGTGGGAGTACCTTGTTTTACTCAGAAGTATAAGCCCTATAATATATATATTTATATTTTAAGTGTTACAAAAAACTACATTCAAATAAGTGCTAATTTTCATGAATTGTTTCTTCTCACCTAAGATGCATTGGGTTTGACCCAGATTTGGACCACTTTGTCTTTATGGGGTGCCATAGAGGAGTCCAATGCATTGCAGAGGCAGACAAAAGGTGATATACTGAAATGTTCTATTAAAATGAGACAATCTGCTCCATTATTTGACATATTGCTTCCTATTCAAAACAGTCCTGTTATTTTTATTGCTAGCACACCTGCTCTTAGTCAATGTTATTTTTCATTAATGAACCAGTCCAAGAGTAACTCCCACTTCCTAGTTCCTATCCTCCCCTCGTCCATGGATGAATCACCCAACTGATGTCTGGATCATTCCACAGAGAGTAACAGAAGCAGATAGAGCTCTGGTTAAGATTCGCTTTGACAGACACCTGGTTTCCCAGCCCTGTGTTTATCACATTTGCTATTGCAAACAAATACAAAACAATTATGTGTCCATTGTTATGGCTATAACACAAAGGTTTGGAATATTAACAGGAATGTACACTTCCTTTAAAAAACCCACAGTATCCACTTCAGCGACTGCACAGTAAATAAAGCAGATGTATGCATGGAACAAGTCATGAGAAGTTTAATATGGAGTTGGGGTCAGTAGATTAAAAGGGTTATGAGGGTGATGTACTAAAATGAACTTAAGTGATTCTGCTGTAAAATAACTGCACTGTAGGGGATATATAAAAATTGTGTGTGTACGTATGTATCCTTATTTATATAGGGCCATACATGTACACAGCACTTTACAGAAATAGTAACAGTGCAATACACAAATACACAATACCGAGTTAAAGGGATAGTAATATATATGAAAATTAAATGAGCTCTGATTCATCTTTATAGTTTTTTTCTGCATGTAGAGCTGCATTTCAATAGTATCCAACTTGTAATTCATGAGTAATTTAATTATAAAGTACCCCCCTCCCACCCCTTTAACTACTTAACACTGCTTCTCCAAACTGGTACAGATGGAGCACAGCGAGGGACAGTCTTCAACTAGATAAGGAAAATCCTGTCCTCCTTTATCAAGTGGGGGGCAGGGTCTTTTCCTTATCCTCAAAGAATCAAGATTGTCCCTCTCTGCGAGCTGTCCAGTCAGATGACCGGATTCCACATCTGAGCGGAGGCAACTTAGAATGGGTAAAAGAGGCAGGAGGGGTATCCTATATAATTCAACCAGTTGAAGAGCCCATTACACGGGCTACAGTGCCACTGCCAGCCGGTCGCGGGGCTCCGAAGGAGCGTCCAGCTCTGTATCAGCCGCAGCGCGGGCAGTCTCTACTGCGCATGACTGCGTCATTACACACGTTTTAGCTAATTATTAAATAGGATTACAGATGAACTACAAGTCAGATACTATTAAAATACCACGCCACATGCAGAAAAAAGTATGAAGAATCGGAGCTCTGTTTCTTTTCATATATTTCTATCCCTTTGAGAGAATTAGGCTGAAGTGCGATCATTACATAATTAGCGGAGGGAAAAAATCCAACAAAGTGTAGCATTGTGAAGAGGACCCTGCCGCAAAGAGCTTACAACCTAATTCAATTATCAATTGTAATTGATTTAATCTATCAACTGTAAATGATTTAACCCTTTGAGTTCTAGAGGGTATGCAACACATTGCTCCACAAGGTAGTCAATACAAAACCCACAAGTGAATATTACAGAATCTGTCACATTTGTAACCCTGGTAGTAAGGTGAGCGTGCAAAACATTCCATAGTAATGTGTTGGGTTCCAAGGGATAATCAGTGTTCTTCAAGGGATAGTAATACTTAAATTTAACTGTAATGCATCTTGTAGCCCTTTAAAAACCAAATTAAATGACCCGAGTGCCATCTCACAAACCTTTATGAGAGGTATCCACTTTCAAAGTTCCCCCTTCCCTGATGTCAGTGCACTAGCTGACTGCAGGGAAATACGGTCCCGGGACCAGCAGAGGCTCTTCAGCAGAGCCAAGGTCGTGTTACGGAAAAAGAAATCCTTCATTGTAACGGTCTTCTACGTGTGCTTTTGTTTGCAAGCACACGTAGAAGACCTTTTCAGTGAAAGATTTCTTTTTTCATAACGCGATCTCGGCTCTGCTGCAGAGCCACCACTTGTTCAGGGACAGAATTCCCCTGCAGTCAGCTAGAGCGCTGACATCAGGGAAGGGGGAACTTTGAAAGCATATATCTCTCAAACCATAAAGGTTTGAAAAATGCCGCTGGGGTCATTTAATTTGTTTTTTTAAGAGCTACAAGATGCATTATAGTTACATTTAAGTATTACTATCCCTTTCAGTGTACAGTTTGTTAATAGACTTCGCAAAAATGGTTTGTTAGTCTAACTCAGTCTTCCACAGCTGGAGGGCCTCATGTTGTCCACCTCTGATATAACAGATCCTGCATAGATCTAAGTTATAAGCTTAAGTTATATCTGTTTATGCTAACAGGCTCAGACAGCTCTTCTTGAAGCAAGAATGGACACCTCCAAAGGACACATTTAAAGAAACACTAGCATCACTTTGTTAATGATAAACCTCCCCACTTCCTTTAACCCCTTAAGGACCGGGAAAATCTGAGTTAGATTTGACTTAAGGACCGGAGCAATTTTGACTTTTTTGACTATGTCTTTGTTAAACCATATTTTCTCTTTAATTCCTTTTGTGCACCCACATAAATTATATACTGTTTTTTTAAGCACAAGTAGGGCTTTCTTTTGATACCACAATTATATGAATACCTCATTGTTTAATTTGATTAAAATAGAAAAAAAGAGGAAAAAAATTGAAAAAAACAACATTTTGCTTACATTTTTCTGTCAGGATTTGCATACTATTAGTTAATGGAAAAAAAAATACCACTAAATATATTCATTTGCTTCTCCTGAATATAAGAGTACCCCATATGCCTAGTATTTTAGTCCTTTACTCACATTTACAAGGTAAATATTACAAGATGGCTGCCGTTATTTCCAGCTTGTGATGTTTCAACAATTGGCATGTGAGCATCATAGCTTAGCTGACGGTGCCAGAACCAAAAATGTCCCACAAAGGTATATGTTTCTGAAAACTACACAACATAAAGTAAATAATCAGGAGAATTTTGGAGTTTTTCATGCAGCTATTTTTCCAGAAAAAAATTTCAAAATTGTGGTAATATTTTGTTTTTTTGCAGTTTTCACACTTACATTTCAATACTACTGTTGATATCAAGCACATGATAGGTGAAGATTTTTAAAAATGCATTATTTAGTGTTCAGCATACCCCGTATGCATAGGTTTCTCAAGGTTTGGGAGAGCTACGGGGCCCAAATTGGAACATGCGCGTTTCCAGTTTCACACTTTGAATTTTCACAGCTTGCATCACTGGTGCCATGTCTCATTTGGGGCTGTGTAACAGTGCTCCACTCTAAGATTTCCCCCCAAAAGTATATATTTTTGGAAAGTAGACACCCCAGGCTTTCATTTTATGTATGTTTTCAATTTTTTTACGCAGCCATTTTACCACCAATCGCTCGTAAATCTTGACGTAAGTTAAAAAAACACAGTTTTTCACACTTGCACTTCAATGTTGATGTGAATTTCAAGCACAGGATAGGTGAAGATTTTTAAAAATGCATTGTTTAGTGTTCAGCTCCTTCTTCTGAGTAAGGCAATACCCCATATGCATAGGTTTCTCAAGGTTTGGGAGAGTTACGGGGCCCAAATTGGAACATGCGCGTTTCCAGTTTCACACTTTGAATTTTCACAGCTTGCATCACTGGTGCCATGTCTCATTTGGGGCTGTGTAACAGTGCTCCACTCTAAGATTTCCCCCCAAAAGTATATATTTTTGGAAAGTAGACACCCCAGGCTTTCATTTTATTTATGTTTTCAATTTTTTTACGCAGCCATTTTACCACCAATCGCTCGTAAATCTTGACGTAAGTTAAAAAAACACCGTTTTTCACACTTGCACTTCAATGTTGATGTGAATTTCAAGCACAGGATAGGTGAAGATTTTTAAAAATGCATTGTTTAGTGTTCAGCTCCTTCTTCTGAGTACGGCAATACCCCATATGCATAGGTTTCTCAAGGTTTGGGAGAGCTACGGGGCCCAAATTGGAGCATGCGCGTTTCCAGTTTCACACTTTGAATTTTCACAGCTTGCATCACTGGTGCCATGTCTCATTTGGGGCTGTGTAACAGTGCTCCACTCTAAGATTTCCCCCCAAAAGTATATATTTTTGGAAAGTAGACACCCCAGGCTTTCATTTTATGTATGTTTTCAATTTTTTTACGCAGCCATTTTACCACCAATCGCTCGTAAATCTTGACGTAAGTTAAAAAAACACCGTTTTTCACACTTGCACTTCAATGTTGATGTGAATTTCAAGCACAGGATAGGTGAAGATTTTTAAAAATGCATTGTTTAGTGTTCAGCTCCTTCTTCTGAGTACGGCAATACCCCATATGCATAGGTTTCTCAAGGTTTGGGAGAGCTACAGGGCCCAAATTGGAACATGCGCGTTTCCAGTTTCACACTTTGAATTTTCACAGCTTGCATCACTGGTGCCATGTCTCATTTGGGGCTGTGTAACAGTGCTCCACTCTAAGATTTCCCCCCAAAAGTATATATTTTTGGAAAGTAGACACCCCAGGCTTTCATTTTATGTATGTTTTCAATTTTTTTACGCAGCCATTTTACCTCCAATCGCTCGTAAATCTTGACGTAAGTTAAAAAAACACCGTTTTTCACACTTGCACTTCAATGTTGATGTGAATTTCAAGCACAGGATAGGTGAAGATTTTTAAAAATGCATTGTTTAGTGTTCAGCTCCTTCTTCTGAGTACGGCAATACCCCATATGCATAGGTTTCTCAAGGTTTGGGAGAGCTACGGGGCCCAAATTGGAGCATGCGCGTTTCCAGTTTCACACTTTGAATTTTCACAGCTTGCATCACTGGTGCCATGTCTCATTTGGGGCTGTGTAACAGTGCTCCACTCTAAGATTTCCCCCCAAAAGTATATATTTTTGGAAAGTAGACACCCCAGGCTTTCATTTTATGTATGTTTTCAATTTTTTTACGCAGCCATTTTACCACCAATCGCTCGTAAATCTTGACGTAAGTTAAAAAAACACCGTTTTTCACACTTGCACTTCAATGTTGATGTGAATTTCAAGCACAGGATAGGTGAAGATTTTTAAAAATGCATTGTTTAGTGTTCAGCTCCTTCTTCTGAGTACGGCAATACCCCATATGCATAGGTTTCTCAAGGTTTGGGAGAGCTACAGGTCCCAAATTGGAACATGCGCGTTTCCAGTTTCACACTTTGAATTTTCACAGCTTGCATCACTGGTGCCATGTCTCATTTGGGGCTGTGTAACAGTGCTCCACTCTAAGATTTCCCCCCAAAAGTATATATTTTTGGAAAGTAGACACCCCAGGCTTTCATTTTATGTATGTTTTCAATTTTTTTACGCAGCCATTTTACCTCCAATCGCTCGTAAATCTTGACGTAAGTTAAAAAAACACCGTTTTTCACACTTGCACTTCAATGTTGATGTGAATTTCAAGCACAGGATAGGTGAAGATTTTTAAAAATGCATTGTTTAGTGTTCAGCTCCTTCTTCTGAGTACGGCAATACCCCATATGCATAGCTTTCTCATGGTTTGGGGGAGCTACAGGGGCCAAATTGGAACATGCGCGTTTCCAGGTTCACACTTTGAATCTTCACAGCTTGCGTTACTGGTGCCATGTCTCATTTGGGGCTGTGTAACAGTGCTCTTTTTTAAGATTTCCCCCCAAAAGTGTATATTTTTGGAAAGTAGACACCCCAGGCTCTCGTTTTAGGTGTGTTTTCCAATTTTATACACAGCCATTTTACCACCAATCCCTCGTAAACCATGACGTAAGTAAAAAAAAAAAGCAGCGTTTTTCACACTTAGGGTTGGCGGCAGTATACTGGGCTGCATACAAATTGGTTTGGGACACAATTTCACCTAAAATGTCTTCCCCCAAAAACAAATCAAAAAAATGATCATGGGTAAATCCTTCCACATCAATTTGAATCCCTGGGTTGCCTGTGAATTCTGAGATTTGTGGGCATAAATTGATACCCATTCATTAGGATCCGGAGTGGCAGGTGTTGGGGCACTTCTTTGGGCAGGTCTTTTGGCAGGTCTTTGGGCAGATCTTTTGGCAGGTGCTGGGGCAGTTGCCAGGGCAGCTCTTGGGGCAGCACTTGGGGCATTTCTTTGGTAAGTCTTTGGGCAGATCTTTTGGCAGGTGCTGGGGCAGTTGCCAGGGCAGCTCTTGGGGCAGCACTTGGGGCATTTCTTTGGTAGGTCTTTGGGCAGATCTTTTGGCAGGTGCTGGGGCAGTTGCCAGGGCAGCTCTTGGGGCAGCACCTGGGGCATTTCTTTGGGTAGGTATTTTGGTAGGTCTTTGGGCAGTTCTTTTGGCAGGTGCTGGGGCAGTTGCCAGAGCAGCTCTTGGGGCAGTGCGTCTTTTCTTGACAGAAGGCCCAGCGTCATCACTAGAGCTGCTCTCACTTTCTGAAAACTGCGCTATGTCAAAATCTGACGCAGTGTCTGTTGCCTCAGAGTCAGACGCCAAAAAGGCATATGCCTCTTCAACGCTGTACCTGCGCTGCATTTTGCCCACTAAAAGAACTTTTTCTTACGCTATCCCTAAACCTAAATATAACCCTAAAACTTACCCTAGCCTACGTATATCTTGAACCTACCTAACCCAAGTGAACTACCTATCTAAAATGCACTTATCATATTTTTTTTTTTGGGGGGGGGGGGGTTTGGTTTTTTTTTTTTTCTTACGCTATCCCTAAACCTAAATCTAACCCTAAAACTTACCCTAACCTATGTATATCCTGAACCTACCTAACCCAAGTGAACTACCTATCTAAACTGCACTTATTATATATATTTTTTTTGGGGGGGGGGGTTTGGGGTTTTGGGGTTTTTTTTTTTTTCTTACGCTATCCCTAAACCTAAATCTAACCCTAAAACTTACCCTAACCTACGTATATCCTGAACCTACCTAACCCAATTGAACTACCTATCTAAACTACGCTTATTATATATATATATTTTTTTTTTTTTTTTTTTGGGGGGGGGTTGTTTTGTTTTTTTTCCCCCTAAACCTAAATCTATCCCTAAAACTTTCCCTAACACACGTCTACACTAAACCTACCAAACTACCTACCTAAACTATATTTACTATTTAAAAAAAAAAAAAAATAATTAAAAATTTAAAAAATTTTAAAAAAATCTAAAAAAATTCCAGGGGGATGGGGGGTGTCCCACAGATCAGAAAAACTGATCTGCAGCAAATTGATCACTCCAAGAGTGATCAGATGGGGGGAACTTATTGATCACTGCAGAACAGTGATCAAAGGGTTAATTTTTTTTATTTAAACTTTTTTTTAACTTTTTTTTTTTCCAGGAACACTGGAACACCATCTCTCTATGTCTCTCTCCACCTCAGCAGTATGCAAGGTGGAGGGAGGCATAGAGATCTGACAGGGACAGTATTTACAAATACTGTCCCTGTCATTCAGGTTTTGCAACATGTGATTCGCTTATGAAGCGAATCGCATGTTGCAACAATGTTTCTGCCGCTTGTTACTAAGTGTCCCGATACCGGGACACTTAGTAACAAGCGGCTTGAACTCTTCCATCGCTCCGTGCGGCCGCGATGGAAGAGTTTAACCCTTGACGTACCGGGACCGTCAAGGGTCGTTGGATCGCTTTTACCCTTGACGGTCCTGGTACGTCAAGGGTCCTTAAGGGGTTAATCTGTGGAGAGAATCCACATGGTCACTCTGAATCAGTTCAGCAGGAACTGAGTCACCAAACTGTGTCTTTAATAATTTTTTCGTGATCTCTTATTATTTTGCTAGAGCACAAAGTAATTCCTTCCTAAGAAACCTTTAGTGGGAGGAGTTTGGGGTCATGGAGTCTGGTAACAAATCATGCCCATCTCCATAAGCATGATGTCCAGTACTAATTAATGTGTTATTGTGGGGAATTAATCACACCAAAATTGTTTTACTTGGATATTCTGCACGGATTAATTATATATTCTACAAGTACATAATAGGGAAAGTTAACCTTGTAAGTACCAGGGAGGTATCCAAAGCATTCAGATGCAATGCTTTGTATACCACCCTGGCATTCACAAGGATTACCTACTTTTTTTACACTTTTATCTCCCTGACAGAGAGCTACCTGAACCTGTTTCCAGAGAGCTTTGTGTCAAGAAGTGTGACAGCAGGTATTGTGGTAAACTATTAGAAAATACAATGTAAAAAAGAAAGCATACAATATTCTCAGTGTTGCCCTGATAGCAATACATTGTATTACTATCCTGTTTTATGGTTGACTAACCAGAAAGTTCCAGTGAGCTTATTGTGGAAGACATAACACTTAAAAAAAAGATGAATGTGAAATAAATAAATGCATACATAAATAAAAAATTATTTATAGAAAATTTCATTTTGCATATTATAAACATGCAGAAAATGTAAAGTCGAATTAATGGTTACTATACCTTTAAGATAAGTGGGGCAAATTAGGAGGTGTTAGTCTTCACTTATGATTATAATTTAGACTTCATAATCCAAATATAAATTTTACAGATGCAGGGTTAGGGTATGAAGGATTACATGCATGTGGCCCCCGTTTTATTTAAGGAGTTAATTTTCCCTTAAATTTCCAATTAAGAATATAATTCTGCTTTAATCCTTTGAATTTCAGAGAGATATCAGATACCAGGGCCGGACTGGGAATAAAAACCAGCCCTGGAAAAAATTGCTGACCAACCCCATAGCACTGCGTCATTATACCAGCCCCACAGCATAATGGCATTTTTTTCTTGTTTATAAAGACATCTGAATGCCACCACCAGAACAATAGAGTTATATGTCACCACCAGAGTAATAAAGAGTTATAAAATATATATATACACATACACACACACACACCACCTCTTGACTCTCAATTCCCCTATTTTGCCTCTTTCTCCCACTCTTCATTCCCACCTTTTCCTTCGTTCTCCCCCTCTTGAGCCTTGAGCCCCCTACTTTTGCCTTTTTCTCTCCCTTTTGATCCCCCTTTCTCCCCTTCCTTGATTCTTGATCCCCCCTTTTGCCTCGCTCCCCTTCATGCCTCTTTCTCCCCCTCCTGATCCCCCTTCTTTTGCCTCTTGGTCCCTCCCTCCTTTTGCCTCTTGATTGCCCCTCCTTTCGCCTCATGATCCCCCCTCCATTTGTCTCTTTTTTCCCACTCTTGACCCCCCTCTGCCTCTTTCACCCGGTCTTGATTCCCCCTCTTGTCAAGTTGCCTTTCTTTACCCCTCTTGATTTTTCTTTCGCCATTCTCCTCCTCTTGATCCCCCTCTTTGCCTCTTTCCCCCTCTTGCCTTAATCCAGACTTGACTCTTGTCTTCATTCCCCTTTTACCTCTCTCCCCCATGCGTCTCTCTTCCCCTTTCCTGATTTCCCCCTTTTGCCTCTTTCTCCCCCTCTTGACCCTACTCCTTTTACCTTTTTCTCCCCTCCCCCCCACTTTCCTCTCTTGATCTCCCCTTTGCCTCTTTATCCCCCTCATTAACTCTTGATCCCCCTTTTGCCTCTGTCTCTCCCCTTCCTGACTCTTGATACCAACCTTTTGCCACTTTCTCCCCCTCCTGATCCCCCCTCCTTTTGCCTTTTTTTCTCCCTCTTGAAACCCCTCTGCCTCTTTTACCCACTATTGGCCCCCCTTTTGCCTTTTCCCCCCTCTTGATTCTCCCCTCCCCCTTGCCTGTGACCGTGTCTGCCGTCTGCAGCTGCTTACTCTGTCTCTGCTCCCAGCCTCCCGCTCTGTTCACACACGTGTTTAAGGTAGGAGCGGCCAGCCTACCCGGCTTCTTAAATAAAAGTGCTATATTTGCCAGGCCTGCAGGCCATCACTCAGTAGATGCGACCGGCGGTTGTTCACATCTCGTGGCCGCAAGGTAACAGGCGGCCGCAACATGTGAACAACCGCCGGTCGCGTCTACTGAGTGATGGCCTGCAGGCCTGGCAAATATAGCACTTTTATTTAAGACGCTCTGTCCGGCCCCCAGGGAAGCCCAGTGCTGGCGGCCTACCGAGATTTTTCCCGGTATCCCGGTAGGCCAGTCCGGCCCTGTCAGATACCTCTCTGACATTCAAAGGGTTAAATTAAGATTCTGCCAATAAAAAAAAAATTATAAACAAATAAGAATATTCATTCCCAACAACAAATGGAGGGCTCTGCTGGCTGTTTGGGATCAAAAAGGTTACTCTAATCCCAAATCTCAGCAGCAGCAGAGGCCTGTCTCCAACATGCAGAGATGTTTATGATACAGCCTCAGCAGATCGCAAACACTGTGCTGAAAAGCTCTTAGCTGCGTCCCTGGGGAAAGCAAATCCACTTCATTTTAATCCCAATAGGATTCCAGCAATAAAGTATGTACTGCAGAAGCAGTGATTAAATATTTTGTTGCTTCCAAAAAACACATTCTCTAGAAAAAAAGTGTGGCTTAGAGACCCAAGATACAAATAGCAGAGGCTGAACTTAACCCTTCGGGTGCCAGAGAGGTACTCAACCCATTGTGGCGCTCAAAGGGTTAAATGACAAAAAAAAAAAAAAAAAAAGCCTATATAAGAACAAAGTGGACTATATTATAAAGAAAACACAGTATAACCCTTTGATTGCCAAAGAGGGACGCAACGCATTGCAAAGCAATGCGTTGTATACCCCTCTAGAACTCAAAGGGTTAACTCCTTGAATACCAAATGCATCACAAATGCTTCAAAATGCACTGGAGACACCTCAAGCATACGATGACTGAAAGCAGGGCGGGAGACTACAATTCCCATCATCCCCAACCAGCCAACGGCTAAAGGTCCAAACATTGACTACCCCTGGGTTAACCCAGTGAGTACCAGAGAGGTGGGCAACGCATTGTTAAGGTATATACTCCCTTGACATATAACATTTTAGAGTCACTTGAAAATTCCACACAGCATGTTATTGAGACCTTGAACAACAAAAAAATAGACCGAAAATCACTGAATAGCACATTCACCATAGCTGGGACCAGATCCCCGGAGACTCTAGTTTTGTACGTAAATGACTTGTTTTGTGGGTCTCAGGGCTAGTGAGGTAACTCTCTTTGAATGCCAGGGAGAAAACCTTTTCTTTATCTAATCCCATCACTCTCATTAAACCCCTGCCACATTAAAAAAATTGTGTGATTTGTTTACTACCACATCCAAATCCAGTTGTTGTTCTGGGTGGTGCTGATACCAATTTTACCAGTTATTCATTTTCCCAGCCTGGCTATGTGCACACCAAAGGGGCAAATTTAACAGTTAGGGCCGTATGTTCATAGGGATAACTTTAAAAAAATGTCATATGAGCAACAAAAATAAGTAACTGTATGCATGAACAACATATTTTCTATAGAGTATATGACAAAAAAATTAGTAATGTCCGTCGCGTATGAAATAAAACAAGATGTGTCGTTGAAAGGGGCGGGGCTTAAATATGTTCCAGTGTCGTATAGTGGCAATGAAAATATGGCGGTTTCAACAGAAAAAAAAAATGTCGTAAAGATGACAAACATTTTAAGTCAGTTAAAAAGTGTAGTAAAATGTAGAAATATGAATCTAGAAAACGTTTGATAGGGAAATAAATGTGTATACTATATTATAATTCTCTAGGATGTTTGTCAGAAGCCATCATGCGCAGTAGAGACGGCTGCTTTCGCTGCAGTCATGCAAAGTTCAGACTGCCCGCGCCACAGCTGATACGGAGTGGGACGCTCCGAATTCAGACCGGAGTCCTCTCTGCGCACCTTCCTGGGACCACTGTCTGAATTTGGAGCTCCCCGCTCCGTATCAGCCGCTGCACGTTCGGGCAGTCAGTACTGTGCATCTATTGATAAAATAAAAATAGCCAGGTATATTTATAATAATCATTAAAATATTTATTATACATTCTAACACTCTTTAAAAATGCTAAATTATATTTTATTCAAAAATCGTATTAATTATATGAATAATCTTAATTGCAATCTACAAAATAAACACTTTTAACATACCAATATTCTTGTCACTACTCACAATAGCATTTCCGCTACATCTTTGTCGTTTTTTTGCAGCATTTCCAGTCAGAAATCATACTTCAAAGAAAAAAATGACATATTTTCTATAACAAACGACATTCTTTGAAAATATATATGAAGACTACAACAACATACAATAAAATGTTATTAAAAACAACAAAAGCTATTTTGGTACTTTTTTGAACATACGGCCCTTAGAGTCATACTCAATAGACTAAAGAGGTGGAATTCTTGAGTAAACCAAATGCACCATTGCAGAGAAATACATTTCACGGAATTAGAGACTTTACATTAGCCTCTTCTTGGTAAAGTTCTTAGTTACATAAGCTAATAAGTGCTCAAACTATTTACTAAATCAACTGCTTTGTAAACAATCCTAATTCTTGTACAAAACAAGGTGTAATATGCTTTACATCCCCCAGCAAACCAAAGATTTAAAGGGATAGTAATACTTCGTTTTATCTTTATTTTATTTTGTAGGCAATAAAAAAACATGAAGAACTATATAAGTCTTATCTCTCAAACCTTTATGGTTTAAGAGATATTCACAAGCAAAGTTTCCCCTCCCCGCCCCTTTTACCTAGTGTAAGCCATCTGTTCTCAGATGTGAATCTGGTTGTAAGACCAGACAGATCACAGCAGGGGACAATCTTCTTTATATGAAAACAATGAAAGCCCTACCCCCCTTGACAAGCTTTTCAGGTTTTTCCCTTATCTTAATTGAAGATTGTCCCTCTGTGCAATCTACCTGGGCACCTCCCTTTTGCTTTGGCTGAGCAGTGTTACATCAGTAAAAGGGGCGGGAGGGGGACACTTTGTCATTGAATTACTCCTGAACTACAGCTCTGACAGAACTGAAATAACACTCTCCAAAGTCCAAATACTATGATGATTAATTAGAGCTGTTTTTATTATGAAACATTACTATCCCTTTAAGCCTTTATCCATGAAATCTGAATAGAACCCAAGTCCGTTAAATCGTTACTGAGGATATTCATTCCCCTGTACTGTAGGAAAATCCTCATTTATTATACCTTTTCGAAAAGATGAACTCCCATCTTCAGGTCAGAAGGCTTTGTTAGAAATTCCTTCACACAATTTACTGCCTATCATAAAGTTGCTGTTAGAAATTTCCAATCTATTTGGCAGGAAAAACAATTCGCTTGATAGATCGGCTTATTTGTTTATTATAGTTCCTGGTCAATGGGAATACCGGGTTTATAGTCCAGTTCGTATAAGCTTAATGGCTAGTCTGAGGTCAATAGGAAGAAATGTGGAAAGGAATATAGGCCCATATTTATAAAAGCAAACTGGAGTTATTCTGGGGTAAAACAACTCTGTCATAGGGGACAAATAAAACTTAAATTGAGCTTTTAACCCCATTGAATTCTAGAGAGGTGGAGATTTCTGAGGCATTTAAGTTATGGAAAAGATCTATTCGAGTGCGCTGGAATTTAGGAATTTGTATTTGTCCCCTATAGTGCAATTGGTTTACTACAGAATAACTCCAGGCCTTATTCATGAAGCTACCGTAAAATCTCGGGTATAATACGCACAATTTTACCTCTCTTCACCTTATGTGAAGTGGGGGGTGCGTATTATACCCGAAAGTTTTTTTCACACTTTAAAAAAAAAAAAGTTAGAGATTCCTGCTCCCTCTCTCTCCCTGCGCGATCCGGTGATAAAGTAAAACTTACTTCTTGAGGCTGCACTTCAATATTGTTATGGTGTACCGATATCTGAAAAAAGATCCCTCTCTCCTATCTTCCCTGCGGGAAGCATGTTTGCATCTGCCGCCCGCTTCCTTCAATCGGCTTTCAGGACCTTGAGATCCTCACAGGGCAATACCATTGGAGGAAGGTCCTGAAAACCGATTGAAGGAAGCGGGCGGCAGATGCAATCGTGCCGCCCGCAGGGAAGATGGGAGAGAGGGATCTTTTTCAGATACCGGTACACCATAACAATATTGAAGTACAGCCTCAAAAAGTAAGTCTTACTTTATCACCGGATCGCGCAGGGAGAGGGAGGGAGCTGGAAGCTCTAACTTTTTTTTTTTTTTTAGTAAGGGGAAAACAAGGGTGCGTATTATACATAGGCACTCTTTTTTTCCCCTAAATCTTGGACATAATAAACACCTGCGTATTATACACAGGTGCGTATTATACCTGAGATTTTACAGTAAATAGGTGTGAATCAGGAGGAAAACAACTGCACCATGGGGAGGATGAAAATACCCATTAATTGCAATGGGGATTTGAATGTGTGGTGACCTCTCTAACATTCAGTGAGTTAAAAGCCTCCTTTAAACCAAAAGGAGTTTGCAGAAATGTAATTTCCCCCATGATGCATCACTTTAGCTTGATTAACAGACCCATAGGTGTAAGGTATAAAGGAATAAAAGAGTAAACCAAATACAAGGGAGAAATAAACTCTGTCAAACCCCACACTGATTTAAATGATGTCTTTAACTCTTTCAAGAGAGGTTTGCGGCGCACACACTTCACAATGTGTTGGAGACCTCTTTAGAATTCAAAGTGTTAAAAGCTTCATTAAAAGCCAGTCGAGTCAACAGATGTTTCTGGAGGTTCATTTTTCGTGAACGTTGTTGCACAGGAAGTCTTAATGCTGGTAGAGTGTCTGAGCCCTTTATGCGATAAAGTGGGGGGGGAGCCAACCCTGGTCCTCAAGTGTTACGTACAGTGCACATTTTCTGGATATCTCTGAAAGAGGACAGGTGGACCAATTAAAGTGATTGAGCCGACTATTAGTACACCTGTGCTCCAGCTGGGATATCCTGAAAACATGTACATTTAGTAGCTCTTGAGGACCAGGGTTGGTCACCCCCACACTAAAGCCATCATACATGCCCAGCGGTGTAGATGCATTGGTTTCCATGCCATAGTACAAGTGCAGAAAATGAACTGGATGGCGGACTCGTACATTTCCCCAATGAGAGGTGTATACAGTATGGTAATAACAAAGCAATTCTAGGACATAATAACTGTGTAATATTTATAGAATGAATTTATTGAAAGCTAGAAAACAATGATATAGCTCTCTGGCTTTAGAAAAAAAAGAGCAAAATTTATATTTTTTGTCAAAAAAATAATTCTTACAAGAACTAAAACCAACGTTAACAGTTTGAGTTTTAGAGGGGAGGGGAGTGCAATGTATTGCTTCACAACACATTACAAACCTCTCTGGAACTCATAAACTATGGTTCTCATGGGTCATCTGACACAGCACTGCCAGTGACAACTCACCTCCACTGTACATGGGTTCCCTCAGCAATCCAGTTACTGGGGAGGTGCTCTAGAGATGTGACTGACAGGCAGAACATGCCACCACATCTGCCAAAAATGAGTGGCTGACACCTACATGGATAGAATTGCCTATATGAATGGTCCGAGCAACAGTCTCCTAGGCCGCATTGAAACTGATACATCTTCATTATGTTCACAGTAAATATGTAGGATGTTGTATTGGAGCTCTGGCACATGAGTGGGGTTGCATTCTGGGCAATGGCAGATCAACCGTGAGCAAAACAGGGGAGTCTGAAAAGTGACCATTAATAAAACACTCTTGTTGGTCCTGCAGGGAGAGACTTAAAGATCCCAGTAAGTCTCCAGTCCTGCGCTGTGCTGTTCCCATGGACAACTTGTATCTGGCTTGTAAGCCCAACACAGAGAGTCTATGAGGCTACAGATGACACCTGTGTTGAGAGACACAATCCTCCGAGTTGCTTTCCAGCTGACGGGATCAGTTTCCTAACTTGCTCCAGGAGCTATTTTTGGGCAGCATATCGCAGTCCCAGGCTTTTTACCAAGTCTGTTCCCATAGAAGACGACTTAGTAAAACATTATACTTGCCTTTTAAATTTCTTCTCAGCTTTATCAGAACAATAAGTGGTAATTTATTACTGAAACAGAACTTGTCACCTTTGGTCTTTCCCCATTCTTTTCACAAACAGCTGATAAATCTGATAAATTGAAAGTACATCTCACTCACAAAATCAATCATGTTAAACCACACTGTCTTATCTCTCTGTTTGATGGATGGCCTGCAGAGTATGAAGAAATGTAACTCTGACTTGTGAGTTAATTTGTGAGAAACGGGCGGAAGCTTCCCTTGTCATTTACACTTACGCCTATAACAGCAGCTGGGACACTTATCAGAAGAAATATTATGTTTAGTCATAGCAATGTTTGACAATACTCTATGTTTTTATACATTGTTTCCAAAATTGCAATGGCTTTTTTTTTTTCCTTTCGAATGTGCAGATGTGAGTATACATAATCAAAATAGATGTGCTATCGTCAAGCAAACTGTAATAATCATTGTTCTCTAGCATGGCTCATGGGATAGTGGATGTGCTCTTGTATAACATTCATGTCAGTAAGGGGAAGCAAAGGAACTTGCTAATAAAGTGCCTGTTTTGAGTTACAATGTGTTTATAACTGGACTTGTCTCTCAGGAGGGGTATATGGTTCAAATCCCAAGCCGAGTTACCAATTACCCTCCAAAATGGTATATATATATATATATATATATATATTAATATGGGTCTTGGATAAAAAAAGGGGGAATTTCTTTGTAACAACTGAAAGGAGAGCTTTTACCAATTTATCAGACTTGAAACTGAAACCAGCTAACAGATTACAATAACATTCTAATGCAATTGCAAAATATATGGATATGACTGCTGTCTGAAGGACACCTACCTAGGTTATAAATGTAGTCGTTGATACCTTTATTGGCTAACTAAGCAGATTTAGCCAATAAAGGTATCAATGACTATATTTGCTTCCTGTTTTTCTTTGGCTAACACGGTACCAACTCTCATCTGCTACCTAGGTTAGTCCTGTTAAAGGGATAGTCATAGTTCATTTTATGTTTATTATATATTGTAGAGATTAAAAAATGTAAACAATGATGCAATTCTTATCTCTTAAACCTTTACGGTTTGAGAGATATACCTTTCTAAAGTTACGTCTTCCTGGCAGTTTCACAGAAGTCAGCGCATAGCTGCCGGCTGCAGAATCCGGTCAGAATCCGGTTATTTTCAGCAGAGCTGAAATCGCACTCTTTAGAAATACATACTTCATTGGAATGGTCTACAAAGTGTGATTGCAAACCAAAATGTGAAGTAAGGCAAGTGATACCACATAGCTTACAATGAAAATAGGGCTACACTAGTGCTACTACAGTGATACAATTTAAGTAAAGATACAATAGTGATACCATAGATCTTACAATGGAAATGGGTTATGCTATTAGTGTAGCTTCACTTGGATTGTAGCTTTGTGGAATCATCTATGCAGCTCCATTTCAGTTGTAAGCTCTGTAGTATCACTAGTGGAGCTCCATTTACAGCAGTAAGCAGGAGAGGCAGAGGCCTCCCAACCCAGACAAATGACCAGTCCAGAGGCCAATTCCCCCTTTGCCCCCCCTCCCACCCCTTTCCCTTCGTCACGCTGCCTCTCTGTCTGGAACGAATGTACAGCAGTGAGGGACAATCTTCAGTAAGCAAAGGAAATGCCTGCCCTCCATCAAGGAGGGAAGGATTTTCCCTATACTTAGTGAATGAAGATTGTCCCTCACTGAGCTCTGTTCGGTCCCAAGGCCAGATTACAGCTCTAAGAGGAGTGTCATGCGAAGGCATGATTTATCCTGTGCAAGCTTTATGTACACTTTTTCTGTTTATTTTTGTATGTTATTTATACCAGTGTACCAGTCCTAGGGAATAAACTGAATGAGCAGATAACAATCACCAGAACAGGACTTAGGGGTCATAAAAGGTATTGGGCCCCCTGCGTTGATGGGGTTATCCAGGGGACAGCCACATAATGTGAAATAGGGAGAACATGTGCATATAGCAAACTGCCAGGCCAAACCTCCCCCCAGGTAACACCCAGGGGGTTTGGCCTCTTAGAAGCAACTGTGGACTCTTATTTAATATGGGTCTTGGATAAAAAAGGGAGAATTTCTTTGTAACAACTGAAAGGAGAGCTTTTACCATCTGAAGCTCCCATAAGGACTCTTAATATATCAGTAATTGTATACAGGGATTTCTTGTGTTTCTCCCATTTTATTTTATGGACTGTTTGCCAATGTGTAATCTTTATTTCTGTATTTGTCTCTGTTCTCTAATATGAACTCATAACTCTGTCTGATTATTAAGGTGATTTTATACTGTAATCTGTTGTGTTTGGGGTAAACTAAGACGCCCAGATATAAAGTCTTGGTGGTGGCAGCAAATTGTAGTACTGGGGAGATAGTGCAGGAGGGATTTCAGGGGTTAATTTGGTGGTTGCTAGGAATAGTAACAGGGAACCAGGGATCTGGTATTGTTAACCCTTTCACTCCCACACTCTCACCACTGTCTCAGCAGGGCCTATAGCCCTCGCTTGTGACAAGGAGAAGGCCATAAGGGGCGGAAGGTGGATCCTTTTGTCTTGAATAGCATTTGAACTACAGCACTGTAAGTAACTATATATAGTGAAACATGTTAAAGGGATAGTAATACTTAAATGTAACTATACTACATCTTGTAACCCTTAAAATACAGTGCCATCTCTCAAACCTTTATAGTTTGAGAGATATTCACTTTCAAAGATCCCCCCTCCCTGACGTCAGCAATCTAGTTGACTGCAGAGGAATCCTGTCCCTGAATAAGCGGAGGCTCTTCAGCAGAGCCAAGACAGCTTTATTAAAGAAGAAATCCTTCACTGGAACGGTCTACAAAGTGTGCTTACAAGCACAGTTTGTAGAACATCCCAGTGAAGGATTTCTTCTTCAATAACGCGATCTTGGCTCTGCTTAAGAGCCTCCGCCGGTCCCGGGATCGGAGTCCCCTGCAGTCAACTAGAATGTCCCATTTGAGAGATGGCACTGGGGGCATTTAGTTTATTTTTTTAAGGACTACAAGATGCAGTATAGTTAAATTTAAGTATTACTATCCCTTTAAATAAATTTGTAAATAATACTCTGAGCTAAACTTTAATTCAGGTATTACTATCCCTTTAAGTAGACTCATGCACTCTGCTTGCTTCATTAAAAAAAAAAACTGCCAGCATCTATTATGTCTGCCTCCATAAATGACATCCACAACTGACATAAAATGTTATCTCTTGAACAAAGGCACAGAGGTTAAATTCATAGAGGCCACTAGGATTTTCTGTCCATAGAAAGGAAAGTGGGGTTACTATATGGAGGTTTCAGCGCTCCTTCAATGTTTATATTTCAAAAGAAATTCTGCATATAAAAACTTAAAAACATAGAAATGTATAAGGAAACCTATTTTAGGATTGTGTTAAACAAAGAAGTGACATGAGAAATAAATCATATCACATAGAAGTAGAAAGTTTTAATCCCCTGGAGACATAATGGCGCCACTGAACATTTGCATGACTCCACCATCGCTATGTTTATAAGAAAATAGGTCAGGACCAAGATGCACTAAGGGGTGAAAGTATGGCGATGTTTGTCTGGTGATGTTTGGCGAGCACATCGCCTTGGTGATGGAGACACACACTGCCATATGCACTAAGAATTAACCCTTTGAGTGCCATGGGGGTACGCAATGTGTTGCGTATCCCTCTGGCACTCAATGGGTTAACATAGGTTGACCAGACTATGCAATGAAAACCTCTACCTGAAATAATTGACATAAATGGGCACTAACAACAACAACTGTATAGAGGAAAATAAGATGGCTGCTGCCCAGTGAAGCAACCATCTTCCCTATTCGGTGGATAAGCTCTCTGCCTCCACTTAGATGGTTCCTGCATGAAGGGAGGGAGGGTGATTATATTCCCTTTTGCATGCAGGATTGTCAAAACGAAACCCTCCCTCACACAGCGTCAGCAGTCCAACAGTCCTGAAGTCTGAGCGCATCTTCTCTGCTTTCCCACTTGCTCATTGAGGTAGGGGAGAGGACACCTTGTGACTTCAGCACCACAAACAGAATCAGTAGATGTATACGGTACCTCTCGCTATGCATGTTCAAAAACACCAATTTGAAAATAAAATCAAAAATAGATTAATCTCTATTCTTGATTTTATTTTCATTTTGATGTTTTGGATTTTATTTATGTATTTGTTCTTTTCTGTACATATATATACTAACACTAATTAAGGAGTTGTGAACTTTGACAGCAAATAAACACACCCACATGTATAGGACAATGGCTCATTAACCTGTGTTTCCATATGGAAATGAGCCATTTGAATGTGTTAGCCAATAAATGTAAACCTGTCAAAGGCATGGTAGATTCATGGAGATGATGGCAGATTGGTGGCGAATTGACGGGAATATGATGGCAAATACATGTTCGTGCATATTGGCGATTTGTCTTCGACACAAATCCAACACAACCATCAGCATCCCGAGCCCTTATTGACCTTTAGTGCATCTCTGCCCAGTTCTGTGGCAATCAACACACCATAGGGGAAGATAAACATTCCCATCGAATTGAATAAAGCTGAATGCACGAGGTCTCCAAGTCACTGGAACACTCAAGGTGGCAATCAACACACCATAGGGGAAGATAAGCATTCCCATCGATTTAAATAAAGCTGAATGCACGAGGTCTCCAAGTGACTGGAATACTCAAGGGGTTTTAGGATTCATTTACATTTATATGAATTTTGGGGATCTTTATTTGTCCCTTATCAGGGACATGTTTCCCAATATGCAAAGTAGGCAAATACCTAGAGCTCGAAACCTTCTGGAGTGCCTCAGCTCTGCTGACCACACCCACATTCTGAATTGTGGGTGTGGCCAGAACAATCTCAGTGTCCCTGCACCAGATTTATACCCCTTTAAAAGCTATTGTTTAACCCACTGATTTCTGGCATGCAAAAGGTTAAAGCTTTTTTCACCCTTGCTTGTTATAATCCAAGGGTATCTTTTGACCAGGAAACAGTGGATGTGCTGATCGTGTGGGGTGTGGCCATGTGTGAAGCTAAGAGTGCCTCGATTGCCTTACCTAGGGTCTCCTGGGATATAACCCTTTGAGTGCCAGAGGGGTACGCAATGCATTGCAAAGTACCCTTATGGCACTCAAAAGGGATAAATCCTGCCCTGTTCCCTATGGCACAGTTGGTTTGCCCCAGAATTACTCTACTTTTCTTTTGAACATAGGGCCATCCTATATAATAATTTGCTAAGGATGTTTGTCAGAAGCCGTCATGCAAAGTAGAAACGGCTGTGCTCTCTGCAGTCATGCGCAGCAGAGACTGCCCGCGCTGCGGCTGATACAGAGTGGGGCGCTCCAAATTCAGACCGGAGTCCTCTCTGTGCACCTTCCTGGGACCAACGCAGTCCCAGAAAGGTGCGCAGAGAGGATTCCGGTGCGTGCAGTCTCTACTGTGCATGACTACAGCAGTGGCACTGTGGCCAGTGTAAACGGGCTTTTCAACTAGTATAAGATATTAAAATACAATAACTGACAACTGACTCCAACAACAAAGGAATGATTACAGCAGAGCTAACCCCAGTTTAAATTTGTATTGCATTTAAAACTTAAAGGTGTTGCAAACCTTTATTATGAAAAAAAATATATGTTTAACCCTTGCAATGCACTGCAAACCCCTCTGGCACTCAAATGGTTAAGGCTTTTGTTCTTATCTTCAATTAGTCTTGTATGTCATGTTCATGGAGACAGACAGTTGATGGCAGTTTATTCAGATTGAAGCACACATGCCTGTTTAACCCTTTAAGGGCCAGAGGGGTGTGCAGTACATTGTGAAGAAAAACATTGCACAGCATTCTGGTCCTTAAAAGGTTAAGATTGCCATGTGAAGTGAGCAAAATCTGTGGTCTTGAGGTCACCTTAGCAACTGTTATGTTGGTCTCCGTGGACATGATATCCAGGACTGACTGAAGATTTTATGGCAAAATCCACAAGGGCCACTAGGATTTTCTTGCCATAGTGAGGTGAGTTAGGGGTCATTAGTAGGAGGTCTTAGTTCTCTTTTAACCATCTCTGCACTCGATGGGTTAAATAGGACAGCAATAATAACAATAGGAGGGATACATTTTAATAAGTATCAGTATATGAATATATGACAAAAATAATAATACTTATTCGTATATTATTTATAAGACATCTCCTCCATAAAATAAACATCACCATGTGAACACAGTGCTCCTTCACATGAAATATGTTATAAATATTTAATGTTACATTAATAACCCTCAAAACTCAAAATATAAAGGTGCACATATCAGCAGATGAGATCCAAAACAGGGGAGGACAAAAATACAGAAAATCATTAGGAGCCAGCTGGGAGATATAGAAGCCTGTGAAGGGAACCAACTGGGAGACCTAGGAGCCTGTGAAGGGAACCAACGGAGAGACCTAGAAGCCTGTGAAGGGAACCAGCTGGGAGATATAGAAGCCTGTAAACGGAAACAACGGGGAGACCTAGGAGCCTGTGAAGGGAACCAACTGGGAGACTTAGGAGCCTGTGAAGGGAACTAACTGGGAGACTTAGGAGCCTGAGAAGGGAACCAACTGGGAGACTTAGGAGCTTATAAAGTGAACCAATTGGGAGACTCAGGAGCCTATGAAGTGAACCAACTGGGAGACTTAGGAGCCTGTGAAGGGAACCAAATTGGAGATATAAAAGTCTGAGAAGGGAACCGACTGGGAAATGTAGGAGCCTTAGGAGCCTGTAGAGACATATTAGGAGCCCTGGCTCCAAGATCCTTGGTGTGTTACCATCCCTAATCCAAACAGTTATAGGAACATGAATATTGATGATATATAAGAGCCGTGTCCTCTGCCCATTTTCCTGTCTAATAAAATCTTGCATATATCTCAAAGTAGACATGTCTGTCCCAGGAACAACTGAACTACCTTATTATTACATAATTTATTGAGCTCACCGTGATTTTATATATATATATGTATGATGATAAGTTCTTTACTGAATTAACACTACATTTTCAGAACAAGATTTCGACCTCCCTTTACCAAGTCCTGAAAACTGCATGTCATGGCTCTCTCTCTCTCTCTCTCTCTCTCTCTCTCTCTGTATATATATATATATATATATATATATATATATATATATATAATTAGTTTTGTTGGTTTTTTTTTGTTTTTTATTTATTTTTTTGGGGGGGGGCTAAAACCCAAATGTTATCTTGAGTAATCCAACTGCACCATAAGGGGCAATAAAGTGTTCCATTGACTTAAATGGCTTTTTAAGCCCCTTGAATGATATAGAGTGGTGTTAGTAAGCATGTCTACAAATATACATTTGAAACTCAATATTCACATTTTAATCAAAGTCTTTTTGAAAACCAGGGGCACCCTACATGTGGCAACCCTGACCTGTAAATTATTGGGCTAAAAATGTCCTGGATCCTTGTAAAAACATGTCTGCCTCTATGGACATGATTTCCAGTAACTAATTAAAGATGCACTTTGGAAAACCAATTCATTATATTAAAATTATTATTATGACTTTCTGCCCTGATCATGCCAAGTGGGGGCTTATTGTTGGAAAATTCTAGCGTTCTTTTAACCCTTTGAGTGCCAGGGAGGTATCCAACGCATTGCAAAGCAATGCGTTGGATACCTCTCTGGCCCTCAAAGGGTTAATACCCCTTTGGACTGTTATAGTTAAGATGTAGTAATATAATAGCAGCACATAAAAAATAAAGTTTTATCCATTGCCTTATCTGGTACTAAGAGAACAATAACACTATCATAAGATAAACTCTTACATAATCACTTGGTATATTTCTTTCCCAGCCAGCTGTGGATGGTAAATTGAGAAAAGACACTGGTAGTACTAGGATTACACAGAGCCAGATACAATTGCAGACATTCAGCAAAGAGAGGAAACAGTGTCCTGTTACAGTGACAAAGATATCAAGGAAAAATAAGTGCCCTGGTGGTTAGGTTACTGGTTTGATGCCAGATCATTGTGTATTCAGCAAGTCACTATGTTTTCCTCTTGTTAGCCACTTGGGAAGGGGAAGAAGATCTTAGTGTCGCTGTATTATTCTGTCAAGCATGTGTGGTCATTTTGTTTGACAGGCAGAAAGCTTTTCTTTTCAGTAATTGACCTAAAGTGTATAAAATAAGTTAACCCCTTGAGTGCCAGAGGGGTTAGAAGCAGAAGAACCACCCTATATAAAGTCACCCCCCAATTATTAGGCCTATGGCGACTATCTTCTTAATAGTGTTATTATCTCACAGAAGTAGCCGGTACTGAAGTAATTCTTATTCTTTGGAGACTGACGGCCAGGCTTCTTGCTTTAGAGCCGTCTGACCCGTCAGTCCCTTCCGGTGGCACCATGCAATGCCTCCTAGAGGAGACCAGGACGGACAGTGCAGGCGCACATACGTCTCTAAGACAAGATGTCTGCGTGCAATCCTGGCTTCCGGTCTCCAAAGAATGAGGATTACTTCAGTACCGGCTACTTGTGTGAGATAATAGCACTATTAAGAAGATAGTCGCCATAGGCCTAATTATTGGAGGGTAACTTTATATACGGTGGTAGTTCTGCTTTTAAAGGTTAAATGGATCTATGGGCCACATGCACAAAGGGAGGAGAAATTCCAGAGCAACACAATAGCACCATATGGACAAATTAAACATTCCCCAAATTCGCATTAAAATGCGTCTTTTAAACCCTTCTTTGCTTGCAGATGATATACAACTATGGCTTATCAAATACATTCTGAACCAACATCCGGCCCTCAGGCCAAAAAATTGCCCACCCCTGCTTGGATGCATAGTAGATGTGGATGCTTTGTTCATAAGCCATCATGTAGAAACCTTGAATTTTTTGGACACTTTCAATTTTTGTTTGTGGCCAAGTCCACAGGTGGCGCTGTTGCTTTTTCTGTGTATAAAGAATTTTAGATGCCTGCAATATGAGCATTCTTGCATTACTCAGCAGGAAAAGGCCAACAAAGTTTTATGTTTATAAGGCCAACAAAACCCCCCAAAAATGATCCTTTATAATAATTTGCTATGATGTTTGTCAGAAGCCATCATGTGCAGTGCAGACTGTGTGCGTTCGGCAGTCTCTACTGCGCATGACTGCATCGCATGAGTGAGGCCACGCAAGACTGCATTGAGTGGAGCAGTGAGGTAGCGGCCGCTTAACACTTTGAGTGCCAGAGGGGTACAAAGCAATGCATTGCATACCCCTCTGCCACTCAAAGGGTTAACATCACCTGGACCTTGGCCCGTGTACACAGGCTTTTACACTAGTATGTTTTTTACAATAAAATTGCAGTCTATACTTTTGGGTTAACCCTTTGAATGCCAGAAGTGTATTAAGATTCCACGTGAGTTATTGTTGCCTTGTGCTCAGTTTGCTATTGCTTGGAGTAGTGTAATTTATACTTTATTGCTATTAGGAATAAACGTATTTGAATTAGTGAGACTGAATCATTTTGAATTTGCTTTTGTGGAAATGCTACACTTTCATGACTATACTATTAACAGCATACATGACTAAGCTGCAACGCCCTATGTAACCCAAACCAAAACATAATGAACAAAGCAAACAACAAGTTGGAGGTAAGCACTCGTGGGTGACATAGTTAATTGGCTACCAAAACCAGCCTTCTAAGATACAAACATACATCCCCATACAACAAAGTAATTAACCCCATACAATAAAGTGTCCCTCTTTGAGACCCAAATCGCTCTGTCCCTCTTTCTCACCCTGGTGATCAGACTGTGTGGTGTGTATATAAATTTATCACATTGCTCCAGAGCAATAATACTCACATTAATGTTTAGTTAAAGGGATAGTAATGTTTCATAATAAAAGCAGCTCCAATTAATCTTCATAGTATTTGTTATTTCAATACTGTCAGAGTTGTAGTTCAAGAGTAATTGAATGATAAAGTATCCCCCTCCCACCCCTTTTACTTATGTAACACTGCTCACCTCAGAGCAGCAAGATGGATCAAAGCAAGGGACAATCTTCAGTGAGCATAAACAAAAACCTGAAAAACCTGTCAAGGAGGGCAGGGTTTTCCTTATGCTCACAGTAAGAAGATTGGGGAGAGATTTATAAAAGTAGAGCTAATGGAAAATGTTAATGTTAAAATGGCTGTAAGATTGTCTCTTTTAGTTATTACAGGCAGTTTAGCAGGACATAATGCAGTGTAGTACGCTTTTTATAAAATAGAGTAAGAAAGTTTGTAAAAAGTGGCTCAGTGAATTTATAAAGAAATGTTGCTTTTTGCGACAGTCTAGTGACAGAATTTTTACCAAATATTTAAGGCCATGGCTGACCTGTCTCCATATTTATAAATATAACTAGAATACTTTATAAATACCAACACTCAAAATAAGGAATAAGGACATTTTAAGGATTCGTTCACGAACAAGAACACTTTTTATAAACCTCGCCCATTGTCTCTTGCTGTGACCTGTCTGGTCCCAGGATCAGATTCCACATCTGAGGGGAGGTGGCTTACACTAGGTGAAAAGTGCAAGAGGGGGATAATTTATGATTCAATTAGTCTTGAACTACAACTCTGGCAGTATTGAAATAACACTCTCCATGACCCAAACACTATGAAGATTAATTGGAGCTGTTGTTTTTGGGAAACATTACTATCCCTTTAAACTAAATAAAATACTTTGGTCTTGCTTTAAATCATTTATTCAGCTACACGAGAGATGTCAATAGGTCATGAAGTAACTGGAAAAATTATCAGCAATGCCTTGCCCACCAGACATGCCCCAGCAATACCACTTAAAACAAAAGCGATCCTCTTTGGCCTCTTTGGAATGTTGGGAGTATGTGGTGCACACGCAACCCATGCCTGTCACCTGTGTGTGAGCATGTATGGCTGAACGGATAAGGCTGCCATACCATTTCCAGATGGGCCGCAATTACCAGAAGGCTGGCCTTAGGCAAGATCTAACCCGCAGTAACAATTTTATTGCAAACGTCCAAAACATAAATACAAGAATTTACTCTAAATACTAACAAATAAATACAACACAACAGAAGTAAACCAGACATGACCCAACTATAAAGCATCTGAAAGAGAGAAAAACAAATGAGTTAGCCAACCTCAAACCCCAGAAAACTTAAGGGAGGGTGGGGGAGAGGGCCCTCTGTTTGAGTCACAGGTCATTCTTTTGTCTTGTAGGAAAATTACAATTTACACTTTCATGAAACATATCTGTGTTGACTTGGACAGTAGGCATAGAGCAGCAAGGTTATTCACTTCTAGATGAGTGCTGGTACATCTTTCAATGGTTTAATCCTTTAAAGGGATGGTAATGTTTCACAATAAAAGCATTTTCAATTATCTTCATAGTATTTGGGCCATGGAGAGTGTTATTTCAATACTGTCAAGAGTTTTAGTTCAAGAGTAATTGAATGATAAAGTTTCCCCCTCCCGCCCCTTTTGCTTATGAAACACTGCTCACCTCAGAGCAGCAAGCCTGTCCGGATGGATCACACAGAGGGACAATCTTCAGTGATCATAAGGAGAAATCTGAAAAACCTGTCAAGAAGGCAGGGTTTTCCTTATACTCACAGTAAGAAGATTGTCCCATACTGCAACCTGCCTGGTCCCAGATTCCACATCTGAGGGGAGGCGGCTTACACTAGGTAATTACTCTTGAACTACAACTCTCTACATGGCCCAAATACTATGAATATTAATTAAAGCTGCTTTTTTTGTGAAACATTACTCTATCCCTTTAACGTCTGAAGCAGATCAAGTGCATTATAGGGAGTAAATAAAAATTTAAAATGATCTGAATGAAGACCAGAAGACACTTAAAGGGGGTATATCATCTCTATATAACTTACCCTAAATAGGTTATATATAGCAAATATGACTAAAAGTGTTTTAATTTTTTTATGCTTTATTTGGGCTAAGTTGAAGTTATAAAGTGTGCCCTGCAGCTACTTCCGCATTGACTGCGGTTACCTGCTCTGTAACTGCAGTGTGTCACTCTGTCTCTGCTCCCCTCCCTCTATCCAGCCTTCTCAGATGGTGGAGGCTTTCTGTCTGTAAGATGGAGCACTCCCATTGGCAGAGATCAATCTCTGCCAATGAGAGAGCTCCAGCTTACAGGCAGAAAGCCTCTATCATTGGAGGAGGCTGGATAGAGGGAGGGGAGCAGAGGCAGAGTGACACACTGCGGTTACAGAGCTGGTAACCACAGTCTATGCGGAAGTAGCTGCAGGGCACACTTTATAACTTCAACTTAGCCCAAATAAAGCATAAAAAATGAAAACACTTATAGTCATATCCTGTATACTAATATGCTAGGATGTTTGTCAGAAGCAGTCATGCACAGTAGAGACTGCGCGTTAAGGCAGTCTCTAGTGCGCATGACTGCATCTCGTGAGTGAGACGACGCAAGACTGCATCGCGTGGAGCAGTGAGGTAGCGGCCGCTTAACCCTTTGAGTGCCAGAGAGGTGCCAGAGAGGTATGCAACGCATTGCAAATCAAAGGGTTAACATTACCTGGACTTTGGCCCGTGTACACGGGCTTTTACATTAGTTTGATAAATAACCTATTTAGGGTAAATTATATAGAGGTGATACATCCCATTTAAAATCCCTAAAACATGGAGGCTGAAATGCTGCAACAATTTTTCTTATTGTAGTTATAAATAGATGATTAACCCCTTCCTGACAATGAACGTACATGTATGTCCCGCAGAAACTGTCAATTAGTGACCGAGGACGTACATGTACATCCCAGAAGTCCCGGTCCCCGCACGGAAAAAAAATTTCCTAGCCGGGCGTCAAGTGACGGCCGTGTGTGTGCGCGGATGGTCACTAAGGGGTTAACAGGTAGAATTTTATCCACATCACTCCAAATTTGCAAAGAAAAAAGAAGCAATTCTAGGGCAAACCATAGGGGTAAGATTAAACTACCCTAACCCTTTGAGTGCCAGTGATTGCCTCCAACATATTCCACTGCAACGCTCTGGATATCTCTCTGGCACTCAAAGGGTTAACTGGGGCTTTTGACCCATTGAATGCTAGAGAACATTCACTATGTAGTGGAGACCTTTCACGCATTCACAAGGTTAAAGGGATAGTCATACTTAAAATGTAAAAAAAAATGTTTTAGGGTTTATCCCCCTGAGTAACACAAGGGTACTTCCACTGCTGAAAAGTGTTTTATTCAAAAGTTATTACGCTCAAACTTGAATTTTTTAGGTACAATATCACAGTGGTCTCAAACTGTACAGTGGCGCTGTTGCTACACCATCCTATGGAGATTTATGGTCCCGGGACTGTTATGACTGTTGTAATACATTGAGCTCTTCTGTAGAAAGTAGGTGGAATGAAACATCCTCACACACCTGAGTGTATGATGGTTATTGATGGACAAAGAAATGACGATGCAAGCAGCATGATGGCTGCTCGACTGACATAACCAAAAGAGAATAGGAAGAGCAGTTAGAAATGTAAAGTCTAAAGTCACCCTAAGATAAATGTATTTAATTTTAAAGATAACTGAAAACCACCTGTATATTGTGCTAGCTATTTATCTATAACTAGTGTAAAAGCCCGTGTACGCGGGCCAAGGTCCAGGTAATGTTAAGAGGACGCTACCTCACTGCTCCACGCGATGCAGTCTTGCGTCGGCTGACTCACACGATGCAATCATACACAGTAGAAAATGCCCAAATGCGGGCATGACTGCATCGTGACAAACATTCTAGTGAATTATTATATAGGATAATATAGTTTCTGAGAAATTATCCTGTGTAGCACTTTGTGCACTTTCTGCGCTGGACTAAAATAACCCCACTCTTGGCTATTAGTGAATATATGCAAAGCTCACACACTGGAGACCACTAACAGAACAGTCTGATCTCGGTTTATCCTTAAACAGAATTAGTATACTGTGCAGGGAATTAGCACACTATGCCACCAACACAAAAACATTCATTTCTCAAAAGCTATTTTGCTGTGCAGTCAGTAAGTATTCTGACAGTCACACACGTTTTGATGTTTTGGCTCTGTACCTGTACATTGGATTAAAAATGAAGCAATAACATCACTAAACTCTGTGTATCTTCCCTAGTAATGCTCTGCCTGGCCTATACTGTAGCCAAAAAGCAGTGTAATTTACATTCACAAGCACATATGATGGGGCATTATGTGTTAAGATAAGGTGGATCAAGTCTGTGACAAAGCAAAATAAAAAACAAAGAAACATTCCAAAAATTGTCAAAGATGTAACCCTTTGAGTGCCAAAGGAGATAAAAGGGGCTTTGATCGCCTTCAAAGCTAGAAAGGTTGCATTGCACACCCTTTGGCACTCAAAGGTTAAAATTATATTAGGTTTCCTTTTTGACATATTCCACAAATCAATTCATTAGAATGTATAAACGATGAATACACTTGTATGTATTCTTATGGATGGGGCCAGATTTCCTAGTTCCACTCATAAAAACACACACACACACAGGACAAGTCTTAGAAGTTATACACTAGGAGTGAAAATGTGGCAATAAAGAAGAGATGACCTCTCCAGGGATATCACTTATCCAATGCCTATATTATTCTATGGAGCCAATGCACTAAGATCTCTCAAGTTGCAGAAATCTTAGTGCGTAGGTTCCGTAGTATTATAAAGGATTTGGTGAAGTTACCTCCACTTTATCACCTTTTCATCACACCTTAGTGCATCTCTCCCCCCTTAATAAGATGCTGGTCACGTGAAGGTGTTTTCAGCCAGTAACTAAAGCAGTTCCCCAGATCCACTGATTAGAGAAGTTACACAGGACTTGTGAGAGTTGTCTCATCTTTTGTTAGACTTGAGACGAGTTCCCTCTGCTGATAAATGTTATGAAGGATACAGAGCAATGAGTGCCCTTACTCTGCACGTTGTATATAATATACAGGAGGGATAGATGTTTCTAGCTCCCTTCAGTCATTTCTGCTGACGTTTCAGAATATGAAATATTAAAATTACATTCACTATCAATTTAAGGCCAGCTTCCACTAACAGATGCTTCAGCAGAAATTAATTTCTAAAGAAACCTGAATCATTGTAATCACATTCAACTCCATTACAACTTGCAATACGTAACAGTACAATTTGCCACTGATCCTTATGACATTGAACAGGTCCTTCAAAACTTTTAATTTCAATGTTGATATCCAAATTGGTTTCAATATCCAAATTAGTAAATCAAAAGAACTCGTTTAAACATCATAAATTAAAACTATTTAATATTATGGTATGAGACAATATACATGGACCTTTACGTCCTTCATAGCCGCTGAATATAACTCACGTATTTGAACTGGGAAAAAAAACATCAATCTCTTTGGATACTATAAGCATTGCTTCTCAGTGTGTAGGAAACATCTCTATGGTTCAAGTGGTTACATGAGCTGTTACGCCTTACTGTGAAAAACATATACTGTAAAGCAGAGCTGCCTCATTTGAAAGTTATTACATTCCAAAATACTCTCTGTTTTTAATTAACTTTTTAACAACAGTGCCATCTGGTGTCCAGACAGTTATCCACTCTACGAGAGAGGTAAATCACTGGTTACAGTTCTCCAAAGGATGCAATAGTAATAGCCCCACAATTTTGTGACTGTTTAAACTGATATAACAGTTGAATAAATTAACCCTTTGAGTGCAAGAGGGGTACGCAACACATTGCAAATCAATGCGTTGCGTACCCCTCTGGCACTCAGAGAGTTAAAGAATAACCACCAGCAGTGGGAGAACCATTGTTGGACTAATCAGGACAAGTCTTACAATATATATTTTGTAATAAAATTATATTCATCCTTTAACCCTTTGAGTGCCAGAGAAGTAGGTGAGCCCCTTTGGCACCCAAGGGGTTAAAGGGATAGTAATGGCAGAATAAAAATGCAGCTCTGATTGGTCATGAGGATCATGTAGTGTTGTATTTCAATATTCTATGTTTTGTAGTTTAAGAGTAAATCAGTTCTAAAGGCTACCCCTCCCTCCCCTCCCCTCTCTGAGCCGCCCGGATGGAGCCCAGCAAAGACAAGGGGATAGGGTTCTCCTTATACTCAGTGGATAAAGATTGTCCCTAGCTGCGCTCTGTCCGGTCCCACAATTCCTCATCTGAGAGGAGGCGGCTAAGGGTAGGTAAAAGGGATGGGAGGGAATCCTTTAGAACTGATTTACGCTTGAACTACAAAACATAAACTATTGGAATGCAGTGCTATAAAATCCTCATTTTATTAGGATCAATTGGAGCTGCATTTTTATTCTGCCATTACTATTCCTTTAAGTCCAATGATATATTATCTGATAATACTTTTTGGATTACTCATCAAAATAATTTCAGTTCATGTATCATTGCTGTTTACAGAGAAATAAGCCTCACACGTGGCCCATATTTATACAAGCAAACTGGAGTTATTCAGCTGAAGTAAACGAACTACACCATAGGGGACAAATACAAATTTCAGTTAAATTAAACTAGGTGTTTAACCACTTGAATTCTAGAGCATTGGAGAACTCTCTAGCATTCAAGGGGTTAAAAAGCTCTATTCAAGTGCATGGGAATTTAGGAGTTTGTATTTTGTCCCCTATGGTGCAGTTGGTTTAGTCCAAAATAACTCCAGTATTAATAAATATGGGCCACAGCGCTTGGCATGCTTCTAGCAACATTTGGACAATTTCTGGCATTACATAAAAACTAACTTTGCAAAACAACACATTTTGTTTTAAATTATATAAATACACAAGATAGTAAGCAACCATTAATTACAGCGCCATAATACAATACTGACGTCCTAGCTGAAACCGCAAATGAACATTCTCAACATAAGAATATACCAATGCCTCTTGCTTCAACCATCATGTCCAGTTTTCAGAACTTAAGGCCTTATTTATCAAGTTAACCCTTTGAGTGGCAAAGGCGTGTTGAACGCATTGCAGATCAATGCGTACAATATCCTCTTGGCACTCAAATGGTTTAGGTGGTGCAATTCTAGAGCAAACAAACTGCACCATAGGTGGGAAATAAACATTCTCTTCAATTTAAATGGGGCATTTGAGTGCCAGAAGCATTGCAGAGCAATGCGTTCCATACCCCTCTGGCACTCAAAGGGTTAAGCTCTTCAAGGTTAGAGAGGTCTCCAATGCATTGCTTTGTAAAAAGCTGGGGCCTCTCTAACATTTAAGGGGTTAAAAGCCCAATTTAAATGATGAACATGCAATATTTTCCTTTAAAGGGATAACAATACTTAGAATGTAAAAAAATATGTTGTAGGGTTTATCCCCGTGAGTAAAACAAGGGTACTTCCACTGCTGAAAAGTGTTTTATTCAAAAGTCATTACTGCTCAAAGTTGAATATTTTAGGTGCAATATCACAGTGGCCTGAAATTGTACACTGGCACTGTTGCTACACCATCCTATGGAGATTTATGGCCCTGGGACCAAAGCTGTCCAGAGGAAGGTGTAGCAACAGCGCCACTGTAAAATTTCAGGCCACTGTGATATTGCACCTAAAAAAATTCAAGTTTGAGCTATAATAACTTTTGAATAAAACATCTTTCAGTAGTGGGAGTACTCTTGTTTTACTCAGGGGGGTAAACCCTACAACAAATTTGTTTTTACATTTTAAGTATTACTGTCCCTTTAAAGGAGCAGTAAAGTTTTGTTTATGAATAACTATACATTGCACAGCTTTTCCTGTGTAAAACAAGGGCACTCCCACTGCAGTCAGTTGTTTGATTCAAAAATGTAAAAAAAAGACAGGTTTAAACTGTAATAACTCTGGAAATATGCATCTCTCAGCAGTGGGAGTACATTTATTTTACTCAGCAGGAAACACCCTATAATGTATATTTTTTTCTAAAAAAGGTTTTCTGCTCCTTTAAATGTTCCAGAACTGCACCTGTAATGCTTCATATGGAAAATATACATATTGCAGGGTATGTCTTGCTGAGCAAAACAAGGACACTTCCACTGCTGAGAGGTGTTTTATTCAAATGTTTTTGAAGGTCAAACTTGTATTTTTTTGGGTGCAGTAATTCCGTGGCCTGAAAGTTTACAGTGTTGCTGTTGCTACAGCAGTGTATGGACAGCTCTGGTCAGTTGACTAAAAACTTGCATTGGGTGGCATAGCAACAGCGCCACTGTAAAATGTCAGGCCATTGAGATACTGCACCCCAAAAATGTAAGTTTGAGCTGCAATAACGATGGAATAATACACCTCTCAGTAATTGGGGTACATTTGTTTTATTCTACAGGAAAACCCCAGCAATTCATAACTATATATATATTTTTTTCCCCATTAAACATTATAATCTCCTTATTTTGAGGAAAAAAGCCCTTGACCTCAGAATAGAAACATCACAAAAATATGATGCTCGACTTACAGGCCTCATATACAAAAGCAGAGCAACTCTGCAACATACCAAATGCACCACAGGGGAGCACTACAGTCTCCCAAATCTCCCATTGATTTAAATGGGGTTTTAAATCCTTCAGTGCCCTCTAGCGTTACAAGGCATTAAAAGTACCATTTAAATCAATGGGAATATGTGTTCCTAAGGTTGTGGTTGATATGTCTCAAAATTGCTCCTCTTTTATTATATGAATGGCCACTGGCTTTTTCATACTGTTGAGACAAGGTATAGTTGATTTTAATTTTTGCCCAGTAGTCCAAAATATCGGCCCACAATGGCCATACCTGGGAACGTTTATTTGTGGAGTCCTCTCTGATGCTGCTGGGGAGTATAATTGCCGCAAATCGTGGCAAAAAAGGGGGTAGGGTTTACCCGTGAGTGGGAGTGTGCTTTCCAGGGCATCACACAAGTATGCAGGAAGTGAGAGGAACTGGGTGGGGAAGGAGGAAAAGTCAGAGGAAGTGGATTGGACGGAGCAGAAGTGGGCAGGATTTTGAAGAACACTCCCCACGTCCACAGAATCAGCCTCTGCCCCGAAGAACCAGTAATGCACTCTCAAAACAGGGGCAAATCCAGAGAGTTCCCCGGTATGACAATGGCACATAAAAAAAATAGGGCAGTGAAACTAACTATTACAAAAAAGCCTTTACTTTGATAATCAAAGGCCTTCACAGTATTAAATAGAACAGATTTGCAGCTCCTGCAGCAGTCTGAATGCTGGGCCGTCTTTATGTATTGCCTAGTGTTCTAGCACTTATAAAAACAAACTGATTCTCTGGGCTCCTTCTGAGATGGGAGCATTCAGGTTACTTTTCAGCCTTTTCTCTCAGTTATGCTAATCTCTGGACCGTGAGACAACAAATGAAATATGTCCATCTGAATTGCTTATTTTAAAAAAATCCCTTTTACTCTGGAGCCCTTTTAGCAGCGGTTTAAGCAGTCATTCAATAAAGTAAATGGGCCAGAATTCCATACAGATAAGGCTCATTATTAACACTGCCATGTGCAGAAATCTGTAGCAGCAGCAGAAGAAAGAATTATACTATGGGCTGTCTGTACAAAGCAATGGGGAGTAATTCTGGGGCAAATCAACTGCACAACAGGCATTTCCATATCTTTAGTAACCCCTTAAGGACCCATGACGGTCCTAGAACATCATGGGTCCAACATATGATAAGGACCCATGACGCGCCAGGACCGTCATGGATTTCAGGGCTCTCCGCGTGGCTGCACGACGTTTGGGGACCACTGAATTGCATAAGAAAAAAAAATGTTCTCTGATCCTTAAGTGCCGGCCAAGTGCGGCTGGTCCATAAAAGGTTAAAGGGACTTACCAAGGTAGACATCCGTCAAAATAGGGTGTCAATTGCTGTGAACTCACAGCACTTGACACCCTCATACCCTGTTATCTGTCTCCTATTTAGACTGTAAGCTCCTGGGGCAGAGACCTCTCTCCTTTTGTTTTTATGACTGTAACACTTTGTTTATCCCCATTTATTTATTATAAAATACTACTGTTGTTAGGTACTGAGTACACTATATACTGTTTTATTTACTTCTGATCTCTGTTTTAGTCTTGCTAGCTTCAGCTTATATCTGTTTCAGTCTGATGATAGCTTTACAATCCATTTAGGTCTACTAAATTCCATTGTTTGCTGAGAGCTGGCGGTTATGCACAAGTGATAAAGAGGTGATAAAACAGATGACGTCTCCAGTGATATCACTTCTTCAGTTCCTATGTTGTTCTACAGGGCCTATGCACTAAAACGTCCAAAGTAGGAGAAATCTTAGTGTATTGGCTCCACAGAATAACATAAGTAATTGGAGAAGTGATATCACTGGAGAGGTCATTTCAACTTTATCACCTTCCTACCAAACCTTAGTTCATAACCCCGAGATGTGACCTAGAGGCAGACTTCAATACAGATTATATATATACCAAACTGCAGATATTACAAAAAATAATGAAATATACCTCACTTATCTAGTCAGGGTGTTAAATTAAAAACCACTTTGGCCATTTGAATTGTAAGGTTTGGAAAATGCGCCTAAGAGGGACACTTTTTCTTTAAGAGGTGTTACCTGGGGGGGGGGGTTGATTGGGGGGGCTGTGCATTACTGAAAATATTTAGGTTATGTCATGACCCACTAACAGCTCTTTATGAAACCTAATAAATGATTAGAATAAGATCAAAGTATTTTATTTAACCAGCCTAATTTCTAAACACATATCGTGAAGTTTAAACACATTTAACCCCTTTGTGTCCTGTGACCTACCCGGACCGTCACGCTGGTCCGGCACTTAAGGACCAGTGACGGTCCTGGTACTTCACGTACTTTTACTCACAGCACTCCAAGACCGAAGTGATCTCTTTCAGTCCTTCGTTCGACGTGCCGCCCCACGTGATCAGTCACGTGGAACGGCACGTCGAACTCGCCTATCTGGTCCTTAAAGGACCAGACACCCCGGGACCGCTGGTCCTTAAGGGGTTAAAGTGAATTTTATTGCTGTGGAGCAATGTGACACATTTATATACACACCACACAGTCTAGTCTCCTATAAAGAGGGACATCCAGGGTATGACAATGGGATTTGGGTCACAATCAAGGTCTGTCTCTCACAAACAGGGACACTTGGGAGGTATGCATTTCTTTTGATTTAAAGAGGATTTAATGCCATAAATGTTAGAGAGGTCTGGAGCACATTTTGAAAGCAATTTGTTAGAGATCTAGCTTGCATTCTGGGGGCAAAACGTCCTATTTAAATAAATAGGAATTTAAATTTGCCCTCTAATGTGCAGCCTGCTTGCACTAGAATATCTCCCCTCTTTGGCTCCCTGAATCCAGTCCTTAGATGCCATGAGAAGCAATTCCAGGACAAACCAGGGATGTTACTAGGTTCCCAAATGGCCCAGGGTTAGACCAACCATTATTAATGAAATGTGTAATACAACCAGCGCATTGCTACACCATTACACGCCACAGTCTGGAAATAATACTCAGAACTTTTGGAAGCTGAATTGGTGTTTCAGGACCTGATGCAATACCCCTGGGGCAAATGAAATGCACCAAAGGAAAGAAAAATCTCCATTATATTGGCGAACTCCCTAACATTCAAGGGGTTGAATCCCCATTTGCACCAGTGAGAAATTTGGGAATTTGTATTTGTTCCTTATGGAGTCATAGAAATGCCCATGAATTGCTCCACTTTCTCTGAGCCTATGGTTCTTAAAGTGTCAAAAAAGGACTACAATCAAGAGTTGGTACACTGCCTCCAGCCCAGAGGGTAAAAAATACCTTGTGAGATTTTACTGAGTGCACTCCCTATATGGATTGCTTATGGGGGAGGCTGCAAACCTAAGGAATATTTGATGAAAAACATGCAAGAAAGACAGCACAAAATTCCAGACGAGGGATTAGGGAACAATGCAGTTACAGAGCAGGATCAGGCCTCTGTTAGGAGATGTATGAGAAATAGGAAGTATACACACGTAGCAATGCATTTCCTGTGGAAACTGCCTACCTGCCAGTCTGCTACCTCTGTAAATGCTCACTGAGGCTGGGGCAAACCAACTGCAATATAGGGGACAGATAAAAATGATCCAGTTACCCATTGGTTTGAATAGGCCCTCTAACCCTTTGAATGCTAGAGAGGTCAATGCTCTGGAGACTTCTCTAGCATTCAAGGGGTTAAATGCCCCCGTCAACTTGATGGAAATGTTTATATGTCCCCTGTGTTCATTGTCCTCCAGTATAAATTGCACTGGAGCAATTCTGGAGCAAACCAATTATACCAAATTTAACAAATTAAAAAATGCTTATAATTACCATTGATTTACCCCTTGATTGCCAGAGGGGTACACAACGCATTGCAGAACAATGTATTGCGTACTTCTCTGGCACTCAAAGTGTTAAATGGAGCTTTTAACCTCTTGCATGCTAGAGATGTCTTCAGCATATTTTGAGAACTCTATAAAATTAAAGGGGGATATTAACTAAGCGGTGATAAAGAGGTGATAGAGGGGAGATGTCTTCTCCAATTTATCACTTCTCCCGTTCCTATTTCATTCTATGGAGTTTATGCACTAAGATTTCTAAGATTTCTTCAGTTTTGGAGATCGTAGTGCATAGGCTCTATAGAATAACATAGGAACTGGAGAAGTGATAAATTGGAGAAGACATCTCCACTTTATCACTGCTTTATCACTGCTTAGTGAATCTCTGCAATGAGTTCTAAACTCCATTTAAATCAATGGGAAGCTGGATTTGTCCCCAGTTGATGGTGGTTGGTTTTCCCAAAAATGACAATTCTTCCTAGTATACCAGCCTCAATGACCTACAACATGGCAAGGTGCCACAGCCAGTCATTCATCTTACCAACAAGGAGCCAGGATCCTGACAATCATCTGATACAAATACTGAATAGGGCATTGCTAGAGTTTTAATCCCCAGCTAAATGAAGATTGAAAAAAATACTGCATGAGCTTTTCTTTACCAGCCTGGAACTTCAGGCCAGCTCATTAGCAATAAAATGTAAGCACAATAGGAATGTGGGTCTGTATTCAGGAAGCTAAAGAGAATAACCCTTTGAGTGCCAGAGGGGTATGCAATGCATTGCAATACGCTGCATACCCCTCTGGCACTCAAAGGGTTAAATTCTGGAGCAAACCAACTGAAGCATAGGGAGGGACAAATAAAAGCTTTCCTCATGCCAGTTAATTTAAATGTGTTTTTTCACCCACTGAATGCTAGAGCGGTCTCACTGGAGTTAAAAGCCCCATTTAAATCAATGACAATTTTAATGTGTCCCCTGTGGTGCAGTTGGTTGGCTCAAGAATTACTCATCTTTATCTTCCTGAATAAGGCCTATAGTACACAAAGCCCTGCAAAGTGGTATAGTCCTACATGTGTGTTTAACCCTTTGAGCACCAGAGGGGGTGTGTAATGCACTGAATTATGCACCCCCAGCACTCAAAGTGTTAACTCATTATTACTCCCTAGGAGTGACGTTACAGACCTTTGTACATAAGCTTTACATTCACCAGATACATAGGGGCATACATATAAAAAAAAAAAGATGGAGCAATCCTGGGTCAAACTCTGCACCATAGGAACAAATTAAAAATCATTGTCCCATTTTTAACTCTTTGAGTGCCAGTGCACTGCAATGCATTGCATACCCCTCTGGTTCTCAAAGGGTTAAAAACCTGGAGTCATTTTGGAGTAAACCAACTGCACGATAAGGGACAAATAAACATTTCTAAATGCCCATGCGGTTTTTAATCCCTTGAATGCTAGAGAGGTTTCTAATGCATTGCAAGGAGTTAAAAGACACATTTAACAGAAATTTGTATTGTCCCCTATGGTGCAGTTGGTTTACTCCAGAATAACTCCATATGGGCAACTGATTTTTAACACTTTGCTTCACAATGCATTAGAGAACTCTCTAGCATCCAAGGGGTTAAAAGACAGATTTCAAATAAGGAAAACTTTTTGTCCCTTATGGTTCAGTTGGTTAACTCCAGAATTGCTTCAGTTTTACATCTGACCACTTATAGCTGGGGTGACTCTGTATAGGCTGTGCCAGAACATTGCACCAGTCTATATATATATATATATATATATATATATATATATATATATATATATATATATTTATATATATATATATATATATATATATATATATATATATATATATAGAATATAGATATAGATATATAGTGTGTGCATTGAGTTGCACACCACTCTGGCCCATAATAGGTTACTAAGAATTAAAAGAATTCTGCTTAGAACATTGGGCATATTTAGAGAACAAAAGTGGAGGAATTATGGGGCAAAACAACTCCACACCACTTCTAAAAGTAATTTTATTTTTTCCCTAAGGGGCAGTGGACTTTCTCCAGAGTAGCACTACACTGCCTTGGTACACCAGTATCAAGGGCTTTTTGTTTGTTTACAGTTTTTTGCACCAGAACTGCACAGCTTATTTCTTTCTACATATGTCAGTACAATGCCTATTCTGGAATTCAGTTTACAGATATCATCTGACACAGAGAAGGGGCTATTAGATGAGTGTAATTAATGTAAGGTGACCTAAAGCCTAGTGTCACAATTCCTGGTCAGAAATGACATCTATTTGATGACCAGTGATAACAATACTATAGTGGGGACTGGGACTGCTGTCCTCTGTAGCATCTGACTAAAGGCAGACACTTTGGACTGTTGTAGGAGATAGAGGACATGAGAAAAACATATATATATATATATATATATATATATATATATATATATATATATACATATATTCCTACACAATGAAGATACTGACCCTTTTATTATTAACCCTTTGAGTGCCAGAGTTATCCAACGTATTGCTTTGCAATGCGTTGGATGCCTCTCTGACAATCACAGGGTTGAATAAAGAGGTTGTCAAACAGGGGTCCACTCCAAACCCTCTGAAAATATGGGGTGTCGAACAGTGGTCCTAATACTGTGATTGAAAAGGGTTTCCAACAGAGGACTTGGGGAAGCAGGGCGGTTCACACCTCCTGGTCCTTAACCATTGGAGTGCCAGACTCAATGCGCGGGGCACCCCTCTGGCCCTCCAAGGGTTAAAATATAAAAGCCAGAGCGGGCGTTTTGCAGGGTTACTCACCAATGAAGACCCAGAAGGGTTTCAAGCAGTGTCATTAACCCATAAAGAGCCAGTGGTAGTGTTGCCCAGTAGCGGTCTTAACCTTTTTGAGTGCCAGAGAGGTAGTCAGCGCATTGATTTGCAATGCGTTGGCTACCTCTCTGACATTCAAAGGGTTGACCCATACACAGTAAGGGAGGATGCACAACAGAGATCGTAACATTTTGAATATCAAAGGGATGCCCAATACATAACTGACCACACACTCATATGGCACTCATATGATTGGCAGGAGGAATAAAGGGTTCAGTTTATCGCATAATCCCCATTTATCCTCCTGCCCCCCCCCCCCGTAGGGAGCAGAAGCACAAAGACAGCAAGCAGGCTGCGTTACTATAGATACAATTAGCATCGTCTCCCCAGACAAAAGTCTTATCTTTACCACCACCATCATCGTCATAATTAGTAAGGGATGCAGTGCACAATCACACTCCTATCCTGTCAATGCACAAAGGTCCATCAAAAAAGGTAACGTCCCTTCACTCAGCCACTGCAACTCTCTGCTTCAACACCCATGATATCTTTGTCTTCTTTATGAATCAATGTAAAAGTGTATCTCACCTTTGTCTCCCCTGGTGTAAATCCAATGGGTGCCCTTCCTTTTGTGTGCACCTCTGCACAAGTTAGGGATGCTCCTTCCAGTTTCAGCACACGAAGCCAGAGGAAGAGTCAAGCAGAGAAAGCGGCCTCCCAGGCATCAGCCTGTTCACACATAAGGTCTGCCTCACAAGCAGACACTGTAGGGTTAACCTTGGCAGCAAGGCACACCCCCAGCCACTGATTGGGTTCAGCTGTGGAGAAGAAACCAGAGCCCGGTTTAGCCACTCCCTATTAGGTCACTAGCGCTGCCCCCTCCTTTTTGTAGTGGAGGGGCTTTCTTCTACCGCAGTTTTGGAGAACCAGGGAGCTGTCGAAAAGACAGAAGAAAGGTGATCACAGTTCCTAAAATCATCGCGGCTGATATACTGAAACAGAGTGGAGCAATTATTTGTTAAAACGACACCATAGGGGACAGATAATTCTTATTAATCTAAAAGGGGTTAGCTTTTTGAGTACTAGAGGTTGCATACCCCTTAGGCACTGAACAGATCAAATAGAACACGGTTATGATGCAGTTGGTTTGCGCCAGGATTGTCCCAGTTCCTAGTACATTAGCCTAACTGGCCCATTTTTATAAAAGCATATTTGAGTTATTCAGGATCAAACCAATGTACTAGAGGTCATAAATAAAAAAATCCTGTTAAATTAGTCTCTTAACCCCTTGAATGCTACAGAGGTCCCCAATGCATTGATAAGCAATACATCGGAAAGCTTTCCGGTATTCAAAGGGTTGAAAAGCTCTTTTCAAGTGCATGGAAATATACAGAGGCGTAACTAGAAGCCACCGGGCCCTGGTGCGAGAATTGCCATGGCCCCCCCACCACCACATTGGCCCTCTCATCCACATCTCCACGTTGCCCCTTCCTCAATGCCCCCTTCTTCTCCACAATGCCCCCATCATCTCCACATTGCTCCTACCTCCAGTCCCTGGTGGTCTAGTGGCGTGGCTTGACAGATCTGTGCCTCCTTCGGCACAGATCTCTTGAACTGAAGCGCCCGCGTGCCGCTCTAGTAATGCAGAGGCTGGGAGATGATGTCATCTCCCAGCACTCTGTATTACTAGAGCGGCGCGTCGAGTGGGAGATCATCTAAGCGACTGCTGCGGACGAGGGGGTCGCAGGCGGCAGCCGGGCCCCTGGAGTGATGGGCCCGGTCGCAGGTGCGGCTGTTGCGACCCCTATTGTTACGCCACTGGAAATGTAGGAATTTTTATGTTGACCCGTATGCAGGGCCAACGCCACCTATAGGCGAGGTAGGCACCGGCCTAGGGTGCACATTCTCTGGGGGTGCATCGGGGCCCACCCCTTCCCCCCCGCTCACCACTTACTGCCCAAGTCGGTGGCATAGCGGGGGGGGGGAGCCCAGAAAATGTTAGCCTGCCCATCTCAAAGAAAAGTACATTTCGGTGCTCTCCCTTGGCTGGCTATTTTTTCAATGTAGCACAGCGATGCCTGTTTCTCTCTCCCCCTCCACTCCTTCATTCCTGGAGGAGCGGAGGGGGAGAGAGAAACGGGCATCTCTGTGCTACATTAAAAAAAATAGCCAGCCAAGGGAGGTCACCGAAACTTACTGGGAGAGAGAGACGTGCACCGGGAAGCACTGGTCAATATTTATTTGAGAGAGAAAGGAGACGTGCACTGGGAAGAGTAAGTGGAAGGGGGGTCAAGAGGGAATAAAGAGTCAGACGGGGGAAGAAAGTGTCAAAGGGGGGATCAAGAGTCAGATGGGGGAGAGAGAGAGTCAAAGGGGGGATCAACAGTCAAGAGGGGAGAGAGTAAAAGGGGGGGGGGAGTCACATATAGAGAACATACACTCACATATAGAGAAGCACGCACACATACTTACACACTGATATCCTTACAGAGACTCACACACACACACTGACACACATATACATACAGGGAACACATACTGACACACACATACACATATAGAGAACACACACACAAACTGACACTTATACACATATAGGGAACACACTGACACGTAAACACATACAGGGCAGGCATAAAGGGGTAGGACACAAGGGGCGGCAAAATTAGGTTTTGTCTAGAGTGGCAAAAATCCTTGCAGCAGCCCTGCCCCTATGGTACAGGTTTACTCCAGAATAACTCCAGGTTGCATTTATAAATAGGGGCCATTGTATGTACCTCCTAGGTGTGCTTCTGGGAGAGCTGATAAGCTGATAAACTAGGAACTGGAGTAATTCAATAGTAAACCATGTTCACAACTGGATATATTTTAACACTTTCAGTGCCAGAGGGGTAAGCAACGCATTTGTATCACCTTATAAAAAGGTGTTACCATCCGCTTTGTGTTTAAAAAAAAATCTAACTAATTGTAAAGCTATTCCCTAACGCAAGCTGTGATTTGCATTATACTGAGGTTGCAACCTCAGTATACCACTTACCGGAGCTTGCTGTGACGCTACAAGCCATTCACAGCACACCCGAAGGGAAGCATAAACACGCTCCCTGGGGGAGGTGGTAGGAGAAATAGGACGTGCAGAAGAGCTTTGCCCGGTCAGCATAAAGGGACACGCTGATTTCTTTGCCAAAGCTCTTCTGCACTTGAAGAAGGAATCTCTTTATAAGCAGTTTGATTTTTTTTTTTTTTTTAAACAAAGCTTTCCTATAATAACTTTTATTAACAAAGTGGGTGGTATCTCCTTTTTATAAGGTGATACATCCCCTTTAAATATTGATATCCATGACAAGGAGCTCACAGAATATCCTTCTAAAGTGTTTTATCTGTCAGGGGCTGTGAAAGCAGGGTTAATGCTACAATGCTACTATCTCTGCACCTCTGAAAGCTCTGCATAATGCAGTGAAAGCAGGCTTTTCTGTTACAGGTAGAGAGAAACATTGTATCACTCTGTTCACAGTTCCTGACAGAAACCTCAACTGAAACAAGTTGCAGTGCATTGTCAAAATAGGTAAAGCTATAACAGAGGATGACTTTAAAGTGTTAGTAATGTCTAAAAAAAGTTTTTTGCATTTAGAAGAGCTTAAAAAGCTGATCTAAATGCAAAAAAACGTATCTCTCAAACCGCTATGGTTTAAGAGATACGGGCGTTTAAAGTTTGATTTCTCCTACTGACAGCTGTAAAGCTGTCAGCAGGAGATTCATGTCGGTCGACACGGAGGCGCTTGAGAAGTGCCGGGATCTTGTTACTTACAAGGAATCCCTTCATTGGAATGGTCTAAAACATGTGTATGGTGTTCAGGCACATGTTTCAGACCATTCCAATGAAGGGATTCCATGTAAGTAACGAGATCCCGGCACTTCTCAAGCGCCACCGTGTCGACTGACACAAATCTCCTGCTGATAGCTTTACAGCTGTCAGTAGGAGAGATCAAACTTTAAACGCCTGTATCTCTTAAACCATAGCGGTTAGAGAGATATGTTTTTTTGCATTTAGATCAGCTTTTTAAGCTCTTCTAAGTGAAAAAACTTTTATTAGACATTACTAACACTTTAAGGTGTTAACCTCTTAACAAATGGCCGACAAAGATCTACAACATACAGTACTAAGACTAAGTTCAAACGGGTAACTTTTATCTCACTGTTTCATAACATTGGACTAAACATTGTATAAAGGCTACATAGGCCATTGGAGAGGAGAACCAATTGCAGTCTACAGAACACATACAAATTCCCCCAAAATGTATTCAATTCCATTTAATTTAAATTAGGTTTTCTACCCTTTGAATGCTAGAGATCTCCAACTCATTCAATGTGTTAGAGACCGCTCTAGCATTCAAGGAGTTAAAATTCCAATTAAAATGAATGGCAACCTTGAGAGTTCTTATTACAGACTACAATAATGTGACCAGATCCCCATTTTGATGCAGCACATGTATGAGGAACTCACAGCCTGCAAGATTACATTTTCATAAGTGTCACTTATTAAAATGGAAATCTACTCACCTTATCCTACAGTGCATTTGGTTTGCCCCACAATTGACTCCCATTTTCTTTCTACATAAGTCCAGCGAGGAGATGCATTGTGGTTCAATGCTGTGGCGATGTGTGTCTGGTGATGTGTGGGTAGGCATATGCACTAAGAATTAGGAATGCAAGGGGAGGGGGTAGATTCTCCTCATTATCATGGAAGTTGTCGAAACTGTGGGCAAAGTTGAAGGATGCCTTCCCTTACACATTGAACGTAGTTCAACACTCTGAAGTCTGAGTGCATTCTCTGTGCTCCCCACTGAGGGAATGGAGAGGATGTGCCCAGACTTCAGCACCACAAACCCATTCGGTGCCCTAGGGATATGCATTGCATACCCATGTGGCACTGCAAAGGTTAAAAGCTGCACTATGAACAACAGTTCCCATTAGTGTTTTCGGCAGAGAGTTGAACCTAAGAAACAAGATGGAGTCTCTGTGAGTTACTAACACCTACAATTAAGTATAGTTTTAATAAAGGAGTTCATAATTATGTTTCCCAAGCAATGCCTACAAATGCAGCGATACTGAAATCTGTGGACCTAGCAGTCAAAGAGCCATAGAATAAAAGTTAGATTTTGATAATAATGCAGAGAGATAGTCAGCTCATTGACTTGCAATGTGCTGGCTACCTCTCTGGCATTCAAAAGGTTGAACCATATAGAGCAGTGGTTCTCAAATGCGGCCACCAGCGGGTTTGCTTGCGGCCACCATGACAAATGCTGTAATGGTGGCCGCATGAGGCCAAGAGCCCTGCATTGAGGTAATGGTGTGCACAAACTAACAATAGGAAAACTGATTTGAAAAAAACAATTCTGACTGGCCGAGTCTTCCCGCCAGGGCCGGCGCCACCTATAGGCTAGGGTGCAGGCGTGCAACTGAGCAGAGCAGAACACAGCCGAGCCACATGTACCTCAGCAGCTGCTGTAAAGGGAAGCGAGAGAGAGGGGTGCGCAGTGTTACTGGACTTTGCACGGTGTCAGTCCTGTTGGCGTAAATAACGTCAAGTGTTGGTCCTAAAGCCGTCATTAATCATCCACATTTAACGAAAGTGTCCTGAAAGATGAGCTTAGAAGTCATCATTGTAGTGAGGGAGCAATTCATGGATTCAGTGGGATGTAAGAGAGAGTGAGCAAACGGATGCTTTTGTGCCGTATTTTAAACCTTTAATGGACAGAGGGGTATCCAATACATTTCTACTCTCGGTACTGGGCAGTCATGTGGCACTTAAATGGTTAATTCATAATAAGTATTAGAAAAGCAGCATTATCTGAGTTTTCTGTGCCTTGGCTGATGTCTCCTGCTGGTCAGGCTGGCTGAGGGGACACTGTTGTCACTGGGTCTCTGGGCAGACAGGATAAAGTAGATCTTTCCCAACCTTCTAATGAATGAGACTGAAAAAGACTCCACGTTGAATTCAGTCTGTTCATCTTCTCTCACTCACTGCTGCATAGAATAAAGTGGCTTTCAGGACTGCATGGATCCAGCACTCAACCTTACCCTAGCATCGAGTTAACTGCCCTCCTCCCTCTTGTACTTATAAAGCACCATGGTGGAAATTATGCAGATTTGATTTAACCCTTTGTTTATAAGGAGGCTGTCAAGGACATTGCATTGCAATGTCTTGGACACCTCTCTGACAATCAAATGGTTAATGCAGTCATCATAACTTACTAAAACTGAAGCTTAGCTGAGTTCTCTGAGACTTGGCTGCTGCCATCTGCTGGATAGGATGACTGTGGGCGGGACTCAACGACAAGAGCAAATTCCTCCTACTCATTGAGTGCAGGGCTGGTGCAAGGATTTTTGCCACCCTAGGCAAAGCCTCATTTTGCCGGCCCTTGTGTCCCGCCCCTTTGTCCCCACCCACTTGTACTCCACCTCTTTTAATGATATAAGTGTATATCCCTGAATCAGATCCTACTAGACATGTTTTACCCCATAGACAGGAAAACAAAGAGTTGCCTTTAACCCCTTAAAGACCCATGACGTACATGTACGTCATGAGTTTGAGGTCCCTAAAGGACCAAGTACATACATGTACGTCATGGAATTCCAGGTTCCCCACGTGGCTGCACGCTGATCGGGGAGACCGCGGTCCTTAACTGACCGCCTCGTGTGTGTGTGGATAGTCCTTGAGGGGTTAAGTTGCACTCCTAAAGATTCCCTTTTGAGATTATTAACCTGGATATTGCTCATTGGAAATATTATTCATCTGTAGTAATCCAGATCGCAAAATATTTTAGTGATAGACACAAATGAACAACATATAACACAATCTTTAGTAAATCAATCTGAAATCAATAAATGTATGTATTTAAAATCTATAATAAATCAATCAGAAATGTGCATTTATTAAAATAAATTTAAGTCAAATATCCACACTGGTTTTAGGGGCTGAGAGGTTCAACTTCTATTACTTGTTCAAAATTTTTCCTAATGGCGTCCGTTGATTGATCAGAATTCTCAGCCCCTAAAACCTTGTTGTAGCATGCATATTGAATGTTATGTACTCACCCTGTGCTCCGCACCGCCTCCTCTTACGTGTTAAGAGATCTGCCGGATGATCCGGATCTCTGCTGCAGTCCCTGGCTTCAGCAGGCTCTGGGGATATAATTCAGGCCTCCTCCTCGCTAGTCGCTCAACGCAATCACTCCTCCAGCCTACTGTTGCCCTTAAGTTGTGAACTTGTGAATGAATCCCCCCCTGGTCGCTCTGGTCCTTTGACCATATAACCATGCGCTATTATGCAACAGCACTGCCGCCCCACATACAAGCACAGAACAGGCAGCCAATGAGAGAGGAGTATTCTGTCAAAGCACTCCTCTCTCACTGGCTGCAGCCTGCAGTGTGAATATGTCGCCTAGGAAGATTATACTGGGCGGCGGGACACAACTAGTGCTGTCCAGCAGCATACTTTTTTTTTCTCCCCCACTTATCACTGTGCCTCCGATTCTGTCTCTGCACAGCTGTGCTCCCACAGATGTGCGCCTTAGGCCGGTGCCTTCCTCGCCTATATGTGGAATCCTCCCTCCTCCTTCCCTGAAGTCAGCGTTGTACTGACTGCAGGAATATCCTGTCTTATTTGCATCAGGTGGCTCTGCAGCAGAGACAAGATCGCGTTAGTAAAAAATAATTATTTCACTGAAACGGTCTTCTACTTGTGCTTGCAAACGGAGCACACGTAAAAGCCTGTTTCAGTGAAATAATTATTTTTTATTAACACGATCTCGGCTCTGCTGCAGAGCAGTCTCACTGTCGTACGACAGGCTTCCCCTGCAGTCAGCTACAACGCTGACTTCAGGGAAAGGGGAGGGAGGGGCGAACTTTGCATGTGGTTATCTCTCAAACCATAAAAGTCTGAAAGACGACACTGGGGACAATTCAATTCTTTTTAACATGGCTACAATATGGGGATTAGTAATATTTAAGTATTATGATCCCTTTAACCCAGTAGTCAATGTTACCGCTTGTCACAATTGAACTCCTCTGATCCTCAAGAGGTTTATTAAGCTTGATACTCAGCAATGAACATTAGGCACCAATTTCATATTGTCATTAGCTTCTGGGTTAGGGGTTAACCTTTTTGTGCTAGGGATAAATTTAAGGCAAAATATGATACTACTTACCACAGCTGGACAATCTTAAAAAAATATATAAACTAATGCATTGCATATATTTAAACACTAACCCTAGATGTATTAAGAATTCAGTTTACAATGTAGACTTTATAAAAGTCAGCATCATAAATTTAAAACACTGACAAAGTCAGGTTTAGGGTCTAGACATATGCAGTGTACTGGTTTATATGTTCAGAGCTGGATTAAAACACCATTGGCCCTAAGCAGGGTACCAATTTTGTCCCCTGATCTTTGGAAAAGTATACTCAGGTTCACCCCTTCCGCATCCGACTGTGAAATCATGTAAATTAAATTGTGACTATAGAGCAATGGAATTCCACAAAACAATGCAAACTATACATTGTGAATACAGATCAATGGAATATCACATGACTTTATCATTCATGATGTATTAAGTCGATCTGTATGCCTGCGGAAAACACTGCAATATGAGCATCAAAGGTATACAGATCAACTGAAATCCATTCCAGCCTTTGCACCATAGGGTGCAAATTACAATTCTCAAAATTACATGTTAATTTAAATAGAGTTTTTAACACCTTGGATGTGAGAGGCCTTTAACACATTTCTGGCATGAGAGAGTTTAAAACTCCATTTACATCAGCTGGAATTTGTTTGAACACCCTATAGGACAATTGACTTGCCCCAGTTGTTTGAACATAAGAAACTTAACTTTCCAGAGAGGTGTGAGATACATTACACACCCCTCTGGCACACTAAGGGTTAAATTTCTCTAGAATTATTTAACCTTGTGATAGGCTGTTCAGTAGACAACTACAGTATATCATTTTTTTAGCCCTTTAAGGACCAGAGAGCTGCCATCAAACGCATGGAGCCTTCAACTAGAGGAACTGGCAGGGAGCCTCTAAATAGGTGTAATGCCCTGCTTACTCACTGACCCCACTCACTATTGTCATGCCCCTACATTATACAGCAAATGAAAATACAAATCAATCTACAGTTAAAACATATCATTACCATTAACCCCTTGGATGCTAGTGATGTACAGTGTGTTTAGAGATGTTTCTAACAACCACGTGGTCAATACACTTTGGTTCTTGGAAGGACTGACCCATATACATATCAGTGCTATTAGTACTGATTGGTCCTAGGAAAGTCTAAACCATAAATGTAATTTAAGTATAAGGTAGGAATGCATCATACAGCAGTCACGTGTATCTGTATAATCATACTTGGGAACTTTTAAAATAAGCGGACCCTGATATCTTTGAAATGTTGACCCTTAAAGCATCCCATATTGTAGATTTTATGCAATAAATACCTGCTTGCACTAACCCAGGGGTGCTACAGTGGGTCGTCAAGGAACCTTTATCATGTTATAACTTAGATCAGTGCCTAAACACAAACAAAACAACTAGGACCTCTCCCCCACAGTTATGGAACAACTGGCACCAATATAGAGACTAAAGTAACATTTAATTGCTATGAATCATTTAGTAGGTAACACAGAACTCTCTTACCCTGAGAATTTGGCCCTTCACCCTGAGACCCTGAGATTTGGGGCAAAACCCTGAGACTCAGGGTCAAACCCTGAGAGTTCCCAGGTATGTATATAATTATTGTGTTACCTAGGTAGGAGCCCATTGTACAGCAGTCAGGTGCATCTGTATATAATTACTGTGTGTGTTACCTAGGTAGGAGTCCATTGTACAACAGTCAGGTGTATCTGTATATAATTATTGTGTGTGTTACCTAGGTAGGAGTCCATTGTACAACAGTCAGGTGTATTTGTATATAATTACTGTGTGTGTTACCTAGGTAGGAGCCCATTGTACAGCAGTCAGGTGTATCTGTATATAATTTGTGGATTTTCCTAACATCAGTGATGGAAAGTCAGAATTTTATTAATGACACGGAGGCGAATATTATGCTTAAACTTCCCCACTGCTTCCCTCAGCAGCAAAGAATAAATTTATTGTTTTACAGAAACCAAAAAAATAAAACTTGAGTATGAAAACTCCCCTTTATTCCCAACCAATCACAGTTCATCAATCCCCCTTAAAACAGTGACATCATCAGGACCTCTTCCTCTTCTTGCAACAACTGCGAGCGAAAAACATCTTCAGCCAGAAACAGCGAACAGAAACACCAACAGTAGCATCCACCGGAACCGAAACAGAAACGCCAATAGTAGCTTACAGGACAAACTCATATCCAAACCTTCCAGGAAAAACCAGGAGACATCAACCTGAAAGAACAGGGAACAATGAACAGGGAGGGAACATAGGGAGGGATAATATTTGCCTCCGTGTCTTTAATAAAATTCTGACTTTTTGTTAGGAAAATCCACAAATTTTATGTCAGAACGGAGGCTTCATAATATGCTAGTTCAAAGCTGACTTACAACTTGACTAGCCACATGTACAACAGGTTTAAAATAGAAATCCTTAAAAGTGGACTCCCTTAACCAATCCGCTGCTCAGGGCACATCCTCCGAACGGCCACCAACCTGCATGGCCATAGACGCCAGAGCTCCTCTGGAGGAATTGCGCTCCAAACAGGGAGACGTCAACACCGGATAATTGCATTACCCAACTCACCCATCTCACCAAGGTGGCAGAAGACACTGGGAAATGGTTTTTGCAAAAGAAAATTAACAATTCAGTCCAACCTGAATTCCTCAAAGAGATCGTCCGACGCTCATACTCCTGGAGACACTGAACCATACATAACTGTCGTCGCTCAGGAAAGGCAGGATAAGTCACTACCCTCGCACTAGTCTTAGTGCGTCTGTGAATGACAAATCGTACACCCCCTGGAGTGAAAGACCTAGAATGAAGATCAAAGGCATGAACATCGGACACTCTCTTGAAGGAAATAAGACAGAGCAACATAGTTTGGCAGAGAGTTGTTTCAAAGATAACATAGCATTCGGAGGCCAAGCCGCCAAGAAATCAAATACAACAGTAACTGAGGCGGTCTAGAAAACCGGATACCACGTAAAAGACGACAAACCAGGGAACATTGCCCAACCGGAGCACCATCCACATAGCCATGCCCTGCTGAAATGGCCGAATGGTATATATTGATCGTTCAATAAGCCTTACCCAGATTGAAAAAAAAGAGAGGATAAAAAGTTCACCACCTGGACCGGAGACACTGAAACGGGATCAAAACACTGTTACATACACCAATGAACCCAAGCTGACTGGTACATGGCTCTGGTACCTAGAGCCCATGACTCTTCCAAAAGGAACTGAGCCAACGCCAAAAATTGATTGTTCTGATTGATTCCAATGTATTGACCTGACATTTCCTGATTTCCACTTCATTATCTGATCTGGTTCTGTGTTCATGTTCACCATTATTTGACCTGGGCTCTGTTTTCTCAACTCCTTCTGTTAGGGTCCAGGAACCAGACAAGACGCAAAAGTGTAAAATGCAATACACCTTTATTTATGAAACAAAAACAGAAGCCTGATCCAAGAGCATAAACCAAAAGACACGCCAGGGTCAGGAACCAAGACAGGTATTCAGCCAAGCTGGAGTTAGGAAACCATAAGTCTGAGATTTCAAGAACAAGCTAAGGTTCTGGAGCACAGAAGTCAGCTAAGTCTGGAACAAGCCAAGGGTCAAGAACACAGCAAACAGGAGTGAAGGAAAATCCACAGCAGCCAGCAGCAACAGGTCAGCAAGCAAACACAAGGACAATGGGGAAGTGAGCCAAGCTGCTTTAAATACCCTAGGAGGGTAGACTGATAACAGTCAGGTGAGTAATCAGATAGGTCAGCTGAATCAGCCTGAGACAGAAACTCAGAAGACAGCAGCAGTGGATAGCAGAGCACTAGATTAGCTCAGACATTAGAAACAACAGGCAGAGTAGAGCTGCTCAGCAAAACATTAATATTCTGCCTGCTCTTTGTGTATTGCCTTGCCCAACTGGATTCTGACCCCAGCTTGTTTGACCTCTCTTTATCTCGTCCCTGGTACTGTTCGTGCACAATTGTTGCTGACTTGGCTTGTCAACCATTCTTCCTCCATCTCCGGGGGCTTCTCCCGCTCCCTTCTGTTCAGTTCGACTTCCTCGACTACTAGTTGTGTTCGACTTCATCGACCACCTGTCGAATTCAGAATTATTGACAACCCATCGATCCTCAGTAGAGATCGACTTCATTGACCACCCGTCAGGTTCGACCGCTTTAACTCCTAGTAAAGCCTGTCTACCCCTGACTGCCAGTTGAGTCTCTTTCCATTGACACCAAGGTGCTGTGCTCTCTTGCTTCTGTGTTCAGCATAGACAAATATACTGCTGGTAGGTTTCTACTCTCTGATTCCTGTCTCAGTGAGCAGCTGTTGTATCTTCAGTTTTCATCCAGGGTGTGGGCTGCCTCCTCCTGTTGACAGTAATTTGGCCTTGAGGCCAGCATCTTTAACTCAACCTAGGCCACAGCAAGGCTTCCCAAGAGCAGCACCCATCGTCCAGCAACACTCCCCAGCCAATTTCTATACCTTGTTCACTGAGTCCTGCTCAGGAGTACATCTTTTATTGTCTGTTCTTCTATTTATACATATTAATAGCAGTCTGTTTTCTCTTTGTGAAGACTTCACTCTACAAAGTAACATCAGGCAGCTTACATTGGATGCTTTCTAGCCTGCTTATCACACCTCTAATACCTCAATTGAACTCTTGGTCTGCAGGACCCCCTGCACCACCCAGTAAGCACCCAGGCCCTGTCTTTTGGTGGGGATACTAACATTAATTGGCTGCTGAGGAATGGAAGTATGATTTGATAGCTTCAACTTGGGGGACTATTGCAAGGATGACCCTAGCCCCTCAGTGGAGGAGCTTATCCAGGCGATCCTGGAAATACTTCATGTCTCAGAGTCCCTGGACTCCATTTCCTTTTCCTCTGACATTTTTAAGAGATGTAAGAAGGAATTCTCATTTTTGCTCCCTACCATTCCCTGGACCAGGTTCTCCTGGAGGAATGGAAGACACTTGATGTTATTTAAAAGACATTCTAGTTTTTTTTTATACTTTTCAATAAATCTTTTTCTCTTAGACCATGTGGAACACAGAGCTTTCCACCTGGACAAGATATCTATCACGGTGCCCATGCTATTCGGGGACATTCTGTCAGTTTCCACTCCTGCCTACGCCTATTGGCTGCACTGTCATTGTCCCACACAGTATTTGTCTTTCAATACTGGTTTCTGGCACTTCTCCAGTGCCCTTTCGTGGTGTTTCCGTACCAGCGCTTGTTCCTGTTATTCGTGTTATCTCAGTGTACGGACCCGGCCTGCCTGACGACTCTGCATCTTGTTCCTGCCTGTGTACCGACCCGGACTGTCTGACTATTCTGCATCTCGTTCCTGCCTGTGTACCAACCTGGATTGGCTGATGTTCCTGCTCCGTGTATCTACTGAGCCTGGCTGACGTTCCTGCTCTGTGTACCTACTCGGATTGGCTGAAGTTCCTGCTCTGTGTACCGACCCGGCCCGGCTGACGTTCCTGCTTGGTGTACCGACTCGGATTGGCTGAAGTTCCTGCTCTGTGTGTCGCCCCTGCCCGGCTGGGCTACTGTGGCTGCATATCACTCCTGCATGCCTTATCCGGTCTCCAGTTAGGGTGGTGTCAGGATCCTCTTTGTCTCCGGACAGTTCGCTGCAATCTGGTCTCCATGGCCTCGGTGTCAACTAGGCAACATTTCTGTGCGTCCTCACTTCCTTGCAGTCCTCGGTTTGGTGCCTCTCAGGGCAAGCCGCTCAGTTCCGTTACTGCTACTGCAGTCCACATTGCTCAGTCTCCTTTACTGCTATGGCAGTCCAAGCTGCTCAGTTCCGTTACTGCTACGGCAGTCCAACTTGCTCAGTCTCCGTTACCGCTACTGCAGTCCAAGCTGCTCAGTTCCGTTACTGCTATGGCAGTTCAAGTGCTCAGTCTCCGTTACTGCTACAGCAGTACCCAAGTTGCTCAGTCTCCGTTACTGCTCCGGCAGTTCACAAGTTGCTCAGCCTCCGTTACTGCTATGGCAGTCCAAGTTGCTCAATCTCCGTTACTGCTACGGCAGTCCCCAAGTTGCTTAATCTCAGTTACTGCTACGGCAGTCCACCAGTTGCTCTGGTCTCCATTACTTTTGGGCGTTACTCGATTTTGTGCTCTCTCTTTTTGATTGCGCTTCTTAAAGGGCCTTGCACTATTAGGGCCTGTCAGTACTCTCGGCCTATTAGTAACCCTTTCAGTGCTGTCCAACTGTGTATCACACGAGAACTGCCTGACCTGTGTCAGTATATTGAACTTTGGATTACCTGCATATACTGGACCCGTGTGGGCCTACCTCATTATAACCTGTCTTGTGTCTGTACTGTATTGCATATATATTACAGGACCTGTGCGGGTTATTGTTATTATCATTGTTCAATAAAATTGTGTTTTATCCTAAACCTCCTGTGTCTGTGTGTGTCAAACAAACCATTACAATATCCTTTTAAAAGGTCACAAACAATAAAAATGTCGACATGACAATCTCGCACTGCAAGACAGCGCAAGATTTGCATGTTGCATATTGAAAGGTTGCTTCACCATTTAACCCCTTAAGGACCCATGATGGACCTGTACCAACCTGCTTCAACACAGTACAACCTGCTTCAACACAGTACAACCCATTGAGGATAACACGGAGTGCATATTGAAAGTCCCTTGATTACTGTCCATTCAGCTAGCCCTGCACACTTGACTAGTCCCAGCGCTAATGTTTTAACCCTTTGTAGCCCTTGATAGCCCTCTTCAAGACACAACGGAGCACTTCCTGAGCTGCAGCCGGTAGACAGCCAGATGCTAGTGATGTACTCTACACTACGGGGAACACTCGGGGATTTGCACACGTTGTGCTTTCTGAGCCAAATGCCAGTGATGGAGTTATGTATTCTGCAGAACGGAGCGCCAGGGAGTTCACTCAGGGAGTGCTCCATTGTACAGAATAGATCACTCCAGCACTGCCATCTGGCTGTCTACCTGCTGCTGCTCAGGAAGTGGACTACCAAGGGTAAATTCATATGTAGCCCCTTTTTTCATATTCAATCCATATGTAGTTATTTTTTAAGTACAGGCTGCTTTTTAAATGTTGATGCTTCCTTTCAATATGTGACATGACAATCTCGCACTGTCACGCAGTGCGAGATTCTCATGTTGACATTTGTATTCACGCGACATGGTAATTGACTCACTTGGTCTCACATTCTTTCGCGTGTGACATTTTAAAAGTAAACAATGGAGAAAACTTGTTTTGCTTTCTTTTGGCTTTGCTATTTGGTAAAACTAAAATAAACAGACAGGGTAATGTTTAAAGAAGGAGGAAGTCTCAGCCTCAGAGACCTTTTTTTGTTGAAGTGCCTTGCCTTCCTGGAGCAGGAGACTTTACCCCATGGTCCCTGTATCCCACATGGTCTAAGAGAAAGGATTAATGGTAAGCACACAAAAATCCTCTTGGTTATTCACTTTGTTTCCACTTTACTGCTTCTTTTGGCAGCAACAAATTGTTAATTTTGGTCTTACTGTTTCTAATCCTTTGGCTGAACAACACATTGTAAAGCAATGCATTGAAGACATTTCTACTAGCAAATTTTTGCATTAATTGTAAGTGTTCAGTACAAATATTAAAAAGAAAGAAAGAAAATAGAGCTGAGGGAATGTTTGTGTAGTGTGAGACTGTACTTTTCTAACTCTTTGACATAACTATGGCACTAAAATGGTCAAGGGAGTGATTCTGTGTGTGGTGCTGAAGCCTGAGAGGATGCACCCCCCTACACTGAGCAAGTGAGGAAGAAGAGTGGATGTTGTTAGACTTCAGGGATGTCTACTATTAGTGATGTGTAAGGGAGGGTATGGCCAACATTGTGACCCTCCATGCTTAGGATTAATTGAGGACTGTTACTGCATAGGGAACTACAGGGACATCGCCACATCACCAGCCTCAGGAAGGTGATGTTCAAAACTGTGAACTCTGACAGCAAAGGCTGCTATTGGAGGTTAGTGCATGTGGCAAACGGCCACATTAACCTATCAACACACCTACATGAATACAACAATGGCTCATTAACCTGCATTTCAATATGGAAATGAGCAACTGTCTATGAGTTCAATGCAAAATCATAAAGCCGTCAAAGGCAAGGCATGTTGCTGGTGGACTGAAGGGGATATGATAGTAAAGACACCTTAGTACATACTGGTGACATGCCTTCTACACATCTCCAGCACATCTCCATTTTGAGTCCTCATTGAACTTTTGTGTATCTTGGCCCTGTTTTCAAGCAGGGATCACTTGCAGTGAGTGGGTGGAGTCCTCATTCCTACCAGTCCATTTATATAGAAGTCTGTCCCACCCACTAGTGTAAATTACATGGAGCTTGTATAATACAACTTTACAATATGAACTGAGTTTTTCATTTACTCAACTGATCTGGAATGATTACAGCTAGTGATGAGCGAGCACCCCAATGCTCGGGTGTTCGGGTGCTCTGACCGAGCACCCCCTGAGGCTCGAGTGCTCGGCCGAGCACCCGAGCCCCATTGAAGTCAATGGGAGGACTCGAGCATTACACCAGGCACCCCCTGCTCTGATGAGGGGAGGGTGCCTGGTCCATAGGAAAAGGGCAGAAAAAGATGGAAACACTACAGAAATGGTTCAGGGACAGCATAGGGAGGATGTCTGGATGCATCTTGGACTCCAACATCGCTGCTGGGAACGATCTTTCGCCCGTAGTACGCCATTTTTACAGACTGACCATAAAACACACAAAAAGGAAAATAAAAACGACTTTAGGCGAAAAATTGTTACCAAACAATATTTGCTGTATATTTACTTGTATATCATCTGCAAATTCTCCCAAAAATTTCCTTGATTTTCGGAAGTGAGGCCATGATTAAGAGGGAAACGTGCGCAGAGGCAAATTCTCCCAAAAATTTCCTTGATTTTCAGAACTGAGGCCATGATTAAGAGGGAAACGTGCGCAGAGGCAAATTCTCCCAAAAATTTCCTTGATTTTCAGAACTGAGGCCATGATTAAGAGGGAAACGTGCGCAGAGGCAAATTCTCCCAAAAATTTCCTTGATTTTCAGAACTGAGGCCATGATTAAGAGGGAAACGTGCACAGAGGCAAATTCTCCCCAAAATTTCCTTGATTTTCAGAACTGAGGCCATGATTAAGAGGGAAACGTGCACAGAGGCAAATTCTCCCAAAAATTTCCTTGATTTTATTGAACTGAGGCCATGATTAAGAGGGAAACGTGTGCTGAGCTGACCATCTAAAACATTATGGGTGAGGGTCTGCTGCAGAGCTGACCATCCTAAACATTATATGCGAAGGCCCGCTAGTGAGCTGACGCTATAAAACATTATATGAGAGGGCCCGCTAGAGAGCTGACCCAATAAAACATTATATGAGAAGGCCCGCTGGTGAGCTGACCTATATAAAAATTGGCAAACAGGGCCCGCTGGTGAGCTGACCCTATATAAAAATTATATCACAGGGCCCGCTGGTGAGCTGGCCCTATATAAAAATTATATCACAGGGCCCGCTGGTGAGCTGGCCCTATATAAAAATTATATCCCAGGGCATATGGAAGAGGAGGAGGAGGATGAGAAGATTAAGAGTCAACCATATACCCGTTTTTTGGGTGGAAGGGGTGAATGGGAATACAGAGTATTCCCATCATTGTAAATAACATATATAAAGTGAGTTTATGTTCCCCCGGGGCTTTCCTCCAGTGGAGTGGAGAAGTCAGGGGAAATCCAGGCCTTGTTCATTTTTATAAGTGTCAACCTATCAGCATTGTCGGTGGAAAGGCGGATACGCTTATCTGTTATGATGCCACCAGCAGCACTAAATACCCGCTCAGACAGAACGCTGGCGGCAGGGCAGGCCAGCACCTCCAAGGCGTAGAGTGCCAGTTCATACCACGTGTCCAGCTTGGACACCCAGTAGTTGTAAGGCACAGAGGGATCATTGAGGACGCTGACACGGTCTGCTACGTACTCCTTCACCATCTTCCAAAACTTTTCCCTCCTTGTGACACTAGGCTGCGCATCAGGGTGAGGGTGCTGGCGGGGTGTCATGAAGGTGTCCCACGCCTTGGAGAGTGTTGCCCTGCCTTTGTCGGAACTGCTGTGTGCTCCCCTTTTCTCCCCTTCTCGGTTGGCCAAGGTAGCACGTACTCTGCCGCCAGCGTTGTCAGATGGAAAATTTTGGAGCAATTTTTCAACAAGAACCTTCTGGTATTGCACCATTTTGCTTGTCCTCTCCACCGGAGGAATGAGAGATGAGAAATTCTCTTTGTAGCGGGGGTCCAGAAGGGTGAACACCCAGTAATCCGTGTTGTTTAAAATGCGTATAACGCGTGGGTCACGGGAAAGGCAGCCTAACATAAAGTCAGCCATGTGTGCCAGAGTACCAACAGTCAAGATTTCGCTGTCCTCACCAGGAGGATGACTCTCAATATCCTCATCCTCTTCCTCCTCTTCTGCCCACCCACGCTGAAGAGATGGAACTAAAGTTCCATGGCTACCCTCTGTAGCGGAGGCAACCGTGTCTTCCTCCTCCTCCTCCTCCTCCTCCTCCGCCTCCTCCAATTGTCGCTGAGAAGACGAAGTGAGGGTGCTCTGGCTATCACCTTGTATAAGCTCTTCCTCCCCCATTTCCACCTCTTCCACATGCAAAGCGTCGGTTTTAATTGTGAGCAGCGAGCGTTTCAGTAGACACAGAAGTGGGATGGTTACACTGATAATAGCGTTATCGCCGCTCACCATCTGTGTCGATTCCTCAAAATTGCGTAAAACCTCACAGAGGTCTGACATCCATTCCCACTCCTCACTTCTGATTACAGGAAGTTGAACGGAGAGGCGACGACCGTGTAACAGCTGGTACTCCACTACTGCCCTCTGCTGCTCACAAAGCCGGGCCAACATGTGGAAGGTGGAGTTCCAGCGCGTGCTCACGTCACACAGCAGCCGGTGAGCTGGCAATTGTAAGCGCTGCTGCAGCTTCAACAGGCCGGCTGAAGCTGTTGATGACTTACGGAAATGTGCACACACGCGGCGCACCTTGGTCAAGAGATCATGCACATTGGGGTAGGTTTTTAGAAATCGCTGCACCACTAAATTAAATACATGCGCTAGACATGGTACGTGTGTGAGCTTGCCGAGCTCCAAAGCCGCCACCAAGTTACGCCCATTATCACACACAACCATGCCTGGTTGCAGGTTGAGTGGCGAGAGCCACTGCTCGGTCTGGTGACTAATCCCCTGCAACAGCTCTGAGGCCGTGTGCTGTTTGTCCCCAAGGCAGATCAGCTTCAGCACGGCCTGTTGACGCTTCCCCACTGCAGTGCTACACTGCTTCCAGCTACTGGCTGATGGGGGAGTGGCGCTGCGTGTAGAGAATTCGGAGGTGGAAACTGAGGAGGAGGAGCCAATAACGTAGGTGCTGGTGGAAACCCTGATGGAGGTAGGGCCCGCAATCCTCGGCGTGGGTAGCACCCGTGCCATCCCAGGGTCCGAGTCGCTCCCAGCCTCCACGACATTCACCCAGTGTGCCGTCAGGGAAATGTAGCGTCCCTGGCCACAAGCACTTGTCCATGTGTCAGTCGTTAAGTGGACCTTCCCAGTAACTGCGTTGGTCAGGGCACGGGTGATGTTACGGGACACATGGTGGTGTAATGCGGGGATGGCACACCGGGAAAAGTAGTGGCGGCTGGGGACCGCGTACCGAGGGACAGCTGCTGCCATCAGGCTGCGGAAGGACTCAGTGTCCACAAGCCTAAATGGCAGCATTTCGATGGCCAGTAATTTGGAAAGGTGTGAGGTTAGTGCTATGGCCTGTGGGTGGGTGGCTGGGTACTTTCTCTTGCGCTCAAATGCCTGGGGTAACGACATTTGGACGCTGTGCTGGGACAGGGAAGTGGATGTGGTCGCTGATGGTGCTTCAGATGGTACAGGTGCAGGGCGGGAGGTATGCGGGCCTGCGCCTTCGACAGGCGATTGGCCGGCACCGAAAACAGGGGAAGAGGAGGCAGTGGTGTGGCCTGCAGACACAGATGGGCGATCCAGGCGTTCCTCCCACTTACTACGGTGCTTGGATGCCATGTGTCGGATCATGCTGGTGGTGGTGAGGTTTCTAGTGTTCATGCCTCGGCTCATTCTGGTGTGGCACAGGTTGCAAACTACAATTCTTTTGTCGTCCGCACTTTCCTTAAAAAAACGCCATACCGCGGAACACCTACCCTTTGGCAAGGTAGATTTACGCAAGGGGGTGCTCCGTGGAACATTTGCGGGCCGGTTTGGTGCGGTCCGCCTTCTTTCTGTAGCCACACCACTGCCTCTTCCAGCCTGTTGCGGTGCTGCAGATGGCTCACCCTCAGGACTGCTGACATCGCTCGGCTCTACACCTTCCCAGGTGGGGTCAGTCACCTCATCGTCCACCAAGTCCTCCTCCACTTCCTCACTCTGATCATCCTCCTCAAGTCTTGATCCCACCACATACTCAGTCATTGACAACTGTATAACATTCTCCTCAACAAGGTCTTGAGACGGAAATAGTGGTTGATTTAATGGCAACTGTGTCTCATCATCATCATCATCATCCACTACTTCCTTTGACCTTAAATGCCGTTCACATCTGTCATCTTCTTGTGATTGGGTAGCCTCTAGAGGTTGTGAATCAGGGCACAAGATGTCATGTTCCTCTGCAAGCGTGCTTGGAGAGAGGGTCAAATGAAGGATTGGTGATGAGACGAGCTCCTCACTATATCCCAGTATGGGATCACTTCTTTGACCAGACCGTGTATGGTGGGAGGAAGGATGATCAGAGTGAGGATTATTTTGACCAGACTCTTGGCTACTGAGAGTGGACTTGGTGGAAGACAGGGTGGTGCTTAACCGACTGGAAGCAGTATCAGCTGTCATCCAACCGACCACCTGTTCACAGTGGTCGGACCTCGAGAGTGATGTCCTGCGACGCCCTGTAAAATTACACATGAAGCTAGGTATGGTGGATGTCTTTCTTTCTTGTGCTCTGGCACCAGGCACAGTTTCTCCGCGTCCTGACCCGCGCCCTGAACTTTCAGGATCACGTCCACTTCCCCGTCCCTTTTTACCCGCCTTCTTCATCTTACACAGAATATGTGACTTTAATATTTGAGTTTGAAAACTTAACACTATTTCTTACTATTCTGCAACTCTGCAGAGTACACAGAATAGGCTGCTAAACGGCGGTGATACACACTGAATGGAATATGTGACTTTGATATTTGAGTTTGAAAACTTAACACTATTTCTTACTATTCTGCAACTCTGCAGAGTACACAGAATAGGCTGCTAAACGGCGGTGATACACACTGAATGGAATATGTGACTTTGATATTTGAGTTTGAAAACTTAACACTATTTCTTACTATTCTGCAACTGTGCAGAGTACACAGAATAGGCTGCTAAACGGCGGTGATACACACTGAATGGAATATGTGACTTTGATATTTGAGTTTGAAAACTTAACACTATTTCTTCCTATTCTGCAACTGTGCAGAGTACACAGAATAGGCTGCTAAACTGCGGTGACACACACTGAATGGAATAAGTGACTTTAATATTTGAGTTTGAAAACTTAACACTATTTCTTACTATTCTGCAACTCTGCAGAGTACACAGAATAGGCTGCTAAACTGCGGTGACACACACTGAATGGAATAAGTGACTTTAATATTTGAGTTTGAAAACTTAACACTATTTCTTACTATTCTGCAACTGTGCAGAGTACACAGAATAGGCTGCTAAACGGCGGTGATACACACTGAATGGAATATGTGACTTTGATATTTGAGTTTGAAAACTTAACACTATTTCTTCCTATTCTGCAACTGTGCAGAGTACACAGAATAGGCTGCTAAACTGCGGTGACACACACTGAATGGAATAAGTGACTTTAATATTTGAGTTTGAAAACTTAACACTATTTCTTACTATTCTGCAACTCTGCAGAGTACACAGAATAGGCTGCTAAACTGCGGTGACACACACTGAATGGAATAAGTGACTTTAATATTTGAGTTTGAAAACTTAACAGTATTTCTTCCTATTCTGCAACTGTGCAGAGTACACAGAATAGGCTGCTAAACGGCGGTGATACACACTGAATGGAATATGTGACTTTAATATTTGAGTTTGAAAACTTAACACTATTTCTTACTATTCTGCAACTCTGCAGAGTACACAGAATAGGCTGCTAAACGGCGGTGATACACACTGAATGGAATATGTGACTTTGATATTTGAGTTTGAAAACTTAACACTATTTCTTACTATTCTGCAACTCTGCAGAGTACACAGAATAGGCTGCTAAACTGCGGTGACACACACTGAATGGAATAAGTGACTTTAATATTTGAGTTTGAAAACTTAACAGTATTTCTTCCTATTCTGCAACTGTGCAGAGTACACAGAATAGGCTGCTACACGGCGGTGATACACACTGAATGGAATATGTGACTTTGATATTTGAGTTTGAAAACTTAACACTATTTCTTACTATTCTGCAACTGTGCAGAGTACACAGAATAGGCTGCTAAACGGCGGTGATACACACTGAATGGAATATGTGACTTTGATATTTGAGTTTGAAAACTTAACACTATTTCTTCCTATTCTGCAACTGTGCAGAGTACACAGAATAGGCTGCTAAACGGCGGTGATACACACTGAATGGAATATGTGACTTTGATATTTGAGTTTGAAAACTTAACACTATTTCTTCCTATTCTGCAACTCTGCAGAGTACACAGAATAGGCTGCTAAACGGCGGTGAAACACACTGAATGGAATATGTGACTTTAATATTTGAGTTTGAAAACTTAACAGTATTTCTTACTATTCTGCAACTGTGCAGAGTACACAGAATAGGCTGCTAAACGGCGGTGAAACACACTGAATGGAATATGTGACTTTAATATTTGAGTTTGAAAACTTAACAGTATTTCTTACTATTCTGCAACTGTGCAGAGTACACAGAATAGGCTGCTAAACGGCGGTGATACACACTGAATGGAATATGTGACTTTGATATTTGAGTTTGAAAACTTAACAGTATTTCTTACTATTCTGCAACTGTGCAGAGTACACAGAATAGGCTGCTAAACGGCGGTGATACACACTGAATGGAATATGTGACTTTGATATTTGAGTTTGAAAACTTAACACTATTTCTTACTATTCTGCAACTCTGCAGAGTACACAGAATAGGCTGCTAAACGGCGGTGAAACACACTGAATGGAATATGTGACTTTAATATTTGAGTTTGAAAACTTAACACTATTTCTTACTATTCTGCAACTCTGCACAGTACACAGAATGTGCTGCTAAACTGCGGCGAAGCACACTGAATGGAATATGTGACTTTGATATTTTAGTTTGAAGACTTAACAGTATTTCTTCCTATTCTGCAACTCTGCACAGTACACAGAATGTGCTGCTAAACTGCGGCGACGCACACTGAATGGAATATGTGACTTTGATATTTTAGTTTGAAGACTTAACAGAATGTGCTCTAATCTGCAACTTTGCACACTAAACAGAATGTGCTCTAATCTTCAACTTTGCACACTAAACAGAATGTGCTCTAATCTGCAACTTTGCACACTAAACAGAATGTGCTCTAATCTGCAACTGTGCACACTAAACAGAATGTGCTCTAATCTGCAACTTTTCACACTAAACAGAATATTTTTTTTTTTTTTTTTTTGTTTTTTTCCCCCCACACAAAATAACCTGCTGCCCCCACACACAGTAGTCCTAAAAAGGACTTTTGGTTCTTTTTTTTCACAATTTTTGTTTTTTTCCTCCCTACACTGCCTTTCCCTTCCTATCCTCAGCTCTCCCTGGCTCAGACTGAGCCGAACTCGATGGTCAGGTGCTATACAGCACCCGACCATGGGTTCTGGCCAGCCAATCAGTGTAATGCCAGCAGCCAACATGGCTGCTGGCATTACACCGATGTCAGAGCCTCCCTGCACGTTTATTGGCTGCGCAGCAGCCGCAAAACGTGCGGGGAGGAGACCCGAACATGGCGGGCGAGCACATGCGGTACTCGTACGAGTACCGCCATGTGCCGAGCAGAGCGATGCTCGAGCCGATCCGAGCATCGGCCGAGCATGCTCGCTCAACACTAATTACAGCCAAACAAAAGCCAGGCAAGCTAGATAAAATTCCTTTATAAGGATCTATTGCAATTATAAGCAATTGTGCATATTTACACATTTTAGTGCATTTCATTATATGCCATCATTATGATTTTTACCAGTGAAATGTATCAAAGTATGGTGAAATATTAGCTAATATGAGGAGAGAAATTTTGCAAATAAAGGAGAGAAACTCACACCTCTAAAATACAATAATATACATATGTACAAAAGAACCCAATAATACATGAAACACAGCAAAAATAGAGGAACTTCCATAGTGCCTGAATTAAAAGCAAACCGAAAACAAAAGGGCGGATATGCACTAAGGCATGATAAAGAGAGGATAAAATACAGGTGACTTCTCCAGTGATATCACCTCTCCAATCCCTATGTTATTCTATAGATCATATGTACTAAGATGTCCAATGTTGGAGAAATCTTAGTGCATTGTCTCCATAGAATAACATAGGAACTGGAGAGTCGATATTACTAGAGAAGATATCTCCGCTTTATCACCTCTTTATCACACATTGCTGCGTCTACCAAGGGATTCATGTGCTGCTTCATGTAAACCCTGTGCAGAGCATTTATTATATGAATGTATTCATGTATTCATAATATACACAGGGCCCACAAGTCATTTGTATGAAGGAGTGATTGTCTTCTGTACTGAGAGTTAATATTGTCTTTGTATTTTTTTTTAACATATTATATTGATACTATACATAGCCAAGCCCACGTTAACTCTATGAGTGCCAGAGGGTTGTGCATTACATACCCCTCTGGCATTCAATGGGTTAAGACCATTACCCTAAAATTGACTTTCATGGCATCAACTAGTGAAAAAATGTCTTTATCTTTTTTGAAAATGAGTATTGTTTTAATAATAAAACCAAATCTGACAAATATAATGTATTTTAAGTCTATTGTTTGCTTTTGGACATAGGGCCCATATAGACTATTAATTAGGACTGATTTGGGAGTGATTCTAGGAATGGGAATTACAGGGATTTGTATTTGCCTACTATGGGGCAGTTGGTCGACTCCAGAACTGGTGTGTGTCCGGCCCTGGTGCATGTGATGATTACTGAAGGTTTAGGAAACTAAATAAGGATCTCATTTTGTTTGGTAACTAACGGCCTTACTCAATAATCTATAGAGGTGCAATTCTGGTGTAAACTAACTGCACTATAGGGGACAAATCCAAATTTCCCAAACTCTCACTGAATTAAATAAGAGTTTTAACCCATTAAATATTGGATTAGTCTCCAACCCATTATCAAGCAATGTGATGGAGACATTTCTAGCATTAATAGGTTAAATGCCCTTTTAAATGTTTGGAAAATTGGAATTTCTCCATTTTGATGCAGTTGGTTTCTTCTAGAATGACTCCTCTTTAGCTCAGTGAATGTGGCCCTAGTGAAACCCAGCAGTGTATATATCATTGTCATGCAGTTGTGTTGCTGTGTGTCCCTGGACTTCCTGGCTGTGCTGGCTGCAGTTAGTTCTACTCTTTCATTATCAGATGGAATGATCAGTTGTGTGGCTCTGATGTATTCATACACTGTGAGGTCATAGTAGTCCAACTGAATCAGCTCAATATAATCATCCTGCTCAGGCTCTTTCATTCAAACGTGTTTTTTGTGGTTTAGTGAGGAGAGGTTTTGATACGATTTACTTGAGAAATATAGAGAAGAGTTTTTGAAAAATGTTTTTATCGATTTTCTACACCATCATCCTTGTGGTGGGTTTGTCTGAGAGCTACACCATTAGACGTGAGTATAACTTGCAGGGAGAGCACAAGTGCAACACTGGGATAAAAGTACATTATCAGTTCTTTATTGAAATGTAGTTTTAGACCCTACATCTGCCTATCTCCAGTTAATAAGATATGTAATGGCACAAGTTCTCCTCTTAACCAGCTTCACCATAGGGGGCAAATACACATTCCAACTGACAATCGTGATGTCCTGCACCAGTGCCCTGTCCTTGAGGCTTTGAAAATAACAGAACTGTTGTCCAGCACAGGTTACAGATGTTTCTACATCAGCAACACTGGGCTGGGCTAGTAAAGTCAGTGTTACTTATTAATTGGTGACCTGGCTGGCATTTAAGGGGTTAAAATCCCCAATTAGTTCTAAAGTAATTTGGGGAATTTGTATGTGCACAGCTCCACTTTTATACATACAGCCCAGTATGTTTAAGTGAAAGACTTACCCAGGTGTGTTCTTGTATAGAGCAGTCAGGAAGACAGACATACCTGACAGCTATATGGATGACACCTGCCCAGGTAAGTGCTTTTGTTAAACAGAGGAAGTGCCATTAAATCCAAGGACAAAGTTCCTTTTTACAATCCTATTGGCCAATGATATTCAGTCCTGGGTGGACTGGTTCTCAGAAATAATTATATAATTAGAATTGTACAGCATGTCTATGGGGCACACTTTACTCATTCTGTAGGACTCCCGAACTCTAAACTCCTCCCACTGAAGTCTTCTTGAAGTCTAAAAAATGATTCATAAAGGCCAGTAGGTTTTTCTGCCCAGATTAAACTAAGTGCTGGGTTACTATCAGGTGATATTACAGTTCATTCATTTAGCGCCATTTACTCCTGTACGTACAGTTCCCATTTAAAGAGAATAACCTGCACAATAGAAAACTGATAACATTTAGTAACCCTTTGAGTGCTGGGGGGGTGCAGTGCATTGCGTCTCAGTGCGCTACACACCTCTCTGACACTCAGTGGGTTCAACTGCGAAAGATAATTCCTCAATTTTTTTTTACTAGAGATATAACTGAGATCCTCAAAAATGACAATTTTAATAATCAACAAATAAATCTATTCACATATAACAATGTGTGACACACCTGGCACACATTGTGTTAAAATTTGTGGTTTTTGAGTCATTAAGGTTACCTCTATCCAATAAGTCACTTAGAACATTATTCACGTTAGTATAAGTTATAACATCTCTGTCTCCTGTAGAATGTGGAACCCGTCCACTGGTCCGTGAAGAACATCTTGGATCCCGCATAGTGGGAGGTGTCGATGCGATGCCAGGAAACTGGCCCTGGCTTGTCAGCCTCCAGCAATCTATTGGCGACATATATAGTCATACTTGTGGTGGAACAATCCTAAATAATCGCTGGATCCTCACAGCAGCTCACTGCTTCAAAGATCATGGCAGGTAAGTAACACAGATATCTCTCTGTGCTAGTGGGACGGATAACAGTGCCTAGAACCTGGGAGAGATTGGCAGCAATTTAACTAAAGAATGCTATAGTCAATGGCGATGGCATAACTAGTCATTGGAGTGCCCTGGTGCAAACATTTGTCTGTGTCCCCTATTTTCACAGATGTATAACTAGAACCTGTAGGATCCTGGGGTAGGTGGGGCACCCTTGGATGCTGGGCCTGGCACAATTACACCTCTGCACCCCCTCTAATTATGTCTTTGGTCAATAGACAGCACCTGTAAAAGAGAGTTTTCCCTTTACAGGGCAGGTGCAGCTGAATGATAAATAGATTCTGATGCTGTGGGTAGGAGATGGGTTATCCCCACTAAACACAGTGTTCACAAATGCTCCAACTCATTAGTAGCCTTTAAGGGACAAGGCAGGTGTAAAACATATTGCATATCAGTGTGTCACGCACACCCCTCTGGTCCTTATTGGTGTAAGCTGAACCCTTTATTTCAGTCTTAGGTCTCTGGAGAAATATCAGCTTTTGCTGGACTACAGTCTGTGCTGATTGGCCCTGAAATGACACACAGATCGCTTGTTTTTTATTAATTCTTATCAATTCTGTATAAAAACTTTATTTTATGTTCCAATAGCCACATATTTACATCCATTATATATATTTTACATATGGACTAGGATCATAACCTTTGCTCTAGGGGTAGGATAAAGGTGTTATATTGTAAAACTGTGAGTGCCAAAGTGCACCAGTGTCTCTTACATCTGTCACTATATGGTCATATAGAATGGAATAGCATGTCATTGTGCCATATTGATGCCATGGATAACCATTAACAAATCTAGCATAGCTTGTTATCTATCCCAAATATTATTTGAGACACCTCAAACACATTGCTAAGCAATTCAGTGGGGACCACCCCAGCATTCAAGGGGTAAACCGCTTGTTATTTTTACACAGAAACTTTGAAAAAGGGCATTACAAACTTAGAAAAAAAATATTAATATTCAAAGAATATTTATTCCCCCCAAACTATTAAAGGGATATTAATGTCAACATATATATATATATAAATATGTAGATATAACTGTCTGATGTGTGAATGATATAAACTTTAGAGCTCCTTATACCTCTAGGTAAAGATCTCCATGGATAACATACAGGATGGTTGGTAATCTGAAACTCCTTAGACTTAGACTTCTCATATGCACGAGATCCATCTCTCTTATGCACTTTCCACTTCTCTTTCTAGTGATATTTCTTCCTGGCAGATTGTATTTGGTGCCAATCAATTGTCTGCACTGGGAAATGAAGTCCAGATTAGGAAGATAGCTGAAAAGATCCAGCACGAGCATTACAACCCAAGTACAGAAAGGAATGATGTAGCCCTACTGCTCTTGGATAAACCCATAGAGTTCAGTGATTACATCCAGCCGGCTTGTCTCCCTGGGAAAACTGCCATCATGAGCCGGATGACCGATTGCTACATCTCAGGATGGGGTCTCACGAAGGAAGATGGTGAGTATTTATTTTCATCTTCACACAGATGTATTTATACTATGTAGTGGATCTCGTTATTTATTCATCTATCCCATTATCACATCTACTAATTATCACTTTATCTAGTGCATACAGACTCCTTTAGCCAAGGATGGAATTGCTGCAGACCATGCTCTTCAATGCTCTTTCATTTGTCTACAACAAACCCATCTTCACTTTGTTCTGGTTAACCATTTAAGGCACATGTATCAGATGGTACAAAAGTGGCGTAGAACTATTTTAGGTGAAATTGGCGACAAGGCTATCTAATATCACATACATTATTGAGTGGCAACAATATTTGAGCAGATCGCATCTGCACCAAAGTCCTACTTTAGAGGGACTGTGTAACGTCACTTCATGACTTACATTTGTTTTTCTCACTGCTGCGCTACAATCATGATACATGTGATCCGTGTTTTACAACCAAAGAAGTACAAATGGATCACTGGCATTGTCACTAAGTTTTTGTATTAAATGACAGCATTTATGAAGCAATATCTGACTTGAACTTACCAGGGTGCAAACGTCAATTAGGATACTTTTGGTGTCTGCAATTTAGTTACTTTTCATAGATGCCCATTTCATTGCCAGAGATGTGTCATGGATTGCAAAGCAATACACTACCCACAGACTGGCGAAAAATTATCCCTCTTCCTGCATTCATGTGGGATAGGCACAGTCCCAGAGGGGTGTAAAACACAAATTAGTTGGACACCCCACTTACACTACAAAGGTTAACATCCCTCACTGTTTTCCCTTTCTGACCAATGGGGGGGGGTGCAATTGGATGGAGCTGCACTGGAGTTGTCACTGAGAGCACTAGGCAGAGCCATCCATTATGAATGGAAACCTACAAATTACTGCATTACAAGTATTTAATATAACTTTTAGTATAACCTATACAACTTCCCCAGAGATACACTATGTAGGTATAATCACTGGATACCTTTTTACTGGAGCCTGTATGTACTTTGTTCCCCAAATGTCTCTCTTCATCTGTATTCATTCACTGATGTGGGCTACCCGTGGTTCTCCAGCAGTTGTTGGATTACATTTACTATGGTCCTGACTTCCCTTTGCTGACTGCAGTTGATGTGAGTTGTAGTTGTACAATAGCTGGAAAGCCAATGGCTGCTCAACAGGGGTTGATTGTTTTATAAATTGGCTGGTGGGGATGATGGGAGGTGTAGGACTCAACAGATGGAGGTCCAACCATTGACTGGTGCTGTCTTATGCACTTACCTGCCCAATACCTTAGTTTAAACAAATGCTCCTATAGAGAAAAGCAGCTTATTCTTAATTTCTCACCTTCGTGAATTAGGTACCATCTGCCAATAAGGCAATTCTACTTATAACAGTCACTGCAATATCATTAGAAGAACATTGGTGGGGGGGATATTATTCAACCTATACCCGATATTCATAGCAGAGGTGTAACTAGAAGCCTCCTGACCTTGGTGCAAGAATTACCACAGACCCCCCCCACCACCACCACATTGGCCCCCCTCGACCACACTGACCCCCTCTACAATGCCCCTCAATCTTCACAATTCCCCCATCTCCAACCTCCCTGGAGCTCCCTCGTGGTCCTCTTAGTAACGCGGAGCGCTGGGAGATTATGTCATCTCCCAGCACTCTGTATTATTAGAGCGCCGGAAGGAGATTGCGGGCACCAGCTGGAGGGGTCACAGGGGGCGGCTGGGCCCCTGGAGTGACAGGTATGGCCTATAGACGCCAATGATTCATAGTAATCTATTCTTTCATGCTATTTATTAGTCTATTAACTTTTCAGGAGCCATGGTTGTCATGTAATTAGAGCTGGAGTATCAGAGGAGCTTCAGTTTGGTGAAAAATAACATAGAGTTCTTGAAGATCCCCTGTGTGTGTCCTCAGCAGGACCACTTCAGCTCTCTACTGGCAGTACTACTGGCTGATTCTTTAGTCCTAAACTGGAAAACCTCAGCTCAAAATATGGATTTTTTGTCACTTTTCCTAGTTCAGAGACTAAATCACTAAACCATTACACCAACTACAAAACATAAGGAATAGGCAATTTACATAGATACTTTTAATAAGAATAAAATCTATGTAAGACTGGACCACTTTAATGGAATATAGTAATGAAAGAAAACATTTATATAAAAAGTTATTAATGGGGGAAACAAATTAACAGAAACAAACTCGGTGGGTTTTTTAATACAATTTCATGATGAGGATTGTCCATGTGTTATACAAATGGATTCAGCATGTGTGCCTTAGTTTTGGTGTAAGGTTTTACAAAGTGACCGTTATCATTTTTCCCCTTTAGCCCAGGAAGCAGCTGATGTCCTACAGGAAGCGAAGGTCAACATGATCTCCCCTGGGCAGTGTAACAGCACTTACTGGTATAATGGTGCTGTTGGAGAATACAATCTATGTGCAGGATATCCACAAGGAGGAGTTGACAGTTGTCAGGTACGTGTGCTTTTTTTTGTCATATCCATAATAGTTTGATTGCTTTGATTGCCCAGCACTAGGCATATTCCCAGGGGTACTGCATGTATAATTTTAGCCAGACATTTTAAAAATTCAGTTTTTCCATGACTAAGTCTGATCTCTCCATTCCGAGTTAACGTCCTGACATATTTTCTTGATTTCAGTTAGTTGTTATTCTTTTATATGAACGTAATACATTAAGTATCTGCCACATGACACTTGCTACAAAAAATAAGCTTTGTAAACAATCTTGGATAGATTATAGGCAAGTTTGGCATGTGTACAGTTTTGCTCCATCACAACTCAACATGTGTCATATAACCTTGTGTTAGGTGCAAGATCTTTCTGTTTATACAATCACCATTATATATAGACACACTGAGGCTGATGCACCAGAGAACACTTTCAGTCTTATCTGCACAACCTCCAATATTTATTTACAGAGCTGAACATTTGGTCACTCAGAAATTAGTTTGAGAGCCTACTGAGTAATTTTTACACGTCTTAGTGGATCTGTCAGGTATCCTCATACTCTGCGATATGGTTGGGAAATCAGGTCAGTAATGAATAGATTGCCTGGTTATCTTCTAGCATATGGTTGAGAGCGTTCTGATTTAGCCTACCAAACTCAAAGTTGTGCCCATTGACCAAGTCTGAAAATGTTAGATAATGATCACATCAGATCATTATGTTAGAGATCTCAGCAAACCAAACCACGGATATATATCACATGGGATTGTGAGATCATGTCATTCCATACACAAACCAACTACAGAAGTACAAATTGTGTAATACATTACTTTACTTTTTGTTTTTAATAATGCATTTGTTGTGTCAGTCAATAATTGTTTGATTGGCAATAAAACATTCTCAAACTGACAGTTACAAGCTCATTCATTTAAAGCAGTGGTTCTCAATCTTTTTTTGCTCGGGGCACCCCAAACACCTAATCTTGAACATTCGGTGCACCCCTAACATATTTAATGTACTTTATCAAGGGCATAATGAAGGGTACAATACATAAATATACAGTATTATTAGGTCTTATAATCAGAATACCATAACTAAACATATTGTGCATAACAATTTCTTTAATTCTTTATTTAAAAATCCATTTTTGTTAGCCTTTATACAAAACACAGGGAACCCTAAGTTGATGCCCGTGGCACACCAAAGTGCCACGGCACCCTGGTTGAGAATCACTGATTTAAAGTGAGGTTATCATATTTACTAAATCTGCACTGTACATCTCAAGATGATTTCTATCTGCCTTCATAGTGGTGTCAGGAAATGTATCCCTTTGGCTGGAATATATTAATTCTTAATCTCACCTTAGTACCTATAATAACTCCATTATAGAGGGAAAGCAGTGGTAACTGGAATATATTCATTCAGCTGATAACTTGTTTCCAAATCAATTTGGACACATATCGAATCAGTTATTTACATGTGTAAACCAAATTCAATTTACATTGTATTTTCAGATCAGTCACATACTCTTACACTGCTATCCTTTACAATTTGGCAAGATGGTCAATAATGACAATGCTGTACAGTTATCACCTAATGTATGGGAAAATTTCATGAGTTCTTGCTGACCAAATCTGTCTATTACATCCAAAGACTATAAAAAAAAAATCTAAATCAATAGAAAATCAATCAGATTGCTGTGCGTGGGAATTCAACAGATCAAATAAAAGGGATCTGTCTCATGGGGCTCTGAGATAGGCTTCTCAGATCTGATCGATTTGCTCCATACGATTAGTAATAAACTAGGATATCTGGTGATTGGTGACCAGCTTGCCTGACCATATTACATAGTTTATTGGTACCTGACGGATTTATACAGCGAATGACAATGGGGTATGGCCTTCCAGATGTAATAATATTCTGCACTTGCTCAAACTATTTTATGGGTGACCAAATTTAAGCTGAATGAAGAGGTTCATGTTGCCATTGCTCACATGAACGTGTATATTAAAATTAAACTAGAAATGGAGAAAATATGAAAGGTCTGTGTCCAGTGTGGCTGAGCATGATGTCCAAGCCCCTGTTTAATAACAACAGTGACCGTGTGTAACATTAGACTGAGCAACAATAGCTCCCCTTTCTCCGTGCAGGTTGTGTGTGTTCTACAACTACAAAACTAGTCCTTACCTGTTATCTAAGGTAACAGGTATCTTTACCATTGATTTGACTTTGTTTTTAAACAAATTTATTTGTAAATAACTGTTCATACTCACCACTTACCTGTTTGCCATAATTTCTACCTCTGTTTGTGATGTAGATAAGAATATTTTCTTTTTCTCTCTGTACTAAACATTGTAACATAGTTGATAGGCTGAAAAAAAAGACATTCTTCCATCAAGTTCAGGTCATGCATTATCACCGCTGTTGATCCAGAGGAAGGCAAAACAAAAAACAAAACCACACATTGAAGCCATTTCTAGTTAAGCCCCAAGTCTGTAAAAAAAATAATTCCTGACTCAAAATGGCACTTGAATATTTCCCTGGGTCACTGTCACCTACAGTAAAGTCCTTCTTATATGAATCTTGCATGGCAATTAATATTCAATCCGTTTTTTTCTTTTTTTTTATTTCTATAATGATGGCAATATAGGGTTTGTAGTGTAAACAAGTGACGTCAGTTCAGGACAGGCTGCGGTACAGCTCTCTACCTCAGCCTGTCAATCTTCGCCTCTTCCACGCCCCAATTATTCTCTGTTGCCACCTCCTTCTCTGAAAGAGGAATCCAGAATGTGAGCTGTCTCATTGGCAAGAGATCACTCCAGCTCACACCCCACTTACATCTTTTAGACCAACTTGAAAAGGTTCCATTTACAGCAACTCTCTGCCATCTATATTTTAGCCAGTTCTCTATCCATGCACAGATTTCACCACACAAAACAGAGCCTTTGATACCTTGCTTCACAACAGGTTGCTGCATAAAATAAAAGGCTTTTGCATGATCTAAGTATACTACAGCAACAGCAATTCCCCTGGCTACATTACTACTTACCCTGTCGTAAAATGAAAATACATTAGTTTGACTTGATCTTTTCTTCATAAAACCATGCTGTTTCCTACTAATAATATAGTTGGTCATCACATAGCCCTGAATACTGTCAGTTAGCAACTCTCCTAATATCTTACCCACTACAGAAATCAAGCTCATGGGTCTATAATTTCCTGGTTTAGATCTTGCCCCCTTTTGAATAATGTTACTACATCAACTTTCCACCAATCACAGGGCACTGTGACTGATGAACGAATTCAATAGCTATTAAGTCTTGCTCTTACTCAACAAAAAATCCCTTAAGTACCTTTGGGTGTATGCCATCAATCAATAACATATTTATAATAGGGTGCTGACAAATTTCTCATCTGCATTTGCCCTCTTTCATATTTTTGATGTAAAATAAGGCCACTTGTGCACAAAAGCAAAAGTCTACCAGTTCTTCGGAATCAAACTGTAACACACTGTAGACCCATCTAGAATTCAAGTTGTTAAATATGCCCAGAAAAATGGGGCATTTTAATTGTGTTGCAGTTGGTTTGTTCCAGAATAGTTTCACGTCTGTTCTAATACCTATTTCCCATGGAGTCCTGCTGTTTGACTGCAGCCAGGGTAACTATAGGGTGTGCAGTGGGTACAGTTACCATAGGACCCAGCATCCAAGGGGGCCCAGGTCATCACCAGAGTCCAGTTGTAGTTATTTATCTGTCAAATATTTTTGTTATTAGGGTCTATAATAATGTTTGCCCCAGAGCCCTACAATGACTAGTTATTCCACTGACTGCAGCCCATACTATATTAGGTTTATAGGCTATGAATCAACATTACCAGCCTTACCCATGGGATTTTGCATTTTTTTATGTTAGAGATTTTTTCTATATTGTAAAAATTGTGTAATATTTGTATTGACTGTTGCTTCTCTTGTTTCCATGTAGGGTGACAGTGGAGGACCACTGATGTGTAAACGGAAGACAGAGACTTTGTATTCCGTGGTAGGAGTGGCCAGCTGGGGCGCCGGCTGTGCCCAGGCTCAAAGCCCAGGTATTTATTCATCTACTCTATATTACCTGACTTGGATATCCGAGAAGATCGCCAGCAAGGAGGGGTCAAAATCTAACTCCGTCTACACATTGACCCCTGCTCCTAATGCACAAGAGGACGAAACAACTCCTAACATACAGGAAAGTGTAGCAGAGCCAGGCTTTGGAAACAATGCACCACCTAATCCATCAAACTTTTATGCAGGCCGCATGCTAAACATCCTGAAAGGAACATCACCAAAGCCTGGTCTTCCAAAAGGAGGAAAAAGGCCTGAGAATCCAACAGGAGACAGCAATATGCTACAAACGCTTGGACAAAAAATTCTTGGCGTTTTAAATCAAGTGTCCAGAACTATCACCGAATCAAAGCTCACGCTGTTCTCGCCAAACGGTAAAGATGGATCAACCACCTAGAAATAGAGACTGGTGGCAACATTCAATAAATGTCAATAAAGTCATCTGCTGATTTACTGAAAAAACTCTGTCTTATTATGAGGGGCGGGGGATTTTAATCTTCATTACAGAGGGACCTATAATGTTTGATAGTGTATACTATTTTTGTGGAAAACTGGCAATTATGAAAAATTCAAGTATCTTTATAATGCTTAACATTTTTGCTTTTTCTCTTATCTCCTCAAACATTCTGTGGGAAGTTTGCTAGTTCCCGCCAGGAGGGTTAAGACCCAGAAGTGAATGTTTATGGCTACCAGTGTAGCAGAACATTAAGCATGACGTAAGCATGGTTCTTCTGTGGCTTCAGTGGAACAATGCTGGGGGATAGTGTGTGCGTGTGTGTGTGTTCCTTGTGGTACAATGCTAGGGGGATTGTGTGTGTGTGCTTCTGAGGGACAATGCTGGGAGGATAGTGTGTGTGTATGTGTGTGTGCTTCTGTGGGACAATGCTGGGGGGATAATGTTTGTGTGCTTTTGTGGAACAGTGCTGGGTGGATAGTGTTTGTGTGCTTCAGTGGAACAATGCTGGGTGGATAGTGTGTGTGTGCTTCTGTGGGACAATGCTGGGGTGGATAGTGTATGTGTGTACTTCACTTCACTGGATCAATGCTGGGGGGATACTGTGTTTGTGTGTGTGTTAGCTTCTAAGGGACAAGACTGTAGGGGACATAATGTGGTTTTATGGTTACTATGGGAAGATCGGAGGGGACAATGTAGTAAAACGGTTGCTATGGTACAAGTCTGGGGGGACACTGTGTGGCTCTGTGGTTGCTATGGGACAAGGCTAGGGGGACACTGTCCGGTTCTATAGTTACTATGGGAAAGATGGGGGCAGTGAGTGTTTAGATAGTTACTGTTGGAAAAGGTGGGGGATAATGCTGGGGGGATTGTGTGTGTGTGCTTCTGTGGGACAATGCTAGGGGGGACACTGTGTGGCTCAGTGATTACTATGGGAGCAGGCTGAGGGGGGCACTGTGTGGTGTTATGGTTACTCTGGGATAATGCAAGAGGGCACTGTGTAGTTCTATTGTTAGAGAGAAGAAGTCAGAGATGCTCATGAGCTTGCAAGGGTATACAAAGAGCTCACTAGCAGGGCCAGCGCCATCTATAGGCGAGGTAGGCGCCGGCCTAGGGCGCACATCTCCTGGGGCGCAGTTGCAGAGGAGAGCTGCACGCAGCTCAGCTGCACTCTGAAGAGGAGAGAGATTGCCACTATTAAAAGATTGAGTACTGCCTAGATCATGTCATACCACTGTGCCACAATATATTCTTTGATGCAGGGGTGAACTGAGCAGTCGGACATGGACCAAGGGCCCGCTGCCAGGAATGGCCTGGTCATCAGGGATGCCTCTAAATTATCCAAAGCTCCACTCCCACAACTTCACTGGCCCCACTTCGGCCCGTAATTGCAGATCATGGTCTGTGCCTGTATCCAGCTTCTACCTGCTCGAATAATGGAGAGTGCTAGGATATGACGTCATATCCTGGCACTCTATATTACTGGGCACATTGAGGAGCTTTAAGTAGCTGGTTATAGAGGCCTGTGTTGAAGGAGGTACAGTCCTCTTGTTTGAAACACTGCTGGACCACCAGGGATCAAGGAAAGGCCTTCCTCCTGAGTCTTCAAAGGTAGGCAAAAGGGAGGAGGAGGGGGCCGGGGGGACACATATACAAGTTTGTGTTAAAAGGGCCACTTGGCTTTCATACATAATGCCCAATGGGACATACATATGAATAAGTCAAATGTGGAACAATTCTGAGGCAAATTGAGCACACCACAAGGATCAATTAAAAAAAACTTTAATTTAAATAGGGCTTTTAACCCATTTAATGAGACCATTGTCTAACAAAATTACTCCACATTTACTTTAAACATCTGGTCCACATTAAAGAGGTGCAATTTTGGGGACAATAGTTCATCACTATAGGGGGGATGAAAATTTCCATTCCCTACAGGAATGAGGTGTCTTCATTTCATATAGAATTCATCTACTTGTTTATTCCTATTGGGGAAGATAGTGGGCCAGCAGTATAACAGGGTTATGGAATTGACTGGGTAGAGTCACTTTGGCCGCAAAAAGGGTAAAGGGGAACTGAATAAACCCATCAATTGTGGTTTCTGCACTGAGACTGAGCTAGCTTAATCCTTTGAGTGCAAGGGTGTATCCACTGCAAAACAAATGGTTAAAACATTATAGCAATATCAGAAATATATGAATAAGAATGATGGACCATCCACACAATGAGTGATTATTCTGAAAAATAATCTTATGAAAATAAATGTATTGGTCTTAATTTAAAACCAATATGCCTATTGAGGATTGTCTACCTTCTTGTGCAGTTTTGTTTAAATTAGTGCATAAAACATTTTTATTTGCACCAGTAAATCTTGTGTAAGTTTTAGGTAATTTAGTGCAGTGGTGTAATTGGTTTTAATTACTCTCTCCTTTTATTTGGAGGTCCTATATGAGGTAATCATGTGACTTGTGTCTGCTTCTCAAGTCATCTGAGTTTTATTGTAGAAATTTACCCACAAATCCTAACTGGACCTCACTATCAATGTATCTCTTTGAAGATGAGCAAGGAAGTCTTTCCATACTCTAGCATAGGTTTGCTCCATTTAATTTGTAAATTTGATGGTATGACTTGTGTAGTTGAATTTAAATTTAAGCTCTGTGATTTCATTAGTGTAGCTACATTTCAGTATTACCATTGAAATAGAGCTACATAAGTGATACCACAGTGCTTACAGTGAAAATGGATCTACACTAGAATTGTAGTTCAATTTCAAATGTAAGCATGTTGGTATTTCTAGTGTAGCTTCATTTCAATTGTAAGCTCTGTGGTAATACTTGATTTATCTCAGAATATTAATAAAAGTGAAAAAATTGGCAAAAAGGGCTGGAGCAATACCTTGGGGATGGAACATAAATGTGGGTGGGGTGCAATAAGGATCAGGGTAAAGGATGCCCCATGACCTCCATTTCCCCGGAGTCCCTGGGTGCTATCAGTCCGCCCCTGCTTTGAAGGAAACCTAACCATATTGTGCTAATAGGATTGTCTGGGTTCCATTGAAAGAGGAAAGGAGGGAGGGGAAAGGAGAGGGAGAGAGGGAAGAAGGATGGTGCTAGCACCTCTAGCTATCAATGTTATCTCTAGCTGTCGCTCACAAATGGCGCTGTGTGACAAGACATTACACACCTGACCGAGGGGACAGAAGGGACTGCCTGGCAGAGGGAGTGTTATGGTTTCACAAAGATTTGCGGACACGTACTTAGAATAAAAATCACTATTGGAGAACGGCAAAAAGATAATTGAAATAAGTAAATACACAAAACATGATAGAGATAACCCCACCATGGAGCAAGATAGTTCTATGAGAAGTAGAAGACTGCATCCGGGGTTCTCTTCAATCTGCACCAGATTGGGTATCCGACTAAGCCAGGGACAACACGTGGTGGATAGTCAGACAGAGGCACAGGTCAACACAGGTCAACACCAGAACTGGTAGCGAGACAAGCCAAGGTTAAGGCATGGAGTGGGTAGTCAGCCAGAGCCACAAGTCTGCAACAGGATGAATAGTAGACAAGCCAGGTCATACACAGAGCGGGTAGTCAGCCAGAGCCACAGGTCTGCACCAGATTGGGTATCAAACTATCCCAGGGTAATGTGGAGAGGATAGTCAGACAAAGCCACAGGTCAGCACCAGATAGGATGGTCAGACAATGCCAAGGTCATACATGGAACAGATAGTCAGCCAGAGCCACAGGTCTGCAGTAGATCAGGTATCAAATTATAACAGGAACAAAATGGAGTGGACAGTCAGACAGAGCCACAGGTCAGCACCAGATAGGATGGTCAGACAATGCCAGTGTCATACATGGAATGAAACAAGATGAAAGCGACTGCATCTGACACCACTGTAAGGGCTACTGAGCTCAGATTTCACAGCCCTTATATACCTAGCCAGGAAGTAGTAAGGAGGAGTTACCCATGCTCAAGATATAAAGTCGTGCGAGCGTCACTCCCACTGACGTGCGTCTTAAAATGTTGCAACAACCAGCACAGATGCATCAAACCCTGCCTCGCCTGGATGAGAGAATCCAACCACGCCACCCCGGGAAAGGACACGGCCGACCGCGAGAGGCACCAGATGCGGTCAGGCCGTGAGCAGAGAGAAATACGGGTAGTGAAGAAGTCTTGGCCCCTGCCAGGTATCTGTGACCGGCAAAACGACGCCGGCCTAGAGGTTCAGCAAGCTGTGACAGTACCCAAACCCATTAATGACCCCTCCTCTGCGGGCCAGGTCGGATTTTCGTAGGAAAACAAGTATGAAAGTTACGCATCAGGGTGGGGGCATGCACATCGTTAGACGGAATCCAGGAGCTTTCCTCCGGACCATAGCCATTCCAATGTATGAGATCCTGTAATTGTCCCCTGACTCTCCAGGAGTCCAGTATGCTCTGTACTACATATTCCTCATGATCACCAACACTTATAGGTGCCGGTTGGACCGTAGTGGAAGTATAGCGGTTATAAATCAGAGGTTTGAGCAAAGAGACGTGGAATACATTGTGGATGCGCATCGAGGCTGAAAGATAGGGAGCGTATGCCACAGGGTTAATTCTCTGCAGGACATGAAAGGGACCAACAAAACAAGGAGCCAGCTTTCTACATGGAACCTGGAGGTTAAAGGGATAGTAATGTTTTATAATAAAAGCAGCTCTAATTAATCACCATAGTATTTGATGATGATGTCCCCCTCCCGCCCCTTTTACTGATGTAACACTGTTTATCCAGAGCAGAAGGTAGGTGCCCAGGTAGACTGCAGAGAAGGACAATCTTCAATTAAGATAAGGGAAAAACCTGAAAAGCTTGTCAAGGGGGGCAGGGATTTCATTGTTTTCATAGGAATAAGAGTGTTCCCTTCTGTTATATGTCCAGTCTATGGACTGCATTCCACATCTGAGAAGAGATTGTTTACAGTAGGTAAAAGGGGCGGAAGGGGGAAACTTTGCTTGTGAATATCTCATAAACCATAAAGGTTTGAGAGATAAGACATATAATTCTTCATGTTTTTTTAATGCCTACAAAATAAAATAAAGTTAAAACGAAGTATTACTATCCCTTTAAGAATGCGAGTGTTACGGATGGCAAGCAAGACAAGGAGTTAGACGGTATAGTTAAGATCACCTTTATTAGAACTATATAAACAGTAATGCAAATAACAAATAACACACAGAGGGTGATCAAAGAGGCAAGCACTATATCAGAAATAGTAGTCTTCCAATAGATCGACCACATTGTCCGAGACTAGGCCTCAGCCCACTGGAGTCTCATGGTAAAAAGTAACGCCCATAGGTAGCTCTGACTCAGCCTGCAGTCATTCTATTAGAGGAGTCTCAGTATTGTACACAACCACGGGGACTACTGACTCATGCCTGCAGTCAATAGCTAGGAGTCCGATAGAGCCCCAGGTCAGTACTAGGAAGGATGTCTGTGGAACGGGACCAACACACGGAGCAAACAGACAGAGCCCTCTGGTAAGCACCAGATAGGATAATCAGACAAGCCAGGTCATACACGGGGTGGGTAGTCAGCCAAAGCCACAGGTTTGCACCAGATAGAATATCCACTGAAGCGTTTGTACGCTGGATGCGTAGTGGACAAAGCCCCAGGTAAACACCAGAGTGGGTAGTCAGACAAGCCAAACATAGTCAGCAGTCTTAGCTGTATGATAAGTCTCTAGGAATTGAGGGCTCGATTCAAATGTTGGAGTTAAAACTAGCGTGAAGAAAAAAACTGGCTTTGTGAGTTAAACCAAACTGGGTAACGTGAGATTCAAATGTTCCATACCCAAAAGAGTTAACGCGCGACGGCCTACAAAACACACGAAGACTACAAAACTGGAGTCGCCAAATATTTGACCTCATCGTCGACGCCAAACACGCGAGAAACACGAGAAACATCTCCAAAAGCAAAAAACAAGCGAAACGTCCAACGTTACCAAGCACTCCAGCCAATCACAGCCCCCCAAAGTATCAAGTTCAGTCGAAAAAACTATAAATAGACCCAAAATCACCTACGCACCTTTGTCTGTTATCGAGTTCACAGAGCTAGATCTCAGGACCCAAGGAGTGGAGGTTAGTTTTACAGAGTGAGAGGTAGAGAGGAGCACAGCACACAGATAGGAGTTGGAGAGCATTGGGACACCATAAAAATACACATAAAACACTTTTGCACATATCCATCACACACATCCAAACACAAACACACATACACACACATAGCTCATTTTTATTTTGATAACACATCACACCTTTATTTTTTGTTTGACAGTGTGAGTCTGTGAGTGCAAGTGAGTGACAGAGAGTGAGTGAGTGAGTGAGTGTGTGAGGGCCTGAGTGAGTGCCTGGGTGTGAGTGTGTGAGAGCAATGGAGAGGAGAGGAGAGGAAAGAGGGGTGGGGAGTGTAGGAGGAGAGGAGGAGGAGATGCAGGGGGGCATCCCTGGTCAGGGTAGGGGAGGGAGAAGGAGATCTCTGGGGCGGAGGGGCAGTCACCTGAGGGCAGGCACATCCAGTGCAGGGGCAGAGACAGTGGGACGAGGGGTAGACCCCCTGCACCACACACAGCCAGGGCCAGTGCAGGCAGGGCTGGAGAGCCACAGCCAAGGCTCTCAACAAACTGTTGGTGGTGAGGAGGAGGAAAGGGCGAGAGAGCCCAGGTTCTCTGAGGAGGAGAACCTTGTCCTCTGTGAGGCTGTAGTTGCAAGGGAGAGGGTCCTGTTCTCCAAAGGGCCCCTTGCTGGTTTGAGCTCCAGGAGGAAGGCAGCCTGGAAGGAGGTCGTGGCTGCGGTCAATGCTGTATCCAGCCGCAGCCGGTCAGTGGAGTCCGTGAAAAAAAGGTGGACAGACTGCAAGGCCAAGGTAAGATAGTAACATAGTAACACAGTAATTCATGTTGAGAATAAACTTGTGTACATCTAGTTCAACCCTTTTCCCATTTCTGTCTCCCATTGTGAAGGTGAAGAGGAAGATGGGTGAGCAGGCCTTGCATGCTGCTGGTACAGGAGGTGGTCCGCCCCTGCGTGTGGAATATACCCAGTGGGAGGAGGCTGTACGCAGGACAATCTCCGCCATCACGGTCCATGGTGTTCCTGGATGGAGCGACACTGGGGATGAAAGGAGCCTCCAGTCCACTGGTACGTGCATCAAGGCCCACACACATCACACATAACTGACACCTAACAGACAGAGACAAACACAGTGACACCTGAACACATGGACAGCATTCCACACCACAATCCAGCCACACAGCTTGGAGGGATGTCAAACAAGGACAGAATATTTGACTAACCCAGCCAGAATGGTAATGCTAAAGTCCCTATTGAACCCTCTTCATGCTGTCCAAAACAACATCATGCACAGCACAAATCCAATGCACACTGTCATGTGTCAGTCACAGATCTAAATGTTCTGTGTATCACAATGTCATACAAAGAGTGACAAAGAGGTCAGCACACAACCCCTTGAGTGCCACAGGGATAAGCAATGCATTGTTCAACAAAACACTGTCTAGTCCCCTGGCACCCAAAGGGTTATCAGAGAATAGCAAGGAGGGGAATTGGTGTGTTTCATATTGTATTGTTACTGCATGTCAGAGCTAGGTGTTGAACATGTAGGTAGTTAGTACAAGTGGAAGTTTCAGCATTCTGCATCATATGTAGACTGCAGGGTGTTGCTGGCCAGGGGACATTCCCCACCATCACCACTCTGCAGGACATATGTGATTCACAAGGCTAAATCCTGATGGGGGGGGCATTCACTAGGGTGTCAGAAAGAGGTGGCAATGTTTACATGACGACAACAACAGTGTCATCACACCTGCAATCCCTGTGTTATCCTTGGGAGCCAATGCACTGAGATCTAAACAACATGTGATACACCAGTGCTTAGGCTCAACATCATGACATAGGAAAACAAAGAAGTAACCCCTAACAGTACAGCATAACCATGCACATGTTTGCTGTGTGTTATGATTATGTCTGTCCTGGGTTGTGTGTGTGTGTCCTCCAGCTGATTAGGTTGTTGGGTACCACAGATCATGTTGCTTGTTGTGCTTGGTGTGTTCCTGTTGCTGACACCATCGGTTGGACTCTGTAGTCATCGTTCACCACTGGTGCATTGTTGTGTTAAGAGGTCACAGTGTTTCTGTTGTTGAAGCTAAGTGTATGACATGCAATAGGTTTGTGTCACTCAAGGTGTTATGTTTTATTTTTGGTCACCACATGTATTATGATGAATGGGGATAGCAAGGAGATATATGCCTTGCCATCCCCACTGCTCAGGATACACATGATGACCAAATCTACAACACTGTAGGTTAGAAGAATCAATGTATGGGATCACATCAAGCTAAGCAATGTGTGTTAGGATGGTAACCAATGCATTGCCAAGCTATGCAATGGATACTATCCTGCCACTCAACGGTTCACATGTCATTGTAACAGTAGTGCAGCACTCCTGTCACGGCTCAAATCACTAATTCCATCATGTCATTTGCCCCCACAGCTTACCAAACATCCCGAGCAGAGGAGTCCGGGGAAACCTCCTGTGAGGAGGCCACCACCTCAGGAGTGCTGCCACCACCACAGCAGCAACCACAGCAGCAGCGGCCCCAGCAAGGCCCCCAGCAGCAGCAGCAGTGGCCCCAGCAAGGCCCCCAGCAGCAGCAGCAGCGGCCCCAGCAGCAGTGGCCCCAGCAGCAGCAGCAGTGGCCCCAGCAGCAGTGGCCCCAGCAGCAGCAGCAGTGGCCCCAGCAGCAGTGGCCCCAGCAGCAGCAGCAGCAGTGGCCCCAGCAAGGCCCCCAGCAGTGGCCCCAGCATGATCCTGGCGTCCACGTGTCTCCACCACTGCAGCCTATGGCGAGGCACAGAATGCCACAGGCTGTCCAGATGCCAGGACATGCAGAGTCCAGCATGTGGGCTAGGCCTCAGCCCCCCCTTAGGAGATCCGGAAGCCAGGAGGCATCCATGATGTGGCCCCTGGACTACCAACATATTGGCCTGATCGGGGAGCCACAGCAGCCACAGGGGCGCACAGTTTTCACCCCACCACCACCACCAACGCCATCACCCCCAACCACACCAACAGATGTGCCCCATCCTGAGGCTGCAGTAACAGAGGGTAGTGAGGGGTCCGGGGATCGGTTCTCCACATCCCCCCACAGCCTCCATGTTGCAGTCTCCCCTGAGGCACCCCATGTTCGTCCGCTCCCACCACCACCTCTGCCAGCCTCCATGCCCACCACGCCTGTGTCACCTGCGCCCACAGCAGCCCTCGACGCGGCATGTGTGGCTGTCCAGGGTGAGCAGGTGACAGTGTTACGGAGGTGTGCCCGATCCCTGCGTAGGATTGAGGTGAATATAGGGAGGATCATGGGGTGCCTCCGGGCCATGGAGGCACAACAGGTTGTCGCCAGCACCCAGCAGGCGCAATTTAACACCGGCATGATGGAGGTGCTGGGACACATGCTGGTGGAGATGCGAGAAACAAACAGGCGGGAAAACCAGCGCCACAACATGGGCCAGCTATCACAACAGGGGTCCAGTAATGCATCTCCAGCCAGCAGTGATCCACCACCACCACCACCACCATCCACCAGACACCCACGGGTAACCCGCCGCAGTCAGAGGCAATCCACCTCTGCAGCCCCCCCCCTTACCCTCCCAAGAAAAAGAAGTAAGGCCAACCTTCTTCAGGCCCGTTTAATAAATGTTTGCACTTTTTCATTACATCTGTGTCCATGCATGTTTCTCATCCAATATGTGGTTTGTTTGGCCGAGTTGTCTCCAATGCATTGCAAAGCTATGCAGTGAACACAACTCATTCACATCTAACATGGGTGTCAGGGAATGAGTTGTCTCCAATGCATTACAAAGCTATGCAGTGAACACAACTCATTCACATCTAACATGGGTGTCAGGGAATGAGTTGTCTCCAATGCATTGCAAAGCTATGCAGTGAACACAACTCATTCACGATGAATGGAGTCACAAGCTTTTACAGCAGGGGTGAACACACACATCACATACACACGTTTGTCCAAGTTCAAATCACAGACATTTGAAAGTCAAACAACATCAGGATGTTGTTCCATGATGTGACTTGAACTTGAACAACATGAACACATTACATACATCAACAACATGATCGCAATTAAGGGGATAGTAATGCTTGGAATGTGTCATGATATATGTAGTTGGGTTCACCACCCTGATTGGAACAAGGGAACTCCCACTGCTGAAAGGTGTCTCTTTCCAAGGTTATCCGAGCTCAGAGCTTGAAGTCATGGATCAAATATTACATTGTCCTGAAGGTGTTAAATGGCGCTGTTGCAACTTCATCCTATGGGGATTCATGGTGCAGGGACCGGAGCTGTCCATAAGATGTTGTATCAACAGCGCCACATGACACATTCATGCCACTGTGATATTGGATCTATGGATGTAAACTTTGAGCTGTAACCACTTTGGAATAAAACACCTGTCAGCAAGGAAGTTCACTTGTTTTACTCAGGGTGATAAACCCGACTACATGGATTTTCAAACATTACAAGTATCACTATCATCTATCTCTTTGAAACCCTGATGGGAAAGGTAATCAGTGACACAAGATAGATAGTCATATCACATGTTTTATTGACATCAACACGAACAGATGATCCTCATGGACGTCGAGTCAACATGTCACCGGAACAAACTGCTGGACCATGAGAAGTCATGCCATAGATGCCTGCAGAGAATGAAAACGAGATTTGTAGATGCACTATCAACACAACAGTCATGCTATTGCTTTACCACCATCATGCCCTTGATGTACACAACACATTGATCAACAATGCTTTTGAGACCTTACTGGCACTCCACGGTGACAGCTTTGTTATGTGACAGAGTGAACAATCCATTTGTTGTCAACGTGTTGTGTAGCCATCATGACCTTATTTTGTTTGGATAAAGGTGTTGGCTAGCAGACATATGTATATGTGTGTGGACACACACATCATATCGTAAACCAAGCCCCCTTGAACAGGTGAACTATTTCATGGATCTCGATCTACATACTGATAAGGTGTGTGTGTGCTCAGGGTCCGTGTCACATACATACATATGTCTGCTTGCCATCCCCTTGATGAACACCTCATATGGTCATAACACATGGACAACACACATTGTCAAACAATGGAGTGGAATATTCCTTGTGCTATATACACACACACAAACAAGTCAGCATGGCAGGCCTTGCAACCTGACTAACGGATCATTACTGCCATACCTTAGCCAACATCACACACAACCACCATCCCCATTCAGCTACATTGGGCATTGCTCACATTCTAGCTAAGTCTGATCCATTATCCCCTGAACCATTCGAGTGACAGAGGGGTACACAACTGATTGCCTTGTAATGTTTTGTGTGCACCTATGGCCCTCAAGGGGTTAAAACATGGTATTGCTATGTGGCATCCATTACATGTCATTGCATTGGGTATTCCTCTGTGACTCACAGGGTTCCACATGTGTCATGGCTTTGTTCAACTTGGTAGATGTAGTTTCACATCAGTACAACTCAGTATGTGATGTACATGGACCATATGGTTTACCTTTGATGCGAGGATGAAGGATGATGTCCTTGACATGGTAGGACTATGCTGTTGGGTCATCCTGTGGAGTGGAACAGATAATCATTGTTGGTTTACATGTTTGCATGCATTCCACAAGCACATCCACAATCACACATGCATGGTACTCACAGGTGAAGTAGTCCCTCATGAGCCTGTTTCGCATCTGTGTCCCTGTCAACAGATCCTCCCCTCCATCAGTGGGAACAGGGACCTCCACAGGCTGGTGTGGCTGCACATCCTCCACGAGACGTGTGTCCACAGCTATGTTATGCAACAAGGCACATGCCTGGACGATGTCACATACCTTAGCAGGTGTATACTGCAGAGCGCCCCCAGACTGATCCAGGCAACGGAACCTGGATTTGAGCTGGCCAAATGTGCGCTCAATGACATTCCTGGTCCGGACATGTGCCTCATTGTAGCGCTCCTCAGCAGGTCTCTGTGGATTTGCGACTGGTGTGAGCAGCCAACACTTGCACCCATAGCCAGCATCACCTGTAGATGAGTAGTAACATGGTGTCATGTTACATGGATGATGTATTCATGGGGTGGGGATTCACAAAGCAGTGATGTAGAGGTGAAGTGATGGAGATGACTTCTCTGGTCCATCACTTCTACAAATTCCATGTTATTCTATGGAGCCTATGCACAGAGATGTCCACAGTTGAAGGGACGTGGGCACATGACCAACATGTCATTACATGGAAGGTGCAGACGTGATGACATGGTAGAGTCATCTGATCTTCATCACCTCTTCATCAACACTTGGTGTCCCCCCCCCCTTTGTGTCATGCACATACTGAAATGAGTATGTACATGCATCATGTGCATGCACCTGTGGATGTGGGGGTGTGTGTTCTCTGTTGACTCACCCAACAGCCATCCTCCTGTATGTGTACTGTTCTCAAAATCCCTGTGTACAGAGGAGTTGGTGAGGATGTGTGAGTCGTGACAACTCCCAGGGAATTTTGCACACACATTGGTAATCCTCATCCCAGCATCACACACCATCTGTACATTGATTGAGTGGTAACTCTTCCTGTTGACATAGAGATGTGGATGATGTGCAGGGGCTCTTAATCGGATGTGTGTGCAATCAATGGCCCCCATGACCCTGGGCATTCCTCCCCTGGCGTAGAAGGCCTGCTTAACCCGTGCCCACTCCATGTTTGTTGTAGGGAAGTGGACGTAGGCACTTGCCTTCCTCTTCAGTGCTGTCAACACCTGTGTCAGTGCCCTGGAGCAGGTGGACTGGGACATTCCAGACACATATCCCTCTGTGGATTGGAATGATCCACTTGCCATGAAGTGGATGGAACACATAAGCTTCTGCAGTCCTGTCAGGGCACGGTTTGCAGAGTAAACAGGGTCTATGTCATCTTTGATCACCTGATACAGGTTTAGCAGGCTCTCGGATGTCAGCCTGTATCTGTCCCTGACTTCTTCCTCAGTCATTCCCAGCAGCGTTACCCTGGTGCGATATATCCGGGGCCTGGCCATTTGTCTGCCAGCCCTCTGCTGCTCCACAGGTCCCTGTGGCAGCTGGGGGGCATCCTGTCATTGCAGCTGAGGTGCTGCTGGTAGGTGCTGTCCTCCAGGTGGGGATGGCTCTTCAGCTGGAGCATGAACAGCTGCAGGAGGTGACGGCTGTTGCACAGGGGTGCTTGGAGGGGGATGGGGAGCCCTAGCCCTCTCACGCCTACGCCTCCGCTGTCGCCTCAGGTAAAGGTATGTGTACATACTGTTGTTCTGTTCTCTTCTGTTGTGTTGTTTTTTTTTTTTCTCTCTCCATCTGAGAAGGGTGGGCTGTAACTTTTAAACAGCAGTAGGGTGTGGTCAATGAGCAGTCATGTGGTCATAATGGACTAATGATAAGGTGTGTGTGTTATCCAGGTAATTGTTTTCTGGTGTGTCTGTGGTTAGTGGTGTGATTATTTGTAATTGGTATGTAGCTGTCAGGTGTGTGTTTTGTCTCCATGTACTGCTAAGGTTACATTGGTGAGTTGATTTGATGTTGGAGTGACAGGTGTGCATGTGGTGTTGTGTGTTAACCCCTGTTGGTCCAAGGTGTTTTGGGATGTCTTATGTTGTGCTGCTTTGTGTTCCCCTTGTCCCTGTGGAGTTGCTAGATTGTTATTGTTTGTCTGTGACTTGTTTGTATGGTGTAGGCCAGTGGTTCACAAGCAGGGTGTCATGTCATGTTGGTGTGCCATGTGTACCAGCTCAGGGTGCGTCACTTTTCCCATGTTGTTATGTTCTGCATTGGTGTTTGATGATATTGATTTTACACATTTTTGGGTAGATGTGCATATGTGACATTTGAGGCACCATTTCTCCACATTGTCATTGACACAGTTGGACCTGATGTTGGGCATATGTTATTTTAATTTGGGTATTCCCTTGTGCCCTCAGGGGATGCCCTGGAATATCCAGATTGCATTTTAGGTGTGTTTTGGGTGGAGGGGTTGTGTAGCACTGTTGTGGGCCTTGTTGTTGTATTTGCTAGGCATTGCAGGGGTTAATATTGACTTCTGTATGCTTGGCTTCTGTCCTTGAATGACCTGCTTCTCTCTTTTATTTTCAGCGAAGGTGATTTTCTAGTCTGAGTTGTGTGTTTTTCTCCAAAAAAAATAGGCGTTAGATTTCTGGAGAGAGATGTTGCAATTTAACGCGCGTTAGCCCTAACTCCAACATTTGAATCGCTTTTGGCGTCGCTTGTACATTATCCTCTATGGGTGAGATCTTGCTGTTCTGGCGACGGGCGACGTGTGTTTCAGAACTGGCGTCGCTTGTTTCTAGTAGAACATTTGCATTGCTCAATTGACGTTAAAACCAGCGTCTCCAGTTTTTTCTGGCGACGCCAACATTTGAATCGAGCCCTGAGTGTGCAATTGAGCAGGAACACCTCCCGCAGGGCTTCTCCGCTAGAACGGATGTTTAATAGGCCAAAATCTCCTATCACAGTGCCTGTGATTCCTGTCACTCTCAGTTGTGGATGTCACTGATTTGCTGACTGAGTTTGACCCGCCTCCTGATGACCTTTTTATACCTGGCTATCTCTTATGTCAGTTGCCCTTTCGTGGTGTTCCTGAGCCAGTAGTGCTTTTGCTGTGTTCCTGTATTCTGAGTTCCTGTGTACCGATTCGGCTTGTCCTGACCATTCTCCAGTGTTCCTGCCTGTGTATGACCCGGCTCGTCTGCGGACCACCCTTGGATCCTGACTCGGCTAGTTTGACGTTCCTGCCTGTGTATGACCCGGCCCGGCTGACTTCCTGCTCTGAAGATCGACTTCCAGCTTGTTCCAGTGACCTGCGTTCCAGTTGTCGCCGCCGCGACATTTTCCAGTCCCTGCTGCCCACGTCTGTGCCACTGCCTTGCCTGGTGATTCCTTCGATAGTGCTGTGCCTCGTTCTAGTGCAGAGCTGTGTGTATTCTGTGGGCCTTCCTCTCCTTGCAGAGCCTGATTGTAGCGTTGAAGCCTCGAGTAACGTTACAGAGCCTTGCAGTAGCGCTGAAGCCTCGAGTAAACGTGCATTTTAACTCTTGCAGTGCTGCCTCAAATTCACTCTCTCTATCTCCTGTACGAGCCTCGTTGCAAGTGATACTGCTGCTGAGTTGGCCGCTCTCCGTCGGCAACTCTAGTCTAACGTTGCAGAGTGTTCACAAAGTTTGGGCCGTTTGGGCGCTTAAGGCTCTCCGGTGTTGGTTACCGACGAGATCATTGACACAGAGTGTTGGCAGAAAGACTTCAGTGTTGGCTTATCCGGTACTACGCCCGAGGGGGCTAGTGGCTCTGGCTCTAGTATTACTGCATTCGATTACACCTGAGGAGGTTATTAGCTCTTGCATTGCAGGCCGGTTTCCATTACGCCCGAAGGGGCTATTCGCACTTGCACATACTAAAGCAGTTCCTGTAGCTACGCCCGTGGGGGCTAAGTCGTTACCCATTCTGCTTATTATCTACCACCTTGGCAAAGCAGCTCGTTCCTCAGCACCTGATGAACATCGTCTGTACAGCACAGCCTATTTAACATCCAGGGCGTGTCAAACTTCCACATCTGAGACTGACTGTTATTTGGACTTTAACCCCTTAGGGGTCAATATCATCCTAGTGCATACTGATTTGCATTTATGTCCATAATGCTATTTTCCTTGTATTATCTCAGTTTACTTTATCTGTGTATTACCTACCGCCTCTAGAGGGCGTAATTGTGCATTATTCACTTTAATAAAGTGTGTTTTATTTTCACTTATTGGTCTGAGAGTCCTAAAAACCGTAACATCTCCTCTCCCAGAGGAGAGGTGATATAGGTTCGTATCGTAGCGAGTATCCAGTCCGCCTGAATGATAGGTGAGGGAGGAGACTCCTCCTTAGAGTCGGCACAAAACTGGCGTGATCGGGCATCCTCCCTAACATCCTTCAAACCCAGAAGGTAGGAGACCACAAAATTGAACCTAGACAGGAAGAAAGCCCATCGGGCTTGCTGTACCAACAGACGTATAGACTCTGGTAAATACGTGAGATTCTTATGGTCAGTAAGAATCAGAATTGGAGAACTGGTACCCACCAGGAGATGTTGCCATTCCTTCAAGGTCAAGATAATGGCCAGTAATTCTCTTTCCCCAATCTCATACAATCTCTCTGCTTTGGACAGTTTTCTCGAGAAATACCCACAGGGATGTAAAGCCTCCCCTGGAGCCGACCTCTGAGGAAGGAGGGCGCCTGCTCCCACCTCAGATGCGTCGACCTCCAGGGTAAAGGACAGAGTGGAATTCGGGTGAACCAGGATAGGAGCTGCCACAAATGCCGACTTGAGGTTCTCAAATGCGTGCAGAGCATCGGGAGACCACTCTGATGTCTTAGCACCTTTACAAGCCATATCAGTAAGTGGTTTGACTATAGTCGAGAAATTCATAATACATTTTCGGTAATAATTAGTGAACCTCAAAAATCTTTGGAGAGACTTCAGTCCGACTGGGAGAGGCCATTGTAACATGGCCGACACCTTCTGTGGGTCCAAGGCCAACCCAGAAATGGAAATGATGTACCCAAGAAACATTACTTGTGGCTTGTGAAATTTACATTTTTCCAACTTGCAAAATAGGTTATTCTTCTGTAGCAGGCATAAAACCTTAGACACATCACAGCGATGAGCCTCCAGCATAGGAGAGTGAATGAGGATGCCATCCAAATAGACTACCACACAACTCTGTAACAATTCTCTCAAAACATCATTGATAAATTCTTGGAAGACAGCAGGAGCATTGCACAGACTGAGAGGCATAACCAAATACTCGTAATGCCCGCTCCGAGTGTTGAATGCTGTCTTCCAGTCGTGACCCTCCTTCATTCTGACAAGATTGTGAGCCGCCCTTAGATCGAGTTTAGTAAATATTTTGGACCTCTTCAAACGGTCAAATAATTCTGTAATCAAGGGTATGGGGTAGGCATTCTTAATCATCAATTTATTTAGCCCCCGGAAATCAATACATGGATGTAACCCTCCGTCCTTTTTTACAAAAAAGTATCCAGCACCAGCTGGTGAGGTAGAATTATGACTAAAGCCCCTAGAAAAGGCATCTGGAACATATTCCGCCATTGCATTTTTCTCCTCTATAGGGGGTACACACAACCCGTAGGAGGCATAGTACCAGGCATGAGTTCCACAGAGCAATCATACGGCCTATGAGTAGGGAATGCCCCGGCTTGAACTTTGTTAAATACATTACTGAAAGGCAAATACTCTTCAGGCAGGACTGACTTTAACCCACGCTGGTGATGACCTGAGGCTCTGTCCACTATGCATCCATCATACAAATGCTTCAGTGGATAGTCTATCTGGTGCAAAGCTGTGGCTCTGGCTGAATACCCGCTCCGTGTATGACCCCACTTGTGTGACTATCCTATCTGGTGCTTACTAGAGGGCTCTGTCTGTTCTCTCCGTGTATTGGTCCCCTTCCACAAACATCCTTCCTAGTACTGAAATGGGACTCTATCAGACTCCTAGCTATTGACTTCAGGAGTGAGTCAGTAGTCTCTGTGGTTGTGTACAATATTGAGACTCCTCTCCTAGACTGACTGCAGGCTGAGTCAGTGCTACCTCTGGGCGTTACCTTTTACCACGAGACTCTGGTGGGCTTAGGCCTTGTCTCGGACAGTGTGGTGGATCTATTGGAAGACTACTATTTCTGATATAGTGCTTGCCTCTTTGATCACACTCTGTGTGTTATTTGTTATTTGCATTACTGTTTATATAGTTCTAATAAAGGTGATCTTAACTATATCGTTGTCACGGTTTGTTTGACTCACAGACACAGAGTTAGGATAAAAAACACAGTTTTATTAAATACAATAATGCACAAAGAACCCTCACAGGTCCTGTAATATACAACTGATAGTAAAGCCGCACGACAGGTAAATTAGGCCCACACAGGTCCAGCACAAATATAGGAGACAACCAGTTTATGCTGACACGGGTCAGACAGATGATAAGGTTTCCAGGTTTCAGCAATGCAGGAGTTAACGTTCATCAAGATAGGAAAACAGTCCCATATGTAAAGGTATTGAGCTGATTCTTAAACACACTAAAGACTGAATTCACAGCGAGTAGCAGTCCACTGAAGCAAACAGGAGCGCTACCGGTGCTGAGACGGAGGCAACACTTGCAACCGGTTTGGACAGGGTAGAGTGTAACCAATGGCAATGTACCGGTGCAATCATGGATGCAACACTTGCAACCCGTTTTGACAGAGTGGAGCGTAACCAATGGCAATGTACCGGCGCAATTACGGAGGCAACACCGGCAACTGTTTTTGACAAAGTGGAGCGTAGAAAATGGCAATGTACCGGTGCTATCACGGAGGCAACACTTGCAACCGGTATTGACAGAGTGGAGCGTAGCCAATGGCAATGTACCGGTGCTATCACGGAGGCAACAATTGCAACCGGTTTTGACAGAGTGGAGAGTAGCCAATGGCAATGTACCGGTGCTATCATGGAGACAACACTTGCAACCGGTTTTGACAGAATGGAGCGTAGCCAATGGCAATGTACCGGTGCTATCACGGAGGCAACACTGGCAACTGGTATTGACAGAGTGGAGCATAGCCAATGGCAATGTACCGGTGCTATCATGGAGGCAACACTTGAAACCGGTTATTCAGAAAGGAGGACTAGGCCAGAGACGCTCCGTAGAGCCAAAATGGGACAATACTAGGCAAGCCTGGGGGTGCAGAGGTGCCAAACGAGGCAAGGCATCGTAAGTTAGACTGTCGCCGAGGTGACCAGGACCAAAACAGAGATCTGCCGAGTCGGAGTCCAGGAGCAGGAACGCCAGCCAGGCCGGATCAGGACACAGGAGCAGGAACGTCAGCCAGGCCGGGTCGGTACACAGGAACGAACACTGAAGAATCGTCAGGCAATCAGGGTCGGTACACAGGAGCAGGAACTAGAGAGTAGTCAGGCAAGCCAAGTCGGTACACTGGAACCTTCATAAGCAAACATAGCACTGGCAGAGGAACACCACGAAAGGGCAATGTGTGGGTGCAGGAGCCCAGTATATAAAGGCTATACTGGGCGGGCTTAACACAGGGCAACCAATGAGGACCTCACATTGGATAACTGACAGAAAAAATATAAACAAGGAATCACTGATAGTACCCCCCCTCAAAGACCCCCCTCCTAGAAGAGGGACCTGGCTTCTGAGGATATTTAGAGTGAAAAATACGCAGTAATCTAGGAGTATGAAGGTCGTTTTCATCAACCCAAGAACGTTCCTCCGGACCATAGCCTTTCCAATGGACCAAGTACTGCAATTTTCCTCTAAATCTGCGTGAATCAATAATACTTTAAACTTCGTACTCCTCCTGACCCTCCACCTCTACCGAGCCGGGAACCACAGGAGTAGTTGTGTAACGGTTGCATACCAGAGGTTTCAAGAGGGATACATGGAACACATTATGAATGCGCATGGACGCAGGGAGATTCAAGGCATATGACACAGGGTTAATTTAACGGATCACCCTGAACGGGCTAATAAACCAGTGAGCCAATTTGTTGGATGGAACTTGCAACTTGAGGTTTCTGGAGGATAGCCATACCCTGTCCCCAACCTGGAAGGAGACCGCTGGCAGCCGTCTACGATTGGCGTGGCGCTGATGACGCTGGAAAGACTGACTGAGGGCCCTCTGAACCTGTGCCCAAGTGGAGCGGAGTTGCTCTATGTGCTCATCCAGAGCTGGAATCTGTTGTGACTGGAAGGAGTCCGGGAGCAAACAAGGCTGGAACCCGTAGTTGATGAGAAACGGGGAGCTCCCGGACGATGAATTACCCGCATAGTTCCTGGCGAACTCTGCCCACGGCAACAGGTCAGCCCAGTTATCATGATGATCTGTGACAAAACAGCGCAGGAACTGCTCCAGTCCCTGATTGGCACACTCAGCGGCCTCATTGGTCTGGGGATGGTAGGCAGAGGAGAAGGACAGTTGAATGCACATCTGTTCACAAAATGCTCTCCAAAATCTGGACACAAACTGGCTCCCTATCACGGTGCCTGTGATTGGTGCTGTTCAGTGTCAGTCACTTGCTGAGTATCATGATTGGCTGTCTGTGATTAGCCCTCCTCATACAGCCTTTTTAAACCCAGGCTGAGCACTTCCAGGTTGCCCTTTCATGGTGTTTCTGACTCCACTCTGCCTCACCTGCTTGTCAGGCTTCTGGGCCTGTTCCTGCTGTTCCTGCTGTACTTTCTGATCCTGTGTTCCAGTGTTCCAGTGTTCCTGTATGCTAGTGTTCCTGTGTTCCAGAGTTCCAGTGTTCCTGTGTTCCAGCACCTCACAGGTTAATCTTACTGAGTTCCAGTGTTCCTGTGTTCCAGCACCTCGCGGGTTAATCTTACTGAGTTCCTGAATCTCCTGCTCCAGCCGTCGCTCTGGCGACATTGTTCTTCTCGCTGCTGATCATACTTTGTTGGTTTACTCCACTAAACCTGGTTGTGATATACATTGTTTTTCCCAGCGTGCGGACGCTGGTTTACTCCACTAAACCTGGTTGCGATATACATTGTTGGTCGCAGCGTGCGGACGCAGGTTTACTCCACTAAACCTGGTTGCAATATACATTGTTGGTCTCAGCATGCGGACGCTGGTTTACTCCACTAAACCTGGTTGCAATATACATTGTTGGTCTCAGCGTGCGGACGCTGGGTTACTCCACTAAACCTGGTGGCGATATACATTGTTGGTCCCAGCGTGCGGACGCTGGGTTACTCCACTAAACCTGGTGGCGATATATACATTGTTGGTCCCAGCGTGCGGACGCTGGTTTACTCCACTAAACCTGGTTGCTATATACATTGTTGGTCCCTGCGCGTGGACGCTGGTTTACTCCACTAAATTGGTTGCGAGGTACATTATTGGCTCCAGCGTGCGGACGCTAGTTTGCTCCACTAAACCTGGTTGCGATATACGTTGTTGGTCCCAGCGTGCGGACGCTGGTTTACTCCACTAAACCTGGTTGCGATATACATTGTTGGTTCCAGCGTGCGGTCGCTGGTTTGCTCCATTAAACCTGGTGGCGCTATTACCATTAGTCCCAACGTGCGGACGTTGGTTTGCTCCTGAACATCCAGTACTGTGGTCAGTCGCTGTCCACTTCCTTGCAGTTGTCTGAGTATCCCTGGCAATAGACTCCTGCTGAGTAAGACCTGTATACTTATGCTCTATGCTGTCTTAGTCACCTGACAGCTGGTCTACTCGCTCAGGCTGCCCTGCCCGGTATTGGTGAGGTCGGTAGAACCTTGACGATACCATCCTGTAGGTTGCCTCACCCGGTATTGGCAGGGCCGGTAGAGCCTACTCCAGTACTCCTTTGGGCTGCCCTGCCCGGTATTGGTAAGGCCGGTAGAACCTTGTAATTCACCATCTTTAAGGTTGCCTTACCCGGTATTGGCAGGGCCGGTAGAGCCTACATTAAACATTCCGTGGGGGCTGCCTTGCCTGGTATTGGTAAGGCCGGTAGAACCGGTATATGTCATCTCACGGTTGCCTTACCCGGTATAGGCAAGGCAGGTAGAGCCTGTCATTAAAACTGTCACTTGGGTTGCCTTGCCCGGTATTTAGGCAAGGCCGGTAGAACCTATTATATGTTATATTACTGTTGTATTGTTATGTATATTTACCCTACGGGGACTGCCTTTAACTTTTAATAAAGTTAAGTTATTTTACCAAACCTTAAGTCTGAGAGTCTTCAAATCCGTGACAGTACGAAAGGGCCATGACCTCAGACACTAAGAGTGACGGTAACGCACAGAATATCCGTTGGAGGATGGATATGCACGAGCAACGTTTGGATCAGCTAGCGGTTGCTATCCAAACTATTCTTGAACGCACGGTACTTGCGGATAAGTCCGGTGCTAACCTGGTGGTCCCGCCAATTCCGACACCGGAGAATGAGTCTAAGCCCTCAGGGGCCGCAATCAAAGGGTTAACGGCTTCTGCACCCTTGCAGCTGAGATATGACGGGGACCCTCAATTATGCAGAGGGTTTATTAATCAACTTGAAATATTTATGGAATTGACGGCACACGCATTTCCTAGTGATCGCAGCAAGGTTGGGTTCATGATATCCCTGCTGACTGGCAGAGCATTAGCCTGGGCCAACCCACTTTAGTAAAACGCTAAACCTTGCACAAAGAATTTCTGTGATTTTGTGTAATCCTTTCGGAGAGTATTTGAGCCTCCTGGTAGAACTACCTCTGCTGCTAAACGTCTCATGGAGTTACAACAGGGCAGGCGCACGGTTGGCTATAATGCCATTGAATTCCGCACCTTGGCAGCAGAGGTAGGGTGGAGTAACGAGGCCCTGTTGGCAGCCTTTGCTCAAGGATTGAGTGACCAGATTAAAGATGAGATTGCAGCAAAAGAGTTACCTACTGACCTAGACGATTATATCGAATACGTGATTCTAATTGACTCCAGAATACGTGAAAGATTAACCGCCAGAGAGCGACGAGTACGGTTAAAGAATAATGGGTCCAGTAGCATATTTTGCCCACCCAACCCTCCCTCTGCATCCAAACCTAGTGAACCTATTTCGGAACCAAGTGAACCTATGCAGGTGGGTTTCACTAGGTTAACTAAGGAGCAGAGAAGGTATCGCAAGACACAAGGATTATGTCTGTACTGCGGTAAAGATGGTCACCTGTTAAGATCTTGTCCGGTACGTCCGGGAAACGAACACACCTAGGGTACCTTGGGGGACAGGCCCTAGGTGGTGTCCAATCGTCCCCATTGTTGGACACACTTAAACCCACCATACAGGTGGTATTGTCATGGGCACAACGCTCGGTTGAGGTTTTGGCCTTGGTTGATTCTGGTGCAGCTGGGTATTTTATGGACAATACCTTTGCTGAATTGCATGGGGTACCACGGATTCAGAGAGAAACCCCTCTGGCTATTGAAGCAATTGATGGCAGACCTTTGGAACCCGCCCAAGTTACTTTTGAAACGATGCCCTTGTCCATGACTATTGGGGCTCTTCACAAGGAAGAGCAGCAGTTCCAATTGATTAATTCTCCTCACCATGCTGTGATTTTGGGCTTTCCTTGGTTACAGTCGCACAACCCACAATTTGATTGGCAGAAATGTGAGATTGCTGCTTGGTCTCAGTTCTGTATGGATAAGTGCGTTACCCATCCTGTAAAGGTCTTGTGCACCTCCCCTTCACTACCTGATGCCTACCAGCAGTTTAGCGACATTTTCAGTAAGGGAGAGGCTGGCACCCTACCTCAGCACAGACCATACGATTGTCGCATAGAACTGAGTCCTGGAGCAGTACCACCGAGGGGACGCACGTATCCATTGTCTTGTGAGGAGAACCAAGCTATGGAGGAATACATAGCAGATGCCCTCAGTAGAGGGATCATAAGGAAATCTACTTCTCCGGCCGGTGCCGGGTTCTTTTTTGTTAAGAAAAAAAGTGGCGAACTGCGACCTTGCATAGACTATCGTGGGCTGAATAAGCTGATGGCAAAAAATGCCTACCCAATACCACTCATCACCGAGCTGTTTGATAGACTTAAGGGGTCCTCGATTTTCACCAAATTGGACCTAAGGGCAGCCTACAATTTGATACGTATCAGAGCCGGTGATGAGTGGAAAACTGCCTTCAATACGAGATCTGGGCATTATGAATACCTAGTCATGCCATTTGGTCTATGTAATGCTCCTGCAGTATTTCAAGAACTGATCAATGACGTTCTTAGAGATATGTTACAATCTTGTGTTGTAGTCTGTCTTGACGACATACTTATCCACTCCAAAGACCTGTCACAACACATCAAGGATGTGTCTGAAGTCTTGCTGCGCTTACGAAAAAATAAATTATTCTGTAAACTGGAGAAATGCGAGTTCCACAAAACCAGTGTACCGTTTCTGGGGTTTATAATTGGCAAAGACGGCATTGCCATGGATAAAGATTGACGGCAGTCTTACAATGGCCTAAACCCAAGAGCCTCAAAGCCGTCCAACGATTTCTGGGCTTCGCCAATTATTACATGAAGTTTATTAAAAACTTCTCCTCTATCGTGAAACCTCTGTCTGACCTCACGCACAAGGGCGCTAACCCATCCCTCTGGCCGGTGGCTGCTGAAGAGGCCTTTGAGAAGTTGAAGGTAACCTTTGCTGAAGCACCTGTGTTGTCCCACCCTAATCCAATACTCCCCTTTACTTTAGAAGTTTATGCCTCAGATATTGGGGTCGGGGCGGTGCTCTCTCAGCAACAGGTTAAAGGCGGTACACTCAGACCCTGTGGATTCTTCTCAAAAAAACTGACTAGTGCTCAAAGTTTACGAGATTGGTGATCGAGAATTACTGGCCATTATCCTCGCTCTCAAAGAATGGCGTCATTTACTTGAAGGCACAAAAAACCCCGTTTTGATTCTAACTGATCACAAGAATCTGACGTATCTTTCTGAGGCCAAGAGATTGTCTTCTCGCCAGGCCAGATGGACACTGTTTCTATCCCGATTCAATTTTGTTGTATCATACCTGCCTGGATCAAAGAATGTTAGGGCTGATGCTCTGTCTAGACAATTTGAAGCAGAGGTTGACAGAGAAGAGGTACCAGCCCCTATCATTCAACCCGATCGAATATTGGCTACCATACGTACTAGTATTACTTCACCACTAGGGGAGGAGATTTTGGCATCCCAAGCCTCTGCTCCTCATGAGACTCCAGTGGGCAAATGTATTGTCGCTGAGCCATTCCGTACTCGATTACTTGAGACCTACCACTCCTCTAAGGCTGCGGGACATATTGGTAGGGATCAATTGTTCTGGTCTCTCTCTCAGCTATTTTGGTGGCCTTCTATGAGAGCAGATTGTGCCAATTTTATAAATGCCTGTGCCGCCTGTGCCCGTGCCAAAACCCCTAGACATCTCCCTGTGGGCTTGCTTCAGCCAGTGCCTAATGGTGAACGCCCTTGGTCTCACGTCTCTATCGACTTTATGGGAGAATTGCCCAGGTCTAGAGGGTACTCCTTCATATTGATGGTGGTAGACAGGTTCTCTAAAATGGCACACTTCGTACCCCTCCGTGGCCTTCCTTCGGCCAAGGAACTGGCAATGGTATTCGCTCGAGAAGTATTTCGGTTACATGGAGTACCCAGGGTGCTGGTGTCTGACAGGGGGAGCCAGTTTGTGTCCAGATTCTGGAGGGCATTTTGCGAACAGATGGGCATACAGCTATCATTTTCCTCGGCATATCATCCCCAGACTAACGGGGCCGCTGAGAGGGCCAATCAAGGATTGGAACAGTTTCTGCAATGTTTTTTGACTGACCATCATGATAACTGGGCCGACTTGTTGCCTTGGGCAGAGTTCGCCAGGAACTGCACAGTTAATTCTTCCTCCGGGAGCTCTCCGTTTTTGATCAATTATGGGTTCCAACCCTGTCTGCTCCCGGATTCCTTTCAATCACAGCAGATTACAGCTCTGGATAGCATATAGAGCAACTCCGTTCCACATGGGCACAAGTTCAGAGGGCATTGGGCCAGTCTTTTCAGCGACATCAGCGTCATGCCAATCGCAGAAGGCTTCCAGCGGTTTCCTTCCGAGTCGGGGATAGAGTATGGCTGTCCTCCAAGAATCTAAAGCTCAAGGTCACATCTAATAAGCTGGCACCTCGGTTCATTGGTCCGTACAAGATCATTCTCAAAATTAACCCTGTTTCCTATGCCTTGGAATTACCTGCTTCTATGCACATTCATAATGTATTCCATGTGTCTCTCCTTAAACCTCTGGTTTGTAACCGTTATACTACCACACCTGTGAGGCCAGGTCCTGTTGAAGTCGAGGGGCAGGAGGAGTATGAAGTACAAAACATTATTGATTCCCGCAGAGGTAGAGGAGGGGTACAGTATCTGGTGCATTGGAAAGGTTATGGTCCTGAGGATCGTTACTACGAATATTTCATGCCAAATACCCTCAGAAGCCTAGACCCTACTCTGGGAGAGGGGGTCTTTGAAAGGGGGGTACTATCACGGTGCCCGTGATTGGTGCTGTTCAGTGTCAGTCACTTGCTGAGTATCATGATTGGCTGTCTGTGATTAGCCCTCCTCACACAGCCTTTTTAAACCCAGGCTGAGCACTTCCAGGTTGCCCTTTTGTGGTGTTTCTGACTCCACTCTGCCTCACCTGCTTGTCAGGCTTCTGGGCCTGTTCCTGCTGTTCCTGCTGTACTTGCTGATCCTGTTTTCCAGTGTTCCAGTGTTCCTGTATGCTAGTGTTCCTATGTTCCAGAGTTCCAGTGTTCCTGTGTTCCAGCACCTCGCGGGTTAATCTTACTGAGTTCCAGTGTTCCTGTGTTCCAGCACCTCGCGGGTTAATCTTACTGAGTTCCTGAATCTCCTGCTCCAGCCGTCGCTCTGGCGACATTGTTCTTCTCGCTGCTGATCATACTTTGTTGGTTTACTCCACTAAACCTGGTTGCGATATACATTGTTGGTCCCAGCGTGCGGACGCTGGTTTACTCCACTAAACCTGGTTGCAATATACATTGTTGGTCTCAGCGTGCGGACGCTGGTTTGCTCCATTAAACCTGGTGGCGCTATTACCATTAGTCCCAACGTGCGGACGTTGGTTTGCTCCTGAACATCCAGTACTGTGGTCAGTCGCTGTCCACTTCCTTGCAGTTGTCTGAGTATCCCTGGCAATAGACACCTGCTGAGTAAGACCTGTATACTTAGAACCGGTATATGTCATCTCACGGTTGCCTTACCCGGTATAGGGAAGGCCGGTAGAGCCTGTCATTAAAACTGTCATTTGGGTTACCTTGCCCGGTATTTAGGTAAGGCCGGTAGAACCTATTATATGTTATATTACTGTTGTATTGTTATGTATGTTTACCCTACGGGGACTGCCTTTAACTTTTAATAAAGTTAAGTTATTTTACCAAACCTTAAGTCTGAGAGTCTTCAAATCCGTGACACTCCCACGGTCAGACACCAGAACTCTAGGTACCCCATGCAACCGAAACACCTGTTTAGTGAAAACAACAGCCAGTTCCTGGGCAGAGGGAAGGCCAGGGAGGGGCACGAAATGAGCCATTTTAGAAAACCTGTCAACCACCATTAGGATGAATGAATACCCTCTAGATACTGGCAACTCTCCCATGAAATCAATGGATACGTTCACCATTGGGCACTGGTTGGAGTAGGCCCACAGGGAGGTGTCTAGGGGTCTTGGAACGCGCACAGGTGGCACAGGTTGCGAAAATGCAGACCAGTCAGCCCTCAGAGAGGGCCACGAGAAAACTTGTGAGAGAGACCATATTAATTGATCCCTACCGATATCCCCAGCAGCCTTAGACGAGTGGAATGTTTCAAGTAATTGAGTACGAAATGGCTCATCAACAAAACACTTGCCCACTGGGGTTTCCGGGGTGGGGGGGCGTAGCCTGGGTCACCAAAATCTCTTCCCCTAGTGGCGAAGTGATACTAGTACGTAGGGTAGCCAAAATGCGGTCAGGCTGTATAATGGGTACTGGGACCTCGCCCCTATCAGTCTCAGGCTCAAATTGTCTAGACAGGGCATCAGCCCTAACATTCTTGGAACCCGGCAAATATGATACTACGAAATTGAATCGGGATAGAAACAGAGCCTATCTGGCCTGACGAGAGGACAATCTCTTAGCCTCTGAAAGATAAGTCATGTTTTTGTGGACAGTGAGGATTAATACAGGACTTCTGGTACCTTCCAATAGGTGATGCCATTCCTTCAGGGCGAGAATGATAGCCAGCAGTTCTCTGTCACCTATCTCATAGTGACTTTGGGCCCTCAACAACTTCTTAGAGAAAAACCCACATGGTCTGAGAGCGCCCCCTGCCACCGGGCTTGGAGATAGTATTGCCCCTACCCCAATCTCTGAGGCATCGACCTCTAGCGTAAATGGAAGAGACAGGTTGGGGTGGGATAGTACAGGAGCAGCTGCAAAAGCGGATTTCAGTGTCTCAAAGGCATGTTCGGCTGCCTCAGACCATTGGGAAAGATTAGCTCCCTTGTGCGTGAGGTCAGACAGTGGTTTCACAATAGTGGAAAAATTCTTAATAAACTTTCTGTAATAATTAGCGAACCCCAAGAAGCGCTGGATCGCCTTTAATCCTTTGGGCCGTGGCCATTGTAATACTGCCGCAAGTTTTTCCTGATCCATAGCGATACCCTCCTTAGCGATCACAAACCCCAAAAAGGGCACTCTGGATCTGTGAAACTCGCATTTTTCCATTTTACAAAATAGTTTGTTTTTGCGCAAGCGGAGCAACACTTTGGACACATCCTTGATGTGTTGGGACAAATTAGCCAAGAGTATATCATCAAGGTAGACAACAACACAGGACTGTAGCATATCACGGAGGATATCATTAATAAATTCTTGGAAAACAGCAGGTGTGTTACAAAGACCACACGGCATAACTAGATATTCATAATGCCCGGATCTAGTATTAAATGCCGTTTTCCACTCATCCCCAGCTTTTATCCTGATCAGGTTATAGGCCACACGTAGGTCTAATTTCGTAAAGATGGAGGAACCTTTTAACCTGTCAAATAGTTCGGTGATGAGTGGTATCGGATAGGAATTCTTGGGCATTAACTTATTTAGGCCACGTAATAAATTACTAGTACTATCCGTGCAGTACTAGCACTCTGCTCATCAATCAAAAATGACCCGGGCTAAATTCCATCTAGTAAACACAAGAAAGAGGGACGCAACAGGATGATCATATGTATTTCTCTAGAATAAAATATAACTTTTATTTCACTATTAAAATAAATCAGCAAAAAATGATAATAATAAATATATACCTAAATATGAATAACTAATGACTAGTGTACTGCCGGGGCACCTTTCGGCTTGCCAATATCGCTTAGAGTGGGATAACATCTCTCCCACTCTAGCGGTTATTAATGCTAGATAGGAACTTTCAGCCAAATATATTACAGACAGATATAGTAAGAATCCTCAATCCTCAATATATCAAAGAGGAATCACCTCCTTTAATGACTGGTTAGTAAATTATTTGTATTAACCCAGATCATATAATAATCACTGATCCTGTTATATCGGAACTTTGTCACTTTGTCCAGTTTACCAACTATAATAGTCACTGATCCTATTAGACCGGAGCGCAGTCCGGTTTATCAGCTAACTACTTTACGCTGTGGCACCTGAATTACTTCCTAATTGTATTCTATTATACCGGGGCATAATCCGGCTTGCCAACTGACCAATCTTAACTGTAATATCTCAATTCCCTCCTAATTCTTTCTTTTAATCATACCGGGGCAACATCCGGCTTGCCAACTAACCAATATCTAACATTGAAAATCAAATAAATCCTAGAAATACCTTCTATGTATTCCGGGGCATATTCTGGCTTGCCAAAACCACTGATCTGCAGTATTACATCCAAATAACTGTCTGTTTTCTATTTCTAAGATACGGGGGCATTATCCAGCTTCCAGCTAATTAGTCCTATGCATTAGACAAAGCTTCCTATCTAAATATAATCATCCATACGGTATATTGTATTTAAAACAAACATTCAGTCTTGACACAAGACATTTAAAATTAGGAGAACATAGTTCCCCTTTATCATGCCTACATACACCATTCCTTCTCCGATGTCAGACGGAATTTAACCCCTAATCAACTGAAGTTGTTGGAGAACATCTAAGTGGTAGAAAATACCCAATAATCTACAACCTCCAAAACATTGCTAATAAAAGCAGTAATAAAATTGTTATCGTATATTAGAAATTGGATCTGGAGTCTTTTTTTTCTTTTTTTCTTTTTTCACAAAATACACATTATTAACTCTTGATGAGACAACAATGTTACCCATTGGGATGAGATTCCGTTCACTTACAGATCTAAAGTAAACTGCATTGAGTCATAATTTAAAAAAGAAAAAATGTAAAATAATAAAGAACTGTTATAAATGCATCATAAATGTACATACAATTGAAATTCCTCGTTTAATCTAAAGGGTTTCAAAGTATTCAACAGAAAAATCCAATGATTCTCTGATTTTAACAGGGACAAATCCAAATTACCTCCTCTAATACCAAGTTTTATCATTTGTAAACCCCAAGCTTTCAAATGCTTGGGGTTATGATTATGTTTTTGAAAAAAATGTGATGCCACAGGAGATACTTTTTTTATCACCATTTTGAATGTCTCTAGGAGCATATTTGATGTTATGGACATGTTTTTTTAAGTCTATCTGATAGTTTACATTTCATTTTGCCCACATACTTAAGTCCACAAGGACACTCCAAGCAATAAATAACTGTCACGGCTTGTTTTGACTCACAGACACAGAGTTAAGATAAAAACACAGCTTTATTGAAAAAAAAAGTTCTCTGCTGCTAGTGTGCGGAATTCTATGGCATAGTCGCCCACAGTCCGCTTGCCCTGTTGTATCTCCATTAGACGTTTAGCAGCAGAGGCGGTTCTACCAGGGATCTCGAATACTCTCCAAAATGTTTGCACAAATTCCCTGAAATTCTTTTGCAAGGTTTTGCACTTTCCCATAAGGGATTGGCCCACTCCAGGGCTCTAGCAGTCAGTAAGGATATCATAAACCCAACTTTGCTGCGATCATTAGGAAAGGCATGAGATGTTAATTCTAGAAATATCTCAAGTTGGTTGATAAACCCTCTGCACAGACTGGGTTCGCCATCATATCTGAGTGGCAATGGAGCGGAAGAGTTAACCCTTTTACTGCAGCCACAGAAGTAATGGTAGCATTCTCCGGTGTCGAAACTGGGGAGACCACTGGACTCGGGACAGACTTGTCCGTGAGTACTGTACACTCGAGAATGGTTTGTATGAACAATGCCAACTGATCTAGGCGCTGCTCATGTACATCCATCCTCCAATGGATGTTCTGTGCATTACCCTCACTCTTATTGTCTGAGGTCATGGCCCTTTTGTACTGTCATGGTTTGTTTTGACTCACAGACACAGAGTTAAGATAAAAACACAGCTTTATTGAAAAAGTTAATAAGAACCCTCACAGGTCCTGAACATACACATATGCTACAGACACACGACAGGTTCAAATAGCATAGCATACAATGATACAATGTATAGGCTCTACCGGCCTTGCCAAAATACCGGGTAAGGCAGCCTGGAGGATGGCACAACGAGATGTAGGAGGCTCTACCGGCCTTACCAATATACCAGGCAAGGCAGCCTAGAACATGCACACAAGGATTAAGGAGGCTCTACCGGCCTTGCCAAAATACCAGGCAAGGCAGCCTAGAAGGTAGCACAGAGAACTAAGAAGGCTGTACCGGCCCTACCAATATACCGGGTAAGGAAACCTATGACAGAAGTGACACAGAAGATCGGAGGCCCAGCCGGTGCTATAATGGAGGTAGCATTAGCAACCGGTATAGAGTGAGCAAACCAGTACCGTGTACTGGACAAACACGGAGGCCCTACTGGTGCATAACGGAGGCAGCACAAGCAACCGGTGATAGAGTGGAGCAAACCAGTATCATGTACACGGTGGCCCTACCGGTGCTATAAAGGAGGCAGCACAAGCAACCGGTGGTAGAGTGGAGCAAACCAGTATCATGTACACGGAGGCCCTACCGGTGCTATAACGGAGGCAGCACAAGCAACCGGTGATAGAGTGGAGCAAACCAGTACCGCGTACTGGACAAACACGGAGGCCCTACCGGTGCTATAACGGAGGCAGCACAAGCAACCGGTGATAGAGTGGAGCAAGCCAGTATCATGTACACGGAGGCCCTACCGGTGCTATAACGGAGGCAGCCCAAGCAACCGGTGATAGAGTAGAGCAGACCAGTACCGCGTACTGGACAAACACGGAGGCCCTACCAGTGCTATAATGGAGGCAACACTAGCAACTGGTGCAGAGTGGAGTAAACCACTACACTGTCAGTCAGTGCCAACTCGGAGGCCAGAAGCCTGTATTCAGCGGTACCACCAAAGCAAGACACCAGGAGTCAGAATGTCGCAGAGGCGACCGGAGTCAAGCGGAATGCATCCAAGTCAGGATCCAGGAACAGGAACAACAGCCAGGCCGGGTCAGGATACCGGAGCAGCAACGACAGCCAAACCGGGTCCGGAACGGAAGCAGGAACGTCAGCCAAACCGGGACAAGAACGGAAACAGGAACGTCAGATGGCCGGATTGGTACACAGGAACGATCCTGGAGAATAGACTGGCTCTCTGGGTAGGTACACAGGCACTAGGACAGGAGAGGAGTCAACCAGGCTCCAGTTGACACAGGAATCCATAGGCAGGCTATCACTGACATAGAGACACCATGAAAGAGCAGTGAAAGGGTGCAGGAACCCCGTCTATAAAGGCAGTACTGGGCGGACTAATCTTAGGCAACCAATGGAAAGCACCCACAGCTAACTGACAGGGAAAGCCAGCAATCACGGGCACCGTGATAATAACTCCTTTGCTTTGACAGTTAATATAATTCCTAATGGATATGGTTTTGCCAAAACGATCATTGACTTCCATAGTTGTGTGCATGTGCTGACAAATCACACAACTACCACAGGGAAAAGATCCCTGGGCTCGATCCTGCTTTTGAGTAGTAAGATGACTATGTACCATTCGATCCTTCAAATTAGGTGCTCTTTTGCAGTCAATCTGTACCCTATTTTCCTGTTCCTGATTTAAATCAGAATCTGTTAACAAGATACGCCAATGTGTGTTTAGTATGTTTACAATAGAATTCCATTGACAATTATATGTAGTTATGAATCTGATTTTATTATCTCTTGATTCATACTTGATGGGGACGTGATGTAAAAAGGGCTCTCTTATAAGTTTTTTTTAACACAGCTTCTATTATAGCCTCTTTGTAAGAACCTGTTGATGAGTTCTGCTGATTGAATTTTATATGTAGATACATCACTATAGTTGAGACGTAATCGCAAAAATTCCCCTACAGGGATATTACATTTATGCCCACGACCTTTTCCTCTCTAAGTCTCTAAACCTATTTGCTATCACTGAAACCTGGCTCTCACATTCGGACTCATCTGCCGAAGCTGCTCTCTCCTATGGTGGCTTATCTTTCTCCCACACTCCTCGCCCTAATGGCAAGGGTGGGGGTGTGGGACTTCTTCTCTCTCAGCTCTGCCGCTCCAGGCCTCTGTCCCTTCCTCCCTCAGTCTCCTTCACCTCTTTTGAAGTGCACGCAGTCCAGCTCTTCTCCCCTGTCCCTCTTCTGGTAGCCGTGATTTACAGGCCCCCAAGCAACCCTTCCTCCTTTCTCTCTGAATTTGAAACTTGGCTCTCTGTCTTTCTGTCCTCAGACACTCCCACATTACTCCTTGGAGACTTCAACCTAAACACTGATGATACATCCTCATCTAGTGCCTCCCGCTTTCTCTCACTGACCTTGTCCTTTGGCCTTCAACAGTGGACTGCTGCCAGCACTCACAGGGATGGTCACTGGCTAGATCTAGTTCTAACCAGAAACTGCTCAGTCTCTGACTTCCTAATTTCCCCATTTCCACTCTCTGACCATCATCTTATCTCCTTCACACTATCTCACACACCTTCCCCTGCCCTCCCTAAATCACCCATCCTAACCAGGAACCTACACTCGGTCAAACTACCAGACCTGATATCGACTGTGCAGACTTCCCTCTCTTCTCTCTGCTCTACTGCTACTACTACTAACATAGACACTCTGGTCCATGAATATAACACCACATTAATGTCCTCCTTGGACCTGCATGCTCCCCTTCAACGTCGACACTCCCGCCCCAGGAATCCCAGACCCTGGCTAAATTCAACAATCCGCATGCTACACACCTGCTGTCGAGCTGCGGAACGTCTTTGGCGAAAGTTTCATTCTTTTGCAGACTTCCACCATTACAAATTCATTCTATCCTGTTTTAACACAGCTCTCACCCAGACTAAACAGAAATACTTCTCTCAGATTATCACTACCCACAAATCTAACCCCCGTGGCCTCTTTAAAATCTTCGATTCTCTTCTCAAACCCCCAACCTTGAACTGCTCCTCCTTCTCCAACACTCCACAGGACTTTGCTGACTTTTTTAAAAACAAGGTACAGTCCATCCAACAAACAATGGGCTCTACATCTTCTCCTCCTATGCCTCTGATTCCTAGTCCACCCCGAGCAACCCTCAGCTCATTCTCCCCTATAACAGAGGAGGAGGTATCTCTTTTACTATCCTCCTCTCCACCCACTACCTGCCCCTCAGATCCCATGCCCTCTCACCTTCTTAAGGCTCTTGCAAGTACTCTTGCTCCCAGCCTTACTAATATCTTTAACTCCTCTCTCTCTACCGGAACTTTTCCATCCTCATTCAAACATGCAATAGTCAGACCTATACTCAAAAAGCCCTCACTCGACCCCACCTGCCTTTCAAATTACCGTCCGGTTTCTCTCCTCCCCTTTACATCTAAGATCTTGAAACGCCTGGTATTCTCCCACTTGATCTCTTTTCTCAATAGGAACTCTCTTCTCGACCCTTTACAGTCAGGTTTCCGTTCCAACTATTCTACCGAGACAGCTCTAACAAAAATCACAAATGATCTACACACAGCAAGGGACAAAGGACACTTTAGTATACTAATCCTACTAGATCTATCTGCTGCTTTCGACACTGTTGACCATGCACTCTTACTGGACACACTGCATACACTTGGCATCCGTGACACACCTCTAGAATGGATTTCCTCCTATCTCTCTAAACGTACTTTCAGTGTTTCTTTTTCTAACACTTTCTCGTCTCCCCTCGACCTCTCGGTAGGTGTACCTCAGGGATCAGTCCTGGGACCACTTCTTTTTTCACTCTACACACTCTCACTTGGTGACTTCATCTCATCTCTTGGATTTAATTACCATCTGTATGCAGATTACACACTAATCTATCTCTCTGTCCCTGACCTCACTCCAGCTGTGCAGTCTCGAGTCATTCAATGTCTCTCAGCCATTTCATCATGGATGGCCCACCGCCACCTTAAACTTAATATGGCTAAGACAGAGCTGGTGGTGTTTCCTCCTAAAACCCATCCACCAACCCACTTCTCCATCACAATAGGAAACTGTGTTATACACTCAGCATCCAAAGCATGCTGTCTTGGGGTCATACTTGATTCTAAACTAACCTTCTCCCCCATATCCAAGCTGTCACTAGAACTTGTCACTTCTTCCTAAAAAATATTGCAAAAATACGTCCGTTCCTCTGCCTATCAACAGCTAAAACACTATCTCAGGCACTTGTTCTCTCTAGACTTGACTACTGCAACATTCTACTCTCTGGTCTTCCTGCTTCTCATCTCTCTCCACTTCAGTCTGTTATCAATTCAGCCGCAAGAATCACCACATTTGCTCCCAGATACCTTCCATCTCATCTCCTCCTGAAATCCCTCAACTGGCTACCTATAAAATATCGTATTTCTTACAAGATTCTCCTCCTCTCCTGTAAGTCACTCTGTTCTTCAGCACCCTCTTACATTTCTGCCCTTATCTCCCGCTACACCCCTTCCCGTCCCCTACGGTCTTCTCAAGGGTTCTTCCTGTCCTCTCCCTACACAACTCGAGTCATCTCTCGACTACAATCTTTCTCACTGGCTGCTCCTCGACTCTGGAATGCCTTCCCCATCACCATTCGCCAATCATCCACAATCATCACTTTCAAACAACTCCTCAAAACCCACCTGCTCAGGGAGGCATCTCAATAGCAATGTCCTCCTTTTGCACACTGACAGTCACATCAGAATCCTTCTGCACTTCTTTCACCTCACCTTGTACCTGCACTTATAATACTCCTCCTAGTGTCTCTGTTTGTCAATATGAATTCAGCCTAGATTGTAAGCTCCTTGGGGCAGGGTCCCTTTCCTAGTGTATGATTCCCTTGCTGCACTTTCCCTCACAAATAATGTAATGATTGTACTTAACCTTAATGCTCTTAACCCCAGTTCTGTCATTTTTGTATTGTATTATTTCAACTTCTGTTAAGCGCTATATAAATAAAGATACATACATACATACATATGTACAGGATGATGACTATCAAAATGTAGGAGACTATTAGTTGCAGTCTCCTTCCTGTATAAGTCTGTTTTTAAGTTATTGTCTGGTTCTCTATAAATTTTAATGTCTAAAAAGACAACACTTTGAAGACTCTTTTCCAAAGCCAATTTCAAATGCATATCATTCGTATTGAGAAGATCAATAAAAGTAACCAATTCCAATTCAGGTCCATCCCAGATGATGAACAAATCGTCAATGTAACGTAGCCAAAACAATACATGGCAAGTATAATCTGAATATTTGTCAGAAAAAAATACTGTTTCCTCCCACCATCCTAAGTATAAATTTGCATAGGGTGGGGCACAGGCACTGCTCATAGCTGTGCCACGTATTTGAAGAAAAAATTGATTTTTAAATACAAAATAGTTATTCCGAAGTATGAATGATAACAGACATGTAGCAAAGCTCTTTCTGACTTGGCTCATTTCTGTATTTCTATCCAAGAAATATTTTGATGCTTTTATGCCAAATTGATGCTCAATTGATGTGTATAGAGAGTCTATATCACATGTTGCAAAAATAGTATCATCATTTATGGGTAGAGCATCAATCTTGGATAATATATCACTGGTATCTTTTATATACGTATTGAGACTGACTACAAAAGGTTGTAATATGCAGTCAATAAATTTACTTGCTTTTTCAGTAAGGCTTTAATTCCCTGAGACTATAGGTCTTCCTGGAGGACATTTTCTGTTTTTATGAATTTTCGGTAATAAATACAGAGTTGGCACACATGGAAAGATTACCTGAAGATAGTCACTTTCTGATTTGGTAATAGCTCCATCTTTAAATCCTTTACTGATTAACTGATCATAATTTGACAAAAGATCATTAGTAGGATTCCCTAACAATTTCTTATAACACGACTGATCAGTTAGTTGTTTATGTGCTTCTGCCATATACATTTCAGTCTGTTATCATTACATCGCAACTGTAGTGATGTATCTTCATATAAAATTCAATCAGCAGAACTCATCAACAGGTTGTTACAAAGAGGCTATAGTAAAAGCTGTGTTAAAAAAGCTTATAAGAGAGCCCTTTTTACATCACGTCCCCATCTTCTGTACAGTCCCAAGTATGAATCAAAAGATAATAAAATCAGATTCATAACTATGTATAATTGTCAATGGAATTCTATTGTAAACATACTAAACACACATTGGCATATCTTGTTAACAGATTCTGATTTAAATCAGAAATTGGAAAATAGGGTACAGATTGGCTGCAAAAAGAGTACCTAATTTGAAGGATCGAATGGTACATAGTCATCTTACTACTCAAAATCAGGGTCAAGCCCGGGGATCTTTTCCCTGTGGTAGTTGTGTGATTTTTCATCACATGCACACAACTATGGAAGTCATTGATCATTTTGGCAAAACCATATCCATTAGGAATTATATTAACTGTCAAAGCAAAGGAGTTATTTATTGCTTGGAGTGTCCTTGTAGACTTAAATATGTGGGCAAAACGAAACGTAAACTATCAGATGGACTTAAAGAACATGTTCATAACATCAAAAATGCTCCTAGAGACATTCAAAATGGTGATAAAAAAGTATCTCCTGTGGCATTACATTTTTTTCAAAAACATAATCATAACCCCAAGCATTTGAAAGCTTGGGGTTTACAAATTATAGAACTTGGTATTAGAGGAGGTAATTTGGATTTGTCCCTTTTAAAATCAGAGAATCATTGGCTTTTTTTGTTGAATACTTTGAAACCCTTTGGATTAAATGAGGAATTTCAATTGTATGTACATTTATGATACGTTTATAACAGTTCTTTATTATATTGCATTTTTTATTTTTTAAATTATGACTCAATGCAGTTTACTTTAGATCTATAAGTGGATGGAATTTCATCCCAAGGGGTAACATTGTTGTCTCATCAAGAGTTAATAATGTGTATTTTGTGAAAAAAGAAAAAAAAACACTCCAGATCCGATTTCTAATATACGATAACAATTTAATTTCTGATTTTATTAGCAATGTTTTGGAGGTTGTAGATTATTGGGTATTTTCTACCACTTAGATGTTCTCCAACAACTTCAGTTGATTAGGGGTTAAATTCCGTCTGAAATCGGGGAAGGAATGGAGTATGTAGGCATGATAAAGGGGAAATATATTCTCCTAATTTTAAATGTCTTGTGTCAAGACTGAATGTTTGTTTTAAATACAATATACCGTATGGATGATTATATTTAGATAGGAAGCTTTGTCTAATGCATAGGACTAATTAGCTGGGAAGCTGGATAATGCCCCGGTGTCTTAGAAATAGAAAACAGAAAGTTATTTGGATGCAATACTGCAGATCTGTGGTCTTGGCAAGCCGGAATATGCCCCAGTATACACAGAAGGTATTTCTAGGATGTATTTGATTTGCAGTGTTAGATATTGGTTAGTTGGCAAGCCGAATGATGCCCCGGTATGATTAAGAGAAACAATTAGGAGGGATTTGAGGTATTACAGTTAAGATTGGTCAGTCGGCAAGCCAGATAATGCCCCGGTATAATAGGATACAATTAGGAAGTAATTCAGGTGTCACAGCATAAAGTGGTTAGCTGATAAATCGGACTGCGCTCCGGTCTAACAGGATCAGTGACTATTATAGTTGGTAAACCAGACAAAGTTCCGATATAATAGGATCAGTGATTATTATATGATCTGGGTTAATACAAATAATTCCTCCTTGATATATTGAGGATTGATTCTTCCTATATCTGTCTCTAATATATTTGGCTGAAAGTTCCTACCTAGCATTAATAACCGCTAGAGTGGGAGAGATGCTATGCCCACTCTTAGCGATATTGGCAAGCCGGAAGGTGCCACGGCAGTACACCAGTCATTAGTTATTCATATTTAGGTATATATTTATTATTATCATTTTTGCTGATTTATTTTAATAGTGAAATAAAAGTTATATTCTATTCTAGAGAAATACATATGATCATCCTGTTGCGTCCCTCTTTCTTGGGTTTACTAGATGGAATTTAGCCGGGTCATTTTTGATTGATGAGCAGAGTGCTAGTACTGCAGGGTTATCTGTACTAGTAATTTATTATGGTATTTTCCCCTGTAGCACCACTCCTCAATATGACCAAATATTAGGGCTTCTTTTGTCCATTTATTTTACATGGTGGTTAGTCTATGTGTGAGTGACATTGAGTGCACTAGGTTTTTTTTTTCTTTTTTTCTTTTTTTATTTAGGCCACGGTAATCAATACACAGCCTTAATTCGCCATTCTTCTTTTTCACAAAAAAGAACCCAGCACCAGCAGGTGAGGTAGATTTCCTAATGATCCCTCTCTTGAGGGCATCTTCAATGTATTCTTCCATTGCTTGATTTTCATCGCATGACAGTGGGTACGTACGTCCCTTAGGGGGCACCACCCCCGGGGGTAAATCAATGGCACAATCGTACGACTTGTGCTAAGGCAGGGTGCCAGCCTCTCCCTTACTGAAAACATCACTGAATTGTTGGTATTCAACTGGCAATGAGGGAGAGGCACACAGGATCTTAACAGGGTGAGACACACAATGCTTCATACAATACTGAGACCAAGAAGTAATCTCACAACTCTGCCAATCAAACTGGGGATTATGCAGCTGCAACCAAGGGAACCCCAGAATGACTGCATGGTGAGGGGAATGGATTATTTGGAACTGCTGTTCCTCTCTGTGAAGAACCCCAATCGTCATAGGTAGTGGTATGGTTTCCATAGTTATCTGAGCTGGTTCTAATGGTCTGCTGTCAATGGCTTCAATGGCTAGAGGCGATTCCCTTTTAACCAGCGGAATCTTGTGTAGTTCAGCAAAGGCACTATCCATAAAGTAACCGGCCGAGCTGGAATCAATCTGGGCCGGAACCTCCACTGAGTGATCTGCCCACGAGAATACCACCTGGATCGTGGGTTTCTGTATGATAGGATCTGGGGACAGTTGAACACCACCTAGGGCCTGTCCCCCAAGGTACCCTAGGTGCGTTCGTTTCCCGGACGTACGGGACAGGTTCTTAGCATATGCCCAGCTTTACCACAGTACAAGCATAACCCCTGCCTCCTGCGGTGTGCCCGTTCGTCTTTGGTTAACCTGGTAAACCCTAGTTGCAAAGGTTCACTGGATTCTTGTTTAAGGTCATGAGGTTTAGGCAACAAGGGAGGGGTGGGTGGGCACAATGAACTGCTGAAACCACCACTTTTAGGCCGTAGCCTACGGTCTTTCGCCACAAGTCTCTCACAGATCCAAGTGTCAATCAGAATGGCATAATCAATATATTCATCTAAATCATTAGGCAATTCTCTAGCTGCGGTCTCATCTTTGATAAAATAAAAATGTCGACATGACAATCTTGCACTGCAAGACAGAGCGAGATTCACATGTCGCATATTGAAAGGTTGCTTCACCATTTAACTCCTTAAGGACCCATGAAGGACCTGGACCGTCATGGGTTGTTATCCCCTTAAGGACCCATGACGGACCAGGACCGTCATGGCTTAAATGATAGCAGCGTGCCTCCGTGCATGATTTCTGATGGTGGCCCTGAGGCAGAAAGACTGATGTCATGCGGAGGTTATGAGTGGCAGTGTGAGTAACAAGCGCACCTGGGAACTCTATGGCTTCACCCTGAAACTCAGGGTTTTGACCCAAATCTCAGGTTGAATGGCCACAATTCCATAGAGAGGAGAGTCAGGTGTTACCTACTATCTCAGGGATGGGCAACATTAATTAATCCGGCTGCTGTCCAAGTACAACTGCTTGCAGGGGATGGTGGGAGCTGTAGTCTGACAGCAGCTGGAGGGCCTCACATTGTCCAGCCCTGTATTATCTGATCTGGAACAATTTACTGCTTCTTTAGTCTATATTGGAGTTGCTTTTCTACTACAAAGGCAAACGCTGATGTCCTGCTTGTATACTGTATGTTGAAGCAGTTAGATCTCTTGTTGTAAGTTAAACGCTCTGTGTGAACTGACTGGAAAGCCATTGGGTTAGAGCAAATAGGGACATATGGCCCAGTATCTATATTTTGTGGAACTTTTGCCTTCTGAGTGCTAGAGAGGTGTCTAGTGCATTGAAGTGCATTGGATACTTCACTGGCACTCAAAGGGTTAAGGGTTAATATTTCAGAGCTCTTAGAGTCAGCCCATTTTAAAGGTTTCCATATATGATGTTATAGTGGCTGAAAATACCACCTTACCACAGATCCTTTATTTTACTTGTAGAAGCTGGAGAGCTACAACCCCCCTCTTTTTACAGTCTATTAGAGTCATGTTATTACATTATTATTATTAACCCCCCTATATGCATACCTGGGATTGGAAACTCTTATGGTTTGACCCAGATTTTGGGGTGAAGGACCAAAATATCAGGGTGAAGAGAGTACAGTGTTATATGCGTCATTTCTATTGGAAGCTCTGTATAGCATAATTTCAATGGTAAGCTTTGTGGGATCACTAGTAACATATTAGCATAGTAAATTAGGTTGAATAAAGACACAAGCCCATTAAGTTCAACCTTTGCCTCATACCCTAATGACATGAGAACTGTATAGCTATCCTGCTACCAAATAAGTTAGTCTTTATCCGACCATCCTGATTTACCTACTAATATATAGTATAACCCTGTATGTTTTTAGTTTTTGAAAGAACTTTATCTAATATTCTCTTAGTATATCTCCATTTTAATGGTAAACTTTGTGGGATCACTAATATATATCCATTTCAATGGTAAGCTCTGTAGTATCACCAGTGTAGCTCCATTTCAATTATAGGGTCTGTGGTATCACTAGTATATCTCCATTTCAATTGTATGTTCTGTGGTATCAATAGTGTAGCTCCATTTTAATTGTAAGCTCTGTGCTATCAATTGCCTTACTTCATAGCATTAATGCCAATTATAAAATTAACAAAAGGAGGTGGGCTGGAGAGATAATAAGCATGGGTCACTTAATTGTATTTGCCCCCAGGCCAAAGGTTGCCAGCCCTCCCATAGCTATGCACTTGGCATTTGCAGTGAGTAGCTGGTGTACCTTGTTGTGCATTGTAGTGCTCCCTACTCTGTCTCACTCTGAGATAACTGACACCTTTGCCAAGTTGTCCTGTCCTATCATAGACACTTCCAAGTAAAATAAAAATAAAAAAAGTAAACAGCACAAATTAAAAAAAACAACAAAAAAAAACCGAACAGTCAGGGTTAGGAATTAAATATATGCAGTGTTCTACTTGTTTAAATGTTAGTAGATAAAATAAAAAATAAATAAAATAAAAGGATTATTCAGGTGCGGGCAGTCATAAAAAACACTTTTCTTTACTAACATATTTACCAATATACAGTATATTGGTGTATTAGAAGTAAGTACAGAAGTGGGATTCATATGATTGCCCAACCTTTGTCAATACTTTTTTAAACATCATTGGTAACGTATACAGCAGTATACTGCATATATTTGAACCCTAATCAAACCCTGACATTGTCAATGTTTTAAATTTACGGTATAATGTTGACTTTAATAAAGTCTACAACATAAATTTAAACTGTAATACAGCCAGGGTTAGGGTTTAAATATATATATTCTTGAACTGTATATTACTGGTAGGAAGGGACTTGAAGGAATAGTAATACTTAAAATGTAAAAAAAATATGTTGTAGGGTTTATCCCCCTGAGTAAAACAAGGGAACTCCCACTGCCAAAAGGTGTTTTATTCAAAATGTATTACAGTTCATAGTTGAATTTATTAGGTGTAATATCACAGTGGCCTGAAATTGTAGAGTGGCGTTTTGTTACACCATCCTATGGACAGTTCTGGTCTGTAGACTATAAATCTCCATAGGATGGTGTAGCAACAGCACCACTGTACAATTTTAGGCCATTGTGATATTGCACCTAAAAAAATCAACTTTGAGCTGTAATAACTTTTGAATAAAACACCTTTCAGCTGTAATAGTACCCTTTTTTTTACTCAGGGACATAAACACTAAATTATATATTTTGTACATATTACGTATTACTATCCCTTTAAGTCTTATTGCCCCACTAGTTCATGTGTGCTAATTAATTAGGTTAAAAAAAATATATATTTTTTAAGTCTCAGGAGGGCCGCACTCTGGGATAGACAGGCCATATTTGGCCCTCTGGCCTCACATTGAACGCCCATTCTCTAGTGATTGCACTTTGCCAGTTTAGACCCTATGTAAGTAATTATGTTTTTAAAACTGTATATATTTAGTAAATGTGTACTAAAGAAATATAGATCATTCTTACTCTTTGTATTGTTATTTAAGGTTATAGGTGGGGAATTTGACTGGGGGTGGAGCATATTTGGGGTGGGTCACAGGGGCCCCTTATTAGAGTTTGCAGGGGACCCCTGCAGTTTGTGTTACGCCTCTGCATGGAGCTTGTGTAATACAACTTTACAATATGAATTGAGTTTTTCATTTACTCAACTGATCTGGAATGATTACAGCCAAACAAAAGTCAGGCAAGCTAGATAAAATGCCTGTATAAGTATCTATTGCAATTATAAGCAATTGTGCATATTTACACATTTTAGTGCATTTCATTATATGCAATCATTATGATTTTTACCAGTGAAATGTATCAAAGTATGGTGAAATATTAGCTAATATGAGGAGAGAAATTTTGCAAATAAAGGAGAGAAACTCACACCTCTAAAATACAATAATATACATATATACAAAAGAACCCAATAATACATGAAACACAGCAAAAATAGAGGAACTTCCGAAGTACCTGAATTAAAAGCAAACCGAAAACAAAAGGGCGGATATGCACTAAGGCATGATAAAGAGAGGATAAAATACAGGTGACTTCTCCAGTGATATCACCTCTCCAATCCCTATGTTATTCTATAGATCATATGTACTAAGATGTCCAATGTTGGTGAAATCTTAGTGCATTGTCTCCATAGAATAACATAGAAACTGGAGAGTCGATATTACTAGAGAAGATATCTCCGCTTTATCACCTCTTTATCACACATTGCTGCGTCTCCCCCCAAGGGATTCATGTGCTGCTTCATGTAAACCCTGTGCAGAGCATTTATTATATGAATGTATCCATGTATTCATAATATACACAGGGTCCACAAGTCATTTGTATGAAGGAGTGATTGTCTTCTGTACTGAGAGTTAATATTGTCTTTGTATTTTTTTTTTTAGCATATTATTTTGATACTATACATAGCCAAGCCCACATTAACTCTATGAGTGCCAGAGGGTTGTGCAATACATACCCCTCTGGCATTCAAAGGGTTAAGACCATTACCCTAAAATTGACTTTCATGGCATCAACTAGTGAAAAAATGTCTTTATCTTTTTTGAAAATGAGTATTGTTTTAATAATAAAAAAAAAATCTGACAAATATAATGTATTTTAAGTCTATTGTTTGCTTTTGAACGTAGGGCCCATATAGACTATTAATTAGGACTGATTTGGAAGTGAGTCTAGGAATGGGAATTACAGTGATTTGTATTTGCCTACTATGGGGCAGTTGGTCGACTCCAGAACTGGTGTGTGTCCGGCCCTGGTGCATGTGATGATTACTGAAGGTTTAGGAAACTAAATAAGCATCTCATTTTGTTTGGCAACTAATGGCCTTACTCAATAATCTATAGAGGTGCAATTCTAGTGTAAACTAACTGCACTATAGGGGACAAATCCAAATTTCCCAAACTCTCACTGAATTAAATAAGAGTTTTAACCCATTAAATATTGGATTAGTCTCCAACCCATTATCAAGCAATGTAATGGAGACATTTCTAGCATTAATAGGTTAAATGCCCTTTTAAATGTTTGGAAAATTGGAATTTCTCCATTTTGATGCAGTTGGTTTCTTCTAGAATGACTCCTCTTTAGCTCAGTGAATGTGGCCCTAGTGAAACCCAGCAGTGTGTATATCATTGTCATGCAGTTGTATTGCTGTGTGTCCCTGGACTTCCTGGCTGTGCTGGCTGCAGTTAGTTCTACTCTTTCATTATCAGATGGAATGATCAGTTGTGTGGCTCTGATGTATTCATACACTGTGAGGTCATAGTAGTCCAACTGAATCAGCTCTATATAATCATCCTGCTCAGGCTCTTTCATTCAAACGTGTTTTTTTGTGGTTTAGTGAGGAGAGGTTTTGATACGATTTACTTGAGAAATATAGAGAAGAGTTTTTGAAAAATGTTTTTATCGATTTTCTACACCATCATCCTTGTGGTGGGTTTGTCTGAGAGCTACACCATTAGACGTGAGTATAACTTGCAGGGAGAGCACAAGTGCAACACAGGGATAAAAGTACAATATCAGTTCTGTACTGAAATGTAGTTTTAGACCCTACATCTGCCTATCTCCAGTTAATAAGATATGTAATGGCACAAATTCTCCTCTTAACCAGCTTCACCATAGGGGGCAAATACACATTCCAACTGACAATCGTGATGTCCTGCACCAGTGCCCTGTCCTTGAGGCTTTGAAAATAACAGAACTGTTGTCCAGCACAGGTTACAGATGTCTCTACATCAGCAACACTGGGCTGGGCTAGTAAAGTCAGTGTTACTTATTAATTGGTGACCTGGCTGGCATTTAAGGGGTTAAAATCCCCAATTAGTTCTAAAGTAATATGGGGAATTTGTATGTGCACAGCTCCACTTTTATACATACAGCCCAGTATGTTTAAGTGAAAGACTTACCCAGGTGTGTTCTTGTATAGAGCAGTCAGGAAGACAGACATACCTGACAGCTGTATGGATGACACCTGCCCAGGTAAGTGCTTTTGTTAAACAGAGGAAGAGCCATTAAATCCAAGGATAAAGTTCCTTTTGACAATCCTATTGGCCAATGATATTCAGTCCTGGGTGGACTGGTTCTCAGAAATAATTATATAATTAGAATTGTACAGCATGTCTATGGGGCACACTTTACTCATTCCGTAGGACTCCTTAACTCTAAACTCCTCCCACTGAAGTCTTCTTGAAGTCTAAAAAATGATTCATAAAGGCCAGTAGGTTTTTCTGCCCAGATTAAACTAAGTGCTGGGTTACTATCAGGTGATATTACAGTTCATTCATTTAGCGCCATTTACTCCTGTAGGTACAGTTCCCATTTAAAGAGAATAACCTGCACAATAGAAAACTGATAACATTTAGTGACCCTTTGAGTGCTGGGGGGTGCAATGCATTGCGTCTCAGTGCGCTACACACCTCTCTGACACTCAGTGGGTTCAACTGCAAAAGATAATTCCTCAATTTTTTTTTACTAGAGATATAACTGAGATCCTCAAAAATGACAATTTTAATAATCAACAAATAAATCTATTCACATATAACAATGTGTGACACACCTGGCACACATTGTGTTAAAATTTGTGGTTTTTGAGTCATTAAGGTTACCTCTATCCAATAAGTCACTTAGAACATTATTCACGTTAGTATAAGTTATAACATCTCTGTCTCCTGTAGAATGTGGAACCCGTCCACTGGTCCGTGAAGAACATCTTGGATCCCGCATAGTGGGAGGTGTCGATGCGATGCCAGGAAACTGGCCCTGGCTTGTCAGCCTCCAGCAATCTATTGGCGACATATATAGTCATACTTGTGGTGGAACAATCCTAAATAATCGCTGGATCCTCACAGCAGCTCACTGCTTCAAAGATCATGGCAGGTAAGTAACACACATATCTCTCTGTGCTAGTGGGACAGATAACAGTGCCTAGAACCTGGGAGAGATTAGCAGCAATTTAACTAAAGAATGCTATAGTCAATGGCAATGGCATAACTAGTCATTGGAGTGCCCTGGTGCAAACATTTGTCTGTGTCCCCTATTTTCACAGATGTATAACTAGAACCTATAGGATCCTGGGGTAGGTGGGGCACCCTTGGATGCTGGGCCTGGCACAACTACACCTCTGCACCCCCTCTAATTATGTCTTTGGTCAATAGACAGCACCTGTAAAAGAGCATTTTCCCTTTACAGGGCAGGTGCAGCTGAATGATAAATAGATTCTGATGCTGTGGGTAGGAGATGGGTTATCCCCACTAAACACAGGGTTCACAAATGCTCCAACTCATTAGTACCCTTTAAGGGACAAGGCAGGTGTAAAAGATATTGCATATCAGTGTGTCACGCACACCCCTCTGGTCCTTATTGGTGTAAGCTGAACCCTTTATTTCAGTCTCAGGTCTCTGGAGAAATATCAGCTTTTGCTGGACTACAGTCTGTGCTGATTGGCCCTGAAATGACACACAGATCACTTGTTTTTTATTAATTCTTATCAATTCTGTATAAAAACTTTATTTTATGTTACAATAACAACATATTTACATCCATTATATATTTTTTACATATGGACTAGGATCATAACCTTTACCTTTGCTCTAGGGGTAGGATAAAGGTGTTATATTGTAAAACTGTGAGTGCCAAAGTGCACCAGTGTCTCTTACATCTGTCACTATATGGTCATATAGAATGGAATAGCATGTCATTGTGCCATATTGATGCCATGGTCCACCATTACCAAATCTAGCATAGCTTGTTATCTATCCCAAATATTAGGGTGAACTGTTAATCCCTTGGATGCAGAGACACCTCAAACACATTGCAAAGCAATTCAGTGGGGACCACCCCAGCATTCAAGGGGTAAACCACTTGTTATTTTTACACAGAAACTTTGAAAAAGGGCAATACAAACTTAGAAAAAATATATTAATATTCAAAGAATATTTCTTCCACCCAAACTACTTGAAGGGATAGTAATGTCAACATATAAAGCAATTTGCAACTGTTCATTGTAATGTTATTTAATTCGTACTGCTACTTAAAATGTCCTTATCTTTGTATAGGGTGTGTAATTTGAGTTGTAAGTTTCCTTGTTCTGCCCCATTCCACTACGTCAGTCATATTTCTCTCAGATCTGAAAGGCGGTCACTTGACCCGGGTAGATCACAATAAGGGTCAATACTGTGTGTGTCGGTATATGGAAAACCCTGCCGTCCTTTGATGAATGGAGGTGGGTTTTCCTTATGCTGACACAATATTGTCCCCTGTTGCTATCTGTCTGGACCGGCTTTCAGATCTCAGGAAACTATAAATGATGTGGTGGCAAGGGGCTGGAGGGGGAAACTTTAAACTTGAATCACACACCCTATACAAAGATAAGGACGTTTTAAACAGTAGTATGGATTATATGAAATTACAATGAACAATGAAAATTAAATTTATAACTTGACATTACTATCCCTTTAAATGTGAACTAGGTTTTAGGATTAAATGATTTTTCACATATAAAACATACATTTTGACTGTCATCCATTCTGACCATGTTCCTATTCAGATAAAATGCAGTCTTACATGTTTCTCAGAATGGGCTTATGTCTTTCCCAGGCATATTTGAATTCCTTAACTGTAATAGGCCTTACCACTTCAGCTGAGAGGCTGTTCCATTAATCTATCCCCATTTACATAAAAGAGTAGTGAAACAGGACTCACATATACAGCAGTTATATAAACATTTGTATGGGTTGTTTGCATTTGACCTGTGTGGTATTTGCGTCTAGATCCGATAATGAACATTGACCCATAAGAACCATTCAGGAATATCAAAGATTATTATTTGTACAGCATTATTTACAGAAAATTGTAGATACAATACACAAATATATATAAATATGTAGATATAACTGTCTGATGTGTGAATGATATAAACTTTAGTGCTCCTTATACCTCTAGGTAAAGGTCTCCATGGATAACATACAGGATGGTTGGTAATCTGAAACTCCTTAGACTTAGACTTCTCATATGCACGAGATCCATCTCTCTTATGCACTTTCCACTTCTCTTTCTAGTGATATTTCTTCCTGGCAGATTGTATTTGGTGCCAATCAATTGTCTGCACTGGGAAATGAAGTCCAGATTAGGAAGATAGCTGAAAAGATCCAGCACGAGTATTACAACCCAAGTACAGAAAGGAATGATGTAGCCCTACTGCTCTTGGATAAACCCATAGAGTTCAGTGATTACATCCAGCCGGCTTGTCTCCCTGGGAAAACTGCCATCATGAGCCGGATGACCGATTGCTACATCTCAGGATGGGGTCTCACGAAGGAAGATGGTGAGTATTCATTTTCATCTTCACACAGATGTATTTATACTATGTAGTGGATCTCGTTATTTATTCATCTATCCCACTATCACATCTACTAATTATCACTTTATCTAGTGCATACAGACTCCTTTAGCCAAGGATGGAATTGCTGCAGACCATGCTCTTCAATGCACTTTCATTTGTCTACAACAAACCCATCTTCACTTTGTTCTGGTTAACCATTTAAGGCACATGTATCAGATGGTACAAAAGTGGCGTAGAACTATTTTAGGTGAAATTGGCGACAAGGCTATCTAATATCACATACATTATTGAGTGGCAACAATATTTGAGCAGATCGCATCTGCACCAAAGTCCTACTGTGTAACGTCACTTCATGACTTACATTTGTTTTTCTCACTGCTGCGCTACAATCATGATACATGTGATCCGTGTTTTACAACCAAAGAAGTACAAATGGATCACTGGCATTGTCACTAAGTTTTTGGATTAAATGACAGCATTTATGAAGCAATATCTGACTTGAACTTACCCGGGTGCAAACGTCAATTAGGATACTTTTGGTGTCTGCAATTTAGTTACTTTTCATAGATGCTCATTTCATTGCCAGAGATGTGTCATGGATTGCAAAGCAATACACTGCCCACAGACTGGCGAAAAATTATCCCTCTTCCTGCATTCATGTGGGATAGACACAGTCCCAGAGGGGTGTAAAACACAAATTAGTTGGACACCCCACTTACACTACAAAGGTTAACATCCCTCACTGTTTTCCCTTTCTGACCAATAGGGGGGGTGCAATTGGATGGAGTTGCACTGGAGTTGTCACTGAGAGCACTAGACAGAGCCATCCATTATGAATGGAAACCTACAAATTACTGCATTACAAGTATTTAATATAACTTTTAGTATAACCTATACAACTTTCCCAGAGTTACACTATGTAGGTATAATCACTGGATACCTTTTTACTGGAGCCTGTATGTACTTTGTTCCCCAAATGTCTCTCTTCATCTGTATTCATTCACTGATGTGGGCTACCCGTGGTTCTCCAGCAGTTGTTGGATTACATTTACTATGGTCCTGACTTCCCTTTGCTGACTGCAGTTGATGTGAGTTGTAGTTGTACAATAGCTGGAAAGCCAATGGCTGCTCAACAGGGGTTGATTGTTTTATAAATTGGCTGGTGGGGATGATGGGAGGTGTAGGACTCAACAGATGGAGGTCCAACCATTGACTGGTGCTGTCTTATGCACTTACCTGCCCAATACCTTAGTTTATACAAATGCTCCTATAGAGAAAAGCAGCTTATTCTGAATTTCTCACCTTCGTGAATTAGGTACCATCTGCCAATAAGGCAATTCTACTTATAACAGTCACTGCAATATCATTAGAACAACATTAGGGGGGGTATTATTCAACCTATACCAGATATTCATAGCAGAGGTGTAACTAGAAGCCTCCTGACCTTGGTGCAAGAATTACCACAGACCCCCCCCCACCACATTGGCCCCCCTCGACCACACTGACCCCCTCTACAATGCCCCTCAATCTTCACAATGCCCCCATCTCCTACCTCCCTGGAGCTCCCGCGTGGTCCTCTTAGTAATGCGGAGCGCTGGGAGATTATGTCATCTCCCAGCACTCTGTATTATTAGAGCGCCGGAAGGAGATTGCGGGCACCAGCTGGAGGGGTCACAGGGGGCGGCTGGGCCCCTGGAGTGACAGGTATGGCCTATAGACGCCATTGATTCTTAGTAATCTGTCCTTTCATGCTAGTTATTAGGCTATTAACTTTTCAGGAGCCATGGTTGTCATGTAATTAGAGCTGGAGTATCAACGGAGCTTCAGTTTGGTGAAAAATACCATAGAGTTCTTGAAGATCACCTGTGTGTGTCCTCAGCAGGACCACTTCAGCTCTCTACTGGCAGTACTACTGGCTGATTCTTTAGTCCTAAACTGGAAAACCTCAGCTCAAAAGATGGATTTTTTGTCACTTTTCCTAGTTCAGAGACTAAATCACTAAACCATTACACCAACTACAAAACATAAGGAATAGGCAATTTACATAGATACTTTTAATAAGAATAAAATCTATGTAAGACTGGACCACTTTAATGGAATATAGTAATGAAAGAAAACATTTCTATAAAAAGTTATTAATGAGGGAAACAAATTAACAGATACAAACTCGGTGGGTTTTTTAATACATTTTCATGATGAGGATTGTCCATGTGTTATACAGATGGATTCAGCATGTGTGCCTTAGTTTTGGTGTAAGGTTTTACAAAGTGACCATTATCATTTTCCCCTTTAGCCCAGGAAGCAGCTGACGTCCTGCAGGAAGCGAAGGTCAACATGATCTCCCCTGGGCAGTGTAACAGCACTTACTGGTATAATGGTGCTGTTGGAGAATACAATCTATGTGCAGGATATCCACAAGGAGGAGTTGACAGTTGTCAGGTACGTGTGCTTTTTTTGTCATATCCATAATAGTTTGATTGCTTTGATTGCCCAGCACTAGGCATATTCCCAGGGGTACTGCATGTAGAATTGTAGCCAGACATTTTAAAAATTCAGTTTTCCCATGGCTAAGTCTAATCTCTCCATTCAGAGTTAATGTCCTGACATATTTTCTTGATTTCTGTTAGTTGTTATTCTTTTATATGAACGTAATACATTAAGTATCTGCCACATGACACTTGCTACAAAAACTAAACTTTGTAAACAGTCTTGGATGGATTATAGGTAAGTTTGGCATGTGTACAGTTTTGCTCCATCACAACTCAACATGTGTCAGATAACCTTGTGTTAGGTGCAAGATCTTTCTGTTTATACAATCACCATTATATATAGACACACTGAGGCTGATGCACCAGAGAACACTTTCAGTCTTTATCTGCACAACCTCCAATATTTATTTACAGAGCTGAACATTTGGTCACTCAGAAATTAGTTTGAGAGCCTACTGAGTAATTTTTACACGTCTTAGTGGATCTGTCAGGTATCCTTATACTCTGCGATATGGTTGGGAAATCAGGTCAGTAATGAATAGATTGCCTGGTTATCTTCTAGCATATGGTTGAGAGCGTTCTGATTTAGCCTACCAAACTTAAAGTTGTGTCCATTGACCAGGTCTGAAAATGTTAGACAATGATCACATCAGATCATTATGTAAGAGATCTCAGCAAACCAAACCACGGATATATATCACATGGGATTGTGAGATCATGTCATTCCATACACAAACCAACTACAGAAGTGCAAATTGTGTAATACATTACTTTACTTTTTGTCTTTAATAATGCATTTGTTGTGTCAGTCAATAATTGTTTGATTGGCAATAAAACATTCTCAAACTGACAGTTACAAGCCCGTTCATTTAAACCAGTGGTTCTCAATCTTTTTTTGCTCGGGGCACCCCAAACACCTAATCTTGAACATTCGGTGCACCCCTAACATATTTAATGTACTTTATCAAGGGCATAATGAAGGGTACAATACATAAATATACATTATTATTAGGTCTTATAATCAGAACACCATAACTAAACATATTGTTCATAACAATTTCTTTAATTCTTTATTTAAAAATCTATTTTTGTTAGCCTTTATACAAAACACAGGGAACCCTAAGTTGATGCCCGTGGCACACCAAAGTGCCACGGCACCCTGGTTGAGAATCACTGATTTAAAGTGAGGTTATCATATTTACTAAATCTGCACTGTACATCTCAAGATGATTTCTATCTGCCTTCATAGTGGTGTCAGGAAATGTACCCCTTTGGCTGAAATATATTAATTCTTAATCTCACCTTAGTACCTATAATAACTCCATTATAGAGGGAAAGCAGTGGTAACTGGAATATATTCATTCAGCTGATAACTTGTGTCCAAATCAATTTGGACACATATCGAATCAGTTATTTACATGTGTAAACCAAATTCAATTTACATTGTATTTTCAGATCAGTCACATACTCTTACACTGATATGCTTTACAGTTAGGCAAGATGGTCAATAATGACAATGCTGTACAGTTATCACCTAATGTATGGAAAATTTCATGAGTGCTGACCAAATCTGTCTATTACATTCAAAGACTATAAAAAAAAAATCTAAATCAATAGAAAATCAATCAGATTGCTGTGCGTGGGAATTCAACAGATCAAATAAAAGGGATCTGTCTCATGGGGCTCTGAGAAAGGCTTCTCGGATCTGATCGATTTGCTCCATACAATTAGTAATAAACTAGGATATCTGGTGATTGGTGACCAGCTTGCCTGACCATATTACATAGTTTATTGGTACCTGACGGATTTATACAGCGAATGACAGTGGGGTATGGCCTTCCAGATGTAAAAATATTCTGCTCTTGCTCAAACTATTTTATGGGTGACCAAATTTTAAGCTGAATGAAGAGGTTCATGTTGGCATTGCTCACATGAATGTGTATATTAAAATTAAACTAGAAATGGAGAAAATATGAAAGGTCTGTGTCCAGTGTGGCTGAGCATGATGTCCAAGCCCCTGTTTAATAACAACAGTGACCGTGTGTAACATTAGACTGAGCAACAATAGCTCCCCTTTCTCCATGCAAGTTGTGTGTGTTCTACAACTACAAAACTAGTACTTACCTGTTATCTAAGGTAACAGGTATCTTTACCATTGATTTGACTTTGTTTTTAAACAAATTTATTTGTAAATAACTGTTCATACTCACCACTTACCTGTTTGCCATAATTTCTACCTCTCTTTGTGATGTAGATAAGAATATTTTCTTTTTCTCCCTGTACTAAACATTGTAACATAGTTGATAGGCTGAAAAATAAGGCATTCTTCCATCAAGTTCAGGTCATGCATTATCACCGCTGTTGATCCAGAGGAAGGCAAAACAAAAAACAAAACCACACATTGAAGCCATTTCTAGTTAAGCCCCAAGTCTGTAAAAAAAATAATTCCTGACTCAAAATGGCACTTGAATATTTCCCTGGGTCACTGTCACCTACAGTAAAGTCCTTCTTATATGAATCTTGCATGGCAATTAATATTCAATCCGTTTTTTTCTTTTTTTTTATTTCTATAATGATGGCAATATAGGGTTTGTAGTGTAACCAAGTGACGTCAGTTCAGGACAGGCTGCGGTACAGCTCTCTACCTCAGCCTGTCAATCTTCGCCTCTTCCACGCCCCAATTATTCTCTGTTGCCACCTCCTTCTCTGAAAGAGGAATCCAGAATGTGAGCTGTCTCATTGGCAAGAGATCACTCCAGCTCACACCCCACTTACATCTTTTAGACCAACTTGAAAAGGTTCCATTTACAGCAACTCTCTGCCATCTATATTTTAGCCAGTTCTCTATCCATGCACAGATTTCACCACACAAAACAGAGCCTTTGATACCTTGCTTCACAACAGGTTGCTGCATAAAATAAAAGGCTTTTGCATGATCTAAGTATACTACAGCAACAGGAATTCCCCTGGCTACATTACTACTTACCCTTTCGTAAAATGAAAATACATTAGTTTGACTTGATCTTTTCTTCATAAAACCATGCTGTTTCCTACTTATAATATAGTTGGTCATCACATAGCCCTGAATACTGTCAGTTAGCAACTCTCCTAATATCTTACCCACTACAGAAATCAAGCTCATGGGTCTATAATTTCCTGGTTTAGATCTTGCCCCCTTTTGAATAATGTTACTACATCAACTTTCCACCAATCACAGGGCACTGTGACTGATGAACGAATTCAATAGCTATTAAGTCTTGCTCTTACTCAACAAAAAATCCCTTAAGTACCTTTGGGTGTATGCCATCAATCAATAACATATTTATAATAGGGTGCTGACAAATTTCTCATCTGCATTTGCCCTCTTTCATATTTTTGATGTAAAATAAGGCCACTTGTGCACAAAAGCAAAAGTCTACCAGTTCTTCGGAATCAAACTGTAACACACTGTAGACCCATCTAGAATTCAAGTTGTTAAATATGCCCAGAAAAATGGGGCACTTTAATTGTGTTGCAGTTGGTTTGTTCCAGAATAGTTTCACGTCTGTTCTAATACCTATTTCCCATGGAGTCCTGCTGTTTGACTGCAGCCAGGGTTACTATAGGGGGTGCAGTGGGTACAGTTACCATAGGACCCAGCATCCAAGGGGGCCCAGGTCATCACCGGAGTCCAGTTGTAGTTATTTATCTGTCAAATATTTTTGTTATTAGGGTCTATAATAATGTTTGCCCCAGAGCCCTACAATGACTAGATATGCCACTGACTGCAGCCCATACTATATTAGGTTTATAGGCTAAGAATCAACATTACCAGCCTTACCCATGGGATTTTGCATTTTTTTATGTTAGAGATTTATTCTATATTGTAAAAATTGTGTAATATTTGTATTGACTGTTGCTTCTCTTGTTTCCATGTAGGGTGACAGTGGAGGACCACTGATGTGTAAACGGAAGACAGAGACTTTGTATTCCGTGGTAGGAGTGGCCAGCTGGGGCGCCGGCTGTGCCCAGGCTCAAAGCCCAGGTATTTATTCATCTACTCTATATTACCTGACTTGGATATCCGAGAAGATCGCCAGCAAGGAGGGGTCAAAATCTAACTCCGTCTACACATTGACCCCTGCTCCTAATGCACAAGAGGACGAAACAACTCCTAACATACAGGAAAGTGTAGCAGAGCCAGGCTTTGGAAACAATGCACCACCTAATCCATCAAACTTTTATGCAGGCCGCATGCTAAACATCCTGAAAGGAACATCACCAAAGCCTGGTCTTCCAAAAGGAGGAAAAAGGCCTGAGAATCCAACAGGAGACAGCAATATGCTACAAACGCTTGGACAAAAAATTCTTGACGTTTTAAATCAAGTGTCCAGAACTATCACTGAATCAAAGCTCACGCTGTTCTCGCCAAACGGTAAAGATGGATCAACCACCTAGAAATAGAGACTGGTGGCAACATTCAATAAATAAAGTCATCTGCTGATTTACTGAAAAAACTCTGTCTTATTATGAGGGGCGGGGGATTTTAATCTTCATTACAGAGGGACCTATAATGTTTGATAGTGTATACTAGTTTTGTGGAAAACTGGCAATATTGAAATTTCCAGTATCTTTATAATGCTTACCATTTTTGCTTTTTCTCTTATCTCCTCAAACATTCTGTGGGAAGTTTGCTAGTTCCCGCCAGGAGGGTTAAGACCCAGAAGTGAATGTTTATGGCTACCAGTGTAGCAGAACATTAAGCATGACGTAAGCATGGTTCTTCTGTGGCTTCAGTGGAACAATGCTGGGGGGATAGTGTGTGCGTGTGTGTGTGTTCCTTGTGGTACAATGCTAGGGGGATTGTGTGTGTGTGCTTCTGAGGGACAATGCTGGGAGGATAGTGTGTGTATGTGTGTGTGTGTGCTTCTGAGGGACAATGCTGGGAGGATAGTGTGTGTATGTGTGTGTGCTTCTGTGGGACAGTGCTGGGGGGATAATGTTTGTGTGCTTTTGTGGAACAGTGCTGGGTGGATAGTGTTTGTGTGCTTCAGTGGAACAATGCTGGGTGGATAGTGTGTGTGTGTGTGCTTCTGTGGGACAATGCTGGGGTGGATAGTGTATGTGTGTACTTCACTTCACTGGATCAATGCTGGGGGGATACTGTGTTTGTGTGTGTGTTAGCTTCTAAGGGACAAGACTGTAGGGGACATAATGTGGTTTTATGGTTACTATGGGAAGATCGGAGGGGACAATGTAGTAAAACGGTTGCTATGGTACAAGTCTGGGGGGACACTGTGTGGCTCTGTGGTTGCTATGGGACAAGGCTAGGGGGACACTGTCCGGTTCTATAGTTACTATGGGAAAGATGGGGGCAGTGAGTGTTTAGATAGCTACTGTTGGAAAAGGTGGGGGATAATGCTGGGGGGATTGTGTGTGTGTGCTTCTGTGGGACAATGCTGGGGGGGACACTGTGTGGTTCAGTGATTACTATGGGAGCAGGCTGAGGGGGGCACTGTGTGGTTTTATGGTTACTCTGGGATAATGCAAGAGGGCACTGTGTAGTTCTATTGTTAGAGAGAAGTCAGAGATGCTCATGAGCTTGCAAGGGTATACAAAGAGCTCACTAGCAGGGCCAGCGCCATCTATAGGCGAGGTAGGCGCCGGCCTAGGGCGAACATCTCCTGGGGCGCAGTTGCAGAGGAGAGCTGCATGCAGCTCAGCTGCACTCTGAAGAGGAGAGAGATTGCCACTATTAAAAGATTGAGTGCTGCCTAGATCATGTCATACCACTGTGCCACAATATATTCTTTGACGCAGGGGTGAACTGAGCAGTCGGACATTGACCAAGGGCCCGCTGCCAGGAATGGCCTGGTCATCAGGGATGCCTCTAAATTATCCAAAGCTCCACTCCCACAACTTCACTGGCCCCACTTTGGCCCGTAATTGCAGATCATGGTCTGTGCCTGTATCCAGCTTCTACCTGCTCGAATAATGGAGAGCGCTAGGATATGACCTCATATCCTGGCACTCTATATTATTGGGCACATTGAGGAGCTTTATGTAGCTGGATATAGAGGCCTGTGTTGAAGGAGGTACAGTCCCCTTGCTTGAAACACTGCTGGACCACCAGGGATCAAGGAAAGGCCTTCCTCCTGAGTCTTCAAAGGTAGGCAAGAGGGAGGAGGAGGGGGCCGGGGGGACATATATACAAGTTTGTGTTGAAAGGGCCACTTTGCTTTCATACATAATGCCCAATGGGACATATATATGAATAAGTCAAATGTGGAACAATTCTGAGGCAACCTGAGCACACCACAAGGATCAATTAAAAAAAACTTTAATTTAAATAGGGCTTTTAACCCATTTAATGAGACCATTGTCTAACAAAATTACTCCACATTTACTTTAAACATATGGCCTACATTAAAGAGGAGCAATTCTGGGGACAATAGTTCATCACTATAGGGGGGATGAAAATTTCCATTCCCTACAGGAATGAGGGGTCTTCATGTCATATAGAATTCATCTACTTGTTTGGGGAAGCTAGTGGGCCAGCAGTATAACAGGGTTATGGAATTGACTGGGTAGAGTCACTTTGGCCACAAAAAGGGTAAAGGGGAACTGAATAAACCCATCAGTTGTGGTTTCTGCACTGAGACTGAGCTAGCTTAATCCTTTGAGTGCAAGGGTGTATCCACTGCAAAACAAATGGTTAAAGCATTATAGCAATATCAGAATTATATGAATAAGAATGATGGACCATCCACACAATGAGTGATTATTCTGAAAAATAATCTTATGAAAATAAATGTATTGGTCTTAATTTAAAACCAATATACCTATTGAGGATTGTCTACCTTCTTGTGCAGTTTTGTTTAAATTAGTGCATAAAACATTTTTATTTGCACCAGTAAATCTTGTGTAAGTTTTAGGTAATTTAGTGCAGTGGTGTAATTTGTTTTCATTACTCTCTCCTTTTATTTGGAGGTCCTATCTGAGGTAATCATGTGACTTGTGTCTGCTTCTCAAGTCATCTGAGTTTTATTGTAGAAATTTACCCACAAATCCTAACTGGACCTCACTATCAACGTATCTCTTTGAAGATGAGCAAGGAAGTCTTTCCATACTCTAGCATAGGTTTGCTCCATTTAATTTGTAAACTTGATGGTATGACTTGTGTAGCTGAATTTAAATTTTAAGCTCTGTGATTTCGTTAGTGTAGCTACATTTCAGTATTACCATTGAAATAGAGCTACATAAGTGATACCACAGTGCTTACATTGAAAATGGATCTACACTAGAATTGTAGTTCAATTTCAAATGTAAGCATGTTGGTATTTCTAGTGTAGCTTTAGTTCAATTTTAAGCTGTGTGGTATCACTTGATTTACCTCAGAACATTAATAAAAGTGAAAAAATTGGCAAAAAGGGCTGGGGCAATACCTTGGGGATGGAACATAAATGTGGGAGGGGTGCAATAAGGGTCAGGGTAAAGGGTGCCTCATGACCTCCATTTCCCCGGAGTCCCTGGGTGCTATCACTCCGCCCCTGGTTTGAAGGAAACCTAACCGTATTGTGCTAATAGGATTGTCTGGGTTCCAGTGAAAGAGGAAAGGAGGGAGGGGAAAGGAGAGGGAAAGAGGGAAGAAGGATGGTGCTGCCACCTCTAGCTATCAATGTTATCTCTAGCTGTCGCTCACAAATGGAGCTGTGTGACAAGACATTACACACCTGACCGAGGGGACAGAAGGGACTGCCTGGCAGAGGGAGTGTCCCGGTTTCACAAAGATTTGCGGACACGTACTTAGAGTAAAAATCACTTTATTGGAAAACGGCAAAAAAATAATTGAAATAAGTAAATACATAAAACAATATAGAGATAACCCTACCACGGAGCAAGATAGTTCTATGAGAAGTAAGAGACTGCATCCGGGATTCTCTTCACAAAACTAGGTTTGCCCAAATGAATATATGTGAAGTCTGCCAGAGCCACAGGTCTGCACCAGATTGGGGTATCCGACTAAGCGAGGGACAACACGGAGTGGATAGTCAGACAGAGCCACAGGTCAGCACCAGAATTGGTAGCGAGACAAGCCAAGGTTAAGGCACGGAGTGGGCAGTCAGCCAGAGCCACAAGTCTGCAACAGGATGAATAGTAGACAAGCCAGGTCATACACAGAGCGGGTAGTCAGCCAGAGCCACAGGTCTGCACCAGATTGGGTATCAAACTATCCCAGGGTAATGTGGAGAGGATAGTCAGACAGAGCCACAGGTCAGCACCAGATAGGATGGTCAGACAATGCCAAGGTCATACATGGAACGAATAGTCAGCCAGAGCCACAGGTCTGCACCAGATTAGGTATCAAACTATAACAGGAACAAAACGGAGTGGACAGTCAGACAGAGCCACAGGTAAGCACCAGATAGGATGGTCAGACAATGCCAATGTCATACACGGAATGAAACAAAATGAAAGCGACTGCATCTGACACCAACGTAAGGGCTACTAAGCTCAGAGTTCACAGCTATTATATACCTAGCCAGGAAGTAGTAAGGAGGAGTTACCCATGCTCAAGATATAAAGTCATGCGAGCGTCACTCCCGCTGACGTGCGTCTGAAAATGTTGCGACAACCGGCACAGATGCATCAAACCCTGAGTCGCCTGGATGAGAGAATCCAACCACGCCGCAGTGGGAAAGGACACGGCCTATCGCGAGAGGCACCAGATGCGGTCAGGCTGTGAGCAAAGAGAAATACGGGTAGTGAAGAAGTCTTGGCCCCTGCCAGGTATCTGTGACCGGCAAAACGACATCGGCCTAGAGGTTCAGCAAGCTGTGACAGTACCCTCACCCATTAAGGACCCCTCCTCTGCGGGCCAGGTCAGGTTTTCGTAGGAAAACGAGTATGAAAGTTAAGCACCAGGGTGGGGGCATGCACATCGTTAGACGGAATCCAGGAGCATTCCTCCGGACCATAGCCCTTCCAATGTACCAGATACTGTAATTGCCCCCTGAACCTCTCCAGGAGTCCAGTATGCTCCGTACTACATATTCCTCATGCTCACCAACACTGATACATGCCGGTCGGACCATAGTGGAGGTATAGCAGTTACAAATCAGAGGTTTGAGCAAAGAGATGTGGAATACATTGTGGATGCGCATCGAGGCTGAAAGATAGAGAGCGTATGCCACAGGGTTAATTCTCTGCAGGACACGAAAGGGACCAACAAAACAAGGAGCCAGCTTTCTACATGGAACCTCTAGGTTAAGATTGTGAGTGTTACGGATGGCAAGCAAGACAAGGCGTCAGACGGTATAGTTAAGATCACCTTTATTAGAAATATATAAACAGTAATGCAAATAACAAATAACACACAGAGGGTGATCAAAGAGGCAAGCACTATATCAGAAATAGTAGTCTTCCAATAGATCGACCAGATTGTCCGAGACTAGGCCTCAGCCCACTTGAGTCATGTAAAAAGTAACGCCCATAGGTAGCTCTGACTCAGCCTGCAGTCATTCTATTAGAGGAGTCTCAGTATTGTACACAACCACGGAGACTACTGACTCATGCCTGCAGTCAATAGCTAGGAGTCCGATAGAGCCCTAGGTCAGTACTAGGAAGGATGACTGTGGAACAGGACCAACACACGGAGCAAACAGACAAAGCCCTCTGGTAAGCACCAGATAGGATAATCAGACAAGCCAGGTCATACACGGAGTGGGTAGTCAGCCAGAGCCACAGGTTTGCACCATATAGGCTATCCACTGAAGCGTTTGTATGCTGGATGTGTAGTGGGCAAAGCCCCATGTCAACACCAGAGTGGGTAGTCAGACAAGCCAGGTCATACACAGAGCGGGTAGTCAGCCAAAGCCACTGGTTTGCACCAGAAAGGATGTCTAATCCAAATCAGAATGCACAAGGAGAATGGTCAGACAGAACCACAGGTCAATACCAGAATGGATGGACAGACCAGCCGGGTCATACACAGGAATCAGGAATACCAAATAAATGAACTGCTCAGAAAAACAATGTAAGGGTAACTGAGTCAGGACTCAGTCTGCCCTTTAAACCCTTCCTCAGGAAGTAGGAAGGAGAAGCAGCTCAGTGGGAGGAAGTAGGTAGGAGGAGACTACAGGCCTCAAACACATAAAACAGAGGCCTGCAGCATGCTGATACCTCGTGCCTGCAGATGACGCGTCTAGCATTGATGAGTAACCGTTAATGGAAATGACGCCTACGGTCAGCCTGCCTCTTTTGCCGTTGCGTGGAACCACGTAGGGTATACTGTTCCCAAACCCAAGAGGAACGAAGATCCCTTAAATGCTCATCAAGAGCTGGAAAATTCTTGTGATTCGAAAGCCTCAGGAAGAACAGAGGGTTGAAACCCATAGTTGATCAGGAACGGTGAAGAGTTAACAGCACAATTCCGGGCAAACTCCGTCCAAGGTAACAAGGTAGCCCAATTATCGTGGTGGTCAGAAATGTAGCAACAGAGGAATTGTTCCAGGGCTTGGTTAAAGTACCATTGTTGCGGGTGGCTGTGAAGCCCACAGCATAAAAAAGGCTGGGGACAAGAGAGGCATTGGAGGAAGCGGGTGGAGGTGAGAGAGACATCGGAGGAAGTGGGTGACAAGCTTGTATTTGCTGCCCGCTTCCTCTGATACCTCTCTCCCCTCCTCACTTGTCGACATGGACTCGCACACTGAACAACTTCTTGCATGCAGGGGACAATGTCGACATTGTCCCCTGCATGCAAAAAGTCGTTCAGTGGCTTCACAGCCACCCACAGCAATGGCACTTTAATGAATTAAGATGAGGAAAGTGCTGCAATCAGAGTGCAGCCTGCTCCCTGAATTGTATTTCAACTTAGATTACATTCATTTATAATGTTCTACCTCCTGTGTCCCATTGCTATTAGTACTTTTGCTCCACTCTCCGTTTGAAGGAGAGTGGAGCAAAAGTACTAATAGCAATGGGACACAGGAGGTAGGGAATTAAAAATGAATGAGATCTAACTAAAGATATGTTTAATAATAGTCTTTTAATAAAAAAAAGTTTAAAACACACACACACACACACATATATACAGGCAAGGTATGTAGTCCATACCTTGCCTATTAAGCCTTTGGGTACCAGAGGGGTAGGAAACATGCTAAGCAATGCTTTCCTACCTCTCTGGTACTCAAAGGGTTAATTGTCGAATAAAAGACAGGTTCCACTACTATATGAGTCAATAAGGTGAATGTGGGATGGAGGTAGTATGTCTAATATATGCAATATATGTCGACATACTGGGGGGTGTCGAAGGGGGGTGGCATTGTGTAGTACTTGGTGTACTGTTTCTGTTTAAAACTTCGAATGCCACAGGGGTGAGCAGTGCACATCCCTATGGCATTCAAAGCTGTCCATGGTGCTGAAAGCCATCTCTGTGTTCCTCTACTGGCTGGGTAGGGAAGCACAGAGAATGCTGTTCAGAACTGTCGACGTCGATTTTGGATTTTCTGACTGAACTTGATACTATGGAGTGCTGTGATTGGCTGTCGTGCTAGGTAACATTTTTATCATGTTTTTTTAGTTAAGGTTTTCGACGCAGGTTTAAGGTTAACGTGTATTTTGTTGGTCATCGCTCGTTAGCCTTTCTAAGTAAGGAAGATTTGAATGTCACGTTACCCAGTCTTGCTTAACTCGCGAAGGCAGTTTTTTCTTCAAGTTGGTTTTAACGCCAACATTTGGATCGAGCCCTTAGTGTGCAATTGAGCAGGAACACCTCCTGCTGGGCTTCTCCGCCAGAGCGGACGGTTGAGAGGCCAAAATCTCCTCTCCCAGAGGAGAGGTGATACAGGTTTGTATCGTAGCGAGTATCCAGTCCGCCTAAATGATAGGTGAGGGAGGAGACTCCTCCTTAGAGTCGGCACAGAACTGGCGTGATCAGGCATTTGTCCTACCATTCTTCAAACCCGGAAGGTAGGAGACCACAAAATTGAACCTAGACAGGAAGAAAGCCCATTGGGCTTGCCGCACCAACAGACGTTTAGACTGATAAATATGTGAGATTCTTATGGTCAGTAAGAATCAGAATTGGAAAACTGGTACCCACCAGGAGATGTTGCCATTCCTTCAAGGCCAAGATAATGGCCAGTAATTCTCTGTCCCCAATCTCATACAATCTCTCTGCTTTTTACAAGTCATATCAGTAAGTGGCTTGACTACAGTCGAGAAATTCTTAATACATTTTCGGTAATAATTAGTGAACCTCAAATATCTTTGGAGAGACTTCAGTCCGACTGGGAGAGACCATTGTAACACGGCCGACACCTTCTGTGGGTCCAAGGCCAACCCAGAAACGGAAATGATGTACCCAAGAAACATTACTTGAGGCTTGTGAAATTTACATTTTTCCAACTTGCAAAATAGGTTATTCTTCTGTAGCAGGCATAAAACCTTAGACACATCACAGAGATGAGCCTCCAGCATAGGAGAGTGAATGAGGATGTCTATCTCATGCAAATAGACTACCACACAACTCTGTAACAATTCTCTCAAAACATCATTGATTAATTCTTGGAAGACAGCAGGAGCATTGCACAGACTGAGGGGCATAACCAAATACTCGTAATGCCCGCTCCGAGTGTTGAATGCTGTCTTCCACTCGTGACCCTCCTTCATTCTGACAAGATTGTGAGCCGCCCTTAGATTGAGTTTAGTAAATATTTTGGACCCCTTCAAACGGTCAAATAATTCTGTAATCAAGGGTATGGGGTAGGCATTCTTAATCATCAATTTATTTAGCCCCCGGAAATCAATACATGGATATAACCCTCCGTCCTTCTTTTTTACAAAAAAAGTATCCAGCACCAGCTGGTGAGGTAGAATTACGACTAAAGCCCCTAGAAAAGGCATCTGAAACATATTCCGCCATGGCGTTTTTCTCCTCTATATGGGGTACACACAACCCTTAGGAGGCGTAGTACCAGGCATGAGTTCCACGGAGCAATCATACGGCCTATGAGGAGGTAATGCTCCAGCTTAAACTTTGTTAAATACATCACTGAAAGGCAAATACTCTTCAGACAGCACTGACTTTAACTCACGCTGGTGATGACCTGGGGCTCTGTCCACTATGCATCTATCATACGAACGCTTCAGTGGATAGACTATCTGGTGAAAGCTGTGGCTCTGGCTGAATACCCGCTCCGTGTATGACCCCGCTTGTCTGACTATCCTATCTGGTGCTTACTAGAGGGCTCTGTCTGTTCCCTCCGTGTACTGGTCCCCTTCCACAAACATCCTTCCTAGTACTGAAATAGGACTCTATCAGACTCCTAGCTATTGACTGCGGGCGTGAGTCAGTAGTCTCCATGGTTGTGTACGATATTGAGACTCCTCTCCTAGACTGACTGCAGGCTGACTCAGTGCTACCTCTGGGCGTTACCTTTTACCACAAGACTCTAGTGGGCTTAGGCCTTGTCTCGGACAGTGTGGTGGATCTATTGGAAGACTACTATTTCTGATATAGTGCTTGCCTCTTTGATGACCCTCTCTGTGTTATTTGTTATTTGAATTACTGTTTATATATTTCTAATAAAGGTGATCTTAACTATACCGTCTCACTCCTTGTCTTGTTTGCCATCAGTAACACCTGCAATATTAATCTCCAGGTTCCATATAGAAAGCTGGCTCCTCGTTTTATTGGTCCCTTTCGTGTCCTGCGGAGAATTAACCCTGTAGCATACCGGCACCTATCAGTGTTGGTGATCATTAGAAATATGTAGTACAGAGCATACTGGACTCCTAGAAAGTCAGGGGGCAATTGCAGTATTGGCAGGGCTATGGTCCGGAGGAAAGCTCCTGGATTCTGTCTAATGATGTGCATGCCCCCACCCTGGGGCGTAACTTTCATATTTGTTTTCCTACGAAACCCCGACCTGGCCCGCAGAGGAGGGGTCTTTAAGGGAGGGGTACTGTCACAGCTTTCTGAACCTCTAGGCTGGCGTTGTTTTGCCAGTCACTGATGCCTGGCAGGGGCCAAGACTTCTTCACTACCCGTATTTCTCTCTGCTCACAGCCTGACCTCATCTGGTGCCTCTCACGGTCGGCCGTGTCCTTTCCCGGGGCGGTGCGTTTGGATTCTCTCATCCAGGAGACTCAGGGTTTGACACATCTGTGCCAGTTGTTGCAACATTTTCAGACTCACTTCAGTGGGAGTGCCACTCACACGACTTTATACCTTGAGCCATGGGTAACTCCTCCTTACTACTTCCTGGCTAGGTAGATAAGAGGTGTGAACTCTGAGCTAAGTAGCCCTTACGTTGGTGTCAGATGCAGTCACTTTCCTTTTGTTGCATTCTGTGTATGACATTGGCATTGTCTGACCATCCTATCTGGTGCTGACCTGTTGCTCTGTCTGACTATCCACTCTGTTTTGTTCCTGTTATAGTTTGATACCCAGTCTGGTGCAGACCTGTGGATCTGGCTGACTACCAGCTCTATGTATGACCTTGGCATTGTCTGACCATCCTATCTGGTGCAGACCTCTGGTTCTGTCTGACTATCCTCTCCGTATTACCCTGGGATTGTTTGATACCCAATCTGGTGCATACCTGTGGCTCTGGCTGACTACCCTCTCTCTGTATGACCTGACTTGTCTACTATTCATCCTGTTGCAGACTTGTGGCTCTGGCTGACTACCTGCTCCATGCCTTAACCTTGGCTTGTCTCGCTACCAATTCTGGTGCTGACCTTTGGCTCTGTCTGACTTTCCACTCTGTGTTGTCCCTGGCTTAGTCGGAAACCCAATTTGGTGCAGACTTGTGGCTCACTTCAAATATATTCATTTGGGCAAACCTAGTTTTGTGAAGAGAACCCCAGACGCAGTTTCCTACTTCTCATAGGACTATCTTGCTCCATGGTGGGGTTATCTCTATCTTGTTTTGTGTATTTACTTATTTCGATTATCTTTTTGCTGTTCTCAAAAAAAGTGATTTTTATTCTAAGTACGTGTCCGCAAATCTTTGTGAAACCGTGACACTCCCTCTGCCAGGCAGTCCCTTCTCTCCCCTCGGTCAGGTGTGTAATGTCTTGTCACACAGCACCATTTGTGAGCGACAGCTAGAGATAACATTGACAGCTAGAGGGGGCAGTGCCATTCTTCTTCCCTCTCTCCCTCTCATTTGCCCTTCCCCCCTATAGTGAAGAAGTATTGTCCCCAGAATTGCTCCTCTTTGATGTGGGCCAAATGTTTAAAGAAAACGTGGAATAATTTTGTTAGACAATGGTCTCGTTAAATGGGTTAAAAGCCTATTTAAATTAAAGTTGTTTTTTTAATTGCTCCTTGTGGTGTGCTCAGTTTGCATCAGAATTGTTCCCCATTTCACTTATTCATATGTATGTCCCATTGGACCTTTTGTATGAAAGCAAAGTGGCCCTTTTAACACAAACTTGTATATGTGTCCCCCCGACCCCCTCTTCCCTCTTGCCTACCATTGAAGACTCAGGAGGAGGGCCTTTCCTTGATCCCTGGTGGTCCAGCAGTGTTTCAAGCAAGGGGACTGTGTCTCCTTCAACACAAACCTCTATATCCAGCTACTTAAAGCTCCTCAATGTGCCCAATAATACAAAGTGCCAGGATATGACGTCATCCTAGCACTCTTCATTATTTGAGCAAGTAGAAGCTGGATACAGAGGTCTGTGCCAAAGAATGCACAGACCTAGATCTGCAATTATGGGCTGAAGTGGGGCCAGTGAAGCTGTGGTAGTGGAGCCTTGGATAATTTATTGGCATCCCTGATGAACAGGCCATTCCTGGCAGTGGGCCCTTGGTCCGTGCCCGACTGCTCAGTTCACCCCTGCTTCAAAGAATGTATTGTGGAACAGTGACATGGCATGTTCTAGGCAGCACTCGATCTTTTAAGAGCGGCACATCTCTCTCCTCTTCACAGTGCAGCTGAGTTGAGTGCAGCTCTCCTCTGCAACTGTGCCCCCAGGAGATGTGCGCCCTAATCAGTCGCCTACCTCGCCTTTAGGTAGCACCGGCCCTGACTGAGTGACAAACCACATGAAATTCACTCTGTTCCACCCTTTCACTCACTGTTTGATGCCTGATGCTGCTTGTGATTGGTTTGAGGACTGCAAGGAGCATGTATTCACACAGACAGTGAAAAAGCTCAGATTATTCCTTTTCATGTGTCCGACTCACTTTCATTGAATGTCGGAGAGACATTGGCAATGAAGACATAAGTGTCTTCCAGCTGGTAAGTAGGCTGCCTTCTCAGGCAATTAGGGTTGGTGAGACTTCTTTATATTCTTCTTCCATATCTCCACCTCTGCTCTAGTTCTCTATGTCTGCACTGAGCCACTGTTCAATCACGTCACTGTAGAACTGGAGGCCAGTAGTAACGTGTGATTGATCCACCACTCAGACCAGACATGTCAGTAAAATGAGACCATCCTCATTTTCTTGATGTGTATGTATCATGCCACAACTATACAGCACCACCATGTTAAAGGCATGCAGGATAAAACACTGGCTATCACACAAGGGTCAAAGCTCCTCATGTACATGCCAATGTTCCATTCCATATAGGTCCCAACGGCCCTCAAAGACCCCCATTATTTTGCTTTATATTTTTTTGAACTGTGCTCTTATATGAATGGAAATAGATAGTGCATGATTCTATCATTTTTGATTGTACCTACTGCTCTTAGACACTGGTGCCCATGGTATTGTGAATACTATTATTGTTATATACCATCTGTGCATGTAATATCTTAGTGTGGCCACCACAACATGGCTGTGGCCGCAGTGACAGCCACCAGAACACTGTGGTGGCCGCATTGGTGGCCACCAGGAAAAATCCTTTGAGAACCACTGACATAGAGTAAGATAGGATGCACGACTGAGATTGTAACATTCTGAAATGTTGACTTGGGGGGAAAGTAGAGTTGTGGACAATAAGAGCAGTAGCTGGCTGTACTATTCCTTGTGATGAACAAACTGCACTGCGTTGGAAATGATCTATTGCTTTCCCTTTAACACTTTGCAACTTTCATGTTTTTTTTTTGTTTTTTTTGCATTAACCTTTTAAGGATCAGAGTGGCGTGTAACTCTTTACTTTGCAATGCCTTGATAACCTCTCTAGTCCTTAACCCTCTGAGTGCCAGAGGGGTAGGCAACTCATTGCTTTGCAATGCATCACCTACCCCTCTGGCACTCAAAGGGTTAAAGGATTAACAAAGTGTTCACTATATTCATTTGTTATTTTTAACATTTCCCATCAGTCCACAATTTGCCATCAACATATAATTGTCATTAGTTTTTCTAATTTTTTTCTGAAGAAGTGCTGCTGCTATTTAATACTTTTTCTGATTTTAGGGGATTTGCTTTATATTTATACTAGTGTAAAAGCCCATGTGCATGGGCCAAAGTGCGTACTGCAGGTGTACCAGTGCAGAACTACACGGCAGGTGTACTACCACAGAACTACACCTCCCAGCATTCTGTGCATTCGGGCAGTGTCTACTGCGCATGACTGCATCGGCCTGCGTTCAGGGCATCTCTACTGTGCATGACTGCAGACAAACATACATCTGGCCTTTTATTTTATAAGAGGATTATGCATTTATGTTTTGGTTTACACTAAGAGTTCATGTTCACAGAAGCAGTTTTGTAGCAAAGCACAATGTGCATATTAGGTTTATGTGTGAAGAAGTATGTCAGGTAAGCTGCGGTTAGATGCGATCATAGATAAAAACCTGTGAGGTATCAGCGATCCAATGTATTTGCCTGGCTGTCATTCACAAGCATAAACCAGGCACATAAGTATGCAAGGATATGAGTAGAAAGAGGACTTTTTGTGTGAAATTTCCTACAATGCCAGGGGTGTGCATTATTTTGGACTGGGGAACTAGTAATGCCCCTATCCCAGTAGTAATACCCCCAGTAGTAATACCCTTCCAGAAAGTGAGAGACGTGTGTAAGAGGAGAGAGACAGAGAGGTGGGTGCAGAGAGTTGAGATGTGAGAAAGAATGACAGGGTTAACAGCCGTGCTACACAAAACACAAAAACAACAGAAACAGAGCAAAAGCTCCTCTAAGAGCAATCTCTTTGGGTACCAGTTCCAATTCCTTTACAATCACCAAATCACCTTCTTGGTGGGAACTTACTTGATCCAGAGGCTTAACCAAACTCTAAGTTTTTTAGCCCGTCACATACAACCTTTTCTTTCTTATGCTTCTAGGGCTTCCTTCTCTGGGCTATGGATCTCATCCTCCCAGCTCTTCGTCCAGCAGATAGGGAAAAGTGTATATACAGAAGAGACCACTGCCTGGGCTATGTATAAAGTCTCTATTTATTGTTAGTACAATATTTAATACAATTATAAAATATTAAAAACAACAACAAGTTATCTTTATCACCCTACGCGTTTTGTCATACATCTATGATGAAGTCATACACTAGGTAAAAGGGGAGGGAGGGGGATACTTTATCATTCAATTACTCTTGAACTACAACTCTGACAGAATTGAAATAACACTCTCTATGGCCCAAATACTATGAAGATTAATTGGAGCTGCTGTTTTTGTGAAACATTACTATCCCTTTAAAGACTAGTGGTATTAATAAAACAATACAGAAATTACACTTGACACATTTCATAAATGGAATTATTTCCTGGGGCGACACAGGTATGATAAAGAGGGACATAACAAAACATAGTATTTTAACTGAGGAAGATCACTGTTATTCAAATTCGGTTTTAGCTCTCATACTGTTTGGTAATATTAAAGAAGCATAGATAGCACCATAGATTCTCTGTCCAGGGAGATAACTAAAAACAGTCAGGTGCACTCTTAGCTTTATAAATATATATAACCACAGAAAAAGGGAAAGAACATCCCAACAAAGGAAATCTCATAAATGAGGCACTCCACCCAGAGTCATATGGTACAAAATATGTCCTCTGTAACACAAATGAATTCCCTTGTACCTCTTCAGGACAGGATTTAAAATTCATTGATAGTGATAAAACAAGTCCTGGAGAATCATTTCAATATCAAATTTGTCACCAAAATGTAAATTAGGAGGCCAGCCTAACCTAGTTGAAGGAGCCATTTCCTTTTCAAATGGATTTTAGGTTAGTTAATGCTTTCCCCCAAATAGTAAAAGCAGTTCACATTAAGTGAGGGTAATAAAATTGTATTAAAACTATCTCAATGATTTACATGCATTTTCTTTATTTTACAAGGGAAACACATTTCTTCTTACATCTATGGTAAAGCTGTCCGGAAGCTGACACCTGCTAGAGACACATCTACACCATTTGGATGGCCATTACAGACACTGACATGCCTTGGATCCTTTGCTTTTCCTTTCAGGATGTTCTATTAATTGGACTTAAAAGAATAAGCAGAAACAAATCTTAAACACAGCTATGGGTGCGTAATTCCATCATATCAGAAAAGGGTTAGGCATCCTTTGATTCTACAGCTTTTGGTGACTACAGGTCCCATCATCAACAAACAGACTCTGGCTGTTTGTGAATAATGACATTGTTCAAAGAGGTAGGTATGCGATTCTCCAGGACTTGTTACATCATTAAACCCTGTCCTGAAGAGGTGCAAGGAGATTCATTTGTGTTACAGAGGACATTGGAATAAGAATGGGGTGTAAGGTTTTCAAACTTGGAATTTTTTACAGTAAATTCTAGAAAAAAATTAGACAACCATTATTTACAAGTTTTGTGAACTGCAGTTTTTTTAACTAACACTACATTTTTTTTTTATAAAGCCTTTACAATTTTTGCAACATTTTACTGACAGGGGTAAGACACCATGTATGTATCTTAATAATTTACACTTAAAAGGGAACTGTGACTTTGTATCAAAAACCAAAAAAAGCTTTCAAAATATTACGTCTCCACTTCTTTATACCCTCCTTCTTTTCCCCTGGAGACCCTTCCCAAAACCTCTCCCGCCTCCTCCTACCCTAAACCCCACAAGAGACCAATTATTATATAAACAAAACAAAGAGCATTTGAAATAGAGACACAACATATGTGTAGGCGGCGATTAAAGAGATCCACTTTTATGTAGGTATTTAGCCTATGTAAGGAACCCCTGTGAGAACACAGAAACCCCCAAATGATGCTCCCCCAGGCCCATAGCCACAGCACGGGCCAAAACCTGCATCCAACTGAATGCCACCAGGGGAGTGGAGGGGATTTTCAGGTATTAATGCCTACTACATTCCCAGTGCCCGGTAATGGCTTTTCAAAACCAAGGAGATGAATAGGATTTGACCAATTCACCATGCCCTGCCCACCATATCTCTGTTATGGCAATAGCCCCACTAAGGTCAGTATGAGCGTACTGCTGGACCAGTATATCCTACGGTTGTAGATGTTTGCTAACCTTCAGTGATGATCTTGGATTACATGTACATACTGTGATAGGGTGGTTGGGAAAACAAAAAGTAAGCAACTGGCCCCTATCCCTGCAGCTATCTTTTATATATCCTCCCGACACACACACACACTGATTGCCTAGCCTATCCCCTAAGCACCCCCTACTTTCCCACTACCTGGGGAAGGGCACATCCACCATATTTGTTAACTATGTGGGCTGACCCCTAAATTTCGACTTAAAGTTGCCAGTTCAAGAGAGGCGCTAGATAGGCCTTAAATGCACTGTGTGGCAGTGTGTTGAACCTTTCTAATATCCAAGGGGTTAATGGGTTTAGTTGTTAGGGATGCTCAATGATTTTATGTGATCCCCAGAGGAATCCACCAAAGGAAAAGTCATCATCAGCATGTTTCTATACTCTCTGAGGCTGATGTACTAAGAGGAAGTAGAGCAATTTTGGGACAAACCAAGGGCACTATAGAATACAAATAATAATTACCTTTGCTTTAACTGGCTGTTAAGCCATTGAACGCTAGAGATGTATCAAATGCATTTAAGGGGTTAAAAGCCCCAGTTAAATCAGTTGGAATTATTATTTGTACCCTATGGGACACTTGGTGTGGCCTCAGAATGTTCAGCAGCATCATAATAAAGCACAACAGGCTCAATGCCATTACGTAGTTATGCTCAGTGGCCATCATTAGACAGCATGGTGCTCATTATCATTGCATAGATACACAGGGTTAAAGGTATAGTAATGGATAATATTTAAAAATGTGCATCTTGTAGCTATTTAAAAAATAAATTAAACGAGGCCAGTGCCATCTCTCAAACCTTTATGGTTATCGTAGTTAAAGTTCCCCCCTCCCTTCCCTTTCCCTGATGTCAACACTGTAGCTGACTGCAGGGGAATCCAGTCCCTGGACAAGAGGAGGCTCTTCAGCTTAGGTCTATGCCCAAATTCATTCTAAATCATGGCAGAGTTGCTTTACTCCATAATTGCACACTTTTAACTTATTGAATACAACCCAAAGTGTTGATTACTAATAAAGAGATTCACAGAGCTTTGCGGTCCCGTCAGAACCCCTTCTGTGATTCTTTTCAAGGGTCTCCACCCTTGGAAGCTTGGTACACTAGTGAACAGATGTAGTGTTTTGGAGAGGACACATGCTTGGCGTCTATCTCAGCAATATAGGGAGATGTGGTTTTTCTGGATTGCATTGAAGTATGGCTCCTAGGTGCCTGGCTCCGTCCTCCTTTGCCAAGTTTGATCAGTGGAGTGATGTAGCAGCTTAGTCATAATATTCCACATTTGGGCTGCAGACTGCTTCTCTCCTGCCCTCCATCCTTCCTTTCCCTTTTCTATTCACTCTTCTCTCTTGCCTCTCTGTATCTCTGTCTCTATTTCCCCCTCTTCTCCTTCTGCTTCTTCTTCCCTTTATCTCTGTTCTTCTACTCTCCTATGCGTTGGTTAGGTTCTGGTACTTAAGGTGCTATGCTCTCTCCTCCTAATCCAACACTATCCTCATACACGGTGTTGGAAGTGTGGAGTGTCATTTCATCTTAACTTCTGACAACAGATCCCCGAAGATGTATATTGAGGTTAGGTTGTGTCACCGTAGCACTCTGACCGGCGATTGTGTTATACATGTTTGTTTTTTTTTTCTTTGTTCCCCTGTACCTCTGATATGTACTTATGTTCTGTTTTGTATCTTATTCTTGAGATTTTCAATAAAAAGAAAAAGAAAAAAGACATTCAGCATAAAGTGACATGCATTGGGTCTTATGCACAAACAGAAAATTATGAGTAATTCTGGAGCAATAAAGGAAAGATTGTGATGAGCACCCACAGAGAACAAACAAGATATTTAGTTCTAAGGCATGGTGGCCACTCAATGGTGCTTCAGGTCACGTTTTACACTTCCATATGCCATTGCAGAGAGAAGAAATTTCCATATCTATATCAGACTGGTCAGTTCCAAAACAGAAGGCAAATCCTCTCCACACGAAAGAAACACCACAACCATGTATGTATGTTTCGGCCTGTGTGGGCCACCTCAGCATAGTGCGGCTGATTTCCTCTAGGCACATGGAAAGAATGGAGCATGTGCTTTGAAAAGGAAGATCTATGTGATAGTAGTACCAGGTACCCTTGGAAAATTAAGATCTCTAGGTTTGGGCCTAAAGTTAGGTAAATGGTTCTCCCAAAGTGAACTGAAGACAGAACCCTGAGGCAGACGTCAGATGAAGGCAAAGGATTGTGTCAGAGGGCCTCTGTGGATTGCCTCTGCAATACCACATCAATTGATCTTGTTGAGCTGGACAGAAAGAACTTATCAGTCAGAGTACAGTCCATTACAGAAGAGCGGGTCTCCAAAGATAAATTCAAATAGGTACACATAAGTGCACAACAGGTGTTAATAAAGTTGTTCCTGTTGTGAACACTCCTAATGCCCAACTGTGAGTAATTATACAGCACTCATACATTTATCCCATAAGATCCATACCTTAGGGGGAGGGTCTGTCTGAGGTAGGAACTGTAATTGGTGTATAACCAGGTTCAAAAGGCCCTGATTTAACTGGAATGTGCAAAATGCAAGGGTTGCATGAGCCCGCCCATTTCTAAAGGTGCTTCAACTATGTATATATCTGGCAGCAGTGTACTCTGCAAATAAGACAATGACAGTTCATCATTTTATTTTCATCGAGTTTGTGAAAGAAACCATAGGAGCTTAGAGAGCTTCATAGGAGCTACAGTACTTCTGTATTTGCTGTGTTATTCATTGAACGAATGCTGTCACCAGTCCAATGGAACAGTGACATCTATGTTCACTCACAGTATTGCAAGCACTGTCAGACTCACATCAGAAAATAAAATTATGACATATCTATGCATCTGATGTACACATAGCAGTACTGAGTGAATGTTTCAATTATGTTTTCAAATATGCAAACTTAAATTAAAAGTGGAACAGTCACATTAACTTATTTTTTAACATTTCTATCCCCAAAAGTGATAAGTTCTTTCTTCCCAGAGAGAGTCAGGGAGAGAAAAAGCAAGGATAACAACACAATTTACCACTCTCTGCAGCAAAAGAGATTGAAAGAAGGGAGCTTGGAGTGTGGCTCTGCCCCAGATACTTCAGATATTGTAGTTAATTACCAGGTCTCCTGGGACAGAAGCTATTTCTCTGGCTTTGAGTTTCCGGGGCAAATCCGACCACTTCTAGTCCATTCTGCTTACTAACCCTGTTCTGCCTACTTCCCACCAATTCTAATATTAAACCCTAGCTCTACTTCTCACAAACCTGAATAAACCCCACCCACAAATGCAGCCACACCCACTTTATGATGTGGTTTGCATAATTTAGACATGCCCATGAGCACTCTCCGAGTGCTCCACAGAGGAAAGTTCCCTGGTATGCTCATACATGTAGTATACTCAGAATTCTGTATTCTGTGTATATTGTAGAACTGGGCTCCTACAGATGTCAAACCTGAGCACAAAACATGTAAAATCAAAAGGAAAGTTCATTATCACTTTAATTTGTTAAACAGAAGGACTTATGTAGATAATTGTCCTTCATGCGTCAGGTATATTTATTTAAGGTCTGGATTCCATTGCAGCTAATGAGTTTATCAAGGATTTTATTTGAAAGTTTCCCCATATACTGCAATGGGAATAAGTTAGAATTGTTTGGCAAATATATAGTGGGTCTTAAGTGCTAAAAATGTGGAGCAAATCTGGAAATATCAACTGTATCATAGGGGACAAATGAAACAACCAAATTCTCACTAATTTAGATGTATCTTTTATACTCTGGAATCCTAGAGAGGTCTCCAAAGTACCACTGCTCGAAGCTGAGTGGCTGGGAGGTGCGTAAGCACACATCCCAGCCAATGGCTGTAGGCAAATTGGAATAGATATTGCCGATATATGAAGGCTTCTCTTTTCAAATTCCCTCATTGTGGAACGGGCATCGGCCAGTAACGTAATTATGGGGGTTTATGCTGCACTTCAGTTTCTCCTCTGCCACCATCTCCGCAGCCACACACAGCGGTGGAGCAATAGAAAAGGATAATATTATTTTTCAAACATATTATAAGGATTTTTATACAACATTGGCACAATTTCATTTTAACTTGGGGCATATTATATGATGTGGACACACACATTTATACTTGGTTTAACCTTTTGAGTTCCAGAGAGGTACACAACGTATTGCTCTGAAATGCGTTGCATGCCCTCTGGCACTCAAGGAGTTAAACTATGCATAAGTGTGTGGGTTATTTGAGGAAACGTATTCATGCTTCTTTTTAGTTTTACAGCAACAAAAAAAGAAGATACAAGAAGATAGAAGATACAAGAGAGAAGACTAGAGAAGAAAAAAGAATGAAAACTGAAGTAGAAGGACAGTAGGTGGCAGGTAAGTGTAACAACAGATTAGTTAACTGTCAATCACTGATCTTTTGCTTTTTTCCTTTGAAGTTCCTGTTATTGCCTCTATTTAGCAGCGTTTTGGGAACATAATGCACAAAATGGATGTGGCCACAAGACATTTTCTGTGGCCTAACGTCCATTATGCTTTATGCTGGTAGGGCAATTGAACACCGACTTAGACATTTGCTTTTGTCAGTCGGTATCCATTTTGCCCTACCAACTTTTTTACAGGGCTCCAAGGGTTAAAATTATTAGTTTAAATCAATGGGTGTTTTTATTTGTCTCCAGTTGGTTTAACCCCATTAATTGCTCCTCTTTCTTGTGTAATTACTTTCTGTAAAGATCATATCTGTAAAGGTTGCTACATTTTAATTTCGCAACAACCACTTACATTTAATCCCTCTGCTGTTGTCAGGGCAAGGTTCCACTGAGGATTATTTCCCCCAGAACTAGCAAACATACTGTAAGCAATTCCACATCTGTAATATTACGTGCCTTTTATTTTTTTTAGTTCTCTTGGGTTCTTCCCTGGCTATTTAGAATATAAATCATCAGAAACGTGTTGATTTTTGAGAGACCAATAAACTAGAATACAACTGTCACCAGCAATGCATTAATCAATTACAGTGCATTCTGATGATTTCTATGTCTGACGTTTCCCTTTAGAGTCCCATACGGTTTTAGTATAAATAAACCAGAGCATTAGACGACTGCTGAGTGCTCCATCTATTTAGATCCATAGCTGTATACAGTACAGATGTAGAGTCGGTTACTGTATCTAATGTTAATCCTGAAATACTGGAAATTTCACAGTACAACTATGCCATCTAGATTCTTTGACACAATGGAAAAAGTATGTGTCAGCCACAAGTCCGTGCCTTCGATTTCAATGTTAGTCCCCTTATGTAAAAACTGATATCTAATGGAACACAAACACATCTAATAATAATCTCTCTCTCACCTAAACCTGGACAGAAAATCTCAATATCCACTATGAAACAATTCTGTCTAGATTGGTTCTGCAAAATCAATCTTTATTAGGTACAAAATATCATATCCATGGAGACAGACATGCTTCTTTTTGGTAGGCTTCTGGACTAAACTCCTGCCACTAAAGTCTTCTTAGAATCCTTAAGTGAGAGTAGTTTGGCTTCTAGGATTTCTGCAACACAGAATCATGTCCTCCTCCATGTGCATGGTATCCAGTAATAAACCGTATACCCCCTTTAATTAAGGGACACTGCAGGTTTAAACTGATGCCTTTGCAGTTCTTCAGAATGAGGTTTTCACTGAGCCACCACCATGCTTAACTGTAGGCAGTGTTCTTCAGCATATGCTTATTTTTCTTGCTCCAGACATACCGCTGATCCATCGGGCCAAAAAGTTCCAGTTTTGTTTCATTGCTCCGCAGAACAGAATCCCAAAACGTCTGTGGCTTTTTTACATGAGTTTGAGCATATGGGAGCCGACTTTTCTTGTGCTTTTGGGTCAGTAGTGGTGTACGTCTTGGAGTTCTGGCACGGAAACCTTCTGTTTTAGTATGTGCCTTACTGTGCTCACTGAAACCTCAGTGCCTGTTGCCACCAAGTCTTGCTGCAGGTCTTTGGCAGTCACTCAAGTGTTTTTCTCAACCTGACTTCTCAGAAATCTGGTTGCAGCCATTGATAGCTTCCTTTTTCTGCCCCGTCCATGTAGTGTAACCACTGTTCCTCTGACTTTGAACTTGTGAACTATGCTTCCAACGGCATCTCTAGTAACATTCAGTGCCTTCGCTATCTTTTTGTATCCTGTCCCTTGTTTGTGAAGAGCGATGATCTCTTTTCTTAAAGGGATAGTAATACTTAAAATGTAAAAAAAATATGTTATAGGGTTTATCCCCCTGAGTAAAACAAGATTACTCCCACTGCTGAAAGGTGTTTCATTCAAAAGTTATTAATTTTCAAAGTTGAATTTTTTAGGTGCAATATCACAGTGGCCTGAAATTGTACAGTGGCGCTGTTGCTACACCATCCTATGGAGATTTATGGTCAATTGACCAGAGCTGTCCATAGGATTGTGTAGCAACAGCGCCACTGTACAATTTCAGGCCACTGTGATATTGCGCCTAAAAAATTCAACTTTGAAAATTAATAACTTTTGAATGAAACACCTTTCAGCAGTGGGAGTACTCTTGTTTTACTCAGGGGGATAAACCCTACAACATATTTTTTTTACATTTTAAGTATTACTATCCCTTTAACTTTTTGGACTATTCTTTTTACCATATTTCCCTTTGCCTTCAAAACAGCATCAATGCTTCTAGGTATATTTGCACACAGTTTTTTAAGGAACTCGGCAGGTAGATTGTTCCAAACATCTGGGAGAACTAACCACAGTTCTTCTGTGGGTTTAGGCAGCCTCAGTTGCTTCTCTCTCTCTCCATGTAATCCCAGGCAGACTCAATAATGTTGAGATCAGGCCTCTGTGGGGGCCGTACCATAATTTCCAGGACTCCTTGTATTTCTTTATACTGAAGTTAGTTCTTAATGACTTTGGCTGTATGTTTGGGATCATTGTCATGCTGTAAAGTAAATTGCGGGCCAATCAGATGCCTCCCTGATGGTATTGCATAATGTAAAAATATCTGCCTGTACTTCTCAGCATTGGGGATACCATTAATTCTGACCAATCCCCAACTCTATTTGCAGAAATGTAGCCCCAAACTTGCAAGGAACCTCCACCATGCTTCACTGTTACCGGCAGACACTCATTCCTATACTGCTCTCCAGCCTTTGGCAAACAAACTGTCATATGCTACAGCCAGCTATTTCAAATTTTGACTTATCAGTCCAGAGCACCTGCTGCCATTTATCTGCACCCCAGTTCCTGTGTTTTCATGCATAGTAGCTTGACCTTGTTTACACGTCAGAGGTATGGCTTTTTTGGCCACAAGTCTTCCATGAAGACCATTTCTGAGCAAACTTCTCCAGACACAAAATAGGTGTACCAGTATCCCACTGTGTTCTTCAATTTCTGAGCTGATGGCACTGCTGGACACCTTCTGATTGCAAAGGGCATTAAAGTAATGTCTATTGAAAATTAGTTGCCCGAGTTTTCTGTATATTAAAAGGAACATATTGTGCTATGTCTAAGAGCTTACTTCTTTGTTATTTAAAAGTTATGAAGCACTGAAGATCCACCGCCCACCCCTTCTCCCCACATCATTCTGAAGTTGCGTCAAGGGGGGGGAGCAGGATTTCTCTTATACTTACTGAAGTTTGTCCCTCGCTGCAGCCGTCGAGTTGCACGACCCAATCTCAGATTCCATGGGAGGTGGCCAGAAAGGGGCAGGCGGTGGATCTTCAGTGCTTCATAATTTTGGTTAATTGATGAATATAAACTATTAACAGGTCTATTTTTTTTAAAGCATTCTTACTTTACAGCATTTCTTCACACCTGTCTAAATCTTTTGCATATTACTGTATATACATAAATACAAGTAGGACTGGAATTTGTTTTCATTACTTTGCAATGCATTGCATACCGCCTGTCAAAGTGTTAACACACTGGGGGCGTGGCCTGGACGGCAATGGCGTAGGACGTATCTCAAGAGATCTCCGATTATAGAACCTTAATCTTTATACTATATGCCTCCAGCTCTATCTTTTTGGATCTAAAATATCGCTGATGACCCTGGGAGGCTAATGAGAGGGAGAAGGAGTAAAAACAAGAGCCCATCGAATCTTATTACCAAATATACGTCCAGCGGCCCGACTATTCAGCAGAACCCGCCAATATTAGATACGTCACAGGGCCTTTTCCAGTCAGCATCCGAAGAGCATCTTGTGCATACTGCGACACAGCAGCCGTACACAGATATTCAAGCTGCTCCTCAGATAAACATTGCCAGTATGGGTTCACCATTGACCAGAGGAGATTTAACTGCTCTACTACAGGAGTTGGTGTCCAAATCTGACCTCAAAGAATTGGTCTCGAAGGAAGATCTACGTTCGTATACAGAAGATCTTAAACAAACCCTGCGGACTGAAATTTCTCAAATAAATGATAATATTGCGCAGTTGATGCACCGTGTTCAACGCCTAGAGGATGGGAAAGAGTGTATGATGCACCAAAATTCGGCATTGGAGCAAACGATTGCTGAACAAGAGGGCTTTATCCGAAACCTTCATCTTAAAATGGAGGACTTGGAAAACCGCAGCAGGAGATCTAATATACGCATTAAAAACCTACCTGAAACAGTTCAGCCTAAAGACCTGCGGTCGACAGCCTTGAACATTTTTAAAAAAAATTCTGGGGAATTCCTACTCCGAGAACATACACATTGAACGAATTCATCGGGTGATGAGATCCAGAGAATATACTGGAGAGGCTCCCAGAGATGTGATCGCCTGTCTCCACAGGTATGAAATTAAAGAGATGATTATGCGCAAGGCACGGAGCACTACCTCTTTAATCCATGATGGGACTGAAATCTCCCTCTTTCAGGATCTTTCCAGGTACACAATCCAACAGAGGCGCACGGTCAAACCCCTTACGGATCTATTGAGACACCTGCAGATTCCGTACCGATGGGGGTTCCCTTTTTCGCTTCATGTCACACATGCAGGGAAAACAGCTTCCCTCCGTTCAGCTTCTGAAACCAACTCTTTCTGCTTGTCTTTGGGAATCTCTCCTCCTCCCATGGCTCAACAACAAGCCCACATGGCTCAACAATACCCACAGAAACGTTCGGAATGGGCATCATCATCCCCTCTGAAGAAAAATAAGTTACGAAGAATTGAAATAGATGCACCTCCTGTACACCTGGCTGAAGAAAATTGGGCCTGATGAGTTCGTGTCTAAATAATCAGGGAGACTTTTTCGATGGGACCTTGGGTCTACTAATGTTATCTGAACACTTTAAAAATTTACCCTGGATTGGACTGCCGCTAATCATACTGTTATATGTTCACTTTTGCACTACCTAATTGGACACTGTCTGCTCAGGTACTTTTTGGTGCTAAACTTTGAATGGGTTACTACTTATTTAAGTTGAGAACCACTGTTTTACTGTTGTTGTATACTACCACCCCATATCATACAGATTTGGGTATCCACGATCCCTCTTCTCCCGTTGACAGTAATGCTCCATCCCTCGTTAATTTTATTTCTTCTTAACTTTTTACATTAAGGTTGTTTACCAGAGGATTATACGTATGTAAGCATGCATATATGTGTATGTTAAATGGGATGCAACAAAGGAGAGGAGCGATTGTGGGCTTAATGGTGATAATATAATTATATTTTTGGGACTATTTGTTTATATGTTCTAGACGTAGTTCAGTGAGACACTGTACTTTCCTTGTGTGTGTGACCTATATAACTGATCTGAAGATAAATACGGTTCACAGATACAAGTTGTAAATAATAGATTGGGGTACTTCCAGCTTCACACTTTCGCATATACTCTCTGAACTACTGTGCTATTGCATGGGTACTATTTGAGATAACTTTCTTTGGATCCTCTTCACCTGTGTTTTCCTATTTAATGTTTTTCTTCCCATTGTTTTTCTTGTGATTCAAGACTAATAATAAATGAAGAAGAGAGGAGTAGGAGAGAGGGAAGTGAAGAAAGTGAAGGTGGAGAGAATAGGAGAGGAAGGGTGAGAGAAGGAGATAGGAAAGGGTAGAGGGTGCGGGGGTAAGTAAGAGTGGGATTAGACTGGAGTAATGAGGGAGTCTGAGGATATATAGACAGTTAGAGGGGTATATTGGTAAGGAAAACATAACGGAGGGTTAGTCTTCAGGTAACATATCTCTATTAGTCAATTGTTTCCATAAGTAGTATTGTTGGAACTGATAGAGATAAGTCATTAATGTTGGGATTCATTTCCTTTACTCTTTTTCAGGGGAGAGGGTTCTGAAATTGTAGAAGCCATTTGGTTTACCTAGATATGTGATACTAGCTGACTTTTACCAATAAACACCCCTTAATCACTCATAACCTTCTTCTGATTTTATCTCTTTAACTGTTATGCCTAGTTAAATACTATAACTACAGATATGACCACTTCACCTCGCGCTGGTTTCATTATTCATATTACTCCTCACTCATATCAGTTTACACTCCTACACCATTAGTATATCTTGCTTGTTTGTCTCATATCTCCATCTTGATGCAGAACTTTTGTCATAGTACAAGTGATTCCTTACCATAATGTAGATTCCAGCCAGTATATTCAATTTTATTCAAACTTCTCACTTGAATTATCTCAACATATGTTGAGTGATGGTCACTCCCTCGACTTGATCTTCACTAACCTCTGCTCGGTCTCCAACTTCTCTAATGTCCCCTTTCCCCTCTCTGACCACCACCTCCTCACCGGTAACCTCATCATACCACGCAAACCCATCACCCCCGCCACAATCAAGCGCATGCGGAGAAATCTACATTCTCTTGATAAGCAACAATTTTCCACCTCCCTGCAGCCTATCCTCAACCCCATCCTCACACTTACTTGCCCAGACAAAACTACTGCTCTCTACAACAGCACTCTCACTTCAGCCCTTGACATCGCTGCACCTGCAACTCCACGCCACCCACGCACAACCCCACTACAACCCTGGCACACAAGACTAACGCGATACCTTCAAAGGTGCTCACGCACTGCTGAAAGGCACTGGAGGAAATCGCGCTCCACAGCCGACTTCACACACTACAAATTCATTCTCCGTTCGTATAGCTCTGCCCTCTCCCTGGCTAAACAGTCATTCTTCTCCTCTCTAATTTCTAATCTTTCCTCCAACCCCAAACGCCTTTTCTCAACCTTCACATCTCTTCTAAACCCACCAACACAGACACCTTCCACTAACTTCTCTGCCCAAGATCTCGCCAACCACTTCAAGAACAAGATTGAATCTATCAGACATGACATTTCATCACTACCACCCCCACCCAGCCAGCCCAGCCCTGTCGCCTCTCCCACATACACACTAAGCTCCTTCCCACCTGTCACTGAGGATGAAGTCTCCCTTCTCCTCACTCGCTCAAACCTAACCACATGCCCTCTCGACCCAATCCCATCTCAGCTCACCCAAGAACTCTCCCCTCTACTAACTCCAATCCTTACTCACTTATTCAACCTCTCTTTGTCAACCGGCACCTTCCCATCCTGTTTCAAACATGCACTAATCACTCCCATCCTAAAAAAACCCTCCCTGGACCCAAACTCATTGTCAAATTACCGCCCAATTTCCCTACTCCCGTTTGTCTCCAAGCTTCTCGAGCGCCTTGCATATAACCGGCTCACTAAATTCCTCTGCTCCCATTCCCTGCTAGATCCCTTGCAATCCGGATTCCGCCCTCATCACTCCACTGAGACTGCCCTCACTAAAGTGGCCAATGACTTGCTCTCAGCCAAGTCTAAAGGCCACTACTCCCTACTCATTCTTTTGGACCTGTCAGCCGCATTTGACACAGTTGATCACCCACTCCTCCTCCAAGCCCTCCACTCCCTAGGCCTCTGCGACACTGCACTCTCCTGGTTTTCATCTTATCTCTGCAACCGCTCCTTCAGTGTTTCATACTCCGGCTCCACTTCCCCACCCCTCCCACTGTCTGTTGGTGTGCCCCAAGGATCAGTACTGGGACCCTTGCTCTTCTCAATCTACACTGCTTCCCTTGGAAAACTAATAAACTCCTTTGGGTTTCACCATCATCTCTATGCTGATGACACCCAAATATATCTTTCCTCCCCAGACCTCTCTCCTTCCCTCCTGTCCCGAGTGTCTGACTGTCTGTCTGCTGTGTCTTCCTGGATGTCCTCCCATCAACTCAAACTTAACCTTAGCAAAACTGAACTAATTCTCTTCCCTCCATCTACAACCAGCCTTATCCCAAACATTACCCTCACCGTTAACAACACTTCCATCACACCAACCCCTACAGCACGCTGCCTGGGGGTCACATTTGACTCTGCCCTATCCTTCATTCCTCACATCCAGTCAATCTCCAACTCATGCCGCCTCCACCTCCGCAACATCTCTAGAATCCGACCCTTTCTCACAGAAGACACTACCAAAATTCTAATCCAAACACTCATCATGTCCCGTCTTGACTACTGTAACTCTTTACTAATTGGCCTGCCTCTCACCCGACTAACCCCGCTACAGTCCATAATGAACTCTGCTGCAAGACTAATCTACCTCACTCATCGCTTCTCTAACACCACACCCCTCTGTCAGTCCCTACACTGGCTCCCGTTAGCATACAGAGTAAAATTCAAAACTCTGGTGCTAGCTTATAGAGCCCTCACTAACACTGCACCCCCCTATATTTCATCTCTCATTTCCAAATATACTCCCGCCCGCCATCTTCGCTCTGCACATGACCTTCTGCTCTCCACAGCTCTTATCACATCCTCCCACTCCCGCCTACAGGACTTCTCCCGTGCTGCACCTGAGCTGTGGAATTCCCTCCCCCGCCCAATCAGACTCTCCCCCAGCCTTCAAATCTTCAGACGCTCCCTGAAGACTCACCTCTTCAGGAAGGCCTATCAACTGCCTCCATAAACATCATCACCAAGATTCACCCCTTGCACGGACTACTGCACTCAATGGCACTTCTCACTCCCACCCACTGACTGGCAGTTCATGTGGCAGGAGGCACTTAAACACAATAGCACTTACTCCTTCTGTATCAAACCTACCTTCTCTTAACACTGGTGGACTCAACTCCCCTGAGAGGCCGTCGATGGCATTACGAGAATTTGCAAGACTACAAGCTGACATTGTCATGGTTCAGGAAACTCACTTTCTTGCTAGAGCGCCGCCGAAATTCAGTAATCACACATACCCCACAACTTACTTTGCCTCAGCACCGGACAAGAAAAGAGGAGTGGGTATTTTGTTTAGGTCTTCTACTCCCTGGATACTACTTAAGGAACTACATGATCCAGACGGTAGGTATATTATGTTAAAGGGTCTTCTTTATAACAAACCTATTGTGTTTCTTAATGTTTATGGCCCAAACAATAACCAGATCACATTTTTCAAGGAAATGTTGTCCCTGATTGATGAAGAATGTGATGGTAGGATTATTTTAGGGGGTGATTTTAATTTTGCACTAGATCCTGCTATAGACACCTCCTCAAATAAATCTTCGCTCAGGCTTTCTCACCTTAGAAATCTTCGTAAGATCCTATCTGAAAGACATCTAATAGACGCTTGGAGGATTTTACATCCTACGGAGAAGGATTTTACTCACTATTCGCATCCGCATAACTCTTATGGTAGGATAGATTACCTGTTGCTTTCGCAAGGACTCTTTTATTCGGTGGTTAATGCCACTATTGAGACCGTTTCTTGGTCAGATCATTCTCCAGTTTCCCTTTCGATTGAATTCGAAGAATCAGTGTCTTCTGGGTACATTTGGAGGTTAAATGAAACGCTTCTTAACACACAAGAGGACAGATCTGCAATATTTATATATTTCTGAATATTTTAGACTAAATGCTGATGGAGAAGTATCTTTTCCAATGGTGTGGGAGGCGCATAAGTGTGTAGTTAGGGGCCACCTAATTAAACTAGGTTCAAATAAGAAGAAGGCTAAAAGAGAAAAAATTGATTCTTTACTAAAAGAACTTCGTTCTTTAGAAGAAATGCATAAGTCGTCGTTGCAGGACGACTTACGTAAGTCCCTAGATCTCAAACGAGCAGAGCTGACTTCTCTCTTGAAAGTAGGAATAGTCAAATCATTCATGTGGCAGAAATACCACAACTATATCTCGGGTGACAAATGCGGTAAGACGCTTTCTAGGTTGGTCAGGATTCGCAGAAGAACGATAGCGGTAGCTAGTATTCGTAAACCAAATGATCGTCTGGCCATTTCTTATCCGGAAATCGCACAGACATTTAGGGATTTCTACATGTCACTATACAATCTTCCCTCCTTGATCTCCCCAGGACAAACGTTGCCTCTTAGATCGTTAGATGCCTTTTTAACTGAGTCCAAATTGCCTACTTTATCGGCTGAAGCGAGACAGAAATTAGACCAATCCATCTCAGATGATGAGTTGGAGTCAGCGATGAGATCTATGGCGCTAGGGAAAAGTCCTGGTCCAGATGGCCTTCCTTTAAAATATTACAGGCTCTTTTGGGAAGTCTTATCTCCCAGATTAAAATCATCCTTTAATGCGGTCCTCAATGGAGTTCCTTTTCCTAAACAAGCCCTTGAGGCTCACATAGTAGTTATTCCAAAGCCTAATAAGGATCCATCTTTGTGTGGCAACTATAGACCAATATCACTCTTAAATGTGGATGTTAAAATTTTTGCCAAAATACTTGCTAACCGTTTAAAACCTTATCTTCCACATCTTATACATCCTGACCAATGTGGATTTGTACCAGGTAGGGAGGCTCGTCATAATACTACAACCGCAATTTCCATAGTCTATTCTGCCAAATCTAGGGGCATTCCTATGATACTTCTTTCCACTGATGCTGAAAAGGCATTCGACCGCGTCAAATGTTCTTATCTACATGCCACTCTAAAGCATATTGGGATAGGTCCGAATATGTTACAAGGCATTATGGCCTTATATTCTAGCCCATCAGCCAAAGTTTTAGTCAATGGTACCCTTTCGGAGCCTTTTGAGATTAAAAATGGGACACGTCAAGGGTGCCCATTATCTCCTATATTATTTATTTTGACTCTAGAACCCATGCTATCCCTGATTCGAAATAACCCTCTAATCACTGGTTTTAATACTGCCTCTAAATCATTTAAACTCTCAGCTTTTGCAGATGATACTTTGTTCTTCTTGACAGATCCACATAAGTCGCTTCCAGCACTAATTGATATTTGCAGTGAATACTCCTTCTTCTCCCAGGCAAAAATAAATTATGACAAGTCTGTAATACTTAATCTTAACTCTGGTGATCCTGTGTCAACTAATTTACAACGTAAATATCCAATTACTTGGTCGACTACTGCTATCCCCTATTTGGGTATTCAATTAACCGCTGATCCTCTCCTTTTACCTGAGAAGAATTTTGCTCCTCTTATTGCTTCAATTTCATCGGATGTTGCCAAATGGAAACATCTATATGTTTCCTGGTTGGGGAGAGCAAATCTTGTAAAAATGATCATACTTCCTAAAATTTTATATCTTTTTAACGCAATACCTATTAGGATTCCGAAACTTTATCTTCACAAGATTCACACCCAAATATCCTCATTCATTTGGGCTAAGAAAGCTCCACGTCTCAGCTATTCTATATTATCAAGGGATGTTGCAACTGGTGGCATGAAATTTCCTGATGTTCTTAGATATTATGCTTCATCAGCCATTGCAAAAATTTTTGACTTTAAACAAGACTCATCGGTTAGATGGACAGAGACGCTGGAATGGATATTGGATCAGTCTTCGCCGATTCAGTTATTTTGGATTGATCCTAACTCTCTTCCTAAAGCCTGTTCTGATCATATTATTCTGGGACATATCCTGGCTATTTGGTCTGCTACCAACAAGTCATTATGCCTTGCTCCGTCTCCTTCACCCCTTCAGTCACTTTTAGGAAACCCAAATTTTACACCGGGCTTAGGTAATTCTCTATTTGCAACCTGGTATGATAAGAATGTTTCTACATTATCTGATCTGTCAGATGGTGGGAACATGGTTTCATTTGATTACCTGAGACAGAAACTGGGACTCCATCATTCCCCATGGTGGGCTTTATTACAAGTTAGACATTGGTTCAACACTGAGAAACGGAAAGGTAATTTTGATAGGAACCTAACACGTTTTGAATGGGTTGTACATCATACTCCTCTGAATTTTAGACCTTTATCCTTTTGTCACAACTTATTAAGGGATCTTGCTGCAAATACAAAGCCATACTTCATCTCCTTATGGGAGCAGGAACTTTCCGTCTCCTTTACTAGGACTCAATGGTCAAACATCTTAAGATGTAATCTGACCTATATTAGGGATATACCTACACGTTCCTTACATTATAAGATTATATCTCGATGGTATATGACGCCAGCTCGTATACAGCTCTTTTTTCCTTCATCATCTGGTCTGTGTTGGAGATGTGATAAGCAGAAGGGCTCTATGCTTCACATATGGTGGTCCTGTTCTGAGATCACTTCATACTGGGATGTTATTTTTCATCGTATTGCAGATATGCTTAAGATTACTCTCCCACTGGATCCTTTAATATGTCTTTTCTCATATAAAGACCATCTGTCATTGGATATACAATCTAAAAATTGGCAATTATCCTGTCTTCTCCTCTCTTTAGCCAAGTCACTAATCCCTTTGTATTGGAAACAAAAGCAAATTCCTACCTTATCTCATTGGTTAGCCAAAATTGACTCTTTCTACTCTCTTGAAAAATGACACGCTGTTAGGACCAATGAGTTGAATAAATTTCATTCAAAATGGTCATGGTGGTTGGTTTACAAGAACCATTCTACGGGTGCTTCTATGGGGGAGAGTTCCACTAGTGTTGGTTTGTTTGACACATAAATGTGACTTAATGAGACCCTTGGATGGCGTGGATCTAGTCCTACAGGTCGATATCCCCTTTTCCTTCCTATTACCCTTAATCTTCAATTAATTTTTTTTTTTTTTTTTCTCCTTCTTCTTCTCTCTCACACTCAATCAGTTCCCATCCGTCTTGCTATTTTCTTCTTATTTTATTGTTCTTGTTTCTCTTTTTCTTGATATCTGGGTGTTTATTCATTTCTTTCTTTTAGTTTAACTTTCCGAAATGTATTCACATTTTATTTGTTACAAACATTTCATTTTATTTTACACACACTATAACACAGTGACCGATGTGAGAATTGGAGGTCGATGATGGGTAACTAGAAGTTGTATTTACATTTCTATGTTTGGTGATCACTTGACCTTCATATGTCCTTAACTTAAAATTTTCTTGTATTTGCATTATATTCTGCCATTTTATTTTGTATTGTTTTATATTTTCGAATGTATCTGTACTGGAAATTTTCTTCTTCAAGTAAAGTTAACACACTGAGTGCCAGAAATGTATCCATCTCATTGCAATGTAACTTAAAGGGTTAAATAAACACCAACACCTCCTAATAACAACTCCCCATTTACCTTACTATAGCCAAAAATCCTGTTGGCCACTATGAATTTTGTCTTTGTGCATTTGTTCTAGATGAAACAGAGTACATATACGAATATGATTCCATACAAAATTAAGCTCTGGAGTCAGCCATATACCTGCTTAAGTCAGATAGGGTGGGCAGTCTATGGGCATCAAAGTCCTAAAGACAGCAGAGTATGTGTACTGATATGCAATACATGGCTCACACACTGTAGTACATTCCTTGAAGTGCAGCCACTGGCGCTGGAGGCTAATGCTTTAGAGGAAATGGGAGGTATGATACATTGGCCTAGATTCACTAAAGATCAATGCTGTGTCGATATGATCTTGTTGATGTGTTCGAAACACTTCAACGTTTCAATCTACACACATATCGACATATTCACTAAAATTGTAGGATGGTAGGGGAGGGGTGGAGAAGGCCCCTATTAGCATACAGGATTGTCGAAGTGCTGTCGATGTAGAAAGGATTTCCTCCCCTCACACATCACCAACACTGCGACAATTCTGAAGTTGAACAGCATTCTCTCTCTGCCTCCCTACTTGTCCACTAGGGGAGCAGAGAGAATATCAGACTTCAACACCACAAACAGCATCCCTCTTGTAACCCTTTCAGTGCCATTAGGGATTTGCAATGCAAACTTCTGTGACACTCAAAGGATTAAAAGATGCACTATTAACAACAGTTTGTTTTGTTGCTAATATTTCTTTAATTCAAAATGTAAGTGGTAATAGTGGAAATAAAAACATTTGTGATGGCAGGATGCTAATTACCAAATGCAATTAAGTGCAGTTACTTCAGGAGGTACAGCCTTCCTTTGCATGTGATATTATATAAGTTCATTTTTGCTCTTGGGCATCAAAGCCATTGGATTGCAAAGTTTAGCATGAGTCATACAGCAGGTACCCAGAGGTTCACTCTACATACATAGTTACATAGTAATTTAGGTTGAAAAAAGACTTGCGTCCATCCAGTTCAACCCTTTTCCTATTCCTGTTTACCATCGCTGACCCAAAAGAAGGCATCTGACTCCAAATGGCAATCAGATTTCTCCCTGGATCAACAAGCCCTAATTAAATATTAATCCCAATACTAACGTGCATAGCCCTCTATATTATGCTCTTTTAAATAAGTATCCAGGCCCCTTTTAAAGGCAGCTAATGTATTTGATAGCACCACCTCCTCCGGAAGTGCATTCCATACCTTTATTGTCCTTACTGTAAAGAAACCCTTCCGCTGTTGTAGACTAAATCTCCTTTCCTCAAGTCTAAGCGGGTGGCCCCTTGTCCTGTGTACTGTTCTGTTAATGAACAGGTCTTTTGAAAGCCCTTTATATGGGCCTTGAACATATTTATATAGTGTTATCATATCCCCTCTAAGACGCCGTTTCTCTAGTGTGTACAAGTTTAACTTTTCTAGCCTCTCTTCATAACTAAAACATTCCATTCCCCTTACTAGTTTTGTAGCTCTCCTCTGCACTCTCTCTAGTTCCATAACGTCCTTCTTCAGAAAGGGCGCCCAGAATTGAACAGCATATTCTAGGTGGGGTCTTACCATGGACCTGTAAAGAGGCATAATTATATCTTCCTCCCTTGAGTCAATACCCCTTTTAATACATGCCAATATCTTATTGGCCTTTGCAGCTGCCAGCTGGCACTGCATGCTACTGCAAAGTCTATTGTCTACCATTACTCCTAAATCCTTTTCATTAGTAGATTTCCCCAGAGAAACACCATTTAAACTATATGTTGCATTTTTATTATTATACCCAAAATGCATAACTTTACACTTGTCTATATTGAATCTCATTTGCCATTTGCCTGCCCAGTTACTCAAGTTGTCCAAATCCTCTTGTAATGAAGACACATCCAGTTCAGACTTTATTACCTTACTTAATTTTGTGTCATCGGCAAACACTGATACATGGCTTCCTATGCCCTCTGGAAGGTCATTAATAAACAAATTAAAAAGAAGAGGACCCAGGACAGATCCCTGAGGCACTCCACTTATCACGTTTATCCAACTGGAGAACTTGCCATTTACTACCACTCTTTGCATACTACATACTCTTAAGTTTGTATTTCTTTATCTGTAATTGCATTATCAACTAGTGCCAGATCAGCAACCATTCTGTTATGCAAGAAGAGACACCCACCGTCATTCACACTGACATATATTATAGCAGTCACTTGCATCCATGCTTCTCCCTTCTGCACTTTGTGTTTAGACCAGTGGGTTTCTTGTTGGGGCTAGTAGTTGGATGACTGTGTTCATCAGGAAAAACACCCACATGTCTTGAAATGGAATGTAGTTGTCACTGGCAGCAAGAGAAAAATGCTCACAATTGCATAAGACAATGGTGAAGCCATCAAGATACACATCAGAATTATAGTTAACAAGTAAGAGCATAGCCTGCCATACATGTCGATCACAGCCAACAGGGAAGCTGGCACATCATGCAGCAATATACAGGCAGCAGAGGGTGAGGATGAAAGGCTGGATTGCCCACTAATGGGCAACCAACCAAATGCCAAGATATATATGTTGCCTGCTTAAAAAGGGCGAGATTCTGATGTCAGGATCTCATCAGAACATCACCTGCATAAGTCTCAAGGGAACCAATTGCTGAGTTAAATATGTCGCCTGTCTGAAAACATAAGTGCCGAGGGAACCGGTGTCCAGGAGTCTGGCATGCATAGAAGGAGAAACGGGACTCCCTCACATCGCACAGCATCAGTCAAAGCGTTAAATGTAAATTTTTGTCTCTGCACACAGTACAAATTGGGGCTATGACAATTCAGATAACCTTACTACTGATGTATATGATTGTCTCGCCACTGTAACATGTTAGAGGAGAAGAGAGGAAAGTATGAAAGAGAAGTGGAGGAAATAAAAAGCTATCCAGATACAGCCTGGGATACAATTTTTTTTACCGTGGATAGACATTCATGGACATCAGTAGTAGAGTTATCTGAATTGCCATTGCCAAACCCCTAAGCTATCGGAGTCATAAACCTGTCATATAGATGTCGATGTGGGCAAATTTTTGTCGGACTAATGGTGATGTAATGTTGTAGACACTTCGGTGAATACTGTCAATACTGCTCCAACATGACATCGACATTTTTATCCCTCATAGAATTTTAGTGCATCTAGGCCATTATTTCATATATTAATATGTAAAGTGGTCTCACCTATTATATATTATTATTATTATGTAATAACTTAATATAAAACAAAGCAAAATCATTTTACCAGTGCATAACTGAGGATCTGAATAAAAATTCATGCTGATTGTTACTTGGAGGACAAGACTCATTTTCTCATTTAAATGGTCAGTAATCGTTTTGTTATAGAAAAGAATCAATATATTCTTGTTGAGTAACACAATGGAGCTCTCTCTACTGGAAGGTTTAACATTCAAAATTTACTGCAGCTCAAACCATTTTTATTACAATGTATGCATTTGCTCAGACTGGCATCCAAAAGCCACGCCTTTTCTATAATGCACTCAGAGGGAGAGCTTGAGTCCTAGACTACCACTCTGCATAGACAGTAATAAAAACAGCACTACCTGGTGAACATAATAGGAAATCACAGTTTATTAGATAATAATAATAATACGTTTTGAATGAAAAATCTCCAAACACCTGAAGAATTCTTGTTTTACACAGCAGGAAAAGAGTTACGGTAAATATATGATTTTATTTTTAAATTTATGTCTTTTAACTAATGATCAGTTTCTTTAACCCTTTGATTGCCAGGTGGATGCGAAACACATTGCCTTGCAATGCGTTGCAAACCCCTATGGCACTCAAAGGGTTACATTGAAAATTAAATTCCATTGTGACTTTACATTTTCTGTAAGTGCATAATAGGTAACGGTTCTCTGGTTTCCAGGAATATAGCTTATTGCCTATAGCCCTTTGAGTATCATTGTGCATGTATTGTGTTGTGTGTAATGCGTTGTGCATGTATTACATGTGTATTGTGTGTGTGAGATTGTGTGCATGTATCTCGTGTATGTATTATGTTTGTGTGTGTGTGTGTGTATTGCGCTTATGTATACGTGTGTTCATTGTAGCCCTTGCATCTCCTTCCAGAGATTTTGACAGGAGTAGCCACTAAAATCAAACCCCCATGGTTGAACTAATGGAGTGAGTGTACCAGGGCCACAGAATTTTGGTCACATGACATTTTCTTCTTTTATCAGTATATAGATGAGCATTTGTGGCGGTATCAGAACCCTTCACTACTGATGAGTTTTAAACGCAATTACTGCAGTTCGCTTGTAGGATTTTTAATAAAATTCTCCTTTGACACCACAAACAAGGAGACCAAATAACAAATGTTAAATTTTCAAATTAACTAATAAAGGTTGTGTTTTAACACTCCTTAGGGATTAAATTGTATGTAAAGCTACAACTGAGAGCAGTGCTACAGAGGTGAATGGGTTTATAGCTGGCTACGTTTTTGTAGGTATAAACTAAATAGATTCTCAACTCTTAGCAATTTATTTCCTGTTTTGATTTAGCTAAGTCAAAAGCTGGGCAATGTGATTAGATTACTATAAAAGGACCCTGCCGCCCCTAACTTGTAAAGTGCTGCTGGCATCTGTGCGGCGGTTGATAATGGCTCTTCAATTCACATTACATCTAATCCGCTTTCATTTTGCTCACACTTGACATGACACGACTGACGTCACACCAAGATGTTCAGAGGATAGGTGGTTTTGGAACATGTTGCATGGGACAAGGTGGATCATTACACATTACAGGGTTGTGATCATGTGAGTCAGCACTGCAGGAAGCTGGATGGGCATTCCAGAGGCCTGGTTGACGGGGGGTTATAGTGACAAACTACTGCTACATGTGCCTAAAAATTTGGAGCCCTAGTCAAATGCCTAGTCTGCCTATTGGTAAATCCAGCCTTGAGGACTGAAGCAGACACTTTCATTGCAGGGACCAGCCAGCTCTCACCTATTCTTGTCCTATAGAATAATTCGCTAAGGATGTTTGTCAGAAACCGTCATGCACAGTAGAGACGGCTGCGCGCACTGCTGCTGATATGGAGTGGGGAGCTCCGAAATGAGACCAGAGTCCTCTCTGCGCAACTTCCTGTGACCAAACAGGCTTTTCAAATAGATAATACATAATAGATAAATAGGGAAACTGCTCCCAATTCATCATCATATTATTATTGTGTAAAGTGCTCTCACCCCATTCCTTATTCATTTTTTTAGAATTATTCAGATAGGATTCTCAGTCAGGCCATGCCAGGTCCTAGTACAATATGTTTGTGATCTTCTAGCTTTTATCAGTGGCCTCTGTACATTTTTTGACACTTTGCCCATCAAATAAATTGACCTGGATAATTATTATTAACCAGTGTAAAAGCCCCTGTACACGGGTCAAGGTGTAATGTTAACCCTTTGAGTGCAGAGCAATGCATTGCATACCCCTCTGGCACTCAAATGGATAAGAGGCCGCTACCTCACTGCTCCATGCTATGCAGTCTTGCGTCTCCTCACTCACTCAAAGCTATCATGCACAGTAGAGACTGCCCGAACGTGGGCAGTCTCTACTGCGCATGACTGCATAGTGACAAACATCCTAGCAAATTATTATATAGAATATTGTGTAATGGATTAATAAGGATAAATTCATTATTATTAGGTATAGAGGCATTGTTTATAGAGGGTATTATGAAATCATCCACTGTGATTATAAGTAAACAGCTTCCATGTAGAAAAGATTACCATAACCAGCTTCTCTGTAGAAGAAATAGTTTACTCACTGTTAGAAGACTCCTTCAGATAGTGTAACTCAAACAACAACACACAGATGTTATACAGTCTCCAAATTTGACCTTTATTTGACAGACTGAACATGAATGTACTGCAGAGATATTATTAGGTCAAAAACAATAGCAATATAGGAATGCTAGGAGAAGTACTTACTAACTAACTACTACTAAGTTACTAACTAACTAATTACAACTTACTAACTACTGCTTACTTACTAACTTAAATACTAACTTGCTTACTTACTAACTTACTAACAACTACTTACTAACAAATACTAACTAACTTATTAACGAATTACTACTAACTTACTAACTATTCAAATTATAATACATGGTTATGTAACGGCCCTTGGTGGAGCTGGGAGCCAGGTTAGTCCCCATGAACTTCTGCTTTGTTGCAAGGATGCTCCTGGTGGAAATTGCAGCATCCCGGACTGACTGGTCGTTGTAACGTGTCAAATATACAACATCTAACAATAGCTCCTTCATGTCAGTCCCAGCTATATCTGATTGCTTCATGGCTTCCACAAGATAGGCAATGTGTTTAGTGGTTGCCCTGCAATCCCCAGTCTTGTACAATAACGTAAGGGACTGGAAGAGCAAGTTCTTCCTGTAACTTTTGCTCCCTCTAGTCAAAACTTGATACAGCCTCTTCCAGTCATTCCCAGGCTGGGGGGTGATCTGGGCCTGCCTTGCTCTTGGTGCATTCCAGATGCCCAGGTGGTGAAGGCATTGAGCAATAGTGTTCCTGGCAGCCGAGACAATTTTCGTGTCATCTCTGTGGAGGTTTGATAGTAGTGAGACCAGATGTTCATTGACATAGTGGGCAAAGTACCCACAAGGCAGGGCAGTACTGCACTGTGCCAGGTCTCCTATTAGCACAATGGCAGCAAGTCTCACTTTGGTGTCCTTGCGAGTAAGGTCATGAGCTGGTGGGATCATCCATTGAACGCTGCTCCTGCTCAGGTCCTTCTTCAGGAGCCGTGCAACTTTAGAGCACGATGTTAGGTTAGTCAGGCTTGTGACCCCCATTGTCAGGCATTGTATAATGATCTCCTGATGTTTTTTCACCTGCTTCAGTTCTCCTATAGTTGCATTTCCCAAGGCTTCCCTGTAGGTATATGGGTGACATTGTGTTGGAGCAGTTCTGATGTTTAACATACAACACTTTTATGAGCATGATTTGTGTGTATTGTATGTGATCAGCACAGCAACATGAGGGTTAACCAGGGAGTTGGACAGGTTTGGGCCTTGTTGAACCTTGACAATTGTCCTTGTCTTGTGTCCTGTTTTAACCATCAGGGTGCTATATTGGTGCAGTTGTGTGGATGAATGATGGGCATATGTTGGGATTTGACTGTGTATGTGTGTGATGGTTGTGTGGTTTGATGTGGTGTGTGTGGTTATGGGATGATGCACTTACCGGTAGTGTGGAGGCTCCTCTCATCCCCAGTGTCCGATCCTCCAGGGACCCCCTCAATCAGCGTAGATGACAAGGTCTGCCACAGCCTCTCCTCCCATCCTCTAAAGGTGATAGGGACAGGTGGACCACCTCCGGTGCCTCGGGCATACAGATCGGCATCCCCCATCTTCTTTTTCACCTTCCTCTTGTAGTCGCCCCATCTCTTTTTGACTGAGTCAACGTCCCATCTGCAGCTGGCCACAGCATTGACCCGGCTGCAGATCTGTTTACATGCGGCCTTCCTCCTTGCAGCCAGGCCAGGGACCCTCTCCCTCGGGAAGAGGATGGTCTCTGTCTCCAGCACAGCCTCCATGAGGGCCCTATTCTCTTCCTTAATATAGCGAGGATCCCTGATCCTGTCCTCCTCCACTCCGGCCTGCGAGGAGTCAGAACCAGAGTTCCCTGTCTGCGCTGCCCCTGCCTGTGTGTGTGGTGGTCCTCACCATGTACCCCTCGTCCCACTGCAGGTTCTGTCCCTGTTCTCCGTGTGCCTGCTCTCCTGGGCCGGCTCCCCCTCCTACCTGCAGATCTCCCTCTCCCACCCCTATTCTGCTCAGGGATGCCCTCCTGACCTTTCTCCTCCTCCTCCACTACTCTCCCCATCCCTCTCTCCTGTCCTCCTCTCCTGGCCATCATTCATCCACTCACACCCAGGCACTCCCACAGGCCCTCACAGACACACTCGATCCCACTCATTCTCTGTTCCACTCTTTCACTCACAGATTCACACTGTAAAAATAAAGTTTGAAAAATGTGTAAGGTGTTCGAAATAAAAAGACTATGTGTATGTATGTATGTGTTTGTATGGGTGTAGATCTATCCTCTCCAAACTCCAAAATCAAAACTCCTTCTACCTCGAATGTCAGCTCCTTACTCCCTCGCTCTAAATGCCATCCTCCGCTCCTGGGTCCTGTTATCTAGCTTGCCAAAACTTGAAACACAGACAGTGTGTGACCGTTATTTTGGTGTATATATAGGTATATTTGAACATTTTTGCTACTTTGGGGCCTTGGGATTGGCTGTAGGTTTGAATTTTGTTTGTGCATTTATCAGGGTTGCTAGGCAACACCAGCCGTAATGTTACATTTTGACTTAAGCTGTGTTATAACAGGTGTTTGGGACGCACGGTGATGCGAAAACAGGTGTGACGCAGGTTTTTGTGTTACGTGTTTTCATTGTGCCTATGCTCATTAGCTATTCTCGTACACTTACTTTTAAATCCACCATAAATCATGTATTATTTGCGGCCGATGTGCCTTTTTTATTTAGAGGCTGGTTTAACAGCTGCCTTTAACTCTAGCCTAGTCAGATGTCAAAATATTCTTTGTTACCATGTGTACCACCCAAATCATATATGGTTGAATGTTAAATTATGCAGACATATATTATCACTCTTTGATGAACCATGTATGAAGAATGCGCATAGTTCCATGATTACAAAGTTCCTTATGTTTTCAAAGTCCTGGTTCACATATAATATGGAGATAGGACCAAATAACAGTTTACTGTAGTATTTAATATATGGCAGTTCTTACCTTCACTTAAATCTTAGTTATCTCTTGTTACTTAAAACACCACAGAAGTTAAGATACAAATTACTTTGGTTGTTATACTTGTTGCAATTGGATACCGCATACAGTAGTCTCCTATTTTGTGTTTCGATGTCCAGTAAAGTAGTTTAAACTCCAATATTGTGCATCTCAAGCCTTCTGGTAATATTTGTAATCTGATGGAGTGCATCACCAGCACTGATATAAATTCCCATAGTTATTAATCTGATGCACTCCAATCCAATATTTTATGTCTCAAAGACTTGGATAATATTTGTAATCCAATGGAGTGTATCATCGGCACTAAGGTCAACAACCAAAGTTGTTGATATGGTACATTATCCTTGGTATATTTCATGGAAATATCTGTATGGTGATGAGTCATAATCCAGGCTTCTCCATCTAGGAGTGTGTTATAATCCAGTGGAATGCATCACTAGCACTATCAAAGTTATCCCATGTGTCATAACTCAAAGTATGGGTCATCCAATGTCATATATTATAATCCAATGGAGTGCGTCACTAGCACTATCGAGATTGTCCCATGGGTCATAAATCAAAGTCTAGGTCATCCCATGTAACGTATCTGATTGCTCAACATCTTATGGGTAGAGGGTGGTATCCTGCGACTGCCGTCTCTCAAGAACTGTGTGTATATATATATATATATATATATATATATATATCTATCTATATATATATATATATTTAAAACAAGAAATGGAACAATGTCTATGTAGAAAGCGAGCACTGACAGGATTTGTTTGCGGAGTTGCATTTACTGTCAACATATATAATTATAACTGTTTCTGGTTCACTGTCTGCCCCTCCCCAGGGTGGCAGGAGGGTGGAAATCCTCTGTAGGCAGTCAATCAGGGATAACATGCTGATGCCTATGAAAATATTTGCAGTGACACTCACTGCTGCAGTGGTCAAAAGGGTCCCCAAAGTGCATGGTGCGCCCAACGAATGGGTAATGCCATGCAACATTCACTAGTACATGAAATAAAAAAACTAAAATGAAAACAATTGAAATATTTAAAATCGCTTGCTATTATTACACATTTGGACTTATTCATCAAGCTAAAGAAGTGCAATTCTGGAGAAAACAAACTGTAATTGTCCATTATTTTAAATGGGGATTTTAACCCCATGAATGCTATAGAAGTCTCCAACATTGGTGACCTCACTAGCATTCAAAAGGTTAAAAAATATTTTTAAATGTGTGGAAATTTTCATTTCCCCCTTACAGTGAGTTGGACTGCTCTATAGTTTCTCGTCTTTTGCGTAATGCATAAGAACACTGCATTGGCAGCTATGATAGTACCACACATACTGGCCCCCATCCTTGTCCCATAGCAATCCCAGAAACACACAATCTGACCCCTCAGTTGTGTCCCATTGCATTGGTAACCACAAATACTGACCCCTATCCTTGTCCCAAAGCTACTACAGAACCACACATTCTGACCCCCCAGCCTTGTCCCTCTACACTGGTCACTTTAGAACCACACATACTGATCTCCCCAGCCTTGTCCCTCTACACTGGTCACTTTAGAACCACACATACTGACCCCCATCCATGGCCAACAGTAGCCATAGAACCACACACACATACTGACCCTCCAGACTTGTCCCACTGCACAGGTAACCATAGGGTCACACATGCAGATCAACATACTGTAAAATCTCGGGTATAATATGCACATTTTTACCCCATTTCACCTTATGTGAAGTGGGGGGTGCGTATTATACACGAGTAAAAAAAAATTAAAGTAAAATATTAAGTCCAGCAACCTCTCTGGAGGCAGCGGGCGGCATCCTTGCACTCACCGCCCACTTCCTCTGTGCAGAAATACTGTATAAAAAAAAATTAAATGCCCACCTTGATAACCAGGATTCCCCCTCTGTACTTATAGGCAGGGATGCCGCCTGCTGCCTCCAGATGGGAGTGCGTATTGTACATAGGAACTACACTTTTACCCAAAATCTTGGGTATAATTTGCACCTGCGTATTATACACAGGTGCGTATTATACCTGAGATTTTACGGTAGTTGTCCCACAGTAGCCATAGCACCACACACATAGTAACAACCCCTGTCCTTGTCCAACTGCACTGATAGCCACAGAATCACACATACTGACCTCCTTCCTTGTCCCTCAGTAGCCATAGAACCACACTTGCAAGCATCCATCCTGGTCCCACAGTAGCTATATACAATCATCCACATACTGACCCCACTGTACTGGTAGTCATACCCCCAGCAGCCTTTTTGGGGTAAAAACTGCAGACATCTGATTATTTCAGGGCCTGCCAGACTGCTTATATAAGCAAGTTATTTATTGTAGAGTAGTAACTGTAACACTCAGTGACTCACATAGTTTTCTAGCTGGAGCTCTTGTAATTACCCTGGTATGATTTAGGTGCAAAGGTGTATCTGCTTCCCTTGCAACTCATTCAGTAACACAGGTTGGCTGAGCCTTCAGCAGGGAATCTGTATATGTACTAAGTCTCCAAGGAAATATTTTGTATAGAGGTGTCAACAGGTCAACAGGGCATGACACAAGTATAGGTAACATAGAAACATAGAATTTGACGGCATTTGGCCCATCTAGTCTGCCCATTTTCCTACTGTAAAAACCTCAAACCTTTTTTGGTCCTTGGTCTTTTCTTATTTTAAGGACAGCCTTATGCATATCCCATGCATGCTTAAATTCTGATACTGTATTAACTTCTACCACTTCTGCTGGCAGGCTATTCCACTTATCTACTACCCTCTCAGTGAAGTAAAACTTTCTTACATTACGTCTAAACCTGTTTCCCACTAGTTTTAGACTATGGCCTCTTGTCCTAACATTTTTACTCCTTTGAAATATACTTCCATCCTGTACTTTGTTGAATCCCTTCATGTATTTGAATGTTTCTATCATATCCCCTCTCTCTCTTCTCTACTCCAAGCTACACATGTTCAGATCCTTTAGTCTATCCTGATATGTCTTTTTCTATAGGCCAGTCACCATTTTAGTAGTCCTTCTCTGAATTTTCTCTAGAGTATCTATATCCTTCTGGAGATAGGGTCTCCAGTACTGTACACAACAGTCTAGGTGAGGTCTAACTAGAGATCTGTAGAGTGGCATGACTACTTCCCTTTTTCTACTACTAATGCACCTAGTTATACAACCCAGCACCCCGCGTGCATTCCACGCTGCTTTATTACATTGCCTGCTTACCTTTAAGTCATTAGAAATAATTACTCCCAAATCCCTTTCCTCTGTTGTCTCTGACAGCACAGTACCCTTAATAGTATATTTTTCCTTTGGATTTTTATGTCCCACGTGCATTATTTTATCAACATTAAACGACAGCTGCCACACTCTTGTTCATTCTCTAATTTACCTAAATCATTTGTCATTTGGCTTATTCCCCCTGGAATGTCTACCCTATTGCAGATCTTTATATCATCTGCAAAAAGGCATACATTACTTGGAAGACCTTTTGCAATATCACTAATAAAAATATTAAAAAGAATGGGCCCCAGTACAGATCCCTGAGGTACCCCAGTAGTAACACTCCTTTCATCTGAATATTCTCCATTGACTACAACCCTCTGTCTCCTGTCATTCAGCCATTGCCTTATCCATTTATCTATTTTTGCATCCAGACCCAAACACTGCAATTTATTAATGAGTCATCTGTGAGGGACAGTGCCAAATGCTTTACTGAAATCTAAATAAGCTATCTATTAGGTTGACCCAGTAAAGACTATTGGTAGAATGCAGAAAACATGCACAATCGCTATTTCCAATGTCAAAACCAGTAGCGAATGGTTTGCACATGATTTTGTTGAATTGCGTATGAAAAATCAAGATTAGCGAACAACTGTGCAGTTTTTGGGGGGGCAGAATTAATGAATCTGAGTGGAATAACAAATGTACATAATGCAGGAAATGCTTTTGAGGATGATTTTATATGTCTGTGTAGTGTTGTTGTGAAAGCTAATTTTTCATGCACAATTCAAGCAGTGTTCTGTATATGTCTTCCTGCATTAGAACACGCACAATATCTATCTGTGCTTGAAAAATGCCTTCAGCGCATGCACACTTTTCTTGCCTATGAATCTAAAGTTAAAGGGATAGTAATACTTAAAATGTAAAAAAAAATATGTTTATCCCCCTGAGTAAAACAAGAGTACTCCCACTGCTGAGAGGTGTTTTATTCAAAAGTTATTAATTTTCAAAGTTGAATTTTTTAGGTGCAATATCACAGTGGCCTGAAATTGTACAGTGGCGCTGTTGCTACACGATCCTATGGACAACTCTGGTCAGTTGACCATAAATCTCCATAGGATGGTGTAGCAACAGCGCCACTGTACAATTTCAGGACACTGTGATATTGCACCTAAAAAATTCAACTTTGCAAATTAATAACTTTTGAATGAAAGACCTCTCAGCAGTGGGAGTGCCCTTGTTTTACTCAGGGGGATAAACCCTACAACATATATTTTTTACATTTTAAGTATTACTATCCCTTTAAGATTTTTGTAACTTTATATAGCATACAGTGAAACTCCACGAATGAACCACTGTAACTTTGCTGTGACTGCAGTCATTTACACCCTGGAGTACCAGAGCAGTATGCAACATATCAATTCACTATTCTATACTCACACAACTTGTTCTCAAAGGGTTAACATCTCTATCACTCCAGATGTTACCTTTTCATCCTGTTATCTTCAAGCATATGATTTTATACTGTGAAACATTTTAGAAACAGCTGTTTCATGGAAAAAGTAAACTGTGATTAATACTTGATCATTTCATCTTTTACAATATATGAGGTGGGCTCATAGAATCAGTAAAAGTGTAGAGGGTGTCTTTGATGAAATATCAGCTCACAAAATGTCATCCTAAATCCTTTAGAATGTGGGTATAGATAGATGTACTCACTTAGCCTCTGACCTAACAGTGTCTTAAAGTAAGCAGAAGGGAGAAATGATTTACAAGTGTATTTTACTTTGGGGATTAGACATGTTCTGTTCCATGTCTGATATAACGGTTTCTGTATGGGTAGGATTCTTTACACTGCATTGCAGTCCCTTCTATCAAGCTATTCAAAGTGCAGTCCCTTGTACCAAGCTATTCAAAGTGCAGCCCCTCCTACCAAGATATTCAGTGTGATCATTCTGTTAAAGGGATAGTAATGTTTCATAATAAAAGCAGCTCTAATTAATCATCATAGTATTTGATGTTATTTCAGTTCTGTCAGAGTTGTAGTTCAGGAGTAATTCAATGACAGAGTGTCCCCCTCCCACCCCTTTTACTGATGTAACACTCCTCAGCCAAAGCAGAAGGGATGTGCCCAGGTAGATTGCACAGAGGGACAATCTTCAGTTAAGATAAGGGAAAAACCTGAAAAGCTTGTCAAGGGGGGCAGGGCTTTCATTGTTCTAATAGGAAGAAGAGTGTCCTTTGCTGTTATCTGTCTAGTCTATGGAATTTTCTCCAGGTCCTCTGAATTGATCTGCAAAGTAAATCACACTGTTTCACTAATTTGTAATTACAATTGTAGATTCATATATATAAAGTTAAAGGTGAAGCAATTCTGATAAAAACAAACTGCACCATAGGAAGCACATTCCTTTAAATTTACATTTCATTTCTGGAATTCTAGAGGTATCTTTATCATTTAAGACATTAAAGCACTTGTTCTTTTAGACATTTGCCCCATTGACTTTTTTACAGGCTGCAGGTAAAGAATATTTACATCAGATTCACATCAGAGTTAAGGGAAGTAAAAAAGCTGAAATAGTCAATTCAAGGATTCACATGTAATTAAAGAAATAAAAAGCCATCAGACAAAAAAGTAATATTTACTACAAAATAAATAAAAATTTAAATAAGAAATTAGTAATCCTTTAAGGCTGAGAAAAACTGTCTGTATTTCAGTGATTGTGAATATGTGTGCAATGCAAGTGTCAAAGAAAGCTTGAATGGTGTCTGTTGTAGTAGCCAGTGTGGGGGTGGCCCTCCCAAATATTTTGTTTCTTTCCTGTCAGTGGTAAAGTTTATCCATTTTTGTAGGAAGTAGATCAGTTATAGAGTACGGATACTGGGTCATTTCTTGTGTTGTGAGATGAGGTTATCAGCTGGTTGCCAGATGTGTACATTATGGAAGGTGAACAAAGTGTGAGTAAAGAGTGGGCACACTATAAGGGCTATTAGAGCGTGGAAACCTCATAAATAATTATAAGACTATGGAAGTAGCTTTTGACATCCATTCCTGGAGAGTCCATGGTGGATACTGTGCAAAGGATCTCATTTTTTTTTTTAAATCAGAATTGCAATTATACAGAGAAGATAAGGGAAAGCAAATTAATGTTCCGATTGTCAAGTACATAAAATACAGCATATAAAGCTAGCAACATCCTGTATAAAGATGAAATGCGTAGGAATACAAGCGAAACTATAAATGACACAATCATTAAGGATAAGTACAACAAGTGCATGGAAATGTCAGGATCAACAATAGTACGAGAGTGGACAGCAACTGATTATATATGAACCTAGATAATAAGAAAATATAGAGACAATGACAGGAAAAAAACATATAAAAGTAACAATGGAAGCACGAGTAGTAAAGTTGAGAGAAGGAAGGAGGGTAAGGGAAGAGAAGGGGAGGGAATTGGCGAATGCGTAGACTGAGTCCAGTCATGCCCTAACCACATCCAACTATAGAAGCCATCTCAAATCCAAGTCTCCCAGATTATAGCTGTTAAACCCTAAGGAGCCACCAACACGGTGGACCTAGGGTGAATGTTCCAGATGATTAGTCTCCATGTATAAGACCCAAGGGGCCCAAATAGAGTCATGCAATTGCCTTGACCTACTCATCACAGAGGTCAGTTTCTCCAAGGTAGATATATCAATTAGTTTCTTATACCAAGCCGACAGTGTAGGAGGCATTGACGACCTCCACCATTGGGGAATACACATCCTAGCCGCAGTAAGCACATAGTCCACTAGTCAGCGAGTAAAAGTAGAGTTAGAGAAGGCAGATAAACCAAGAGAAAAAAGGAGGAGTTTCGGATCTAGTGGAACAGGGATTCCTAAAACATCACCCATACAGCCTACCACCTCCCTCCAGAAGGGAACTATAAGGGGACAGGACCACCAGATATGACCTAGAGATCCACATCCACTATTACATCTCCAACAGGTCTGCGGCACCGAAGGATAAAAAGAGTGCAAGAGTAGCGGTGAATGATACCACCGCAACAGCAGCTTATAATTAGTTTCCATAGCAGTAACATTACGAGAGGATTGAAGGGAGTTTCGCACCGCAGCAGCCCAGTCGACCTGTGTAAGGTCACAACCCAAGTCCCGTTCCCCTTGCAGTCGATAAGATCCAAACTCAGGGACTGGAGGGGAGAGCAGTGAGTAGATTATTGCAATCACCCTCCGCAGGGGTTTAGTATGAGTGGAGGTCGGCCGGCAAAGACTCTCAAAGGGTATATGAGACATAATAAAATCACTTCGCCAAGGATGTGAAGGAAAAAACTATGAAGTTCACGATTATGCCAGTACTCATTAGAGTGTAACTCCCATTCAAGTTGTAAGGTCCTAAAGGGAGCCAACTCGGCCACTTTCAAAAGATCAGCCACCACCAGACCCTCTCCGTGACCCCAAGCCGCGAACGCTCTCCCTGACCTACCCGGCGGGAAGTCAACTGAATGCAGGAGAGAGAACAAAAGAGAAGGCACACTGGACAAGGACGTCACAACCATATCCCAGGCACGAAAGAGAGGCGACAAAATGGGATCACTTCTGGTTACAGAAGGCCGAGACTGCTGCGATTTCCAAGGCAGCGCCTTGATGTGGAACGGGGCGCACAAAACTTCCTGTAGAGGGATCCAGGACTTCGAGGAGGTGGATCTAAACCATTGCGGGATGAGGCTCAGAAGAACACTGGGGAGCTCAAGCCTCCCCTCTTACGAGGGTGAACAATCAACGAAAAACACACCCTAGCCAGCTTGCCCTTCCAGATGAAAGAATTAAAGGCATGTTGTAAAGATTTCAAATAGGTTCTCAGCAAGAAAATAGGTATAGTCTGAAAAAGATATAAAACCTTAGGAAAAAAAACTGTTTTAAGAAGGTTGACTCTTCCAGACCAAGACAGAAATAAATGTGATAGTTTACGAAGGTCCGACGAAATAGACGTCAATAACGGGGGGAAATTAAGACGGAACAAATCGGAAGGGGAGGGGGGTAGCTGGATCCCCAAATACTGCACTGTCTCAGAAGTCCACTGGAAGGGAGCCATCCTCTGGAGGATGGTCCGGAGATCATGCGGGACACCCAGATCCAGAATCACCGATTTGGAAACATTAACTTTAAAATTGCTAACACTACTAAGCAGTTCCATCTCCTCCACGACCGCTGGTAGGGACTCAGCTGGCTGGGAGAGGGAAAAAATAATGTCATCAGCGAACAACGAGATCCGATGATCTAAAACTCCTGCACGTAACCCCACTATCTTAGGATCACGTCAAATCCGACATGCCAACTACTCTATCACCATGATAAAAATAATAGGAGACAGGGGGCACCCCTGACGAGTACCATTTCCCAATCGAAAGCTGTGAGATAGAGAACCGTTGACACAGACTCGAGCCGATGGATTATCATAAAGAGCCATAACTTTGGAGATAAAAGGTCCCCCCAGACCGAACCCCTCCAGTAAGGATTCAACAAAACCCCAATCTACTCTATTGAATGCCTTTTCAGCATCAACAGAAAGAAGTATGGCCAAATCGCCCCTATCCCTCACTCCCTGTAGTAGATGGATAAGACGAATGGAATTGTTTCTCGCCTCCCTCCCTTGAACAAATCCAGCCTGGTCATAATGAATCACGTCATTCAGCAAGGGACAGAGCCGGCCGGCCAACACCTTGGTGTAGATTTTAAGATCAACATTCAACAGGGAGATCGGTCTATAATTGGAGCACAATGACGGGTCTTTGCCCGGCTTCGCTATCAGAGTAATTATTGCTTCTGTCATGCGCGGGTGATCCGAAATATGATCTGGGAAAGCATTAAATACTTTAGTCAGAATCGGCGCAAGAAGATCTGAGTAAGTTTTATAAAAAAGCAACGGGAAGCCATCCGGGCCTGGTGCCTTACCAGTTGCCATCTGGCTGATGGCCCCGGGTACCTACGCCTCAGAAATTGGTTCATCCAGAGCCGCCGCCTGGATTGGAGTAAACCTGGGAAGTGAAGCCGAAGACACATACCTTGCCTGAGCTTCCTGAAGAGGAACAGCTGCCGGGGCACCAAGATTATAAAGGGACATCTCTAGAGAGGTCACCATCAGTGTTTTGAATGGCTTGAATGTTCTGTCTCTGAGATACCCCCTTCACCTGCTGCGACATCCATCTGCCACCCTTATTACCATTTTCATAATGAAATCGCTTAGCCCACAGATATGACCTGTTGACCTAAGCACATAGTAGCGTATTCACAAGGTTCCGATGAGAGAGAACCTCGGATAAATCCGATACACTCCCCAAGGACGCGTGAGAGAGCTCTGCCTCTGCCAGAGAATGCAGAAGGGAGTCAAGTTCCTCTGCAGCCCTGCGTCTCCTCCTCGCCGTGAGCCTAATACAATCCCTCCTCACCACACATTTGAGGGCCTCCCAATATGTGATGTCCGACAGATCAGGTGGCTCATTCAGGGTCATATAATCCTTAATTGCCACCCTAAGGTGGTCGACCGAAAGAGGATCAGTCAGAAGAGAGCTGTCCAACCGCCAACCACGCGAGGGCGAAAGCACCATCGGAATAACTAAGGTCAGAGTAATCTGGGCATGATCCGACCATGTGATAGGATGGATGTCCTTATCCGAATCATAGTGTAGATGAGCTAAGGAAAGCAAGAAAAGATCGATTCTGGAGTAAGTGGAGTGTGGAGTAGAAAAGAAAGAGTATGCCCGAATAGAAGAGTGCTGAAGTCTCCAAGGGTCAACTAAAGCAAAATCCGTCAAAGCTTTAGAAAAGCCACATAATGTGATCTAGGAAGGCTAGCAGATCAGCCGAGCAGTCCACAGAGAGGTCTAAAACAGAACTGAAATCCCCTCCCAATACCAGCAGCCCCTCCCCAAAGGAAGCCAAATCATCAAAAACACATCTGAATGGGAGCTGCCGAGAGTTGGGATCATACAAAGAACAGAACGTAATGCACAATGACCCCAGATGCCCCTTAACAAAGACATATCGGCCCTCTCTGTCCCTCAGGACATCCAAGCATGAAAAGGGGAAAGAACAATGCATGAAAATCGCCACTCCACTCCGCTTAGAGGCAGCACAGCTTAGATAGTGAGAAGAGTAATTCTTACTGTGAAGGGTAGGGATATGGGAAGCCAAAAGATGGGTCTCCTGCACAAAGCACACCTGTGCCCGCAGACGAGTAAACTCCCTAAACATAATAGACCGCTTAAAAGGAGAATTCAATCCCTTAACATTAATGGACGCTACCTTAAACTTCAGGGCCATAGTGCATGACAGTAGGGGAGAAGACCTGGACCCATGACTACCTCCCACACACAAGCACCCAGAACACACACTCATCAAGGGGACAGGGACAGGGATGGCAAAAAAAGACAAAGAACAAAAGGAAAGGGTGAGAGAAGAGAAGGGAAAACAAAGAGAAGGGAAAAACCCTTCGGTATGCATAAAGCACAGCACACCAAAAAAGAGAAAATACATATAATACCGTAATAGAAATCAAGAAGCACTGAATAATAAATACTGTACGGCTTCCACGGGGAGTGAGATCATGACATTTCCAGAGAGCTGCATTCAGGAGTAAATGAGTAATAAAAAGGCTGCAAACACACTAACAGTAAAACAAAAATACCTAGCAGAATGTTGTGACAAAAGAAAACTTAACAAAAATAGAACTAAAGTAGTTAGAAATACTTCCAGCACGCAAAAGAGCAATCGATCTGGGTTGTAGCAATAGACATTGCATCTCCAGCGTGACAGAATACCCTAGACAATGGACCACCGCTACCACTTCCCGCCTAACGCCAACTAGGGCACAAGCGCACCTTACCAAGCAATAGCAGCAGTCCACCACCTCATCAATATCAAACAGTAACAGAATACAACACTTTGGGGGAAAGTTGCAAACACATACTCCAATACACCCACATCATCCCTGTCTGCCGCAACCACAGAAGGGCAAGACCGGATATGGAGCGCCCCGAAAGGCCACCCCTCATGCAACCCCACCCCCCCAACTGCCAGGCCAGAAGGGCTTAATGCTGCACAGCTGTGACCTCCAGCCGAACGTTAGGAGAATAGTAGAAAGGAGAGAGAGGAAAGGTGAGGAAAGAACACATGGAAGAAAGAATGAGAAGCATAAAGAGATAACTATAAGAGTACAAAGAATAAAACAGGGAATCCCTAATTACATCAACATCCACCCACCAATACTGGAATCCCTAAAATTAGTTCTTGTATGACATACAATTAAGTAATATCAAAAGAAATGTACAGTCAGTATAAAACCTAGTATGGTTATATATATATATATATATATATATATATATATATATATATATATATTTTTTTTTTTTTTTTGTGTTGTTTTGTTCCTTTCCTAAACCAAAAATAAAAAATGAAACCTCCTTATGGAGCATATGAAGGGGGAGGACATACAGAGGTCGAGAAATGAAGGAAGAGGAGAAACAGAATTAGCGGAAAAGAAAGTAATAACAGAGAGCAAGGCTGGAATCTGGAGGCCCCACTAAACTGATGGTCAAGTATCCATAAAATTATAGTGATACATATTAGTGATGATCGAGCACCCCAATGCTCGGGTGTTCGGGTGCTCTGGCCGAGCACCCCCGGAGGCTCGAGTGCTCGGCCGAGCACCCGAGCCCCATTGAAGTCAATGGGAGGACTCGAGCATTACACCAGGCACCCCCTGCTCTGATGAGGGGAGGGTGCCTGGTTCATAGGAAAAGGTCAGAAAATGATGGAAACACCACAGAAATGGTTCAGGGACAGCATAGGGAGGATGTCTGGATGCATCTTGGACTCCAACGTCGCTGCTGGGAACGATGTTTCGCCCGTAGTACGCCATTTCTACAGACTGACCGTAAAACACACAAAAAGGAAGATAAAAACGACTTTAGGCGAAAAATTGTTACCAAACAGTATTTGCTGTATATTTACTTGTATATCATCTGCAAATTCTGCAAAAAATTTCATTGATTTTTCGGAACTGGGGCCATGATTAAGAGGGAAACGTGCGCAGCGTAAAGCAGGTGTTCAACGTGGTTATAGCCCGGGTAAGGTACAGCATTCAGGAACGGAGGCCGCAGCTACCACAGGTTTTACAACATGTCCGTTTGCCCTTGTTAAGTCCAAAATTTATAGTCGGAACAGTGGGGTCTGATCCATTGAGTAAAAGTGACGAAGTGACTTAGTGGATGAAGCCAAGAACTACCTTCTGCTCTGTCGAACACCCCAGCCCTATTTAATTCAATGGGAGGACCTGAGGCACTCCGATACAACCTGTATATCACAAAATGGAGGGCCTCATTCACATTGTGGTACAATAGTTCAGGTAGTGGTCCAACACTCATAAAGCCTATGCACTAAGTGAAAGGGCTGCCAAAAATTAGACTGAAATGTCACTCCAATACACCCTTTATTACACATAAAGGAGGGTATCATACACAGCCTTGAAAAATTAGGATTAATGGCCTGCTGGTGACCCTCTAAAACATTAGGGGCGAGGGCATGCCGCTAAGCTGACCATCTAAAACATTAGGAATGAGGGTCTGCTGCTGAGCTGACCATCTAAAACATTATGGGTGAGGGTCTGCTGCGGAGCTGACCATCCTAAACATTATATGCGAAGGCCCGCTAGTGAGCTGACGCTATAAAACATTATATGAGAGGGCCCGCTAGAGAGCTGACCCAATAAAACATTATATGAGAAGGCCCGCTGGTGAGCTGACCTATACAAAAATTGTCAAACAGGGCCCGCTGGTGAGCTGGCCCTATATAAAAATTATATCACAGGGCCCGCTGGTGAGCTGGCCCTATATAAAAATTATATCACTGGGCCCGCTGGTGAGCTGGCCCTATATAAAAATTATATCACTGGGCCTGCTGGTGAGCTGGCCCTATATAAAAATTATATCACTGGGCATATGGAAGAGGAGGAGGAGGATGAGAAGATTAAGAGTCAACCATATACCCGTTTTTTGGGTGGAAGGGGTGAATGGGAATACAGAGTATTCCCATCATTGTAAATAACATATCTAAAGTGACTTTATGTTCACCCGGGGCTTTCCTCCAGTGGAGTGGAGAAGTCAGGGGAAATCCAGGCCTTGTTCATTTTTATAAGTGTCAACCTATCAGCATTTTCGGTGGAAAGGCGGATACGCTTATCTGTTATGATGCCACCAGCAGCACTAAATACCTGCTCAGACAGAACGCTGGCGGCAGGGCAGGCCAGCACCTCCAAGGCGTAGAGTGCCAGTTCATACCACGTGTCCAGCTTGGACACCCAGTAGTTGCAAGGCACAGAGGGATCATTGAGGACGCTGACACGGTCTGCTACGTACTCCTTCACCATCTTCCAAAACTTTTCCCTCCTTGTGACACTAGGCTGCGCATCAGGGTGAGGGTGCTGGCGGGGTGTCATGAAGGTGTCCCACGCCTTGGAGAGTGTTGCCCTGCCTTTCTCGGAACTGCTGTGTGCTCCCCTTTTCTCCCCTTCTCGGTTGGCCAAGGTAGCACGTACTCTGCCGCCAGCGTTGTCAGATGGGAAATTTTGGAGCAATTTTTCGACAAGAACCTTCTGGTATTGCACCATTTTGCTTGTCCTCTCCACCGGAGGAATGAGAGATGAGAAATTCTCTTTGTAGCGGGGGTCCAGAAGGGTGAACACCCAGTAATCCGTGCTGTCTAAAATGCGTATAACGCGTGGGTCACGGGAAAGGCAGCCTAACATAAAGTCAGCCATGTGTGCCAGAGTACCAACAGGCAAGATTTCGCTGTCCTCACCAGGAGGATGACTCTCAATCTCCTCATCCTCTTCCTCCTCTTCTGCCCACCCACGCTGAAGAGATGGAAATAAAGTTCCATGGCTACCCTCTGTAGCGGAGGCAACCGTGTCTTCCTCCTCCTCCTCCTCCGCCTCCTCCAATTGTCGCTGAGAAGACGAAGTGAGGGTGCTCTGGCTATCACCTTGTGTAAGCTCTTCCTCCCCCATTTCCACCTCTTCCACATGCAAAGCGTCGGTTTTAATTGTGAGCAGCGAGCGTTTCAGTAGACACAGAAGTGGGATGGTTACACTGATAATAGCGTTATCGCCGCTCACCATCTGTGTCGATTCCTCAAAATTGCGTAAAACCTCACAGAGGTCTGACATCCATTCCCACTCCTCACTTCTGATTAGAGGAAGTTGAACGGAGAGGCGACGACCGTGTAACAGCTGGTACTCCACTACTGCCCTCTGCTGCTCACAAAGCCGGGCCAACATGTGGAAGGTGGAGTTCCAGCGCGTGCTCACGTCACACAGCAGCCGGTGAGCTGGCAATTGTAAGCGCTGCTGCAGCTTCAACAGGCCGGCTGAAGCTGTAGATGACTTACGGAAATGTGCACACACGCGGCGCACCTTCGTCAAGAGATCATGCAAATTGGGGTAGGTTTTTAGAAATCGCTGAACCACTAAATTAAATACATGTGCTAGGCATGGTACGTGTGTGAGCTTGCCGAGCTCCAAAGCCGCCACCAAGTTACACCCATTATCACACACAACCATGCCTGGTTGCAGGTTGAGTGGCGAGAGCCACTGCTCGGTCTGGTGACTAATCCCCTGCAACAGCTCTGAGGCCGTGTGCTGTTTGTCCCCAAGGCAGATCAGCTTCAGCACGGCCTGTTGACGCTTCCCCACTGCAGTGCTACACTGCTTCCAGCTACCGGCTGATGGGTGAGTGGCGCTGCGCGCAGAGAATTCGGAGGTGGAAACGGAGGAGGAGGAGCCAATAACGTAGGTGCTGGCGGAAACCCTGATGGAGGTAGGGCCCGCAATCCTCGGCGTGGGTAGCACCTGTGCCATCCCAGGGTCCGAGTCGCTCCCAGCCTCCACGACATTCACCCAGTGTGCCGTCAGGGAAATGTAGCGTCCCTGGCCACAAGCACTTGTCCATGTGTCAGTCGTTAAGTGGACCTTCCCAGTAACTGCGTTGGTCAGGGCACGGGTGATGTTAAGGGACACATGGTGGTGTAAGGCGGGGACGGCACACCGGGAAAAGTAGTGGCGGCTGGGGACTGCGTACCGAGGGACAGCTGCTGCCATCAGGCTGCGGAAGGACTCAGTCTCCACAAGCCTAAATGGCAGCATTTCGATGGCCAGTAATTTGGAAAGGTGTGAGGTTAGTGCTATGGCCTGTGGGTGGGTGGCTGGGTATTTTCGCTTGCGCTCAAATGCCTGGGGTAATGACATTTGGACGCTGCGCTGGGACAGGGAAGTGGATGTGGTCGCTGATGGTGCTTCAGATGGTACAGGTGCAGGGCGGGAGGTATGCGGGCCTGCGCCTTCGACAGGCGATTGGCCGGCACCGAAAACAGGGAAAGAGGAGGCAGTGGTGTGGCCTGCAGACACAGATTGGCGATCCGGGCGTTCCTCCCACTTATTACGGTGCTTGGATGCCATGTGTCGGATCATGCTGGTGGTGGTGAGGTTTCTAGTGTTCATGCCTCGGCTCATTCTGGTGTGGCACAGGTTGCAAACTACAATTTTTTTGTCGTCCGCACTTTCCTTAAAAAAACGCCATACCGCGGAACACCTAGCCCTTGGCAAGGGAGATTTACGCAAGGGGGTGCTCCGTGGAACATTTGCGGGCCGGTTTGGTGCGGTCCGCCTTCTTTCTTTAGCCACACCACTGCCTCTTCCAGCCTGTTGCGGTGCTGCAGATGGCTCACCCTCAGGACTGCTGTCATCGCTCGGCTCTCCACCTTCCCAGGTGGGGTCAGTGACCTCATCGTCCACCAAGTCCTCCTCCACTTCCTCACTCTGATCATCCTCCTCATTTCTTGATCCCACCACATACTCAGTCATTGACAACTGTGTATCATCCTCCTCATCAAGGTCTTGAGACAGTAATTGTGGTTGATTTGATGGCAACTGTGTCTCATCATCATCATCATCCACTTCCTTTGACCTTAAATGCCGTTCCCCTCTGTCATCTTCTTGTGATTGGGTACCCTCTAGAGGTTGTGAATCAGGGCACAAGATCTCATGTTCCTATGCAAGCGTGCTTGGAGAGAGGTTCAAATCAAGGATTGGTGATGAGACGAGCTCCTCACTATATCCCAGTGTGGGATCACTTCTTTGGCCAGACCCTCTATGGTGGGAGGAAGGATGATCAGGGTGAGGATTATGTTGACCAGAGTCTTGGCTACTGAGAGTGGACTTGGTGGAAGACAAGGTGGTGCTTAACCGACTGGAAGCAGTATCAGCTGAAATCCAACCGACCACCTGTTCGCAGTGTCCTGCGACGCTCTGTAAACTGAGACATGAAGCTAGGTATGGTGGATGTCTTTCTTTCTTGTGCTCTGGCACCAGGCACAGTTTCTACGCGTCCTGACCCGCGCCCTGAACTATCAGGATCACGTCCACTTCCCCGTCCCTTTTTACCCGCCTTCTTCATATTACACGGAATATATGCCGGTAATCTGCGGCTAGGCACACTAAACAGAATGTGACGCTAATCTGCGGCTAGGCATAGTGAACGGAATATGTGATGTTAATTTGTGAATTTGCACACTAAACAATATGTGCCGCTAATCTGCGGCTAGGCACAGTGAACGGAATATGTGACGTTAATTTGTGAATTTGCACACTAAACAATATGTGCCGCTAATCTGCGGCTAGGCACACTAAACAGAATGTGACGCTTATCTGCGGCTAGGCACAGTGAACGGAATATGTGACGTTAATTTGTGAATTTGCACACTAAACAATATGTGCCGCTAATCTGCGGCTAGGCACACTAAACAGAATGTGACGCTAATCTGCGGCTAGGCACAGTGAACGGAATATGTGACGTTAATTTGTGAATTTGCACACTAAACAATAGGTGCCGCTAATCTGCGGCTAGGCACAGTGAACGGAATATGTGACGTTAATTTGTGAATTTGCACACTAAACAATATGTGCCGCTAATCTGCGGCTAGGCACACTAAACAGAATGTGACGCTAATCTGCAGCTAGGCACAGTGAACGGAATATGTGACGTTAATTTGTGAATTTGCACACTAAACAATATGTGCCGCTAATCTGCGGCTAGGCACACTAAACAGAATGTGCCGCTAATCTGCGGCTAGGCACAGTGAACGGAATATGTGACGTTAATTTGTGAATTTGCACACTAAACAATATGTGCCGCTAATCTGCGGCTAGGCACAGTGAACGGAATATGTGACGTTAATTTGTGAATTTGCACACTAAACAATATGTGCCGCTAATCTGCAGCTAGGCACACTAAACAGAATGTGACGCTAATCTGCGGCTAGGCACAGTGAACGGAATATGTGACGTTAATTTGTGAATTTGCACACTAAACAATATGTGGCGCTAATCTGCGGCTAGGCACACTAAACAGAATGTGACGCTAATCTGCCGCTAGGCACACTAAACAGAATGTGACGCTAATCTGCGGCTAAGCACAGTGAACGGAATATGTGACGCTAATTTGTGAATTTGCACACTAAACAATATGTGCCGCTAATCTGCGGCTAGGCACACTAAACAGAATGTGACGCTAATCTGCGGCTAGGCACACTAAACAGAATGTGACGCTAATCTGCGGCTAGGCACAGTGAACGGAATATGTGACGTTAATTTGTGAATTTGCACACTAAACAATATGTGCCGCTAATCTGCGGCTAGGCACACTAAACAGAATGTGACGCTAATCTGCGGCTAGGCACAGTGAACAGAATGTGACGCTAATTTGTGAATTTGCACACTAAACAGAATGTGACAATAATCTATGGCTAGGCACACGTTTAAAATGGCCCTTTTTGTCACTGCGTTGTACAATATTTGTCCCTGTGCACCTAGTACAATGTCACCTTACTAATATCCCACCTTAAAAAAAAAAATTAAATTGTGCCCCCCCAAACAAAATATAAATGCTGCCCCCACACACAACAGTCCTAAAAAGGACTTTTGGGTCTTGAAATACTACCAACACTTTTATTCTCCCTACACTGACTTTCCCTGCCTGATCGCATCTCTCCCTGGCTGAGAATGAGCAGAACTCACGAGTTGGGTACTACACAGCACCCGATCACGAGTTCTGGCCAGCCAGAGCCTCCCCGCACGTTTATTGGCTGCGCAGCAGCCGCGAAACGTGCGGGGAGGAGACCCGAACATGGCGGGCGAGCACATGCGGTACTCGTACGAGTACCGCCATGTGCCGAGCAGAGCGATGCTCGAGCCGAACTGAGCTTCGGCTGAGCATGCTCGCTCATCACTAATACATATAAAAACCGTGACTATTGGAGGCACTTCAAGTCATCATCAGACCCCATACAAAATTAAAGGGAATCCCGCACTAACCCCCACACACCCCCAATCCGCAATCGGAGTGAGAGACGCGTCATTACCAGCGCATCTCCCGATCCGAGGACAGAACATGCCTCAGCATGAGTAGCAGCGTAACCGCTTCCACATCTAACCCTAGCCAGTAAAAAAGTGGGTGAAGAGGGGTCGCAGTGGAGAACAAAGGGGATGGAGGAAAAGGGAAGATCGGGGGCAAGACAAACAAAAGGGAAAGTAGGGACCAGGGAGCAAGGGTGGAAGGGGACCATGAGGTAGTGCAGAATCAGTAGTCCAGCCAGGGCAAGCCCCAGATACCAAGAACTCCGGTAGACGTCTGGATGGGTGATCAATCTAGGGCTGCCATCACCATCAAGCCTCACACTGGGTGATCCAAGGAGGAACCAGCTGCAGGTCTTTTAAGGCCCTGGAAACAGACTGCCAACGCAGGCGCTGCTGTAGAGGCTCAGACGGTCTAGGGGAAACACGCTCCGTTGAAGGGGTCACAGTCGGGAACCGCATCAAATCACATACCCCCTGGATCTCCTCCGCTCTACCGATTGTATGGGTGCGCCCCTCAAAGGTAATAATCATGGCAAACGGGAATCCCCAGCGATAAGGGATCTGCCGCTTGTGAAGCTCAGGAGCTCCAGTGTTCTCAAAGAGAGATCATGGTACAGAGAGTGTTGTGCATCTTCGTATACCACATGAGGTAAGTTGCGGGTTTTCTGCATTACAGACTCCTTCTGTGCAAAGGAATTGAAGCAGCATACTACATCCTGGGGACGTTCTACTTGTTGTGCACGGGGGCGCAGTGCGCGGTGCGCACGTTCCAGCTTCACCAAGATAGGAGAGGTAAGGCCTAGAAACTTGCAGAATATTTTCTGTAAGGTTTGTATAAGTTCATTCGGCGGGACTGTCTCCGGCAACTCCCGAATTCTAATATTTGAGCTTCTACCTTGATTCTCCAGATCATCAAGTTGGAACCAGAGTTGCTCAATAGCGTTGTCTTGTAGTTGCACATAGCGGTACAAATCTTCCTGTTGGGAAAACAGAGTCTCTTGACCCTCCTCTAGATCCTGCACCGGGGTCAAACACTATGAAGGTCCATTCACAATGCCGCTATGTCTTGCTTGATTGATTCTCCAAGTGAGGTAAGCATTAGCTCGATCTCTGCCTTTGTGGGTAGGAGGCTTATATCATGAGCTGACCTGGGAGAGCAAGCCGAGCCGGGGACATTTTCCTTGTCGGCGTCCATCATCAGCTCGCTCCTCCGCTCAGGACAAAGGGCCTTCAATTCCCCACAGTGTTTGCTCAATGTAGGATCGAAAAACGCACCAATTGACTGTGCCTTTTTCTTCTTGCCAGTCATAGCAATGTCCAGTTTGATAAATCAAAGGTCTCAAAGTGGAAAAATAGCCTAAAAACACGCTTTTAGAAGTTACAGCTCAGGAGCTAACTCACTACACATCCGCCATGCAGTGAGCCAGGACACGCCTCCCGAATCTGGTCATTTTTGAGTGTTAATAAAGGCAAATTGTCTTCTTCAAGGAATGCTAAAAACTAAAATGAAAATGTTTATACAACTTTAAATATCATTCACTTACAGCGAGAATATATAAGAATGAATCCCAAATTAGACTTTTTTGTAAACTGTCCTATTCATTAATATAACCCTCCAAGGATCAGAGCTATATGCAAGGCATTGCTTTGGTACTTAAAGGGTTAATCTTGTTTGTACTACTAATGCCATTTCATTTATTGTGATGAATGCCCATTACTCTTGTATTCAGAAAGATTATTATCTTCTCTCAGTCCATCTACAGACACTCCTGGTCAATCACCTCAAGTTTACTACGTTTTTATAGCCCTGAAAAAAACAGAAATTGAGATATAGATGAGTTTTTACAGAGGCTAGTATGAAGTACATACTTAAAGGGATAGTAATGTTTCATAATAAAAGCAGCTCTAATTAATCATTATAGTATTTGTACTTTGGAGAGTGTTATATCAATACTGTCAGAGTTGTAGTTCAAGAGTAATTCAATGACAAAGTATCCCCCTCCCGCCCCTTTTACTGATGTAACACTGCTCAGCCAGAGCAGAAGGGAGGTGCCCAGGTAGATTGCAGAGATGGACAATCTTCAATTAACATAAGGAAAAAACCTGAAAAACTTGTCAAGGGGGGCAGGGCTTTCATTGTTCAAATAGGAAGAAGATTGTCCCCCACTGTTATCTGTCTGCTCTATGGACTGCATTCCACATCTGAGAAGAGATGGCTTGCACTAGGTAAAAGGGGCGGGAGGGGGAAACTTTATCCTTCAATTACTCTTGAACCACAACTCTGACAGTATTGAAATAGCACTCTCTATGGCTCAAATACTATGACAATTAATAGGAGCTGATGTTTTTGTGAAACATTACTATCCCTTTAAATGTAGATAACCCTAGTTTGTGTGTGTTAAATGATCCAGCTGTGAATGCAGGAGTAGTCTGTACAATCTAGATTTTCCAAGATTTTATTTGTCAAAATGCTCCTGCAATTCGCTTTCAAATTTCTCATTGAACCATTCTGTAGCACAAGAGGTGCTTGAATGCAGCCTCCCAGTAGTCTGTCTTCAAGAAGTGCAGGCTGTAGCCTCCCCCTCCTCCTTAGCAGGATACCGAGCCACTCTTCTCTCTAGATAAGATTTGTTCCATCACCAGGTAGGAAGGATGAGAACAGTTCTGCTTAGTTTTTAGTTATTTTATTATTTTCTCTTAGATATGGGGTGTCAAAATTCCCCCATTAGGTGGGTTACCATTACTGGATTCCCCTGGAGAATTGCCCAGTTAACAGGTACTGTCTGTGGACCCTTGCAGCCCTGGGAGAGAATCATGTAACCCAGGTCTTTCTCACCAGAAGTTGTCTCTCTAAGGATTCTTCCATTACAATGGTAATCAGAAGAAAGAAGACCTGCACAAAAGGTGAGCAACCCTTTGAGTGCCATGGTCCACTTGTCCCACTGATCCCCTCCGCACAGGGGTTCTTCTGGAGTTACTCATAACTCCTACTCTCACGTTGGGTACTTCATTCTTCTGTTCCTGGGGTCTTTGGAGCATTTTGAACTGTGTGGCAATATTTAACCCCTTCCTTGCCATATTATTCTGAGTTGGGAATCTTTTCTCTAATTTTTTCTTATTGTGTTTATTTAGCTTTATTAGGTGTTTTGTATGTGTTTTAGTACATTTCAGACATTTTTTATTTTTTACATCTTATTTGAATTCTGGAGCTCTTTACTGTAACATTGCAATGCTACATTGATCTCTATGGGACAGACTGCTTGGGGACATATCTCTGCAACCAATACATGTACCGAGTTAAGAGACGACTCATTCTTCTTGTCTACCCTTATCTTACACTCTGTTTACCATCCTCTGTGTCTTGGGGGTCCCTGGGGGGTCTGAGTTCTGCATTTGATACTCTTAAAGGGGAAAACTACATTTCCCATAGATGCTTGTTTTAGCTGCCTGTTTTCTGATTGACTCTTAATCGGTAGCCATTTTCTTTCTCTCTTTACACAAGTAGCCTACGTAGGGTTTGGATTCCTTTACTCTCCTCCACAGGTTAACTCTTTGCTTGCCTGATTAGTACCTTTTAAGCTTTCTGGGGTGAACTTTTTAATCTGGATGTCAGATTATAAGGGACATAGGGCTAGACCTAAGGCTAAGGATTCAGGGGAATCATTAAACCCCCCCCTTGCTCATGGTTCCTAATGCCATCCGGGGCTGCCCAGAGAGTACTCAGGTGACTTATGCCCCTCGTGCGCTGTTGCCCCAGCTTCTCCGCCAGGGCCCTCCAGCCATAAACAAGAGCCACATTGGGCCAATGACTTAAAGTCCTGTATGGCACAGTTTCCTCTTTCTCTTCAGTGGGTCCTCCAATCCTGGAACCCCCCCACTTCTTTCAGGTTTGCGGCCACTATGGCCCCTGGCATTCCTGATTTATCTGATTCCTGTGAGGTGGAATCTCTTGAAGAGACTGAGGATGGTGTGTGTTCAGAAGGGGCTTCTTCCCAGTTTCATGGCAACCCATTTGAGGCTGACCCTGAGCCCTCTGCTGAGGGTCTCATTAAGGCGGTTTTGTCTACCCTTAACATTCAAGTTAACACTATGGAGCTGCTGACTACTTCTGATGTCTTTTTAAGACGCAAGAAGTCCAGTACTGTATTTCCGCCTAATCACACTCTGGATCAAATTATCCTGGATGAGAGGAAGATTCCTGACAAGCAATTTACTCTTTCCAAATGGTTTTCTAAGCTGTATCCCTTTGCTGGTACAGCTTTGACTCAGTGGGCTACGCTACCTCAGGTCGATTCCCCCATTTCTAGTCTTTGTAAGTCTACAGCCTTGCCTGTTGCGCATGCTTTGGCAATCAAAGATCCTACAGATAGGAAGCTGGAGGCTATCTGTAACGCTATCTTTGCTGCCATTGGTGCGTCCTTGAGATCTACCTTGGGTTCCGCATGGGTTAATAGAGCCACTGCTGTTTGGACTGAACAGCTGACTGACGCTGTCCACAAGGGTGCCCCAAAGGAGGACCTTTTGCCCATTTTGGCTCAGCACTATATTACTAATGCCTTGTTCGATGCCATAGACTTGAGGCTAAGACCTCTGCCTTCTCTATGGCTACCAGACGCACCCTGTGGCTTAAGATTTGGTCTGCTGACCTGATCTCTAAAAATCACTGGTCTCTCTTCCTTTTCAGGGTACTTCTCTTTTTGGCTCCGAACTGAAGAAAATCATCAGTGAAGCCACTGGGGGTAAGAGCACATTGTTGTCTCAGGTCCCTAAGTGCAATACTCAGGCGAGGAAACAGCATTCCTTTTGTTCTCGCCAAAGTGAGGCGCAAAGGCGGATCCCAGTACCGCCTCAAACCAGTACCCCATGTTCCAAGCCAAGTTCAGGCAGCAGTGGAGGTTGAAACACACCAAACCTACTTCAGCATGACTCGCTGAATCCTGTTCTTCATACACCTGTGAGTGGTTGCCTGCAGCATTTTTTGAGTACTTGGGTAGGCTCTTTTGAGGATCAGTGGTTATTACAGGTGGTTTCAGGAGGTTATAGGATTTCCTTCACATGCCTACCTCCCTTCAGATTCGTCCCTTCTCACTCCCCTCAGGGACTGGAAAAGCTCAGTCTTTTCAATGGGGCAGTTAAGGCTCTCTTGGAGAAGGGAGTCCTAGCTCCAGTACCTCAGCCAGTGTGAGGTTTAGGTTTTTATTCCAACCTCTTTGTGGTTACCAAGAAGGATGGTGGGTGCCGTCCTATCCTGGATCTCAATTTGTTTGTGGTCTGTACGCGTTACAAGATGGAGCCTTGGGAATGTGATTTCGATATCACGGTGCCCGTGATTTCTGTAACTGAGCGACATTGTTACTTCCGGGTTTACCCTGGCCTTATTCTTATTGGCTCTGTGTTGGTGACTCCTCCCAGGGTTTGCCTTTATATACACCCTCCTGTCATTCTACTGGCGCCCTTTCGTGGTGTACCCGTAACTAGCGATTTATATCTACTTGTTCCTGTTTCTGTGTATGACCTGTCTCGCCTGACTACGTGTAGTTCCTGATGCTCCTGTGATCCGATTCCGTTGCTGACCTTGGACTGGCTGACTAACTCCTTGTGTACCGAACTGGCTTGGATGAGTATCTGATTCCGTTACCGACTAAGGACTGGCTGACTAAATCCGAGTGTACTGAACTGGCTTGGCTGAGTATCTGATTCCGTTACCGACTAAGGACTGGCTGACTAACTCCGATTGTACCGACCTGGCTTGGCTGAGTATCCGATTCCATTACCGACTAAGGACTGGCTGACTACTCTGTGTGTACCGACCTGGCTGGGCTAGTATCTGGTTGTACCATCTAAACTGGCTGTATATTCCGTGTGTGCCGACCTGGTTGAGCTTCTGGTTCTGTTGCCAATGGGACTGGCTGACTACTTCTGTGTGTACCGATTAGGATGACACTGGCTACTGATCGGTTATGTTACGTACCTTGCTCACTCCCACTTGCTATACCGCATTGCGCCTGTTGGGCCTACCCGCTCCAGTCTCCTGGGGCTTGTGGGAGCCCAATCACTCGCCAATGTCTGTGTTGCCTCCGGTAACCCTAAACTATTAGGGTCCAGTCTGAGCCAGACTCCTGCCCGTGTTGCCTACATTAACCCTAGTGGTCTAGGGTCAGTATACTGCCAGTGTCTGGTGCCTGTTGCCTCAGTTAACCCTAGCGTGCTAGGGCCAGGTCGCTGCTAGAGTCCTGTCCGTGTTGCCTCCGTTAACCCTAGCATTCTAGGGTCAAGTCACTGCCAGAGTCTTGTCCGTGTTGCCTCCGTTAACCCTAGCGTTCTAGGATCAAGTCACTGCCAGAGACTTGTCCGTGTTGCCTTCATTTACCCTAAACCCCTAAGGTCAGTTCTCTGCCAGAGTCTTTCCTGTGTTGCCTCCATTAACCCTAGAATTCTAGGGTCAGGTGTCTACCTGAACACTGTCTGTGCTGCCTCCGATATCCCTAGTCTACTAGGGGATTGCCCTGCAGTTACCCATCGATTGTGTCACCTATAGCGGTGTGGGGCTGTTGAGGATATTCTTGTTCCTGAACCTATCTACAGATTCAGCCTGCAAAGTCCAAGATCTTCATATTTATCTTCTATTATTGCTACTGTGATAGTTCTCACCCTGACCCGAGTCAGATTTGGAAAGCACTTGGTACGGACCTCATCTGGACCTGAGTGGGGCGATTGTTATTTATTTTCAATAAAGCTTTTAACCTTACCTAACTGTCTGAGCATTAGTACCAAACCGTGACAGTCGAACACATGTATGTCGGATTTTTTAAAGAAGTACAGGAGTTCCTAAGGGAGGAAGAAGCCTGGTGGGGCAACTCATCTGATGAGGAGTTCAGTGAATCTGATACCCTGGATTGTGTTACCCCTGGCCTGAGGTGTGGGAATACGTTCCTCCTCAGTACAAAGAATACCCCTGATGTGTTTGGTGGCTCTGAAGATGAGGGCCTCAGCAGGCTGACGAAATACAGTACTGCTGACCCTGTTGATCTTGAACTGGTGAAAGGGGATACATTCCTCACCAGCACCCCTTTTTGTTGCCCTGGACTGTGTTACCCCTGGCCTGAGGAGTGGAAATTCGCTCCTCCTCAGCGCAGAGAATGCCCTTGCATCAGGGCGTGGGACAGATGTCCTCCCTGATGGGCATGTGGCCCCTTTTCCTGTTACCCTTGTTGCGGCGAGCGAGATGCAGGTCTTCACCAGCAGCCCAATGGTTGTTGCCCTTCCCTTGTTGCTACTGCCCTGGAGAGAGGAGAGTTTTTTCTCTAGGGGCCCTGATGCTCCTGACAAGGGGAGTGGGACCATGGTCCCCCCCAGTGGCTATGTGACCCCTGCTGCAGTGAGTGGGACGCAGGTCCTCACCAGCAGCCACAAGATTGTTGTCCCTTCCCCTGTTGTTACTGCCCTGGAGAGTTGACAATGTGTTCTCTCCAGGGGCCCTGATGCTTCTGCCATGGGGAGTGGGGCCTCGGTCCTCCCCAGTGGCTATGTGACCCCTGATGGGGTGAATGGAACTCATATTCTCCTTTGCAGCCCCAAGGTTGATACCCCTACCCTGAGAAGTAGGACAAACATCTCACCACTTGAGCCCCGGAACTTTGCCCCTGCACAGGACAGTAGGAGTAACCCCCTTTCCTTCCACTGTGGGGTACCAGCCATAGGAAAAGGGGGAGATGTCTCCATCTCCCCACAGTGTGATCCCAAACTGGGCCCCTGGAATAGGCTGCCAGCACCAGTTTCCTCCCCATCCAGTTACGCTAGTGGGACCCCTTTTTCCCCATGGAACTCCACCACACAGACTGGCCCAGGACCCCGAACCAATAGCCCCAGACCACAGGGAGTCTGTCCCAAGCTCTGACCGGGTCATGGACCAAAAGAGACCACACAATATGCTGTAAGCCCAGGACCAGGGGTTGCCACGTTTTCCTGGCCCAGGACAAGGGGCTAACCTGTGATTGCATGGCCCAGGCCAAGGGCCTCACCAGTTATTTCTTGGCTTGACTTACTCCTGAGCCCGGACAAGGGGCTACCCTCCTTCACTCCAGAACTTGTCGAACTTCCCAAGCCAGCATTCGACCACGCTGCCACTGGCTTGATACTGAAAAGGAGGAGAAGTGCAACGGATCCTACTCCGTTACTGAAATCATTATCTGGGCGTATGACTGCACAGCCCATAACACAAGGAACTGGGGACATTTTGTCGTACCTGGAGCCCTTATTAGCAGGGCGAACAAATGTTTAAAGCTCTTATTACGGACAGTCGAGGGCTTTAGGGCAGCATGCCTTGCTTAAATGTTGAACTGGGGTGAGACATCTTGATAACACATTCACTGACTACTAGTCGGAGGTTCCTGACTCTGTGTTTAGACTCGTCGACACCGTGTTGAACACAGGGAGTCGGGGACAGTGAGTCAACGTCGGATTGGTCGAATCCCTGAGCCGGAGGTTTAAAGGTCTTCCATAGACCTAACGGAGAAAAATAGGCAGCTCAGGGATTGGTCGAGCAACAGACTTTGTGTTCAAACTGATTGGCCAGGGTTGAAGCGGAATATTCAAATGAGGACGTGCTTCAACCCCTGGCCATTGTCTCTTGAATGTATATTCCCGCCCCTCAAGCCTTGCTGTCTATTGCTTATCCCAGTCAAGCCTTTTGTGTAATAATGCAATCATGTCTGCCTTATTGTGTTGCCCTGAACCATTTGTTGTTGGTAAATATACTGTGGTTCCACTCAATAAAGAGTTAGTCATTTTGCACTAAGAACGAGTCCTGGTGTCTTTATGCTGGTGTGGTTTAAAGTGTCTTCTCTGACGCCCGTGCAAGCAAGGTATCCTGTATCATCAACGGCCTGCTGACAGTTACCGGTGGATCCGGACCAAAGTCGGGACTTTGGGATTCATAGACTGTCAGGTCCTTCGACCGGGTGTAGAGCTATTCACTCTCTGCGACCCATGGTCCAGGCTGCGACCCGACTCTTGCTTCAAGTCCCTTCGACTGTCTCCTGCTCGCCTCAACACTACCAACTTCCTTCGACACTGAGTCGACGACTCTGCTGCCTTCAGCCGACTCCCAACACAGAGTTGACAACACTGCAGATGATCGATCGAGCTGGTTATTGCTCGACCAACAGGAACCACACTGTGTAATCCGCCTTAGAGAAAGAGAGACCCGGAACGACGGCTGAGGATGACCCGGTGACCTTCCAGCTTCCGTTACAATGCAATAAGGCAGTTTGAAATCTCCTTGGAACAACATTCTTTCTGCAATGAAACCAACTGTCAGAATTGTCTATATTGTTCCAGAGCAATTCTGGGGCAAATTAACAGCATTATAAAGCACAAACAAAAGTCCCCTTCAGTAAGAATTGACTTTTTAATGCTTTGAGACTTCTTCGATGGATTACAATTAGAATTAGAGGAATGTTTATATATCCCCTGTGGTGCAGTCTGTTTGCTCCAGAATTACTCCAGTTCTACTGAATACATCAGCTTCAGAATGTGCATAAGTATATTATCTCTCTCTCTCGCTCTCTATGCCTATTTTGAGCTCTCCTCCTCTCTCTTTCACCCTTTCCTCCTGTATCTCCCTCTCCTCCTCTCTTGCTCTTTCCCTCTCTCTCCTCCTCTTTCTCTCTCACTCTATCCCTCCCTCTCCTCCTCTCTCCCTCCCTCTCCTCCTCTCTCTTTCCCTCCTTTCCTCCTCTCTCTTCCCCCCTCTCATCCTCCTTTCTCTTTCTCTCCCTCCCTCTCCTCCTCTCTCTCCTCCCTCTACTCCTCTCTCCCCCTCCCACTCCTCTCTCCCCCTCCCACTCCTCCTCTCTCTCTCTCTCCCTCTCCTCTTTTCTCTATCCCTCCCTCTCCTCCTCTCTCTCTCTCTATCCCTCCCTCTCCTCCTCTATCTCTCTATCCCTCCCTCTCCTCCTCTATCTCTCTATTCCTCCCTCTCCTCTCTCTCTCTCTCTCTCTCAATAAAGCATGTATGTAAAAAAACCGAAGCAATTCTGGGTCAAACCAGCTGTACCATAGTGGACATATACACATTTCCAATGATTTAAAGGGATAGCAATGTTTCATTTTTAATATAAGGAGAAGTCTTCTATATATATTTCTATACCGATCTGTAGCTTTATAAGAATGAATAAGTTTGCTGTTTTACTTTTATCGTATAATTCCTTCACTTACATGAAGCAGTATCCTCTCAGATCTGGAATCTGGTCCCTTGACTGGACAGATCGCAGTGAGGTACAATCTTCCTTCCTTCAGAATAAGGAAAACACTGCCCCCTTCATGAAGGAGGGCAGGTTTTTCCGTATGTTGAAAGAAGATTGTCCCTCATCGTGATCTATGTGGACCGGCTTGCTGAGGCTGTTGGCGTATGTAAAATGAGAACTTCAACCTCTTGAGTGCTAGGGGGGATATCTGATTTAACCCATTTAACCTTTTGAGTGTAAGAGGGTTGAGCAACAAATGACAGAGCAATGTGTTGCATACCTCTCTGGCACCCAAAGAGTTAAACTGATGGAAATGCAGAGAATATTTTATAATTTCCCCTGCGGTGCTGTTGATTTGCTCCAGAATTTATCCAGTTTCTTAGTATATCTGCCTCTGTGCTTCCTTTGTGTACGTATCTTTGTTTTTAGGGGCTGGGGGGATTATTTGGCTTTACCTTATCTGCATATTCCTATTTGTTTTATGCTTTGGTGTAACATTTTTTCCCTCAATAATTTTTCCCCATGTGGTAGCAATTTTCAAGCATTGCTTTTATTCCTTTTAAGGTTTTCTTCCCAGTAGAATCTATGCCAAAACCCATATTGAATAATGCACACATGCTGCTTTCTATTGCTTAAATTTGATACCAGAAAATGGAACACCAGTTATTATAAGGCATAGCTGTTATAACTGCATAATATCGGCCAATTTTATGTAGCATTTCTGTAAGATTTTTGAATCTGACTTAATAACGAAACCCAATCTTAGAACCCAGTAAGATTAACTCCCCCTCCATACTAGGGACCAATGCAATCCAATCTTTTAAATGACTTGCAGAAGTCTATAGCATTAACCCACTGAGTGTCAGAGGGGTACTTGCAATGCGTTGCGTACCCCTCTAGCACTCAAATGGTTAAATCAATTTAACCCCTAGAGTGCCAGGTGGGTACAATGTACGAGTGAGCACAGCTGTACCTGCTGTGCCACGCTCGTACATTTGACAGCTAAAATGCGGTCACTGCTTAAGCCGGTATAACCGGCTGGCAGTGGCCGCATTTCAGCTGAAATGCAGCCTGGCACTCTTGGGAGGACATGAGGATTACTCCTCATGTCCTCCCAGGTATTGATCTCCCAGCCGATCGCGCTGGGAGATCAATATTGCCAAGGGAGAAGCTCTGAGAAACAGAGCTTCTCCCTCCGCCGCCCTCCTACCCCGAACTTCCGGGTAGGAGTGGGCGGGACCGGGGGAAGCCTCCTAACGTCATCGGTGGTAGGACTGAAAGGCAGGAGAGCTTTTGCTCTCCTGCAGTCGCCAAATTGATCTCCCAGCCTATCGGCTGGGAGATCAATAACTGGGGCGACACCAGGAGGGGTCCTGATGTCCCCCACGAGGTCTGAATACATAAAAAAAAAAAAAAACAAAATAAAAAAAAAACAAAACTAACCCTGTGAGTGCCACAGTGGTCCCCAGCACATTGCTTTGCAATGTGCTGGAGACCCTTGTAGCACTCACAGGGTCATTTCTTTGGGGAGTTTTTTTTTTTTTTTGAAAGACCTCATTGGGGGGATCAGGGGGGATCCTGATGCCCCTCAATGAGGTCTATTATTAAAATAAAAAAAAAAAAATTTTTAACCCTGTGTGTGCCACAGGGGGGGTCCAATGCACCCCCCCCTCCTGTGGCACACACAGGGCTTCTATCATTACTTTGTTACTAGAGATTGTTGGGGGGCCATCAGGATTAACCCTGTGTGTGCACTCACAGGGACATTTATTTTGATTCCTTTTTTTTTTTTTTTAAGACCTCATTGGGGGGAATCAAAGGGGTCCTGATACCCACCAATGAGGTCCATAATAAAAAAAAGTAAAGAAAAAAAAATTAACCCTGTGTGTGCCACAAGGGGGGCCAATGCAGCCCCCCTTCTGCGGCGCACACACAGGGCATTTATCATTACTTCGTTATCAGAGATTGTTGGGGGGCCATCATGATTGGTCCTGATGGCCCCCCAACAAGCTCTGATTACCAAGTAATGATAAAAAAAAAAAAAAATTAACCCTCTGAGTGCCACAAGGATCCAATGCATTGCTTTGCAATGCACTGGAGACCCCTGTGGCACTCTCAGGGTCCCTCTGTTTGTGGACATATATATATTTTTTTTTACTAAGACCTCATTGGGGAGGGATCAGGGGGTCCTTATGCCCCTCAATGAGGTATATAATAAAAAAAAAAAATTAAAACACAAATTAACCCTGTGTGTGCCACTAGGAGGGGAGTTCAATGCCGACCCCCTTCCTGTGGCACACACAGGACTTTTTATCAACACTGGTAGTCACAGATCTCCCATACACACTATCAAACACTGCCCCACCATCCTTGCTCCTCTGCTCATACCCACACACACTGCCTAATCCCTCACCCTCCCACATACTTTGTTACACTTGTAGTCACAGGTCCGCACGTACACCGGCTGACGCCCTAGCTTCTTTCATCTGTTAGCCATAAAATCACACATACACTGTTTGCTTTACCATTTCTGTTTCACTGGTAGCTACGCTCCTGTAGCGTAAATTGGTATGTCAACCCACAGCAGTGGGGTACCATTTTTCTTAGGCTGGCAAGAAGTCCTCCTAGGAAATCCCACGCCATTGAACCATTTTACTATCTTTGAAGTGACTGATGTGTAAAACAATTTTTTTTTTTCCTGTAGCACCACATTCTGGAAATAGTTGTGCCAACTAACTTAGGGGTAAAAAGGCAAGTGACCCCTCATTAGATGCGGCAGGTTGTCTTCTTTCCAAAATGGTATGGTTTATCTACCTTTACTTCAATTCTGAAGGTGTTATAGTCATTTTCGTACAGGCAAGTCAGGTTTGAGAAAATGTTAGAAACATCAGAGGTTGTAGTAGGTGTAGTTTTCTACTTCTAGCACCCCCTAAGGTAGTTCAACTCATACCAATGGGGTGTCATTTGACTCCTAAGAGCACAAGCAAACAAATGCAGTTGAAAATTCCATGGTTTTCACAGCGCTCCATACATTTGAAGGGGCAGAAATGTAAAAAAATTCAATTTTTTTCCTATATCGCCTCCTTCTGGAAACATTTATGCACACCAGTATTGGGGTAAGAAGGCAAGTGACCCCTCATTAGATGCGGCAGGTTGTCTTCTTTCCAAAATGGTATGGTTTATCTACCTTTTCTTCAATTCTGAATGTGTTATAGCCATTTTTGTACAGGCAAGTCACATTTGAGAAAATGTTAGAAACATCAGAGGTTGTAGTAGGTGTAGTTTTCTACTTCTAGCACCCCCTAAGGTAGGTCAACTCATATCAATGGGATGTCGTTTGACTCCTAAGAGCACTAGCTAATGAATGCAGTTTAAAATTCCATGGTTTTTACAAAGTTCCATACATTTGAAGGGGCAGAAATGTAAGAAAATGACTTTTTTTTCACTAGCGCCACCTCCTGGAAGCATTTGTGCATACCAGCCTTTGGGTAAGAAGGCACGTGACCCCTCATTAGATGCAGAAGGATGTTTTCTTTCCAAAATGGCATTGTTTCTCTACCTTTTCTGCATATCTATTATGGTTATAACCATTTTAGTGCAAGCAGATAATTTCAAAAACAAAAGTGTCAGGTTTACATACGTGTTCCTAGCACCCACATATTGTATGTTAACCCACACAAATAGGCTACCATTTTTCTCATGTTGGTAGCAGGTACTGAATACAGCAGGAAATGTTATGGTTTTCAAAGATTTTAGTATCTTTGAAGTGGTGGAAATGTAAAAAAACATGTATTTATTCCCATAGCGCCACCTTTTGGAAATATTTGTGCACTTCAGCCCAGGGGGTAGAAAGGCAAGTGACCCCTCAATTGATGCGGGAGAATGTCTACTTTCCAAAATGGTATACCTTTTATACCTTTCCTTCATGTCTCTAACAGTTATGGACATTTTAGTACAAGCCGCCATTTTCGAAGAAGCAAACAGGTAGGTGTAGTGATGTGCTTCTGGCACCCCTAAGGTAGGTCGACTCATTCCAGTGGGGTGCCATTTTTCTCCTAAGAGCACTAGCTAATGAATACAGTTGGAAATGCTATGGTTTTCATAAATTCCAGTACATTTGAAGGGGCAAAAATGTAAGAAAATGCCTTTTTTTTTCATTAGCGCCACCTTCTGGAGGCATTTGTGCACTCCAGGCTTGGGGTAACAAGGCAAGTAACCCATCATTAGATGCGGCAGGGTGTCTTCTTTTCAAAATGGTATGGTTTGTGTACCCTTTCTTCACTTCTGTAGTTGTTATAACCATTTGGGTACAGACAAGTAATGTTTGAGAAAATGTTAGAAACATTTCAGGTTGTAGTAGGTGTCGTTTTGCACTTCTAGCGCCTCCTGAGGTAGTTGAACTCATACCAATGGGGTGTCATTTTTCTCCTAAGAGCGCTAGCTAATGAATACAGTTGCAAATGCCATTGTTTGCACAAATTTCAGTACATTTGAAGGGGCAGAAATGTAAGAAAATGCCTTTTTTTTTCATTAGCGCCACATTCTGGAGGCATTTGTGCACTCCAGGCTTGGGGTAACAAAGCAAGTCACCCATCAATAGATGCGTCAGGGTGTCTTCTTTTCAAAATGGTATGGTTTGTGTACCCTTTCTTTACTTCTGTAGTTATTATAACCATTTGTGTACAGACAAGTAATATTTGAGAAAATGTTAGAAAAATTTGAGGTTGTAGTAGGTGTCGTTTTGCACTTCTAGCGCTCCCTGAGGTAGTTAAACTCATACCAATGGGGTGTCATTTTTCTCCTAAGAGCTCTAGCTAATGAATACAGTTGGGAATGCCATGGATGCACAAATTTCAGTATATTTGAAGGGGCAGAAATGTAAGAAAATGCCTTTTTTTTTCATTAGCGCCACCTTCTGGAGGCATTTGTGCTCTCCAGGCTTGGGGTAACAAGGCAAGTCACCCATCATTAGATGCGGTATGGTGTCTTCTTTTCAAAATGGTATGGTTTGTGTACCCTTTCTTCACTTCTGTAGTTGTTATAACCATTTGTGTACAGACAAGTAACGTTTGAGAAAATGTTAGAAAAATTTGAGGTTGTAGTAGGTGTCGTTTTGCACTTCTAGCGCCCCCTGAGGTAGTTAAACTCATACCAATGGGGTGTCATTTTTCTCCTAAGAGCGCTAGCTAATGAATACAGTTGGAAATGCCATGGTTTTCACAAATTTCAGTACATTTGAAGGGGCAGAAATGTAAGAAAATGCCTTTTTTTTCATTAGCGCCATCTTCTGGAGGCATTTGTGCACACCAGGCTTGGGGTAAGAAGGCAAGTTACCCCTCATTAGATGCGGCAGGTTGTCTACTTTTCAGAAATATATAGTTTTATATAGTTATTCCACTGTTTTAGGGTAGTTCTACCACAAAAACCCTAGAATGCGCATATTAGTTTATAAAGTTGAAAATGTCATTTTGCGCTGCTGGTGATTAGGGCTCTGCACCAGCCATGGATGTAGGTAAAACTATACAATTTGGTATTTTTTTACTCGGGGGACTTGGGGCTTTTTCAAATAATTGAAAGTTTTTCAATCAAGGTAAATGTTTTTGATACATATTATTTGATTTTAGGAAAATTAGTAAATTTTCACTTTTTTTGTCATTATGACATCATAGCTTTTTGCACGATGTAAAATTCTCTTCATGTAAGGTACCACGAGAAAGCTCAATTCGTTCTGAAAAAAACAATATATAGTTTTCCATATTTAACTAAAAGTCCCCAGAGGAAATCAAGCATAAACAGAAGGATAGCAAAAATGCTGAAAAAGTGTCTGGCCTGCAGGTTACAGGAAATGGCACAAGCCTCTGGCACTGAAGGGGTTAAATTGTCCTCTCTAAGATAAGTTTAGTTTACTGTAAAGAGAAGTAAAAACTGCCTATATTGTATACGAGCCACTTATTTGTAATATAAATAGTTTTAAAACAATTTTAACCCCTTAACAACCCTTGACGCACCAGGACCATCACAACGGTCCCAGCACTTAAAGGGATAGTAATGTTCACAAAAACAGCAACTCCAATTAATCATCATAGTATTTGGGCCATGTAGAGTGTTATTTCAATACTGTCCGAGTTGTAGTTCAAGAGTAATTGAATGATAAAATATCCCCCTCCCACCCCTTTTACCTAGTGTAAGCTGCCACCCCACAGATGTGGAATCTGGTCTTGAGACCAGTGAAAACTCTGCCCCCCCCCCCCGCCGACAGGTTTTTCCCTTATGCACACTGAAGATTGTCCTTCTGGGGTTAAGCATTTTCACTATAGGGGATGAATAGGGATTTTAATGCTTTGAGTGCTAGAGATGTCTCCAATGCATTGCAACACAATGCACTGCACCCATATCCGGGAAATCTCACGTTTGACCCTGAGACTCAGAGTTTTGAATTCTCATGGTGAAGGGCCAAATTTTCAGGGTGAGAGTCCTGTGTGTTCTACTATATGATTTACACCAATTAACAGCTTATGTAATGTCCAAATTAGTGACATTTCTAACAGAAAGGAAGAGGGAGAAGTCCCCAGGCATGGTTAGAGACCTCTAGCATTCAAGGGGTTAAATTCCCCATTCAAACCAATGAGAATTTTAGGAATGTTTAGTTCTTCCCTATAGTGTAGATGGTTTGCCCCAGAACTCTTTCAATTTTCTTTTCAACATATAGCGTAAGTGCACGCGTACTCCTAGGGTTGCCACCCGACGGTATTTAACCGGCACAGGTGGTAATTAGGTCACTGGAGTCGTTGCCGGTATAACTACTATTCCCCCAATTGAAAAGCTGGTATTTGTGTGTGTTCAGGGATGGGAGTAAGTGAGGTGACTGATCACATGTTATACCTACTAAACATGATGTGAGCTCTAGCCTCTACAACTGCTGGACAGCAACCACAGGTTTCCTAAAGTCAAGATGTCCTTATACTACATACATTGTAGCAAAGCGCTGAGACATATGAAGCAGAAGTACCAGATATTGTGATGTCACTAAAGTGGGCGGCAGTCTAGAGGAGGGTCTCACCTAATAGGAAGCGTGTTCTTTCAGAGGTCTGGTTCCTTGAGGAGGTGGCAGGTATCTTAACAGAGTTGTCTGCTGGAACCTCCCCTTTCATAGTTTACATGACCTCTCAAATATGGCCGGGAGCTGCAAGACCTTCAGTGTGGCCAGCGGGGAGATCATCCAGCTGAATGTTGTCGGTACCATGTACAGTAGGTGAGGAGGGCCTGTATCACCTTACTCCTATAGGAAACCATTCATTATCATATCTGGTCCAGAAGTGTATCGTTATAAAGGCCCACAGTCAGGGGTTGTATGCTTTTTAATTATACCTAAAATACAGCAGCGCTATAACATCGTTACCTGGTGGGTTACCCTGTCCTGCAAGTGTGGTTATCCTATCCTGCTACACTGGATGTCTACTTCTGTCACTCTGGCTATCCTTGTGTCACAGAGTGACTATGGAATAATGATACTGACAAGCACAGATACAGTAAAATCAATATCTTGATTAAAATAAGAAAGGAAACGATACAGAAAGCACTTCCCCAACCCTCACTAGCCAGGCATGGAGACAGCACATGTGAAGGGAGGCTAATCCCAATCTGACTACAGAATGTAATGGTAGCAAGGATAGCAGTAACTACTAGTACAGGTGAAGCGGAAATGCCCAAGCAATATGAGAGTAACTCCCCTAGAATGCTAGGGTAAACCTACAGGCAATGGCGACTAGAGGTACCCCAGAACTCTAGGGTAGTGAAGGCAATGGTGACTCAAATCCCCAGAACGCTAGGGAATACCCAAAGGCACTATCCGTTGGTAACAAGCAGAATAGGAAAGCCAGAGCCAATCTCCGGCGCAGCGGGAGTATACTGAACACAGCTTGTACCAGCTAGAGCACGGTCTAGTGAGAGAGCAGAGTGAGTCAAGCCAAGGATTGGAAATGATCGGATAGTCAGCCGGAGCCAGAGTCAACACAGAGTAGTTAGTTAGGCAAGCCAAGGTCAGTACCGTTTTGGGTCGTCAGCCGGAGGTGAGGTCAGCACAGTACGGGTAGTCAGATGGAGTCAAGGGTCAGACCAGAGCGGATAGACAGATAGAGCCATGGGTCAGACCGGAGCGGATAGTTTGACGGAGCCAAGGGTCAGACTGGAGCGAATAGTCAGACAGAGCCAAGGGACAGACCGGAGCAGAATGCAGGGTCTGTATGTGCTATATGGGTATAGGGCAGCTGATGTTATAGGGGAGCTCAAAGAGAAATAGGTGCAGTGTTGGGGCTGTATGAGTCCTACATGATTATTGTATAGTTTGATAGATGTTATATGGGTCTGTGTGGTTGGTGTGTACTGTACAAATAAGTGACTGTGTGTATGCAGTTGTGTTTTGTGTAGTTGTTATCTATTTACATCTGTACAGAGTTATGTGAGGTCACAAAACCTTACTGGGAGCCAAGGGTAGGTTCCCAATGTGACACTTAGTCTGTCTTATACATTTTTGGGCTGGTCCTAGAGGCAAACCAAATTTTTCAAGCTGTGATCTAACAAAAGATGACTATAGTAGTTACCTGTCTGTGGTTCAACCACTGAGTAGTCCAGCACCTCCACTTGAATGGAGTTGTTTATAATGTGGCTAAGTAGTATCTCCCCCCCACACACACACACCCCGTTTAAATCGGTGTGTGAGTATGTATACAGTGTACAAGGAAAAATGAATTTTATTATAGAAAATAAATGAATAGGGTATTATATATATATATATATATATATATATATATATATATATATATATGTGTGTATTATCAGCTGTAAAGGACATTTCCAATATAGTCATTGTAATCCCATGTGGAAGACCTGGGACTGGTTTAATTTCTTCATAGCTTTTTTGTCTCCATTGTCCCCAATTTTCTACTCTGATCATGTTTGCTGTTCTTTATGTGATCAGATAGTCTGGTTCCTCTATGTCTTCCTAGCCTACCATGAACAGATGTTTACTAGGTCTCCAGAAACCAAAATGGAACTGTGGATTGGAATTTAGCAGATGAATGGTGGGATTCCAGACACTGCCACTAAAATGAGAAGAAACACTAACATGAAGCCTTGTTAGGTATGTTAGAAAGACTGAGATAATAACATATCTTTTACACATATAAATTAGGCAGGTACCCAGCAATTAAACTGTATTCCCATGTACTGTCAATTTAAACATATTTATAGTGTTCAAGCTTTTTATGGAATGGAAAAAAGAGGTATATGCTGGGATAATCATGTCAATACGACTAAAAATCCCTCTATTGAAAAGGATTTGTATTTAACAATGAACTAAGTCAAACAGTTTTTGTGGTGGTGGTGGTGGGGGGGGGTTATCCATCTGTGAGTGTCTATTTTATTTCTAGACCTTAAGAAGTAATGAATAAGTATGGTTCAAACCACTGTTTGGGCTACTACTGCTTCAGGATATCCACAGTGCTTTATGAGAACTGAGCTTCTGGCACCCGGTACCTGTAACAAGGAGCCTGAAGTTCAATTTTGTAAGGTCATGCAAAATTGAGTGGTTCTGCCCTTTTTGTGGCTCCTCCCTTTTATGGCTCCTCCCCTTTGTGGCTCCGGCCTCGCCAATCCACAACTATGGCCGGTATTTTTTTGAGGAAAAGGTGGCAACCCTACGTACTCCATATTAGTCGTGGGCAGACACTTATACTGGTTATGAAAGCTCTATCCAACCCATGTTGGAGATTCAGGTCATGGGAAAGTTCAGTCTTCTCATACCTGGGAAGTCTCACAATGGCATTTACATATTTCAGTTCATATGTAGATTGTTATTCATAAAGGGTGAACACAGCAGCATATATGACACTTTGCTCTTTGTCTGCATTCAGTTTGTGCTTTGTCTGCAGTACTTCCTTTCCTTCAGTAAAAAAGCAAGGAAATTAAATAGTGGCACAGGCCTCCTAACAGGAGAGGTACATGTCATGGCAAGGGGTTAAGGAAGCTGGTCTGGTTGGGGAGAGGAGAGGAGTTTTAGTGGGTAGTATCCTCAACAAACCAGATGGTTAAGACATTATCAGTCTGGAAGCATCAAGGAATTATGCCTCCCTCCCCCTTTTTACATTCCTTTTCCTTTTCAAGTTTGAATTGTTGGGTGGATTGTCCTTTCTGTGTTTGTAAGGGGATGGGTAAATTCATATTTTGGGTACAAATATTTATTCTGTAGGGAGAGATCTCTAAGGAAGTGTGCCCTTGTACCTAGGTTGCTGGTGTTTACTTATCCCAGTGGTTCTCAATCTTTTTTTGCTCTGGACACCCCTAACACATAATCTAGAACATTCTGGGCACCCAAAACATATTTAATGTACTTTATCAAGGGCATCATGAAGGGTTCAATACATAAATAAAGTTATTATTAGGTATTATAATCATAATAACAAAACTAAACATACTGTGCAGAACAACTTCTATAAATCTTTTCTTTTTTTAAAGTCCATTTTTGTTAGTCTTTATAGAAAACACAGGGCACCCTAAGTCGATGTCCATGGCACACCAAAGTGCCACGGCACCCTGGTTGAGAATCACTGACTAATCAACTGGATACAGGTGGGCTGATCCATTGGGGCACTTTTCTTATAACTGTTTAAGGAGATAATAAATTATAACACTGAGCATGTGCCAGATTGCTTGGCCATGCTTGGTTTTGCATGTTGAATAAGCTGTATTATTCTGCAAGGATTTCAGTTTTATAACATTTTTATTTATCAATAAAAACTATTGTTTGCTCTCCTCCATTAATGTGTGGTATTTTATTATAACCCTATACCTATGGCATGTTGCCATAACCACAATATAAGCACATTTCACATTCAGAGAATGTGTATGCTTATGCTCGCACTATAGATTTATATGGAATCTGCCATATATCTGCATATTTGTTAACCGTCCCTATTCTGGAGGCACAGTCCTGATTTTAGACCCGTATCTTGTAGGGTTGCCACCCAGCCGGTATTTTACCGTCAGGCCGGTAAAAAATTGGCTTCTGTCCAATGTTAAGTCTATGGAGAGAATGCCATGGCCGGTATTTTTCTTAAGAAAAGGTAGCAACCCTAGTATCTTGACATAAAATGTCCCAATGGCTGTTCCTATGACTGGAGTGTTAAAGGCCTGTGCAGAACCCTGGGCAGAAATAAGGAGGAGTGATGCTCCCATTCTCCTTAATGCCTACCAGATAGATGTACATCTGACCCTGTCCCTGGTTTATTTTAATTATTAGTGTACCAAAGTGGCATAAGTGGCTGTAAGTGTAACATATGGCTTTACCTAGTTAGGAGCCCTCACACAGTAGTAAGGTATATTTACCTATCTGTCTATTTCTCTGTCTAGCTCTCTATCTATCAATATACCTGACTGACTCATGAGGAACACTAGCATTCATGACTGTAAACTAAAATAGCAGTGAGAGATCAAAATCAAGTAAAATATGGCTATAACTGGCTCCTGTTTGAAGGAGACCAGCCTACCTAAGCTGGTCTATTTAAAAAATGAGAACTACTTTTTCCTAGGGTAATGTTCCCATTTAAGAAACTTAAAAACGTCCTAGATTTTCTACTAGGCATTTGTGTAAAATAAATACTTTCAGGAGAAAAAAATGTTTTGATGGAGCAGTGAAGCACTTTATGATAGTGTCTGTTAATGCTTAGTTTCTGGGCTGGACTAAAATGACTACCCGCTGTGGTATGAATGAATCTGGACAAAGACCACATACTGTCTGGCAGTACAGTAGCAGTGATTTTGTATTGATACAGAAGCTGATTGCCATACTGAACTTCATAGTAACTTCATTGTGCTTAGGCAGTGAATTGCACACCCATCTGGTTCTTACAGGGTTAAGATAAGATGGACTTGAGACAGGTCCACTCCGCTATAAACCCCTGTGGTTTATTTTTCACTTTACACTCTTTTGTAGCAGTTTGTCGAGAAACATGCATCACGCGTCATCTCACAGTCTTTCACTGCGCAATACATAAACATAACGTTTCTATGTTTGGTGAATTGTAATCCCTTCATTTACAAGTAGGTGTTTCTAAGAGGAATTATCACTAATCTTGCAAAATGTGTCTTTTTGAAAAGCAGAAAATGGAATCTGTAAATGGCAATGCTGCCTTTAAAAAATAGCATAAGATATCTTAAAGTAATAGCTCAAGAAATGAACATTAAAGAAAAGTACATATCTGGAATAAGTTAAAGGGAACTAGAAACATCTGTTAAAACAAAGTAAATTTGCCATTTTCCTTTTAAACAGCGCTAAAAGAAAGTGGAGGAAAGAAAAAAAAAAGAGAACAGAAATAGAATCTAGCACTGAAGTCTAGTTTGGACACTGCACGCAAAGCAAACGTTTACAACATGTCAGCTTATTAACATACTAGTGTAAAAGCCGTATACACAGGCCAAGGTCCAGGTGATGTTAACCCTCTGAGTGACAGAGGGGTACGCAACGCATTGCTCTGCAATGCGTTGCGTACCTCTGGCACTCAAAGGGTTAAGAGGCCGTTCCTGCTCTGTGTCCTGCCGCCAACGCAGTCATGCACTGTAGAGACTGCCAGAAAGCACAGAATGCTCCCAGAACAGAACTCCCAGCATTCTGTGCATTCAGCCAGTCTCTACTGCGCATGACGGCTTCTGACAAACATCCTAACGAATTATTATATAGGATAGTCTCCACCAGGCTTTTGGTCTTGCACAGAAAAAAACACAAGGGGCAATTCTGAAGCAAACCTGAACATAGGGGAAAGAACATTTTTTTTTCCATTAAGTACATTTTTTTTTCTTCAATCCCTTTTAACTCTTGCCATAAGGGTGTTCAACTAATTTCTTTGCACACAAAGGGTTAATGAAAGAGAGCGCTGCATTCCATAATTTATATTGGTGCAATTCTGGGGCAAACCAACTGCACCGAAAGCAGATAAATTAATGTTCTCTTTGATTTAACCTGTTGAGTGACTGAGGAGTGTCCAGCTCATTGCAGGACAATGCTTTGGACATGCCTCTGGCACTCAAAATGTTAAATGGGTCTATTAACCACTACAGAGATAAAGAGATCTTGAATGCATCACAAAACAAAGGGTGAGATTCACTAAGCGATGATAAAGAGGTGATAAAGTGGAGTTGACTTCTCCAGTGATATCACTTCTCCAATTCCTATGTTATTCTGTGGAGCCTATGCACTAAGATTTCTCCATAGGAACTGGAGAAGTGATAAACTGGAGAAGTCAACTCCACTTTATCAGCGCTTAGTGAATCAGTCTAGCATTCAACAAGTAAAACTACCCATGCTATTAAAGATAATTTGGGAAATGTTAACCCTTTGAGTGCCAGAAGGGTACACAACACAATGCATTGCATACCCCTCTGGCACTCAAAGGGTTAATTTCAACCTTTTTCAACCAGAATGTGATAAATGGGAGATAAACTCTCCAGTCTGATGCACTCTCCCATTCCTATATTATTCAATGGAGCCTATATACCAAGATTTCTTAAAGGAGAAGTACACTTACAGCTGAATAAACAAGGGTACCCCAGCTGCAGTCAGCTGTTTCATTCAAATGTTATAACAGTTCAAATTATCAGCAAGTGAGAGACATTGTGATTACTCCCTGGACGTACAAACCACCAGCTTGAGTCAGCAGTTTCTATCACAGTCTATGGAGAATTGGCTGTCAGTGGCTCACCTCTCATAGACTACAACTAGTAATTAATTGAAAATGAACCAATAGAGGGCAATGTTAATATTAAGAAAACATAATATTAAATTGTAAAAACCCAGCAGTGGGAGTACCCTTGTTTTACTCAGCAGTAACGCTGTACAATATGTGCTTTATTCATTAAAAAAGATTAATACATAAACTCCATAGAATAACATAAGAAAAGGCAATTTTATTTAATGTAGAGTTTATTTCACCTTTGTGAAACCGTTATTACACCTTAGGGCATAACACCTATGGAATAATTCTGGCACAAACCAACTGCACTATATAGGGACCAATGAAATTTGCTTTGCAATGCGTTTGTGCCCTATCTAATATTTAACATGTTAAAAGCCCCATTTAAATCAATGGAACATTTGTAAATGCTTGTTTTCCCAAGTGACATAGTTGGTTTGCTCAGAAACTATTCCTGTTCATCTTAATACATTGGCCTCAATGACCTCTGGAAACACAGGTTAATGTACAGATCCACAGAGGTGCTGAAATCAGCCTGGAAATTGTAGGAATATAGCACCAAAACTCTCAGTGGGAGTAAGTCTGAGTTTATTCAAGATGTTAAATGGTACCTCTAGGTACATGGTACTTGGTGATAAACGACTTACTGTTCCACTTCATTGAAGCAACTGCCCAGCTCTTCCAGATGTTCTGTCCATCAGGAGATAACTCACCCCGTGAATAGGGCAATAAAGATTGCTGGAGAACTATTACATTCATACCAGAAGCTCCTGCATAAAGGGTAACATTCTGGCCATAAATTAGAGTAGCACTTTATAAATTGTAAACATAGAAGAATGGATGTTCTCCTGTATAAAGTAAATGGTACATAAAAAAACAAAGACAGTTTACCAGATTTGATACAAGAGGGTAGGTTTTGTTGGAAGGAAAACAGATAATTTTGCTGTGTCATGTAGCAGTTTCTTTTTGAAACAACAGTGCTTTATTGCATCGTGAAACAGTTAAATTATCTGGTGCGGTTTATTAACAAAGGGGATACAGCACTGGTTTCTTATTTACTCGCTGCAACTTTATAAACCCTTTGAAAGCCAGTGACGTATTCAATGCACACAATGTGTTGAATACCTCTCTGGCACTCAAAGGGTTAAGAAAAAAATGTTTTAAAATAATCTATGTCTTCAAATATATTAACCCCTTAACTACGACAGTTAGCTTTTTTTTTTTTTTTTTTGCTAAATGGATTCAGGGGTCCCTGAGAGGCGTGCAGCTGCGTGGGGACCCCTGAATTCCATGACGTGACGTGCCAGGATCATCATAGGTCCTTAACACAAGTTTACTCATTACAGTCCTGGCACGTCATGGGTTCTAAAAGGGGTTAAGACTGATGTAGTAAGCAGAACTGCATCAGTTCTAGGATGAATCATTGCTTTAAATGGGACCTTTGGGACCTTTACCCACTGAATGCTATGGAGGCCTCCAGTGGATTGCTTTACAAGGATCTGGAGACTTATCGTTCAACAGGTGAAAAACTTCATTTACATGTGAAAATATACACAGACACATTTACCCACACACACATGCTTACATAGGCGCACACACACACACACACACACATATACATACACACAAATGCACCCATAAACACACACCCATATACAAGTACATATATATGCTCACATACACACAATCACATACACATGCTCAAATATACACACACACACACTCACACACACAATCATGCAAGCATACACACACCTATCTTCCAATTTGAAAACTATTGAGGCTGATGTACTAAGGGGATCTAGAGCAATTCCAGGGTAATTCAGCTGCATTATATGTACAACATATATCATCATCAGCCATTGTTGATCCACTGCATAATGAAGGCCTCCTCAGCAAGCCTCAATCAGCTTCAATTCTATGCCTTTTGTTGCCTGAGTCCACCATCATCAACTGGTTTTATTTATTTATCAAAAAGCAGGAAATATTTTAATCCGTTGATACTTATTGTTCAGGAATACATTAACACTGAGACAAATCAATTTTGTTAAATTGTTATGTGACATTGCCATTTACCATAAAATCTTGGGTATAATACGCACAATTTTACCCCACTTCACCTTGTGTGAAGTGGGGGGTGCGTATTATGCCTGAGAGTTTTTTATTTAAAAAAAATAAGCCTGCCAGAACCCTTCCCTCCCTCGCTTGGTGCTATCCAATGCTAAAATACCACTTTCTTCAAAAGTCAAGTCCTCACATTTTAAAGATTATCAGGCAACATATAAACAATGTCAATCTTCTCCTGTGGGTGGCATGCTTCCATTCACCGCCTGCTTCCTTCAATTGGCTTTCAGGACCTACCAGCTCCAGCCAATGGTAATGCCCTATGAGGATCTGAAGGTCCTCACAGCGCAGTACCATAGCCGGAAGGAAGCGGGTGGTGAATGGAAGCATGCCGCCCACAGGGGACGATTGATATCGTTTATATCTTGTCTGAAAATCTTGAAAATGGGGGGACTTGACTTTTAAAGAAATTAAGTGCTATTTTACCATCGGATAGCACTGGGGGAAGTAGGGAAGGGTTCTGGCAGGCTTAATTATTTTTTTCGTAAGAGGGAAAAACAAGAGTGCCTATGTATAAAACGCACCCTTGTCTTCCCCTAAAATCTTGGGTATAATATACACCTGCGTATTATACACAGGTGCGTATTATACCTGAGATTTTACGGTATTTGAATATCCTCTTCACACACCATTTATACATTTTCAAAACATTAATGTGAGGAGACTGTGCATGAGAAGCTAACCCTAAGTGTGTAAAACTTACAATTAAATATGGTGCAGGAAATATTCAGGTATGGGGATGATTTGCCTATTCTGGAGTACTTGACTTCACAAGATCAATTACAATTTGACCAAATAAAGGTACCACTCTATTCTGCAGTGGCAGCCCTTCTGGCTTAAAGGGATAGTAATACTTAATTATTACTAATCCCTATATTAAAGTTATATTAAAAATAAATGTATTGCCCCCAGTATCATCTCTCAGACCTTTATGCTTTGAGAGATAATCGCTCCTAAAGTTGCCTTCTCCCTCCCCCTTCCCGGAACACAGCATTGTAGCTGACTGAAGTTAAATCCAGTCTTACGATCATCAGGCAGCTCTGCAGCAGAGCCGCGATCGCGTTAATAAAAAAAAAAATCTTTCACTAAAACGGTCTTCTAAGTGTTCTTGCAAAACAAGCACATGTAGAAGACCATTTCAGTGAAAGATTTCTTTTTTATTAACGTGATATTGGCTGTGCTGCAGAGCCGCCTGACGGTCGTATGACAGGCTTCCCTGCAGTCAGCTAGAACGCTGACTACGGGGAAGGGGGAGGGAGAGGGCAACTTTAGGAGTGATTATCTCTCAAACCATAAAGGTTTGAGAGATGACACTGGGGGCAATACATTTACTTTTAATATGACTTTAATATAGGGATTAGTAATAATTAAGTATTATGATCCCTTTAAAGTTGTGTAGAAGAGGATTCATTTTCCAGCAGGAGAATGATCCTAAACACACATTGAAGCTGTGCCAGTTCAAGGGAGAGCAAGGAGTGCTAATTTACATGGCTTTCCCAGTGAAACACACTGTGACAGTTCTAGACACTCTCTGGGATGCTCTAAAGGAGTGCTGGGATAATGTGGACTGTAAAACTCTGCACAAACTTGTAGAATCAATACCAGACAGAGTTAAAGCAGTCATTAAGACAAGTGGTAGTCATACCAAATATTGAGCATTTCTAATTTCCAGTTTGTACTAACAAACATTTTTTTTATTATTATTAGTGAATATTATGTATTTTTGTTTGAAAAGTACTGTATATTTTGTCAAACAAATTCGTTTTTCAGAAATGCTAAAATAAAAACAAATTGAGAGAAATAAAACTCCAGATTCCCAATATGGAGACCTCGGTATCATTCAAGAGTTTAAAAGAATTCAATTAATTTGGGAGTTTAGATATGTTTTTTTTTTTTCCTATGGTGCTGTTGATTTGCTCCAGAATTGCTCCAGTTTTCTTCGTGTATCAACCTGATTGAGTGAAAAAAACATGAAGAATACTACAAAAATTGGTGAGCATGGGGCAAAAACATCACTAATCACTTAAAGGGATAGTAATACTTCATTTTATCTTTATTTCATTTTGTAGGCATTAAAAAAACATGAAGAACGATATTAGCCCTATCTCTCAAACCTTTATGGTTTATGAGATATTCACAAGCAAAGTTTCCCCTCCCGCCCCTTTTACCTAGTGTAAGCCATCTCTTCTCAGATGTGGAATGCAGTCCATAGACCAGACAGATAACAGCAGGGCACAAGCTTCTCCCTGTGAGAACAATGAAAGCCCTGCCCCCCTTGACAAGTTTTTCAGGTTTTTCCCTTATCTTAATTGAAGATTGTACCTTTCTGCAATCTACCTGGGCACCTCCCTTCTGCTCTGGATGAGCAGTGTTACATCAGTAAAAGGGGCGGGAGGGGGATACTTTGTCATTGAATTACTCTTGAACTACAACTCTGACAGAATTGAAATAACACTCTTCAAAGTCCAAATACTATGATGATTAATTAGAGCTGCTTTTATTATGAAACATTACTATCCCTTTAAGATTACATAGTCAGGGGTGCCCAACGTATGTATATCTTTATTTATATGGCGCCACACAGTGTACACAGCGCCTTACAATAGTAGTATGTTCCAATAAATATAATGGGATAAAATAAGTGGCACAGTCATAGAAATAATAGAAGAGAGGTCACTGCCCCAAGGAGCTTACAGTCGAAATGGGTAATAGGAGACTGACAACATGGTATTAGGGTGTTGTGCTGTGAGTTCAAGTGCTGATAACACTCTACCAGGAGTGCAACAAAGTGCATACTGGCAGACCACGAGAAAAGTTATACTGAGTTTTCTAACCTCTTTCAACACTGAATGAGTTAATATGTCCACAATCTTGTCATTTAAAGGGGATCTCTCACCTATATTTATGTAGCCTTAATCTGAATCCTCCCATGGCGTGAATCTTTGTTCCTGTATCTTTTTTTTAATATAGTGCTATATTATCCGGGATATTAGCTTTTAAATTGAAACCCATGACCTCAGTTATGTACAGGATGCGGGTACAGCTCCGTGTCGCAGCCTGTCAATCTTTGTCTTTTCCGCTGTCCAAGACTTGCCATCTTCCCTCCTCCGATGATGGAGGATTGTGGCATGTGACCTGGTGTACTCTCTTGCTGATGTTGTCCAGGTCATTGTATAGGCTTTGACCAAGAGCATGAATAGACATTGACTGGGCGTGTTCATGCACTCAGTCATTTATAAAAAGAGGAAGTCCACTTGCCTCTGCTTAGTTTGGCAAGTTTACTGCCGTTTTTTAAAAATGACTGAGCGAATGAACGTGCTCAGTCAGTGCCTATACAATGACCTGGACGTGCATTAGCCACAGAACATGTCACAAACCTTCGTCATTGGAGGAGGAGGGAAGAATGCAAGTCTTGGGGAGGGGAACAGACAAAGATTGATAAGCTGTGAGACAGAGCTGTACCCGCAGCCGGTAGATAATTGACTTCACGGGCTTCACTTTAACCCCTTATGGACCCATGATGGTCCTGAACCGTCATGGAATTTAGGGCTCCTTGCGCGGCTGCACGCCGTTCAGGGAGTCTGGAATCGGATTGCACAAAAAAAAAAAAAAAAAGCTTTGTGGTCCTTAAGGGACCTCAAAGTGCGTGCGTGGCCGGTCCTTAAGGGGTTAAAAGCAAATAACTGTATATAATTTTAATATTTTATATGTGTGTATATTTATATGTGTATGTATGTATATAATGTTTTCCCAATTCATTTAAATATGTAACCCTTTACTGAAAACTATCCAGGACATCTGTGAAAACAAGAGAAATCTCAATGTATTCTTCCTGGTAAAACATTTTCTAAACAAAAAAATCTCCAATAATACAGCACTATATCCCAAAAAAATACAGGATTAAAGATTCACACCATGGGAGGATTCAGATTAAGGCTACTTTAATATAGGTGAAAGAGCCCCTTAATGGACAACTAAATCTCCCCATGGCTTTTAACCTCTTGAATACTAGAGAGATCTCCAGTACATTCAAGGGATAAAAAGCCACATTTACATCAAGAGGAAATTTGGAAAAATGCTTTTATTCCCTATGGCTCCACTTAATAGATTTTTGACAAGGAGTGGGGTGTGGGGGAAAAAGGAAAATGGGTAGGTAGCACCAAGGAATACAATCTGCAGTCAATTTAACATGTCATAAAATATAAAGAAGGGTAGTTTTATCTTCTTTGACATTTAGCATTAAAGCAGGTGAGAGGAAGAGAGATTGAGGTGAGGGTTACAGAATGAGACAAGACAGAAAGAAACCTAATTGGAGGAAAATTAGAGGGGAAAGATAAGAAAAGGAAGTAATAGCAGGGAGAAGCACAGGATCCAAATGGGGACAATAATAATGCATGTCATGAAATGAATCTTGTAGGGGTACACAGCACATAGACATAACATCTTAAAATAAAGATTCCACAATAACAATGCAGACCACAGTAGGGTGATCACATGTTCTGTACAGTCCTGGATTTTATGTGTGTGTGTCCCTTGTTCCTGGCAGCCCCCTTCTGGGACAATATAAAGTCGTGGAATGAAGACTTCATAGCATAGAGTTCTGTACACTAGAAGGAGAACTGTCCATTGTCTGGTGTGACAGGAAGTGATGCCTCTGCTGGGCTACAACATAATGGCCTCCAGACAGAGTTCAAAACACTAGAGAGCTAACCGAGCCTTGATCCGGGCATCAATCAGGAGTTACATTGTAATTTTTTTGTAGTGAAGTTCATTTAAGGCTTTGGGCTTGATATATATTTTCTTGCAGCCCACCACAGAGACCACTTTCTGGCACAGCAATTAACGGGCAGTTCTCCCTCTAGTGTTTAGAACTCTGTGGTGCGCTCTTCTCTCTGCAGTGTCCCTGAATGGCAGAATTGAAATGTGGTCACCCTAGACCTCAGTAGAGAGGAGTTCTTCGTCCAGAAGTGCAAGGTATGAATGACTGCATAAGTTAAGTTACCACATGATTTATCTCACCAATAAGAAGTATCACATTATTAGTTTTATAAACCAGGAATTAGAGAGGAGACATATGGAGGAGGAGAGTGAGAGGGGAAAGATCAGCTTTGTAAACAAACCAGGCATTCCATAAAGTGTCATATTTATTGAACTTATCTAGCACTAATGTGGTCCATTTCTCCATTTCCATATTATTATCTGGAATATAGTTTGTGAAGGTCCACTTACGAGGGTCCATCTTTTTACCAATAACTAAATTCAGTCTAGCTGCCATAAGGATATGTGTTATGAGGAATTGAGTATTTATGAGAAGGGAGTTAAGACCAATGAAAAGTAGGGAATGTCTGTGCTTTTTGAAATTTGAAAACTGGTGATTGACTGGATGAAGTCAAAACATTGTGTCCAATAACATTTATGTTTGTAGGTACCTGGGCTATTGCAATTCCTCCCACACATATTAGCGTTTCTGGGATTGATCAGTGAAGGGACACTAGGAGTATAGTACCATTTAAATTGTAATTTGGCAGCAGCCTCTTTGTGATTGGCTGAGCTAAATGCTGACAACACATGGTTCCAGTCTCAGTCTGATAAGTATTGCCCATTTCTCTCTCTCACTTAAGAACATACAGAGTTTTAACAAATTTGGTGTAATCTGTAAGCAACCTATAAATAAAGGAGAAAGTATGAACTGGTCTTTTAAAACCTGTGCCTCTAATTCCTATACAAAGGGGTCAAAAAGGTCAAAGGGTTAGGCGCATAATGATTTTTTCCCTTAGTAAGATGGATGATCTTTAAATATTTAAGCCTGGGGAGAGCATAACATTCCTGTACCTCATCAAATGACATGAGGAAGCCATTATGGTATAGAATGAGTAGTCTAATTATAGAATTACTTGGTTTTTAAAATTTTTTTACGATATTGCTTATTATCTTTTGGTTCAATTTTACTCTATACACAGACCAATATGTTGTGTAACATGTTTGAATGTGAGGGACCATTCACATGCACCAGTAAGGTAGTAGATCATGTTAGGATGACTATGAAAAAAGTAGAACTCATGTCACTAAAATCCGGGCACCCCAGACTGTATCTTTAGTTTAGGAGGAACGGCATGTTTCTGTGTTTAATTCTTTTACATTTTTTTGTAAGGGTATTTCCCTGTAATTATGTAATTATAAAAACAACTCAGGAACCATAAGGTCCATAACAACAATATCACTATTTAATGGAGAGCTCACACCTCCTATCAATAAGCCCCCATTTACATTAAAATAGTGAAAAAAAGACTAATGGCCTCTATGAATTATTCCTTTGCACCTTGATTAAAGAGATTAAAATTTTGATCAGTCCATTGACATGACAGTTTCTAGTAGGACCACAGGACCTCAGTCCCTGTTCACTGCAGATGCTCATTTTGACCTTTTAAGGACCAGAGGAGTATACAACGTATTTGCTTTGCGCATCTCTCTGGTCATTAAGTAGGAAGAAAAGACATTTTTTTCTGCAGAATTTTCATGGAAAACATGCACTTTTCCACATTTTACCTAGAAATTCTTGTACACAGAAAACCCATAACATTTCTACAGTTTCATCAACCCCAATGCATTTCTCAGAAGATCTTTGTGTTTTCCACCTATCCCTTCTATGGCACTAGAATTTCCACCACCATATTGTTGTGGTTCTATGGCCAGCACTGTAGTGGGGCAAGGCTTGGGATCAGTACATGGGGTTATATGGCTGCCAGTGGAACAAGACTGGAGGGTCAGTATGTGTGGTTCTATGGCTACCATGGGACAAGGCTGGGGGGGATCAGTATGTGTGGTTCTTTGGCTACCATTGGACAAGGCTGAGTTCTACAGCCTCCAGTATAATTGGAAAAGGCGGGGGGTCAGTATGTGTGGTTCTATGGCTACCAGTGCAGTTGGACAAGGGTGTGTGTGGGATGTGTGTGCGTGTGTGTCACTGGCTGTCAGTGCAGTGCGAGAAGGCCGTGGATTGGTATGTGTGGTTCATTTACTGTCAGCACAGTGGGAAAATGGTGATTCTTTGGCTATCAATGCAGTGGAGCATTTCTGAAGGCCAGTATATGTGTGTCTTCTGCTACCAGTGGGAGAAGGCTAGGAGAGTGGGTCAGTATGTGTGGTTCTATGGTTATCTGTGCAGTGGGACAAGGCTTGGGGGGGTCTTTATGTGCGGTTGATTGGCTACTAGTGCAGTGGGACAATGCTGGGGGGGGGGGGTCAGTATTTGTGGTTCTTTGTCTACCAGTGGGACAAGGGTGGGGTGACAGTATGTGTGATGAGGTACTAGTATGCTGCTGTCTGTGTATAAGTAGAACATATGCACCACCAGCCCCCTGCCCAGTGCTTCTATACTTGTATGGCATCTGTCTGCAGTTAGATGACAGACTCCCCCCCACCCCATGCAAGCATAGAAGCACTGAGAGGAGAGCTGCCTGCACAGTGAGCAGGACACTTTCTAAAAAAAATTAAGTGAAGGGGGGACAGGGGAAATGGGGTAGTGCAAAGTGCATGTAATGAAAGGGGAGGCACAGGCACCAGAGCAGATGTACCTTCAGTTAAAAAGCAGGTAGCCGTGTCATGCATTTGATATGCTTCAGTGCTGCCTATACTCACTATTTAGCTCTCTGTTCAGAGATTAGTTGAGGGCTGGGAAGCACACCTTATCTCCCTTTGCCTTTCCACTTTCTGCCTCAGTTGCCTGGATCCCGAAAGGAGGACCCCCCTTCTGTGAGTCAGGTGACCTGTTGAGGACCTGACATCACACACACTTACTTCCTGCCCTTTCAGCCTCCACTCCATTAACTGTTGACTCCCATACATCTGCAAGGACTGCCTCTACAGCAGGTAAGGGCCAGGTGGACAGGACAGGGAGGGTCGGGATGTTGGTGGGCTGTGTATGAGGGGGGCACAGTGCCTGAGACAGGGGTGGGAGAGGATAATAACAATAAGGTACTCTGAGGTAATGGGGGAAGTCAGGGCCCTGCTTGCAGAACCAATGAGGGACTCCCCGACTGCCCATACTTACTGGAACACATGGGACCTCCCTGGGATGGCAGACCCTGGGCACAGTGGGCATTAGACTGGGGTTACAGGGGGCGATTTGCGCTGACAGGGGCACACACTGCAAATTCTCACCATGCTTAGACACCCCCCTCCCACAGATTAACTGATGACGTGCTGGGCTGTCAGGCATGAGTACAAGGGGTACCCCAAAATACTGACAGATAGTGGGTCCCACCAAACTAATTACTTGATGGGGTTACTGTGATTCCACCAAAACTAATGACCTGATATTCAGAGGCCTCACAAACCAATGACATGTGGGGGTTTGGGAGTCCCCCAAAGTTATCACATATTGGGGTGCTCGTTGGGTCCCCCAAACTAGTGACATGTTAAGGTTGTTTGGCGTTCTCTTTTATAACACATTGGGGGTGCTGTAGGGCCCCTCAAAACTAGCGATTTAAGCCCCCCAAGTTTATGGCATTTTAGTAGTTTGGGGTCCCCCCAAATGTGTCATTTATGTAGGAACTTCAAACCTGAAAAAGGATCAGAGGGTCACCTCAACACGGGTTGGGGTGCTCATGGTCCATGAAACAAATGGCATTCCGTGGTGGTTGTGATCCTTCAAATTAATGACATGCAAGAGGTACATCAAATGCATGACATTAAAGGAATGCAGGGGTCTCCCCAATACTAATGCCATGCTAGAGTGCAGAGGTCATATACAAGAACTGTCATAGTATTATTGTCCTGACGGAAGGGTTATTCAGTGTGCCTCTGGAACATGCCACCCTAGTATTTTGATTGATACCCCCCATGCACTTGAAACCTTTCAGCGACACTCAAAAGTTTAACCCCTTGTAGCTGGGTCACTGGATTCAGAACTTTAGTTGGAGTGTATGTGTGGCTATTCAAAATAGAAGAGTTCCCGCCTGCTCATGTATTTTGGAGGTACATTGGCATCAGGGATTGGGGCAGCCCACCGCAGTGCACACAGTAAGGACTAGGGCTGCTGGCCCATATTTATTTTGGGCGGGTGGGAAATCTTGGGTGAGTTCCCACACTTTTTTCCCAGGACTTGATGCCTGGTTTTGCTCCAGAATTGCACAGCACTGACTTTGCGTGCGATAGGGGTGCACACTGCACAATACATTGGTCTGCAAGGTGTGACCTTGTTGTCAGGAGCATAGACCAAATGGCCTTAACCCCTTTGTGTGTCAGAAAGATGCACAATGCATTGCAGAGCAATGTACAATTCTGGTGTAAACCATGTGCACTGAGGGGGGCAAATTAATATTTCAAAACTTCACATTTATTTAAATTGTTCTTTAAACCCCTAGATTGCTAGAGAGGTCTTTTTATTTGTCCCCTGTTGTGGTTAGTTTTACCTGGATCAGTGGATCAGTTTTGGAGCAAACCAATTACAATAGGGAAAATAAAAAATTCCAAAATGCACACTGATTTAAATAAGGTGTTTAACCCTTAGAATGCTAGCAAGGTCTCCAACACTTAATTGCACAAAGTATTGGTGACCCCTCTAGCATTCAAATGGTTAAAAGCACTGATTTAAATATAGGGGAGAGTGAGGGCATTGTACCTATTTTGTGGTCCTGCCACTTGCACTTGTCCCAGGCCCTGGGTATAAATGCCTTCACTAGATAACCCTGTGTCGTTATCTGAAGCTTTATTCTAGACCTCTCCAATTCTCTCCATCCCACCAACTCTTCTGTGTCAGGCACTATCCCTTTTTGTATATAGGAGCCCTATATCAGACCCTACTTTACCTGGGGAATCCTTATTAACACTTCAAGATATGTGGGATACAATAATTAATGGAGATGAATCCTATGGTCTCAGATATTAGTTTAAACCGTTTTTATTGCAGTGGTTCTCAAACTTGTATTGCTCGAGGCACCCCTAACACGCAATCTGGAGTTTTCTGCGCACCCCAGACACATATAATGTAATTTATCAAGCGCATAATGAAGGGTATGATACATAAATATACAATTATTACTAGCGCTCATAATCATAATAACAAAAATAAACATATTGTGCATAACAATTTCCATAAATCTACAAATAAAAGTAAATATTCATATTCTTGTCACTATCTTTATAGAGAACATGGGGCACCCTAAGTTGAAGTCCGTAGCACACCAAAGTACCACGGCACCCTGGTTGAGAATAACTGGTTTATTGTATAAAATATATTAAAATCAATATCGGCACAGATATGGATAAAAATAAAAAACAATGCTGATATTAATAAAATCAGTGGCTTCAGGTACTGGCACTGGGGGTTATCCAGTGAAGGTGTTTATACTGGGAGGCTGGTTCTGTCTCCTTAGAAGGTGAGTCCTGAGACCATTCCCACTTTAAGGATGATTACTCACGGTGAAGGAGAGGAGACTCGGCAGATTCAGTTGGTGAAGGACTGAAATATTGAACTTGAGCTTATTTTTGTATGTTCCAAGACGACTTTCTTACCGGAGGCATTAACCCTTTGAGTGCCAGAGTGGTATCTAGTGCACTGCAGAGCAATGCACTGGACACCTTTCCGGCATTCAAAGGGTTAAGACTCAAGCAGCAACAAGGGGTGAAAGACTTTGTAAGAACTAAAGACCAGGTCATATTGATCAATCTTTTATTATTATTTTTTGTGTGCTGTTGGTATATATATATATATATATATATATATATATATTCTTGTACTTTTGTGCAAATCTGTGGTATTAGCGCTAAGGGAATACGTGTCTGAGTGAAGAAAATAAAAGACTAATAAATCAATATACCGGATGGTAGTTTGAGTAGATTCGATACTCCCTGGGATAAGTGAGTAGTTTGTGGACCAATGTCTTGACAAATGAATGAAAAACATCACAGTGATTAGTACATATGGGAGCTATAAGACCATTTTGCAGAGGAACCATGTTGCAGGATTCAAGGAAGGGCATAATCAAATGAAATGGAAACCAAGGGAACAAGAGCTAAATACTCAGATATGTTATTCTGTGCAACAAAAGATGCTCGAGAGATAGGAAGACTTGTATAGGGGATGAGTTATCTAGGTGTTATAGGGTAAGCCCAAAAAGGACATGTTTGGATAAGTGAATTGAGCGCTCAAGGGTGGCATATGTGGGAGAGCTTGAAATTTGTGACATGGCATCCCCTAATCCCGAGTGAAATGACGGGTTGCATATATAGAATCCAAAAGAGGTATCTGGCCCTTCAAGCTGTCTGGACAATAAAAAACCTTAACAAAAAAGTAAATAAAAAATAAAGAAAATAAAAAAACAGCATGGTCAGTCTAAATAAAGGGTAGATATAAGGGGAGGCATCTTAAAGACAAGCTGGATACTTCTGTCCATGAAGTCTCCTGTTACTATAGGGGGAAAAATAAAGGGAGTACAGGAAAGGGAAGCCCTATGCGTAGGGGTAATTTGGAGTAAAGAAACAGTAATACAGATACTGGGTCCTAGGGGTAAACAGCAAAACATTGAACACAACTATGGGCAAAAAAACGCAAGGCCCAGAGTCTTGTCAGTCTGCAATGAAGTGCTGATGTTGCCGGTGAAGACCGGGAAAAGAGACGCCCATCTCGAACTGATGTGACTCATGTCCATTAAGTGGTAGGTGGTTGGGAATCCTGCTATGGCATCTCTAGTCTGCTTTGCTTCTTCTTTGCCGATTAGGAGTTTGGAGTCCATTCCATCATCTTTGGGGATTAACTTGTATGGGGTTCACTGAGAGTGCAGGAGTAGGTGGAGGTAGTATACTCAATGCTGTGCAGAAGGATGGGATTTCTTCAGAACAGTAGATGGTGGCCAAGACAACATTTTTACAAGAAGTAAAGGAAAACGGAAATCTCCATCTATAGCGCAACTGGCGATGCTGTAGGTGTTCGTTGAGATCTCTAACTGCCCTGTGCATCCTGAGGGTGTATGGGGATAAATCACTGAGTATTTGGATGTTGGTACCAGCACATTGTAGATCCCCTTTCTCTCTTCTCATGATCAAGTCTTTCAGTGAAAGCACACTACCACATCCCTGGGCCCTCCATTCTCTCTAGGGCGCAGTGCTCTGTGAACTCTTTCCATGTTAATATCTTGTGGAGGAAGGTCAGAAAGGAGAGGTAGAAAGAAAGATGGTTGTTAGTGTGGATCATAATTGGGGTGCCAGTATGAACCCTGCTAAATTTCAGATGTTGCACAGTCTCCCACAATTGTACATATCTTCAATCCTATATGTGAGATGGGTAATGGATTCTCTCTGCTAAACAATTATGCGAAAGCTAAGAGAAATCCGAACAAAGAGCAACCAGTTCTGAGGGATGTCAGCTTGTTACCTCGTCAATCAGTAGGCACATGTCAGCCTTTGAAGGCATATCAGCAAGAATGCGGAGTAGATCAGCATTGAGGTTTGTTTGACCCAAGACAATCTGTGTAGCAGTATTGGGTACAATCAGATGGTCTCCATTGTGAGAGGGAGAAGCCATCGTATTCGATGGTTGAAGGTTAGTTCGTAACTTTGAAGTATCACCAGCTGCGTCACCAATTGGAGATGGTTTTGGAGAGAAAGAAGGGCCTGATGCTAGGAAGAGCAATATAGAAGTTTCCACCAATTTAGAAACTTTCTTCTTGCCTTCATTCGTATCACCGAAATAGCCCCTGTTCCAGAAAGTGTTAGCTAGGGTCCTGGTAGGGGCAAACCAAGTGATATAGTTCACACGGGTACAGAGCTCATCATCTGATCCTGAAAGGGTTAAGCATGACACATGGGACTTTAGCCACTTCAGCCTGTACTTAGTCACACCCCTGACACTAGAGATTTCTCCATTGCATTGCATAGCATCCAAGAAGTTAATGTCCCTTTTAAAGACTATGCAGGGGTCTCAAATACAGTGGTTCTCAAGCTCTTCTTTCTCCAGGCAGCCTTAAAGAGATAGTCATACTTAATATGTAAAACAAATACTTAATATGTAACAAATGCACATATTGTAGTGTTTTCCCCCAGATCTGGGGCTAGATTCTATTGCAGGTGCTAATTTTATCACTGCTTTTATCTCCAGTTTTCCCCATAGACTTCAATAGGAAAATGTTTGATAAAACTGGTGTTAATGTTTAGCTCCTGCAATAGAATCTGGCCCCTGGTCAGTTAACTATAAATCTCCATAGGATGGTGTAACAACAGCACCACTGTACAATTTCAGGCCACTGTGATACTGCACCTAAACATTTCAGGTTTGAGGAGTAATAACGTTTGAATAAAATACCTATCAGTAGAGGGAGTGTCCTAGTTTTACTCAGGGGGATAACCCCTAAAACATATATATTTATCTGTTTTACATTTAAAGTATTACTATCTCTTCAACACAAAAGCTGTAATTTTCAGCACACTCCTAATATGTTTTATTCTATTTATCAATGGCATAATGAATGGTATGATACATAAATATACAGTTAGTAAATTTAGTTTCACATTCATAAAAACAAAAATAATTTACTATACATTTAACACACATTTTTGTCAGTCTTAGTAGGAAAAAGTGGCATCCTAAGTGGAAGTTAGTGGCACACTAAAGTGCTATGGCATGCTCTAAACTATAGCTCCCCTTGTTATTGTGAAACCACATAAAACACAAGCACATGATGTGAGCAGCTTATATATGTATTTCGCCTGTGAGCCTTCAAAGTATTACATAATACAGCCCAAATCAACCCAGGACAAGGAACTGAGGCTCAAACCACAATTATAGAGTATCACAGTACAACACAAATAAATATCTGTTGACCGACAGTACGACTGGATCATGGGATATGATAAATTAGAGGGTTTAGAGTAGTACACAATAAGGAGGTGCTGCATGTACACGTATGAAGTTATTAGCATGTATCAGTACTATAAATGTACAGATCCAAATGTAGCTGAGTAAGAAATGTCACAAGTCTATTTTTATCTGGCACAGATTTACTGATATATGTTATTCAGATAACAGAGAAACAGGACCTTATTCAGTCTAAGGAGGAACAATCGTAGATCAAATCAATTGCATCATAGTGGACAAATAAAGTGCCACACACATAATTATTTAAATAGGGTTTTCATCAGCTTGGATGCTTGAAAGGGGCCCGGTTGCATAGCTTTGCAATATTAGTTGGGCTTTCTCTCTCATTGAAAGCCCGTTATTTTTTTTAAAATCTTTCGTTTATCTCCTGTGGCGCAGTTAGTTGATCCAGAATTGCTCCTAAACATTCACAGCCAATAGGAATGAGGCTGCCACTGGCAGCTTTGTCTCTTGCTGGAGATGGCACAAGATGTTTAAGGAAGACCTGAACAATTACACCTGTAGGTTTATAATATTACAATCCACAGAGGTGGGAGTAACAACAATAAACTAGTAATCTTGGTTTTGTATTTTTTATTTGTAGTTGCCCTTTAAATTGGGAAGACCTCAGACAGTACAGTTCTGTCCTACAGGTCACCTGGGTGCAGGAAGCTTCAAGCGTATGGCTGAAAGGTATACAGTAACTATAAAACACAGTCAATCAAACAAATAACCAATCAAACATAAAACATTAGATTGCCTGATAACCTTCAGCAAATCAATGATTCATGTAAGACAGCTGTAATTAATGAAAAACTGAAAAGAATCCAAGCAGACATTACTGCCCTTTAGAAAACCTGCCTTGTATAAACAAGCTCTCAGTAGGAAATGGACTATACCTTCTTCTGGCAGTGTAAAGAGTTTGTTAGACCCAAGGGATTTTTGAATAGGCTTTGCTGTCAAAACACATGTTTTGTAGGCCAATGAACTGCTTACAAGTTTAAAATTACATCTAACTCTGCTTGATACAATTAATATTGTGTGTATGCACCAACACCTACGGCCATATTCAATAAGCTAAAGATGAACAGTTCTGGAGTAAACCAATTGCACCACAGGGGAAAAATCACAATTCCCTTTTATTTAACCCTATGAGGACCAGGGTATTTTACAGGTTTATGATCACATTGTGCTTCAGGGCATGCTATGATCATGATGTGGATGCTGTAACTGACTGCGCCAGGACTTGAACAGTCAGTTTCAGCTGTTCTCAAGTGGCTCTGCACATGTGATTGTTGTGGGCCCTATTTACAAAGTGTGCCTCATAGTTTCCAAACTGAAGATTCTCAGAGATTGGTGTGTTATGCTTGGAAGTTAAATCACAATCCAAAAACACAAAATATACCCAAAAAAAGTGTATGTTTTTGAAAAGTACTCTGAATTACAAGTTCAGAGAATTGCTTTTAATTATTGAGAAGAAGGCTCTAAATGTTTCTTTTATCTCAAAGTCATGCGCAGTAGAGACTGCTGCGCGTGCTGCAGTCATGTGCAGGCTCTGTATCAGCCGTGGCGCGGGCAGTCTCTATTACGCATGACTGCCCCGCGACGGCTGGCAGTGGCACTGTGTAACGGGCTCTTCAACTAGTATTGATATATTTGAAAAACGTGGAATTGTGTAACTGCTTAGGTAGTTAGTTGCTTTTCAAATAAAATGTCACCAAATTGGTAGGAGGTGACAAATGGTAGGGGGTATGAGAAGCACAAACATAATCTGTCAATTTTCTTATATTTTGTGAAATATTGCATGCTTTCACTCATGTGGTTGTAACAACTGCAGAAAAGATAAGGTACTCAGTGCATACCATTTTAAAACATACACAACTGTCCTCACGAAATGAGGGGACACTTGCCTTTCTGCTCTCGGGCTGGGGGGCACAAATGTTTCCAGAAGATTGCATTATATATAAATAATGCTTTTAACATTTCACCCACCTGAGAAAAATGGAAAACCACTACAATGAACCATCATACTGTAGGGTGTACCAGGGACACAAAACCACACCTATCATACTTGTCATTCTACCAAAAATAAAAATATGGGCTATTTTACATATAAAAAAAAATGTGTGCATGAATTTGACATCTTATTAATTTGTACCCCTGGTCTTTCCCCAGTGGCCTGTAGGGGGAGGTCAAGGATACATTTGCACCAGGGGATACCACTTTTGCTCCACTGCCCCTCAAATAAACATATATGTAGTATGTGGGTATATAAATGTCCATATGTATCTGTGGAGTGCGTGCATGTGTATGCAAGTGTGCCACCAGATCCATATGTAATCCTGATCCCTCCCCCCAGTAACCTGAGGGGATTGATCACTTTTGCTCTAGTGCCACAAAAGTGCCCTTACTGAAAATATGGCCACTTGGGGAGATCTAAATCCCCAAGTGGCCATCTAGATCCATTCTAACATTTAAAATGGCCAAAGAGGGACATCGGGAAGTATGCTATATATTTTTTAAGCTTTTTAAAGCTTTTGATCACAAGTGCAACTTTCTAGAGTCCCCTGCATATCAGATTACAACACAATCTCATTTGTTACTTTTTTATTGTTTTCTCTGGGATCAAAATGGTTCCTAGAGGTAAGCTGGGACTCTTGTCAAGCAGTGACAGCCGAGTTCCAAATGCCCCAGAGTACTCTTGAAACCTCTTTGACCTTTTAAGTTATCTTGTGCATATACAAGATGAGGGTCATTAAGTCCCACGTCTTGTATATTCAACAGATAAGTGTTAACGTGTCAGGACTGTGACTATTTTTTTCCTGAGGGACCGGTACCCCTTTATTTTGTTTTTAAAGGGATAGTAATGTTTCATAATAAAAGCAGCTCTAATTAATCTTCATAGTATTTGGGCCTTGGAGAGTGTTATTTCAAGGGGGGCAGGGTTTTCATTGTTCTCAGAGTAAAAAGATTGTCCCCTGCTGTGAGATGTCTGGTCTTACAACCAGATCCACATCTGAGGAGAGCAATGTTACACTAGGTAAAAGGGGCGGGAGGGGAAAACTTTATCATTCAATTACTCTTCAATTACAACTCTACAGTAGTGAAATAGCACTCTCTGTGGCTCAAATACTATGAAGATTAGTTGGAGCTGCTGTTTTTGTGAAACATTACTTTCCCTTTAATATTCTGTAAATACATAATATGTACAGTCAGATTGCCTTCTTCTCATATTGCACAGGAAGCAATATAATGTTGCTCTGTCTGCTTTGATTTGTACATTGTATCTATTTACATTGTATCACTAGACTTGATTTCATGTTCCCTGACAGAAAGCTCTCAGCAAACAGGTACAGATGGAAAAATAATGAAAAATATAGGCACTTTGTCTGTGCACATTACGTAGTTGCAGAATGTGTAAAGGCAAATCAAAGGGTTTCCATTCATTTAGCCTTTCAATGCCAGAGGGGTCTCCAAGTCATTGGGTAAAAGTACCATTTAAATCAAAGGGAATTTTGGGAACATTTGTATCCTATGGTGCACTCGGTTTTATCCAGAACTGCTCATCTTTAGTTTATTTAATATGGCCATAACTCCTTATTTGAAATAAAATATATGTTTTATAATGTGCTAGATACTTCCATAGCTCAGATGTCCACAGGAAGGCACATCTAACCTACCTTCCAAATTAAAGTGATAGTACCATTTTATTTTGACTTTATCTATTCTGCAGTAGTATAATAGGTAAAGTCAAATTGCGTTAACATTTTATTGTTTTACTTCATCACTTTTTTTTTTTTAACACTTTTATACTCTTGACAGTAAACTTCCTGGATCTCTGATATCACAGAGCTCTATGGACATTCAACCATAAAAGAATGATAGTCATATAATGTAACATTATCCCTGCAGGACTGAGTGTGTATGCTGTATTTTGTTTACATGGTCTCACTATCCCTGCTTTCACAGTCCCTGAAAGAAAGCTCTCTGGAAACAGATCCAGGGAGCTCATTGTCAGAAACATAGATGTGTAAAAAAACATAGGTATAGATAAAAAAATATTATCCAGAGTACAGGCAATTTGACTTTACATATTGGTTGTTGATTGTAGGATATATAAACTCAAAATAAAAGGTAGCTATCCCTTTAAGTGGGTCTGCAGCATCATTTCTGACCCATAAGGCGACAACATGTACCTTTAAATCAGAGACACTTATAAAACATACACACTACAGGGCTGCACTGATTCCTGCGTAGAAATGCAGAATTAAGTTTTCATAAACATCCCTGGTTTAACCCCTTGAGTGCCAGATTGATACACAACGCATTGTGTATCCCTCTGACACTCAAAGCGTTAAAGGGATATGTAGTCACCCTACCAAGACGTATAAAGCAGTTATACATCAGGAAAATGGGTAAAACAAGCAGATCTTTTGAAGTTTGCTCTTACCATATATTCCTTTTTTTTTTTGTTTTAGAATATGTTTTAGGAAAAATCAAAGATTAGGCCACCGACATGAACTATTTGCTACTATAGTATTAAAAGCATCCTCTTCAGTAAAGTTACTAAGTGCTATTTGTAACACTGATTACTCCTAGGCACCATTTGGGTAGGTAAATGTTAAATGCTTTAACTGGGGTTGTTTTTAAGTGACACCTTTTTGTCAAAGTACACTTTTTTCTAAGAATGAAAGTTGGACAATAGAGTTCTATATATATCCAATATCCAGTATGCTTGCTTTACAAATATGGTGACAGTCTTCCTTACCATATTCATCTTTGTCACTCACAGGTATGTACACAGTGTGCCTAAAACATGTTTCTCTCTCCATCACTTGTGGTATGTACTCACTGCCTCCACCATGTAGCTCATGTGTCTTCTAGTTTGTTTAACTATTTATATGCTAGAGAGGTATGCAAAATAGCTAAGCAATGCATTGCATACCTGTCTGTAACTCAAAGGATTACATTTTGTCTCAGTTAGGGAAGCTTTATCTGGGATTGTTTTTAGCTTTTCACCTTTTGTCAAAATGTTCCTTTTTCATAAATATCTGAGTGTTGGACATAAGAGTTAGACAGAAGAGGAGGACAGCTGTGACAATTTGAACAGTAACAGAAACCAACCAACTTTTAGAAGGTAATTAAAATATCTTCAACCCCCTCAACCATTCCCACCCCCTCAACTATAAAAATAGGCATTAAACAACACAATGTCCCATATCAATAGTTCATGCATTGAGCAACTACTTGGATGTTCCACCTCCCTGGTTACACAAAACAAAAGTAATGCAGAAGTAGAAACAGGCATTGAACAGTCTCTGTCACCTTCTCCCAGTCCAACAACACTGCAGAATTACATTTCTTGCAAGTATCTAAAAGTGAACTATATGACCACTTCCTCAACCCAAAAATAAAATTGCAATCTGGGAGTGACCAGCTGCCATCAATGTTGCTAAATAACAGTACCTCAGTCACTGCCCATCCCATTGCATCCCTAAGAATACCTCCTGTTTCAAAATAAAAGCAGCTTCAATTAATCTTCATAGTATTTGGGCCATGGAGAGTGTTATTTCAATACTGTCAGAGTTGAAGTTCAAGAGTAATTGAATAATAAAGTATCCCTCTCCCGCCCCTTTTACCTAGTGTAAGCCACCTCCCCTCATATTTGGAATCTGGTCTTAAAACAAGACAGCTCACAACAAGGGACAATCTTCTTACTGTGAGAACAATGAAAATGCTGCCGCCCTTGACAGTTTTTTGTCTTATGTTAATTGAAGATTGTCCCTTTCTGCAAGCCATCTGGACACCACCTTTCTGTTCTGAGGTGAGCAGTGTTACATCAGTAAAAGGGGTGGGAGGGGGATACTTTATCATTCAATTACTCTTGAACTACAACTATGACAGTATTAAAATAACACTCTCCGTGGCCAAATACTATGAAGATTAATTGGAGCTGCTTTTATTTTTAAAACATTACTATCCCTTTAAGACATTGATCTTAACATAATTAATCTCCTACCCTACTCGCATAAATCAAAAAGCAAGTTGCTCTTCAGTCTGCTAGGCTGAATACTTTCACCTTGACCAAGTAGAATTTAAGATTCGTTTGTACTAGAAACTATATTTAGTAATCACTCCACAGTGTACAGTGTTAGGAAAATAAAGCCAATCAATTAATATCCCAAATAAAGAATCACCAGATTATTTAAGAAATGTAATCTCCTAGTTTCCTAAATGATCTGAACAATTGCCTGCAGTGAATAAACTCAATACCTGAACTAGACTCTGTAATTGACTGTTTTCATAATAAACATGCCCCGTTAAGGAAGGTCAGAGTAAGTGGGGCCCATCTGCCCTGTGCTTCTTCTGAAGTACTTGAGTTATACAGTTTTTATATATGTGTCTTATGGACAAAATTTAAACAAACTGCCTCCACTTATGTCCCCCTTCCTACAGAAATGTGTGGAATACCTGCACAAAGAAAACGAAAGTAACCAAACTTCAATATTATACTGACAACTTGGAAAATAGCAAATGAAAACTGGCTAACTTTTGGAAGGTTATTAAAAAAATCTACAACCCCCAACCATTCTCAGCCTACAACTATAAAAATATACAATGAAACAATACAATGCCCCATCTCAATAGCTATTGCATTCAACAACTACTTTGCTGTATATACTAACTCCCTGATTAGGCAATCAAAAGTAATTTGGAAGAAGAAATGTGTATTGAACAATCTGTGGCACATTCCCCGTGGTTCAACAGTACTGCTGAATTACATTTCACAGCAGTATCTGAAAGCAAAATAACTGACCACCTCCTCAGCTGTTCATTGCCCATCCCATGGCATCTCTAATTAATGCTTCCTTGTCATCCAGGTATATGCCCAAGGCCTAGATCAATGGAAGACAAAAGTACCAGTTGTGAGTCATGGTCTCCCATATGAAGCTGTTGAAAATACAGCTCCTTCACTTGTGAGTACCAGTCTGTAGATTAATTTAAGCACTTAGTCTCAGAGATATTTCACTAGGAGGTGTGCAGTTTGTGTTCTGTTCCTCTGAGTGTAATAGGAATGGGGAATAGAAGCGTGCCTAATGGGGAAGAAGGAAAACAAAAAAATAATAACTAATAGAATCTATTCTTCAGCTCTGTGGCTTCTCCTTTGCAGAGCACTTTGAAATCACGGCTGTTTTGACTGTATAGGGGTAAACTGGAGGAGGGAGGGGGTCTCTGCTTCCAGAGAGCTTTATTTGCAAGTGTCCTGTCTCTTAGAGGAAGTTACTTAACCTCATGGTTCCAGTATTCCACAATGGACCAAAGACAAATTAGGTTTCATTCTGCGTATTGCTTGTACCAGTTTTGGTTCCATTGACTCAGTAATTAATGGTAATTGATAATTATGAATGCATGCTTGTATTATCAAACAGATTTGATATATGTATTTGTTATAAACCTACTTTTTTGAACTTCCACTTACAAGCCATGAAGACCATCAATTAATACAAGAAACGTCTCCTCAAAAAAAAATGTTGTACCAAAAATTCCGACATAATTGTACAACAACTGAACAAAACTACAGGCAAATTAAATATTAAAGGGCAAGTTCATTTTTCATGAAAAAAATATATATTAGAAAGTTTTACATGTTGAGTAAAACAAGGCTAATCCCGCTGTTGGTAGATGTTTTATTCCATAGTTATATGCATTTACTTATTTTTATTAACAGTGCCCCCTGTTGTCTAGATAGCTCCCCTACAGTTCTCCAGGCATCATTGCAGTTACTGCATTGTAATCTATGGGAGAGGTGAGTCACTGACTGCAGTTCTCAATAGAATATGATAACCGCTTCATCACTTCTTGTCATTTTAAAAGGTTATAACTTTTCAATAATACAATTTTTGGGACTGTCTTTGTTTTACTTTGCAGGAAAATCCCTACAGCATTTTGGGTCTAGTGTCCTATTGCAATATCCCAGATCCACTGTTTGTTGGAGTAGGCATCAGTAACAGAGATTTTGTAACCTTTTGTGCACCAGAGGGGCACAATCTTTAGTAAGCAAAAGGAAAATCCTGCCCTACTTCATCAAGGGCGGCAGAGTTTTCCTTATACTTACCGAATGAAGATTGTCCCTTGCTGCATCCGTCCGTCCCACAACCGGATTACAAATTTAAGAGGAGGCAGCCAGAAGGGGCAGGAGGGGAATCCTTTTGGATTGAATAGCACTTGAACTACAAAACTGTAATTATTGAAATATAGCACTACATGTTAAAAAAAAAATAACGATGACTCGGACCTCCACTTTAATACAAGTATCCCTTTAAATCATTTTTATTTGTCCTCAGAGATGCCAGAATTGCCCCGGTTTTTCATAGTAAATCAGTATCTCTGCTTTACATAATTTTAGACTTCAGAAGGGAATGAGTGACTCTGATGTTTCAGTTCAAGCACAATACCTTTATTACTGGGTGAGTTCGCCATATACATTTCCTATGAGAAGTATTAAATTGCAAGTATAGACTTGAAATCTTATTGCTCTGTGTTTTTTTGCTCTAAATCTTTTTACAGATGCCTATATTAGTGGATAATAATTCGTTCCAATTCTGTTTTTGTAGAGTGAACTAACTCATAAGCCAGTTGCAGCCACCTATAAAATGCATGTTCTGTAAAACCTAGCAGCACATACATTTCAGAGATGTGTTATTGTATTCAGCATCTGCTACAGTGTGAGATTTAATCTTCAACTATTTGGTAAAAAGACCTAATGTAGTTACAGTTACCGTAACATTTGATGCAATAACAAAGATTATATGGAATGTGGCGCCTCCACAATGAATGGATGTCAGCTGAGGCACCATTTTGTGCCAAATGTTACGGTAACTGTGACTACATCTGAATAGGCCACTCCAAAAATGTAGTGATTGTAAAGCATCTGACAGAGGTGTGATGACTGCAGTGAAGCATTGATTGTTAGTTTCAGCTAAGTTTATTAAAGTGGATGTGTCACCTATGGACAACATCGCTTAAATATTCATGATACATATCAAATAATACGAAAACTGTATTAATTTTTTATTTAAAGTTTTGGTTTTGTCTAAATTTAACTTACAAAGTCTGTCCTCTAGCGACTTCCGCATACACTGTGGTTACCTACTCTGTAACCACAGCCTGATGCTCTGGGTTAAAGTGGAGCCAGTGGCACTGATGGGGTGCAGGGGACGAAGCTATGGATAATCCCAGAATCTAAGGGGGGAGATGACACTGTACCTTCCTGTGACTCCTTTTCCTTGATTGTGTGTCTCCAGTCAGGGGAGTAACTATAATACACAGGGCAGCAAACTAATTTTCATTACCTTTGAATAAGCCACCCTGTCAGTTGTCCTCATTGAATTTCCCACAAACCTGAGATACCAGTCAAAGCACACATGTCAGGATGGGAGGAAATGTGGGAACAGACTTCAGGTACTGTCACCAGGGTATCCTACACAGGAAGTGGAGCCATAAAAAACAAGTTTATTGATAAGAATTGTATGCCCAAGCAGCCAAATATAGAGGTAACAGAGGGGATTTTATGTGAATGCATGCCTTCCATGTGTGTAAAACTTTTGCACATTAATGTGTATATATATATATATATATATATATATATCTCAAAAAAGACACAATGCAGGAATGGGTGCTAGGACACAGAATCAAAATATGGTGTACAAGAACCACAGGTCACTATATTCTTCAGTGTCCAATAGTGGAAGGACAAAAAATAGAACCAAAACACAATAAGAAGAAAAGCGCTCTTGGTTCTATAAATATGTGATGTATTCAAATATGAAATAAAGTTAAAAAACTACTAAATACATACCAAACATATATATATATATATATATATACATAAAGTATACATAAATCGTTCTGGTACCTAGATGATAGTGACGTCACTTATAGAACGATAAAAAAATACAATATAGAAAACAGAAAACATCCATGTAAGCAGTATAAATACCAGGTATAATAATCCTACTTGGGTACAAAAGGTCCCTCAAAGTCCATTGTGACTGTCCTGGTATAATGTAGCTACAAAATCAACAGAACCGTGTAGCGTGCAGGTGTAGCAGAAATAAAGGTAGTATGCTTACTTTCTCGTCCACTTGGAGTGATGTGCTTCCCGCTGTAATTAGTGTTTTCGCTCCATTAAGCTGATTGATAGTGGTCTTCAAAATTGCTGGTAGTTTCTCCCCTCCTGCTGGGGTAATGAACTTCCCACTGTAATAAACACTTCAGTTCCTTCTGGCAATTCAATAGTGGGATAAGCAACTGCTAACATGTGTTGGTAAGTTAGCGCTAGGAATTGTTCTCTCCAGCGGGCAGAGTTCACTGACTGCTATTGGAACCTCTAACACCTCCCGTCTTTAACACATACTTGGAAATTGCTCATAGATGGTGAATATACCGGGAATACCGGATACAGCCAATCTTATAATATGCACTGCTAACTCGGATGTAACAATAAAATACTGAATGGTCATCTTATAAAAACAATAAATCTAAGCATTTTGTATCATAAGATACTTCATCCTGACTACATTGGATGTTTTCTATTTTGTATATTTTATTTTGTTTGATCGTTCTATAAGTGACATCACTATCATCTAGGTACCAGAACGATTCATGCATATTTAATATATATATGTATGGTATGTCTTTACTAGTCTTTAAAACTCTATTCCATATTTGAATAAATCATATATTTGTGTGTGTACGTGTGTGTGTTTAGTGCATATACAGACATATACTATGGAGAAAAAGGAAAGGAAAGTGGAGCAGTCCCTGGCCTTAGATAAATAGAACCATTTATAGACAAATAGTAATAGACTTTACAGTTCAGCCATGAGGCTGTATTGAGTCATCAAATCTGTTTGCCATTTTATTACATATGCACCGGCATGGTGCAGTTGGCTTAACCCAGATTTGTTCCACTTATGTTTTAAATATAAGGTCCATTGTTTCTTGAATGCAATGGTGGTAGGGTAAGTACTTACTTTGATGGAACTTAGTGGAATACATATGGCAAGTACAATTAATAGATTTGCTGTACAGCAGGGCTTTTTTTATGTACTATCCAAGGATACTTAGTACACACACACCTATTTCCCTTTAATTGAGGGTGGATAAGCTGACACCTTGTTGTTGAACTAAACTTCCAATTATCTTAGCAAGCCACTGGCTGAGGATGAAGGAAATGATATACCAAAAGGCTGGAGAGTGCACCCACCTTTTATGTGTGTACATTTGTATATGTGTGTGTGTCTATATTTGTGTGTGTTTATATGAGTATGTTTATGTCTATCTATCTATCTATCTATCTATCTATCTATCTATCTATCTATCTTTCATCTCTGTGAATATCTGTATATATCTGTGTATATAATAAAGAAAAAGGAAAGGAAAGTGGAACTGTCTTCGGCCTTAGATAAATAAAACAGTTTATGGACAAATAGAAATCAGCCTTTCAGTTCAGACATGAGGCTTTATTGCATGAATCCTAATCCTAATCGGTTTGCCATTTTATTGCATGTTATGAAAAAGGCTCACTACTGAGCAAAATCTCAATTACCATTGTTATTATTATTTAACCCTTTGAGTGCCAGAGGGGTAAGCAACGCATTTCAAAACAATGTGCTGCGTACCCCTCTGGCACTCAGGGTTAACCCCTTTGAGTTCTTCCCTTACTTTGGATAGCACCAGGGCCCATTCACTGAGGTTGGTTTACTAAGAAGAACTCAAGGCTAATTTACCATGAAGAACCATTGGTATTCTAAATAGTTCTGCAACATATTTCTTTATAATGCATTCGAGATCGCACTAGCTTTCAAGGACTTAAAAACCATATCTGGGAGCTCTCTGGATCTGCCCCTGAAACTCTGTTTTTTGGAGTTAATTACCAGGTCTCTGAGGACAGAGACATATTCTCTGCCAGTGGTTGTTAGTTTCTTGTGAAGCTCTGCCCACTTCATCTCCTTTTCACCCAGTTCCACCCACCCACTTCCCTTCTACTTCTCCTCCTTCTCACCTTGTTTCACCCACTTCTCCTCTGTCCCACCTGGTTCTTTCTACTTCTCACCCACTTCATGACACAAGGACCTCATTTTTATCTCCTGGTCGCAGCACATGACCCCTCTTCGGGGGCTCAAGAGGATGAAGTTCCCAGATATGTTAAAAATCCTATTAAAATCAATAGGGATTTTATTTGTCTCCCATGGTTTAGCTGGTTCCCCACCCATGAAATTGTTGAAGGTTGGGGATGATGGAAGTGGTAATCTCCAACAGCTGGAGGGCTAACAATTGGCTATCCCTGGTGTATGCTTATAAAGACACAGCAACATTATGGCAAACATCTATATATTTCTACTTTATTGTTTCATTCAATCAACTGATCTACAGACTGAGTAAATGCATTATTCATAGGCAGGTCAACAGTGAATGGATTGCTAATTATACTTCATCACTAAATCGGGACAGGATGCAAAGCCCACTATACAGACTCTCAGTTTATTAGTTTGACGCAATCAGAGAAGCCATTCCAATATATTTATCAGGAAAGCAAGAATAAATCAGGAAAATTTCTTTTTTCACAAGTTTTATCAATACTTTCCTTTTGGTCTATAAATTCATAAATAATTCATAATTCATAAATAAATAATGAACTTTATGTTAAAGTGATATATGAATTTACTCAGAGTTTAGTCAGTGACTTGCTAACAGACGTTCTCCAGGGAGTGATATGAATGAAAGACCTTTACAGTCTGTCATCACTTGCAATTACAAGTCAACCCTCTGTCTTCCACTCCCAATAAGCAGATATGTACAATTTGGCTTAACAGGTATCTATCATCAATGTACAATTATGGGAGTACTTTTGATGTAAAATAAGAAAGGGCAATTCAACACAATTATCAATATCACTGTCATTGTTTTATTATAACACTGATATATATTGCAATGTTGAACATGATATTTACCCTTTAATTGCAATGCACTGTGAACCTCTCTGGCATTAGGGTAACATTTTGTTAGTAATATTATGAATATTATCATCTATTATTTATAAAGTGCACACAGGAGACAACATATACAACAACTGAGACTAAAAAAGCATTGACACAGAAAGGCAAGAGGGCCCTGGTGATGACAGTTTACAATCTATAGGGCATTTGGAGCCAAAAAATTGAAAATTGAGTGGGTCAACTACACCACTGTTTGGAAGGTAGGGGCTTTTGTATAAAATAAAGAAAAAGTGGAAAAATTATGGGGCAAATCAAATACACTAAAAGGGAAAATAAAAATATTGCATTGAAATGATTAAAATTTCATTTAAATTAATGAGAATTTCAGGATTTCTTATTTGTTCCCTATGGTGCAGTTGACATACTCCAGTTTGCTTTTATAAGTATTGGCTATTATTTCTTGGCCTGAATACAACGGTGGTGGGGGTGGGGTGGGGGGTTTGTAAGCATTTGATTTGATGGAACTTAGGCCCGATTTTGTCAATGTACAATTGGCTCAAATGTCTTTGAGCATTAGCCATTGAACCATTGTGCAATTGCTGGATCCTACCTGGTAAATCGCCAGATAGATTTGCCAATTTCATCCACCAGCTTCAAGATGGCAGATCCCATTACAGTCAATGGGGCAAACACACACATACCCATACACTGTTTGTATGGGTATATCTAGACAGATTGGCACCATTTACACAAAAAAGCAAGGCAGGAGACTACAACAGATTATTGAAGAGTGCCCAAAGATATCCATCAATGATAGCAACTTAGTACTGGTGAATCGCAGTGTATTTGATATGCTGCTTTTTCAGCACTTTGATAGATGTTGGCCTTAGTGGAATCCATAGGACAGACACAATTAATATATTTGCTTTAGAGCAGGGTTTTTTTTTATTTATAACTCAAGGTTACTTAGTACAAGCACCTATTTCAAAAAAGTGAGGGTAGACAAGCTGCCACCTTCTAGTTGTTGTTGAATTATAATTCTGATAATCCTTAGCTAGCAATCCACTGGCTGAGGATGAAGGGATTTGTAGTCCAAAAGTCTGGAGAGTTCCCCCACCCATTATCCAAAGGCTAGGTCCAGGGTGGATTCACACCTGGTGCCCTTACGCAAAGGACTCTAGGCACCCTTAGCTCCACCCATGACCACACCCCCATTCTCACATGGTGCCACCCCCAGTCCCATTCACAATTTCCTGGCACTGCTTAGCAATGTGCTGTTGATCTGCTTCGCATTGAATGGGCTAAATATTATGGATATAAAATTAGTGCAGGGGCAATCAAATTGGTTTTGCCACACCCAGAGTTCAGAATGTTGTTGTGGCAATCATAGCTGAGGTACCCCCTTTATGCAACTGCCACACTCTGCATATTGTTAAATCAAACTGTAGCTAGGCCAAAGTCTGATGGAAAAGGGAAAATTCAAGTTTTAGGATTGTCCATAAGGCATCTCTGTGTAAATCAATATGAGGCATTCAGTATACCCAGAGACATCTTTGTATACGCATTGGTGTGGCTGATGTACTAAGAAGAGTTAGAGCAATTCATGGGCAAACCAACCAGTACTATAGGGGTCAAATAAAAATTCCAGTTTACTTAAATGAGGCTTTTAATCCTTTGAATGCTACAGAGGCTCCAACATATTGCTTGCAAAGTGCTGGAGGCTTCCCTAGCACTGAAAGGGTTAACAGCCTCATTTAGATCAATGGGAATTTTAAAAAAATATACTTTTCCCCTAGCATGTGGTTGGTTTGCCCCAGAACTGCTCAAATTCTTCTTAAAACATCATTCTTAAAAGAGAAGTAAACTTTTTTTTATGAAAACCTATATGTTATATAGCTTTTCCTGCTGAGAAAAACAAGGGTACTCTCACTGGTGTCAATTGTTTTATTCAAAATATATAACATTTCAAATAATCAGTATGTGAATTCACTGTGCATTTACTTCCTGGAAGTTCTAACTGACAGGAAGTGACTCAGCAGTTTCTATCACCTTCTATGGAGAACTGTAAGTCACTGATTTTCCTCTCCATTAGAATGTAACAGAATAATTGGAACTTAATCACAAGAGGGCACTGCTAATGTAAAAAACATGAGTTTAAGCTGTAAAAACACTGGAAATATGCATCAACAGTGGGAATACCCTTATTTTGCTCAAGAAAAGCCCTGCAATGTATATTTTTCATAAAAAAGTATATACCCACAATGACTTATTCAAATGCTGTAACAGGCCCAATCTATTAGGAAAGTTTAAGCAGATGAAGCAGGCTAGTTAACCCTTTGTGTGCCAGAGAGGTATTCAATGTTATACCTCTCTGACACTCAAAGGGTTAAAAAAAAAAAGAAAAGAAAATGAAACATAATATCACAACTGTAATCAGGATATTTAGTAATCTGAGTAACTTTTAATTTGTTATTTTTGTATTACTAAATTGTACCCCAGATAAAAAAGAAAGGCATTTGTTAATCAGTTTGTCACTGTGACCAACATGTGTTTCATCTCTCTCACCTCCCCCCACTGACTGGCCTTAAGTCCCTACCAGAACATTCCTCCCAATCACCACATTCACTCAAGCTCCCTCCTCACATGTATTGGAATGCTTGAAATTCACCATATTTGGTGCATATATATAGGTATATGTTACAAATGAACTGTTTGCGTGCCAGAGAGGTATTAAATACATTATAACCCTTTGAGTGCCAGAGAGGTATTCAACGCATTGCATTACAATGCATTGGATATCTCTCTGGCACTCAAAGGGTTACTAGTGATAGGACAATTTTAGAAATAGCATGAAGGTAAAAAAAAAAAGTAATTCTGGGGCAAACCAACTGTATCACAGGAAACAAATACAAATTCCCATTGATTTAACCCCTTAACAACCGCCCAGTCTGGTGAGTGGGCAGCTGTTATGCACCACTAAAAATTTTTTTTTCCTAATTGAATTCTGGGATGGCAGCACAGCGTGCAGCCACACTATCATCCCAGAATTCCATGACATGCCAGGACGGTCACCGTTTCTTAAGTGCTGGAACCGGCGTGATGGTCCTGGCATATTATGCATCCTTAAAGGGATAGTAATGTTTCATAATAAAAGCAGCTCTAATTAATCATCATAGTATTTGGACTTTGGAGAGTGTTATTTCAATTCTGTCAGTTATAGTTCAAGAGTAATTCAGTGGCAAAGTATCTCCCTCCCGCCCCTTTTACTGATCTAACACTACTTAGCCAGAGCAGAAGGGAGGTGCCTAGGTAGATTGCAGAGAGGGACAATCTTCAATTAAGATAAGGGAAAAACTTGTCAAGGGGGGAAAGGGCTTTCATTGTTCTCATAGGAATAAGATTGTCCCCTGCTGTTATCTGTCTGGTCTATGGACTGCATTCTACATCTGAGAAGAGATGGCTTACACTAGGTAAAAGGGGCGGGAGGGGAAACTTTGCTTGTGAATAAAGGTTTGAGAGATAAGACTTATATCGTTCTTCATGTTTTTTTAATGCCTACAAAATAAAATAAAGATAAAACGAAGTATTACTATCCCTTTAAGGGGTTTAATAAATCTTTTAACCCCTTGAATACTACAAAGGTCTCCAAATCATTGCTTTTCAATATGTTGGAGACCGCTCTAACATTCTATGGGTTAAAACTAAAAGACCCATTTAAATCAACAGAAATCTGCAGAATTTTTATTTTTACACTGTTGCAGTTGGTTGCCCCAGAGTACACTTCCTTTGTGTAAATGGCCTTGTATATATTTTTTAGCAATTATAAGATTTGTTTCAGTTATTATTACAGATTATTTGCCTTTTATAATATCTGTATGTGGTACCAATGTTTTAATATCACCATTTCCAAAAGTATAGCCTATATTATTATTGTAATTTTCATGTATTTATAAAGCATTAGCATAATCTGAAACTTTGTATTTAATCTCACCTTCCCAACTGCTTCACCACATTCATAATCCTTTCTCCTTTATGTTTCTTCCACAGACACTAGAGGCCTTATCTAGCAAGCTGAAGAAGTGCAATTAGGTGCTTTTCAATGCATTGGAGACCACTCTAGCATTCAAATGGTTAAAAAGTGCCATTTAAATCAATGAGAATTTACAGAATTTTCATTTACCTCCTATGGTGCAGTTGGTTTGCTATGGAAATGCACCTATTTCTCTTGCTGTACAAGGCCCTATGATCTCTTTTGCATGTATCTATGCATGTAAATATAATATGAATATGGTACCACTCAATGTATGAAGAGCTTAATAGAAAATGTGAGTGAATGGATGAGTGAATGAATGTTAATTTATATAATTCTTTACAATTCTGGAGCTCAAATAACACGGAATAATAAAGTTCTTTATGAAAACCTTAATAAAACTATAAGCTCTTGGGGTAAGGTATATTTTGCTTTTGTTTCATTGTACTGTATTTGTATTCACTTAGATTTTTCACTACTGCACTTTAAGTATTCCATGAATTGTACTCATGTTAAAAGGGACAGTGCAGGGACAGAACAGGTTAATTTTAGATAAAAAGGTAGCTCATGCTGGCAACAGCAATGACAGTCATTGCCATATATTCAAATCTTTAGCATCTTTACTCTTCCAAGTTAATGTTTTTCTGCAAACTGGGTGATGTCATAGATTATGTTAGGGCCCATGAGATATCTACATAGAACCCATTGTAATCCTGTCTCTGGGACACTCAGCTTTTCACAGACTGCACCAGCAACAGTGCCACCTGTTGAAAGATATCTTAAACTACAGCTAAGATAAACATTCCGAGTTGTTTTAATAACTTCTGAAAGAAATATCTCCAAACATTGGGGGTATACATGTGTTAACTAGAGAGTGAGATGCCAGGAAGCCAGGCCCTGTCAAATCGGCATACTCTGCACCCCTGTAGATATGCCTCTGGCATAAATATAAAGAAAGAGAGTGGAATAAATTTTCAGTGGGGGTTATGATCTAAGGTGTAATAAAGAGGTAATTAAGTGTTGATAACTGCTCCAGTGATATCACTTCTCCAGTTCCTATGTTATTCTACAGAGCCTATGCACTGGAGAAGTAATCTCTGCTGTATCATCTCTTAATCATGCCTTAGTGCATCTCCCCCAAAGTGCTTCAGTGACTGGCTATATGGTGGTGTAATTTACTGTGACTTGGAAGGGCCCTACTGGGTAAGGTCTAGGTGGAATGAGGATTAGCTCAGTTGTAGACATGTTTTAGGTTTAGGTGCCTATGGGAACTTCAATATGAAATTTAAGACAGGCAATCCATGACATCAGGACTCAGATTATGTGTGGAAAAAGGAGAAGAGGCAAATGAGGAACCTGAAATGGAGAAAATCTGAAAGTTGCCTGCCTTTCCCCAGAGAAGTTTAGCCAAACAAGTACAATAGAGGAGGACGCAGTACATATTTTTATTCTCAAGTGGCAGGGGATAGATTTACAAGAGAGGAGGGGAAAGGCGAGGACTGTGTAAAAGGTTTTGATAAGAACATTTTGGTCAGTATGAAAGGCCAGAAACTAGGGAGAACTCAATGGCTTTACTAACTTAAGTTTATGAGTAAAACACTGGAAAAAAATACACAGAAGGAGCTTAACCCCTTAACAACCCATGCCGGTCCAGGACCGTCATGGGTTGTTTTGCCTTAAGGACCCATGATGGTCCTGGACCGTCATAGGTTAAATGATAGCAGCACGCCTCCATGCATGCTGCTATCATTAATTCCAGGCTGAGACTGAGCGCTCCAGTACCGGAGCGTTTAGTTTCAGCCACTTTCACTCCTGCCGGGTCATGTGATCGCTGCAAGAAGTGATCACATGTACCAGCATTGTGAATGAAAGAGGCAGTACTGCCTCTGTGTCTCAACTCTGCCTGTCTGTCCCTTACGATCAAAGTAACGGACAGAGAAGCAGAGATGAGATACCTAGTGGTTAAAAAAATGCAGCAGCTGGGGGTATTAACCCTTTCACTGCTGTGCTGAAGGCTGGCTGGATGCAGGTCCATTTTTGACCCGCTAAAATCAACTTTTATGTCTTTTTTTTTTTTTTTTTAAAGACACAACACAATTTTTTTTTTTCAAAAAATTTTTTTATTTAAAATAAACAACATGTCGGTTACCAGAATTGGAAGTGTGATTGTTGTGGAGCTATGTAATTCATTTATATACACCTCCAAATGTAATCAATAAAAAAGTGGGAAAATAGGGTGGGAAAAAGGGACATGGGGATTTTCCCCCAGGGGGACAGTGCCCACTTAAAACTGCCCATTTTATAGGTATGAGTGACCGGTCATACCTTTCATGCAGTCTCCATAAAAATGTAATGCGTTGTGCCCAAATGATCCCAAGAGAAAAAAAATGGCATTTTTTTACCGTTTTCTTTCATTTTACTAAAATAAATGGTGGGCTATCCATATAAGTATGTATCAAAAGAAAGCCCTATTTGTGCATGAAAAAACGGAATATAATTTTCATGGGTAAAATAAAGTGTTTAGAGGGAAAACACTGTTGAACAAAGACATAGTCAAAAAGGTCAGAATTGCTCCGGTCCTTAAGTGAAATCCACCTCAGATTTTCCTGGTACTTAAAGGGTTAACCCCTCAACGACCCATGACGTACATGTACAAGAGGTGTATGTCCCTAAAGGACCAAGAATGTACATGTACATCAGGGAATTCAGGGCTCCCCACGCGGCTGCACGCCATTCGGGGAGCCCTGAATCAGATCACAAAAAAATGGTCTGTGGTCCTTAAGTGTTGGCGCGTGTGTGCGCGGCCGGTCCTTAAGGGGTTAAGCACTACAGAAAGTTCCAAGGTGATAAGAGGGAGTAAAAGTCAGCAAGTACACAGTTTTTAGTAAACACAAGTTAATGCGAAGTGGTCATCTTTATGTATAGAAGCAGCTGTTCATGTGGTTACAGTAAGTGCCATAAATAAAGTGTAATCGCAGAAGGAAAAGAGGTGCCTGCGTGGTAGAATTTACATTTTAATTACAATACTGATTTCTAGCTTACAATCAGGAATGGAATAAGTTCTATTGATGCTAAATCCAGCACATAAACAGAAGGGTGCCACTGGGTAAACAACAGCAGATTAAGTCATTGGTTTTCAAATGTTTTGTCTTTTTTGACCAGGGCTGCCATTCCCCAAAAATATAATTTTACTGGCACAACTGAAAAAAATTACTGACAACCACATTTTTTTTACTGATATGTTTGTGTGAACCACCGGCAGTTTCTCTGTTATAATGCAGCTATTCCCAAAAGTCAAAATGAAGTCTGAACACACTATTGCATTCCCCTAATTAATAGTAAAAAAAAATACAATAACATTATTATATTATTATTATTATTATTATGTATTATTAAGTATGTAACATCTCAGTTTTTTTACTGACACTTCCAATGTTAGTACTTTTTTCTGTCATTAAGTTTACTGATAAATCAAAGAAGTGTAAATACACCAGATCATTGCACCATATTCTTCTATATTTTCAACTCATCCGTTACTAAATAAATGAAGTGTAACATATTTAAACAATCTGTTAAGATAAATAAAGCATCTAAAACCCACAAAACATATTAAGTTACAACATGTAAATATATTCCTAATGCCAAAATCCCTTTCTTGTTTTACATGTTCGGTATCTCCTTAATAAATCATTTAGTTCTATATCTTCTTGTGACTGCTGTTTTGAATGTGTATTTCTTAATAGAACGGTAAAAATAACTGAAAGGGCATTCCATAGGCAAATACAATTTTGCTTTCCTGTGCTCTGATAAAATGGCATTGAGCAAATTACTGGCATGCACAATAAAGCCCAGTGTCATGTCACATCAGTTACAACTCTTAGCCAATGCAAGAAAGCAGGAAAAAAATCCCCCTGGTATATTTTTGTGTTTCTAATCTCCCCATTGAACTGTTCCTGATGAGACATTGTAGAGATAGCATAAGCTGGTGGTGATGGACTTTTGAACTTGGAATGATTAAGTCAATATGTTGATAAAAACTATAGCAGTTTGCTTCATTAGTTAAGATGAAAGATACATTTCACAGATGCTTGGTCTGTTCTTAGTACAAAGGCAACATTCTGTAGCACAAAACAGTTTATTAGATGCAATATATGTGCAGGAAGTAGGGTTGTGACCTCACCTCTACACAGGCCTCTTTTGAAAGATGTATAGTGCATGCTTTAAAAAACTACAACCCTTAAGGAGATAGACAATCAGATATAGTTGCACTACAACTCCCACTATCTCCAGCCAGCTAGCTGTTGCTGAAAAAAAATCACCCTTCAGTGATGTAACAATAGGGATTGCACCGATGACTGGGCCCATCACTCCAGGGACCTGGCCGCCCCCTGCAACCCCCCGCCCGGCACCACAGAACTCTACCAGCTCAGTTCTGCCTCGTCAGCACTCTAGTAATGCAGAGTGGTGGGAGATGACAGTATCTCCTGGCACTCTGCATTACTGAAGAGGTCCACGCTGGAGCACCAGGTCTTAGTAGAGGTCTGTGCCGAAGGAGGCACAGACCTCTCCTACCATGCCGCTGGACCACCAGGAAGGTAGGAGATCGACCTTGGGGCATTGTGGAGAGTTGGGGGCAATGTGAAGAGGAAGACATTGGGGGCAATGTGGAGAGTTGGGGGCAATGTGAAGAGGAAGACATTGGGGACAATGTGGAGAGTTGGGGGCAATGTGAAGAGGAAGACATCGGGGACAATGTGGAGAGTTGGGGGCAATGTGAAGAGGAGGATTGGGGCAAAGTGGAGAGGAGGATATTGGGGGCAATGTGGAGAGTTGGGGACAATGTGGAGAGGAGGACATTCTGGGTAATGTGGAGAGTTGGGGGCAATGTGAAGAGGAGGACCTGGCATTCAAAGGGTTAATGAACTATAATTCCATCATCCTGACATGGTCATTGGCTGACAGAGGATGATCGGAGTTGTTCTCCAACAAAAGTTGCACACCCATGCTCTTGGCCTGCAACATACTTCCCAACATTTCAAATGGCCAAAGAGGGACACTTTTTTAAGGTGGTGTTGCTGGGGTCGTGGACAGTGGGCTGAGTAATACCAAGAATTTGTTGGCTTTTTTCATGACCTGTTGACAGCTCTTAGTGTGACTGAATAAACTAGGGTAACTGAATTAATGATTTAGAGCAGGAGACGTGTTTTATTTAAACAAATTAATTTATAAACACATATTCTATAGTTTAAACAAACATTAATGTGAGTTTTATTGCTGTGAAGTACTTATATACACCACACACACTACGATCTGCTATAAAGGACATCAAGGTGGGGAAGACAGAGAGAGTTATTCTGATATCAAAGATGGACTGTGCCTTCTAAATAGGGACACTTGGGAGATGTGCTCAGCCACTCAGTGGGTTAACTCTTTACATGAAGAGTCTACTTTTCTTTGCCCTTTTGCTGACTGATTAATGTTAACTCCTCGGAATATAGTGCAGTGCACATCTCCAAAACACAAAAGTTAACCTACTGAGGGCCAGAGTGGTAGGCAAGACATTGTTGTTCTCACCCCCCATGGTAAATTGTGGGTAATTTTTCCATGTGTGATATAAGCGCACAACCTTCCCCTGATATTCATTGTATTGAAACTTGCAGTGTGTTAAATGAATGACTCAGACTCCAGTACCTGGATAGAGATGAATGGCTCAGTGCTGGAGTCTGTGTATTGTGCATACAGACTCTGCATTACCAAGGAGAACAGGATAAGCTCAGGTGGACGGCCAAGGATGGAATCCAATTTACAACGTGTGTGCGCATGTTAAGTACAACAAGCATGCTCATTTCATTTCTTGCCATCTCTGTCCACTGCTCTGCTTTACTCATGCGGCTGAGAGAGTGAAGCAGTGTGTATGACTATTGAAGTGTGCTGAACTGGCTGGGCACAAGCGTAGGAAGTGGGGCACAAGCATAGGAAGTGGGACATAATGTTAATATGGCAGGACAGCAGGACTGGACTCCAAAATCTTCTCTGTCCCGCGTAATTCGGGAAAGTTGCCAGCTATGCTGCAATGGTTCCTATTCAGCCCTGTTTTATGTATCTATGAGGGAGATTTATAAAAACCGTTCTTAAAGAACAGTCCTTATGGCATTGTAAGTGAATATAGCGCCAGGTCTGATTTATAAATTAATAAAGATGTTTTTATAAATATGGTGCTATTATGCATATTTTAATGCCTGGGATGCTTAAGGACAGCATATACATGGCGTTAAGATTCTGGTGATAATTCTGTCGCAAAAGTGTCGCAACTCGCAACATTTCTTTATAAATTCGCTGCTCCACTTTTCTAACTTCCTCTAACGCCACTTAATAGAGAACTCAACTAGATGGTGTTAACACTTTAAAAATGGTCACAACTTACATTATAAATCCCATGAACACATTTAAGCTACTTTTAAAGTCAGTTTTTCTTTAACGCCAGGTTTATAAATCTCCCTCCATGACCCTTAAATCAATGGGAATACAGATTTGCACAAAAAATTCTATCTGGAAAGGAAACGTTAAATACACTGAAGGCTTTAGCAACACCCCCCCCCCCCATAGCTATTTCACTACGTACTCTATGCAGAAAACAAATGATGAACAATTCTAAAGCAAACCAACAGCACCATAATACACATAAATTCCCAAAATTCACATTGATTTAAATGAGGATTTTAACATCTGAATTCAATGGGTTAAAAGACCCATTTGAATTAGAATTCATTTTTTTTTTTTTTCGTATGGTGCAGTTGGGTTGCTGTAGAATTGCTTCTCTTTTTCTTTCAGGATATGGTCCAACAATTGAATTTCTTATTGCTACCTATGCATTTAACATTTGGAGTGCCAGAGAGGTATCCCATGCATTGCAACGGAATGCGTGGGGTACCTTTCTGGCACTCAAAGTGTTAACAAACCTCATTCTAATCGATAGATGTTTCTGGCATATCATAAATATTTTTGATCATCTTACAAATGTAAACATATTAAATATAAATGGTGATTCCCCTCCAGCCTGTCTGTGTAACACAATAGTGCCCTATAGGGTACAATATCAACCAACATTTCATATGGCCAAAGAGGGACACTTTTTTAGGTGGTGTTGTTGGGCAGAATGTGTGGTAGGCAGGGCATTACCAAAATTTTTAGGTTCATTTATGACCTAGTCTTTGTGAATCTGAATAAATGATTTAGAACAAGACCAAAGTATTTTATTTTCACAGATTAATTTGTAAACACACACTGAAGTTTAAACAAACATTAATGTGAGATTTATTACCGTGGAGCAATCTGATACATTTATATACACCATACTGTCTGATCTTCTAAAAAGAGGGACACCAGGGTCGGAAAGAGGGATTTGTGCTTCCAAGAAGGACATGTCCCTTATAAAGAGGGACACTTGGAAGATATGGAACAATCCAGTGGAAATATCAGCTTTTTTACATTATTATTTCTATAACTGTTCTGCAATTTCAAAAACTTCATCCTCAAACCATTGGTAAACTGATATGAGAAAGATTCATTCCAATATGGCCATTCTAATGCTAAGCAGACCTAAACAAGAACAAAGCCCAAACAAGGAAAGCTTTGCCTAACCAGGTATTGGCAAAGTGAGGCCCTCCAAGTGTTGCTGGACTACAATTCCCCTAATTCTCCAGGTGATGGGCGCTGTAATCCAGCAACAGTTATCCTCACATTGCTCACTTCTAGTTTAAACCATTCTACAAGATTACTGAAATCTTCACCTCAAAAACTTATTCTATGGTCCTTTTCTTGGTCAAAACTGGAACACAAGAGAAGTGCAAAGTAGGCTTTGCATACCCATCTGGCACTCAAAGGGTTGAGGTCAGAGTGAGAAAACAACACTGAATGAATGAAGTGATACTGCTATACAGGTTAATAGCATTAAAGACCAGAATGCTAAAAATGAGAATAAATACTGACTACTAAAAGCAATCCTAATTAGGATAATAAGTTGCTTTTTTTTGCTTTATAAACTTACATTTTCTGCATTATATGTTTAATTTAGATACGATAAGGTTTATTATATCTTACATAAGATTATGTTGTTATTATATGTTAGCGTTCTGAAAGCTAACTCTGTGCAGAAGCAGCAGCGCAGAGGTTAGCAAAAAGCTGGATTGATATGGATAAGAGGAAGGAACCATAAACTAGACCGAAAATGTAAAAAACGAATCAGCCAGAGGAAAACCCAAGAGAATGGTCAAAAACAGAGCTAAAGGTCAGGACAGGCTGAGAAGGGTCAAAACCGGTATGGAAAGCCGAGGTCAGCAGAGTAGGTTCAAAACGGGTGGATGAGAGCCGAGGTTAGGGCAGGCTGATATGGTTCACATTAAGATTTGGCAGGTCAAAAGCAAAAATCAGAGTGCAGAAGCCAAGGGACCTCTTAAGGGAAGGGAGCACCGAGACAGAAGTGGCATAGGCTTATATAGGCCTCAGTGTGTCTGATGTCACTGTGTGTGAATTCAAGAAACCCGGAAGAGGCATCGCACATGAACGAACCGGCGGCCAGAAGGATACAACCCAGCGCTACTACACGAAGTATCAAGAAAAGGGCAGAACATTAGGAGGGATTGCCTTTTTTGGCAGATCTACACTGTTGGGATTTTACTAGGGATTGATAAAAAGTCCCTTGTGTGCAGGAATTTTAATGAAAAAAATAACATTTACTGCTTTTTATGAGACAATTCCTACACACAGAAATTACCTAACATTTCCTCGTTTTCACTGCTGACAGTGTATTTTCTGTGACAGATTTCACCTATGCTGTTTATGGCAGTGAAAAGTTCTGCTACAATTGTACTGCTGCTGAGTGCAGTGAGGAAATCCACAGATGAAAGTAAAAGTTTTTAGAAAACTGAGTCCTATGCAGACATAAGCCTTGAAAAACATGTTATCAGGCTGAGGCCTACATCAACATAAGAGAAAATTGTTAGCTGGTTGGTAGGGACCTCCATTTTAAACTTGTGAAGGAAAGTATTGCATTTGTAGTATGCTGAGTCCTATGACAACATTTGACTTGAACAAAATGTTAGCAGGCTGAGTCCTAAGGTAATATAAGCCTTTAAAGTGGAACTTTTATAAGATGAACATAGAGGCTTAAATCATAATTATATTAGCAATATGCCTAGACATAGTTGTCTTTTCAAGAATACATTAAAGAAAAATAGAACCTTTTCGGTAGCCAGGGCGCGGGAACAGAGCAGACATCTTGCAGAGCTGGCATCTTTGCGTCTGCACTGTCCATCCCCTTCAACTCTGACTGGTGAGTTGGAAGCCTTTGTGCCTTAAGGTACCAGAAGGGACTGACAGCGCAGGTGCAGAGAGCGCCTACTGCAACATCTCTGCTGGTGCCTCCCTGCATAAAAGGTTCTATGTTTCTTTAATGCAGCAATTATACTTGAAAAGACAACTATGTCTAGGCATATCACTAATGTAATTACGATATAAGCCTCTATGTTCATCTTATGAAAGTTCCGCTTTAAAAATTGTTAGCAAACTGAGGCCTATGGCAACACAAGTCCTGAAAATTGTTAGCACTTGGGACAGAGAAGGGGCATATGACAGCACTAGCACACTGATTTCTGTCTTGGGGGATGGTTTCATATTGTCAACAACAAAACTCGCCATATGGTGTTTCCAACCCTTTGCCCATGGCGCTAATCACAACTCTGGCACAACCATTTTTGAAAAATAACTGCGACTTAAGATATTCCAGTGGGGTGCAACACAATGGTTCTTTGACCCTTTGAGTACCAAAGGAGTGTGCAATGGATTGCTCCTCTGGCATTCAAAGGGTTAAAACAAAAAGAATGAAACAAAGTACGCTTGCTACTCGCTGGCAATATCACATACTGGCTAAAAGATATATATATATTGTTAAACCACTCACCCCATGGTTACTTTGTTGGTGAGCCGGAGCTGCTCTCGTCAATCTCAGCAGGATCCAACAGACGTGAAGGCACAGTACAAGAGCGCTCACGGCCCACCCAAGCCTCAGAGACGAAAATATTATTCCATAAAAATGATATTTATTTCTCAAATAATAAAATAAAGAAAACATATATGGAAGCTGGGGACACAATAAATCAAGGACGATCCGCTACCACCAATACCCCTATTAAACAACTCTAACTCCCTCGCCTTTCTGCCTAAGCTAGCTCACATCAACATTTCAGCTGCTTTCTCTCTCTTTCTCTCCCTTTCTCTCCCCCAAGCACAGTATGGCAACATAGGGTAATTTTTACTTTATACTTTAGCAAGGAAGGAATATGTGGGGGAGACTCTCCATGTGGAGGAAAATACATTATTATAATTGATTTCAAAGTAGTAAAAAAGATGAAAATCTGCAGATTTTAAAGGAATTCCCATAGAATATGAGAAGTGGCATTCTTCTCTTTTGAGGCAAATAGCTGTGACCATCTCTAGAGGGGGCTGCATTGTGAGCCTCAGTGGACCAATGGTGGAGCACAACGGGGGTGTGATTAGAGACCCTCAGTGCATCCCTGTGCGCCCCATTGGAAGAGACTGAAGTCTTGCAGTTCAGTTTCCAGTCCTGCAGGATGCAGGTCCCCATAGAAACTGTATCGGGCTTGAAAACTATCTATGGGAACTGTGCATTACAGTCATATACTTCCTTCCTGGTTTCTTTCAGCTGGTTGCACAGTGTAGCAGGTAGCCAAGTGTTATAACTGCCCCTTTAATTTACTGATATACTTATTTGTTTATCAGAAGTATTTTACCAGGGTGAAAAGCTGCACTGACCTTGCCAGGACTGGGACATGTAACCCTTAGGTTTTGAACAGAAACTGGAGCTGGTGCATTAACCAGCTGAGCCATCTCACCCATATGCACACTATAATAATCAGTGCAATTTCTAGAATTATTTTTAGAAAAGTTATTTTAGAGAAATATTTTTAGAAAAGTTACTTTAGAAGTAACATATAATATAAAAGTAACGTGTTTATTATGGAAATCCTTGTTTGTTGTTCTGTAAACAGAAACACATATTTGAAAGCATCTCACTCTTCCTCTATGGTTTTTAGACTGTGGTATATTGACAACATTTCCAAATCTTAAAACTTATCTTTACACAGTTAAATATTTTTTGTTAATATTTTAAACTAATATGACAACATTTAAAAATATTCATTTTAAAACTCAAATTTTAATATGGCTGTTTCTCCCATACTGTGAGTAGCAGCATTATGAATATATAGCTCTTGGTGTTCAAGTTACCCCCTAAGCTTCTTCTCCCCAGATCTAGTGCTGTAAAATCCAGCTGATGATAATTCACTGTGATACGAGACCCACCTGCATGGCCAATAAGAATGAGGCTGTCAATGGAGATAGGATAACGAGCTTCTAGCAGATAAGTATAATTAGGGCTGTAGTAGAGATTAGATGTTAAAAGACAGAGATTTAACATTTTTTTAGTTGGCCTTTAATTACTTTGATCATATATCTTCAGCACATTGCTTTGTAGATTAATAGTCCATGAATGTGTTAACATTTTAGGCTGTAAGCAGCAGCAAAGATTTCATTAAATGGAGTACTGCTGTGTTCACCTCACCACTTCCTTGTGTTTATTCATTGTGAGGTATGTAGCACACAAATTTCATCACCATATCCACTAATATCCCTTTTGCAAGCCTGCAACTGACCTCACACAATTTGAACTCACAGAAGTAGGGTAAGTTAGTACTAGATTGATTAGGATCATAGCACTGCTGATCACTATCTCCAGCTGTTAGCCTTTTAAGGACAAGATGGGTGTGCTTTGAAATGCATTGAGATGACACACAGCAATACTACCTGCTATACTGAGAAATCTGACCACAGATTATATTTTTTCCTCTCTCTAAAATACTTAATTTAGACAATTCAGTCAATAGATTATTTTTCCTTTTAATAATTCAATACAGAAAATAATTGTGTAAAGACATTGTAAAAAATATTTAACTAGTGACTACAGGTTCAGTACATAGCCTTAACTCACAGGAATCCAATAGGGCAAGTCCCACCAAAATGGAGTACATGGGCTTTGCCTGTATATATATATATGATTGGTGCAAAGGACTTAACACACCCACACATTCATATCATAGGAGTATGATATCTATACACTGTCATCTATTCATACTGACCTGGCTATGTGGAAAGAAACAATGTTCAAGATATATGGTTAATGGCCATATTACACTATTCAGAACATAAGGATATTAGTTACAACCATCTGAATATAAAGAGGGTGAATTTACAAAGCTGACATAATGCCTATGTTTACAATGACCTTAAATGCTTGCCAAAGTAATCCGGGTATAACAGAAAAGCATATGTGTCAATATAATTGACCTTTCTTGCATTCATGGGGTCAAAGCCCCATTTAAATCAATAAGAATTTGTATTTGTTCTTTGTTACATTTGGTTTATAAAAAGGAATAAACATGTTTGCCGTGAGGCGTAATAATGCAAATATGTAGTGGTAATCACAATAAATATTTTGAGGCAATCCACTCACAGCAACCACATGTGCTCCTCTTTATTTATGAACCAGAATGTCTAACAGGGAGCTCTGAGCCTCTGAGACCCACATACCTCCCAACATTTAAAATGGACAAAGAGGGACACTTGTGTTTTAGGTGGTATTTCTGAGTGTGTGGCAGGTGAGGGTGCATTATTGAGAATTTATAGGTTACCTTGTGACCTATTGATACCTCTTTGTGTAACTGAATATAAGATTCAGAGCAAGATCAAAGTGTTTTATTTACACAGATTCATTTACAAACACATTTACTGAAGATTAAAGGGATAGTAATACTTAAAATGTAAAAAAAAATATGTTGTAGGGTTTATCCCCCTGAGTAAAACAAGGGTACTCCCACTGCTGAAAAGTGTTTTATTCAAAAGTTATTGCAGCTCAAAGCTGAACTTTTTAGGTGCAATATCACAGTGGCCTGAAATTGTACAGTGGCGCTGTTGCTAAACCATTCTCTGGACAGCTGTGGTCCCGGGACCATAAATCTCCATAGGCTGGTGTAGCAACAGCAGAACTGTACAATGTCAGGCCACTGCGATACTGCACCTAAAACAAAATCAGCTTTGAGCTGTAATAAAGTTTGAATAAAAGTGGAAGTCCCCTTGTTTTACTCAGGGGGATAAACCCTACAGCATATATTTTTTTACATTTTAAGTATTACTATCCCTTTAACTGAACATTTATGTGAGTTTTATTGCTGTGGAACAATGTGATTCAATTATATACACATCACACAGTCTGATCTCCTAAAAAGAGGGACACCAGGGTAGAAAAGAGGGACGGGGGGTTTGGGTCTGAAAGAGGGATTGTCCCTCCTAAAGAGGGACACTTGGCAGGTATGGACCCACCTGCACTGGGTAATCAACTGAGCTATTAAACTACTGAGAGTGCCCAACCGATCTGAAATGATACTGTTGGTTTCCCATAATTGCTCCAGTTTTCTTCATACTGTCGCTGAAGACAATATGTTTAATATGCTTCATTATTTGCATGTTGGAGACCTTTCTATCATTCAAGAGGTTAAATGTCCCAATTAAACGTACCAATTAAATCTACAGAAATAGTTAAAAGTCCAAGTTCAATAAATTAGATTGTGTTTTACTGTTCCTTATGGAACAGATGGCTTGCACCACAATTGCTCCACTTATGTTTTGTGCACATTTCATAACCAATAATTGTAATGTCGACATTTAAAGGGTATCTATCGTCCCTATACAAGTTACTGTTACATGATATGTTATATAGTGATTATTTAGAGTATTGTATTAATTTCTTTTTTAAAATGCTATTTCGGCGTAATAGAAGGAATAAATATTGCCCTGACTATTTCTCGGTAGACTGCGTGTAAAGCTCTGTACCAGCAGTCTGTCTCTCAGCCTCTGCTCCTGTCACTCTATCTGGCCGCCTCCGATGACAGAGGCTTTCTGCATGTAAGCTAGAGCGATCTCATTGGCTAGATATTGATATCTGCCAATGAGATTGCTCTAGTTTACAGACAGAAAACCTCCATCACCAGAGGAGGCTGGATAGAAGGACGGGAGCAGAGGCAGAGAGACAGACTGCGGGTACAGAGCTTTACCTGCAGTCTACCCGGAAGCTGGGTCAGGGCAATATTTATTCCTTCTATTGTGCCCAAATAGCATTTTAAAAAAACTAAATTAATGCAATTCTCCAAAAATTCACTACATAAAATCATTTAAGAGCAACTTGTATAGGGGTGATCACCTTTAAATAATCCTAGTGTGCTACTACAGATCCCTATTTGAACTAATATTTAACTCTGTTCATTTAACTCCATTCAAAGTGTCTCTGGAGATGAAAAGAGGTAGAGAAAAATATTTTACAAAAATACCCATGCCACCATGTGATAAGATTCTGTATTTATGTAATGTTGGTAGACATTGGAAGTTAAAAGAGAAAAAGATACATATGATTAATGTGCAGTTTAAAAAGAAATTATGGGTGTGTCAGAGCAGCACGGCATTACTAATGGATCATTTGGGATTTTAGTTGGCAGATATGTGTACTAAAGTTACATGGCAATGTTTTTCGATGTTCCTCAGCATTATGTCAATACTTTAACTAGACTAATTTTCATAACTAGAATTGTTAGCTAAAAGACTGAAATTCTCAACCTATAGAATTTTGGCTAGCAAGTGAAAGCTCTAGCCAAAACATATGTGTACTCATTTGCTTGGTCTGGAAATGTGTTTATCTTCCAGGGAATCAGATTTCTAAAGCGCTACTTCAATAACTGTTTTGTCTTAAATGCCTGCCTCCAGAATTAGTGGTACATTTTGACACTACAATTTCACACTCACACATGCATGGGATTAAAGGTCTAATACTGGTATGTGAAACACAGTTTGTAAAGGAATGCTGGTCAGCTGCATGTGATTAAATGGTTTTAAAATGAATGATGGTTAAATCCAGCACAGTGATAAACTGAAGTAGAATAAAATATGCCTAAACAAAGCAAAGGCCTAAAGCAGTTTTATCCCCTTTTGGGCTGTTCACATAGACAGTTCCAGCTTCCAAGTTTAAATAATTTGTATCCTTACTCAGTGATTCTAATCGGAGGATGATGCATGCACTGCTGTAGAGAAGGCTGGCCAATGTGGATGTCAACCAAAAACGGTTGGCTGACATCCACACAGAACTGAATGTGACTGGATCATTATGTCACTCATCTGGATGGTTTGCAAAGCGTCCTCATAGGCTGACAGTCAGACATTAACTGCTGAAAATTTCAGCCACCAATCTCTAATCACCATGAGGTTACAGCATGGGCATGGTCCCATGTTAACAGGTCCATTGGGAGTGATGCACCCTGTTTGTGGTTGATTGTGCATGGTGATTGTGTGATGAGTGTTGTTGTTGGTCATCTGACCATGTGAAACAGCTCTTTGGTTTCTAAAACCCTGATTGTACACAGGGACATTGTTAGGTTCCCAAAAGACAAAGACACAGCTTTTATACACTTCTAGATGCCATACTTGTGTGCATAGTCAAATTAAGGCATTTAACAGTGCTGACACACTGAAGGGGGGCACAATACATTCAATGGTGGGCTCCAGCCTTAGGGCAGCAGGTGACCAATACCTCCCTTCCCCCCAAAAAAAATGATCCCCGTCATACATCCAACAGGGTCAAGAGAAACAGCATGGGAAAAATCTCTGGTTATGTCCCCCTCCCTTGAGTTACCCTCTAAAATTGGTGTCTGGATCACGATGACTCTCAAATCCAAGAAATGGGTTTGGGCCAAGGCGCCCAGGCTGGCACCCATCTTCACTTTGTGGAATGTTTCCACCTGAATGTGACATGTCAGTGGGCTGATGGGGTGTATGACCTTAGCCAACCTTCAAGGAAACTACCTCCCTCTCCATGAGAAATACAGAAACAAAATACTAGGAGAGCTATACTGTTTCCCTTTAACAGCACATGGATCAGGATAACAAACAGAGCTGATACTCACATGAGATATTTAACCGGCTACAATCTATAGCAACCGGTATTAAGGCAAGCAGGGATTTCTGATGCTGTTTCTCCCTGCAACAAAACCAAACAGACTTGCATCAAAGCTCCATTTCAGCAAGCAATCAGGATGAAGGCAATCCAAATACAACAGACCAGATGAAAAATATAAAATTTATTTTAAAAAAGTTAAAAAAAACCCTCAACATGTTTATGGCTAAGATGCCACTTCATCAGGAGGAATACAATGTGACAAAAATACAAACTGCATCTCCATGACACCACCCTCTGTTTGGTGGTCGACAGGGTCTTCCACCTCCTTGTCCTGCAGGTGCTGTTGTGAAACAGAGTTGTCCTGCTGGTTTCCATCCTCCAGGTATCACGGTGCCCATGACTGCCCTCCAGGAATGCTGTTGCTATTTGCAGGCGACTTTGTACTATCAGTTCATGAGTGTTGCGCTTTTGTGCGTTCACTATTTTTATAGGCCTGTGGTAATTGCCAGAGTCAGTCTCTGCCTACTTGCTAGACCTTATAGGCCTCATTCTGCCAGTACTCCTTTGCCCTTTCGTGGTGTACCTGTGCGCTAGCTCTTGTGATTATTTCCTATGCTCTGATCTGTGTATGACCTCTGGCTACGTTTGACTCTGGCTACATTCGATCCCTGACTTATTGCCTTCCGCTCCGATCTGACCCTTGGCTCCATCTGACTACCCACTCTGTGCTGACCCCGGCTCTGGCTGACTATCCGATACGGTACTGACCTTGGCTTGGCTGACTAACTGCTCTGTACTGACCCCAGCTGTGGCTGACTATCTGATATGGTACTGACCTTGGCTTGGCTGACTAACTGCTTTGTGCTGAATCTGGCTCCGGCTGACTATCAGATACGTTTCTGACCCATGGCCTGACTGACCGCTCCTACGCTAAACTGTGCTCTAGTTGATCTCTCTGATACAAGCTGTGCTCAGTATCCTCCCGCTGCGCCGGACTTTGTCTCTGGCTATCCTATACTGCTTGATACCAATGGTTAGTGCCTTTGGGTGCACCCTAGCATACTAGGGATTTGAGTCACCATTGCCCATAGCTACCCTAGCTTTCTGGGGAATTCTAGTTGCCATTGCCTGTACCCTAGCGTTCTAGGGTATCCGAGTCTATTACCTTGGTGTACCCTAGCATTCCAGGGGAGCATTTCTCATTTTTGTTTGGGCGATTATGCTTTACCTGTGCTAGTAGCTACTGCTATCCTTGCTACCTTCCCATTCCATAGTCAGATTGGGATCAGTTCCTGTTCGTCAGTGGATCCTGTGCTGTCTCCACACCTGGTACTGTGAGGGTTGGGGAAGTGCTTTCCGTATTTATTTTTTGATCTTATTTTAATAAAGATATTGATTTTACTGTATCTGTACTTGTCAGTGTCGTTATTCCATAGTCACTCCGTGATACCAGGCCCTCCTCCATTTACATGTCACTCACTGTGAGCTGTCTCTCTTCACCCTCACTGATATCCTCACTGTAGGGCTTATCAGGGTTCTCTTTCAAGCTGGCTTGTTGTGGACCCAGACTGACTATGTGGAATCCTTCTCAAAGGTGCGCCTCCCCCTCTACAGCTACCATGCTCTGGAGCTCTGTCTCTCCATCTGATCTGAGGAGCTCCCATGTCTGTTCATACTGGTACTACAATTCCTCCTTATCTTGGAGGACCATACTATGGCAGGAATCTCTACACACTCCTGGGCAGCCCTCCATCCCAGCTCTCTCCAGATGTAGAGGTATTCCCAATCTGTATCTATATGGTGGCCAGTCAGCAAACCCAGGGGTCTCCCTCCACAGCATCTGGTACAAATGACAGCTCCTCTGGACTCTTGCCACCACTCTGCGTCTGGATATTGGATTCATAGGTAACCAGTAGGGTCCCATCACTGAAGCAAGCATGTGGCTTGTTGCAACAAAGAGCAGAAGTCTTCTTCTAGCTCTCTCTCAGCACGAGATAGATCCTCCAGCTGGTAGTGTCACTCATTGCAGGATTCCAGACCCAACATGCTCTACCTCTTCTGGAACAAGATGGCTTGCCAATCTGGAAGGGCCTTCGCATAGGTGGCTGGTCTGGATCCAGAACTGAGCATGAATAAGTGTCCCTCAGACATCAACGCTAATCCCAGGTTACCATCTCCCAGCCAAAAGTAACAGTATTTTGATAGGTCTCCTCACTGAAATTAGCTACTAGAAAGCTGAGAATCTCCTGCACATGTTCATCCACAATTTTGGATGCCTGTAGACATCTTGGCTGTAGTTCTGCTGTGTCCCCTGGTCCTGCTTGATCTCACCATTGCCACCAGTTGTGGAGGTCAACAAACACACAGGCTCCCCCGGTCAGCAGAGCCCCTATGTGGGTTTTTGTCCTGGATATTTTGAATATTCACACAAGAGGTTCCAACTTCTAATAACAGAGGGAGGCATGCACTGCTGTAGAGATGGATGGCTCACATTGATGTACACCATAAATAAATGATATCCATATGAGCCAGATATTGATTGAATAAGTCAGTCACTAGTGAAATATCTAATAATCTCTATGTCTCCCTTGGTTGTGCCCTATAAGAAATATTTTGCACACTTTGCTGAACAGAATACTAAAAAATGAGGTAACGGTTCCACTGAAGATAATACCCTTCCATTTAGGGCAAAACAATTGGACTACAAATCCATAAACTTGAGGTGCCTTATCATCATCATTGATATAACACACACACTGGAGTCTATTTAATAAAAACAAAGAAAGATATCAGGAGCACTCACCGTTCTGTGTGTTACAAATCACTCTCATTGATGTGGAAAAAGAGTAAAACCACATACCTCGGGCCAGCTGTATAAACAAATATATTTATTAATTGGATAAAAACTACAGACATATCCAGATCCAGAGGGAGCAAGACACAGATGCGCTTAGCGGATGATGAACCAGAACACGTCTAACATGTTTTGCGCTAAAATAAAAACACTGATATCAAAAAGAGCGTAATCACTTTATTAAAATACACCAATAGTACATGCCAACATATAAAAATGAATGGTGAGATACAGTTCTATAAAATAAATATTAGACTCTGCAAAAGTTATAGTACACTGCATGTAGACCATACGTATGACAGTGTACTGAACACAAACTAGTAAAGATATGTATACGTGCTACGAGAATGTATAAGGTATGTATAAGTGCCCCCCCAAAAAAAACATATTTAAAATTGCTGGAGTGCATTCAGTTTTGACCAAAATAGCTAAAAGCAAATACACAAAGTATTTTTGCACATCCATATTTTCATCATTTTTCATCCTTTACTCTGTGTCATTTTGCTTGCATGTCAACACTATATTAAAAATGAGGATTTAGTTCCATAATATGACCAATATACCAATAGAACATTCCAACATGTAACAACTAATGGTGATATTCAGTTCTATAAAATAAACATTACCCTCTACAAAAGTTATAGTAAACTACATATAGAACAAGTGTGCAACAGTGTACTGAGCATAAACTAATAAAGGTATGTATAAGTGGCACTGGGCTATGTATATATATATAGTATAATCCAATTGAAAAAGCACTCTCAGGACTTCTTATTGAGTGAAAATTAGGGTTTATTCGAGCAGATCAACGTTTCGGTTATTTTACAGTAACCTTCATCAAGGATCCTTGATGAAGGTTACTGCAAGATAACCGAAAAGTTGGAGTAAGTGGTATAAAGAGGACAATCTGCTGTGTAAATAACTTCTGTAAATAAAATATGTTCCTTGGTCTACTTTAGCACAAAATCATATTCTTACATTAGCCTCCTGTCTATCTGATCTAATAGTTCGCTGTAAAGTGCAAGAGAAGCTTTTGAACAAGAGAAAACCTCCTCTGAGTTTGCTCTTGACCCCTCACCTTGATCATTGGCATAGAGTGCTTCAACTGACTAGAACATTTTGTGAAAATGACAGAATTGTTATTATTGACATGGATACTGAAGTTTAAAGAAGGATACTTTTTTGCTTTTGAGTTTCTAAAAAAATAAAATGAACACTTACAAAAATTATAAACTATAATTACTTTCTTTTCAAGCCCTCCTTTTTTATGGAACAAAATGATACGTTCTTAAAATTACCTCTGGTTTTATGGCTTTTTTTGTGCAAATGTTTCCAAGTTGATCATAACAACTCTAGTCTCTATATTTAGCAATAAATATGTACATATCATTGTGCAGTGATATTGATTTGATTTCAGAATTGTGTTTTCTATTTGAATGTATTACCTATATAACTATGGTAGCTTGTTTAAAAATATTTGTCATCAAAGGTCCAAAATCTAATCTTATATATGCCCTGTGGGGCTATCCATTTATCCTTTGCGCATGACCCTGGAATCCTTACTATAGTAACTTTGAGAGAGTGTCACATAAATGATAGTTCAGTACCTCTAGACTGTAAGCTCTCACGAGCAGGGCCCTCTGATCCTCTTGATCTCCACATCTGACTGTACTATTTAATACCTCTGTATGTGTATTCCCAATTGTACAGCGCTGCGGAATTAGTTGGCGCTATATAAATAAATAAATAATAATAATATTGTCTGTAATATACCTTTATAGAGAAAAAACCTTTTTGAGTAGGAGAGATGGACACGAATATCTAATTTAATCACATTAACTCTTGTCTCTCATTACAAGCTGCACAAACAAAATTAACGGAACTGCGTCCACATAAGACAGCTTATATATACACTAGAACATTTTAGAACTAAGTATTAGGAATCTAGCATTAACCCCTTAAGGACCATGCAGTACAGGGTACTCTGGAAGTGATCTGTGATCACAGCATGCTTTTCACCACAGACTTCTATGAAGTGCTAGGACCGCCACCGGTCCTTAATGCCCGGACATCTGTGACGGTCCTGGCATGTCCTCGGGTGTTAAGGGGTTGAATGTAAATTTTTTTTGTTAACATGGAGTACGTGACATATAAAGGTGTGGCCCTCTGATCCTCCTGTTCTCCACATCTGATTGTACTATTTAATACCTCTGTATGTCTATTCCCCAATTGTACAGCGCTGCGGAATTAGTTGGCACTATATAAATAAAGAATAATAATAATCCGTTTAATTTTAGGTATTTTTATTACTTTAATGCTAAAAGATTACATTTCATTTTACTTGTCTGTTTTAAAATGAGGTGTATAATAAACTAAAAGCACATAAAATACATGTTGCAGATGTCAACATGAAGGTCACTGGCATGCAGAGAGAACAGTAGTCTAAACATCTCTAATACACAAGACCAGATTTACATCCCAGGATCTCCTAGGAAAAGCACTCTAGGTGCCCATAGCTCTGAACATGGTCACACACCCTACTCCTCACATGACACCACCTCCAGCCCCATCTGCTATTTCATGGTACAGAAAATACCCTTGGCCTATAACAAAGAAGGACAAAAAAAGCTTTAACCGTGGTATTCTAGCAAGATCGCCAACACATTGCTCTGCAAAGTGTTTAAGATCTCTCTAGTATCCAATGGGTTACATAATGCCCTGATAGAACTGGTGCAGGGACATTGAGATTGCTCTGGCCACACCCACAATTCAGAATGTGGGTGTGGCCAACACAGCTGAGGCACCCTTCTAAATTTAGAGTTCTAGGCAGTTGCCTACTCTGCCTATTGGGAAATCAGGCCCTGCTAATGGACCAAATGTTTTATATATCTAACATCTATAAAATCTGTTTCCACATGTGGATGACTCGTAAACTAATCTATTGCATTTTGCAAACATTTGAAACATAACAGTCTGATACATTTAGTTAAACTAGTTGTAATCATTTTAGCTTCACACATTACACATAAAATATTTATGATGTATGTCTAACAATATTAACTATAAATGTTTTAATTGTATAACTTGTTTATTTTTATTTTTCTCTTGATAGACAATTAAGCAATAGGTTTTAGAAGGCATTGAGGATCTGTAAAATTAACTCACAAAATAGTCACACTGTACATAGGTTCAACTCTTGTGCTACATATGTTTGGTCATTAAATAACAATAGATTATTTGGAAATGTGGTTTATATAGTGATTGTTGCAAATTTATATAAAAGAAAAAGTATTCTCTATTAGGACTAATGATTATGAAAATACTTCTTATGACAAAAGTTTTTTCTGAATGATTTACTTTTTATAGATGGAGATTTTCTAGTGATTGGCAAACGCTACTGTGGATAATGTATTAAGACGAAGAAGAGAAATTCTGAGGCAAACCAGCTGCTCCATATAGTATACATAAAAATAATCCCTTTGAATCGAATTGGGGATTCTAACTTCTTGGGGGAGATACAATAAGGAGTGATAAAGAGATGATAAAGTGGAGATGATTTCTAAAGTGATACCACTTGTCCAGTTCCTATGTTATTCGATGGAGCCAATGCACTAAGATCTCTCCCACTTGGTAAATCTTAATGCAGAGTTTCCATGGAATAACATAGGAACTGGACAAGTGGTATCACTGGAGAAGTCATCTACACTTTATCACCTTCCTATCATTCCTTAGTTCATCTCTCCCAACGAATGCTAGTGAGGTCTCCAACATATTGTGGTACAAGGCATTAGTGACCTCTCGAGCATTCAAGTGGTTAGTAACTCCATTTAAGGAAATGAGTATTTGGAGGATTTTTTTGTGCTTTCTGGTGTAGTTCTCTTACTTCAAAATTCCTCCTTTGAACATCATCATCACAGAGTAGTATGTCCAAAGTTGCTAAGGATAGCTCAAGGGTTACGCATTATGATTTCTCTGGACTTGATGATGATTAGACTGCTATTGTTCACATTACAAGATCAAATAAAGCAATGGATCTCAAATGGTTTGCTGCAGTAGATTCCTTTAGTTCCATGCAAAATATGTGCAGAACACTAAAAACATACAAAAATTTCAACCTCCTTGATGTTAGAGAAGTCCCTACACATTGGTTAACAATGATTTGGTTTGAAAAAAAGTATAGTTGAGCAATTCTGGAGCAAACCATCTGCATCATAGAAGTGAAATAAAAGTTGCTATTGATTTAAAAGGACCTTGGCAACTCTTTGAATGCTAGACAGTTCTTCAGTCTATTGCATTCAAAAAGTTAAGAAGACCCATGTAAATCAATGAGAAAGTGTGAATTTTACATCTCACTCATAATGGGATTTTGTTTACAAGGTGGAGTTGGTTTGTCTGAGAATTTCTCCAGTTTCTTTATACATACAGCCTATTGTATCAGGTAACAATTATCAAGTAATTTCATATGATTGTTTTTACAGAGAGCTAGCCTTTAACCATATGATTTCCAGAGAAGTATGCAACAGTTTGCAATGCAACACATTGGGTACCTCTGTCAGTCATAGGGTTTATGCTTTTATATGACAAACCTCTAACCTTTTGAACGCCAGAGGAGTATGCAGGTATTGCTATGCAATGTGTTGCATACCCCTCTGGCACTCAATGGGTTAAAAACAAATGACATTGTATCAATGTTTCAGTCTTCCACACATCCACTAGTAGTCATAGGACTGCACATAAATCCCAGCCATGTGCTTTTGTCCTCCTTTACTGAAACTTTACATGGAATCTCTTACACTACTTCATGGCACCCTACAGTTCTACAGAACACAGTTTGAGAACAACTGGTAAAGTAGATGAGTCCCAGGTGATTTTAGGAGCAAGCCTATGGTCAGAGGAGGTCTGACAACATGTGGCCTGGGGGGCGAATAAAATCAAGTGGCCCACTTCTACTATCATTTCAGATCACTGCCCCACTCCATTCCCTTTTGTTAATTTAAAAATTGGCATTAATGCTGATAAGGAAGGCAACCGGCCCTGCATAGCTTACAATTGTAATGGAACTTACAATTTAAGTAAAGTTACACTAGTGTTACCATAGAGGTTATAAGGGAAAATTATTACGCTATTAGTGTAGCACTGTATATATTATAGCTCTGTGGTATCAGTAGTGCAGCTCCATTTACAGCAGTAAGGAGGGACTGAGTGAGACAGTGGCCCACCAGATCAGATTTACAACCAGCTTATGGGGCAATTGCACCCCTTCCCCCCACGCCAGCCCTCCCCTGCCTATGGCTGTTTCAGCAATTTATAAATATGTATCTATTGCAGAACAGATGTTATTTGATGAAGAACGATATAGATTACTAATGAAAGCAAAAATAACCAAAATGAATTAATTACACATAAAAACCTGCAAGTCTTGTAAAAATGAATGCATATGTGATAAGAGCAATTCAGTACCTAGATAAAAACAGAATGTAACTGTTTATCTTACAGACAAATGAAGCATTATAGAAGCCAAACACCTATCAGAATGTAATTCAGATGGAACAGCCAATTCCTCATCACAATCCTACTCACAGTCTCCTCACCTCCAAAAATTGCTTTTTTATCAAAGTTCAGTCTGTAACAGAAGCTAAGAAGGGACCGCGTCGCCTTCCGCCGTCATTCCGGGTCTCTCCTTCTCGACGACAGCCTGGCGCCGTCGGATGCACCGGTCGAGCAGATCAACATTCAGGTGGTCGACTCAAAGTGGCGTTCGAACCCTGGGATAGCCAACTCTACCACAAAGGATGCGGATCGTGGAGGGGTCACGGGCTCTGTAACCATCGACCTTCGCAGAACCGGAGCAGGGAAAGTGTTGCAGGAACCAATGTAATGGCAGCCAAGACGTTCGAGCACTCCGGCGCTCGTCTCGAAGGTTGTAGCTTGAACAGGAAAAAGCAAGGCAGAGTCCACGTTGCCGCCTGACAGGATCCAAAGTTCGGTAGCGGGATACTGGCAGCAGACGGACGAACGATACAGGAACATAGGCTCAGATGGGCGGTAGAGTGGCCACTTTAAAACCATAAGAACACAAACTCCAGGACTCTGGTTCACTCCAGACATAACACACTTTATTGAATAACAGCACATGTTTTAGACAGTACAACACAATGCCACAATAAGGACGGGAGGGGCCAAGTATTCTAATACAGACTTGGCCCAGACACCAATCAAACACATTAGATATGTTCCACAGGGGACAAAAGGGCCAATGGCAGATGAAGACAAAGAGCCAATAGCAACTGGGGAAAAAGGGCCAATGGCAGATGACCTAATAAACATACTGCTCAAGATGTTACAACATTTGTAATACAAACGTGTTTAATTAAGTCTGGACAAAGACAAAGACTTGATGGGTGGGAATACACATTCAGGGGACCAGGTCAGGGGTTGAAGCACGTACACACTAGTTTGAATATGCGGCTTCAACCCTGGACAATCAGTGTGCACAGTGAGTCGTTCATCGACCAATACGGCGTTGACTCACTGCCTCCGGTTTCCCGCATTTCGAACTGGGAACCACCGATTCTACTCAGTGACCGTGTACCCCTCGAACATATAATATACGATAATAAAACATTCAACATACGTTAAACATAAAACGTTCGACAGTACATGAAACATAAGTCCTTTAACATAGGGAATGGGTGGCTAATTCATATATTAGAGCCCCCAGCTAAGTTCAAACAAGGCCAAAGGTCCATAATCTTTAGATACATCATTCGAGGTCCAGACAAGGGCTCAAGTAATGGGTAGGATCCATTACACAGTCCATTCCTTGAATCACTAAATTCGCCACTTAATTTGGAGACCTAAGATGTAATAAATAGGTGATATAGTGGAGATGACTTCTCCAGGGACTTCACTTCTCCAGTTGATGTGTTATTCTATGGAGCTTGAAAATTCTTAGCACATCCTAAATAATAATTCTCTAGGATGTTTGTCAGAAGCCGTCATGCGCAGTAGAGACTGCACACATTTGGGCAGTCTCTACTGCACATGATTGCATCCCGTGAGTGAGGCAACGCAAGACTGCAAACATTGAAGAAGTGATATCACTGGAGAAGTCATATCCACTTATCACTTCTTTATCACATCTTGGTCTTCTTGATAAAAACAAAATGAGGAAGAAAATAAAATTATTGCCCTTCTTTCAAACAAGGGTAGTCTGTAATATATTTATGTGGGGCAATCACAGTTCACCACACATGAACAAATACCTAGACTTTCAACACAGGCAGGTGGGGAGGCCCATCTCTTATTTCTCTTAACATTATAAGGTGCTCTTTTATGAAAGAGGGGAGTCTACCCTTTCATTCAAGAGTGCTCTTTGACCCTTTGAGTGCCAGGGTTGGGCAATGCACTGTGTCACAGTACATTGCTTACCCAATTAGTACTCAAAAGGTTAAAAGAGAACTTGTGGTCAACTTTATTGGTACCCTTGAATATTTAGTACCTCACGTACACTATCTTCAGAAATAAATGGAAATGTGCCTACTTTGTATTTTCAGATTATTTTAATGGGATGTCCAAAGGTATTCAACAAAAAAAGATGCCTTTTCAACTGGCGTACTGATTTCACAGGAAAACAAAATATGACCTGGACAGCATTAAAGGCACCCTTCCATAATATTTGGTTGCACAACCCTTGGCAACAATGACAGCCTCCAATCTTGTAGCTGTCTGTCAGCTTCTTGCACCTGTCGGCTGGCAGTTTCTCCCATTCTTCATATGCAATTTGTTCAAGATCTTGAATGTTTGCAGGATTCCTTTTCCCAATGGCAGATTTTCAGCGAAGTTTTTCAATCAGACTGACATCAGAATTCAGTGATGGTCAGTCTAAAATAGTCCATTTTTTCAACCATTCTTTTGAGCTTTTGGATGTGTGCTTTGAAATTGTTGTTCTGCTGGATGACCCATGATCTTTGATCTTCTACCTAGTTTATTGTGACTGGATAGCACATTTCTCTGTAAAATGCCTCGGCAATTATCTGATTTCATGATTCCCTTAACAGGTTCAAGTCCTCCAGTACCAGAGGCAGCAAAGCAGCCAGACATCATTACATAATCTCCACCATATTTAACTGTAGGTAGGGTGTTTTTTTCCTTATAGGCTTCATTTATTTGCCTATAAATATAACACTGCTCTCCATTTGCAAAGAGCTTTAGTTTGGTTTCATCTGTCCATAGAACATTTTCCCAGAATGATTGTGGTTTCATTAGGTTGGTTTTGTCAAATGTAAGTTGTGCCTTGTAATGTTAGGGTTTCAGCAGTGGTGTCCTCCTTGACATTCGCCCATAAAGCACTTTTTGGTTTAGTGTGTGGCGTATGGTCCTTGTTGAAATCTTCACATCAGATTGCTCCAGGTCAGCCTGAAGGTGTGTGGATGTCTTACAGTTTGTACCAACTTTCGAAGACTTCTCTGCTTAATTCTCCTCTTTCCATTAAGTCCCATGAGGTTCTTGACAGTTCCATGAGCAGCAAACATCTTAATAACATTGTAAACTGTTGAAACAGGGATGCCAGGGAGATAGCCTTGTACCCTTTAGAATCCTTATGTTTGGTGATAATATCATTTCTGATGTTCTCATACAGCTATCTTTTCTTTACCATTGTGAAACAGGAACATTAAAGCCATCATTGATTGGTTAATTCAAGCCATGTGAGCACTAGCAATGTATCACAGATGAATCGAATTTCACAGCAATGACGTTCTAGTTCTTCTTTTCAAACTGATTTGAATTCTTCAAGAGGGTGCCAAATAATCATGTCATGGCAATGTTTGCATTTTTATACTTTTATTGTACATAATATACAAAGCATTGTTACAAGACACTGATCAAGCTGGAAAAAGAGGAAGCCTTCTTCTGCCAGAAATGAGTGTGGGGTGGGATCGGGTGAATGACTTGGTAAGCATTAACCCCTGATGTACACAAATAGAATAGTGATGGTCAGAGACACATGGACTTTCTTTTTAAGTAGATTAGATTTACGCTTTAATATTCATGTAAACAAATTAAGAACCATGTATTGCTAAAGTATAGGACCCTTTAAACCATTCAGTGCCAGAGGAGTAAACAACACATTGCCAGGCAATCCTTCTGGCATCAGAAGGGTTAATAATGGATTCTTAAGCCTCCTTCCTCATTTTGCCATTATTTTGTAGACAACGAAATTTGCCATTGCCATTCACAAGGTGGAATATGTAAGAATAACCCATCTTTACTGGTATGTGTATATATATATATATATATATATATATATATATATATATATATATATATATATAAAAATAAATATATATCCTATAACATAAAGTGATAGAATGCGTCACTCCCTGTGAGCGTAACTGCACATGCACAGAGACTGTGCATGTGTGTTTTTGCACACAGGGAGCTTCGCTGTGAGCTGTCCGGAGCTCCCCATTGAGGATCAGCTCGTTCAGCGACAGACTTGGCGAACGTGCTGATCCGGAGCAGAGAGCTCCAGACGGCTCACCGCCTGTCTCTGATCCGGGGCAGCAGCCGGGCTGCTGGGTGCACTTTAGCCTGTGTATACGGGCTTTGATACTAATATATATATATATATATATATATATATATATATATATATATAAAATATGTTTACATTTGGCTTGACTATTTTGTCCATGTTCTAAATACTTTTTTTCTCATTTTATTATTTCCAGTATATTCTTATGTTATTTTGTTACAGGAATATTCTTTCACTATATTTTTATAATTGCAAAAGCCATTTCCTTGATTCTAACTATACTTTGTTCTTCAGAAAACTGTAAAATGTTATTTTTGTGTATAATTGTGGGTTCTGTGGCAATCCCTTTTTACGGGATTCATGACTCACAAGCCTAAATTTTACTTCAAAAAAGAAGACACAAGTACTGTTGTGAGGTCTCTCTGAATAAACTATGTGAAAAAATAAAATTATACTATGAAAATATTAGACTTCACATTAGGCTGACACAGGACATTAGAAAACTCCAACGTTAAACGTTAAATGAGGGCAGTTGTTTCTTTGTAAAGAATGGAGACCAACACTGAGACATATGTATTAAGTAGAAGTGGACTAACTCTGGAACAAACCATCTGCACCATAGGTGACAATAGACATTCCCCATTTCTCAATGAATGATGTTTTTAACTGCTTGAATGCCAGAGAAGCATACCTGGGAACTCTCAGGGTCTGACCCTGAGACTCAGGGTTTTGACCCAAATCTCAGAGTCAGGGTGAAAGGTCCAATTCTCTGGGTGAGAGAGTCCAGTGTTACCTAATACATTATCTGCACCAACTGACTGATTTGTACTAGAAAACCCGAAACAGGAGTCCTTTGTGTCTTATGTGTGTTCAGGCAGTGAGATCTCCAAGTTGCTGCATAGTAACCCATTGAGTGCCAGAGCGGTATCTAAAGCATTATGTTGCAATACGTTGGATACCTCTCTGACACTCAAAGGGTTAACAGACTCTTGAGGACTGACTGAAACACTTATGTGTTAGAACAAGCATAGACAGATTGCCTAGAATCTACATTCTGGGGAAATGTATTGATTAACCATTTGTGTACCAGAGGGGTATGCAAGGCATTGCTTTTTAATATGTTGCATACCTCTCTGGCACTCAGTGTTTTAATATTTCAGTGATCTCAGGGTCACCTCATTTTGAAAGTTCCCTGGTAAGTAGAGAGGTTTCCAATGCCTAGCAAAGCAATGCGTCTGGTATCTGTCTATCATTCAAAGGGTCAAAAGCCCTGTTTAAAAGAATTAGACTTTTCATTGTTCTCCAATATAGCAGTTGTTGTTTTTTTTATTCCTTAGAATGATCCCAGGATCAATTTGAGAGCAAACAATCTGCATCATAGATCATTGTTACTCAGTCTGTGGTATAAGTATCCATAGGGTTACTTGGGACACTGGGGGGGTTCTTCCCTGTGCCTTTGCTGTCCTCCTCCGTATAGCTTGAATACATCAACATTATGCAATCTGCAACAGTGACTGTGCTTCCATATTATGACTGACGGTCAGCCAGGCATGTCTACACTGTGGGTACGTCCTCTGGATTAATCAACCTCAAGCAGCTACTCAGTAATGAAACTCAAGTTATTTTATCCCTCACTCATTTCCCTAAATAAAGTCATAGTATTGAAATTAATTTAAATGGATAGTAATACTTACTTTTAAGTTTAAATAATTTGGTAGGCATAAAAAAATATGAACAACGATGTTCCTTTATTGTTTGAGAGATATACCTCCCTAAAGTTGCCTCTTGAGAGGAGTCAGTGCTGTAGCTTACAGCTGCAGAATCTGCTAATTCGACCGGATAGAGACTCTTCAGCAGATGGGAAAATGCGTGATCTGAACAGTAATACTTCATCGGAATGGTCTACAAAGTGTGCCAGGTTTGCAGGGGTATTTTTTTTGATCTGCAGGTGTACTTGTTACAAAAAATGCAGATAAACACTTCCATAGGAGTTCCCTGAAAGTATTGGGCTGCCTTAACATACTGCACTTTGTGAGTGCATACAGCATAGTCAGTAGTGTAACTTCATTCACTATTGAGATTGGAAATGTACTTTCTCCATGACAGGTACTGTGCTATTAAGACTTTTGAATACCAAGAAGGTATCCAACACAGTGTGAGTTATACACTAATATATGACAAAGATGTGATAATACAGAAATAACTTCTCTGGTTATATCTCTTCTCCAGTTCCTATGTTATTCCATAGAGCCTTTGCACTAAAGGCTCAATACTATTCACTGCGCTAAAAGCACCGTTAGGGGCCAAAGGAGTTCTGGGTGGTACACACACACATTTGCACATTTGTAATTCTATGGCTTGGCCAGCATCCACGCTGTGGCCAAAATGCTTGTTGCAGCTTTTTGTTCCCACAGTGTATGCTAAATTGCATGAGTTGTGGGTAAATCAAAGGAAACTATCCAACTCTCTTTGTTTGACACAGTGACAAACAACGAGAGTGACCTAAAAACACAGTCACCCTCCCCCCACCTCCCAAACACTTTCCTACACTATCCCTAACAATACACTATCCCTAACAATATCAATAAAGTGAATCAATAGTAGCCCTGACACTATCCTATCACCCCTACCCCACAGCTGTAACACTTACCTGTCATCCACTGTCAGTCTTCTTCTTTAAACTTCTATCTTCATATGGTGGTCTTCTTTCTTCTTATGATCATATATCCAATGCAACTATAATAATAAGAAAAATGCTTAAATCATAGATTCCCCCCCAAAATCTTCAAGTTCCCAATTCCCATTGCACAGTTCTCCCAAAACCTAAGAAATTTACAATTGCATTATGCCCCCAAAACCTGAGCAATTTCAATTTGAACGATAACCCCAAAACATAGTCATTTTCCAATTACACACTTCGATTCCTATTCGATTAAATGGGGCTATTAACCCATTGAAAGTTTGCAATGTCACCAGTGCATTGCCTCGTGTTGGAGACGTCTCTATCATTCACAGGGTTTAAAGACCCATTTTTAAGGCAATTGTCATGTTTTACTAAGTGAGCTCCTACAGGATCAGACTCAACAAAATGCCTGGGGCCACAATCTGCAGCCTAAAAACGGCTCCCGTAAGCCAGTTGGGGTCAAATAACTGGTATCCTTTTAAAAGGTTGGACACAAAAGAGTGTGAGACCACATGACACATTAACCATGTTGCAATGATAAAAATAGAGACCGCATGACTAGGATAAGCCTTTCCTTCTCTGCGGCCACCAGATGGGTAAGGATGATGGGAGTTGTAATGCAATACTCTTTTTGAAGAAATAAACTCATCCCAGTCTTGCTGAGCCCTGCCCCGGCTCTCTCACCCCTTCTCTGTGTGCAGAACACGCAGTACAATGACCACTCCAATTAAGTAATTTGTTTTAAATAACTCAGTTGCGGCTTTGCTGAAGAGCCTCATCATGTCGGCTGACACGGATCTCCTGTAAAGCTGACAGCAGGAAACGTCAAACTTGCACAGTGAATATCGCTCAAACCATAGCGGTTTCAGAGATAAGGTTTTTTGCATTTAGCTCAACTTATTTAGCACTACAAGATGATAAATATTTATTTGGGGACATTACTAACACTTTAAATGTGCTTTGCAGATGGTCCGGGGACAGCCTCTGCTTGCCACCCAGTGAGTAGCTGTGAATGTTCAGTACGCGACATGAGAATCTCGTGATGTCATGCAGTGCAAGATTCACATGTCTCCATTTTTATTATGGCAACATAGTTAATGTGCTATGCAGTCACACTCTCTTTTGCAAACCCAAATAACTGACCCATCAGCTGGAACGTAACCTAGCTGGCTCTCACCCACAAACTCCTAGGTATGTTAGCAGCCTCCACAGACCTGCTGTGTAGTTCTTTCAAGCCTAATACAGAGGGTCAGTGGGGAGCTGCAGGTACCTGTCTTTGCAATTGGGCAGATTTAAGAACCTTGGTGCTCCCACATTGATCTGCTGGGGCTTACAATGCAGCACCGGCTTCATCAGCAGGTCTGTTCTCAGGGGAACAGGTCTGCCAGTGAGGCAGATGACATTTGCCTTTACATTACTGGAAATGTTCACATCTCCCCGTGCAGTTGGTTGGCCCAAGAATTGCTCCTCTTTTCTTATGTGAATAAGGCTGAAAGACTGCAAGGCAGGTTTATGGGTAACTGGAAACCTCCTCTCAATTAGCCCTTAGACATTTGACCTACTGTGATCCCAGAATAGTTATATTCTGTATATTTAAAAAAATTACTCCTATTTTTCATTGAAATGAAATAGCAACACCTTTTCAATTTTTCCAGCTAAATAAATGGAGAGCCAATGTGACTATATCTCATAGATCATAACATAAACTAAGGTTAAAAATGTAATGCTTGATTTAGCTCATTTTTCATATTTTTTGTGGTTTGTTACACTACTACCAAACGACAGTTGCTAAATTCTGGAAACATGATATATCAGACAAAATGGTGTGAATTTATTACCCAGGATGATTAGGTTTTTCCTTGGCATTTACTTTCTCTGTTTTCACAGGCATTGGATATTTGATCAGGGTTTACTGTATTTCGATGATAATGAAAAAATAACATCAATAGCCGTTCCAGTGTATGATGGGGATTTTAACATGTGCAAGCCCATGAATTTATGACAAAATTGTAAAAAAGACAGTGAGGCTGATATATTTATGGTGGGATTTACATCTCAGATCCCCTTAGACAAGGCACCCCTTTGCCGCCTCCAGGGCTGCCCATAGTTCACCCTCACTCTATCCGTGACACCAGTCTAGCCAAAAACTCTAGATATAATAGAACTATATAAATCACTGAGGACAAGACAAATATGGAAGAGTCAATGGTATAGTATACATCAGATCAATATACAGGGCACCGTTTAGATGATATATTTAAGGACTGATATGAATGGACCAAATATTAATGGTGTTTAGTGACAAAGTAATGATTTTGTGCCAAATAAAACATGCTTGATGAGATTCCATCAAAATCTTTATTACAGATGAGCCATGCAGTTCAACGTGTGTACCTGGATCCTGGTATCAAATTAACTGAAATTCAATGTGAAATTTTGAAAGTTCTCATATCCCGATTTAAAGTATTATAAGATACTAGTTGAACAGCCCGTTACAGGGGCCACAGAGCCTCTGGCAGCCGGTCGCGGGGCAGTCACACGCAGTGGAGACTGCCCGCGCCTCGGCTGATACAGAGCTGTGCGCTCCTTCAGAATGCCCAGCTCTGTATCAGCCGCGGCGCGGGCAGTCTCTACGGCGCATGACTGCAGCAGTGTGTACTGCGCATGTCGGGCGTTACACACAACTTGGCGAATTATTATATAGGATAGCTGGTGAGATGGCTCAGCTGGTTAAGGCACCAGCTATAGACTCTGTTCCAACTGCAAGGTCACAGGTTCTAGTGCCAACAGGGTCATCTCAGCCTTTCATCCTTCCGAGGTAGATAAAATGAGTACCATTTAGTTGGGTAATTATATCTATACCCCAAGGACATACTTGAAAATGAAAAACAATCTCAATGTATCCTTCCTGGTAAAATACTTTGATATTATTATTTACTGAAATTTAGAATATTATAAATAAGGAATCCTATGACATATCGTATTCTATCCTTTAAGTGTGGTGATCCACATTTACATTCCTGGCATACCTAAGCAAAGGCGTTATGTGTCCACCGCCCATAGCTATACCCCCACTCCTTACATGACCGACCCACATCTTATAACAAAAAAATAAAAACTGCTTGGATGGTACAGAGGTCTCCATGCTTTGCAAAATAAAGTGTTAGAGACATTTAAGGCGTTGAATAAGGGCTAGTAGCATGGTTTATAAACTGTTATATATAAAGGCAACCATAAAGCAGGAGAAGGTATGTGGTATAGGGTCATTGTACTTCTTCCGAACATACTCATAGCTCAGAATGTGGCCAGCAGAGCTGAGGTGCCTCTCAAAAATTGGTGCTCCAGATAGTTGCCTACTCTGCCTGATGGTAAACCCAGCCCTGGTATGGAATGGGTGACTTTATCCTATGCTGGCGGTTGGCTGACTGAGTATGACGGAAGTCATAGTTCCACAACAGCTAGACAGACATGAGTTACATAACCCCCACTATTTGCAGAAGCAGATTTAAAAAATGCTATATGCTTAGCAAAGGCGAAACATTTATAGTGTACATAATGCATCACATGCAGTGTTCTATAGGATTTGTATGACAACATATTTATGTTATAGAATAAACTGTATATGTTGCCTTTGTGCAAGAGAATAAACAGTTTCTTTTCATAAGTCTCTGGTGAATTTTGCTAAGTTCAATGATGACAGAGAATAACAGAACAATGGAGACTGAAACAAAATTGTTTGTACAATACAAACTTGTTCTTTTCCAATGTTTGTGCCATAGGGCTCATCTCTAATTTAAGAAGCTATTCATTTTAGTTAAACAAGTTACAGCATATCTTTTACAACTATAACTTCTTTTGTATGCTTTCTGTTCTAAAGTAATGTGATGTATGCACAGTTGAATCTCCATTTCCTAATGATATATATTTCAGCCAAAATTCTTTACTGGCCAATATAGATAATTGCTAAATATTATCAATAATGGCTCGGTATACCTGGCCAAGCTAAGGATCAACTGAGAATACTCAGTTCAATTGAATTATAAATGTACTTTCTTGTCTAAAACCCAAACATTACTACACTTATGTGCACTGTGCCAACAACATTAGATGAACTGAAATGAGTACAGACAACACATTACTATTATAAATATGTTTCTTTTCCTTCAAACCTGGACTCAATTTTATCAGCAGTTTGGATTGGCTAGTATTGAAAAGGGTCAGTAAATAACAATAATGGCTCCAGTTCTAAGTTAGTAAATTACATACATTAGCAATACAGTTTTTAATTGCCATTTAATCATTTGGGTGGTAGAGATGTCACTGTCATCCAAGGGACTAATTCTGAATTGTATTTGGTTACAGCTGCATAGCAGAAGTCATGATAATGGTGAGAGATCAGTTTGAGAGAAAATAGAAATTTTCAGGTGCAGCTCATTTTGTGCACTTGGACATAGTATTATTAATCATTTGACTGCACTCTTGGTTCTGTACTAGAGCGCATGACCACTTTAGTGCAGTGCTTCTCTTTTGTTTCTTTTTCATAGGAATAGGAATATTTAGGGAACACCTAACAGTTGATATGTTATTTGTCAAGGATATAATGAAGGGTACAAATACAAAAAACTAATATATATATATATACTAGTTTTAAAGCCTGTGTACACGGGCCAACACTGTCTGCAGTCATGCGCAGTACTGACTGCCCGCTCCATGGCTGATACAGAGTAGGACGCTCCAAATTCAGGTGCCCAGAGAGGACTAGGATCTGAATTCGGAGCGCCATGCTCCGTACCAGCCGCGGTGCGGGCAGTCAGTACTGCGAATGACTGCATCACGCGCAGCTGTCTCTACTGAGCATGACGGCTTCTGACAAACATCCTTAGCGAATTATAATATATGATATGTGTATATATATATATATATATATATATATATATATATATATATATATATTGATTTTAGGTCTAGAATAAGAAAAACAAACATATTGTGCATAACATTTCCTAAAAATATATATGTTTGAAACTCAACATTCATATTTTATAGGAATATGGGGAGTGGTTGAGAAACACTTCTAAAGTGCATACAGGTGCACACACTTCACCACTGATAAGGAGTTTACAAGAGCAGGCCCAGAATGCTTTCCCAATATCATAATATCCCAATATCCCAATTCCTCTGCACCTTTTTAGTAGAAAGCAAGAAACAAGGCACAGATTAAAGGCACACCCTGAACTGATTGTACACTACCCCACAAAAACACATTTTCAGAGTAACTTTTTCAGTAAATCTGCATTAGTTTAAGCAGGCTTGTTTTATAAGGTTACTGTCATTTAAACCGTTTGACCGTCGAAAAGGTGCTGCAATGCACTAGATACCTCTCTGGCACTCAAAGGGTTAATGAATGTTTATCAAGGCTTCTACCTCTGTATGTGGGGTTATCATCCTTTACCAAAGCTTGATGTTTTTTTCAGATGGTGTCTCATGTGACAAATGCCCTGCTCTTTGTAAGTCACAGATGTTTATGTAATGGAACTTGGCACGGAAAGGCAATATTTAAAGGATCAGCAATGCTTCAAAGCAAGTTGATCCAACGTGAAAAATTACTCATTAACAATAACACAGATGTAGCTGAAGTTATTATAACTTTCATGCTTTTTTTCTTATTGCATGTGTTTTACAATATTAATGGAAATCCTCTCGGTAGCGAATCACATGATCATCCAGCACCAGCTATTAAGTAAACTGATTCCTATTATATCCCAGTCCAGGAATGGCTGAGGTCTATGTGCATACATACAGTTCTTCTTATTGCTCCAGCAAACCTAGACACTGTGATATCATAAAAGAAATTCAAAGATAACTCTTTATTGTTCTCTATGGTGAGTTTTGTTTGCCCCAAAATTGTTCCTCTTCTTTGTGAATACAACTATGAGTGCATTAAAACCTTAAAGGGGATATATCACCCCTATACATGTTAGTCTGAATAGTTACATTATATAGAGAATGTATGTAAAAGTGTATTAATTTATTTTTAAATGCTCTAATTGGTCAAAAATGAAGGAATAAATGCTGCCCTGAACCTACTCACTTACATTTTAAGTATTACTATCCCTTTATAGGTATCCTTTGTATCTACCATTATCACATCCTTGGGCAAAGAATTCCATAATTTAACAGACCTTATTGTAAAAAAAAGCCTTCCTCTGCTGAAGTTGATATCTATTTTCCTCTAGTCTTAAAGTGGTGGCCCCTAGTTATTTGATCAGAGCTTAAACTCTTGGAACGCCTAGCCTACTAACGTCTCATCATCATCCTTAACAGATACAACCTGCTTGACCCTTTACAATCTGGATTTTGCACTACTCACTTCACTGAAACTGCTCTCACAAAAGTAGTAAATTATGCCAACAATGCCAAATCACAATGGCACTATTCAATACTTATCCTGCTTGATCTCTCAGCAGCTTTTGACACTGTTGATCATACACTTCTCCTCCGCATTCTTCAATCCTTAGGAAACCATAACCTAGCACTGGACTGGCTCTCCTCTCTGAAGGATCTAACCAATCCTTCAGTGTCTCCTCTGCCACCTCTTTATCCTTTCCTGTCCAACTCTCTGTTGGTGTTCCTCAAGGCTCTGTTCTAGGACCGCTTCTGTTCTCTCTTTACACTTGGTGATCTTATTATCTCCTTTGGTCTCAAATATCACCTGTATGCTGATGACACCAAGATTTACTTATCTGGACCTAGACTGACTTCTGATATTCAGGCTAAAATCACAGATTACCTCTCGGCTATCTCAGACTGGATGGCTCATAGGCACCTCAAACTCAATATGTCTAAAACAGAGCTACTCCTCATCCCACCTAGGCCTGGCCTTGTAGCACCCTTCCAGGTGACTTTACATGGCACTACCATAAATCCAGTATCAGAAGCAAGGTGTCTAGGGGTGATAATTGACACGTCCCTCATTCTCCCCTCATATTAATGCCACCGCTAAATCCTGTCGCTTTCTTTTGCGTAACATTGCTAAAATCCTTCCCTTCCTCTGTTACTCCACAGCTAAAATTCTTATATAAGCACTCATTCTCATCCACATGGACTACTGCAACATTCTTTTGTCTGGCATTCCTGCCTCCCATCTCCATCCACTTCAAACCATATGGAATGCTGCAGCACGAACGACTGTTTTGTCACTTAGGTTTGTCCCTGCCCGGCTCCTCCTCAAATCTCTCCAATGGCTGCCTATCAAACTCAGGATATCTTACAAAATCTTACTTCTCTCATTCAAGATCCTTCTCTCCTCTACTCCTTCTTACATTTCCACTCTGATCTCCCACTATACCCCATCCCGCCAATGACTGTCTTTACTCTGCTTCTTTTGTGTTTACAGCCCTCTCATGTATCAAACCTTTTTCTCTCATTGCTCTATGGAATGCTCTATCTCGCTCCCTGCACCTCTTTGATGGTCTTTAAGTCTCGTTTGAAAATACACCTCCTGGATAAAACCTCAACATGCTAGAAGGCACTGATGTACAAAGAACATTCTTATAAATTTACTCTATTTGTGTCCCCTATCATCATCAGAACTCTGTATTCAGCACTTTACCCTTATGTACTCTGTATGTCTCGCATTAACCATTTTAGGTTGCAAGCTTTCGAGCAGGGACCTCACACCCAATATTTCACTCTACAAAGCATTTGTAAGTGTAACCCTGTATTGTCTAAAGCCTTAAATTTTAAAGTGTTATATACACTTGTGACGCTATATAAATATACATATTAATTAATTCAGAGCTTGGAATGAAAAGCTCACCAGAGAGATCCTTGTATTGGCCTTGCAAATACTTAGGTATTGTAACAAGATCTCCTCTTATTCATCTTTTCTCTAGAGTAAGTAAACCAAGCTTGTCTAGAAATCTCTCATATGTCAAGTCCTCCATTCCCTTAATTAACTTTGTTACTATTTGCTTAACTCTCTCAAGTTCTAGAATATCTTTTTTCAGAACTGATGCCTAGAACTGCACTGCATATTCAAGGTGAGATCTTACCAATGTTTGTGCAGTAGCAAAATTGTTATCCACCCTCTTGCTTAAATTCCACATTTATGGAAGAAAGAACTTTGTTAGCTTTTGCTACTGCTGTTTGACACTGGTCACTGTTTCCAAGTTTGTAATTTACAAGGATTCCCAGGTCTTTCTCTAGCAATGAGTCTCCTAAAATGATTCTGTTAAGTTCATAAGTACCATTGGGATTATTTCTTCCCAAATGTGTAATTTACACTTTCCCACATTAAAGGGATAGTAATACTTAATTATTACTAATCCCTAGATTAAAGACATATTAAAAATAAATGTATTGCCCCCAGTGTCATCTCTCAAACCTTTATGGTCTGAGAGATAATTGCGCCTAAAGTTTTTGGCACTTGTCTTTGTTGTCTTCAGGGAGACCTAAGGCGCACATCCAGGCAAACCAGTTGCATCATAGGGGACAAATAAGCTTTTCTAAAATCCCCATTGATTTAATTTGGACTGTTAACCCTTGGATGCTAGTGAGGTCTCCATAGAATTAAGTGGATTAAACGACTCATTTAAATCAATGGAAACTTTGATTTCTCTCCCGCTGGGTAGCTCCAGAATTTATCTTCCAGAACTGCAGGTCTGATCGGCTTGTCTGAGAGCAGTAGGCCCGTAGGTAAGTAGTTTTAGAGATACAGAGTTACAAGGGCAGCTATGGGCCATTCTAATATTTTAATCATATAAAATAGTGTAGTTTTCACAACTTATATATATATATATATATCTTAAAGATAAGAGGGGTGCGAAACACATTGCAAAGTAATGCATTGCACACGCATCTGGTCCTTAAACGGTTAATGTTGCAGTGTGATCAAGAAGAAAGTGGGTTAAGAAATGTTATTTTTTTCTGATTGGATACCTCCAAGTTATTGGCTGGAGACTGCAAAATCATTTGCTTATAATGAAGCCTTTTAACCCTTTGAGTGCTTCTGTATCTTTTAAGGAAAGATGTAGTAGTGTTCTATGGAAGAAGTGTAGCTAATAGGTGTGCCCTGATAAATCAAGGGTGTAGCCAAGTGTGTATTGGGGTACAAGCACTTGGTTGGGCCTAGGACAGAAGAATGCCTAAATACATCACTACCTCTAGGAGTTGCACAGTGCCTCTACTTTGAGGGAGTTGTCTGTCAATTTAGTTGATGGTCCCTCGCACACTGTTCTTCCACACAGAGTACTATCAGTAATTTAAAATCAGTAGCAAAACATCAAGGCACCACAATTTAAATATGATAAACATAAAAAGTAGTCTCAAATATGGACTGAATTATAAAATGTAAATTTGTAACATAGTCTCAGACTTATGATCCCAGATTACCTTTCCACCATCTTAACCCTTTGAGTGCAATTGCATGCAATGCACTGGGTATCTTTCTGGCATTAAAAGAGTTAAATCTCTGTGTAAAAAGGTTGAGACGTGACCTGGGGACAGGTGTTTTTGTTGCAGATAACCACCTAATGTGAGAGTAAAAAGAACTTCCCTTATCCACAGAGATGCCAATGGAGTATCCCAGACCAACTACCTTATACGATAGAAGTCAGCAGATCCCTGAAACCAGTGACAATAAGAGGTGCCATTGAACTTGAAATGTAGCTACCCAGCTGACTGGTGCTTCATTAAATGAGTTCTAAAAACCTTCAAAAGCTGATTAAAGATGCAAGAGAGGTACTTCCTCCATTTATGAAAATTCAATTGGTGCAATCAAAACTGCATCCAAACAGGGTTATCTATGATGTCCTTGCTAGTAGAAAGATATGAAGTAGTAGTACAAGTTGTGATCTGGGGTTGTTGACTTATGAAAAAGGACAAACATTGCACCACTGTTGATCTGTTCTCACTCGCAGGAATATGACTGTAACCAATCTTCTTAAAATCAGTAAAGTTTATTTAGAAATGTAAAACATCATACCTGCAGTTGAAAATCTCAGCAACATTGTAGCAAGACTTACGGAGTGGGCACAAGCAGGTTACATATAATGGTGACAATCAATGCGTTTCACGCCCGAACGGCACTTACTCTTGATCAAACACACACCTGGTGGAAGACTGGTTTCAGTCGTGTTCCTGTGAATGAGAACAGATCAACAGTGGTGCAGTGTTTGTCCTTTTCATTTGTTTAATTCAAGGTTAAGTGAAGACCTTCATTCATGTTGCACACTTGATGTTCATGAATTTTATCTCAGACAACAGGAGCCTCCGTTACTTCATCCTTTCACCCATATACCTCTAAGTAGATGTTGGATATATCTGAATGGAACCGCTGAATTTGCTTCTTGGTTGTTGACTTAAACACAGACTTGAGCAGTCCACCAGCCTGACTGACCACTGCTTCACTCCTATGATGGCAACTTAGATCTACATTTCTCCTGGTAGAATCCAATAAGTTGGTTGGAAGATCTTACCTGCTCTGCTCCTGGGGAAACATCTTAAAGGGCTTTATTCTTAAGGAAGACTGTATAATAATTATAAATCCAGTTAGGATGCAATAAATTCACACATCTGTATAAAATAAAAAAACTAATTTCATAGTCTAAAATGTAATATTGAACTACAAAAAATATGAGAAATCCTAAATCCTACTCTAATACACCTATAGAGGCCCTATCTAAATTAAAAACAGACATTCTCTGAAGAAAGATGTTATAATAAGCGCGTCACTGGGGACCCTTTAAATGACATTTTGATGTTTTTATTTCTTGTGAGTCCCAGTGTAATGCAATTAAAAACAACAAACATACAACAAAACAAAAAAGGTATAGAGGGAGGACTTACCTGATACATGGCCCATGAGGGCCTGCAGTGATAAAATACTTTCATAGGAAACTATGTTCCATTTATGTCCTTCCCCACAAGTCAGGTGAGGAATGGATGATACCAAACAGTCAAGGGGGATTGCACACTGGAACAAGCCAAAAAAGCCTTGTTCTTAAAGGCCAAGTGAGAAAGAAAAGAGAATGGCCTAATGTCAGGGGGACTGGAGAACCCTCTCATTCCTTGCTGCTATCTATATTTCTAACTTTATTGTTATATTTAATCTATAATATGATATGGATATTTTATGGTGAGTAAGCGCTGTGAGTTTTCTTCTTTTTTCAACAAGGAGAGCTATCCTGTCTCTTTAAAACAGTATATGGGTCAAATGTAAGTGAGAATCAATACTCACAGATAATGTTTGACTGGCTGCAGTACCACACAACTGGTTAAAGGCCAGCAGGGATTTTGGATGTTAGTTCTCCCTGCAACAGAACTGTGCAAGCTCGCATCAATATATCTAGATCGATCAATATATATTGTCTCAGCTTGTGAATCTCCAAAGGAACAGCAGACCAGATGAACAAAGTATAAAATGTATTTAAAAGATACTAAAAATCCTCAACATGTTTTGTGGCAAACCTGCCACGCCACTTCTTCAGGAGGAATATGCTATTATAAATGTCAAAATACAAACCCTGGCCTTCTTGTCAGTACTTTTCTTTAGGCAAATAGATAAGTAAATAAAATGAACCCCTTGAGGACAATCATGGTGTTCAATGCATTGCTTCACAATGGGTTGCACACTATTTTTGTTCCTAAAAGGGTTAATATTAATTTTGTTAGATGGTAAATTAAACAAGTTTTAGCAGTTTTAGGAAAGTGGTGTGTACAGAAGCTTAAATTATAGATTGCTTAGTGACATAAAAGTACATATATTACATATGATTCTGTATAGGTTTCAGGGGCGGACTGAACTGTTGGGCATTCGGTCGCGAACCAGGTTCCCGCAACCAAGTCTCCAAGACTAAATTAAGTGAAAGCTAGGCAGTACTCTGTATGCTTAAAAGAGCAGTAAACTTTTTTATAGAGCATTTCCTGCTGAATAAAAGAAGGTCACTCTCATCACTGTCAGATGTTTTATTCAAAATTTATAGCAGTTCAAATAATCAGGAAGTGAATTTACTGTGTTGACTTCCTGATAGTTCTAACTGACAGGAAGTGACAGGCAGTTTCTATCACATTCTATGGAGAACTGTATGTCTCTGACTTTTCTGACTTTCCTCTCCATTAGAATCTAAGAGGAAATCAAATTAGAATTTGATCACTAGAGGGCACTGCTAATGTAAAAAACATGGTTTTAAACTGTAATAACTGGAAATATAAATCGCTCGGCAGTGGGAGTACCCTTATCTTACTCAATAGAAAAATCCCTACAATATATACGTTAGATAGTCGACAGAGCAGTGATGAAATCACAGCAGGGCCCTTTGCTGCAAGGAGCTGTAGAGATCTGGAGGATGATGGGAACAATGTGGTGTGGAGGAGATGATGGGAGAGAGATGAACAGTGGGTGTGGAGGGGGTTGGGAGGATGATGAGAACAGTGGATGCATTTCTCTGAGCTGAATAACAGACAGGACCAGTGATGTCACTGCGTCTGAGTGAAACGAGGTCTGGTATCAGCACACTAGTTTAAAGCACGCTCGGTGTCAGTTTTGATAGGGTGTATGTTTGAATCTATCTCGCTAATGCCAGACAAGATGAAGCCCCAGCATGCACCAAATAACCGCATATCCACTTGAATATCTGTTACCAGGGACAGAGCTAACCGAGTGAGCTAAGACAAATTATACTGAAGTAAGTAAGCCAGGTGTATCACACATGGGGTGCTAATACTCCAGTTAGAAGCATCTAACAAGAAAAAAGAAGACAGCCAGTCGTCAGACTGGATTATATTATAGCACTCCATTTCTCAAAAATAATAAATGAAAAATTAAACATATAAAGATACTTTTTTTAAAATAAATATAGAATAACAACTCCAAAACACTATTCTGATTCCAAAATACTCCTTAATACCCCTTTTAAATATTGTTCCAAACCTACAATAATATTAACAACTAATAATAGGAACACACTAACATTCATACACACACCGACACCTATACACCACAGTGACACACACACAATGACACATACACTTCTGTTGCACAGACACACACTTATACACAAGTGACACACACACACATACAATTGAATGTATATATCACAGATACACACACACTGACAGAAACACCACAGTGACACACATACAATGACACATACATTTCTGTTGCACAGACACACACTTATACACCAGTGACACACATACAATGGAATGTACACATCACAGATACACACACACACTGACAAATACACCACAGTGACACACACACAATGACACATACACTTCTGTTGTACAGACACACACTTATACACCAGTGACACACACATACAATGGAATGTATATATCACAGATACACACACACTGACAAATACACCACAGTGACACACATACAATGACACATACATTTCTGTTGCACAGACACACACTTATACACCAGTGACACACATACAATGGAATGTATATATCACAGATACGCATACACACACACACACACACTGACAAATACACCACAGTGACGCACACTGACCATTCCCCACAGTATCACACACACATAAGCTGACACGTACCCCACAGTAACAAACACTCACAAGCAATGGGACATGCTACAGTGACACACACACACACACACAGCCACTTGCACACTAGTGTCAACTTCACACAGTAGCACACACAAACATATAACAGAAATGACACACAGGGTGACACAGCGACCCCAACCCACACGCACTCTGTGGCATAATTGAGGGTGGGGTAAAGGGGGCCCATGGCCTCCATTTTCCCGGGGGAGCTGGGTGCTGTCGGTCTGCCCCTGGTTTATATGTGTATTCTAACAAATTAACCATTTATTTTTCATGGTGTTGTCATAAAATTGTGATTACTATGGGTAAGTAGAGGACTAATATACCTGAAGAAGAGACCTGAGAGGTTTGAAAGCTTCCATCCTAAATCTGCTAAATTAGTCAATAAAGGTATTAACTTAACTATTCTTTTGCAGTGATGGCGAACCTATGGCACTTATGCCACCCCTGGCCCACAGAGGCCTGTATGGTAGCACACGGCCAGGGTTCCATCCGTATCCTGTGTTGTCATATGACATAAAAAAGCATGTAATTTCATTATATTAATTATATATTCATGGTCGAAAACTGTTGTGGTCGGGCCTAGGAGAGACTATGATGATAAGGTGTATGTCGGATGCCTATTGCCCATTCCGACCTGTAAGGTAGGCCTAAGTGGTCCCACGTGTATAAGAAAAAGAATGAAATTGATAGAGCTGAGAAAGGGGTATGGGTTGGGTGGGTAACACAGAGCTCAGTCGGAGCTCTGCGCAGTCCCGAGGAAAGGATTGAGGTTGGTATAAATGTCTCCAACCGGCCCTCCCACAACTCCAGGCTAACCAATAGCCTTACATGTGTCATAATTGCAGGAGTCTTGCAATTATGACACCAAAGCCGGGCTTGGGAAACAGTTGTGCGTGCTCCGCACCCAGTCATCTGGAGGTGGAGGTGGCAGGGTCTTCCTGATTCAGTCTACAGAAAGCAAGCTCTTCAATAGGCGTAGTTTAGCAGCCAAGCGAGGTCACATAATGCAACATCATGTGGCACCACGTCTAGTAGCACTGCAGCTCCTGTCCTGCTTTCACGCTTGCAGCAAGGAAAACAACCATATATTTATATTCATGAAATGATTAAGGGTACAACCATTCTGATCCACAAACATGTCTGATTTTAAGATCTTAAAATTAAAGCAGCTAGTAAAATCACTTTATAAAAAGGTTCATTGGGTGATACTCAAATGTGGATAAATGGTTTGCACCAATGCTTAAATGTAATACAATAACAGTGTCCTCAGTCTTCAATAGAAGCAAGAGCTTTATTTGGCAAATATTAAAATCATGCCTTCCAACATTCTTGGAGAAGTTCAGAGGAATAGCGAATAACTAACTTTACTAGCCATATGACCTTGTTCCCACTGAACATTTGCTATGTCTCTGAACTACGCATGATTTTAATAAATGCCAAAGCTCTTTTGAGGACACTGTCATTGTAGTACATTTAAGAATTGGTGCAAACCATTTATCTGCATTTGAATATCTGTCAAGATTATCAGTGAATCATGAGTTCTTATGTTTAGGAGTGTTTTCTTTTGTTTGTTTGTTTGTTAATGTTTGCTTCAAAGGCTTTTAAAAGAATGCATGTTTTACCTCCTTCTCAAATGGAGAAGACTTGTTGTAGTCCATCGGTGTTGGCTTTTTGGAGTTGATGAATGTTTCTTTCGTTTGCTTCCCTGGGTAATACTACCAATCTAATGGCTAAATGTGTGTCAGCATGAGTGCTGGAAGTTAAATGATGCAGGTAATCCATTCAACTCTCAAGTGAGTAGAACGCGGACATATGGACCTTTGATGTGAGCTGTCTGGTCTATGGACTGGATTCCACATCTGAGGAGTGGGGGCTTACACTAGGTAAAAGGGGCGGGAGGGGGAAACGTTATCCTTCAATTACTCTTGAGCTACAACTCTCACAGTAATGAAATAACATTCTATATGACTCAAATACTATGAAGATTAATTGGAGCTGCTGTTTTTGTGAAACATTACTATCCCTTTAAAGTGGAACTATCACTTAGTAATAAATATGTGGCTTTGAAAGAGCTTTCAGAAACCCCTATATTTATGTTAATCATTTTTAAACAAGGATTTCTGATATATTTAGCTGTATTTATTTATCAGTGCAAATCTGGTAGGACACTTGCATTTTACACTGCTCTCCATCCCAACCGTTATTCCCTGCCAGTCAGTATTAGCTCATTTGCAGAAACTGTCAAATACATCTAAATATCTCATATACCATTGTTTGCAATAAAAATGGTTAACATAAATATAGGTGATTTTGAAAGCATATTTATTACTAAGTGACAATTCCACTTTAGTACATCAGACTTAGTGATTCTTTACATAGAGGTTTCTGAGAGTGGAATAAAGATTTTTCCATCTTTTGGATCACCTTTGATTTGGGAAAGTCAGAAAGATATTTGAGGAAGGACATTTCTTTAAAAGTATTACTTTGCTTTATACTTCTTAAATATCTTTTATGCTTTACAAGTTTTTTCAGTAATGCAAATTCCAATAATAATAATGCAGAATGTAATACTGGTTATTGTGATAACATTTGCATGGAAATACTGCATAAGCTGGTAAGAGGAAAAAGACCACCAACTGATTCCACTGAGGGTGCTTACTATATGAGCCAGCTCACCAGTATGCATCCAGCAAGCCGTACATATCCACATCAAAGATGCTTCTAAGAACACAGTGTGAGGGAAGAAATACATTTGAGACAGCTCAGCATTAAACCCATCAATTGTGGTGGTGATGTTATTTTCTCAACATACCCCACAGAGAATAACGATGCTAAGACTAAAATGAGACAAACTTAGCCCAGACAAGAACATTCCAACTTCAACCACTGGCATCGTGTTGGAGACATGATAGAGTGAAAATATTGGTTAAAGCAGAATGGGTAAGGCACATCTTCAGGTAATGTATTGATGGTTATAAAGTGCAGGCCCTTTGAAATCACAGAGGCCTCTGCTGCAAGTATTTCCTTTTTCTGTGCTGTTTCAATCACTTTGTCCATACTTTTCCAGGACAGAATATCTTCAACAATTGCTTTTGTTTTATTTATAAATACACAAATACACAGTACATCTCTGAAGCACACTAAGACTACCAGTGGGAACAAATTAAAATTCTCAAGCAAATTCCAAAGAAATGCAATGGACAACTCTCTAGAATACAAGGAGTTAAAAGACTCATTTAAACCACTGGAACACTTTATTTGTTCCCTATGGTACTATTCTTCTATTTTGTATGATATGCCTTGTTATCTTCCGATGCTCCACTTGTTTCACCCAACTCTGGACTCCATCTGTAAAACGAATCCACATCCCTATGATAAAGGTCAAAGGAGTGATGCTGTTCATGATGCTGAAAGTATCTTCTCTGCTCCTCTGCTGAGCAAGTGTGGAAGCAGAGAGCATGCTCTCAGACTTCAGGGTTGTCTGCTGCTGGTGACGTGTGAGGGAGAGCATCCTTTCCACATTGCCAGCAGTTTGACAATTCTTCATGTGTATGATTAATTGAGAGCTGTTACTGCATAGGAAACTACAGGAAGATCCCAATTTCACAAGCTTCAGGTTGGCGAAGTTGACACTGTGAACTCCGAAAGCAAAGGATCAGTCCAAGTCCTTTGCTGTTTTTTTTTTCAAAACCCCTCCCTTGAATAACTTATACCCTCCTATGGTTTTCAATCTCACATGTGTGCTGAATTGCTGATTTCACTCAGATATACACTGTGATGGTACCAGCGGACACCCAGCCTTGGTGTCCCCGTCAATGGTCACTTCTTCCACTACGAGCCAGATGGACATCCAACAGCATACCGCAATATACCCCGAACTAGGCAAGACTAGTATCAGGGTAAACAGCACACTCTCTGCATACAGCAAGCTTTACCTCACCATACAAGTGTAGGTTAAGACAAGAACTCCCTTTATTGAAACAAACCACACATATTTATACTCAAACCTTACATTGAAATATATGGAACAAGCAGATACAATAGGGGCATAATTCAATCACAATACAGTAGACAAAAGGTCAACAGCGAATGGTCTAACAAATACAATGACTCAGACATGATTACATTTCAAATACAAAAGGGTTGATGAACTCAGACAATGGACATAAAGACTTGAGGGGCTTAAATGAATTACCACACGGCAGGGGGTCTTACTACAGTTCACAATACACTGGCTTGAGTGGCTACAATACACATTGAAAGTAACTTTAGGTAAACTCAAATAATTAACCCTTACTGTCCATTGCCTTGGAAGCAAGCCAGCAGTCCATGGTTGTCAGTCTCTTTGGACCCAGAAATGCCCACAGTCTCTGGGGTTCTTGGGATAACAGTTCCAGGCCCAGACAAGGGTTCCAGTAACAGACTATGATCTATTACAGGATCCTGAATGGCAAGGGGAAAACAGGACAGAGATTAGTCTCAGGGAGATGCCATACCCTGTTCCAGGGCTAGGTCCATAGTCTGTGGGCAGGGGGCTGGTCCTCAGGCCCCTCCAGTAGCCAGGGGCCCAGTGGTTCCTGTGACATACACCTTTCCTCACAACCTCTCATCACAGCCTACTTTCTCATGTCATCTACTGTTTGTCCACAATTTGTTTCCAGAATGTCCCAAAAGCCACAAAAAAAAAGCTTATAATCCCCCCTCGTACTACTGTACCCATATCTGATACAACCATTATTTTTTTTACTCTGCCCTCTCTTTCACTTCTCAGTATTCTTTCTCACAAATCCTGTTACTTCTATACAGTCAAACATTTTCTTACACAGGACACCACCAAAACCTTAGTCCACTCAGTCATCATGTCTCAGAATGACTACTGCAACACCCCCATAACTGGCCTTCCTCTTGTAAGACTGTCAGTAGTGCAGTATATCATGGATGCTGCTGCTAGATCTCCCCTTCTTTGCAGCCAGACACTGTCAGGGAAATACACTGGCTCCCCGTATTAATTTAAATCTTGTCACTCACCTAATGTGCCCTCAAAAATAGCTCTCTCCCTTATATATAAACATACCTTTCCCTTCCTTCTAACAAAATGGAACAATTGAACCGCATTTGAATGTACCTTGTGTTTCACTTGTTCTCCCTTCTCTCTCTAGATTGTAAACTGTCATGAATATGCCCATTTGACTGGTAAGTGTGTCATGTTTGTAATGAGTTACCTATTGTACAGTGTAATGGAATATGCTGCTATTTCATAAATGAATAACTCTAATTTCATATATCATTATTATCCCATTACATTTTCAACATGCATAAAAAAATCAGACTTTCTCTTAACCCTTTACCGCCCGAGGATGTACATGTACGTCCTGAGCGGATGTCCCTTGTGGACAGAGGACGTACATGTACGTCCCGGAAATCCGGGTCCCCTCGCGTCTGCACGCCGTTCGGGGACTCCGGATTCTTTTTTAAAAATAAAAAAAAAATGTTCGGCGGGTGTTAAGTGCCGGCCGTGTCACTAAGGGGTTAAACATTTTACTAAATACAAGAATTCTATCCCCCCATTTCTTTGTGTACAACCACAATATTAACTGCATGGCTAATTTCACAGTTTAGTAAAAACTAGGCTTGACATCATAGAAGGCATTTTTTTTCTTCATTTCACAGAGGGAAGTATTAGTTGAAGTCCTACCATTTACTTTACTGATCAAATATGGAAATCTGCTGGCCCAATAAACATTCATTTGCATGCACTGACCCATCATTTTTATCAGAGGTTCTCAGATTAGGTATAGTGGAACCTCAGAGTTTTCTGGAGAAGAGACAATTGGTTACATGGGACATGTTTAACCTCTTAGGGACCAGAGAGGGATGTAAAGCATTATTCCACAATGAGTTGCTCACCACTCTGATCCTTAATGGGTTAACCATTTGAGTGCCAGAAAGGTATCCAATGCATTGCAATTAACCCCTTAAGGGCCAGTGGTCCAGGGAAGTTACCTTCTTTTAAGGACTGCTTTGATCCTTGCCGACGCGCCGGTACGTGCAACAGGTGACGTACCGATTTGGGGCCTAAGAGAGACCACTCCAGTCTTGGAGCGGTCAATTTTAGGCTCCGTTTTTACTTACATCATTCCCTGTGGAGCGCTGTAAGTAAAAAGTATGTGACGTGCTATGACCGTCAGGGTATAAGTACCGTGACAGTCATAGCACATCATCTGGTCCTTAAGTGGTTAATAGAGGACAGTGGAACAAAATTGGGGAAAACACATAGTGGACCATGGACCATATGTGCTGTGAAGATAAAGTGGAGTGATTCAGGGGGAAATTAACTGCACCACAGGGAACACATTAACTTTCTCCAAATACCCAGTAATTTAAAGTGGACTTTTAACCCCTTAACGACCCTTGACGGTCATAGTATGTCAAGGGTTGATTTGACTTAACGACCGATGACGTACTATGACCGTCATCGAGTTCCGGGCTCCCCCCGCGGCTGCACGCCGTTCGGGGAGTCCGGAACGCAACGGAGCAAAAAAAAAATTTTGCTCCGTGGTCGTTGAGTCGCGTCCGCGGCCGGATTCCCCGGTCGTTAAGGGGTTAAACCCCTGTATCCTAGAGACTTTTCCATTGCTTTAAAAATGCTTTGAAGAGCTCTCTAGCTTTCAACCCTATCCAAACCAATGTGATTTTTTTTATTCGTTCCCTATATGGCATTCCCTTTTCATACAATGACATGGTAACTGTGACTTAATAAACTGAATTGTAAGAATGTAGTTTGAAGTTGCTGGAACCATTTTAAATGCATTTGATGTTAACACAACGTTAACTGATTGAATGCCTTTTGACTCATTGGAAACATTAAAATGTAAAGGGTTAGACAGTTTTATTTTTATGATTCTATATTTCATGTGAAACTAAAGGGTTAAACCATAGCAAAATATTGAGAACCACTGATTTATATATTTCAGAATGTATGGCTAGTGGATACACAGTCAGCTTAACCCAGTAAACGGATAGGCATGTTTCACAAAAACAGCAGATCCAGTTAAGTTTCTTAGTATTTGGTCCATGGAGAGTGTTATTTTAATACTGTCAGAGTTGTAGTTCAAGAGTAATTGAATGATAAATTATCCTTCTCCCACCCCTAGTGTAAGCTGCCACCACTCAGATGTGGAATCTGGTCCTCGGATCGGACAGATCACAGCAAGAGACAGTCTTCTTACTGTGAGCATAAGGAAAACCCTGCCCCCTTGACAGGTTTTTCAGGTTTTTCCCTTATGCTCACTGAAGATTGTCTCTCTCTGTAAGCCATCTGGACAGTCTTGCTGCTCTGAGGTGAGCTGTTTCTATTACATTCTATAGAGAACTACAGGTGGTGACTCTTGTCTTCTATAGAATAAAATAAAATGACTGTCTGAACACCATTGTTTTGAAGCATTACTATCCCTTAAAAAATGTTTACTGCTCCTTTAAATGAGATAATTAACTAATGTGTTACTTTATGGAATGTCTGCATGACAGTGTTTGAAACTTATCCTATGCAATGCGTTGCACACACCCTGGTCCTTAAGGGGTTAAAGTGCAGTTTATTTTCCACTGAATTATACCCCTTTATGTCTAAATATAGGGTAATAAGAACCACATATTCCTACAGGTATGGTTCCCCTTTAAGAGTAAGTAAATTTTTAGATTAGTTTTATTTTAAAGTGGATCTATCACATATAGAGAAGTAATGCTCATTAGTTAGAGCATTTAGCGAAAAAAGTTTAACATGTTACTTATTTTTTAAACAAACCTGCGCAAAAATGAATGTTTAAAACATGCCCAGCAGCCTACTTCCAGCTTGCAGCACTGCCTCTGCTCCCGTCCCACTACCCAGCATCCTCCGATGATGGAGGCTTTCTTTCTCTAAGCTGCAGCAATCTCATTGGCAGAGATTGATATCTGGCCAATAAGATTGCTCCAGCTTAGAGACAGACAACCTCCGTCATCGGAGGATGATGGGTAGTGGAACGGGAACAGCCTCTGTGCGGCAATCTGTGGCAAGTGGAAGTAGACTGCTGGGCACTTTTTAAACATTAATTTTTGTGCAGATAACAGTTTTTTTTTTTTAAATTTGTAACATGTTCAACTTTTTCTCTAAATGCTCTGACTAATCAGCATTACTTCTCTATATGTGATAGATCCACTTTAATCAGCTGAATGCCAGAGAAATGCCCAAGACAATGCAATGCTTTAGAGACCTCTTCATTTCCAAGTGGTATGTTCCTCTGTGAATTCAAAAATAAAAATGCTATATGTGTGTTACGGTTTTCAAACAAGACAAGGAGTCAGACGGTATAGTTACAATCACCTTTATTTGAATTATATCAATGGTAGTATAGAGCAGAGGGTGACTAGATAGGTTAAAGACTCTATCAGGAATAGGAGCCACCATAATGTCAACCACAACTGCTGGAGACTAGGCCTGAGCCAACTGGTAGTCTCAAAGGTAATGGAAGAGCCCAGGATAGAACCCGAAGTCTCCCACAGAGAGCTACCAGGGAGAACACTGACTCATGCCTGCAGTCAGTACAGAAGAGCTCGTCTCCAATAAGGTTCACAACAATGAACACTACTGACACGCCTGCAGTCAGTTTGGCCAGAGTCTGCCAGAGCCCCAGGTCTGCACCAAGATGGATATCTGTGGGATACGGGCAACACAGCGGAGCGAACAGACAGAGCCACAGGTCAGCACCAGGTAGATAGTTAGACAAGCCAGAGTTATACACGGAGCAGGTAGTCAGCCAGAGCCACAGGTCTGCACCAGACAGGATGTCCAATAAGAGTAGGCAACAATGGGAGGATATTAGGACAGAGCCCAGGTCAGCACCAGAATCGAAAGTCAGACAAGCCAGGGTCATACACGGAGCAGTTAGTCAGCCAGAGCCACAGGTCTGCACTAGATTGGATGTCTAGGACAACAGGAGCGCACAGAGAGAATTGTCAGACAGAGCCACAGGTCAGCACCAGAATGGATAGTCAGACAAGCTGGGTCATACACAGGATACAGGAACAACTGGAGCTAGAACAGCACTAAACAACAACATAAGGGTAAATGGACAGAAATCCAGTTCCCTTTTAATAGGCATCCCAGGAAGTAGTTGGGTGGAGCTATCAGCCCCAAACAGTACAAAACAGAGGCCTGAGACATATTGCAACCTCGTGCCCGAATGTGACGCATGGCCATGAGATGCGTCAGAACACAGACCCCACTCCGTGTCATTCCACTGAGCAGGCCCGGTTACCACAAGGACACGGACGGCCACTGAGAACGCCAAGTGCGCCTAGGCCCAGTCCTCGTAATTATGCATGGGATGACGCCGCAGAGACATTTCAGGCCATCTATTACCTGCGTCAACCCACCAGGCTTCGCTGGATCTAAGGTATCTGTGACAATGTGTGACTGACAAAATAATTTTTAAAACATTATAAACAGTTTTAATAGGCTATACTACTTGCTATCCTTCAGGGGTCTCATAAAATAGTTTGCCAGTTGTTGCTTATCCCTACACATTTCAGGATTCCTGGATTGTTGCTCACAATGGCATGTGAGCTGTAGCACAATGTGTATTTATGTATAGTTTTTGCAGTTGTGGAAGTTCTAAACAAAGATCATCAGAGTGTTCACTGCAATAAATTATTTCATGTGATGAATGACTTGTGTATTCTGTATCTACATTTCTATTTTTTGTACAGCAAATTCCTGGTTCATTAAATTTAGCACCAGACTATTGATCTTAGAATTCCAAGAGCTTGTATCTGTCAACAAGCTTGCAAGGTCAATACCATCACCCCCATATCTAATCCTGAACTTCAACTGCTATCGCTAAAATGACAGTCTCTTTAATTTTAGAATATAGTAAGAATGTATATATAATTTTAGATTTATCTTAATATATCTCATGTTATAATCACTCTTTTTTTATCTCTGGGAGGTACCATAATTTCTCATTAACATTTTCTCATGGTACTGTCAAATTACAGTAGATATCTTAAAGTCAACATTGTGAGAAGGGAATTTTAAATCTTTTTTAAGGTTGTGCACAACAATGCTTTGCACTGGGTCCTTAACACCTTAAGGACCAGTGAAGTGCCAGGACATTCACTGGTGTCCTTGCCTAAAGGAATAATGATGATCCTGGCACATCATGTATTTTTTTCTCACAGCTCTCCTGCAGGAGAACTGTGAGCATTAGTGGGTTCAGAAATTGACCACTCCAAGACCGGAGCTGTCACTATCAGACCCCTGTTTGGTGAGTGGTATACGTGATAAGTCATGTTTGCCAGCTCACCGAATTAGATCAAATTGGTCCTTAAGGGGAAATCACTCCCCGGACCACTGGTCATTAAGGGGTTAAAGGGTTCATGTAATTGGTGACTAAGTAAGATAGGTGCTAAATTGCTTAGTCACCACAGTATGATAACTGGGCTCCTAGAATAATATGATGATGTTTAAGCTTTCTTTAACTGGAGAGTTTTTCAGTTATTTCATACTTTCTGGGCTTTTTCAGTTCACTTGCCAACCATTTCCAGTCTGTCAGAACGGTACTGGGGAAGGGTAAGTGTGCGCTGTTCATAACCCCACTCGGTGTAGAGAGGGCCACAGTGAGTATGCACAAGCAGCACAGATATAGCCTGGAAGAAGTAAAGCCCCTGAGATTAGAGGATGGATACCCATAGCAGGAAAAGGAGACCCCACAAGCCATTGTATATGTATATAATAGGAAAATATACATATAAATACAACCTAGGTAAGACAAGCTGGGTGCCTGTACCCCACAGGGAGCGAAGCAATGTCCCAAGACAGCAGCAACAGAAACAACAACAGAGCCAAGGTCCACAAAGAGAAGAGGATGGTCCCAGGAGAGCAGTAACAGGACCACAGCAGAATAAAACTCCACAGGGAGCAGAAGAAGGAGCAATCCAAGTCCAGGCAATGGGTCAGAGCAGGCAGCTCACACAGCAAGTCCATCGGCCAGGGAAGAAGGTCAGGGCAGGCAGTTCAATCAGCAAGGTCTGGAGAAACTAGGCAGAATGTCAGGGCAGGCAGCTCAATGAGCAATGTCCAGTTAACAAGGTAGAAGGTCGTATGAAAATCCAACAAGATAATCTCTGTGTACAAGATAGGAGACACTCAATTTAACTGAGCACCGGTAACACAGCAGAGGTGCTCTATGTGGTGGAGATTGCTGATCTCACATCAGTGCGACGGGACACATGATAACTCCAATGTGGTCACCTAGCAACACCCAGATCAGCCAGCCAGAAGCTCCCACTGAGCCTCCCTCGATGTGCAGACAGGGTGGAGACAGTGAAAGGCACGAAGAAGAGCAGGAGCCTGGATGTGGGACACAGGTTACCAGGACCGTTCCTCGGGACCGTAGCCCAACCAATGAACCAGATACTCCGAACACGGGGGTCCGCGATGGATTCCACTTCATACTCCTCAGAACCCCCCACCTGAACTGGTGAAGGACAGACCGGTGCCGCTGAAGACATGACCAATGGTTTTCAGAGTTTGAGCTGAAAGGTGTGGAACGTAGGATGGACTTTCCAACTGGTGTGAAACTGTAATCGGTATGTCACTGGGTAGATGACTGGAAGGATTGGGAAAGGACCCAGGTACCACTGTTCCTGGTTGGGCACAATAGACATAGGTGTGAGGAGGCTAACCAAACCTTGCCTCCCACTCAGTAGATGGGAGCAGGGACATGATGCTTATCCGCTTGCATCTTGTGGGATTGTTGAGCCTGTAGCAGGAACCGTCACAAGGTGGCATGAAAGGACAGGAGGGTCCATAGATGGTGAGTAACTGCGGGTACTGACGTCTCTGTTGGCAGGCCAAGTTGAGACCTGGGATGGTATCTATATGTGGCCTGAAGTGGAGACATGCGTATAGTCCGATGTTAGAGATTGTTATATGCAAATTCCACTAGAGGCAGAAGGAGGTTCAGTCATCCTGAAGGTGGGATACATAGCAGTGTAGGTACTGCTCCGGGACTTGATTTATTCTGTCTGTTTGTTTATGGGTGTTTGTTTATTGGTACCCGGAAGAGAGACTGAGATTCATACCCAAGGATTGACAGAAAGCTTTCCAGAATTTAGAGGTAAATTGTGAACCTCGGTCTGATACAATAGTGGATGGAAAGCCATGAAGGCGGGACACCTCTGGACAAACAGGGTAGCAGTTTGTTCAGCTGTTGATATCTTAGGTACAGGGAGGAAGTGAGCCAATTTCGTAAGACGGTCAACCACCACCAGTATGGTGTTGTGTTTCTGTGATGGAAGCAAATCCACAATAAATATGGCAGATGCAGTTTAATATAGAATTACCATTTTGCATATACACTAAATGGACACTACTCAGGGAACCTTTGATAGAAAAAGATTTAGAAGTATGGATAGGCAATAGAATTCACAAAAGTGTACATTGTCATTCAGCTGTTGTAAGAGCCAATAGGACACTATCATGGATAAAAGGATATAGCTGCATGGGATGAGATTATAATTCTACCTCTTCATAATTCCCTGCTAAAGCCTCACCTAGAATATGGAGTACAGTTTTGGGTGCCAGTTCTTAAGGAAGATATTATCTACTTGGAAAAAGTACTGAGACCTGCAGCAAAACTGATAATTAGATTGGAAGATTGTAGTTATAAAAAGACTAGCTAAACGTTGTTTGTTTATACCAACAGGAGATTTCTGTGACCAATACAAAAAACTCTCTAGGAGACTTAATGATTGAGCTGAGCAAAAAAGCAAGATATCATCCAATCAGATTGGAGGAAAGGCAAGGAATTTGTAACAGTCAGGGCAGTAATGTTATGGAATTCTTTGCCTTGGAAGGCTGATAGCAGATACTGTAGCTGCTTTCAAAAGTATTGGATACCTTCGTATCTCAGAAAAATTTGGAAATGCTTTCAAAAGAATTTGTTTGTGATATGGCATAGGATGACCTAGATGAATGCATAACCACGACAAGCAGGAAATGAGGAAATTAACCTTTATTCATTTTTCACCATTTTTCTGCTTGTTGCGTTTCTGTTTTCTTCAAGCCATTCCTGTGAGATGCTGTGCAAGAGGGATTAAGCATTCAATTTCAAGGCATCTGTGTGGGGGCAGTGTCAATAACCCCCACATGTGATTATAGCTGCTAGCAATTTGGATGCAACTGCACAACGTGAGTACCAGTCCTATTTTCCAATATTTTGTCATTAGATATTAGTTTGGATATATTGCACTACGAGATACTCCTCTTTGTTTTTTTGCTCTGTTGATGAATTCATGTCTTTATTTATTTTTTTCCAACCTCATGTACAATATTACTAAAAAAAAAAAAAATACAATTAAGCTATGATAATTTTTGTACTAAATAGCTCTCCGCAGTGGTAAATGCTCCATTAAGAAAAAAAACAACAATGGAAAGAACTGGCCAGGTAAGAAGATATCATCACATTGCGTGTCCAAGTACAGTAGTTGCAGCTGTATAAATGCAAACATTCAAATGAGGCAAAACACATCCATGTGTAGCTTCTCTAGGTAACATCAAGACTATACATGCTATCACCAGCCTCAATGCATTTCACCTCTCACTTCTTTAAAATTGTGCATCCAAGGGGTTACATAATTTGGTTAAAGATAATAATGATGCTAGTCCTGTCAAACTGGATTAATTAGTCAACAGCTGGTGTTGTTTGGTATATATATATATATAGTATAAAATAATGGTTAATTTAAATGCATTGCTGATACCTCTACAAAATGATCATACCTGTACTGTCCATGGCTATAGAGCAGGCATAGTCAACCCTTGGACCTCCTGCTATTGGTGACCACAGTTCCCATCATTCCCAAACAGCCAATTTCTGCTGTAGAGAAATGGCATATTGTTTTATGTAGCATCTGTGACAATCTGGGTGTTTTTCAGTGTATATGTAGTCGAAGCTTTTGAAGAGGAAATAAAAACAGACCTTCAGAGACATATTTATACTCTCATGCGCATTTTAATCAGAGTAAATCAATTTATGCTCCAAATGTCATATAGTCAGAAAGACAAAAAGAACAAGGGTTATTTGCTTGTGGTGCTGAATTGTAAATACAGGGGTCACAGGGAACATGTAAACATTGATTCATGCTGTTATGAGAAACATATTGTAATATGTAAAATAATACTTGAATATTGTTTGCCCTAGTGAATGCTGGGACGAAGGATCATATTCATTATAGGCCCTGCTGAGCCCAACAAGGGCACTTAGGTTCTTATGCATAAATGCAAACTGGATCAGTTCTTGGATAAACCAACTGCACCATAGGGACAAATACAAATTCCCATTGCCTTTAGTTGAGCTTTTAACTCCCTGGTGCTAAAAACCCTCACCAAAGCATTGCTTTGCTTTAGTATTCAATGGGTTAAGTGTCCCATTTAAACATTCACATGCCAGAGGATTATGCAACACTGCTCTGCAATGCATTGCATACCGCTCTGGCACCCAAAGAGTTAAATCAGTTGGGATTTGGGGAGTATTTGTTTCTTGTGGTGCAGATCGCTTGCTCCAGAATTGCCGAAAAGAGATGTCTAACTTGCTCTACACTCTATCAGTAAGAAATGGCCAACAGGCTTTCTGAAAACCACAACTGAGGTTGAGGTAAAAGATTTGAATTTGGGTTTCATTTCAAAATACAATGGACTAGTGTAAAAGCCAGTGTACACAGGCCAAGGTCCAAGTAATGTTAACCCTTTAAGTGCCAGAGGGGTATGCAATGCATTTCTGGCACTCAAAGGGTTAAGTGACCACTACCTCACTGCTCCACAAGATGCAGTCCTGCGTCGTCTCACTCACGCGATGCAATCATGAGCAGTAGAGACTGCCTGAACGTGGGCAGTCTCTACTGCGCATGACTGCATCGTGACAAACATCCTAGCGAATTATTATATAGGATATGGCATATAGGAGGAGGGGCTTTCATGATCCTTTGGGGGTCCTTCATGATCTTTCATGGTGATTGGGTCAACCAGTTGTGCTTGGTAGTATCCATCATTGCTGTAATCCATGCTAATCCACATCATCTTGGGGACTACCTTATATCTTTATAGCATTCATTATAATATATGATATTCAGGATTGTTTCCGAAACAGAAAGTGTATAAAAAATTCAGCCCACCAAGTGAAAACAACACTGATCTATTAATGCCTAAGGTAGAGTTTCTCAACATTAGTCCTCAGGACTGACAAACAGAATAGCATTTAAGGTAGAAGTCAACTTCATTTTCGACTTCTGCAAGAGCATGATATGTAAAGTCAAAATGCTTGTAGTTTGAATTATTTTCTTTTCATCTTCACCTTTTTTTTAACACTTTTATGTCCCTGAGATTTAACTATCTGAATTTCTGTTGCCATAGAGCTCAGAGAGTCAGGGACTGTGAAATCAAGGCTAGTGATACAATGGAACACTATTCCTACAGCAAAAAAATAAAATAAAAAATACAGCATATACAGCACTCAGTTCTACATTACATCATCATCATCATATCTGTTTCGCAGTCCCTGACAGAAAGCTGTCAGGGAACAGAAATTCAAAGACCTCACTGCCAGTGACATAATAGTATGAAAAAAGGAAAATAGAAAAAAGTAAAGGCAATTTGAATTTTTTACATTATGCACCAGCAGAATATGTAAAGTCAAAAAAGGAGGATAACTGCCACTTTAACCCCTTGAGGACCAGAGAGTGGGGCAACATTGTAAGAAATTAATCTCAAGCCCCTCTGTTCCTCAAGGAATTAAAAGACAAAATAAATCCAGAAAGGCAACAGAATTTAGCTATGTAATGTGCTGTAAAGGCTGATACCACTGTAGTGTCAACAAGAGTAATTGCACCCTAGGCAACATTCAGGGTCACTCCCCTCCCCCTATTTAACCAACCACTGCTTAATAATCTTTAACAAATAGATAATGCCTTGTAACAAATACAGTAAAATGTCAGGTATGCACCTTTGTATAATACGCAGGTGTAAATTATACCAAAGATGTTAGAGGAAAACGAGAGTGTCTACGTATAATACTCATCCTTGTCATTCCCTCACAAAAAAATTGTTTTTTGGGCTCTTATTTCCTGCCTCCACTCACCTCAATGAGATCCCTGTTTCCTCTTCCTGCTAATCACCCCCTCTGGAGTCATCTTTTATAGCTGCACAGAAGGCAGCATGCTTGAATTTGCCACCCACTTCCTGCATTGCCCTGTGAAGACCTTTTAATTGAAGCTAACGGTAAAGCCATTTGAGTACCAGAAGGTCCTCGCAGGGCACTACTGTAGATACAATGCATAGATCTCCGAGCATAGATCTATGGTAGTGCCTTGTGAAGACCTTCAGGTCCTCAAATTAGCTTCAATTAAAAGGTCCTCACTGGGCAATGCCGAAGGAGGGTGGCAAATGCAGGCATGCCGCCCGTTGGGCAGCTATAACAAATGACTCCGGAGGGGGTGAGTAGCAGGAGGGAAAGCTGGGAGCAGATTGCAGTGGGTAGAGGGATGGGGGAGTGACATAATAAATATGTGTTATTTTTTCTCGTATATAACAAGCACCCCCCACTTCACATAAGGTGAAGAGGGGCAAAAATTGTTTGTATATACCTGAAATCGTATGTACTTATGGTGTAATAAAATCATATTTGTTTGAAAAATTAAAACATGGGGTATAATCATACCTGAGAACTTTCATAAATAGCTCACCTTGAGATTACCAAAAAAAAACAACTTTGCTACCGTGTTTGTGTTCATGTTGTCCAGTCTTCCTCCTCTGCTCCTGCTGTTTGCTCTTCAGACCTTGCCAGTGTGACAGAGCAAAGTCACAGCGATTTTGCTTTCTTCTATGACCACACTATTTATGTGACCCAGTCATATTATTGACTTGTCCAATGAAATACCATGAACAACAGCGTTGGTGTTTCATTGGACAGTCTCACCCTGAGACACAACCAACCGGCTTTGAGTATTTTTTCTCCTTTTAAGAAGAAACTGCAGGACTGCAAAATGTTCTCCGGAACCCAGAGAACATAGGTTTTCATCCGGAGACACTGCCCAAAATCTGGAGTCTCCGGGTGAAACATGGCAGGTTCCCAGCTGTGCTTAGAATTGGTCCAGCCTGCCTATAGAAATGGCCCTGCTGCCCTCCCTAATTCGGGTGCCTTAGGTACCTGCCTAGTCTGCCTAGTAGTTACTCCAGTCCTGCATCTCAGTGCACTCGTGGAAATAGTATCTCATAGGTTACATTGCTGACCAAGAAATCACATAAGGAGTGAGCATTAGTAAGGATGTTCATACAGACATGTGCAGAAAGGAATAGGCGTCTACCTCCACATAGACTTTCATATGCTATATTTGTATTTGTAAGGGTATTAGTTTTTATTTTTTTAAGCTAGAGAGGTCTGTAAAATGTTGCTACTTAAAATGTTGGAGACCTCTCTAGAATCATGGGGTTAATTTATTTTAGTTAATGGAAATAACCCATTAAGGATCAGAGCTGGGTGTAATGTATTATGCACCCGTCTGGTCCCAGAAGGGGTAACTTTAAATAAAATTTATCAAGACTTAAATCATATTTATTTTTAATTGTGATAAAGAAAAAACACTTTGCTCTTAAAAAAATACAAATTAAGTCATTTGTTTCATGTCCAAAGTGGCATCTTCATTAGTGATCACCATAATAGTATATTAAATCACTTCCATGCTACAGATTAAATAATTTAAAGCCAAAATGTTTTTAAATGTTCTTCTTCTCCAAATGAAGTGGAGATCTATGGTTCCTCAATAAAAGCTCATACAGTCTACCTAGATGGGAGACAGTGAAAACAGAGCAGATACTGCAACCAGGGGCTGCCACTGCAGATGTCTGTGTGCAGCCAGGAAACAACAAGGGTAGTAAGACACTCTGCTGGGGCCAAAGACCTCACAGGAGGTGTGATCTGTCTCTGCTACACTGTGCTGCCTACTCTGGAAGGAACTAGGTGAACCATACCCCAATATGAATTGCGGACTACTATGGTCCACTTCTTCAGTAGGAGATAAAGGATACAGAACTTCATCAGCAGTGCAAATAAATCTTTCTGAAGACATCAATTCATGTCATAACTCCTCAATCAACTACACTCCCACCCACTTGTCTACATTTGACTCTCCTACTGCAACAAACAATACATAACTAAAATCAATGAAAAGAATAGCTCACAGCACTCACCATAATATATACATATAATTAATTGTGTAAATGAGAATAAATTGATTAATATATAGATAGTAGCAAGGAATGAGAGGGTTCTCCAGTCCCCCAGGTGTAAGGCTGAAACCCAAAGTGCAAACCCAAATCAGAAAAACAGACCTGCGGTCCTCTATACATGTATAAATGTATGCCCTGCGTTGTGTAAATAAATATGAGGATTTTGTTCCATAATTTGGCCAAACAATGTATAAGCTTGCCATCCCCATCAGGCTACCTCAATATATGGCAAGTCCTAATCTAAAAATCTAATACAGCCCTATCTAGATCAGTGGTTCTCAAATCCTGCCCTCAGGACCCACTAACAGGCCAGGACTTAGGGATTTCTCTGCTAGAGCACAGGTGCGGTGATCAGAGGCTCATTCACATTGATTAACTCACCTGTGCTCTAACAAGGAAATCATCAAATCCTGGCCTGTTAGTGGGTCCTGAGGACAGGAGTTGAGAACCACTGATCTAGATTTAAAACAATCCCTGAAGAGATGTTATAATAAATGCTTTGGAGGGGGACTCTTTAAATGTAGTCTTTTGATGCTTGGGGGTGCCAATGTTTGCAATTAAAAACCAACAACAAAAAAAAAAGACTTACCTGGTATAAAGAAACGTTGTAGGACTGTAGTAAGTGGGTACCCATTCAAGAGTACTGTGAATCCACCAGCCCTCCTTATGGGTAAAATATTCCCACCTCCACAGGCCATGTAACTACAATCACAGTTGTTGGCAAATATAAATATGTATTATAAAATAAAATAATAGTGCATTTTTTAATTAAAAACAGGTAAAAGCCGGTGAGATGGCTCACTTGGTTAATGCTCCAGCTGTAGAATCTGCTCAGACCATGAGGTTGCAGGTTCTAGTCCTGGCATGGTCAGCTCAGCCTTCTGAGGAAGATATGATGAGTCCAGGTCATACTTGAAAATGACAGATAATCTCAATGTATTCATCCTGGTAAAATACTTGCACAAAAAAAAGCACATTTGAAAACTAATTAATTGAATATATGCTCTCGCTAAAAGAGTATATAGGGTGGGGACACATTCCTTTAAAATTTTGTGAAGAGACTGAACAAATTTCCATTTATTGTTACCCCATATTATCTCATACTCTATGCAACTGTTTAGGTGTATCACAAAGCTGGCTTTATAAATATAAGCCTGGAATTTCTTCCAGTCAGTTCTGGTCTGTTCCTGATTATGGATGGATGAGAATGTTTGCCCCTGAAATAAATCAGCAGAAAATGTTGCGCTACACCTCCAGAGGGAATACTTGGAAGAAGGTCACTGCCACCAACCATAAGAGCAGCATGGTTTTTGTGTATGGGGAGACTAATAATAATATGTGATTTAGGTAGGATGACTTTTACCACTATAGCCTATTAATGTGGCTTTTTCTTTTGGGTAGGCTAAGCCTCTCCTGGCATTCATTATTCTCCTCCTAAGCCACAAATCCTTCCCATGGTAAAGCGAGCTCAGTTTATTTCTGAAAGGAATTGACGGAAAATGGCCTGTTTCACATTCCATAGTAATTCCAGCTAGCAGGTTACTTCTACCATGCATGTGTGTGTGATAATAAGTTCTTCTTGGGTTAAGCTAAGCCCAATTAAATCAATTGGTTTAAAAACGTTCCCATGCAATGAGCAGATTTTGACTCATCTGCCTTCCCTCAGGAAGTGCACTGAAAAAAGAAAACGTCTTTCACTAGAAAATAATCTTTTCATCCATCCTCATTCCTGATACTGACCTAGCGGTTCACTTTTGAAAGGTCGCACATGAAAGAGCATGCAACCTTTTAACTAATTCACCACATCGCCATGATCAAAATGGTGACATAACAGTCTTGCACTGCATGACCGTGCACTGCATGATAGCGCAAGATTTTCATGTCACATACATAATAGTCGCTTTCATGGAATACAAACTGGCCACTTTGAGGATTCTTATTTACAGGAAAAGTATTATCTGCAGCACTTGGAGAAGCTCCAGCTAAAAGTGTCTCTTACTTAAAAATGTAGTAGCAGCTGGAGTGCCTCCGTGTGCTGTATACATAATACTTTTCCTTTGATGGCGCTCCTTGTCATGACTCAGATGGCACAGAAGTAAAGACAGAAGGTGCTGATGAAATCTTATATAGAGGAGGTGGCATCTTCTTATTATACTATCATCCCTGTGCCACAAAAAAATTTTAACAGTTGGAGCACATATATAATAAGAGTGCGATCAAAGGAAAAGTATTATGTATGCAGCACACTGAGGCACTCCAGCTGCTGTCATGCAGTGCGAGATTGTCATGTCACCATTTTGATCATGTGACGTGGTGAATTAGTTAAAGGGTCGCACGCTCTTAAGGATACTGGCCTAACATGTTAAATATGCCCTGTTTTCTGGAAATCCAGAGGCTGAGGCCAATATTCCTAGGAATAGGGTCTCCTTGGAGAATAAACTGTGATACTAAAGTACAATGGGTCCTATGCACAAAAAGAGGAATAATTCTGGGGAGAACAAATTGAACTATGAGGCTTTTAAACTATTGAATGCAAGAAAAGTTTCCAATGCTTTAGTTGGTTCCCTAAAGACTTGGAGCTTGTTCCCACCTAAATCCTTCTTAAGGTACCACAAATCATAATGCAATATTAACAGTATGGAGATCAGAAGAGTATTATAACATTGCATGCCTATAGCTGGTTATAATAAACAATAGCTGGGGTTATGCATTAAGGTGTGATAAACTCTTTCATTCCCTTGTTATTCTATGGAGCCTGTATACTAACATCTATTAAACTTAAGAGATCTTGGTATAGAGGCTTTAGAGATTACACCAGGAGTTTATCACACCGGAGACTTTATGCCCTCTTTATCACAACTTTCTCTCCTTATTGCATCTCCTTTCTGGATTTTAACCCTTTGAGTGCCAGAGGGGTACGCAACGTATTGCTCAGCATCAGTTCCGGTGCAAGGATTTTTGTATACACAGGCAAAGGTGCATTTTGATGCCCCCCCGACCCGGACACAATCCCCTGCCCCCCCAACCTTGCCACAATCCCCTGCCCCCGCCCACATATTTACCTCCACATTGCCCCTTCATCTCCACAATGCCCCTTCCACATTGCCCCTTCATCTCCACAATGCCCCTTCCGCATTGCCCCTTCATCTCCACATTGTCCCTTCATCTCCACATTGACCCTTCCACAATGCCCCCTTAACTCCACATCGCCCCTTCATCTCCACAATTCCCCTTCCACATTGCCCCTTCATCTCCACAATGCCCCTTCCACATTGTCCCTTCATCTCCACAATGCCCCTTCCGCAATGCCCCTTCATCTCCACAATGCCCCTTCATCTCCACATTGACCCTTCCACAATGCCCCCTTAACTCCACATCGCCCCTTCATCTCCACAATTCCCCTTCCACATTGCCCCTTCATCTCCACAATGCCCCCTCCACATTGCCCCTTCATCTCCACAATGCCCCCTTCATCTCCACAATGCCCCCTCCACATTGCCCCTTCATCTCCACAATGCCCCCTTCATCTCCACAATGCCCCCTCCACATTGTCCCTTCATCTCCACATTGACCCTTCCACAATGCCCCCTTAACTCCACATTGTCCCTTCATCTCCACATTGACCTTTCCACAATGCCCCCCTTCATCTCCACAATGCCCCCTTATTTCCACAATGCCCCCTTATCTCCACAATGCCCCCTTATTTCCACAATGCCCCGTTATCTCCACAATGCCCCCCTCATCTCCACATTGACCCTTCAACAATGCCCCTTCATCCCCCTACCTTGAGTCCTTGGTGGTCTAGCGGCGTGCCACAGCTTAGAGCTCTGTGCCTCCTTCGGCACAGAGCTGAGGCTCCCTCACACTGCTCTCAGTAATGCAGAGCGCTGGGCGATGATGTCATCTCTCAGCGCTCTGTATTACTAGAGAGCCTGGGTCTCTCTGCGGTGTGTAACATAGATGCTGCGAGGGAGCGCTGATTTACACTACCAAGTGCTCCCTCGCGGCGTCTTTGTAACACACCGCAGAGAGACCCAGGCAGATATATATATTACAAAAAAAAAAAAAAAACAACAACTTCCCTCTTTTCGGCGCCCCTCCATTGCGGCGCCCTAAGGCAGCTGCTTGTTCTGCCTTAATGGCAGCGCCGGCCCTGCTCAGCATAACACCTGGTGGGGAGATTCACTAAGCGGTGATAAAGAGGTGATAAAGTGGAGATGACTTCTCCAGTAATATCACTTCTTCAGTTCCTATGTTATTATATCTAGCCTATGCACTAAGATTTATTCAACTTTGGAGATCTTAGTGAATTCGCTCTATAGAATAACATAGGAATTGGAGAAGTAATAAAATGGAGAAGTCATCTCCACTTTATCACCTCTGGTATGGGAATTTGTGTTTGTCTTCTATGGTGGTGTTGATTTACCCCCAAACCATTCCAGTTCTTCTTAGTATATGAGCTGCAGTATAATCCTATTATGATCACAGTAGTGGAATTTTCTGAAGTTGAAGACTGTAAATTGGAAGACTTTTAACCCCCTTGATTGCTAGAGAGGTAACTGATGCATTGCTTTACAATGCGACTGAGACCTTTTTAACATCCAAGGGGTTAAAAATCCCATTTAAATTAATGGGGATTTTTATTTGTGAGTTATAGTGCCATTACGTCACCCCAAACTTACTCCATACTGCTTTGCAGACCCATTTGGTTTTTAAGGGGTTATTGAATTTTTTTTTTTTTTTTTGCATGTCATCTCTATAAGCCGTGCTTGAATCTAGTACAAATAAATGTAACAACCCATACACCACAATATTATAATTTAGAATCTCCATCATAAAGGACTACATCTGTTTTTGTATGACATTTTATGTGGTGAATCTAATTTATATGCACATTGATTATATTCACAGTTGTATCATTACTAACTTTGATATATACATTGTATGTGCCCAGAACGGTGTGGGGTCACCGACAACGGTACAGAGTCGCTGACAAAAGGTGTAGGTTCACAGTCAAAGGTACAGAGTCACTGACAAAAGGTGTAGGTTCATAGACAAAGGTACAGAGTCGCTGACAAAAGGTGTAGGTCCACAGACAACGGTACAGAGTCACTGACAAAAGGTGTAGGTTCACAGACAAAGGTACAGAGTCACTGACAAAAGGTGTAGGTTCACAGACAACGGTACAGAGTCACTGACAAAAGGTGTAGGTCCACAGACAACGGTACAGAGTCTCTGACAAAAGGTGTAGGTTCACAGACAAAGGTACAGAGTCACTGACAAAAGGTGTAGGTTCACAGACAACGGTACAGAGTCACTGACAAAAGGTGTAGGTCCACAGACAAAGGTACAGAGTCACTGACAAAAGGTGTAGGTTCACAGACAAAGGTACAGAGTCACTGACAAAAGGTGTAGGTTCACAGACAACGGTACAGAGTCACTGACAAAAGGTGTAGGTCCACAGACAAAGGTACAAAGTCTCTGACAAAAGGTGTAGGTTCACAGACAAAGGTACAGAGTAGCTGGCAAAAGGTGTAGTTTCACAGACGAAGGTACAGAGTCACTGACAAAAGGTGTAGGTCCACAGACAACGGTACAGAGTCTCTGACAAAAGGTGTAGGTTCACAGACGAAGGTACAGAGTCACTGACAAAAGGTGTAGGTTCACAGATGAAGGTACAGAGTCACTGACAAAAGGTGTAGGTCCACAGACAACGGTACAGAGTAGCTGGCAAAAGGTGTAGGTTCACAGACAAAGGTAGAAAGTAACTGACCTGGCATGACCTGAAAATAAGCTCTGATTATATATTCAGTATTATAGTTTGCTATTCATTTTTGTGCATACCATACACTTTCACCTTTATAACTGTTCATAATATTATTTTAATGAAATGTTACTTTCTCAGCCTGAAAATGTTTGTGTATGAGTATAGAGATTCTCATTTGGCTGCAGGAATTTGGTGTTTTTTTTTTCTTTTTTTGAGTGTGTCATTTTCACATATGAGGGTTAATCTTGGTACCGTTTTCTTTTCTTGCTACCGCCATCTACTGGTCACTCTCAGATATCACACCTCTCCTGCTAATTATATACTCATATTCTACCGTTGATAGATGTCTCTGTATGCTCTCTATGCTTCTTTTTCTTAATTTATCTCATATAAGTACACATTAGAGACATAAGTGTGCTGATGATGCTTGTCTTAGTTTATCAACACTAAATCACATTTGCTTGCAGTCTTAATTGTATTCTAGAGAGAGTAATTTGGTAAATATGTACTTATTTAGGTTATCTTTTTGAAAATATTTAATATTCTTATGTATCAAACAATATTATTTTGATAGTCATATGAACTGAATTGATTTGACATAGTAATTACTATCACAGGGACATATTCAAAATGAAGAATAGGAGCAAATCTAGGGTAAACCAATTCCCCCACAGGGTACAAATAACACTTCTCATTATTTAAATGGGCTTTTAAATCCTTACCTGGTGGAGAGGTCACTAATGCACAAGAAAAGATAATTTTAGTTAACTTACCTTTAAATCCTTTTCTTTTAGTTCATGTAGAACCTAGGAACCATGGGATTAAGTCTCCTCCTGCAGGAGGGCAACATATTTCTAAAATTGTCTCTGAGGAAGAGTCCTACTTCCACTTTCCCCCTAACAGATAATACAAAGTTTCATTTTAACATATAGCAAAGCCAAGATACAGCTAACCAGAAGTGAAAGAAGAGAAAGAAATCCCCACCAAAGAACCCAAAAGTACCTATGTCCTGGGGTTCAACCAAAGCTTTTTTTCTTCTTGGAGAGAGTCCTGTGTTGCACATGGACTAAGAGACAATAATTTAAGTATATAATAGTATTTTCTCTAAAATCCACTTTTGTCTTTTGCCCAATGTGGAACACAGGAACTATGGGAACATACCAAAGCTATCTACCAAGATTCCAACGATGGAAATAGAGACCAGTGTCCACAGGACTAAACTGGTACAATATGAACCTCAGGTGTTGACAGACACTTGACTTGGACACCAAATTACAGCAAATGATCAAGAAACTTAAAGTTCTAATTTCTGTGGAAACAGGTAAGAAAGGCACTGATGCATGTGCCAACCAAAACTGGCTTTAGCCAAAGTCAGGACATTCACAAGGTAGTGCTTGATAAAGATGCGTGGAGACGACTGTGCCACCTCCTTATACAACTGCTCAGCAGCAGCCTTGTTTTTGTAGTCCCAAGATGCACCCACCGGCTTGTTGGGGGGGGGGGGGTACTGTTACCTTAAAAGGTGCTGTTTTTCTCCTGATGCCATAAACCTGGCAAATAGTTATCTTAATCCAGGAAGCTACAGTAACCTTAGACGCAGCCTGACCCACAGGGACCGATTTGTCATAAGGCAGAGTAGGCATCTGTCTACAGGTGCACCCCACAGAGAGGCGCCTGTCATTGGAATAATTTTTTTTTTTTACAATATCTTTGCAGCTCTGCGAGTAACCTACCGCCTGCCGCACTGTGAGGTCTGTGCCTGACCTGTAGCTGTTGAGCTCCCTCGTTGGCTCTTTAGTAATGCAGAGCACTGGGAGATTACATCATCTCCCAGGGCTCTGCATTACTAAAGTGAAGACCATGAGGGAGCAACAGCAGCTGCAGGTCTGTGCAGGAGACCTCTCCTGCTGCTGGACCACCAGAGAGGTAGGAAATGGTAGCACACATTAATTATTAAAGATCAACTCCTGGTCCTGTCTAAAGTCTCTATTTTGCTTGGTAAGTCTGTCATCTTGCAACAAAGCAGTTCAGTGTGTTTGTCAAAAGCTTTTGAATATGAAACATAACTCATTGGAGGAGGTTGTTAGTAAACTTCTGTGATGAGGGCACAAAAATCTTTTAAAACTGCAAGGCGTTCTTTGTTATGCCATAGTAGATACTATGTTCCTACAGGCTCCTGAGATTTATATCCGGCCCTGCTGACCCACATGAAGGCCCCCAGGAATGACAAAGAGCAAATCAGATCTCAGAAAATGCTGCGTGCTGTGAACATAGTGCCACATCCAATAGATTGAGCTCCTGCTCCTTTCTATTACCAGGAGACAGACAAAAGGAACAAAGTACTGTTTTCTGGTTAATTTGAAAATCCGAAGCAACCTTGGGCAAAAAATCATAGGAGTTTGCAAAACCACCTGATCCTAGTGAAAAAACAGAAAGGGAGGCTTACAGGACAAGGCCTGAAGTTCAGCTATCCACTGAACATACACAATAACCAGAAGAAACACTGTCTTGAACATCAGCAGATACAAAGAAACTGAAGGTAGATGTTCAAATGGAGGTTGTTATAGCACTCCCAAAACCAGGATCAAATCCATCGGAGGAGTGGGATCCCAAAAAATGGCAGCGTCATTCAGCCAACAAAAACAGCGCCCCCTCAATAATGGGAGGGGTCCCACTGGTAGTCTTTAGGTAGTGTGGTTCACCAGAAGCACTACGAGCTCACCCTCAGCCTCCTAGGAGCAACCAGAGGCGTGATATGTCCCAAAGAATCTTAGAGTATGAATCCAAAATGGCAGCTATGTGGGCAACCAGTCTTAAAGGGGCTGTGTCGAAATTCAGGAAAAAACATTAAGAATTCATACAAAAGGCTTGATAATATGATAGAATGAGCGACTCAACAGAAAAACTCACTGGCGTAAAGAGACAGTCCCTCAATGAGAGAAAATTGCTCTAAAACAGCAGTGCAGAGGTTAATAACCCTTGCATTGAAAGGAAGCTTGGACATAAAGAAAACAATTGTAACTGAAAGAACTGAGTGCAAATCAAGGAAAATTCCAAGGATAAGGAATGCCAGGGGATAAGGACACACATACAGGATCAAACCACTCAAGAGGTTAATCTTACCAATAGCTTCAGTCTTCAGACTCCTATTGTACTAAATGAAAGAAACTTCAGGGAAGTTTTATAGTAAGGTGAAAGTGAAGCTAACCTCTGCAAGTTTGCTGTATTGAAAGTAAATCTGTGAACTGGACAATCCATGAAGCCAGTACTAGGAGCCCACCTAATGGGGGATTCTACAGCCCCATATACTAAGAAATAAAAATTAAATAGGAGACAGCAGATAGCAGTGCCTCTACACCCATCTATTGATGAGGTCAATTAAAACTGGATATTAGCTGCTGTGGTAAAGTGGAAGTGGGAGGAGTCTCTGCCTCAGAGACCTTTTTTAGAAGTGCCCTACCCTCCTGGAGGAGGAGCATTTACCCCATGGTTCCTGTGTATCACATTGGATGAAAGGGAAACATTTTTTTGTTGATTTGTCCTAGAATTATTCAAATTGTTTATTTATAAATATGCCCTAATGACACACTCATGCTAACTCCCTACCTCTCTTCTACTCTTTCTCTCTCCTTGCTTTTCACTTTAATATGCATTATATCCATCAGTGGAGCAGCAGTCATCCCTTCCTCCTTTCCTGCTATTCCACTTCTTCCTTATCAGTTCTATCATAGCTTGATGGATTCTCTCTGCTGTTTCTAATGGGATGGGTGAATTCATTTAGTAATGGTAAAATATACAGATTATGGAAATAACCCTGGGGAAGTGTGCCCCTGGACTTAGGTTGTGGGTGTTTACTTACCCATGTGAGTCAGTGGTTTGGCTCAATGCCGGGTCATATGTGATAACTCTGTTCGCGTGTTAATGAAATGCTAGTATGAGCACGCGCCCAGTCACTTGGCCATGGATGTATATATTATATATATTGAGCAACAGGGCTGCTACGTTATTGTATTCTATCCAAGTCATACAACTACAGCCTAATCTCCTCCATATATTTGTTTTTAATGTTTTATTACCCCATATCCCCTTTATCTATGAATGATGTGCCTTTCAAAAGTATAATCACCTCTAAATAAAAACAACAACAAAATGTGCCCTCAGTGCATTGGTGCTAATTGCATTAGGTTATGTTAAGGGCAAATTACAGAAACACATTAAACAGTGATGTCATTTCTGTGTTCACTCACTTTTCAAGGAAGCCTTTGAACGCAGTTGTTTTACTAATCTAATTATCAAGCTTTAAAATCAACTTTTCAGGCATATCAAATACCAGAGGTCATACATGGATATTCCAGGGCCTGCACAGATTGCTTCAGGGGCTGCAGAGAGGAATGGTGCTTTAATCACATCTGGCAGACATACCAGCAAGCACAGCAGATCTCATGTGGTATTCAGTGGGATGGTTGTCATCAGAGTGATGAGGAAAAAGGTAAAACTGAGGCAGTGTACATATGTAATATGTTCCAAAATGCTTTAACCCATTGAGTGTCAGAGGGAACACAATACATTGCAAAGCAATACGTTGCATACCCCTATGGCATTCAAAGGGTTGATACAAAAAATTTGCATTGGTGTCTGAATTTATATGGGGTCTTGGAAGCAGATACTTTTGAGATTGGAAGCTGTAGCACATATTAAAAAAAGGTGGATGAGAGCAATGGAGGCAATGTAGGTGGGAGATAAAACACATATACAAAAGCACAGAAACCATTAGACTTGCATGCTAAGAAAAACTAGAACAATTCTGGGGCAAATCATCTGCACCATAGGGAAAAAAATTTAAAAAATTCCACTGATTTAAATGAGTCTTTTTTATCCCTTGAATGCTAGAAATCATTCATTTTATACTGCATATTAGGGAATGCTCATTACATACACATGATACACCTATACACACTGAGGGGAGAGGGCATTGCATGTAAGAGTAACAATGTGAAGGAAGGTTCCAGTATACTGTGAGGGTGATGTATTAAGAGGAACGTAAGAAATTTTGGAGCAAAACAGTTGCACCATAGGGGACAAATATCTAGTCCCATTGATTTACATAGGGCTTTTAATCTCTTGAATGCTATAGCAGTCTCCAGTGCTTTGCAAAGCAAGGCATTGGAGTCCTCTAGCATTCAAGTGGTTAAAAGCACCATTTAGGTCAATAGGAATTTAAGGAATGTCCCTGATGGTGTAGATCAGGCACGTGCACACATAGACACCAAGGGGGGCTTGAGCACCTGCCCTTTTTGTCCAAAGTGCCCTCGTGCCATTTTAACAAAAAAAAAAAATTTGCCTCGACGCCCGCACTAACCCCCCCACCGCCCAGTCAGGTCTCTGCCTCCTTCAGACAGACCTGTAGATGCTGCGCTCCCTAGTCGGCTCTTTAGTATTACAGAGCGCTGGGAGATGACATCATCTCCCAGCACTCTGCATGAAGAGAAGACCGTGCGGGAGCTCCAGCAGCTACAGGTCTGTGCCAAAGGAGGCACCACCAGGGAAGAGTTAGGAAATGGACACTGGGGGGTAATGTGGAAATGATGGGGCAATATGGATTTGATGGGGGGCAAGATGGAGATGATGGCAATGTAGAGGTGATGAGGCAATGTATGTGAGGGTAAGTTGGAGCTGATGGCAATATGGAGCTGATGGTGGGCAATATGAAGATGAAGGGAGCAATGTGAGGGTAAGTTGGGATGGGGGAATATGGAGATGATGAGGTAATATGGAGATGATGGGGGCAATGTGAGGGTAAGTTGGAGCTGATGGGGCAATATGGAGATGATAGGGGCAATGTGGAGCTGATGGGTGCAATATGGAGCTGACAGGGGACAATGTAAGGGCAATATGGAGATGATGGGGGGCAATGTGGAGATTAGGAGCATTGTGGAGGTGTCCAGTGGAGATGGCCAATGGGGGGGGCGTGCTTCAGATGTCTGTGCCTACAGGCTCCTGAGATGTAAATCCGGCCCTGAGTGTGTAAGGTCCCTTTAACATGCCAGCCGGGTCCTTTTTACGTGCCGCCGGGTCTTCTCCTCTTGCATGTGTTGGATCCTCTCCGCTTCCGCCTGTCACGGTTTTTGAAGACTCTCAGACTTAAGGTTTGGTAAAATAACTTAACTTTATTAAAAGTTAAAGGCAGTCCCCATAGGGTAAACATACATAACAATACAACAGTAATAGAACATATAATAGGTTCTACCGGCCTTGCCTAAATACCGGGCAAGACAACCCAAGTGACAGTTTTAATGACAGGCTCTACCGGCCTTGCCTATACCGGGTAAGGCAACCGTGAGATGACATATACCGGTTCTACCGGCCTTACCAATACCGGGCAAGGCAGCCCCCACGGAATGCTGAATGTAGGCTCTACCGGCCCTGCCAATACCGGGTAAGGCAACCTTAAAGATGGTGAATTACAAGGTTCTACCGGCCTTACCAATACCGGGCAGGGCAGCCCAAAGGAGTACTGGAGTAGGCTCTACTGCCCCTGCCAATACCGGGTGAGGCAACCTACAGGATGGTATCATCAAGGTTCTACCGGCCTCACCAATACCGGGCAGGGCAGCCTGAGCAAGTAGACCAGCTGTCAGGTGACTAAGACAGCATAGAGCATAGAGCATAAGTATAGAGGTCTACTCAGCAGGAGTCTATTGCCAGGGATACTCAGACAACTGCAAGGAAGTGGACAGCGACTGACCACAGTACTGGATGTTCAGGAGCAAACCAACGTCCGCACGTTGGGACTAATGGTAATAGCGCCACCAGGTTTAATGGAGCAAACCAGCGACCGCACGCTGGAACCAACAATGTATATCGCAACCAGGTTTAGTGGAGTAAACCAGCGTCCGCACATTGGAACCAACAATGTATATCGCAACCAGGTTTAGTGGAGTAAACCAGCGTCCGCACGCTGGGACCAACAACGTATATCGCAACCAGGTTTAGTGGAGCAAACCAGCGTCCGCACGCTGGAGCCAATAATGTATCTCACAACCAGTTTAGTGGAGTAAACCAGCGTCCGCACGCTGGGACCAACAATGTATATCGCAACCAGGTTTAGTGGAGTAAACCAGCGTCCGCACGCTGGGACCAACAATGTATATCACAACCAGGTTTAGTGGAGTAAACCAGCGTCCGTACGCTGGGACCAACAATGTATATCGCAACCAGGTTTAGTGGAGTAAACCAGCGTCCGCACGCTGGAACCAACAAAGTATGATCAGCAGCGAGAAGAAGGCTGGAGCAGGAGATTCAGGAACTCAGTAAGATTAACCCGCGAGGTGCTGGAACACAGGAACACTGGAACTCAGTAAGATTAACCCGCGAGGTGCTGGAACACAGGAACACTGGAACTCAGTAAGATTAACCCGCGAGGTGCTGGAACACAGGAACACTGGAACTCTGGAACACAGGAACACTAGCATACAGGAACACTGGAACACTGGAACACAAGATCAGCAAGTACAGCAGGAACAGCAGGAACAGGCCCAGAAGCCTGACAAGCAGGTCAGGCAGAGTGAAGTCAGAAACACCACGAAAGGGCAACCTGGAAGTGCTCAGCCTGGGTTTAAAAAGGCTGTGTGAGGAGGGCTAATCACAGACAGCCAATCATGATACTCAGCAAGTGACTGACACTGAACAGCGCCAATCACGGGCACCGTGATACCGCCTTGCGCAATGCGGAGATGCTGCCATTGCATGTGACAGTGCTGTTTTAATTATGAGGAGTGCCCTTTTTTTTCACTTGAGCCTCTGCCCCCAAAAATGTCTGTGCATGATCCTGGTGTAGATGGCTTGTGCTAGAACTGCTGCAGTCTCCATAGTATATCCATCTCCTTGTCCCAGTTATGCATGTGCAATGCAGAGCTTGGGAATGTTGTCAAGGTGAGCTGATGGTGATTAAGGTCATTTCCAGACAGACACTTTAACCTGCCTTCCTTGTGCTATAGCTTGCTAAACCTAACTAGATAGGTACAAATGGAGGAAAGACATCCTTAGCTGCCAAAATCAGGATACAGAGGAAACAACTACTTTTCCTGGGGTTTGTGTGGTGGGGCAAGGGTCTCAATCATCATATGGACACCTGCCATGTGATCCACAGTTTGGAGATCTTCTCACGTGGGGGTCTCAGTTATGTACCTTGCACTGCTGATGGGAGAAAAGGGGTTTCATTGTTTTTGTGTGTTTAAGATGCCTTTGGAGGGCTACCACCCTTGGCTGCAAGGAGACTTTCAATTGCCTAAAGACCCACTGGATGATATCACACAAGTGTGTAATTAGTCTACAGGTGGTAACAACCAACAACATGAGGGCTTCCAACTGTTTGCAACATATTCTGCTCCCTAGAGGACACCATTTGAGGCTGAATTCAGTAAAAGAAAAGGAAAAAGCAGACAGGGTCACCAGTACTCTTTCCTCTCCACTGTGGACTACTTTCAATCTTCTGGTGTGCTTCTCCTGTGCGCAAGCCATTTGTCGGCTGAACTGACACAGAAAAGTTAAACAAAAGAGTGCATCCATTCAAACATATAAGTATGTAATAAACATCAACAGTCTGATCTTCAAGACTAAACTGGTATTATTACTAGATTCAGCAATATGTAAATACAAAATTATCAAAAGTGTATCCCACAGGAGTGTGCCTCATGCCATCAACAAGAGGTTCTTCATCAGAGGCTTAAAAAAATTGTCTAGCTGCCATGAACAGGAGGCTAGTAGACCATGATTCCAAGCAATCCCCCAATATTTATATGCAACGCTTATTATATTGAGCAACTAATATATGTATTTGTTTTGACTTGATAAAGGAAGGTTGTTACTTTCAAAACTCCAATAAAAATGTATTATCACATATTGTGACAGTCATTTATCTAGATCACTGAATTAAGTATAATAATATATATAAAAAATGGGCTGCAAACGTGTTTCCATAGATGTGATAAGTTGTATGTGATAAGTTGTATGTACAAATAGAAAGAGGGCACCGTGTTGGAGTTTTATGTGGTTAGTGATGTGTCTTTTGGATGAAAGTAGCATAATTCTAATTGACCTTTCCTTTTCATTGAAAACAGCCCTTATTTGGGAAACTCACAATGTTCCAACTCCAAGTACACTAATCCTTTTGTTTATGTTTTTATTTAAATATATAAATTGGCAATATTTTACAAAAAGCTGTTTCTAGAAAGAAATTAAATAGTTTGTTTTTTTGATAATTATTTCCATCTAATTATAAAAGGAGTGAATCATTTGAGAAAATATAAACAAGAAAAGTATGTGCATCATATCCTGACCTTTACCAATGAATAGCCTTTGACTTACTATTGATAATAAACAGTGAAGTTTAGTTATGTTTGAGGCCAAAACCCATGTCTTGTAACAGCACCTCAGATTAGGCAAATCCCTATGTGCGTCAAATCTGAAGGGTACGTGTATTTAGTATAATGCAATGAAAGTGATAGTAATGTTTAAATTAAGTTTATTTAATATTGTAGGCATTAACAAAAAAATTACATTGATGTAAGTCTTAAAGTCATAAAGGTTTGAGAGATATAATTGGCTAAAGTTCCCCCCTGCAGGCTGTTTCAGACAAGTCTGCCATCTAACTGACAGCAGAAGATTCTGATCCCCGGACCGGACTGCGACTCTTCCACAGAGCCGAAATTGCGCTATTTAGAAATAAATACTTATTAGAACAGTCCACAAAGTGTGCCTGGTTTGCAAGCACACTTTGTAGACCATTCCAATGAAGTATTTATTTCTAAATAATGAGATTTCGCTCTGCTAAAGAGCCGCCGTCCGGTCAAATGGCTGGAATCTGCTTCTGTCAGCTAGAGCACCGACATGTCTGAAACAGCCTGGAGGGGGGAACTTTAGCCAGTTATATCTCTCAAACCATTAAGGTTTGAGAAATAAGACTTACATCATTGTAATTATTTTTTTAATGCCTACAATATTAAATAAACTTAAAATTAAACATTACTATCCCTTTAAAACAGTGATACCATCTTACCTCTGCTGTGAACAAAACTCTTCTGAGGGAAGGAAGAAAGGAAGGAATGTATACCTTCCCTAACTGCACCCAGCACCTGTGTACAGGGAGCTACCAACCAAGAGAAGGAGAGAGAGCCAAATCCTCCCAAAATACATACAACAATTATACGTAGCTTCTTTGAAAGCTCAAGCTAACTAATTAACCCTTTAAGGATCAGGGGGGTTTACAATAGAGAACCAGAGCAATGTTGGCCTTTTTAGTATGCCTTTGTTCAACTGTATTTTCCCTCTTATTCATTTAGTCCGCCCACGCAAATTATACACCAGTTTTTTTAAAGGGATAGTATTGTCTAATTTTAAAAAAAATTCAAACTTGTATCCATTCAAAAAATAAGCTTCATGATCCTAGTCCCACCTCTCAAACCTTTATGGTTTGAGAGATATTTGCAGCTAAAGTTCCCCCCTCTCTCCCCTTTTCCTGACGTCAGCGCTTTAGCTGACTGCAGGGGAATCCGGGCCTCTGACGGTCCCGGGTCTGGAATCCCCTGCAGTCACCTACAGCACTGACATCAGGCAAAGGGGAGTAAGAGGGGAACTTTAGCTGCATAAGTAAATTCACAATTGGATAATAGAATAAATGGTTTGAAGTTCCCAAATGTCCAGTTTTAGGAGTACTGTCCATGGGAGGCAAAATCCCTATGTCCCTCGTTCCCTCCCTGGTGTCTCACTGTTTTGGAGATCAGATTTTATGGTGTGTAGATAAGTGTATTACATTGCTCCACAGTAATAAAACTAACATTAATTTTTAATTTAAATTAAATTATGTTTATAAACAGCTCTCATAAATAAAATGTTTTGGTTTTGCTCTAAGTAATGTATTAGTTACACAAAGGGGTGACCTACCCCTTCTCCTGCCCCCAGCACCACCAGTTTATGTAAAACTGACCACCTTTTTTATTTTAATAATGTCTAACTCTGTTCTCTGCTTCTCTCTTCCTCTCTATGGTGTAGTTGGTTTACCCCAGAATTGTTAGACTTTGCAGGTTTTTACATAGGGCCAAATCATCTAGACAGATTAAAGGGATAGCAACACGTAACATGTAAAATATATGTTATAGGATTTATCCTCCTGAATAAATCAAGAGTACTTCCACTGCTGAGAGGTATTTTATTCACAAGATATTGCAGCTAAAAGTTGCATTTTTTAGGTGCAGTATCTCAATGGCCTGAAATGTTACAGTGGTGCTGTTGCTACATCATCCTATGGACAGCTCTGTCAGTTGACCATACATCTTCAAAGGATGGTATAGCAACAGTGCAACCATAACTTTTCAGGGCATTGAGATACTGCACCTAAAAAAATGCAGGTTTGAGCTGCAATAACTTTTGAATAAAACACCTCTCAACAATAGGAGTACCCTTGTTTTGTTCATGATGATACATTGTACAACATATATGTTTTAAATATTAAGTGTTACTAACCAATATTCCTTGGCTTGGTTACAAATATAATCCGTGTATAGTCCGACAATATATGTGAAAAGTAACATTAACATGTAGTGCACAATTTATACTGGATCTCTCATTGAATGTGAAATTCCCAAAACGTGGTTATTCTTTGTCCTGCTGGTGCTGAAAGGGTTGATTCCAATCATTATTTTGTTACCCTATCCATTTATGTTGTTGATGGCTGCTGGAAGGTGATAGAAACTGCACACTAGCAGCAGATGAAGACCCCCACATTGTCCTCACCTACTTTAGAACATCCTATTGACAGACTTCATAAATATAATATGAAGAGGGTGGGGAGGATCCTGGTGATTAGGCCAACCACGAGGTTGGTCTCAGAATAGATAAAGGTTCTTAGAACAGAATATTTATTGAAGTAAAGTTGAGGGAGCTTCCTAGCCTGGTTAGAGAAGATGGTATGTGCTTTGAAGGTAGGCTTCTCTAAATTGATAAATCATTAGGGAGTGCTTAAAGTTAGGGAGCTAGAGGAGAGTCTTACCAAGCAGGTAGCAAGTTCCAGAGATAAAGTGCAGCTCTCAATAATATTGCAGTCAGGGCTGAGGGGAGGTTATAAGGGAGGAGGAGGAGGGAAGAAGGAAATCATGACCAGAACATAGAGCATGTGTACATGGAGATGAGGCCAGATACGTAGGGGGAAGATTTGTGAAGGGCCTTGTAGGTTGTCCCAATTTGTGTTTGATTCTGAAGGCTACGGCGTGGCAGTGTAGGGAATGGCAGAATGGAGCAGCAGAAAAGGAGCAGTTAGTGAGATGGATGAGCATGCAGCACTGTTCAGTATATACTGGAGTAGAGACCAATTAATAGGGAGTTACAATAGCCATGGCATGATATAATGAGGGTATTAACTAGCGTCCTTGTGGCACATTTGTGATGCAAAGATATATTTTCCAGGTGTTTCATAGCTGAAATTGACAGGATTCTGCAAGGGATGGAATGTGGGGAATGAAGTAAAAAGCGGAGTCAAAGTTGATGCCCATGCAGCAGAACTGGGATTTCAGAGTTGTGATGCTGTGGTGACATTGAGAGAGGTTTCAGGTGAAACATAAGTAGCTGAAAATAGGAATATTATGAGCTCTCATCAATAAAAATTCAGATGAAAGAATCTGTGGGACAGCTATGAGTAAATTGCAGACAGACAGTTGGGCATATGCCCATATAGACCTGTTATTTACCCTATTGTAACCCAAACACCGTTGTTTTGCACATGTTATGAAGAGATATTTGGAGCTTGCTTGAATTAATGTTTTAATAATGGTGGAGGCAAATATAGTTGTTGATACCTTTATTGGCTAACTAAGCAGATTTAGAATGCAAGCTTTCAAGACCTTAGGTCTCTTCCTCAGGCATGTTATACTAATAAATATGAAAATATCTCTCTTAAATACAAGTACACATTGCATTGTTTAGAATGGAAATCAGATAAAAGAACTCAACCCAGATCCAGATACTTTGATCAGTCAATGGTAAATTGAACTCTTCCCCTGAGGCTTTAGAGGTATTTACGATGCTCTTTGGTCTGTTGGAAAGGTCAACCCACTAAGTGATAATGTAAGAAGAACCCTCTGTCCTTATTCAAACCACTTCAAGTTGCATTACATTTTAACATTAACTTAACCTCCCATACCTTTCTGTCCCTCTGAGTGTGAAAACATCCCATCAATACAGTTAAAGGGATAGTAATACTTCGTTTTATCTTTATTTTATTTTGTAGGCATTAAAAAAACATGAAGAACGATATAAGTCTTATCTCTCAGACCTTTATGGTTTAAGAGATATTCACAAGCAAAGTATCCCCCCCCGTTCAGCCAAATCAGAAGGGAAGTGCCCAGGTAGACTGCAGAGAGGGACAATCTTCAATTAAGATAAGGGAAAAAGCTGAAAAACTTGTCAAGGGGGGAAGGGCTTTCATTCTTTTCATACAAAGAAGATTGTCCCCTGTTGTTATCTGTCCAGTCTTACAATCAGATTCACATCTGAGAAGAGATGGCTTACACTAGGAAAAAGGGGCGGGAGGGGGAAACTTTGCTTGTGAATATCTCTTAAGCCATAAAAGTTTGAGAGATAAGACTTATATCATTCTTCATGTTTTTTTAATGCCTACAAAATAAAATAAAGTTAAAACGAAGTATTACTATCCCTTTAACTTAATGTCCCTGACACTGTGCCCATTTTGACAAAAATGTTCTCCCACTGGTGTCTCTGTCTTTTTGTTGTTAACACTGGATCTGTGGGAATTAAACTTCTTATGCAGTGCCTGTCCAGTTTCTCCCACATAAAAGAGCTGTTGGGCATTTTGCACACATGATAAGGTATATTACATTGGATGATTTACAGGTAAAGGTACCATTGATCTTATGGTGTAACTGTATGTTTGGAATTGGTATCTTATCTGTGGTGTAAATGTGTCTCATCTGTTAATAATGGTGGAGCACCAATATAAGGCAATTATAGACTCTTGTTAATCTGCATGATTTATTTTCCAGTATATAAGGAAATAACTTGTTTCACTTGTTCTCTGGACCTGTTTTTAATCCAGGCTTCTCTGGGAGCCAAAATGTTGAACTAAATAAATTCATGGTTGTGGATGACAATTGTTGGAGTACTGGTGCCTAACATTACTGTAGTCACAGGCTCCTTTGGGCTCTAGTCTTTACCCCCAGTTGTACATCACTTACATTTATCTAATTATAACTCTCTTTACAAGTTAGACATCCTGTGGGCAACAGTGTGTGTGTGTGTGTGTGATGCATGTAAAATGATTAAGCAAGACTCCCTTAGTCTCATGTAGAATAAATACACACATTTTGCTGTAGAAACAATTACTTGTAGCCTTTGGGCTTGTTAATTGTCCATAGAATCATTAGTTCTTTTAAATCCCGCTAGGTAAGGTTTGGTTTTAATACTCTCTCTTCCCAGGGAATGTGCATAACATGGGACTTACTTGCTGTGGGAGCCTATTTGGTTCTCCCAGAATTTCCATTCTCAGCTAGAAACAGGCCTTCCAAACAGTCCTTCCAAGCCTCTTGAGATAATCACATCCAGCTCATTCTTAGAAAGACAAAGACAAACCACTGCGATATTTTTACTACAAGAACATGGGGAAATATGTACAATTAACAGTTTACAGATGAGCTTAGCAAGAAGAGTGATTAAAGAAATCATTATGAATTACATTCGCTCACAGACTAGTCCCTGAAATTAAAATGAACATCTTTATTAAAGTTATAATAATTTCAACAGACATGCAGAGTAGATACAATGTAAAATAATTGCACCAATGTTTCTAATGAAAATCATTACATTGCCAATATCATAGCATAATGGATTGTCCTGAAGGCACACTTAATGTGCAGAAAATTTACTGTCCCAATGAGATTTTTATTACATTATTAAACAGGACTGTGACTTTGGCTACTTTTCTTTTTTCGGTTTACAGGATCTCTGGTGGACAAGAAGTCTGTCTGGCAGGAAGGTACGTCCACAGATATCACATGCAACCAACTGGCTCTGGGCACTCTGCCAGGCAGCCTCGTTTAAAGCAACAAGATCATAGGAACCTTTAGCTGAAAGAAGTGAAAAAAAAAGAAAAGATCAGTTTTCATTTTGGTAAAACAAAGTAGGAAAATATTTTCAGGAAATACCTGTTGACTGAGTATTAGCTTTAACCTAGTGATTTTGCTTGTACAAGACATTCTGGTTATTGTCTCAAGAGTGAAATGAGAAAAGAGTAATTCAAGCCATTCTTCAATGTTCTGAGTAAATCAGGAAAAGGCAACCTTTGGCTCTCCAGCTGTTGGAGACTACAGATCCCATCATCCTGAACCAGCCAAGTCTCCAACAGCTATAAAATCATATATATTTCCTACCACTGGTGTAAATTATGGGACTATAATTAGATATAAATTGCTTGACTGATAATACCAATGTTCTTCAGTATTTTAATGTAACTGAACAATTTACTGTCACTCTCAAACAATTGTAAAGAAAGATAAAAATATGATAAAATCTTAGATTCTAAAGAAATCTCCAATACAAAGTATAACTGTAACTATGATAAAAAAAAATTATATGCCCTGGCATGCTGGAGGAACCTGGAAGTCTGGTGTAAACTCAATTCTGTTACAATACATTTTGAAATAGAAATGTTATATTCCTGTTTCTGTTTTTGTCATAGCTAAAACCATATATTGATTATTTTTGTCTGTAAATATGCACATTGTCCAGTATGGACTGGGAAAATGCAGGATAGATTATGATTATTAGGATTCCCCTCTCACATAAGCAATGATTTGATTTACTATTCTACTCATGCCTAACACCTACCATGTTTATGCTGAAATTCTCTCTTTAATGCTGCTAGCATCAAGGGGAAGGTAGTGTGGGAATGTATGGGTATTCTGAGACCTTCAATTCTTATCAACCTGGTTTAACTCCATGTACAAAACAAGATACAAAGAAATTGGCATAATGTAACTTAATGATCCCGTACATGCTATAGGGGAGATAATCATAGTCTCTGGTATTAAAGTTTTAACTATAGCAACGTTTGTTTGATTTTTACATCCCCCCATTATTTAGATAATGTGGACATAAGGCAATTAAGGCAGGATATAAAAAAAATAAAATATGTTCATAAATCCTTGTATTAAACAGGTGTTCTCTAACTTTCTGTTGTGTATTTTTAGGGCAGACTAGATGGACCAGGTGGTCTTTTTCTGCCGTCAATCTTCTATGTTTCTATGTTATTTATTTTTACATGAAATCCCTATTGAACCTTAACAATAAAATCCTTTAACCCACTTGGATGCTAACCAATGCATTTGAGGTATTTTTAAAATTCAAGGGGTTATCATAATATCAATGTCAAATGTATTTGACTCCTAATTGATACTGGAAATTGAAGACAAAATTTTTCACTAACGTATTAGCTATCAGTTATATCTATTGAGTTTGTGTATGCAATAGTAGTGGCACTGCACTTTGAACAGAAGCAGAAGCACTCATAGGCTTGTGGATGTTGACCTGTGATGCTTCTTAATCAATAATAGTGATAGTGACTGGATGGGGGTTAGATATGAAAGTGGTGAAACTCAAAGGGGGAGATGCAATAGGGTGTGATAAAGAGGTGACAAAGAGGAGATGTCATCTCCAGTGATGTCACTTCTCCAGTTCCTATGTTATTCTGTGGAGCCTATGCACTTAGATCTCCAAAGTAGGAGAGATCTTAGTGCATTTGCACCATAGAATAACATAGTAAATGGAGAAATTATATTTTTGGAGAAATCATCTTCCCATTATCACCATTTATGATGCCTTTGTGCATAACCCCCAAAGAGTTTGTAAGCAGACATGTTTAAGACTCTCAGACTCTACGTCATCTGTATCAGAAGGCGAAGGGAAGTAGACTGGAGGAACATATTCTCAATCAACATCATCAATAATAATTCATTATCATCATCATCTGGAGCAGCATTCAATTGCTCCCAACTAATTTCATATTCTTCTAGACCTTTTGAAGTCTGAAAGTTTCATTTTTCTTTCCTCCTTACAGGGATTTATAGAACACTGCCCATTAGTTTACAGCAGGGTCACTGTCTGAAGCAGCAGTTTGTCTCACTACTAATTTCTCCTCCGCCATGGCAACAACATTAGAATGTGATTCATTGTAGTCTTTAGTATTGAAAGATTAATACTGCTGCTGATGGAAGTTTTCATAGCACTTTCATAAACAGCCTTCGCAGATGGTGGGTGATCATAGCAATTTATTGCACAAGATGCAGCAACCATGGCCTCAGTCAGTTATTGTAATACAACTTTCACTACCGCTAACACTTACACTCTTCCTAGTCCTTTCCCTTTACCCCTATATCTAGTATGTTTGCTGGATATACTGATAGTAGTGTTGATTTTTTACTGTAAAGTATGTGACAGGGCTGTGGACTGATGTTTTGTCTGCTGTTGTAAGTGTGAAAATAATGTATGCTGTATGTCTCTATTACTAGTATCTGTCACTGTTACTCTGAGATCAGGTGTTGGCTCTCCTGCATGTCACTAGGCTGTCAATTAAAAGCTGTTGTTTATTTCTCAGTGTTGCTTTCTACAAATCACACCCACACTCGGTGCAACCTCAAGAAGAAACACCAGCTACACTTATTTGCCTGCCTGTCTTTACACTATTAAAGTAGAGTAAATTTAATCAGCTTTCATTTTCTCTTCCAAGGACTGCAGTGTTATTTTTTACAGTATAGTACAGGATAGTCCTGTTTAGAATCAGCAGCCTTCAATAAAGGATAAAGCAGACAAAGATGCTATAGCACCACTATGCCTTGGTTTATGCTTGTCCCTCTTGTCCTTGTTGATGTAGGAGAGTGTGTGTGTGTAAGTAAGAGAGGATGCCAAATCGTACCTTTCTGTTTGTCATGAAAGTATGATGCAGGGCTTAAAATTTTAATTCCTTTGCTACTAGCCAGACCTGAAAAGTTACTCGCCACTGCAAGCCATAACATACCCACCAGGGCTGAATTTCTACTCGCCAGGGCTAAATTTTCACTCAACATTGGCTAGTGGAAAGTGGAAATTTTGAGCCCTGTATGACGTATTGTCAGTCTCAGTATATTAACAGGCCAGTCACTGCCAGCTCATGAATGGATAACCTGACTGTCTGACTGTATCAGTTAAAAAAACTTTCTTGCTTATTTATATATTTATTCATTTATTTTACTCTCATTTCTCCATTCACACCTACATACAGGAAACAACTGGTGCTGGCTAGTACCACTGACACGTCTATCAAGCAGCACCAGCTCCCGCTCTTTGCCTGTCTGTCTAGACTAGCTAGAATCAAAGATTAATCTCTCTCTCTCACTCTCCTAGGCACATTATGACAACATGCATTTGTTATCAATGATTTAAGAAAAAAACAGAAAAATGGCACTGGATTCCTGCAGAAGGTGGGAAGTGCTTTTTTTTGCATGTTTCTCTTTTGAAGAGCAAACTTTCACCCATCCGTATTCATCAGTCCTATAGTAAAACCTACTAAACGAATAGATAATAAACATTAAACACAGATGGCCCGCATGGAAAACTATTCACTTTTGTTGGGAAAAAAAGTGCACCCAATCCTGAAATATTAAGTGTAAGGATGATGTTTTACAAACAGAAAGTTTGGCTTTCATTAGAATTTGCAGAGCAGACAGCTATTGATAATAACTACAGTACTTGATCAAATAATTTCTATAAGTGATCATGGTGGTGTTAATTATAAGTGGCACTCAAAGGGTTAAAGGATTTCACTTTTGTAAGAACAGACACTGTTCGTGTCAACAAGTATCCATGCATTTTTCACATATTACAGTGCCTTTGTAGTTGGCACTGTATGAGTGTCTCATAAGCCGGGTTTTAATGTGATTCATGTTCCACAACTTATGCTGCCTGAACAAGAATTCTATTCAATACAATATCTGCTAGAAACATTCTCTTTGCTCTGAATGCAAACTCTTGCCAAAAGATTTATGTGTTTTTCATATATTATGCTGCTAGAACAGAGGAGTTTTGGAGACACTTAACAACCATAAACATGCAATGGCTGTTTTGTACAATGGTAAAGATTTACTACACCAACTTTGTAAGAAAACTATATACATCCTAAAGACAAATTGCCCTCTATAAATGTGTCTCTGTTCAATGTTATCATAAGATAAGCAGAAATGTTAGAAATAATATAGACTAGGAGCAATTAAAACACTTTTCTTTGGCATCATCCCAGTGACCTTATCTGAAGCATTTAACACTCCTACTTCTGTGGAGGAAGAGCTAAAGAGTACCCAGGTGTAAGGTAGCTTCTTCTAAGAATTCATCATGACCTACAATGCAGAGATGGTCCTCCAGTCCCACTAAAGGGATAGCAGTGTTTCAAAATAAAAGCAGCTACAATTAATCTTCATAATACTTGGACCATGGAGAGTGTTAATTCAGTATTGTCAGGCTGTAGTTCAAGAGTATTTGAAAAAGAAACAAATCACCCTCCTGCCCCTTTTATCTAGTGTAAGCCACCTCCCCACAGATATGGAATCTGGTCTTAAGACCAGACAGCTCACAGCAAGGGACAATCTTCATACTGTGAGAACAATGAAAACCCTGGCCCCCTTGACAGGTTCTCCAGGTTTTTCCCTTATCTTAATTGAAGATTGTCCCTCTCTGCAATCTACCTGGACACACCCTGCTGCTCTGAGCTGAGCAGTGTTACATCAGTAAAAGGGGCGGGAGGGGAATACTTTATCATTCAATTGAGTATATATACACCCTTTACCCATATACATTGTGTTATATATGTATATAATACCAAATGTTTTGTATTTAGTTTATACTGCTAACGAGTTTCTATTGAAGTAGTTAGTATTGAAGCCTATTATTTCAACAGAGATGAATATATATATAAACAACTTCAGATTAAATTATAGCTAGATAGCTTCACCCAGATGAAAAACTCATTATGTATATCAAAACAACTAGTAAGGGAAATGGTTAAAATGTAATATATTACTAGAATTTCAGGGCAAAAAATATGTTTAAGAAAAATGTGACTATTAGAACAAGAGGACATGAGCTAAAATTGGAGGTTACGAGATTAAGAGAAAATAAAAATAAATTAAAATAAAATAATAAAAAATAGCTTTATATGAAGGTTAATATATACATAGTAGAGCATTCCAGCTTCTTCATTTTTGTTTGTGTCTTTCTATTCTTCATCCACTAGGTGCCACTCTTTATTGTAGTGTTAGTGATCCAGCTCTGTATCTTATATAATAATTTGCTAAAATGTGTGTAACACCATAGTCATGCGCAGTAGAGACTGCTGCTCGTGCTGCAGTCATGAGCAGTAGAGACTGCCCGCGCCGTTGCTAATACAGAGGGTCCAGCTCTACTCTCTACTGCGCATGACTGCCCCGCGACTGGCTGGCAGTGGCACTGTGGCCCGTGTAACAGTCTCTTCAACTAGTTTTTTATATTTTATGAAGTCTTCATTGACACAGGCACTTACTCCATTTTTTATTCTTACGTGTTTCTTGTTCTAGTCTGATGCACCCGATGGCTGTAAAAAGGTGTTTTCTTATTTAAACAAATATTTAACATGTATTTGATTGATCTTGAGAAAGGCTTGAAAGAATGTTGATTCTACATGCTGACAAACACTGTTCAACACTGAAAATGCAACATCAGGAAGTTAATAGAGGATTTGTATGAAATACATATATATACTATATATGGGTATGAAGTCCACATTTCCTCTTTACTTTCTGTTCTTTTCATTTATGATTGTTTTCGTTTTGATTTTGTTTTTCCCTTTTGTTTTCTTTACTGTTATGATGCCTTCAATGTTTGCACCCACAAAAATGGTCACTTTCATACTTTTTTATTTGGTATTTTGGGCCTGGGTATAAAATGATGGGTCTGTTGGCTTGTAATGCTGCTTTAATAAAGAAATCTGTGAATCCTACTGACTTCTTCAATGTTTGATCACTTCTCCTCTCATCGAATATATGATCATCAAATGGACCTAAGTAATATTGTACAAATGTGTCAAGCCTTAGCTGCCAGCTTACTAGAAAGGAAGTTACTTTGCCACTCTCTGATGCCTCTCTGGAGTCAAATCAAAAACAAAAATCCCATAATGTACAAGTTATTTCACTTCCAGAATTTTACTGCTGAGCCATTAATACATTTTTGACAAAACATTTTCAGTCCAGAAACAGTATTATATCCCTACCTTACTAAAGATGCTTAAACTCTTGACATCAGTTGGGCTGTTCCAAAAGACACTCACCATCAGTAAATAGGTCTATCACAATAAATTCAGCTAATAGAATTCAGTGAGAATTTATTGGAAGAATGGAACAGTGTATAAGTGGATTTGAGCTCTACATTTTATTACCATACAGGATACGGAGGTCTCTAGGGTATGAATACAGTGAGGTACGAAGAAAATGCATAACCAAGCCTTTTCAGAATGGTAAATTACCTTAATAGGTCACATTGGTCTGGATGCTATTAGTAAACCTTTGATACATTTTTGGAAGGTCCATTGTTACATTCCTTTGATAAGGTTTTCCTCGGTGCAAAGCTTATTGTAATCTAAAAAATATCTTATAATATAACCTTTAGGGATGGGTGCAACTTTGATTTTCAAAAGAGGAACATAAAAAAACAACATTTCCTGCCATGGGGGGAATTTCCCACTAAAAGTACGGTTTTCCTGCTTTTTTCTGTGTTTTTCTTTTGCATTAAAATCACCGATTGCAATATATCACCCCACAGACACACACAAGTAAATTTTCCCTATTTATTCCCTCTGTTATAAAGTATAAATGGGGGTGTCAGTTCCCAACATAATTTCATCATGTTTTTGAGAAAGATAGAAAAAGCCACTGAATTATGATGCTAGCTACTGCAGGCAACGTGAAGTAGCAAGAGTTGCTTGATAGGAGGAAGGAAGGAGCTTAAAAAAAACATATTGATTGATAAAAAAAGACCATACAGGTGATTCTTCCTATCTGATCAGATAGTATGCAGACAAACAGAATACAGAATACAGAATACTTCATACATCCAAGACTACAAATAAATAGGTACAACCGGACACTGTGTTACTGACACAAACCCAATTCTACATCCACAAAAACAAAAGGGACAAGCATATACTGAGGTGTGGTGGTGGTCCTTTATTACAATGTGCTGGCTCTGAAGCTAAAAGGTTGATCATGTACTGGACTGTAAAAAATGAGAGAAAGAAAAAGCTTCTGCAATGTTGATACTAGCTATTAGTGTGCAGGAGCAGACAGACAAAGAGGGCGAAATGGAGATGCTTGATTTAAGTATTATTGATGCTGGCTAGTTCCCTGGACAGTTCCAAGGAGTGTGAGCATGATTTGTAGACAGTGACAATACAGTGACATGGACAGATTAAAAATAATTTTAACTAATAGGTGACAGAGACAAGCAGAATATCATATTCCTACACGAGAAGAGACTGAGTGTGACATACATTATTTTCAGACAGACAAAACATTACTCCATACTCTAACTGCTCTATTGTGTATTTTACAGTAAAAATCAACCCTGCCATCAACATATCCACCAAATCATCTTGGTCATTATCATCAAGATCACTGCTTCCAAGTTCAACCCCAACCCAGTCACACTCACTCTAATTGACTAAGCAGAAATACAGATCAACATCTACAACCCTTGCTGTGAGTACTTCTGCTACTGTTAGAAGTGCAGTGCATATGAACCTACTTCTAGTAATATTGCAATAGCCAGCTCTAGTAGTAGCATTAGTAGTTGTAGTAGTAGTAGTAGTAGTAGTAGTAGTAGTAGTAGTAAGAAGTAGTAGTAGTAGCAGTAGTCCCTCGAGAACACTTCAGTCTATGAAAAGTCCAGTATGGAGATACAGTACTTCACTCACAATTCAAAAGCTAAACATATTACTATCTGTTGTCTCTGTTAAAAACGTGTGATCAGAAGGAAGACAGGATGCTAAATTTTTTGTAAAGTTGATACCTTTATTGGCCAACTATACAGATTTAAAATGCAAGCTTTCAAGACTTCTTAGGTCTCTTCCTCAGGCATGTTATACAGATAAATATGAAAACTTCTCTGGCTGGGTAGAAAATACCCTGAAACCCCTGGTAAAACGAACACCCAGCTTCCTTCAAGACACCACGATCTCTTGAACAAACTAGCAGACTTGGGCCCCATTCCAGAGAGCACCATCCTTGCCACTATGGATGTAGAATACCTTTATACCAACATTCCACACACAGATGGCATAGCAGCATGCCAAGAATATCTGGAAAGAAATAACACAGCCACGGAACCAATAACAAAACTCATACACTTTATAATCACCCACAACTACTTCAAATTTGGACAGGACCTCTACCGACAGAAAATGGGGACTGCAATTGGTACCCGAATGGCACCACAATATGCCAACTTGTTCATGGCAAAGTTAGAAGAGGACTTCCTGTCCACCTGCCAGACAAAACCCCTGGTCTATCTCCGCCACATAGATGATGTTCTTATCATCTGGACAGCCAGTGAAGAGGAACTTCTCAAATTCCACAAAAATTACAATGCATTCCACCCCAGTATCAATCTAACACTCAGTCACTCATGCACAAACATTAACTTCCTAGACACGACTATCAGTATTCAGAACAACTCCATCCACACATCCTTGTACCGTAAACCAACAGACAGACCAACCTACCTGAAGAACGATAGCTTTCACCCACAACACACAAAGAACTCCATCATATACAGCCAGGCCATCAGATATAATCGCATCTGTTCTGACATGGCGGAACGTGACAAGCACCTCCAGAAACTCAGAGGAGACTTTATAAGACAGGGTACAGTGCAAGGATTATTGACAGTCAGATACAGAAAGCTACTAACATACCAAGAAAAGATCTGTTGAGCTACAAAGAACAGCATAAGGGAAACCGTGTGCCACTTGTTGTCACTTACCACCCCCAGGTTGAAGCTTTGTGCAAATTATCAAGAGAACTTCAAGGAACCTTACACACAGATGAAAGACTTAAGAACATATTTCCACAGCCACCCTTACTCTCCTTCAAACAGCCTCCCAATTTAAAGCAACTGATGGTAAGGAGTGCCCTGAACAAAAATACAAAAAATGGCACATTACCCTGCCTACAAATTAGGTGTAAAACCTGTGCACACATTTATACCACAGACAAGATACCCATACCAAACACCCAGTTACACCATAAGATCAATGGTAATTTCTCCTGCAAATCATCCAATGTAATATATCTTATCATGTGTGCAAAATGCCCAACAGCTCTTTATGTGGGGGAAACGGGACAGAAATTACATAAGAGGTTTAATTCCCACAGATCCAGCATTAATAACAAAAAGACAGAGACACCAGTGGGAGAACATTTTTGCCAAAGTGGGCACAGTATCAGGGACATTAAATTGACTGTACTAATGGGACAATTTCGCAATCAGAGGGACAGAAAAATATGGGAGGTAAAATTAATGTTACAATTTGACTCTTTGACCTATGGCCTGAACAGGGACAGTGAATTTCTGTCACAGTACTTAATTGTGAATTAACTTTTACGACAGTCCCTCTGGAATCATAAATACCTGGACCCAGAGGAAGAATGCTATTTAAATCACATCCTCTACCATTGACTGATCAAGGAATTGGTATCTGGACTAAAGTTCTTATCTGATTTCCATTATAAACAATGTAATATGTACTTGTATTTAAGAGAGAAGTTTTCATATTTATCTGTATAACGTGCCTGAGGAAGAGACCTAAGAAGTCTTGAAAGCTTGCATTTTAAATCTATTAAGTTAGCCAATAAAGGTATCAACTTTACAAACAATTTTGCATCCTGTATTTCTACGGCTAACACTCCAACTCTCATCTAGAAGGAAGACAGGATCTCATCTAGGTAAGTCCACATTAAGATCCCACCTTCAGCACAACCTTGGGTCTAACTGGGAAACACACTAGCAGCAAAACAGATGTGCCACTACAAGAAGAGGTAGAAGCACTCCTATAAGCATACAGGGCTAAAAGGCAATTAATAGTGGTGTTGTAGATGTGTCAGGTAGAGAAACATTTTCCTTAGTAACAATAACACCCATGCCTTCTACTGCTGTTGTTGTTGAACTGCAAAGCATGGAAGTGGTTGACACTGAGTGAGCTGGAGGTGACAAGAATCATAGAAACCCCACATCCACCTCTACCACCACCTCAAAACCACAAGTCATGTTGTTAAAAACAATTAAGTTACATAGTTATTTTTCTGTGTGCTGACAAACCACACTTGCTGAATTCTTAGTATACCTGTGGAATTGCAAAATTGCCAAAATGTTGATGGTTGACATGCTGCCATATTCGATTGTTGAAAACAGAGGTTTTAAATAACTGATGTCCTATTTTAAACCCTGTTGGTATCCCCAGCTGCAGTTAGTTTCCAAAAACAATTGTGCCAGACTTGCACACACAAATTGTTAGTGTTGTGGAAAAGCGGGGAACAGTTTCGCTTTCTTTTTAATTCCAGTGAAAAAAAAATTAGGACTTTTCATTAATTTCTAGTAACCTTCAGTATTTGGGGAAGACGTGTACAGGTATGCAGTATACGCTTGTACATTTCCTGAAATGCAAATGCATGATTTTTTTTTATGCCAAGGTCTAAGACCAGAAAATAACCTGGACTGTTGGATTTGTACATTCCACCATGCAATTCCTTAAAGATGAAATAAATACATTTAAATAATATAAATAAATACAATTTAAAAATTATATCTTATTTGGGAAAAAAATAGAGTTTTTATTGCTGCAAACTATTGAAGAAGTTTGAAAACTAAAAAGGTATTACCAATTACATGCAAATTTATATTTCCTCAGATTGGACTAGATAGGTATTTTGTTATGTATAGCCTAAGCATCTTATTTATATGTTTAAGTATGCATATTAATGGCTTTAATAGAAAACTTGACTGCCAGTCTAACTGCCCATTGTTATTTGAGTTAACCAGGAGTTGTTTTGTTTTTATCTGCCGGAGCTATTGAGGTCAACACATAGGCTTGATTGGTCAGCGGAGCCCCTGTGTGGGTTCTTGTCCTGGATACTCTAGATCAGGTAGGAGACAGAAAAAGATGGCTGCCATTCGCCAGTAGACCAGCGAAGCAAGTGAATTTAGCTTTTACAGTGGCTAAGATGAGAATCCCCAAACAACTCTTCTCCAGAAATTAAGTGGGAACTTATATTGAGGAGGGTAAAACAGAACTGTTTTATTGAGTACATACACGCAGTTTTTATACACGTTCAAATGGCATTCTTGTGTACATAGTCAAATTAAAGCCTGGGACAGTGTTGGCACAGTGTCCAATCAGGGATAGCTACAGGAGACCAATCAGAGATAGTATTTTAGTCTCCAATCAGTGCCCCCTTTCCAATCCAGGAAAAAAGTCCTTGAAACACAACTGCTCTTGCAGGGGTTAATTAGTAACCCTTTGTTGTCACTCCACAGGGGGAATCCTGTCCCAAGACCTAACGGTAACTGATAGGATTCTGAAGTCTAAAACTATGTACACAGAATGCACAGCAAAATACAGAACAGAGGCATATAACACAGGGAGATGCAAAATATTCACTAAGTTATAACACAGGGGACAGTTAACACTCCCTGCATTAAAGGGATAGTAATGTTTTCTAATAAATGCAGCTCCAATTAATCTTCACAGTATTTGGGCTGCAAGAGTGTTATTTCAATACTGTCAGAGTTGTGGTTCAAGAGTAATTGAATGATAAAATATCCCCCTTCTGTCCCTTTTACTGATGTAACACTGCTCACCTCTGAGCAGCAAGACTGTCTGGATGGATCACAGAGAGGGACAATCTTCAGTGAGCATAAGGAGAAACCTGAAAAACCTATCAAGGGTGGCAGGGTTTTCCTTACACTCACAGTAAGAAGATTGTCCCTTGCTGTGAGCTGTCTGGTCCCAGGACCTGATTCTACATATGTGGGGAGGTGGCTTTCACTAGGTAAAAGGGAAGGGAGGGAGATATTTTATCATTCAATTACTCTTGAAGTACAACACTGACAGTATTGAAACAACACTTTCCATGGCCCAAATACTATGAAGAGCTGCTGGTTTTGTGAAACAGTACTATCCCTTTAAGTGTGTTATAATTTGGTGAATGTTTTGTGTCTCCCTGTGTTATGTGTCTCTATTTTTTTAGCAGTAGGTGATACAAGGGGCTCACCTCCTGTTTTTCCACAATTGCACAATCAGGTTTTTTGATGAAAGAAGCAAAGGGTATAAAAGAATGTTTTACTTCCAAAATGTTTGTCTTACCTCCAATTGGTCTAACCTCTGGCTTTTTAGGTTCCGGCCTTTGTAAGTTCTTGGGTAATTTGTCATTCTCCAGATGCCATTTTTGTAAACACTGAGGCTCATGAATGCTGATTGATTTTGTACCAAATTCACGTCCACATATGTAGCACACAACTGTCGGAGGCTGCTTTATGACTGGTGGCTGCAAAAAAAATTAATTATCTTTGATAATTATTCAACCATGCATAAGCAGAGAGCTTAGAAACAAGTATTGATATTTTTGCAGAAATGTTTACTGACTATCCAGTTTTCTCTAATGTAACATATATAACATTAGTTAAAGAGATGAGAGTTGGTACCGTGTTAGCCGTAGAAATACAGGAGGCAAATATAGTTTTTGATACCTTTTATTGGCTAACTAAGCAGATTTAAATGCAAGCTTTCAAGACCTTAGGTCTCTTCCTCAGGCATGTTATACAGATAAATATGAAAACATCTCTCTTAAATACAAGTACACATCACATTGTTTAGCATGGAAATCAAATCTGATTTAAATCTGCTTAGTTAGCCAATAAAAGGTATCAAAAACTATATTTGCCTCCTGTATTAGTTAAAGAGGAATTATAACTTACACCAGGACAAGCCCCTCAATTGTAGCTTATTTGCAATGTATATAATATGGCAGAGAGGGGTGGAGTGGGGGTTTTTAATTGTCAATTTTGTCACTAAGTCATCAAAAGATGCTTTGGGGCAAACAAAGTCCTGGCATCCATGTCAGGGACTATACCTCAATCACTGCACAATGATCCAAGTCAGCAGAGAGAACTCTATCTTATATGGCATACAAAGCTAAGTTGTTGGAGGGTGTGGATCAGTATGTATACCCCATACACATGACCTTTTAACCCTTTGAGTGCCAGAGAGGTATTCAACTCATTGAATTGATTAAAGGTAAACTATAGCTTTGCAATCTTTCTCTTTCTTTCTTTTTCTTTCTTTCTTTCTTTCTTTCTTTCTTTCTTTCTTTCTTTCTTTCTTTTCTGCTACAAATCTCACAGAGGTTGATATAGCCTATAAACCTAACATGTGGATCTGCAAAAAGAGTCATATGCCAGGACGTCACAGGAATCTGTCCTTTGAGGACGGATGATCGTCTTGGCGCGTCACAGATTAATTATCCCAGTGCTTGATGTGATCATGGTGGGGAGAATGCAGAGTCAGATCATCCATTATGGTAATCTAGGCTACTGCCTAGGGCCCATGGTAATATGAGAGGCCCTGGATGCAAGTGATAGGTCACAGAAAAAGGCCCTGCTGGTGCTGTCACTTACATCTTGTGTCAGACACCGTTTTATTTTTAAAGAGCTTCATCCAATTGCTCCCATATCCTTTAAACCCACAATGCCAGTTCCTGCTAGCAGCACACTGTGAAAAGTATCAAAATGTGTTGGGCCCCAAACTGGTACCTTGCTCAGGTCATGATGGATCCTTAATTTGTCGCTGGGAAGCTGTAATTGACCGCACAATCAGTTCCATCTGTTCCCCAAGGGCTCCACACATGTGATCACTGCTAAAGTGATCACATGTGCTAATGGAGTCCCATGACAAGTAAGTAAACATTGACTTTGTTACTGTTCTCTGACTTTCTTCTCCTCACTGTGATCATGAGGCAGAGACATGGCTCCCAGATTTGCAGATTGACAAAGATAGGGCACTTTAGTTTTGAGTGGTGGTACTGGCAACAGGACTGGTCGGGAGAACATTTAACATAACCACATGAGCAACTTGCAATTTCACTTCCTCACATCCACTACTACACAATGACCCCGGGCCAACATTATAAACTAAGACAATAAATACATTATTTCACTGCTTTGAACAGTTATGTAATTTAATGAGAATGCTGTACTAATTAGAATTGTGGCAATTCTGGGATAAACAAGGAAACTCCCTCTTTAAACTTTTTTTTAAACTGCAATATTCAGCTGGGGTCACCAGGTGACACTGTTGCTTTCACTTTCTATGGAAAGCAAGAACTGGAACAATTCTGAGGCAAACCAGCTGTACCATGTGGTCGTAGAAAAAATATTTCTAGCATTCAAGGGATTAAGAGCCCATTTAACCCTCTGAGTGTCAGAATGCTATCCAATGCATTTCACAGTTAAGATTCCTGAGCTGAATAATTAAGAAGTTGCCACAATTGGAGCAGACAGTAAAACATGATAATTGCCTTGGAAGAAACACACAGCAGACTGGAAGGGACATAATTTCTAAATGGTGATAAAGTTGCTGGGGTAATGTCCTGAAGGCCCACACCTTTCTACTGCTTATAATCACTACTAAAGCTGATCGACTGCTGTAAGATACATTAGATGCACTGTGTAAACAAACAATCTACAAGACTGTACTTCTCTCCAATATTCTAAACAAATACTAATGCATACATACATGATAATTTGGTGAACTTGTTCCCAGTTTCTTGAATGAACTGTACAAATGCATTGACTTGTATTTAAGAACATCAGCAGACAATGAAATATTAAGAAAAATTAAGGCAAAACCTCTGTTCACATAAATTCTAACTGGCTTCTTAATCCATATTCCACAGCTATTTAACACCCTTGTTAAGCCTGTAATTGGATCATGGTACCCACTCTCTCAGGTTTATGATTATGAGGAAGGTCTAGCATCCCAGCTGCAGTCATTAATATGTCTCTGGAAAATATATAGGATTACAGTTTTATTACTTACATATACTAAATATTAATTCAGAACCCATTTTACCTACTCTGACATCTTTGGGTTCCAGTATAAATTGTTGGCCACGCTGTATTTAGATTTTGGTACAGTGGTGTGTGCCAGCTTGGGAGGGGAGAACACTGTAGATAGTATAGATAAAAGCAGATGGGGAAGTGAAATAGAGAGATGGAGAAATTGGATTACAGAGAAAAAAAGGTGTTTAGCCTTGTGAACGGATGTGCAATCCATTGCTCTGCAGTATGTCACGCACCATAGACAGTCATAGTGTTAAAGTCCTAACATACTCTCCACTGTGCATTTTAATAGTTTTAATAATTTGCTATATATTTGCCCATATGTAGAAAAGGGAAGTAGCGGCATTTTTGGGCAAACCAGCTGCATTATAGGAGACAGATAAATACTCCCCATGTTTCCGTTGACTTAAATGGACTTTTTCAACCCCTTGAATGCTAGAGAGGTCACCAAGCTTTTTTTGTGAAAGTATTTTATAAGGAATAATACATTGAGATTGTCTCTCATTTTCAAGTATGCCCTGGACTAATTTTATCTACCTCAGAAAGATGAAAGCCTGGCCTTGCTGGGACTAGAACCTGTGACCTTGTGATTTGAACAGATGCAATAGCTGGTGCATTAACCAACTGAGCCATCTCTCTGACTTTGCAATGCTTTGGAGACTTCTCTAGCATTCAAGTGGTTGAAAGTTCCCTTTTGAAATCAATATGAATATGTATTTGTCTCCAGTGGTGCAACTGGTTTGTCCTAGGATTGCAGTATTTTGTTTTTATTCAGACTGATTGTCATGCCATGGTGAGTTTTTTATTTGCTGTAGCAGTAAACTGGTACTTTTTCTTCCACATAACCTTGGTATGTAAACATTATGGTTTAAACCATTGGATTGCCAGAGGTGTGCACCACAAATTGTCATGCATTAGGCTAAACACCCCTCTGGCACTCAGAGGATGAATGTGACCAGAGATGACCAGCATCTTTATTGCACATTCCGTTCCCCCCTGGCATTTGAATGGTTAATGTCTCTCTTTTTTTTGTGAACGCTTTTTTCTTTCTTTCAAGAAATTGCCTTTAAATCTTCAAAATACCGTATCCCTTTCAGTGTTTGGCAGTTTTTTCGACCGCATTAAATATGGAGAATTCATAAATGTTTGTTTGTTTTTGTCTCTGCTTTTGAGAAAGGAAACAGACGTTTCCGATATGCATCTTTATTATTTTTTTGCACCAATTATTTTATTCATTTTTCTTTTTTGAGATTAAGGAGAGCAAGGAGAGCTAGTATAGCTGTGAAAGTGCAAGTTTGGTCATAAAAGTTTGAAGATCAGCTGTGGTGGCAAGACAAGCTTATCACTTAAATACATTAACTCACTCAATGGGAGTAAAAGAAGGTAAAAAAGAGATATTCCTACTAAGTGTGCACACCAGCATACAAATATATCTTTGCTCCAAGCGAAGACGGCAACGCTAAGTACACAGGCAATAACAGAACTATGGTATAAACCATTTTCCCGAGCTATAGAAATAGTCCTGGTAAAAATAATGTCACCAACAACCAAGTGAAGATAAGCTCTGTTGTTAAAGGAATAGTAAACTCAGGAAAAAAGTACAGGCGAAATGATAGGAGCAATTAAAAAAATACTTACTGCCCTCATTCCCATTTCTCAAACCATTATGGTTTGAGAGATATAAGAAAATAAAGCCTTCTGCTCCCTCCCACTTCTCATGCATCCAGTGTATAGCGGATGTCATGAGTTTCTGCTTCCAGGACCAGGCGCCGGCTCTTCAGGAGCGATGTCATTGAGATATATAACTATAATTACTTCATCGGTATGGTCTACAACATGTGCTTGCAAGTCACGCATTCCAATGAAGTAATTATAGTTAGATATCCCGATGTCAACACTCCTGAAGAGCCATCTAAAGTTGTGCACAGAAGACCAAGTGGCCACCTTGCACAGCTGTTCAGCAGAGGTCTGATTCTTGTAGGCCCATGAGACCCCTACAGACCTGATGGTGTGTGCTGTAAAGTGGAAGGGAACAGGTTTCCCTAGGAGCACATAAGCCTTGAGAATGGTAGACTAAATCCAGGATGCAATTGTCACCTTGGACGCAGCCAAACCAACTCTGGGACCCTCAGGGATGACACATAGAGCATCCGTCTTACGGACAGACTCAGTACAGTGCACATAGAATTTAAGGCAGCACACCACATCCAACAAGTGGAGATCTCTGTCCTTGTCAGATTTTGGGTCAGGACAAAAAGAAGGCACAACAATCTCCTGATTGATGTGGAACTCAGAGACCACCTTAGGAAGAAATTCCTGGGGGGTACAGAGAACAGCCTTGTCCTTGTGAAAAACCTGGAAAGGCAACTTGCAGGACAAGGCCTGCAACTCAGGAACTCTGTGGACAGAGAGCACATCCAAAAGAAAAGCCAACTTCCACGTCAGAAGACGTAGAGGAATGGCTGCCAAGGAATCAAAGGGGGGCTGCTTCAATACACCCAAGACCAGATTAAGATCCCACTGAGGAGTGGGAGCCTTGGAAGCAGGGAAAGCATGAGCAACACCTTGACATCCAGCAACATGGCAATGCATCTCTGGTAAAGACAGAGAGAGCAGAGGTATGAACCTTCAAGGAACTAAGGCCCTTGTTCACACCATCTTGCAAAAGGATAAGATGGACAGAAGGTCAAACTCCTGTGAGGATAGATCCCTGTCCACACACCAAGAATGAAAGGTAGACCAAACCCTGTGGTAGGCCTTAGAAGAAACTGGCTTCCTGGCTTGAATCATGGTGGAGACCACCTCACGAGAAAAGCCCTTCCTCCTCAAGATGGAAGCTTCAACAGCCATGCCGTCAAAGCCAGACTGTCCACGTTCTCCCTCCAGAGGTAACACTGGAAAAGGAGATCTGGTCTGCGTGGCAGAGGAAACAGATCCTGAGCAGACAACGCCAAGAGATATGGAAACCATGGTTGCCTGCTCCAATAAGGAGCAATAAGAATGATCGATGCACCTTCCATCTGAATCTTTCTCAACACCCTAGGGATGAGAGGAAGGGGAGGAAAAATATAGGCTAGATGAAAGCACCAACGAATGGACAAGGCATCCACTGCAAACACTAGAGTATCTCCTCTGCAAGAGCAAAACATCGGAACCTTCCTGTTGTCCCTAGTAGTCATCAGGTCTATCCAAGGACACCCCCATTTCTAGATTAGCAGATCGAAGACCTCTGGATGGAGCTCCTACTCTCAGGGTCCATTGTCTGGTGACTGAGGAAGTCCGCCAGAACGTTCACTTCATCTGGAATGTGCATGGTGGAAATGGCGGGAACGTGTTTTTCTGCCCAGGCCAAAATAGCCTTGACCTCTAATCAAGCAGAAGAGCTTCATGTGCCTCCTTGCTTGTTGATGTAAGTCACTGCCGTGGCATTGTCTGACTGGACGCGGACTGGACTGTCCCTCACTGGAGAGGACCAGTACCCCAGAGCATGGAGAACTGCTCTGAACTCCAGAATGTTGATGGGTAGTAGGGTCTCTTCTGTATTCCATTGTCCCTGAACCCCCAGGTGACCCAGGACAGCTCCATAGCTGTAGAGGCTGGCGTCCATTGTCAACGGAGTCCAATACTGAAAAACAAAGGGTTTTCCCTTCCTCAGGTTGGAGCTGTCGAACCATCAGAAGAGGTTCTGCCTCACTTCCTGGGGAAGAGAGACTAGATGATCCAAGAGTTCCGGATTCTCCCAGAAAGCCCTGACAGTGAACCTCTGAAGCTCTCTCATGTGTGCCATGGAGTACAGAACTGCTTGCATAGTAGATATCATCTTGCCCACAAGGGATGAGAACTTACTAACCTGGGCGGAGGTCCGCTCCAGAGCATGGGACACCTTGTTCGTGATCTGCTGAACAGAGTCCTCAGTCAGAGAGACCATGCCCTGATATGTGTCGAACCGGAGACCCAGGAAAACAATATTCTGAGAAGAAACTGGTGCAGACTTGGCCATGTTCAGAATCCATCCATGTTGGAGGACGAACTGAGCACAATCCTGGATCTGACGGTCCAGAAGATCCATGGGAGGAGCCTTCAGGAGAAGGTTATCCATGTATAGAGTCACCTGAATCAAGGTGCCTAAGACACTTGCAAACACCTGAGGGGCAGTGGTGAGCCCGAAGGGGAGAACGGTGAATTGGAAGAGTCCCAGAGTGCAAACAAACCGGAGATACTTCTGACTGTCCAGATTAACTGGAACATGCAGGTAAGCATTCTGCAGATCCAGAGAGGCCAGAAATTCCCCTGGCCACATCATTGTGATGACAGAGAGCAAAGACTCCATCTTGTAGTGAGTATGGACCACAAAAGAGTTGAGGTCCTTGACGTACATTATAGGGTGACTGCTGCCATCCTTCTTGGGAACTACAAAGAGGTTTGAATAGAAACCTAAACATCTCTCTTGCGGAGGTACCAGAGCCAGGACTCCCTTGTCCAAGAAAGCATGAACCACCCCATTAAAAAAGACTTAACTTTCCTTGACCCTGAGGGGAGGAGAAAGGAGGAATCTGAAGGGAGGCATGGATGTGAAGGGAATCATGTAGCCTCCTGAAACCACCTGTAATACCCACTGATCCACAGCAGAGCCTGCCCAAATGTTTGAAAAATGCTGCAGGTGACCACCTACAGGTAGATGCAGTCCAGGGTTCAGCGAGTCATGCCGAAGAAGGTATGGGCGATTTTGGTTTGGTGGGGGAGTGCGGGGTGCTGGCCTGAGGCTCATCTGGATTTGGCCTTTGCTCTTCACTTTGGCTGGGATGAAAAACATGCTGCTTCCTCGCCAGATTAGGGCATTTGGGGACCTGAGACAACAAAGTGCTCTTACCACCAGTGGCCTCACTGATGATATTCTTCAGGTCAGGCCCAAAAAGAGACGCACCCTGAAAAGGGAGAGAAATGAGTTACTTCTTAGACGATAAGTTAGCAGACCAAATTTTAAGCCATGAAGTGCATCTAGCAGCCACAGAAAAGGCTGAAGCCTTAGCCTCAAGCCTGACAGCGTCAAAGAGGGCATCAGTCACATAGTTCTGAGCCTCAGACATGTTGACTAAAATGATCAACAGGTCCTCCTTAGGGGCACCTTTGCGGATAGCTTCTGTAAGCTGTTCAGTCAAAACAGCAATGGCTCTGGTAATCCGCACAGAAGCCAAGGTAGGTATGAAGGAGGCACCTATGCCAGTGAATATAGACTTTAGGATAGCTTCAAGCTTCCAATAAGTTAAGTTCTTAAGCACAGTGGCATCCGCCAAGGGCAAGGCAGTGGAGGAGGTATAGCCCACTGAGCAAAGGCTGCATCAGAAATGGGATCCAGCTTAGAATATGTCTTGGAGAGAGCAAGATGCTTGTCTGGAATCTTCCAGTCATCTTCTCTGGGAAGCCCCACTTGACATGAGGAACAGTAAGCAAAGCCCCATGTCCCTTTTGATCCGCCATCCTAAAGAAGAAATGTCTTACAGAAATAGGGAACCCAAATACTGTCACCCAGATCAATAAAATCACTCCAGAAGGCATAAACTGTTCTTAACTGGCAGGCGAAGAGTTAACCTGAGGAGGCGAGTAGAGGAATCCAAGCCCTGTGTAGAATACTCAGTTCAGGAGAGAAAGAAAATGGCATCCAAAATCAGCATTGATCAAAGAAAAGCCTACAAAACGGGCGTTATGGGAAATGGAGTTTGTCTCCTGAATGTATCCCAAAAACAGAGGAGTAGAGAAAAATGAGAATTTAGTCCCCTAACCCAATAAGCATGGCAAGGATGGGGTTAATTACCACAAAACAGCCCAAAAAGCTCCAAAGACCCAGAGAACCAAGAGATCATTGCCCAGTATGAGTGCATGAGTTATAAGTAACTCCAGAAAGACCCCTGTGCGGAAGGGAACTGTGAGACAATTGGACTATTGCACTTAAAGGGTTGCTCACTAGTGTTGAGCGAGCATGCTCGGCCGATGCTCGGATCGGCTCGAGCATCGCTCTGCTCGGCACATGGCGGTACTCGTACGAGTACCGCATGTGCTCGCCCGCCATGTTCGGGTCTCCTCCCCGCACGTTTCGCGGCTGCTGCGCAGCCAATAAACGTGCAGGGAGGCTCTGACATCGGTGTAATGCCAGCAGCCATGTTGGCTGCTGGCATTACACTGATTGGCTGGCCAGAACCCGTGGTCGGGTGCTGTATAGCACCTGACCAGCGAGTTCGGCTCAGTCTTAGCCAGGGAGAGCTGAGGATAGGAAGGGAAAGTCAGTGTAGGGAGGAAAAAAAGCAAAATTGTGAAAAAAAAGAACCAAAAGTCCTTTTTAGGACTACTGTGTGTGGGGGCAGCAGGTTATTTTGTGTGGGGGGAAAAAAAAAAAAAAAATATATATATATTCTGTTTAGTGTGCAAAGTTGCAGATTAGAGCACATTCTGTTTAGTGTGCACAGTTGCAGATTAGAGCACATTCTGTTTAGTGTGCAAAGTTGCAGATTAGAGCACATTCTGTTTAGTGTGCAAAGTTGCAGATTAGAGCACATTCTGTTTAGTGTGCAAAGTTGCAGATTAGAGCACATTCTGTTAAGTCTTCAAACTAAAATATCAAAGTCACATATTCCATTCAGTGTGCGTCGCCGCAGTTTAGCAGCACATTCTGTGTACTGTGCAGAGTTGCAGAATAGGAAGAAATACTGTTAAGTCTTCAAACTAAAATATCAAAGTCACATATTCCATTCAGTGTGCTTCGCCGCAGTGTAGCAGCACATTCTGTGTACTGTGCAGAGTTGCAGAATAGGAAGAAATACTGTTAAGTCTTCAAACTAAAATATCAAAGTCACATATTCCATTCAGTGTGCTTCACCGCAGTGTAGCAGCACATTCTGTGTACTGTGCAGAGTTGCAGAATAGGAAGAAATACTGTTAAGTCTTCAAACTAAAATATCAAAGTCACATATTCCATTCAGTGTGCTTCGCCGCAGTGTAGCAGCACATTCTGTGTACTGTGCAGAGTTGCAGAATAGGAAGAAATACTGTTAAGTCTTCAAACTAAAATATCAAAGTCACATATTCCATTCAGTGTGCTTCGCCACAGTGTAGCAGCACATTCTGTGTACTGTGCAGAGTTGCAGAATAGGAAGAAATACTGTTAAGTCTTCAAACTAAAATATCAAAGTCACATATTCCATTCAGTGTGCGTCACCGCAGTTTAGCAGCCTATTCTGTGTACTCTGCACAGTTGCAGAATAGGAAGAAATACTGTTAAGTTTTCAAACTCAAATATTAAAGTCACATATTCCATTCTGTGTGTGTCACCGCAGTTTAGCAGCCTATTCTGTGTACTCTGCACAGTTGCAGAATAGGAAGAAATACTGTTAAGTTTTCAAACTCAAATATTAAAGTCACATATTCCATTCTGTGTTCGTCACCGCAGTTTAGCATCCTATTCTGTGTACTCTGCACAGTTGCAGAATAGGAAGAAATACTGTTAAGTTTTCAAACTCAAATATTAAAGTCACATATTCCATTCAGTGTGTGTCACCGCAGTTTAGCAGCCTATTCTGTGTACTCTGCACAGTTGCAGAATAGGAAGAAATACTGTTAAGTTTTCAAACTCAAATATTAAAGTCACATATTCCATTCAGTGTGTGTCACCGCAGTTTAGCAGCCTATTCTGTGTACTCTGCACAGTTGCAGAATAGGAAGAAATACTGTTAAGTTTTCAAACTCAAATATTAAAGTCACATATTCCATTCTGTGTTCGTCACCGCAGTTTAGCAGCCTATTCTGTGTACTCTGCACAGTTGCAGAATAGGAAGAAATACTGTTAAGTTTTCAAACTCAAATATTAAAGTCACATATTCCATTCAGTGTGTGTCACCGCAGTTTAGCAGCCTATTCTGTGTACTCTGCACAGTTGCAGAATAGGAAGAAATACTGTTAAGTTTTCAAACTCAAATATTAAAGTCACATATTCCATTCAGTGTGTGTCACAGCAGTTTAGCAGCCTATTCTGTGTACTCTGCACAGTTGCAGAATAGGAAGAAATACTGTTAAGTTTTCAAACTCAAATATTAAAGTCACATATTCCATTCTGTGTGTGTCACCGCAGTTTAGCAGCCTATTCTGTGTACTCTGCACAGTTGCAGAATAGGAAGAAATACTGTTAAGTTTTCAAACTCAAATATTAAAGTCACATATTCCATTCTGTGTTCGTCACCGCAGTTTAGCAGCCTATTCTGTGTACTCTGCACAGTTGCAGAATAGGAAGAAATACTGTTAAGTTTTCAAACTCAAATATTAAAGTCACATATTCCATTCAGTGTGTGTCACCGCAGTTTAGCAGCCTATTCTGTGTACTCTGCACAGTTGCAGAATAGGAAGAAATACTGTTAAGTTTTCAAACTCAAATATTAAAGTCACATATTCCATTCAGTGTGTGTCACCGCAGTTTAGCAGCCTATTCTGTGTACTCTGCACAGTTGCAGAATAGGAAGAAATACTGTTAAGTTTTCAAACTCAAATATTAAAGTCACATATTCCATTCTGTGTGTGTCACCGCAGTTTAGCAGCCTATTCTGTGTACTCTGCACAGTTGCAGAATAGGAAGAAATACTGTTAAGTTTTCAAACTCAAATATTAAAGTCACATATTCCATTCAGTGTGTGTCACCGCAGTTTAGCAGCCTATTCTGTGTACTCTGCACAGTTGCAGAATAGGAAGAAATACTGTTAAGTTTTCAAACTCAAATATTAAAGTCACATATTCCATTCTGTGTTCGTCACCGCAGTTTAGCAGCCTATTCTGTGTACTCTGCACAGTTGCAGAATAGGAAGAAATACTGTTAAGTTTTCAAACTCAAATATTAAAGTCACATATTCCATTCAGTGTGTGTCACCGCAGTTTAGCAGCCTATTCTGTGTACTCTGCACAGTTGCAGAATAGGAAGAAATACTGTTAAGTTTTCAAACTCAAATATTAAAGTCACATATTCCATTCTGTGTTCGTCACCGCAGTTTAGCAGCCTATTCTGTGTACTCTGCACAGTTGCAGAATAGGAAGAAATACTGTTAAGTTTTCAAACTCAAATATTAAAGTCACATATTCCATTCAGTGTGTGTCACCGCAGTTTAGCAGCCTATTCTGTGTACTCTGCAGAGTTGCAGAATAGGAAGAAATACTGTTAAGTTTTCAAACTCAAATATTAAAGTCACATATTCCGTGTAAGATGAAGAAGGCGGGTAAAAAGGGACGGGGAAGTGGACGTGATCCTGATAGTTCAGGGCGCGGGTCAGGACGCGGAGAAACTGTGCCTGGTGCCAGAGCACAAGAAAGAAAGACATCCACCATACCTAGCTTCATGTCTAATTTTACAGGGCGTCGCAGGACATCACTCTCGAGGTCCGACCACTGCGAACAGGTGGTCGGTTGGATGTCAGCTGATACTGCTTCCAGTCGGTTAAGCACCACCCTGTCTTCCACCAAGTCCACTCTCAGTAGCCAAGAGTCTGGTCAACATAATCCTCACTCTGATCATCCTTCCTCCCACCATACACGGTCTGGTCAAAGAAGTGATCCCACACTGGGATATAGTGAGGAGCTCGTCTCATCACCAATCCTTCATTTGACCCTCTCTCCAAGCACGCTTGCAGAGGAACATGACATCTTGTGCCCTGATTCACAACCTCTAGAGGGTACCCAATCACAAGAAGATGACAGATGTGAACGGCATTTAAGGTCAAAGGAAGTAGTGGATGATGATGATGATGATGAGACACAGTTGCCATTAAATCAACCACTATTTCCGTCTCAAGACCTTGTTGAGGAGAATGTTATACAGTTGTCAATGACTGAGTATGTGGTGGGATCAAGACATGAGGAGGATGATCAGAGTGAGGAAGTGGAGGAGGACTTGGTGGACGATGAGGTGACTGACCCCACCTGGGAAGGTGTAGAGCCGAGCGATGACAGCAGTCCTGAGGGTGAGCCATCTGCAGCACCGCAACAGGCTGGAAGAGGCAGTGGTGTGGCTACAGAAAGAAGGCGGACCGCACCAAACCGGCCCGCAAATGTTCCACGGAGCACCCCCTTGCGTAAATCTACCTTGCCAAAGGGTAGGTGTTCCGCGGTATGGCGTTTTTTTAAGGAAAGTGCGGACGACAAAAGAATTGTAGTTTGCAACCTGTGCCACACCAGAATGAGCCGAGGCATGAACACTAGAAACCTCACCACCACCAGCATGATCCGACACATGGCATCCAAGCACCGTAATAAGTGGGAGGAACGCCTGGATCGCCCATCTGTGTCTGCAGGCCACACCACTGCCTCCTCTTCCCCTGTTTTCGGTGCCGGCCAATCGCCTGTCGAAGGCGCAGGCCCGCATACCTCCCGCCCTGCACCTGTACCATCTGAAGCACCATCAGCGACCACATCCACTTCCCTGTCCCAGCACAGCGTCCAAATGTCGTTACCCCAGGCATTTGAGCGCAAGAGAAAATACCCAGCCACCCACCCACAGGCCATAGCACTAACCTCACACCTTTCCAAATTACTGGCCATCGAAATGCTGCCATTTAGGCTTGTGGACACTGAGTCCTTCCGCAGCCTGATGGCAGCAGCTGTCCCTCGGTACGCGGTCCCCAGCCGCCACTACTTTTCCCGGTGTGCCATCCCCTCATTACACCACCATGTGTCCCGTAACATCACCCGTACCCTGACCAACGCAGTTACTGGGAAGGTCCACTTAACGACTGACACATGGACAAGTGCTTGTGGCCAGGGACGCTACATTTCCCTGACGGCACACTGGGTGAATGTCGTGGAGGCTGGGAGCGACTCGGACCCTGGGATGGCACGGGTGCTACCCACGCCGAGGATTGCGGGCCCTACCTCCATCAGGGTTTCCGCCAGCACCTACGTTATTGGCTCCTCCTCCTCCGTTTCCACCTCCGAATTCTCTACACGCAGCGCCACTCCCCCATCAGCCAGTAGCTGGAAGCAGTGTAGCACTGCAGTGGGGAAGCGTCAACAGGCCGTGCTGAAGCTGATCCGCCTTGGGGACAAACAGCACACGGCCTCAGAGCTGTTGCAGGGGATTAGTCACCAGACCGAGCAGTGGCTCTCGCCACTCAACCTGCAACCAGGCATGGTTGTGTGTGATAATGGGCGTAACTTGGTGGCGGCTTTGGAGCTCGGCAAGCTCACACACGTACCATGCCTAGCGCATGTATTTAATTTAGTGGTTCAGCGATTTCTAAAAACCTACCCCAATGTGCATGATCTCTTGACCAAGGTGTGCCGCGTGTGTGCACAAGTCATCTACAGCTTCGGCCGGCCTGTTGAAGCTGCAGCAGCGCTTACAATTGCCAGCTCACCGGCTGCTGTGTGACGTGAGCACGCGCTGGAACTCCACCTTCCACATGTTGGCCCGGCTTTGTGAGCAGCAGAGGGCAGTAGTGGAGTACCAGCTGTTACACGGTCGTCGCCTCTCCGTTCAACTTCCTGTAATCAGAAGTGAGGAGTGGGAATGGATGTCAGACCTCTGCGAGGTTTTACGCAATTTTGAGGAATCGACACAGATGGTGAGCGGCGATAACGCTATTATCAGTGTAACCATCCCACTTCTGTGTCTACTGAAACGCTCGCTGCTCACAATTAAAACCGACTCTTTGCATGTGGAAGAGGTGGAAATGGGGGAGGAAGAGCTTACACAAGGTGATAGCCAGAGCACCCTCACTTCGTCTTCTCAGCGACAATTGGAGGAGGCGGAGGAGGAGGAGGAGGAGGAGGAGGAGGAAGACACGGTTGCCTCCGCTACAGAGGGTAGCCATGGAACTTTAGTTCCATCTCTTCAGCGTGGGTGGGCAGAAGAGGAGGAAGAGGATGAGGAGATTGAGAGTCATCCTCCTGGTGAGGACAGCGAAATTTTGACTGTTGGTACTCTGGCACACATGGCTGACTTTATGTTAGGCTGCCTTTCCCGTGACCCACGCGTTGTACGCATTTTAGACAACACGGATTACTGGGTGTTCACCCTTCTGGACCCCCGCTACAAAGAGAATTTCTCATCTCTCATTCCTCCGGTGGAGAGGACAAGCAAAATGGTGCAATACCAGAAGGTTCTTGTTGAAAAATTGCTCCAAAATTTTCCATCTGACAATGCTGGCGGCAGAGTACGTGCTACCTTGGCCAACCGAGAAGGGGAGAAAAGGGGAGCACACAGCAGTTCCGACAAAGGCAGGGCAACACTCTCCAAGGCGTGGGACACCTTCATGACACCCCGCCAGCACCCTCACCCTGATGCGCAGCCTAGTGTCACAAGGAGGGAAAAGTTTTGGAAGATGGTGAAGGAGTACGTAGCAGACCGTGTCAGCGTCCTCAATGATCCCTCTGTGCCTTACAACTACTGGGTGTCCAAGCTGGACACGTGGTATGAACTGGCACTCTACGCCTTGGAGGTGCTGGCCTGCCCTGCCGCCAGCGTTCTGTCTGAGCGGGTATTTAGTGCTGCTGGTGGCATCATAACAGATAAGCGTATCCGCCTTTCCACCGACAATGCTGATAGGTTGACACTTATAAAAATGAACAAGGCCTGGATTTCCCCTGACTTCTCCACTCCACTGGAGGAAAGCCCCGGGGGAACATAAACTCACTTTATATATGTTATTTACAGTGATGTGAATACTCTGTATTCCCATTCACCCCTTCCACCCAAAAAACGGGTATATGGTTGACTCTTAATCTTCTCATCCTCCTCCTCCTCTTCCATATGCCCTGGGATATAATTTTTATATAGGGCCAGCTCACCAGCGGGCCCTGTGATATAATTTTTATATAGGGCCAGCTCACCAGCGGGCCCTGTTTGACAATTTTTATATAGGTCAGCTCACCAGCGGGCCTTCTCATATAATGTTTTATTGGGTCAGCTCTCTAGCGGGCCCTCTCATATAATGTTTTATAGCGTCAGCTCACTAGCGGGCCTTCGCATATAATGTTTTATAGCGTCAGCTCACTAGCGGGCCTTCGCATATAATGTTTAGGATGGTCAGCTCTGCAGCAGACCCTCACCCATAATGTTTTAGATGGTCAGCTCAGCGCACTTTTCCCTCTTAATCATGGCCTCAGTTCAATAAAATCAAGGAAATTTTTGGGAGAATTTGCCTCTGCGCACGTTTCCCTCTTAATCATGGCCTCAGTTCAGAAAATCAAGGAAATTTTTGGGAGAATTTGCCTCTGCGCACGTTTCCCTCTTAATCATGGCCTCAGTTCAGAAAATCAAGGAAATTTTTGGGATAATTTGCCTCTGCGCACGTTTCCCTCTTAATCATGGCCTCACTTCAGAAAATCAAGGAAATTTTTGGGAGAATTTGCCTCTGCGCACGTTTCCCTCTTAATCATGGCCTCACTTCAGAAAATCAAGGAAATTTTTGGGAGAATTTGCCTCTGCGCACGTTTCCCTCTTAATCATGGCCTCACTTCAGAAAATCAAGGAAATTTTTGGGAGAATTTGCAGATGATATACAAGTAAATATACAGCAAATATTGTTTGGTAACAATTTTTCGCCTAAAGTCGTTTTTATTTTCCTTTTTGTGTGTTTTACGGTCAGTCTGTAAAAATGGCGTACTACGGGCGAAAGATCGTTCCCAGCAGCGATGTTGGAGTCCAAGATGCATCCAGACATCCTCCCTATGCTGTCCCTGAACCATTTCTGTGGTGTTTCCATCCTTTTCTGCCCTTTTCCTATGGACCAGGCACCCTCCCCTCATCAGAGCAGGGGGTGCCTGGTGTAATGCTCGAGTCCTCCCATTGACTTCAATGGGGCTCGGGTGCTCGGCCGAGCACTCGAGCCTCAGGGGGTGCTCGGTCAGAGCACCCGAACACCCGAGCATTGGGGTGCTCGCTCATCACTATTGCTCACCCTTTTTGCAGGTCTTCTTTCAGATTATCATTGGGAAAGAAGGAGAAGCCTCAGAGAGACTCCTTCTGGAGGCAACGGCTGCATGATTCTCTCCCAGGGCTGCACGGGGTTCACAACAGCACCTGATAACAGGGAAATCTTCCAGGGGAAGCCAGTAATGGTAATCCACCATATCTAAGAAAAATAATAAAATAACTAAAAACTAAGCAGAACTGTTCCCAGCCTTCTAACCAGGAAATTGGAACAAATCTATCTGGAGGGGAGTGGCTAGGGTATCCTGATATGGAGAAGGGGGAGGCTCCACCTTTGTACTTCTTCTAGAATTGTTCCAGCCCACTGGGAAGAGCTGTCACCTCCCCATGGTACCTGTGTGTTATATCAGATGACAGAAAAATTATATTGATAGAATATAACTCCGAAGAACCTATGTTGTGCGCCATTCCTAAGAATACGCTCCTAAATGTTCTTCTCATTTTGCACTCATAGCACCTCTTTTTGTTTTTTAGTCGAGAATTATTTTGACCAACAGTCATGGAGAAGAGAGGGCCATTCATTGACCAGAGACTACAGTAGAAGATATAAGGTGGGCTCTAGCACCCTAAGTGATATATCCCTATTTTTGGACATTTTCATCCTATATAGTATTTTTCTAGTATATATAGTTTGAGAGATTAATTTTATGTCACTGTTGTGTATTTATACTGTTTATACAGTTTTATTCTAGCAAAGTCAGGAAAGATATAGATACTCAAACAGAGTTATCGAATTAAGACAGGGCATCCCGACCCAAGTTAATTTTCTGTGGACGGAATGCCCTACATTCCTTAATAGAATATTTGAAAAGGATTTACCCTCATGTACAAAAATCCTCTTGTCTCTAGCTTCATTGAGGGATACAGGAACCATGGGGATATCCCAAAGCAGTCACAAAATTTTAGAGGGAGGGAATAAAACTAATGAAAAATGGCTTGTACAACTTTGCAGCCATAACTGGCATTTTGAGATGCAACTATATTAACTTTATAACATTGTATGAACATGTGAACAGATGACAATGTTGCAGCCTTGCAGAGTTGGTCAACATTACCTTGATCTTTTATTGCCCATGAGGCGCTAATGGCATGAATTGAATGGGCTGTGATCCAGAAAGATGCTGGAAGTGACCTAAGTCTATTTGCTTGTCTACCCATGACTTATTCTTTTCCATTATTAGAGACATATCCCTAGATTCTCGAACCCTAATGAATGGAATGCATTAATTCTACTCCACTTGAAACTTCCCTTGCAACAGGAATGGATTGCGAAGGTTATTCACTACGTAGAGATGGAACACCTTCATGCTATAACAGTAAACATATTAGATAGATTCTTGGACTTATGGTCCCCATAGCTACAAACGCATCCCCTTTTGGATCAACACTTCAGTCTACATGAGTTCTGACCCTCACTATAGAGTATGATAGCCTTTGACAAGTTGTATTACATGGATGGTCAGGCCCAGGTGTGCTCCCTCCCCTTCTTCTTTCTTTCCTTTTTTTCTCCCCCCCCCTTCTTTCCACTAGACATTTGTATGTCATGAGGCATAGGATTTGATTATGATCACCTTACCCCCTAGTTAATCAATGTCCTCCTTTATATATTCCTTTTACCTCTTATATTTCAGTAACTGGGTATAAGAAGTCTTCCTACACCATAACATTTCTGTAGTCATTTTTACACAGGTTGACATTTCCTCTTCCCTTTCACTAACAAATATAGAAATCTTTAATGCTCGATCCTCAGGAAAGAGACTTAAGAGATTCATTTGCTGCATTTACTTATCTGATCCTTTATTTAATCTACGTGGACATGGTAGTTTTGGAGGCAGCTTTGACCTTCTTTGGACCTTCTAAGATTACAAACAATGTGTCTGTTTGTCTAAAAGACTTGCACATACTTGTGAAGGCTTTGAGCTACATCCAATGTATGTAAGACTTTCTCCTTCCTGTTGCCAGGGTTAGAACACAAAAAAGCAAAAATTAACTCCTGATTAATGTGAAATGAAGAAACAACTTTTGGTTGTTTTTATCCATCTGAAAGATGAGATGTGGAGAAGAGCAGGATATAGCGATAAGTTCTGAAACTCTTCTAGCTGACACTATAGCAATTAGGAAGATTGTCTTATATGTGTTATCTCTAATAGAGGCTGAAGATAGTGGTTCAAATGGAGAAGACTGAAGGACCTCTAATACTAGATTCAGATGCCAAGGTGGAATACGATCCAAGTATAGGGTAAGAATTATATTAATTATTTGAAAAAATGTTGGACTATCTGGAATATCAGCTATTTTCCTTTGAAAAAGGGACTGATAGTGCTGAGACTTGTACTTTAAGAGAATTTACTTTCAGTCCCTTTTGATGTCCTGCTTGCAAAAACTCTAAGATTGAGGGAAGATGGAAATGTAATGGTCTTCTAGAATACTAATTAGAGAATTAAAAATATATTCTCCCGAGAAAGTGATATATTTTGGCCGAGACTGGTTTATGGGCTCTTAGCATCCACCACTAGTGGAGCAGACCATAATTCCACTTTCTCTCATGGAAAGGGATGAGTGAGTCCATTTTTGGGGAATGACTACAGATTTGTCTGGGATACTTCATTCTTCCTGAATAATTTAGCATAAATTCGGAATTCAGTAGTGGATTTCTTTTTGTGGTTAAAGTGAGATTTTGGAGAAGTATCTTTGGTTCTGTCCTCAGATACTTGTAACACTTTTAAAATTGCTTTAATTGGGTACTCTACTGATTATGTGTCCTCCTCATCTCTAATAGACCACTCAGACAATGAATGAATTGGTTCAGAGTTTTCACTAAGTATTTCTGAGTCACTGTCCTCGTCACCAGAGAGCAAAACAAATCCCTCTGCTGCCACTCAAATGTCCTTTTTAGTCCCAACTATCCAACCTCAACAAACCAACCCCACCCCAGTAGCCCAACCCCCTAAACACATCCCATCCCCTTCCCCCCCATGCCAACCCCACTAAATGGACCAGGGAACCTGGCACCCCGAGGCCACCACCCCCCCAACACACAACCTTGAGACCGTGCAGAGGGACACTATTATAAAACTGACAGTTGATGGTTGGAGGATGGACATAGGCACCTGGAAGTGGGAGGCTTTTCAACTAGTGTGTCCTGCCTCCTATAGGCATGCTCCTATACCCCATGGTTTGTGTATCTCTCAATGACGGTAGAGAAATGTAATATATATTCATTCAGCTTATTTTGTTACTTCATTGTATAGCAGTGTTTCCTGTCATTAATATTGGTGCGCTCTCCTAGTTTGCTTTGAAATGTAATATTTTGCACACAAATCAGTTTGGATAGATGCATGCACTTAATTTGGAGGTCCATTCTACATTGGTATATAGGTCTATATCACCTAATTTCACTTCTGTTTTTATAATGACAATATCAACACTAAACTATGTGAAGGAAGGACAACATTGACCTTCATTCTTGCAGAAAAGTTACAGTATAGTGAAAGTATCTTATTAAGAAAATGTGTTCCAATTCCAATGCCTTTCAAAGCCAGCGCTATACAATTCCAGTCTATCCATTTGAATTGTAAAAAATACAGCACAATAGCCAAATTATCAAAACAACTAATTTATGCAAAAAGATAATACATAACAATAAAAATTTCAACCATAGTAGTAGAGTACCCATATAAAAATGTATATAACTGGTGAAAGAAATTGACAAAATTGAACATAAACAATCAGCTACATAAAAAAGGAAAACAGAGTTCAAGGAAGAAATAAATCTCAATACAAAGTACCTTAGAGGTCCATTGATAAATGAGGAAATGTGAGTTTAATAAATATGACTGTAGATTAAATATTATGATGAGGATAAAAATGTTGATGAATGGATGAGAAATTGTCATGAAGAAGATGACAGTGAAGAAGATAATATTTAATAAAATTCGAAATCAGTAAAGTCTGAGGTTGAATCCTTGTCTGATACAGCTACTGTGAATAAAGTTGCCTTGTTCACTGAAAGAAAGTATTCTCTGTAATACAAAGTCAACAGAGAAAAGAAAACTCCTTTAAGTGTAGTATTCATTGAAAGCAATTAAAAGACACAAATCCCCTTCCACTGAACTCACATGTACTCTTGTGCATTCACATATAGCCCATCTTCGGCTTATAGAGTATTAGGGGCCCCTACTCCTATTAGCTAGCCTGCTGTGACCTTATAAACTATCCTTTCATTCATTCTGTTCTGGAATATCTCTCTAGATATGATGTTCTTTGGAAGAAAAACAGCTGATTTAATTCCAGCTCTGATCGGAGAGGTTGCTATGATTGTAAGATGCGGGCTTAGAAAAAGGTGTGAACTCACATGTCCAATTAAAAACAATTTAGATGCCAACAGACAGCTTCATATGGTGGGGTTCTCACAGGTGGTATGTGAGGGACAAATATAACCATGAGTAGCAATGGTGTCCCTAGCACATTTACTGTAAGTAATGAAAGCAATATTGATTTTTAATGTATAGTACACGACAGAGCTTTTAGCATGTGGAGTGATGTTTTGTCCATCTGAAAATAACATATGTTGTATTTCTCTGTAATTGCAAGAAATTCCAGCTCCCCATCTTTGTTTTCCTCTATACATAACTAGTGTAAACATTTCAGCGGCAGTTTTCTCTTTCTCTCCTAATGTGACTGCAATGTTAATTTTACAGCACAGGTCAGATCTTTTAACTTCAGAATCAGCATCCTGCAATAAAGGATAAAGCATGCTGCACATCAGTTGGTGCAGGAATTTCAGCATCAGACCTCAGTATATGCATGTCCCTCTTTCTCTTGCAAATGCAGGACTGGGTATGTGTGTGTGTGTGTGTGTGTGTGTATGTAACTCAGCGTATCAAGTTGTACCTGTCTGTTCATCTTAAATATATGATGTATTTCTATCTGTCTGTGAAGTTTCTGTCACTCATTCACTTAGTCTCAGTAGGGGTTCAGCAAACTCAGGTAGAAACTTAGATCACCTGCCTGTCTTATAATTCAAAAAGTTTATTTTTTAAACTCTTCTTTTTCCCTTCACACCCATGGAATTACCGGCTAACAACATTGCTCCTATCAAGCAAAATTCACTCCTTTTCTATTCTTGTCTGCCTCTAGCATCACAAGTACAGCTTCTCTCTCTCTCTCTCTCTCTCTCTCTCTCTCTGTCTCTGCCAAGCACAGACTGACAACATGAGGGAAACTGAGACCCCTTTTATAGTTAGCATGATGGTAATACATGGAGGATTCCCAAAATATCATTACTTTCAATTCAATGAAAAAGTCTGGCAAAAGTGCAAAAGCATCACATTTCACAGGAACTTCCGCTCGAAGCAAAAAGTGTTTTTTTTTTGCATATTTATCTTTTGTTGCAAAAATTTTCACCCATCTATAACCAAAAGTGCTATGGACAAGGGAGCTAAGGCCCAATACTATCATGGAGACACAGTTCCACTTCTTAGTACTATTGTATCTCACTTCTCTGTGTAAAGTAAACCCTGCTTGATCTTTGTGTATGACCTGTGGAAGGATGTATTTAAGTCTGTTAGCTAAAATCTTAACAAAGAGTTTGACTTCCAAGTTTAACTGATTTATGTGTCAATAGCTTGAACAAGCAGACTGTGTACTTCAAGGGCTTGAGGTGATGGGGGATTTGACTCGTGTTAAGTTATGTTTGTAGTATTAGGAAAACAATGACTTCTGATTTTTTATAGTACAAAATGGAGAAGTGGTCTGGGCCTGTTCTTTTCCCAGTTGGTGATTGTTTAATTGTGCCGTACATCTCGTCAATGGAGGTTGGAAATGCTAACAATTTGACTGTTGCCTAATCTAATGTGGTAATATTTTGGTTGTGAAGATATGACTGGACCCTGTCCCTATGAATTTCAGAAGTACAGTTCTCACCAAAGAGTAAGAGATAATATTTCCAGAATTCTTCTGCTATATCTCCCAACAAATGTGTCTTGTAGCCATAACGCATAGATTATAGTTTTGGTTTTGTTTATGTCCAGAGCCCTAGGTAAAACATTTCCCATTTTTATTGGCAAATTTTGAAACCATCTGGCTACAAATTTAAAATTTGTTCTGTAAGGTAAGGTAAGTTTGGTCTGAGACACTTTTCTATAGTTGACATAAGAGAGTTAGATATGGGAGTAATGCTTGAGTTTGTATAGATGTCCATATAGTTCCAAATGTGAGTCTGTATTATAGAAGACATATAATTATATTTCATAAGTGTTTCATTTAGGCATCAAGACCAAGTTTTGCATAGAGATTGGAATATGTAGTTAATACTTGAGTATTTAGTGTGCGTATAGGAGTAAAATTTATAACTTTTATTGTAGGGTGTTGTATTATCCAGTCTCCTGGTGTCAGATGATGGACATGAAGGGCTTTTTTAATGCAAGTGAGGTTGGAACATGTTATATGTGTGGTCTCTAAAGATGAATACAGCAGGGGGCTCAAAGGGAAGACTAAAGAGTGTTCTTTCTATTATTATGAACACTTTGGGGTTAAATATGTCTGGAAGCAGAGGTACTGAAATCAAGATGTTTGGGCACTGTACGCTGCTGTACACTTGTACATGAGAATTTGGAAAATTGTTTGTAACTGGCCAGTCCTCCAGGAGGCAGGTGGGAGACAGTATAGGATGTTTAACTGGGAAGATCACTAGGCCTTAACTTGCCAGATCAGAAGGGGTTATGTCAGAAACAACAGCATAGCCAGTATTAGGTAGTGTACTGAGCCCTGGCACAAATCAGCTGTGGCACCATGGAACCTAGTATCCAGAGTTATTGCTGTAAAATATAGGAAATCAGTCACACACACACAGAGGTCAAGATAAATATATCCAGCACAAATGACAGAGCCTTATTCATCAAGCTAAAGGGTTCCATACCTGGAGGAAACCTAACCGAATCATAGGGGGTCAATGATAACTCCCAATGGTTTACGTGGGACTTTTTTTAAACATTTAATTGCTAAAGTCGTCTCCAGTGCATTGCTTCCCTAGCATTCGGGGGGGGGCAAAAGACTAAAACGAGCCATTCAAATCAATGGGAATTTGCAAAATTACCCTTTCAACCCCATGGTACAGTTGGCTTGCTCCTGAATTTCACTCTTTAGCTTGATGAATAAGGTCCATAAGGTTCAAAAACTAAGGTGACACAATTCTGGATCAAATTAACTGCACCATAGGGAAGTAGTTAATATTCTCATTGAATTAACTGGGGATTTTAACTTCCTTAATGCTAAAGTGGTACCCAAAACATTAAAAATCAAGGAGCTGGAGGCCTCTTTAACATTCAAGGGATTAAAAGTCCCTGTTAAATCAATGTGAACTTATATTTGTCACCTATGGTGCAGATGGTTTGCTCTTAATTTGCCCCATGTGGGCCTTATTTATCAAGCTTATTGAATTGATCCAAGAGTATATTGTTACCTAACCAAATCCTTTCTTTTTCTCTACTTGTTGTTTTATTGTGTTGTTATTCTGTACTATTTGGCAGCACATCACATGCCATTAATTTACTTAGAAAATATTTTACTTGAAGGAATAGATTGAGATTTCTCTTGTTTTCAAGTATGTCCTGGGGTGTTTACAGCAAAGAGTGGCGATATATTTATATATATATATATATATATATATATACACACACATATATTAAAATGTTATATACAGTTGCATACTGTATTTAGATATAAGAAGCAGTTATTTTTAAGGATTTTAGACTAGGAGAAGATGTGATTTTTTCAGGTAGGTTATTCCATACTTTCGGAGCTCTGAAGGAAAAGGCAGATCGACTGGCTTCTTACCAGAGGATTTAAACAGGATTTGTTTCTAAACAGTGCACCTATTTTTGGATAAAGTTTGGATGTTAATTTATCAAAAGTGAGGTTGGGGTCAAGCCACATACCAAGATATTTGTAGGAGTTCACTGGGGCCCAATTTACGATTAGACTCTGTTACAATGGATAGATTGGTATTTCAGAGATTGCGTAGTTTATGCTTTGTACCAAATAACATTGTGACTGCTTTGTCAGTGTTTAAGATTGTTTTTTGCTATTCATCTTTCAGCTTCAGAGAAAACATGCTGTGATACGGCCACAGGATGTGATTCGTTTGAATATTTAGCGTATATTATAGTGTACAGAAGATGCTTTGAAAAACCATGGGTAGATCATTTATAAACAGAGAAAAATAAAAGAGAGCCAAGGATGGCGCATTGGGGAACCCAACTTGTTACTTTGAGTGGAAAGGAAGTGTTGTCAGCAATAGTCACATATTGTATTCTGTCTGATAAATAGGATCAGAACCAGTTTATAGAATGATTACCCAAAACTGATTTTTGGAGTTTCCTTATCAGAATACTATGGTCTACTGTATGGTCTACCCAATCCTGAACTTTTGAGTTTCCTTATCAGAATACTATGATCTACTGTATCACAGGCCTTTGCAAAATCAAGGACAATAGCTCCAGTGAGTTCACCATTTTCCATACCAGTCTGGATATCATTGGTTGCTTTTAGGAGGGCAGTGATTGTAGAGTGATTTGAACAAAAGTCTGATTGAAGGGGGTGAAAAAACTGGTCAGCCGGTACCACTTATATTGTTGCACATGGACAAAGTTCTGTAGGATTTAGTTAATGTGGGGAGTAGGGATATTGGTCTGTAATGTGATACTACATTTTTATCCTCACTTTTGTGGATAGGCACAACTCTAGCTACTTTCCAGACTTTCGACATATACCCAGATAAGAAGAGTAATAGCCTATTCTTCAGTTTGAAATATGGAGTGACAGTTGTAATCAGCAACAGAGGAGGCAGAAGAAAGAGATTATTTAGTTCTGGTGGTGCTGTCAAAAATGGACTCCATGTTTTTAACAATAGGACTGTAATTGGTTATGGCATGACACAGCCCCGCCACCTACTGGGGAAACACACTGCATGTCAGAAAATAATCCAAACACTAACATATTGAGAGCAGGGGCACACTGTACTGGAATACCAGCCTGGGGATTTTTTTAAAAAGCTGGCCCACTATCTGGTATCCCATTGAGTGTTGTATTTTATATATATATATATATATATATATATATATATATATATATATATATATATACAGTTCATGAAGGACAGATGGCATATCTCAGGAACATTTTTGCAAACCAGAGGTGTTGCTTATATACAGAAATAAACAACACCTCTGGTTTGCAAAAAAACATTCCTGAGATGTGCCATCTGTCCGCCATGAACTGTATGTAACTATGTATCTTATTTTTTTTCCATGTCTCTCTCTCTCTCCTAACCACTTATGTCTCCTCTCCCCCACCCATGTTAGTCTGGCTTCTGTACCTATGTCTCTATCTTCTCCTCTGTACACCCATATCTCTTTTTCACGTTCTGCTCCTGCACTCACGTCCCTCCGTCTCCCTCCAGCTATTAATCCTCCTGTCTTCTTCTTATCTCTCTTGCTCTTCTACAGACAAATCTTGTTTCCTCCTCCCCCCATAATCCTTCCCAAAACCCCTCACCTCCATTCCACGCTTGCTTTCACTCTCTCCTCCAACCAGTCCCCGCCCCGCAACTCGCATGCCTGCCCGCAACATTATCTATGAATGAGCTGAACTCATCGGTGAAGGATGACCTCAGCTGTCAGATTTAGCAGGACTCTATATGTTTCTATATGTGGCTGGTTCAGCATGCTCTCTGTGGGACAGAGGAAGCATGCATTGTCTGAACTGGCGACTGAACACTGATCTGTCTGCAGGTGCACAGACCTTCCACTCCTTCATGGACACTGTGGGCCAGGCAAGGAAGATTTTCCGATCTCCTCACCGGCCCATGATCACACGGCCCACTGGGGGATGCCCGATCCCCCGATAGGACAATCCGCCCCTGATTGAGAGTAAAGCCACCATTGTCATCATTTTTATTCACTTACACAGCATATAAACTGTACCATGTAGCCATACAATATAGCAAGCTGCAATCAGCCTGGGATGAACTTGAGATCTAATGCTGATTTACATTTCATTTTAAGAGACTTGCCAGATGTAGCTTCTGCATTCATTTATGGTCCATTTATTGAACTATCATATAGAAAATTCACACAAACAAAATCATAAGAGAGTGAGAGGAAGGTAGAGAGCAAAAAAGAGAGAAAGAAAGAGATAGTGCCTGATTCATCTAAGAGACAACCTAACGATAGAGACAAAAAAGGAGCAATGAGAAAACGTGAGACCAGAATGAAGAAAGGAAAATGTTTATTAAGTGCTTTATTGAAGGGATAGTATTTCATAGAAACTAAATAGGAGATTACAAAAAGCTTAACTTCCATTAATAGTTGATGCCAGCTGGTCAATTCTTGACTTCATTTAGCCATTTAAAGGGATAGTACTTCTTTATGTGCTAAAAATGATATATGGAAGGGTTTATCACCCACAGTAAAACAAGGGCATTTTCACTGCCGAGAGGTGTTTTATTCAAAACTCAAACTAGATTTTCTTTAGGTGCAGTATCACAATGGCCTGAAATTGTACAGTGGTGCTGTTGCTACACCATCCTATGGACAGCTCTGGTCATTTGTTCATAAATCTCCATAAATGGGGCATTAACCCCTTAAGGACCAGCAGTCCCGGGACGTGCCGTCCCTTAAGGACCACATAGGAAACTTTGATGTGCCGTCCCACGTGACTGATCACGTGGGGTGGCACGTCAAACGGGGCACTGGAAGAGATCGCTCCGGTATTACTCACCGCGCTCCTACAGGAGCATGGAGAGTAAAAGTACGTGACGTGCCAGGACCGTCACTGGTCCTTAAGTGCCGGACCAGCGTGACGGTCCTGCCACGTCAATGGTCCTTAAGGGGTTAAACAGTTTGAATGCTGGAGAGGTCTCCAATGCATTACTTCACAAATTGTTGGCGATGTCTCTAGCAGTCAAGGAATTAACCACTTGAGGACCACAGGGGTGTGAAACTCATTTCTTTGCACATTCCTATAGTACTCAATGGGTTAGTCTAAAGGAACAGTAAACAAGGGAACTTCCACTGCTGAGAGATGCGTATTTTTGGAGTTTAACCCCTTCGCATCCACTGACGTGCCAGGACCGTCACAGCGGTTTGGCACTTAAGGACCAGTGACGGTCCTGGCACGTCATGGAGTTCAGGGCCCCGAAGTCATCAAGTGCCGGCCTCATGTGCGCACGCTGGTCCTTAAGGGGTTAAACTCTCTGTTTTTTAAATTAACAGTGCAATGCCCTCTAGTGGTCAGTATTCAATTAGTTATTCTCTTGCATTTTATGGGAGAAGAGAGTCACTAACAAGCAGTTCTCAAATGTGACACAAACTGCTGAGTCATGCTGTCAGTTTAACCTTTCAGGAAGTAATCTTGGTGTCACTCATTTCCCAGCAATTAGAACTGCTATACATTTTGAATAAAACAACTGATTACAGTTGGCATACCCATGTTTTACTCAGCAGGAAAATGTGATGCAATATTTATATATAATCATAGTTCTGAGAAATCTTAAAATGGCTAAATCATGGTACCGTGTTAGCCATAGAAATGGCAGGAGACTAGTGGAGTAAAACTGATACCTTTATTTGCCAGGGGGTCGCACAGTTCATTATAAGTGATGGGCTGTGCACCTCTCTGGCACTTGGAGTTTTAACCCATACATTCTAAAGACTTAGCCATATCTGGTTAAATACTGGAATTCACTGGAGCATGAAAAAGGTAATTAATCTTGTTTGCATTTTCTAATCCACTTCAAAGATACTTTACTAGAGCCAAAAGAAGCATTTATGGCTTATACTGATAAGAATATTACTGCCAGTAGAATTTAAAGGTTAAAATAATGTGCATGAGTTTTAAAGTCATGTATTGTGCATTCCGCCTTCATTCGTATTATGCCTGAAGAAGAGACTTAGTTGTCATGGAAGTTTGCATCCTAGTACCACTCAGCCAATAATGGTATCATTTTTACACCACCAGATCCCTTAAATCTTAAAGGGATAGTAATATTTCACAAGAAAAACAGCTTCAATTAATCTTCATAGCATTTAGGTCATGGATAGCATTATTTCAATACTGTCAGTGTTGTAGTTTAAGAGTAATTGAATGATAAAGTATCCCCCTCCCTACCCTTTTAATGATGTAACCATACTCACCTCAGAGCAGCAAGACTGTCCGGATGGATCACAGGGAGGGCCAGTCTTCAGTGAACAGGAAAAACCGGCAAAATCTGTCAGGGGGGGCAGGGTTTTCCTTACGCTCAAAGAAAGAAGATTGTCCCTTGCTGCAACCTGTCCGGTCAAGTGACCAGATTCCACATCTGCTGGGAGATGGCTTACACTAGGTAAAAGAGGCAGAGGGGGATATTTTATCATTCATTTACTCTTAAACTACAACTTTGACAGTACTGAAATAACACTCTCCATGGCCCAAATACTATGAAGATTAATTGGAGCTGTTTTTTTATGAAACATTTCTATCCCTTTAAAGGAACACTAACAACAAAAAATTAAATAGGCTACTGTATATATATATATATATATATATATATATATATATATATATATATATATAATGTTAAATTATAAAATATAATCCTAAACTTTCCTTTTAACACATTTCTAAATTGTCCTCTTCAAAGAGCATGTACTTAAGTCTATTTTTACTAGTTGTATTGAGTGGTACTAGTAAGAACAGAAGTCAGTTTATTGATTGTGATAAGGGACCACTGGTTTTATATTCAGAAATGCTTACGTCGGTACATTACAGATGGTCCTGGACAAACAACGGGAGCATTTTAGTCCTCAAAATACAAATAAAGAATTTTTACAGATACTATCATGAAGCACAGGGTATTTAAGTGTATATAACTCAAGTCAGTTATAGGTGAAAATAGGTGCAATTCTGTAACAAACACTGCACCAAAGGTAACAAAAAAAACTCCCCCCAAATGCCCACTAATTTAACCCTTTGAGTGCCAGAGGTAGTGTGCAACACATTGCAGAGCACATTATTAAGTCACTGATAACCTACAAATAAATCATGGAGGTTTGTTTAGCCTATTATTAAAAACTAGTGTAAAAGCCCATGTACACAGGCCAAGGTCTGGATGATGATAACCTTTTGAGTGCCAGAGGGGTACGCAACGCATTGCTTTGCAATGAGTTGTGTACCCCTCTAGCCTCAAAGTGTTAAGAGGCCAGTCCTGCTCTGCGTCCTGCCGCCGATGCAGTCATGCACTGTAGAGACTGCCCGAAAGCACCAAATGCTCCCAGCATTCCTACACCTCTCAACATTCTGTGCGTTCTGGCAGTCTATACTGCGAATGACTGCTTCTGACAAACATCTTAGCGAATTATTATATAGGGTGTGTTGCTCATCCTATGGTCCTCACAGTGTTAACCTGAAATGTTTTATAGGTGAGTGTAATATTACACCAATTCCAAACTCCTTCAATATTCTAAGCTTCTCTTGGGTATCTAGTGCACACAGAATGTTAAGTACGTTTTACCTTATCAGTTGTCTGTTTTGTACTTTCATTTTGTGGAGTTTGCTTTTTGGCTCGTGTAATTGTATTTTTGATATTTGGGCCTGCAACTTTAGATTTGCAGCTTCTCTGATGGACTTCGAGGCGGTCACTTGCAAATGATCGACCACAGTTTGGACATGACAATAACTGATCTTTAAAACTCTGCCAAGCTATTTCATTTTGTTCTTCTCTACTCAGAACTTTAGATCCATCTTTTTGTGGCTTCTGAGGAATTGGTCTGCGTTGCCCTTTTGGTAATTTGTCATTTTCTATTTTCCATTTTTCAAGACATTTGGGTTCGTGAATAGGGAGAGATTTAGTACCAAACTCCCTTCCACATATATAACAAATTAAGGTTTTAGGCTTTGTTGAACTGGGAAGATTCTTTGCATCAGAAAATTCACTGGCTGTTTTAGAAGCTGTCATGCTACTAGGATTCATTAATGTTTTGGTAGTTGTTGAACTGAATGATGTTTGGTTTTTACCAGTAGGCTGGCAACTTCTTTGGTGTACAATGAGTCGTTCTGGAAGAAAGGTACGACCACAGTTCTCACATGGTAAAAGCTGAGCTTGGGAACTTTGCCAGGCTGCCTCATTTTCTGTGAGATCTGAACCATCTGCAGAAATGATAGGTTTTACAGGGGCTGCTCTTCTGAGATGCTTTGGTAGATTTTCATTTTCTAAGTGCCATTTCTCCAGGCATTTTGGTTCATGAATGGCAATAGACTTTGATCCAAATTCCCTTCCGCAAATGTAGCAGACTTTAAATCCAGGTCTTCTTGGAGGGATAACTGGCCTGTTTATCTGACTCTGGGACATTTGTTCTGAAGCTGATCTTTTGACTAATATAGCTGTTTTGGGTCTAATGTTCTTATTTTTTCTCACTAGTGTGGAAACAGACTTTTCATCTGCTACTTCAGTGGTTTGTTCACTATTGTACATTGGGTAAGTATTGTTCTTAGAAATCTATCTTCCGTGGCTAGATTTCACTTTTAATGTATAAGCGTATCCCTTTCTTTTAGAGGTTTGGAATGTTACAACTTGTAGAAATCATTTTTTTTTAACATCCTTTATTGTTCCATGTTTAGATGCACAAACGAAAAAGATCTGCTAAAAAGTAATTTAATTCAGGTGTATGTCCTCTGATTTTTATCTGAAATATACAACAGGTAGCATTAAGACTTCTTGCACACCCGGCACTTAAACATTGCAATTCATGGGGAAGAACTGTACTCAATGTAATAAACTCTGATTGAATTGAAGGACTTATCTATATAGGTGTCCTTTATACAGCAGCCAGGTATATCTATTAATAATTGTGCTTGTCTACCTTTATTTGAAGCCCAATGCTTATTGTGAAGAAGTGGGAATCAGATAAGCTATACAGAAAAGCCCTACCCTTGGTTCTTTAGAATCAGATAAGCACTTTCTTATAGTGAGATGCCATTGGCATGCTCCAGACAACAACACTGTTCCAAATCAAACAAATCCTCAAAAATGTTTCTTTACATAAAGTACTTGATTGTTGTGTGAAGGACTTTTACATTGATAAGTTCTTCTTACAGAAATTAAGAACCATTTATTCTATAGGTAAAGTTACCTTTTAAAGAAGCAATTGTATGTATAGGATGCACTGAATACTGCTCTGGTCCTTAAAAGGGTTTTTGGGTGCTTGCGTAGCTTTTGTTCTTTGTATCTAGTGTTCATGTTTAATTTCAGACATCAGGGGGGAGATTCACTATAAACGGCGATAAAGAGGTGATAAAGTGGAGGTGACTGCTCCAGCTTATCACTTCAGTTCCTGTGTTATTCTATGGAGCCTATTCACTAAGATCTCCATAGTTGAAGAATTCATAGTGCATAGGAATTGGAGAAGTGATAAACTGGAGAAGTCATCTCCACTCAGTCACCTCTTTATCACTGCTTAATGAATCTCCCCCCAGAGATAGGTACACAGTGAGTCTAGTGTACTAAGAAGAATTGGAGCAATTATGCAGCAAACCAGTTATTTGGAAAATATATATTTCCATTTATTTAAAGGGGATCCATCAACCCAAATGAAGTGTCCCACAAATAATTAGCCATCTAGCGATAAGCATACTATTAGCCAGCATAATTACCACGTTAGTTGGAAATCCTACTTGTACCGAGACTTACGGCCAGTCAACAGAGCAGACCTCTTTGGTTACAGACATCTGCGCACCTGCGCTGTCAGTCCCTATCTCCTCTAAGAAGCGTTGCATGGTACCTTTAGATACCAGAAGGGACTGACGGCGCAGGAGTGCAGATGTCTGTAACCAAAGAGGTCTGCTCAGTTGACTGGCCGTAAGTCTCGGTACAAGAAGGATTTCCAACTAAAGCGGTAATCATGCTGGCTAATAGTACCACTGGTATGTTTATCTCTAGATGACTAATTATTGGGGGGGGGCTTTATTTGGGGTGATAGTTCCCCTTTAAACATGGTTGTTAACATACACATATATATATATTTGTATTTGTTCTCTTTATTATCCCATGGCAAATTACCCTGAGAATTCCCAACTGTGTGTTATGGGTGCTTTGGGCCAAAAAAGGTTAAAAACTCACTGACTAGGGTGACCACATTTCCCTTCTGCCATTCCGGGACGTGGTCACCCTAGCCGTCATACCTTAAGTCCCTGGTGGTCTAGCGGCGTAGAATGTGCTCTGTGCCTCCTCCGGCACAGAGCTGAAGCTCCCGCGCGGTATGGCCAGTAATGCAGAGCGCTGGGAGTGATGTCATCTCCCAGCGCTCTGTATTACTAGAGCGCGTGCCTCCAGGTAAGCTGCATTGCCGCCCTGGATGTCAGCCTGCAAGCGGTGTGTCATATCATGGACGCCGCGAGCGGCGTCCATGATGTGACACACCGCTTGCAGGCTGACATCCAGGGCGGCTTGCCTTCATTCCGGGACACTTCATTGTCCCGGATGAAGGGGACCCGGGATGCGGGACCTAGCCCTGAAATAAGGGACAGTCCCGGACGTTCCGGGACCCGTGGTCACCCTATCGCTGACATATAGGTCAATAAGTGCTGCAGGGAGACTACAACTTTGAATAAACACAGTATCTATGCTTTAACAGTCCCAGACTGAAAGATCTCTGGAAACACAGATCTAAGGCGCTCGATGTGAGGAAGATATCAGTGTAAAAATTAGATAAAGTATAGGTAATCTGATTTTACATATTATCCACTTGCAGAATATGTAATGTTAGAAAGTAGACTGACTGTCATTTAATATAGATGCAGCTTTATTGGTGTGTTGTACAAAACCTGAGTACATATATGCATGCATTAAAATATTCGTATGGCGTATGAAGGCATTTTTTTAAATGACTGTAATAAAATGTCTTTAACTTCAGGGTGTATCCTTCAAGTTAAAAAAACTCCAAAAATGTTAGCTCTGTTCATTATTAACCCTTTGAGTGCCAGAGGGGTATGCAACACATTGCTTTGCAATGTGTTGCATACCCAACTGGCACTCAAAAGTTTAACCTCCCCCAACCCCATTCCTTAGATTCCACAGAGGCCTCCAACGCATTGTGATACACCCTAGGGTTTAAAGGAGAACTATAAATCCCAGATTTATGATGTGTAGAGGTGGAACTGATAAATTGGTGAAGGAAAAATATCCTAATAAGTAATTTGAGAATTTATAAAAGTGACAAGCTGAAATTGACATAGTGCATTAAAAGATTAAATGATTTATACTGTTTACATTACAGTGAAATAGAGTATTTGTAAATGAAATATTTATGATGTGTGTGAGTAGTAAGTTTACTTGCCAGCTTTACTGTAGTAGCAGGCTTTCTTCCAGTAATAGATCATTTTATGGTTAAATTACACAGAAACATTTACTTACATATTATGATATTGCAAGTCATGTAATGAAGATTCCCGGGTGCAAAACTGAGACTAAGGGGGTGAAAAAAAATAACAGCATCCAGGGCTTATACCAAGTGAATTTATGTGGAATTACAAGGGCAAACACAGAATTTCCAGAGAGGGGTTTGCAAATAATTAAAGGCTAGTTTTGTTTACTTTTGGATCCAAAAGGCATTGCTACTGCTTGGGCATAGACCAGGAGATGGTAATGTGTAGCTCTGTACAAGCTGTTACCAGGCTACAATTTCCTATCATCCTGGCTGAGGGGAGTTGTAACCTAAGAACAGCAGAAGGAGGATAACAGCAGCAAACATTTATCATTACTGAGATGTTAAAGGGATAGCAATACTTCGTTTTATCTTTATTTTATTTTGTAGGCATTAAAAAACATGAAGAATGATATAAGTCTTATCTCTTGAACCTTTATGATTTGATAGATATTCACAAGCAAAGTTTCACCTCACTGATCGAAACGGTCGAGTCTGCCATCTAGCTGTCAGATTTGGAATCCGGTCCCCAGACCAGTCAGTGGCTCTACAGCAGAGCCAAGTTCACGAGCTATAAGAAGAACTACTTCATTGAAATGGTATACAAAGTGTGCCTGGTTTGCAAGTACACTTTGTAGACCGTTCCAATGAACTAGTTATTTTTATATTTTGCAATCTTGGCTCTGCTGAAGAGCCACCAGCTGGTCTGCGGACCAGATTCAAAATCTGACAGCTAGATGGCAGACTCGACCGTTTCGGTCAGTGAGGGGAAACTTTGCTTATGAATATCTCTCAAACCATAAAGGTTTGAGAGATAAGACTTATATCGTTCTTCATGCTTTTTTAATGCTTACAAAATAAAATAAAGATAAAATGAAGTAGTACTATTACGTTAAAGCTTTGACTCTTCCTGATCTTGTAGGGGCAAAAAAATGCTACATGGTTTTTCTGGGTGACTGGAAGCCCCTTTTGTTTTACCCTTCAATTAGTGGAAATAGTATTTATTGGCAGAGGTAAACATAAAAACATAGAATTTGATGGAAGATAAGAACAATTTGGCCCATCTAGTCCTCCCATTTTTCCTACTGTAAAAACCTCAAACCTTATTTGGTCCTTGGTCTTATGTTCAGGACAGCCTTTTGCCTATCCCATGCATGTTTAATTTTTATCAGTGTATCAACATCTACCACTTCTGCTGGTGGACTATTCCACGTATCTACTACCCTCTCAGTGAGGTGAAACTTTATTTCATTACATCTTAACCTCTGTCCCTCTAGTTTTAGACTATGGCCTCTTGTCCTAACAGTTTCACTCCTTTGAAATATACTTCCCTCCTGTACTTTGTTGAATCCCTCCATTCTTCTGATTTAGCTAATTCCCCTGGAATGTCTTTGCTGTGGCAGATCTTTGTATCATCTGCAAAACGGCATAGCTTACCTTGAAGACCTTTTGCAATAACACTAATAAAAATATTCAGAAGAATGAGCCCCAGTACAGATCCCTGAGGTACCACACTAGTAACACAAGTCTTGTCTAATTAGTCTTCGTTGACTACCACCCTCTCTCTCCTGTCACACAGTCATTGCCTTATCTATTCAACTATTTTTGAATCCAGACCCAAACACTATAATTTATTAATGAGTCTTCTATGAGGAACAGTGTCAAATTTACTGCTCCCCCACTACTGATGTTACAATTGTAGAGAAATGTGTAACAGTTATTGTGCAAACTGTGCCTGGATTTCCCATGCATTATTCATTAAATGTTAATCTTTTATGTCATTATACCATCAGACTTGTTTCAAACCCTCTTACACCACAAGTATGAATGTATTTCCTCCAGTTCTAATGCAAAAAAAGTATATAGCTATTCTTTATTCACTAGGGAATATTTCCCCTTTAAAATGGTCCCTTAAATCAGTAGTTCTGAACCTGTGGTTTCAGGGCCCAATACCAGGCCGGGATTCTAGGATTTTTCTGCTTGAGTAAAAGTGAATTAAAAAAGAACTAGCACCTTACTCATTAAGTTAAAGAGGTACATTTCTGGTGCAAACAATATGTAGTATTGTGAGAATGAGAATTCCCTTAGATTTAAATTGGACTTTTAACCCACTGAATGCTAGAGAGGGATAAAACTCATTGCAGACCCTGGGGTGCATTGTAATGCAGTTGGTTTTCTGCAGAAACACACCTTTTTAGTTTGATGAATAATGCCCAAGCTGTTAAAGCTCCTTTTAAATCAATAAGAATTTAAGGAATTTTTATTTGTCCCATGTGGTGCAGTTGGTTTGCTCCAGAATTGCTCCTTTTTATTCTTAGTAAATAGCCCTTAGTAGAACTTGAATTAAATACATTTGGCTTTATGACTTACCTTTTGTATTTGATGACAGCATATGCGGGTCAGTATGTAGGAAAGGCACTGTATCTTGTATAGTCAGGAGTGCCTTGTGTTTTCATTCTGTGCAGTGGAGGAATGTTGGCATTCTCAGGTTGCTATAGAAACTATAATGCAGCTGCTACCTCTTTGTAACTTAGCAACATACAAACAAACCTGATGAAACAGGCTCCTGGTAAAGTGGTTTGCTGTTAATTAATCAAATAAACAACTAGAGAAGTGGGGCGATTTCAGTGTGTACAGTGCACAGATCTCTGAAAAGGAATGACAGTGAACAGCAATACAGTTAATTATACAGTAACTAATATCAAAGCCCGTATACACGGGCTAAAGTGCACCCAGCGGCCCCGGAGCAGAGTGGTGAGCATCAGCGCATTCAGCAAGCCTCTTGCCGAACGTGCTGATCCTTAATGGGGAGCTCCAGACGGCTCACAGCTAAGCTCCCTGTGTGTGAAACCACACATGCGCAGTAGAGCTACTGGAACAGCAGTCTGTACTGCACATGTGCGGTTACGCTCACAGGGAGCGACACATTCTATCACTTTATGTTATAGGATGTTATAATATGGTAATTATGGGGTTGAGCAGGAAGGCAGTCTCCTTCCTTAATTAATTCATTAAATTGCTGAATAATGCCATTTATAATTCTGCCCTTACTCGTTTATAAATAACACTTAACTTTACCTGAAGTTGTGATGATTTAACCCTTTGAGTGCCAGAGGGGTTTGCAATGCGTTGTGTTCCCCTCTGGCACTCAAAGGGTTAATAGCAGTTCTTTCAATACAACTAAAAATATTTTTTTATAAATTTCCCCCAAACTTCCCAGTGAATTAAATAGGACTTTTAACCCCTTAGATGCTAGAAAGGTCTCCATTGTATTGCTTTGCAATGTTTTGGAGAACTGTCTAGCATTCAAATAAAAGATCTATTTGCATCTATGGGAACTTGTGGACTTTTATTTTCTCTCTAAGGAGTTGATTTGCATCATTTTCTTTTATACCTCAGTTTTAAAGGGCCATAGGTTCAAAAGAAAAGTAGAGGAATTCTGGGTCAAACCATTTGTACTATAAACTAAAATTTCCAAACATTTCCATTGATTTAAATGGGGATTTTAACTCCTTGAATGCTAGAGAGGTCTCCAATAGTATTCATGGGGTTCAAATCCCCATTTAAATCAATGGGGATTTGTTGTCCTCCCCATAGTAGAAATGGTTTGCCCCAGAGTTCCTCCAGTTTTCTTTTGAACATATTGTCGTTAGTGTCATAATACTGTGTAGTGCAACACCAGCAGAAAACCTCATACAGCAGATTAAAATTGAAGTGACACCATATGAACATTTAGATTCCACTGAAAGAGCATTTAAAATCACCCACATGTTATGTTATTCATTTTTCTTTTTTAAAATAATAATTATGAGATATTTAATTTCCTTATTTTTCAGTTTATGTAAGTTAGACAGTGTGCCAGATATTATCCTTCTTCATTATGCTCCCTCCCCCCTGCCTCTCCCTCATGTGTTTTCTTTTTCTCTTATTTAGTTTAGTAACTAGAGAAATGGGAGTTCATATAACACCATTCTACAGTCAGAAAATTATGGGGGATATTTATAAAATGGCGTTATGAAAAATGTGGAGTAAAAGTGGCATAAAAATGAAGGTCAGCATTTAAAAAGAAGATTACATAAGTTTTGTAAGCCTTACCTCTACATAGTTGTGTTTCGGGTAATGTGACGTAGAGCTGGTGAAAATTCTGGCTCTGAAAATTTACAAAGAAATGTCCAAATGTTGGAGATGGCTTTTTTTTCTGCCGGCGGCATTTTTTTCACGCACAGTAAGCTAGTCAAATGCCTGTACTGTGAAAAAATACCGGCAAAAAAGATCTGTCGTGTGATATAGTTAAAGGGATAGTAATACCTAAAATGTAAAAAAAAATATGTTGTAGGGTTTATCCCCCTGAGTAAAACAAGAGTACTCCCACTGCTGAAAGATGTTTCATTCAAAAGTTATTAATTTTCAAAGTTGAATTTTTTAGGTGCAATATCACAGTGGCCTGAAATTGTACAGTGGCGCTGTTGCTACACCATCCTATGGAGATTTATGGTCCTGAGACCAGAGCTGTCCATAGGATTGTGTAGCAACAGCGCCACTCTACAATTTCAGGCCACTGTGATATTGCACCTAAAAAATTCAACTTTGAAAATTAATAACTTTTGAATGAAACATCTTTCAGCAGTGTGAGTACTCTTGTTTTACTCAGGGGGATAAACCCTACAACATATTTTTTTTTTTTACATTTTAAGTATTACTATCCCTTTAAGAGGTGTTTTGACCCATAGAAAATGATGAAAACACCATAATTATCAATTCAAATGTCTGCATTAGCCAGGAAGATCCGATAAGGGACTCAGGTTATCGAAGGAAAGTTAAGACCCAGTTTTTTTTCTGAGTCCATTATCGGCCGACAAAGACACCTGAATGAAAAAAAAAGTAAAAAAAACATTAAGTCCTCAGTGGATGTATTGATATGGGGCCCTAAGCCCCATATCAATACATCCAAAGTATGCAAAATGTGTCAAATGTGTAAAAAAAAATCCCATTAAAAGTAACACCTACCATTAATCCTCATGTCCAGCCGAGTCCTCAGCATGTATTGTCTTCTGTCCTTCTCTTCTTTCTTCATTCTTCTTGCTGTAAAACAAAATACAATTATCAGTACAATGCAGAATATAATAATACATAGTTTAACCCCTTGATGCATTCCGTATCTCTCTGGCACTCAAAAGGGTTAAAACATGTATTATTATGCTGTGAATATGCCTGTATTATGCCATGAATATGCTTCTATTATGCCATGAATATGGTTCTATTTAATCGCTATCTTGTTACAAATGCCAAAAATAAATGAATAAATACATAGCTTTAATGGTTCATGTCTCCACCTCTGTGTCCAGCTGCGGAAGCAGCGGAGACGGAGACAATGATGACCGGCACAGTCCTCAGTTCCTTCCTGCAGAGACCGATGCTCATTCCACACTGAGGGAGTTGGTACTGAGAGTGCCTTTATATATGGGCAGTCTCACTTCCAATTCCCTCACAGTCATTGGCTGGCATATGCTTACACACATCCCAGCCAATCAGTTTAAAGAACAGCTGCTCAAATCTGATTGGCTCGGATGAAGAATGAAGAGTAGAAAAGACCGTAGAGAAGAAAGAAGGCTGAAGGAGAAGGACAATAGATGACAGGTAAGTTTAACACAGATTAGTTAACGATCGGTGCTTTTCAGTATGTCAGACACCAATCGTTAGCTTTTTTTCCTTTGAAGTTCCCAATACAGACGCTATTTAGCGGCATTTTGTGAACTTAATGCACAAAACGGACATTTGGCCACAAGATGGTCTCATTGGCAGAGATTGATATCTAGCCAATGAGAGTGCTCCAGCTGACAGACAGAAAGCCTCCGTCATCGGAGGAGGCTGCATAGAGGGAGGGGAGCAGAAGCAGAGTGACAGACTGCAGTACAGAGCAGGTAACCGCAGTTTGGCCGGAAATGCACTCTTTAGACATTAATTTTCGGCCAAATAGGGTTTAAAAAAAATTATAAAGAAATCCACTGTAACGGATCCTACCCGTTACTTGAGCCCTTGTCTGGACCTCGAACTATTTATCCAAAGACTATGGACATTTATTACCATTGGACCCTATGCTGGGCCGTGTCGTACTAACTGTCCAGCTATTACCCAAGAGCAAAGACTTAAATTCATAGACTTTGGATCATATACTATGTTTAATGTATATCGAAAGCTTTAGTTGTTGTATGTAATATGTTAGAGGGTTTACACACTCACCGATTACCAGTCGGCGGGACCGGCGCGGTGTGCGATCAGCGCCGCCGGATCGAACGTTCGGCGGCGGGGGCAAGAGGTGAAAGCTGGGTCACTCAAAACCCTGGAGTAGGCATGCAAATATCTTCCATAGCCTAAGATGTGTATTGCAGCCACTTCAGCCATTTGACTATGTGCACTGTAGCTAGACCCCCTGCTGTGTGTTAATTAAGCCATTGTGAACTGCAGTCAGACCCCCTGCCATGTGGTAATTAGTTCAAGCCCTCAAGTCTTTGTTCACCAAACCCTTTTGTATCTGAAATGTAATCATGTCTGAGTTATTGTATCGGTTAAGACCATCTGTTGCTGGCCTTTGTCTGATGTAGTATGATTGGATCACACCCTATTGTATCTGGTTTCCCCATAATGTTCAGTGTAAAGATTTGTGTATAAATATTTGTAGTTTGTGTCAATAAAGTGAGTTATGTTTTGGAGTGTACCAGAGTAATGGAGTCTTGTGTGTTCCTATGGTATTAAAGTGGCCACTCTGCCGCCCATCTGAGCCCCGGTTCCTGCATCGTTTGTCTGCCTGCTGCCAGTATCCTGCTACCCATCTTCGGATCCTGTCAGGCAGCTATGTAGACTCTGCCTTGCTTTTTCCTGTTCCCGCTACAAGCTTCAAGTCGAGCACCGGAGTGATCGAACGGCTTGGCAACCGCTACCTGTGTTCCTGCGACATTTTACCTGTTTCTCATAGCCCAGGGATAGAGGCTTCATTCTCTACTGCCCGGTGTTCTGGTCCTACGACGTACGATGGTTCGAGAGCCCATTGACCCCTCCACGATCCGCATCCTTCGAGGTAGAGTCAGCTATTCTGGGGTTCGACGCCACTTTGAGTCGACCACCGGACCGGTTATCTGCTCGACCGGTGCATTCGACGGCGCCAGTCCGGCATCGAGGAGGAGAGACCTCGGGAACGACGGCGGAAGGCGACGCGGTCCCTTCTTAGCTTCCGTTACATCCACCTAGTCATTATTTAACCTAACATTTATCACACACTTGTATAGGGGTGATAGATTCCCTTTGAGTGCCAGAGGGGTACGCAGCGCATTGCTTTGTAAGGGTTAAGTTTGAGAACTGTCATCACCTAACTTTGATTAAGGTCAACTATGTTCTGAGGCCTTACAAGAAATAACATTAATAGATCAACTGGAATGGAGCCCAAACTTTTGAATATGCCCACATTATCTGTTTTATTTTTTTCAATCTGTTAAATTCTGCAAATAAATAGTAACTTTTTATTACAATTTCCAGAAATATGTCAGGTTAAAGTTTCTTTACTTCAGAGGTTGTTTTAATGTCTTTTCAATTAGAAATGCAACAAAACATGTAATTCAGACAGGGGTGTTTAAACTTTTGCAAACAGCTGTAAATAGATATTGCAAGGTATATCCTATTAAAGTAAAGTAAGGGTACTCTCACTGCTGAGATGTATTATTTACACGACACTGCAGCTCAGACTTGCATTTTTGCTGCAGTACCACCATGGCCTGCATTGGTATCCTTTTAAAAGGTCGCACGTGAAAGAGCGTGTTCGCCCTTATAACACATTCACCATGTGACCTGTGTTAAAATGGCAACATGAGAATTGCACACTGCTTGACAGTGCAAGATTTTCATGTTGCCTACATAAAGGTCGCATTCCGCTATTGCTGAGCGCTCCCGCTAATGCATAACATCTTAAAGCTTCTTCTGCACTAAAAAGGACCTGGAAACAGCCTGCAAGTGTAAGTGTAAGGCAAGCGCTTGGTGGGTTTTAAATAGTTTTCCACAGACTTCACAGAAAAAGGTCTTCACTGTGCATTGTGGGGAGTTGTCTTCACCATCTGAAGAAGGCACTTCAATGAGTGTTGATCGCTGCCTCGGCTCTTCCCCACTTTCATTTTGCATACTATGACATGACAAGGAGCACGATCAAAGGAAAAGTATCTGCAGCACAAGGAGGCACTCCAGCTGCTGCAGATAATACTTTTCCTTTGATCGTGCTCTTTGTCATGTCATAGTATGCAAAATGAAAGTGGGGAAGAGCGGTATCCTTCTCATAGATCGAGTCGCGGAAAGCGCGCAGTTAAATGGCGCGTTTCATATGGCGCGCGTCATCATAAGTCGCGTCTCTTAGGTCGTGCGTCATTTCATGACGCATTTCTAATATCGCGCGTCATTATAGGCCGCATCTCTACTGTCGCGTGTATTACATGGCGCAAATGGTTTATAGGACGCATCTGTATTGTATAGAGTGTAATGGCTTATAGGACGCATTAATTGCATTGTAGTGGATGCACTGCGTCAACATAGGGGGCGCAACGGACACATTGGGTGTAATGGCTTAAAGCTGGTAAATGACGCTTTTATGGGCATTATAATGACGCCCTGCGTCAAAATACAGCGTCATCCATGCAGCGTCATCCATGCAGGAAGTACAAAAACGAAACAGGAAATACCAGTGTATATTGTGTATTGTGTGTTGTGTGTAGTAGTGTGCAGTTTGCTGTTTGTTTGTTTGGGAAAATGCCTAGAGAGCCTTCCTTTACAAATGCGGAACTGGGGATACTTGTCCATTATATGGACAAGTATCTACCAGATAGGCTGCGGGACAGAGTGGACTCTGCATTTCGCAGGCGAGTCTTAGAGCGAATCGCCTGCAAAATGCAGAGGTCCACTGGCATCACTAGGACCAGGAGACAAATACTTCGGCGGTGGTCCGACCTCAAGAGGCGTGAGTCTCGATTGCTGCAGATTTTCCGCGCAGGTATGATTATTCCATTTCCATTATTCCATAACTGTACTTTATCTGGTGTTGCTTACAACACAGCTGTACTTAATGTATCTTCCACTCCTAGGTCCGGAACCACCCCGGAGATCATCTACAACATCATCTCCTGGTCCTCAACTGCCCACCCATCATCGTTCCCTGCAGCCTACCAGTAAGTAATTTTTTCTAACATGTATACAATACAGAACAATGTTCAATTATGCTACACAGACTACATACATGCGTATATTTTTTATATATAGGTCGCTCTGCATCCCAAAGGCTCTCTAGGCCAGCTCAACCGCGTCATCCTCCTTGTAAGTACCATTGAAACTCACATTGTAGCTCCAAAACAAAAAAAAAATACGTATTCATAGATGTTTTCTATCTATTTTTTTGTAGCGCACCAAACGCCACACAGGAGGCGCAGACAAGACCCCTCACCCTCTCTTGCTGGTAAGGATCCAACCACTAACACATTTTTAACCCTTTGAATGACAGACAAGTACAGAATGCACTCTGACAGTCAAAGGGTTAACTACTGTCAACAGGCACACAATATACACATACAGCACAAACAATTATAAGTACTATGTATTAGGTAATAATATTTTTGACTATCTTTTTATTTATAGCACGAAGAAGCCACGGAAGGCCCACTGTAGCCGAGTCGCCCTCACCACCTGGTCAGTAACCAATGAACATTATGGGTACTACTATACACTGTAACATATTTACGTCATTGTTTTCCACATACACACAATATACGCATACAGCTCAAAAAAATACACAACTACTAGGTAGTAGTAGGTATGCACAGATTATTTTTTAAATGAAACACATTTTGAAATGTTTTCTAAATGTACATTTACCAAATCTACCCTCAACACCTTCACACCTTTCCACTTAATATGTATGACTTCAAATGACTTCAGATGTGCGTATTAGTGCTAATTATTACAACAAATTGTGTACCTATTACTTAATACCTATTACTTAGCACAATGTATTACACATTTCTTCCACTTATCTTAAGTATCCTTTTAATGTATTTGTTGCATACATACTCAGACAACATTTGAACAGGCTCCCCACTGTGACAATGTGTATTTTGGTGACTGTAAAGGTGTGACCACTAAACAAAATGTGCATGCTAATCAAAGGCTGGGTGTGTTCCCTGCTTGCATTTTGTACATGTGTTAAAACTTGCATAATCTTAAGTAACCTTTTGGAAGAAGAAGGTGTCAGTTGTACACAAACTACATGTAATACACCTTAACACCTTCACACCTTTCGACTTCAAATGCCTTCAGATGTGCGTAATAGTGCTCATTATTACAACAAAATGTGTACCTATTACTTAATACCTATTACTTAGCACAAGTACACATTTTGTTCAACATAAATGTGAAATGTTAGACATTGTAATAACAAAATTAATACCTAATACTTAGCACAAGTACACATTTTGTTCAACATAAATGTCTAATGTTGGACATTGTAATAGCAAAAGTAATACCTAATACTTACACATTTTGTTGAACATATCCTACACTAATATTCTGATATTTCCATTTTTGCTTTTCAGATTTCTCCACTGAACCCTCCACCTCTGAAGTGCACCCCTCCACTTACCAATCCCAACCCTCCACCTCTTTAGCGCACCCCTCCACTTCCCAATCCCAACCCTCCACCTCTGAAGCCCACCCCTCCACTTCCCAATCACAACCCTCCACCTCCCAGCCTCAAACGCACCACCGTCCCTCCCTGAGGGAATTACAGCGGGCCTTCCTTGTACTGGAGAGGAAGATGGACACCCTTAACAGGGAAATGCAGCGATTCAAAACAAAATTGTTTTATCAATAAAAATTTTTGATTACCTTATAAGTTTAACTCATTATTTAAAACAGTCAACTAAGTATATATATATATATATATATACACATGCATAGATCGATACATATGTATAAATATATATATATATATATAAACATAAATATGTGTGTTTATAACTATATGTATATATATATATATATATATATATATATAAATATATATATATACACATATACATATATAGAGGGATATATATATATATATATATATATATATAGAGAGAGAGAGAGAGAGAGTTAGATAAGTATCTGTGTGTTTATATGTATATATATAGATATATATCTATCTATCTATCTATCTATATATATATATATATATATATATATTTATAGAGAGAGAGAGAGAGTTAGATAAGTATCTGTGTGTTTATAACTCTATGTGTATATATATATATAGATATATATATATATATATATATAGAGAGAGAGAGAGTTAGATAAGTATCTGTGTGTTTATAACTATATGTATATATATATATATATATATATATATATATATATATATATATATAGAGAGAGAGAGAGAGAGAGAGAGAGAGAGTTAGATAAGTATCTGTGTGTTTATAACTATATGTATATATATATATATATATATATATATATATATATAGAGAGAGAGAGAGAGAGAGAGAGAGAGAGAGTTAGATAAGTATCTGTGTGTTTATAACTATATGTATATATATATATATATATATATATATATAGAGAGAGAGAGAGAGAGTTAGATAAGTATCTGTGTGTTTATAACTCTATGTATATATATAGATAGATAGATAGATAGAGAGAGAGAGAGTTAGATAAATATCTGTGTGTTTATAACTATATGTATATATATATATATATATATGTATACCTTAATATATATAGACAGATAGGTAATATGTATATATATATATATATATATATATATAGCTACATACAGACATACATATGTATAAGTTTATATATATATATATATATATATATATATATAGACATATAGATATATAGATAGATATAGTTATAACTTTTAATCAGTAATACACTTGAACTTCAAAGTAGGCAATACATTAGCATGTCATGAATATAGGATTAAAATAACAAAGTGTCGCCTCCGCGTCAATATTTGCATATCAATGTCGGCAGGCGTCAGGTGTGCGTCAAAATAGGCGTCAAAGGGGCGGCTGTGTATATATACTCCTGCCTACTAAGTGGAAGCTGTATTAGCTCTTTGGAACTTCCAAGGATACTTGGCTGTACTTCAGGCGGCAATACTGCGAAATAACCATGCCTTTGGAATTTATCAGAAGCAAGAAGGGAGCTGAACTGCTGCTGGTGGAAGGATGCACCTTCCGTCAAGAAAAAGTCATCAACGGAAAAAGGATCTGGAAATGCACAGAATACAGCAGTGGACATTGCAGTTCCAGATGCCATACTAAGGATGATATGATTTGCAAAGGACCTGGCGACCACAACCATGTCCCTGACATTGCTAAAGTTCACGCAAAAAGGTTGGTTGGCGAAATGAAACAAATGGCAGCTACTACACAGTATAGCACACATCAACTGGTGGCTGTCACGTCTCAATCAGCCACACCTGCTGTTGCTGCGCAGTTACCCGCAGTAAATAATTTAAAGCAGGTGATCAGAAGAGTGAGGAGAGGTGTCACGGCTAACCCAACGAGTTTGCACGACCTGGCGATTGGCGGAGAATTTGTGAACACTTACAAGGGTGACAAATTTATTCTTCATGATAGTGGACCCGGATTAGTACGCTTTATTATTTTTTCTACCCTTGCCAACTTAAGTGTATTGGCAAACAGCCACAACTGGTTTGCGGACGGAACCTTCAAAAGCAGTCCCATGTTATTTCAACAAATGTACACTATACATGCAATGCGGTTTGGCACTGTTATCCCACTTGTGTTTGTACTCATGAGCGAGAAGACCACAAACATGTACACAAGTGTTCTAGCAGAGTTGAAGAAGCTTTGCCCTTCATTGAACCCTCGCACCATCATGACTGACTTTGAAGCATCGAGCATAGCGGCATTTAAAAAGGTTTTCCCAGACTGCACACAGCAAGGATGCCTTTTCCACTTCAGCCAGTGTATTTGGCGTAAAATACAACAAATACCAGAGGTTGCCAAAAAATACTGTGACAACGCGGAGTATGCACTCGAAGTAAGGAAGCTACTGGGACTTGCTTTTGTACCACCACAGGATGTGGTAGAGTCTTTTGAAAAACTAATGGACTGCACTTTTTTTGGCGAGAATTTTGACGAACTACAACTGCTCCTCAACTATTTTGAGGACACCTGGATCGGTAGACCCGCAAGAAGAAATACTAGAACCAAACCTCTTTTTGACATTGAACTTTGGAACTGTTATCATTCTGTCCGGCTAGACCTGCCCAAAACTAATAACTCTGTAGAAGGCTGGCATAGAGGCTTCAGCTTTCTTCTGGGGGCATGCCACCCAACCATCTGGAACTTTATTAATGGACTAAAAAAAGAACAGAGTTTGACTGAATTAAAATTGGAGCAGTATGCTGCAGGAAATGAGCCGCCACAATCCAAAAAGGTGTACAGGGACACTGCAAAAAGACTGAAATCACTTGTTATGAACTATACAACAACCGAACTGTCACAGTACCTGAAAGGTGTGGCCAACAATGTACAATTTAATATATAGACAATCTACCTGGACTGTGTTTGGTAAGTTTTTCTTTATAAGATTTACATGTTTTGTTTTATTGGTTGTTTTCTGTTATCCAGCTTTATAACATATTGTTTGTTTTGTATCCCTACATTGTACTGTTAGGCTTCATCCTTTGAGTGCCAGAGGGGTGCACTACGTATTGCAGTGCATTGTGTTGTGCACCCCTCTGGCACTCAGCAGGGTCCAAGCATTACCATTGCACCCCTTTGTCAAATATTGTTTGCTTTCAAATAAAGGCTTCTAAAAAACATGTGTGGTTATTTCTAGATTGTACTGTTAGGCTTCATCCTTTGAGTGGCAGAGGGGTGCACTACGTATTGCAGTGCATTGCGTTGTGCACCCCTCTGCCACTCATCAGGGTCCAAGCATTACCATTGCACCCCTTTGTCAAATATTGTTTGCTTTCAAATAAAGGCTTCTAAAAAACATGTGTGGTTATTTCTAGATTGTACTGTTTAGCTTCATCCTTTGAGTGCTAGAGGGGTGCACTACGTATTGCAGTGCATTGCGTTGTGCACCCCTCTGCCACTCAAAAGGGTTTCATTTCATGTATATTTTGTACAACAGTTTTTGCTTTCAAATAAAAATTTACAAATTCACTAACGTTTCATGACTTGTATTTAGTCAGACTCACTACCTCTTTACGTTACATTGCACTGTTACGTTTAATCCTTTATGTGCCACAGGGGTACACTACGCCGTGCATTGCGTTGTGCACCCCTTTTGCACTCAAAAAGGTTACATTTCATGTATATTTTGTGAAACAGTTTTTGCTTTTCAATAAAAATTTAAAATTCACTAACTTTGTAACTTGTACTTTTTTCCCTTCCCTACCCCTTTAAATGCGCGTTTTACTATGTGCGTCAATCCAAACGACGCGACGTAAACATTTTGCGACTCCCTTACGAGCACCATATGAAACTCGCCATCAGGAGTGACGCGCCTTTACAGATGCGCCATTCCAAGTGACGCGTCTAAAGAGATGCGTCATTTCGTGACGCGCTATTCAGCAGGCGACATATCGATAGTAAACCGGGAAGAGCCAGGGCAGCACTCAGCGCTCATTGATGTACGCGACCATTAAGTAGGCGACATGAAAATCTCACGCTATCATGCAGTGAGAGATTGTCATGTCACCATTTTGATCATGGCGACGTGGTGAATTACTTAAAAGGCGTTCAACATTTCAAAAGTGAACCACCTGCATTCATGAATATACATTGGTACGAACATTTGTATTGTGTGATTCATTGGTGTTCAGCAAGGCCAGATTTCCCAGTAGTCTAAGTAAGAAACTGCCTAGAGCTCCATATTTTGAGGAGTGCCTAAGCTGTGCTGGCCACAACCACATTCTGAATTATGGGTGTGGACAGACAAACCCTAATGTCCCTGCACTAGTTTTAACCTCTTTACAGACTATCACTGTGGAACAATGCGTTGGAAAATTTTCTGGCAACCAAAGAGTTGTTTTTGCTTGTTATAGGCCAGGATCTGTGAGGAGAGGAGGTGTGGCCATGGGTGGACCTAGGGATGCCTAGATTGCCTTGCCCAGGGGCACCTAGGATATAAATCCAGCCTGGAATTCAGTATGCACTGTGCTCAATTTTGGTCCATCCACCCTCTTTGTCTTACTGCTACTTCTTTGCACTGTTAGTGTCTGTAGATGGTTACTGCTATTGCCTATGCTGCAATATTGCTGTGCTATCGAATAGCCCTTCTATGTTATTTGCAGATTATCAAAAGCAACATATGAACCATTTGACAGATAAGGCTGAAACCTGAAGCTAATGAGTAGGTCTAAATCAATTCTACAAAGAAAAAAGGTTGATTGTGCTTACAAATCTCTCTCGATAGAACAAAAATTTAAAATAAGTTCAAAAGAGCAGGCAAAGTGCACTCAATAGAACAAAAGATTATGCTACAAAATGTCAATTATAGTTTAGTCAGGAGAGCTTTGACTCAACAACTTTGTGTGATTTGCCCTCATTGATTATGTAATACATAGTCAAAGCACTAAAGGTTTACTGAATTAAAGCTGACTGAACAATAACTGACTTTCCATACTTCTGATTGTGTGAGTGCAAATTATAACACAAGCTTTAACATAGGGTTTTACGCCTTTGAATTGTAGCATTGTGCTGTTATCAAATATGTGTTTTTTGACATCTGTACTTGTCCAGGGTCAGACTTTCCAATGGCTTTCTCAAACAGTTTATAGACAGGCACAGTGCTCCTTAAAAGTGGTGGAAGATATAACCTTTGACTTTCTGCTAACATTATAGCCCTGTCATCATCCTCACTCTGAACTTCATCTGTATCTGAACAAGAGAAGGATGCTTGAGGGATATATTCTAGATCTGCATCATCATCAGTCATCATTAGGTCATCCTCAGCAGCATCAGCTTCACCTGACAGTTCTTGCCCACTACTACCCTTATATTCCTCTAAGCTTTTAGAGGTCTCAAACAATTTCTTTTTACTTTTACTGTAACAAAATTCGCTACTACTTTGAGGATGGGTGTTTTGGTGGCGGTTCAGCTGCTACACCTTCCTCTATTATGCTATTGCCAGTATCTATATTTCTACCGGCACTGGTGGTGCTGGAACTAGTTTTGCTGGGACCTTGACAAACTGCATCCTCCCTTGGAGTAGAGGGATCATCACCATTGATTGCACACACTGCAGCAGTCAGTTTTTGAACTACTACTTTACTCTCATGTCCCTACACTGCTCCACTCCTCCCCCTTGTGCGTTTGCTGGACATATTGCAACTGCACTGTGTTTTTTTACTGTACAGTGCACAACACAACCGATGGAGCTGTATGATGCCTTGCCTAAGCCCAGTCAGCTGTCTGTCACTGTCGCCTAAGATATTTCGTTTTTTATTCTTTTTATTTTTTTATTTTTATTTTTTATTTTATTTATTTTGTTTTAAGTTGTCCACCCTGTTGTCTTATCACAGTCTGTCCAAAAAAATTATAACTGAAAAAGAAAATCAACAATGTCTTTCCCCAGACTTCCCCACTCAGTACAGGGACAATAACAGCAAGATCAGCAAGCAAATAGGTTGCCTGTGTCTTGCCTGTCAGTCACATGGAATTTTGGAGTACTTGGGGGACAACCTCCTTCCTCCCTTCTTATCCCCTAGAGTGCCCCCAGACTCCCCTAATACAGAGAACAAATGTCCAACCTAAATGACTTCCTAAACTAAGCTTCAATTCCTCTTTATTTGCCCATCTTCTCTAGCTCAAAAACATACTGCCCTCTCCTCTCACAAACACAGAATGGCTGCTGTGAGAGACTGACAGCCTTTTATATGGCTGTAGAAAACTTTTGTGTGGTGTAGAAATATTTTTCTTCCCATTGATTTACACTATATATATACACTATACACAATATGCAAAACATACTCAAAATGCTATATTCAATACATTATATGCTCTAGACTATACACAATATACAATAAGCAAAACATACGCAAACTGCTATACGCAATATGCAAAACTCTATATACAAAACACTACATGCTCTTAAACACACACAGACACACACTCACACCTACACATTCATGGTCACTGATGGAGAGTTGTGTAACACAGTGCTTTGCACACCTTTTTGGAGGTGAAAGTGCTAAGCACTGAAAATTCAGTAAGCCAGTCATTAAAAACATTGCCTCCCTTCTGGATTCACCTGGATGTCAGCGGAAAATATTTTCTATATGTAAATCCACTTTTAATGTTTTAACCCTATTATTACCAGACACGTATCCAATTCACTGGTTTTCAATGCTGTGGATAACACACATAAAGGCTACTCCTGTTTAGGATGTCTTCTGTAGTGTCTGTATAACACACTTCCTTTATACAACCTTCTATGTTTATTTAGTCATAAATACAACTGCATGGGACTATTTATTTGTTTTATTAACTACATGGGCAAAGCCGTGCCAATATTACTAGTATAATATAATACTCTAATACCTAGAGACAGGGAAGAAATACACATTCCACATGTTTCCATTGATTTAAATTGGGAGTTTAACTCCTTGAATGTAAAAAAGCCCCATTCAAATTAATGGGCATTTTTATGTATTCCCTACAGTGCTGTTAGCTTTCCCTCGAATTGCTCCATTTTGCATTAATCTGAGAGTTATGGGCTTCTGTATAGCAGACTGGTAGCCTGTTGTACAATCACATCTGCTACTTACATCAAATGAAAATAACAAGCCTACTTCTTTGTCTCAAAAAGTCAAAACCTAGCATGTAAAACTCCATAGTCCATTTAATATCTGGAAATAAACATACCTAAATATATTTTAAATACCTTTTAAATCTTTTATATTAAGCCCCTGTTGATTCTGCGGAAGCAGAAAATATACCAGACTTGATTGTGCTCAGCCATTTTTTTCTGAAACATATTGGTTGTTTTTTTATATTTTTATATTTTTTATATGGTGGTCGGAAGGTGGTAAATGAGAAATGGAAAAGTCTATTAATGAGCAGTTCTTCTGGGTACATAAGCTGATCTTCCTGAAATTCCTAATAGGATTGCCTGGCACTGTTTGTTAACCAGTATTGGAAATTTAACTGAAAAACCATTCAACAAAAACTGAGCTGTAATCTTGTCTGGGTATTTCTCTAGCTAATCACTAAGGCTACTGAGGTTAATAGGGAAATGGGTCTTTTGCATGTCCACCACGAAAGGACACACCCTTGGGTGCCATACCTTTTTGCTTGCTATGGCCTGCGGCAGGGTCTCCCCTTCCACAAAGCTAGCAGTGTGCATTCAAAACTGTGCATCTTGCTCCAACGATCTGGAAAACAAAAAGTTTAATATAATAGCTTCTATCTTGGTACAATTTATATCTGTATAACTCCTCCCCTTAATTCACCTTTTCCTGGGGAGGTGAGAGGGACCACCCCTCACCTTCCCCAGGTTTTCCCACCAAACTGCAATGGCCAGACCCCATCCTTTGTCTAGGGACTGACCACTGCAATGCAGGGTGGCTACCCAGGAGGTGGGGCAGCGCACCTGATGTGGCTTTAGATAGACAAGCCGCCCGCCCCCATTATATAGGAAGAAAGGGGAAATCCAAAGAAGAAAAAAAGAGGAGAGGTATGACACACACCCTAGGCTGCATATATTTGTAGAATGCACACTCAATACATATTAAGTTCAATAAAAGGGCAGTGCCTGAAAGTGACGTAGTTCTTAACTCTGCTTTCTTCTCTGCTGTGTCCATCTGCTCCCTTCTGTAAAAGAAACCATTGCCTTTTCCTTTCCCTATAGAATCAACATAGTCTGTCTGCTGAAAAAACTGTCAATTTGGATTCCTTCTGTAGAAAGGACCACTCCCTATACCTTTCTCTACGTAGTGGATTAGCATGGTCCATCAGTGGAAAGAATAATTTTTTATCTAATTTCCTTCTGTTGAAGGAGCCATTTCCTAGTTCTTCCCCTTCTTTGGAAATTAACATGGTCTGTTATCAGAAACAGAAATTCTCCATCTAGATTCCTTCTGTAGAAGTAGCTTTTCCCTATTCTCTCCCCTGCTTTGATGATAAACATAGTTTGTCACCTGAAATTGCAATTGCTTAGCTGTTTTCCCAGCTCTATTAAAGTGCCTTGTTATTGTGCTGCCAGTTTTAGCCCTAGTATCTCCTTTATGTTACGCAATTATTTCCTTAGCAGTTCTTATTGTTTTCCCGGCATAAACATATCCATACTGTCATTAAACCATATTATGAAAGTACCAAGATATATATGTAGAAATCACTAATGTTTAACTTTCCACAGTATGTTTATTCACTATTATATCCCCGTTGATGACACTATAACACTAGAAACAATTTAGACTCAAAATGTGCCTTTCTTAGAGGTTGACAAGAATATCTGAGAATTTACTTTTTGCTCTTACTAGCTTATTTTTAAACATTATATGAAGAAAGGGGAATCATACTACAAAGATGACTTATGTGGGACCAGTTTTGAGAATGCTTCAATGTCTGTTATTCATCTGTCTAATTTTTCCTGAAAACACGTTGTATATCTAAACAATGTTCTTTCACTTGGTATATTTTCAATTGTTTTATAACTCATATGTTTGAATTATTCTCACTTGTCATCCAAACTAGTTTCCAGCTTCCACACTAACTATTAGTTCTGACCATCTGGCTATAAGGTAACCCAGACCTTAGTGTATGAGGAGAAAATCTGTCAAAAATTGGAATAACAAAAAACTGGTTTCTAAACCACTTTCAGTTTCAGTTACCTTGATATCCACAAATTAAATTAAGGTATGTTAGCTGGAGACCTGAGAGTACAGTGGCAATCACTAATGAATTCAACAAAATCAGCTCATTTTTGTTCCGTACCCGACCAAAGTAACCTACTCATCCCCCCTTTAATACCGGACTGCATTGATTTCCATGTAGCATTGCAACACACAGTTTTGCTTGTGTTTGGTTTTAATCACTGCAGCCCTGTGGCATGCATTTTTCATGTGTTCATCTCTAAAGGCAAAAGCTAGGAAGCCTAGTCCAAAGACAAAAACGATTGCCCATGTAACAAACCCATATGATTATATACCTGGATAAGTGATTGTTCTTGCACACATAATGATCCTAAGAAGTAAACCTAGTGCAAACCAGCATTGCAGTAAGCAGCCTTAGCACATGTTCCCCTCAGAGCTGAAAGCACTTGGGCCAAGATACACTAAAGTTCAACAAGGGTTCAGGATGGCGATGTTGTGTTGTGTGGAAGGCACATCGCCAGTATGCACTAACATGTCTTCGCCATCATAGCCCCTTCAATCCGCCACCAATCCACTGTCATTGCCATCAATCTGCCATCAATTTTGCATGGACACATTGACTATAGCTAATTTTCGTATGAAAATGCAGGTTAGTGAGCCATCGTCATATTCATATGGTTGTGTTTTTATGCCAATGTGGCTGTTTGCCACAAGCACTAAATCCGATAGCTACCTCTGCTGTTGGAGTTCACAGTCTCAAAATCTATAACCTCAGGTTGTGCAGCAACTGCCCTCAATGAATCATAAGTACGTAGTGTTGTCATACTGCTAGGGATGTGTAAGGGATGCCCTCCCTTACACATCGCTAGATGACAACCCTGAAGTCTGAGAGCATCTGCTTGCCCACTTGCTGATTGGTGGAGCAGAGAGTAGCTGCTCAAAGTTCAGCCCCAAAAAGAGCATCACTCTCTTAACCCTTTGAGTGCCATAGAGATGTGCATTGGATTAAAAAAGTATAGCACACTTTGTAGACTGTTACAGTTTAGGATTTCTATTTCAGTAACGTGATTGCTGCTCTGCTGAAGAGCCTCAGATGGTCCTGGGACCAGATTCCCTTGCAGTCAGCTTGAGCGCTGACATCAGGGGAAAGGGAGGGAGGAACTTTGGTCCAGAATATCTCTCAAACCATAAAGGTTTGAGAGATGGGACTTGGGGTATTTAGTTTAACCTTTTACCACCTGCAAAATTAGCTTTAGTTATTTTATGGCAATACTATCTGTTTAAAGTACTGTTAGCAGGAATGAGAAGCAATTTGTCGTTTTAAAGTCAAAAAATGTCTTTCCTTTGAAAATTTTCCTTTGAAAAACAAAATCAAAGACATTTTCAACATCAGAATTTTTTAAAGGCAATGTTCATCAAGATTTTCTTACCATCATTTTTAATTCTTTAGACCCATGTTCAAACGTGACGGATTTACTTCTGAAAATATTGTCCTTCTTTTACCACCAACTAATGATCCAACAATTTTTTCATTATGATGACTTTTTGAACATCTCGCCAAAGGGTTAAATGAAATGGTGAGTTTTACATATAAATGTGGTATCAAAATAAAGACCTACCTATGTTTATAAAAAGGTATATATTTTCTGTGGGTGATTAAATGAATTAAAGGAAAAATACAGTTGCAAAAAAGCATACTAAAAATGCCAAAATTGCTCTTATCCTCTAGTGACAAAAAGCCCTTGTCACTAAGTGGTTAATTGAAATTGGCATTTTTAACTCCTTAAAGGGAGAGTAACACTTGATAGGTAAAAAATATAATGTAAGGTTTATCTTCCTGAGTAAAACCAGGGTACTCCCACTGCTGAGAGGTGTTTAATCCAAACGTTATAGCAGCTAAAACTAGATTATTTTTTAGGTGCAGTATCTCAGTGGTGGTAGTGTTGCTACACCATCCTATGGACAGTTCTGGTCAGCTGAGCATAAACCTCCATAGGATGAATAGGATATTGTAGCAACAGCGCCACTGTAAAAGTAATACAAATATCCACACAGTCCCATTCAATGTTTCCTGGCCTATAACAAGCAAAAACATGGAGCTTTTTTTTTTCTTATCCGTTGCAGAGCTCCCCGAATGGCGTGCAGCCACGTGAGGAGCCCTGAAATCCATAACGGTCCTTGCACATCATGGTTCCTTATCGAATGTTGGACCCATGATGTGCCAGGACCATCATGGGTCCTTAAGGGGTTAAATAATAATCCGTAAAGGAGTAAAAACTGGTTCCGTGGCACTGAGATTGCACTGTCTACACCCACAATTCAAAGAGTGTGTATGTGTGTGTGGCCAGCACAGATGAGGCATCCCTCATAATTTGGCAATCTAGACAGTTACTTGTTCTGCCTAATAGGAAATCTGGCCTTGCTTCTCCTGTCAGCGTACTTTTGGTAATATCAATCCCTCTCATGCATCCAGTGAGAACTGCCCTCCAGTGAGTAATAATATAGATGCGGGAGCGGCGGTTGATGTGATCTATTTAGACTTTGCCAAGGCATTTGATACAGTTCCACACAAGAGGTTACTGTACAAACTGAATGTAATAGGCCTAGGGGAAAATGTTTGTGTGTGGATTAGAAATTGGCTGAAAGATAGAATGCAAAGAGTGGTAGTAAATGGCAAGTTCTCCAGTTGGATAAACGTGATAAGTGGAGTACCTCAGGGACCTTTTCTTTTTAATTTGTTTATTAATGACCTCCCAGAGGGCATAGGGAGCCATGTACCAGTGTTTCCCGATGACACAAAATTAAGTAGGGTAATAAAGTCTGAACTGGATGTGTCTTCATTACAAGAGGATTTGGAAAAATTGAGTAACTGGGCAGGCAAATGGCAAATGAGATTCAATATAGACGTGTAAAGTTATGCATTTTGGGTATAATAATAAAAATGCAACATATAGTTTAAATGGTGTTTCTCTGGGGAAATCTACAAATGAAAAGGATTTGGGAGTAATGGTAGACAATAGACTTAGCAGTAGCATGCAGTGCCAGCTGGCAGCTGCAAAGGCCAATAAGATATTGGCATGTATTAAAAGGGGTATTGACTCAAGGGAGGAAGATATTATTATGCCTCTTTACAGGTCCATGGTAAGACCCCACCTAGAATATGCTGTTCAATTCTGGGCGCCCTTTCTGAAAAAGGACATTATGGAACTAGAGAGAGTGCAGAGGAGGGCTACAAAACTAGTAAGGGGAATGGAAAGTTTTAGTTATGAGGAAAGGCTAGAAAAGTTAAACTTGTATACACTAGAGAAACGGCGTCTTAGAGGGGATATGATAACACTATATAAATATGTTCAGGGCCCATACAAAGGGCTCTCCATAGACCTGTTCATTAACAGAACAATACATAGGACAAGGGGCCACCCGCTTAGACTTGAGGAAAGGAGATTTAATTTACAACAGCGGAAGGGTTTCTTTACTGTAAGGACAATAAAGGTATGGAATTCACTGCCTGAGGAGGTGGTGCTAGCAAATACATTAGACGCCTTTAAAAAGGGCCTGGATACTTATTTAAAAAAGCATAACATAGAGGGCTATATACGTTAGTAGTAGGATTAATATTTTACTTAGGGCTTGTTGATCCAGGGAGAAATCTGATTGCCATTTGGAATCAGGAAGGAATTTCCACCCCCCATTCGGGGCAGAATTTGAAATTGCTGCATTGAGGGTGTTTTTTTGCCTTCTTTTGGATCAACGATGGTGAACAGGAATAGGAAAAGGGTTGAACTAGATGGACGCAAGTCTTTTTTCAACCTAAATTACTATGTTACTATGTAGATGACTTCCATATGACGCTGATGCTGTCTGAGTTTGGACTGTATTTTGTTAGATATGTCTGAGCAGCAAAAAACATCTCTCGGCTGTGGGAGTGCCCTTGTTTTACTCAGGAGAATAAACCCTACAATAAATAGTATTACATGTTAACCCACTGAGTGCCAGAGGGGTGCCCAACACATTGCAAAGCAATGTATTGTATATCCCCTCTGGTCCTCAAGGAGTTAAGTGTTACTATCCCTTTACAGCAATGAGTTGTGTACCCCTCTTGCACTCAGAGGGTTAAATGCTAGGAAGCTAGAGGCTTCTCAAGCATCCAAGTGCTTAAAATCCCTGTTTAAGTCAAAGTAAATGTTTATTGTTCCCTATTGCAGTTGGGTTGTCCACAGTATTCATCCACTTTTGTTTTTATATAGTTCCATAGTAGTTTAGGTTGAAAAAAGACTTGCGTCCATCAAGTTCAACCCTTTTCCTATTATACATATGGCCTAAAGTACTGAATACTTCTTTAGTATGTGAGAGGTAAGACAATAATATTTCCTAAATGTTCTCCAGTATAAGGTGTAAATGGACAACAGGGAAATTGCAGAGCAAGACACTTTGCTATAAAGAACAAATCGATTGAGCTATTAAATGAAATATGCATGGATGTGAAGCTGAGAGAAAGTACCTTTAAAAATCTTCAAATTGAAGTAAATTATATTAAAGACAGATTTGTGAGGGAAACAGTGGCGTGGAACTGCCCTAGGTCAATATATGTAACAGAAAGAATTAACCCTTTGCGGGCATACCCCCTCTGGCACTCAAAGGGTTAAAGGCCAGATCCTATGTAGCCATCCCATGCGTTCATTTCAGTATTTATCCTGTGATATATACTGCACAGAAAATCACATATAGAAACCAGCGCTGCATCCTACACATCAGTCTTCGATGGTTGGTGCAGGGGCTGCAACCTGGTAGTGTATGGCCTGCAAACCTGTCATGTCATCTATTCCTCTTTAGCTCCAAGGGGTAAAATTGAACCCAAGGGATTTCTTATTTGTTACGAAATGGGCAGTTGCTTTTGCCCTGAAATTGTTTATGTGTTACATAAACCCCTGAAAAGGGAGTTATAGTCAGGTGGGATGTAAGCTATGTATTGCAAGCCATGTTATCAAGTAACATATTTGAGATAAAATATGAAATATAGGACTCTAGCAACAAGTGTTTAGTAAACTCAACACTAGATCTATGCATCACATCACATCACATGTGATTACATGTGTATAGGAATGAGTAGACTGCAATTTGTTTAAAAGAAAAACATAACTAGGTAGGTGTCCTTCATACAGTCAACAAAGTGATAGTCATAGATACTTACCTGAGCATTAGCACACCAAATACTGTAGGATATTGTATAGGACCTTATCCTACTAAGTGTGCAATCTCTTTTAGGGCATAGGATCCATATAGAAAGGTATATCATAAGAATTGCTCTCTACTTTGTGGCTGGACTGTCATTTATGGCAAGGATCAATATAATATGCCTCAAGATATTTCTTCCCTGTATTTGGCACACAAACACACACACACTTCACTACTATACGAAAGACAAAGCAGAGAAATACACAAGGTGATCTATTGGAAAGTTCCCTACCCGGGCTGAAATCTCTTTTACAAATAGGAATTTACACCACGTCATAATGAACCTTGTCGAAACTGACAGACTAGCTATAAAATGCCAGATAATGCACCTCTGAATGAAGCAATCAGCTAACCCTGCACTTATATTTTGGTGTTCTTAAGCCACTTTAGTGAGTGGCAGCTTTTCTCTCTTGGTAACAGAAAGCATTGGATCCACATCTGGATTCCCCTATAACCCCTTGGGATTCCAAGCCTAAGCCCAAGGGTTATTTACATACACAAAGTGAAACTCAGAGATGCTCAGTGAAGGACATGCATACCAAATAATGTACAAGCTCTAGGGTTCATCTACTTTATCAGGGTAGGATGTATACATGTATTTACCATATATAAATAAGGAATAACCTGGGGTTCTGTGTCTCTTGTTCAGGGGAAAATTGTCTGGCACTGTATGGTCGTACTGTCATTTCTGGGAAGTAATGCACTGAGGGCTATTTTTTCTGTAGGAAAATGGCCTACAGACAGACATTGTTTGAATGCCATCAGCAATTGAATGTGCGTATAGATTTCCATTTCAAATCATTTCTTATTTCACACATTGTCTCTAGACATAAAAATATCAATTTTCTAAATGAGATATGCATGGAAAAAACACCCAACAGCAACACAATGTAAGCATTTTAACCTTTTGGGTGCCAGATGGGTAAACAACACATTTCTTGGCAATGCGTTGCATATCTGGCACACAAAGGGTTAACCTTTTGAGTGCTTTGCAATGCGTTAGATACCTATCTGGCACTGAATGAAAAAGATCACTGTCCAAAGTTTCAGTTCATAAAAAGAAAACATATAAAGTTATATCTGCCTGCTATAAGAAGGACCCTTCCTAAAGTGATTACTTCCAATAAACAAATTAATCACCACTTATTCCAGATGATATAAGGCTTTCACTCTAAACTAGGTGCTTCAACATATATGTTAAGTGCTGCTCCTGCCTAATACCTATTAACTAAGCTACTTACACAAAAACATCTTCTCTTTATACCCGGGGATCCTTTCCATCAGTAAATTTACTTACATTCCATGAAAATTTGGGAGATTTGCATTAAAGTCTTATTGATGGAAGATGTATGCAATTATACATTTGTATATATAAGAACAAGAAATGAGTTGCACCTGTCACTTCGTACATTCCCCCATAGTTTCCTTTAAAATTGCTCCTTTTGGTTTAGACTGGAGAGAATAACTCTTTTAAATGTTAGTCAATACAATGAACAGTAGAGGGCGACATACACATGTAAAAGTGCATGTGGGTTTGAAACTTATCATTGTTATGATCTTTGCTTGGGTATATTATATTTCTCAAGATTAGTTTTGCAAAAATATTGCATTTCATCTGTATTACTAATTTACTGAGCATAAGTAAATTTTCTTACATGTTTATGACAGCATAATACAATTGTGTTTACTGGATATTTACCAAGAATTATAATGTATTTAAAAAGTAAGGATATTTCAAACAAGTTTTTCCTGTATAAATGATTTATCATCTTAAACAGAGTATATTTCTATGAATCATAGATGATGGATGGATGTGGTAAATATTTGGCTTTTTTTACTGTGTATTAAACTCTGGATGAACTCAGTAAATGTTACTTATCCAAATTCATTGGAAGCAGACATTTATTTGTTAGTTTTTTTCTACAAACAGCTTTGGGATGGCTAGTCAGTGTTTTTAGAACCAGCATAGACATAAACAGCAATAAAGTCTTCTTGCTAGGCCTACAACCATATAATTGTACTTCTTCCTGAACTGGGAACTCCCTTTAACAAACAGAACAATCTGTCATGAACTTAAGTAAAAAAAACACAAGAAGGCTCCTCAAGAAAGAATCCAAGACACAACTTTCTCCATGAGCAAAGTACATTCTTGTTAATAATAAGTAATTAAATATTGTACCAAGCTTCTTTCCTCAACCACCTGTTTGAAAAAGAAAAACAAGCGTTCCAAAATAAATTTTAAACAAACCAGTGGTTAGAAACCTTTCAGTTGATTTACCGGTCTGCAAGCAAAATGGATTTCTGTTTTTAGCACATTTAAAGTTTCTTTAACTTTTTAATCAAACATGTTTACAGGCATTCGTATGAATAGATTGCTACATTTCAAGTAAATATTTTTAGGCGTTCTTGCATTCCTGGTAAATATGAGTGCAGAATGCTTTGGGCATCACTTGACTCTAAATACAGGATAACACGCAGAAAATTATGCCAAAAAGTACTTTAATGATGAAATGCCATATTTATTCAATATATCACAACCTCTTGCATTCAACAGATCTAAGAATCTTGAGAAGATATAATTTATTTGAAAGCATTAAGTTATGCAGTTTTTTTAAAGAGAATCTATTTTACAAGGGCCCAGAATCGTCCCTTGCCCAGTTTTGCCTCATCAGATTAAGGAGAGACAAGATTTAGCACCACAATAAGTTGGGTGAATATAAGCAACATATAGCCATTCCACAGCTGTTGTCATACTACAACTCCCATCATCCTCAGACTGGAAAGCACTTAAATATGTATGTATGTATGTATAAAGGTGTTGTTTTTATGCAATCATGTGTGACGCTTATGGATCAATCATGAATTTGCCAAAAATTGGTCACAAAGTACCCTGTGCTTTACAGACATGATGACCCAAAGCACCAGAGAGTTCTGCAATGCAATGATTCACCCTCTGGACCTTAATGGGTTATTAAAATAAGTGTGTTCTCAGATCTGTTTTTGCCTCCTGAGGAAATGGAGGAGCAAAAACCTCAAAACATATTGAGGTGTTATTTTATATTTTATTTTAATGTTGTATTAATAGATATTATTATCATGATAATCATTGCATATCCCAAGGCATAATCACTAATCATGATGGTTTACCCAAGCAGGGATAAGATACAATCTCTCTGGCATGACTAGTCTTGTAAATAACCCTTCCAAATTTGCTGTTATAAGGTGGGTGAAGTATTTATCTACTCTGCACTCCCACTTTGTTTCTATTTTACTTAACTAACAGGTCATGTATTTAGGATTTCGTTGCTTGAAAACAGATAGGGAGAGATTTCCCACTGGGCAGAGTAGGAAACCACCTGCAACAGCACATTTTGAAGGGAGCCTAAGTTGTGCTGGCCACATCCACATTTGGGTGTGGACAATTTGCTCCAGATATCAACTCATGGTTTAAAGTGATAGTAAAGTCTGGTTTTATGTGTTATATTATAGATATTTAAAAAATAAGTTCATTGATGGTAGTCTTGTCTCTCAACAATTAAAAACTGCCCCCTCCCTCCCCTTCCACAGACGTCAGTCTCTAGCTAACATCATGAGATCCTGGTCCTGGGACCGGCCGGCAGCTTTTCAGCAGAGCCAAAATAGCGCTATGTAAAAAGAAATACTTCAATAGAAAGGTCTACAAAGTGTGCTTGCAAACTAGGTACACTTTGTAGACCGTTCCAATGCAGTTTTTCTTTTTACATAGCCCTATTCCGGCTCTACTGAAGAATCGCCTCAAGTCAGACGACTCAAATCTCCTGCTGAGAGCTTGACAGCTGACATCTGCTGATGGGGAAAGAGGGGGAAGTTTATAATCGTATATCTCTCAAACTATAAAAGCTTGAGAGACCAGACTAACATCAATTAACTTATTTAATTAATATCTACAATATAACACTTACATAAAACCAGACATTGCTATAAATGGCCAGAATAATTACCCATTTATTGGAAATTATTTAACTACTTGGGTGTGAGAGTGGTCTACAACAAACTGTTCCTCGATATGTTGAAGAACTCTTAAGTAACCAAGGGCTTAAGAGCCCTTTTGTGTTTCATAGATTGAATGTATTTACTGTGAAAGGGAACGGTGGGTGGGGCTCAAGTTGTAATCAAGCGAGGAGTCGGAAAGTGAGGGTGTCTATAGTTTCTTGACTCGGAACATCTATAATGTAAATCTGGCCCTGATCACAGGTGAGTAAAACACAAGGACAAGTGACATTTCAGGACTGTCACACATTTCTGTCCTTTAAGGACAAGTGACGATCCTGGCATGTCATGGGTAAATTGATTGCAGCGTGCCTCAGGGCACGCTGTGATCATGCCTGGGAGGCTGTAACAGTTTCAGCGTCTCCCCGGTGACTCAGCACATGTGATCACTGCTACAGCCTTCATGTGTGCTGGTGAAGCCACATGATAAAGGCAATATAACTATAAATTGTTATTGTCCAGTTTTCTGTGATTGTGAGCAGAGGACAGAACTCCTAGTGCCTCAAATAGCCAAAAATTAGGCTTAAAAGAAAAAAAGTATGGCGGTTTGACCCTTCTTTGTATTATCAAATAAATAATTTAGAGCTAGCCCAAAGTATTTTATTTTCACAAACTAATTTATAAACACATATTCTGAACGTTAAATATTAACGTGAGTTTTATTGCTGTGAAGCATTGTTATACACTTTTATACACCACATAGTCTGATCACCTAAAAGAGGGACAACTGGGTAGGAAAGAGGGACAGGAATTTTTACCTCAGAGGAACATTAACCTCATAAAAAGTGGCACTTGGGAGATAAGAACAACCTTTCATACCTTTTATCTAGGCCCTGTTAAAAATGTACCAAATGAGCACAAATTATCACAGGAAAACCTATAAAAAGGTTGTGTTTTTTCCAATGTAACCACTTTTTATATTATTAAATGGTTATAATTATACATATAAATGTGGCATAAAAAGAAAGCCTTCCTTATTCTTAAAAACAAATGGAATATATATTTTTGTGGGTGGACTAAAGCAATTAGAGGGAATTAAATAAAGGCATACTAAGAAGGCCAAAATTGCTCTTGTTCTCTAGTGTTGAAAAGCCCTAAAGGGTTAATCTACTTAACTGAGTCTTTGGCAGACTCACTGTGTTCAAGCAAGGGGATCCTAAAGGCATAATGGTTCTGTTAGTGAGGACTGGGTTGAGAACCCCTGAACTAATGCAATCAGCCCCAGAATCCTATTCCTCTTTAAATATAAAGGTATTCATGAAGGAGAAATGTCTGTGTGTGTATCTTTAATAAGTCTTCAGAAAAAAATACTATTATTCATGTGTTTAATTATTTATTAAATGCCAACAGATTCTATGCAGCACTGTACAATAGGGTGATAAGACATAAAAACACTATACAATTGTAGAGCAGTGGCTACAAGGGTGTTTACAATTAGGATTAACCCTTTGAGTGCCAGGTAGTTATCCATTGTATTGGTTTGCAATGTGGTGGATACTAGTGATGAGCGAGCATGCTCGGCCGAAGCTCGGTTCGGCTCGAGCATCGCTCTGCTCGGCACATGGCGGTACTCGTACGAGTACCGCATGTGCTCGCCCGCCATGTTCGGGTCTCCTCCCCACACGTTTCGCGGCTGCTGCGCAGCCAATAAACGTGCGGGGAGGCTCTGACATCAGGGTAATGCCAGCAGCCATGTTGGCTGCTGGCATTACACTGATTGGCTGGCCAGAACCCGTGATCGGGTGCTGTATAGCACCTGACCAGCGAGTTCGGCTCAGTCTTAGCCAGGGAGAGATGAGGATAGGAAGGGAAAGTCAGTGTAGGGAGAAGAAAAGCGAGTTTGAACAAAAAAAAGACCCAAAAGTCCTTTTTAGGACTACTGTGTGTGGGGGCAGCAGATATATTTTGTTTTGGGGGGCAGAGTTTAAAAAAAAAACGTCACATATTCCGTTCACTGTGCCTAGCCGCAGATTAGCAGCACATTCTGTTTAGTGTGCAAAGTTTCAGATTAGCAGCACATTCTGTTTAGTGTGCAAAGTTGGAGATTAGCAGCACATTCTTTTTAGTGTGCAAAGTTGCAGATTAGCAGCACATTCTGTTTAGTGTGCAAAGTTGCAGATTAGCAGCACATTCTGTTCAGTGTGCAAAGTTGCAGATTAGCAGCACATTCTTTTTAGTGTGCAAAGTTGCAGATTAGCAGCACATTCTGTTCAGTGTGCAAAGTTGCAGATTAGCAGCACATTCTTTTTAGTGTGCAAAGTTGCAGATTATCAGCACATTCTGTTTAGTGTGCAAAGTGTAAAAAATAAAAGTCACTTATTCCGTTCACTGATCCTAGCCGCAGATAAGCAGCACATTCTGTTTAGTGTGCAAAGTTGCAGATTAGCAGAACATTCTGTTTAGTGTGCAAAGTGTAAAAACTAAAAGTCACATATTCCATTCACTGTGCCTAGCAGCAGATAAGCAGCATATTCTGTTTAGTGTGCAAAGTTGCAGATTATCAGCACATTCAGTTTAGTGTGCAAAGTGTACAAAATAAAAGTCACTTATTCCGTTCACTGATCCTAGCCGCAGATAAGCAGCACATTCTGTTTAGTGTGCAAAGTTGCAGATTATCAGCACATTCAGTTTAGTGTGTAAAGTGTAAAAATTAAAAGTCACTTATTCCGTTCACTGATCCTAGCCGCAGATAAGCAGCATATTCTGTTTAGTGTGCAAAGTTGCAGATTATCAGCACATTCAGTTTAGTGTGCAAAGTGTAAAAAATAAAAGTCACTTATTCCGTTCACTGATCCTAGCCGCAGATAAGCAGCACATTCTGTTTAGTGTGCAAAGTTGCAGATTAGCAGAACATTCTGTTTAGTGTGCAAAGTGTAAAAACTAAAAGTCACATATTCCATTCACTGTGCCTAGCCGCAGATAAGCAGCATATTCTGTTTAGTGTGCAAAGTTGCAGATTATCAGCACATTCAGTTTAGTGTGCAAAGTGTAAAAAATAAAAGTCACTTATTCCGTTCACTGATCCTAGCCGCAGATAAGCAGCACATTCTGTTTAGTGTGCAAAGTTGCAGATTAGCAGAACATTCTGTTTAGTGTGCAAAGTGTAAAAACTAAAAGTCACATATTCCGTTCACTGTGCCTAGCCGCAGATAAGCAGCATATTCTGTTTAGTGTGCAAAGTTGCAGATTATCAGCACATTCAGTTTAGTGTGCAAAGTGTTAAAAATAAAAGTCACATATTCTGTTCACTGTGCCTAGCCGCAGATAAGCAGCACATTCTGTTTAGTGTGCAAAGTTGCAGATTTGCAGCACATATTCCGTGTAATATGAAGAAGGCGGGTAAAAAGGGACGGGGAAGTGGACGTGATCCTGATAGTTCAGGGCGCGGGTCAGGACGCGTAGAAACTGTGCCTGGTGCCAGAGCACAAGAAAGAAAGACATCCACCATACCTAGCTTCATGTCTCAGTTTACAGGGCGTCGCAGGACATCACTCTCGAGGTCAGACCACTGCGAACAGGTGGTCGGTTGGATTTCAGCTGATACTGCTTCCAGTCGGTTAAGCACCACCCTGTCTTCCACCAAGTCCACTCTCACTAGCCAAGAGTCTGGTCAACATAATCCTCACCCTGATCATCCTTCCTCCCACCATAGAGGGTCTGGTCAAAGAAGTGATCCCACACTGGGATATAGTGAGGAGCTCGTCTCATCACCAATCCTTAATTTGAACCTCTCTCCAAGCACGCTTGCAGAGGAACATGAAATCTTGTGCCCTGATTCACAACCTCTAGAGGGTACCCAATCACAAGAAGATGACAGAGGGGAACGGCATTTAAGGTCAAAGGAAGTGGATGATGATGATGATGAGACACAGTTGCCATCAAATCAACCACTTTTACTGTCTCAAGACCTTGATGAGGAGGATGATATACAGTTGTCAATGACTGAGTATGTGGTGGGATCAAGAAATGAGGAGGATGATCAGAGTGAGGAAGTGGAGGAGGACTTGGTGGACGATGAGGTGACTGACCCCACCTAGGAAGGTGGAGAGCCGAGCGATGACAGCAGTCCTGAGGGTGAGCCATCTGCAGCACCGCAACAGGCTGGAAGAGGCAGTGGTGTGGCTACAAAAAGAAGGCGGACCGCACCAAACCGGCCCGCAAATGTTCCACGGAGCACCCCCTTGCGTAAATCTCCCTTGCCAAGGGGTAGGTGTTCCGCGGTATGGCGTTTTTTTAAGGAAAGTGCGGACGACAAAAGAATTGTAGTTTGCAACCTGTGCCACACCAGAATGAGCCGAGGCATGAACACTAGAAACCTCACCACCACCAGCATGATCCGACACATGGCATCCAAGCACCGTAATAAGTGGGAGGAACGCCCGGATCGCCAATCTGTGTCTGCAGGCCACACCACTGCCTCCTCTTCCCCTGTTTTCGGTGCCGGCCAATCGCCTGTCGAAGGCGCAGGCCCGCATACCTCCCGCCCTGCACCTGTACCATCTGAAGCACCATCAGCGACCACATCCACTTCCCTGTCCCAGCGCAGCGTCCAAATGTCGTTACCCCAGGCATTTGAGCGCAAGCGAAAATACCCAGCCACCCACCCACAGGCCATAGCACTAACCTCACACCTTTCCAAATTACTGGCCATCGAAATGCTGCCATTTAGGCTTGTGGAGACTGAGTCCTTCCGCAGCCTGATGGCAGCAGCTGTCCCTCGGTACGCAGTCCCCAGCCGCCACTACTTTTCCCGGTGTGCCGTCCCCGCCTTACACCACCATGTGTCCCGTAACATCACCCGTGCCCTGACCAACGCAGTTACTGGGAAGGTCCACTTAACGACTGACACATGGACAAGTGCTTGTGGCCAGGGACGCTACATTTCCCTGACGGCACACTGGGTGAATGTCGTGGAGGCTGGGAGCGACTCGGACCCTGGGATGGCACAGGTGCTACCCACGCCGAGGATTGCGGGCCCTACCTCCATCAGGGTTTCCGCCAGCACCTACGTTATTGGCTCCTCCTCCTCCGTTTCCACCTCCGAATTCTCTGCGCGCAGCGCCACTCACCCATCAGCCGGTAGCTGGAAGCAGTGTAGCACTGCAGTGGGGAAGCGTCAACAGGCCGTGCTGAAGCTGATCTGCCTTGGGGACAAACAGCACACAGCCTCAGAGCTGTTGCAGGGGATTAGTCACCAGACCGAGCAATGGCTCTCGCCACTCAACCTGCAACCAGGCATGGTTGTGTGTGATAATGGGCGTAACTTGGTGGCGGCTTTGGAGCTCGGCAAGCTCACACACGTACCATGCCTAGCGCATGTATTTAATTTAGTGGTTCAGCGATTTCTAAAAACCTACCCCAATGTGCATGATCTCTTGACCAAGGTGCGCCGCGTGTGTGCACATTTCCGTAAGTCATCAACAGCTTCAGCCGGCCTGTTGAAGCTGCAGCAGCGCTTACAATTGCCAGCTCACCGGCTGCTGTGTGACGTGAGCACGCGCTGGAACTCCACCTTCCACATGTTGGCCCGGCTTTGTGAGCAGCAGAGGGCAGTAGTGGAGTACCAGCTGTTACACGGTCGTCGCCTCTCCGTTCAACTTCCTGTAATCAGAAGTGAGGAGTGGGAATGGATGTCAGACCTCTGTGAGGTTTTACGCAATTTTGAGGAATCGACACAGATGGTGAGCGGCGATAACGCTATTATCAGTGTAACCATCCCACTTCTGTGTCTACTGAAACGCTCGCTGCTCACAATTAAAACCGACGCTTTGCATGTGGAAGAGGTGGAAATGCGGGAGGAAGAGCTTACACAAGGTGATAGCCAGAGCACCCTCACTTCGTCTTCTCAGCGACAATTGGAGGAGGCGGAGGAGGAGGAGGAGGAGGAGGAGGAGGAAGACACGGTTGCCTCCGCTACAGAGGGTAGCCATGGAACTTTACTTCCATCTCTTCAGCGTGGGTGGGCAGAAGAGGAGGAAGAGGATGAGGAGATTGAGAGTCATCCTCCTGGTGAGGACAGCGAAATCTTGCCTGTTGGTACTCTGGCACACATGGCTGACTTTATGTTAGGCTGCCTTTCCCGTGACCCACGCGTTATACGCATTTTAGACAACACGGATTACTGGGTGTTCACCCTTCTGGACCCCCGCTACAAAGAGAATTTCTCATCTCTCATTCCTCCGGTGGAGAGGACAAGCAAAATGGTGCAATACCAGAAGGTTCTTGTTGAAAAATTGCTCCAAAATTTTCCATCTGACAACGCTGGCGGCAGAGTACGTGCTACCTTGGCCAACCAAGAAGGGGAGAAAAGGGGAGCACACAGCAGTTCCGACAAAGGCAGGGCAACACTCTCCAAGGCGTGGGACACCTTCATGACACCCCGCCAGCACCCTCACCCTGATGCGCAGCCTAGTGTCACAAGGAGGGAAAAGTTTTGGAAGATGGTGAAGGAGTACGTAGCAGACCGTGTCAGCGTCCTCAGTGATCCCTCTGTGCCTTACAACTACTGGGTGTCCAAGCTGGTATGAACTGGCACTCTACGCCTTGGAGGTGCTGGCCTGCCCTGCCGCCAGCATTCTGTCTGAGCGGGTATTTAGTGCTGCTGGTGGCATCATAACAGATAAGCGTATCCGCCTTTCCACCGAAAATGCTGATTGGTTGACACTTATAAAAATGAACAAGGCCTGGATTTCCCCTGACTTCTCCACTCCACTGGAGGAAAGCCCCGGGTGAACATAAAGTGACTTTAAATATGTTATTTACAATGATGGGAATACTCTGTATTCCCATTCACCCCTTCCACCCAAAAAATGGGTATATGGTTGACTCTCTTCCATATACCCTGGGATATAATTTTTATATAGGGCCAGCTCACCAGCGGGCCCTGTGATATAATTTTTATATAGGGCCAGCTCACCAGCGGGCGCTGTTTGACAATTTTTGTATAGGTCAGCTCACCAGCGGGCCTTCTCATATAATGTTTTATTGGGTCAGCTCTCTAGCGGGCCCTCTCATATAATGTTTTATAGCGTCAGCTCACTAGCGGGCCTTCGCATATAATGTTTAGGATGGTCAGCTCCGCAGCAGACCCTCACCCATAATGTTTAAGATGGTCGGCTCAGCGCACGTTTCCCTCTTAATCATGGCCCCAGTTCAGAAAAATCGAGGAAATTTTTGGGAGAATTTGCCTCTGCGCACGTTTCCCTCTTAATCATGGCCCCAGTTCAGAAAAATCGAGGAAATTTTTGGGAGAATTTGCCTCTGCGCACGTTTCCCTCTTAATCATGGCCCCAGTTCCGAAAAATCGAGGAAATTTTTTGCAGAATTTGCCTCTGCGCACGTTTCCCTCTTAATCATGGCCCCAGTTCCGAAAAATCGATGAAAGTTTTTGCAGAATTTGCAGATGATATACAAGTAAATATACAGCAAATACTGTTTGGTAACAATTTTTCGCCTAAAGTCGTTTTTATCTTCCTTTTTGTGTGTTTTACGGTCAGTCTGTAAAAATGGCGTACTACGGGCGAAAGATCATTCCCAGCAGCGATGTTGGAGACCAAGATGCATCCAGACATCCTCCCTATGCTGTCCCTGAACCATTTCTGTGGTGTTTCCATCATTTTCTGCCCTTTTCCTATGGACCAGGCACCCTCCCCTCATCAGAGCAGAGGGTGCCTGGTGTAATGCTCGAGTCCTCCCATTGACTTCAATGGGGCTCGGGTGCTCGGCCGAGCACTCGAGCCTCCGGGGGCGCTCGGTCAGAGCACCCGAACACCCGAGCATTGGGGTGCTCGATCATCACTAGTGGATACCTCTCTGTGTTGCATACCCTCTGGCAGTCAAAGGGTTAAATGGAATTTTAACCCCTTGAATGCTAGGGTACACGCCAATGCATTGCTTAGCCATGCCTTTGACACACCCTCTGGTCCTCAATGGGTTAAATCAATGGGAATTTGTATTTGTTCCTTTTGGTTTGATCCATATTTACCTCAATTTTTGATAAATAAATTAGACTAATTAATAAAGTAGAACACTGTTTCTCACGATGAGCCCTGAGGGCACAGTGTAGTTTTTAACAGTCTGAGTGCCAGAAGCAATTGAATGCATTGAAAACCAATGCATTCCGTACCCCTCTGGCACTCAGATGGTTAAAGCTAAGCCTGCTTGCTAACAGGTGGTTAATCAGTGATGATTCCCCATTGTTCCACCTGTGCCTTATAAGGGATATACTACTGACCTGTTTGTGTTCCCTAAAGATAGTGCTGAGAATCACTGAACAAGATGCTGCATTGAGGTATGCCCAGAAGATGGCAGCATAACCCAACTAGAACTGTCAAACTTGGATAGCATATAACCGAGAATAGAATCCATACACAATGCTTGGGTTACATTAAGGGTTTTGCATGCATGTAAATTAATCTTCTGAATGCTAGGCACCCCTCAGGCATTCAAAGTGTAGAGTTTCATTCTAAAATGACATTGGGTTAGTGAACTCAAAATAGTGCAAAACCCATCAAATTCAACCTTAGCCAGACTCCATGTTAATCATGGCCAGATTTACAGCTGTGTCACCTCTAAGCAAATGCACCCAAGGTTCCAATTACTCCACACATTGCCACGCCCTCAATCCTTATAAGATTCCACACCTAGTCCGCTGATGTCTGACGCATATATTATTTTGACCCTATAACAAAGCACAAAGATATATCTTAAGCCCTTAGCTGCAAGAGAACTGAAGTAATGCATTGGAAACCTCTCTAGCATCTAAGGTGTTAAATTACTGTCACTATTGGGATCTGTAACCTGGTAAATACACAGCCTCCATAAACTAGAAGTATTAGAAGCTTTTTGGCCATACACACAACTCAGAATGTGAACGTGGCCTGAACATCTAAAGCACTCCTCAGAGCTTGGCGCTCTAGACAGTTCCTTACTTTGTCTAATGGGAAATCCAGCCCTGCTGCTAATGCACCCTGGTTGTCTGGAACTTTTCCTCAAAAAGGGAGAATCATTAATTTTCTGTTGCGAGAAATTATTTATCCTTGGATCAAAATCCTACTAATATACATATATATATATATATATATATATATATATATATATATACACATCGTATATTATAATTCGCTAACGATGTTTGTCAGAATCCGTCATGCTCAGTAGAGACGGCTGCACACGCTGCAGTCATACACAGTACAGACTGCCCGCGCCGCTGCTGATACGGAGCTGGGCGCTCTGAATTCAGACCGTAGTCCTCTCTGTACACTTTCCTGGGTGTGCAGAGAGGACCCTGGTCTGAATTCGGAGCGCCTTGCTCCATATCAACCGCGGTGCGGGCAGTCTGTACTGTGCATGACTGCAGCGCTGCCTTTGTTGGCCCGTGTACACGGACTTTAAAACTAGTATATATATATATATATATATATATATATATATATATATACATAGATATATAGCTATATATATAGATATAGATATATAAATTAAGATGAACTGGAGCAATGTAAAATGTTTCACTTGGATTCTTCCCTGGAATTCAAATTGTTAACCCTTTGAGTTCCAGAGGGGTACGCAATGTAATGCAAGCTGATCACAGCAAAATACTGGGGGTGTGATCAAGGTCTCAATAGCATCATCACAGCAGCCTATGAATGGAGAAACCCCCAGTAATGTCAATGCTGATATTGTTGGGGGTTCAATAGGTAAAATTTATAAAAAAATAAAATTAAAGTGAAAAAACATACAAAACTGCAAGTTCTTCAGGTTGGATTCTGTGTCTGATTGTTAGTCTTAGTGTAATTAATATAGCTGTCTGGTTTGTTCTCTATTGCGTTAAAGGGATAGTAATTAATACAATATAAAAAAATATGTTCAAGGGTTTATCTCCCTGAGTAAATCAAGGGTACTCCCCTGCTGAGAGGTGCTTTGTTCAGAAGTTATTACAACTCAAACATGATTTTTTTTAGGTGCAGTATCACAGTGACCTGAAATTGTTCAGTGGCGCTGTTGCTACACCATCCTATGTGCAGCAATTTCAGGCCACTGTGATATTGTATCTAAAAAATCAAGTTTGAGCTGTAATAACTTTTGAATAAAACACCTCTTAGCAGTGAGGGTACCTTTGATTTACTCAGGGGGATAAAGCCTACAACATATTTTTTTGACATTGTATTTGTTACTTTAATGTTACTTTGGATAGTTTCATTATTGACTGTAAACCCATAATTAATCAATAGATTAAAAGTCCTCTGGATCAGGTCTATAAATTGCAAGCTGTTTTGCAAGTTCCTGGGTACAATTTTTGAGCATCAAATGTAAAAACATATGGTGTGCCGTGATTGATACAATAAACATGAACTTACATTGCTAGACTGCAGTTATGGCGTAGCTGTTCCTTGTAAATCATGTTTAGTGAGGTTCAGTTTTCTCCCTGAAAATGTAAAGTGTAAAAAACATTACCAATCTTGGACCCATGAAAGTAACAAAAGTTTTCTAGATAAAAAAATAGCTAATATAAAATATAATTTATCTTCAAAGCTCTTTTAAAACAACAAAGTTGTTTCAATAGCATGTGTATTTGAATCAAATGTGTCAAAGTGTCTAATCTTCTATAAAGTTTTATAGCAATTGACAAATCTATTAGTGTTTGCAATGAAATGTAATTGGATATGTTTAAATTACTTGACAGTGGAATTTCAGCAATTCTCAAATGTACTATATCTTGACTAAATCATACTGAATGCCACAAATGTGTGGATTCCCAAATATGCAGAATCACATTGTTTCTTGTCAGATAATATGTCAGAAAAGAAAGTTGTAAAATGATTTATGGAAATACATGTATTTGACTCAATCCACAAAGTGTTTAGAATAAGATCCTAAAGACCATCTAAACCCAAGAGAGTAATAGGTTATGATAGAGCCTGAGGATAGTGATGATTGCTTACTTCAAATGAAACGTTACATAGTAACATAGTCAATTAGGTTTAAAAAAAGACACAAGTCTATCTAGTTCAACTTTTGCCTCATAATCCAGAAAAATTAGAACTATATAAGCCTTCCTTCTACCAAGTGTCATGTTCTGCCCCTTTTTCTTTGTCTTTTATGATTCCTTGTCTGGTTTTCTGTTTGTTTTCCCTTGATATCAGGATCCTGGTTCTGGTTCTGAGTCTTTATAGAGTCTCTGTGCTTTTGGATGGGGCGTGACAAAAGCATTCAAGATCGTGACCCTGAGTTTTCTTGTTCCTCAGTGTTATCATGTGTATTGACCTGGCATTTTCTGCAACTTCCATCTTGTTTTGTGATTTGGTACCTTAATCATCTGATATTCTGTTACCAGTCTTGGCTCTGTTGATTCAACCAATCCTCTGTCTGCTGCCTTGTACTGCATAGACCGTGCATTCCTGATCTGGCTTGTCTGACTTCCCTTTTGCCTTCACCCTGGTGAGTTTCTTCCTTTCAACCACCTTGTTGGATTTTGACTATCCTGTTCTCCATCAACTCAGTCGAGCTCCAGGCTTCAGTTTCCTACAACTACAACTATACTGCAGGTGGGTTATTTGTTCAGTATTCTCTTTGATTCCAGTGAGTAGTTGCTGTTATCTTGGTTGTTATCCAAGGTGTGGGCCGGCTCCTCCGGTCTGCAATAATCTGGTCTTGCCCACAGCATCTCTAACTTGGCCAAGGCCGCAGCAAGGCAACCCAGAAAGCAGCCACCCCCAGCTAGCTTCCTACTCTAGTCTTTGCTCCCTAGCATCTGGCCCACTGGGGCCTGCCTTGCAGTATACCTGTATTGTCTGTTATTGTCCTTTTATTATAGTATTTACATCATATAGCAGTCTATAACATCTTTGTGAGGAATCTACTTTACAGTGTCTACCAGGAAGCTTACATTGAACACTTAGTCTGTCAGATCATTACACCAAATGAGTACTAGTCTATTTGCTGGAACTTCCTGCTTTACCTACTAGTACACAGTATAACCCTGTATGTACCCCCTTGAAAGAAATATATTTACTCATCTCTTAAATGTATCTAATACCAGATGCTTGGGAAAAGAATTCCACAGGATAACAGACCTTACTGTAAAAAAAAACCTTTCCTCTGCTGAAGTTGATACCTCCTTTCCTCTAATCTTAAGGGGTGGCCCTTAGTTGTTTAATCAGGCCCTGGGATGAAAAGTTCACCAGGGAGATCCTTGTACCAAGATCTCCTCTTGGCTAGACGTTGCTTATACGTCAAGTCCTCCATTCCATTAACTCATTTTGTTGCTCTTCACTGTACTCTTTCCAGTGCTAGAATATAATTTTTCAGAACTGGTGTTCAAAACTGCACTGCATATATGAGGTGAGGTCTTACCAACCACTGGTCATTTCCGGGTTTGAAGTTACAAAGATTCCCCGTTCTTTCTCTAGCAACAAGTCTCCTAAAATGATTCCACTAAGTTCATAAGCAGCATTGGGACTTTTTCTTCCCAAATGAATGACTTTCCAACATTAAACTTAAAATTTTTCATTTATTTGCCCAATCTGTAGAGAACAAGCATCATGTTCTGAATTTATTACCTTAGATAATTTAGTGTAATCTGCAGATTTTTGTTTTCTATACCTATTTCTAGGACATTTCTAAACATGTTAAAAAGCAGTGGACCAAGTACTGAACCCTGAGGTACTCATCTCTCCACTTTATCTGTAAGAATTTTCCATTTACAACAACACCCTGTTCCCTATCATTCATCCAGTTTTCTATCCAGTTGCAAAGGTTATCCCCTAGCGCCAATTTCCCCCCTTGGATGTATGCCATCAGGACCAGGTGCTTTTGTCTGGAGTATCTCATTCTCTAACATAAAAATTGTTAAAAGCCCAATTTAAATCAATAAGAACTTTTATTTATTCACTATGGTGCAGTTGGTTTGCCTTGGAATTTCTTCTGGAATATTTTGGGCATAGGAAATAGAACGTGCATTAGCCTGCACATCAGTGAAATTCACTGGTCCCTCCTCCAAGTTTAACAACAGTAGTTAGTTCTTATTAACTTAGTATTACTGTCATGGACAATCAATACATTCTGGAGTATTCAATTGTTAAATTCATAAATGCTGTTTTTTAACACTGTTTTTCTTACAACCATTGTGTACACAAAGTTAATTTACAGAACATTTTATAGCAAATTACATAGAGATATGTTTTCATTTTTGCAAGAACATATTCATAAGAATGACCTAGCATGTTATCGTTTGTTACACAAACTTCAAGGACATAAGTTGTCTAGCACAGCCTTCTTATTTTATGTTTAGAAATAACTAAACAAAACATAATTGGTTTTCAGATAGCTTGTTAACCACAGCATGTTCTTCTTTTTAGACTGCTTGAGATAAATACTCTGGAATAAAGGAATATATTTAGTAACTCTGGTATGGAATAAATGGTCAAAGTTAGAAGTGTTTTCTAGAGCAGAGTAAAATAATGAAGTGTAGTGCTGACTAACCTATGTAAGGATCGGATTGACTTGCTATGTGTGGAACAAAGAGAGAGAGCTAGGTGATACTCAAGATTGATTGGTATGTTACTTTTTATTATCACACGCATATTACTTAATTATATTCTGCTAATTATATTGGATTTACTGATGATATTTATTTTTGCTAATGATACATCTTTTATATTTCTATATATCTATGGTATAGGCATAATACATATCCAGTCTATATCTTTTTATACTCACTATATTCTATATTGATTGTGAGATCATTTTACATAAATAATATCAGGGTTATGGTAAACTAAAAGTAGGGAATAATTGCCCCCTGAGTCTTTACATACGAAGTAAGGTATGACCCGTTACATTTCTAGAAATTACTGGCATTTTCACTGACATTTTTGAATATTTTCACAGAATTATTATAGTCAAAATAACTCAAATTCACTGCATAAAAGTAAAAAAAAAATATTAATATCCATGACTGGAGAGCAGGCAAACCATGACAGGGTTTGCCTGTAACCAGAATAAATTATACAGGCCTTATGCAGTTTGTAGTTGTGGGTGGGACAGACCTATAAAAAGGGACTGGTGGAAGTTTTCAAGTCCATTTGAGTCCCCACCCACATGCTGCAGATGATGCTTGTTTGAAATCTGGTCTGTCTAATCATGAGGATAGTAGAGATTTTATTTTAAACGTAATGTTTAGGTGTTTTTAATTCTTACCCATTTACTAAGGGGTATTTTTAAACTTTTATATATTAGGTCTTTTTAATTCCAATGCATTTCACCAGGTTTTTTTTTCCAGATATTAGATAACAACACTAATATTAGATAGGACTTGCAAGGTATGAAAGCTTAAACATATTTGTGCAACAAAACCCTAATTTTTTGGAATAAGTAAATCAAAATTGGTATAGTATATGCTTAGTACAGGGTTCCCATTTGGGTAATTTGTGTGGTGTAGCGCATGATTACTTTTTGCTTGTTCCATTGTCCACTGGCTAGCATAGAACAATACATGAACTGTACAACAACCCAACTGTGTTCTGCTGTCCTACTACTAGCCACAGAACTACAGAAACACTCTTTGATGCCCTAGCTATGTTACGCTGTCCCACTGGTAGCAATAGAATGACATATACACTGTCTGCTCAGACCGCCTTGTGCCACTAGTAGCCACAGATACACAAAAACAATGTCTGCAAATCCGCGCTTACATATTGCAGATATGACGTCCCACGGGCGGATTTTGTGTTTTGAGGACCTAAAAGCTAAGTTCGATCTTCCTGTTTCAGAAATATGGCAGTTCCTACGAATCAAACATTTTATGGATCATTCACATATACAAGCTGTCTGTAGGTCTTCTCCCTCTGCTTTTGAACAGCTCCTCTTATCCCCTAAGATTCCTACTGGAAAAATTGGTAAGGTCTATTCCATTGTTTCTTCTCCCCCAGTCTCCTTCAAACTAAACTATGCTAAGTCCTGGGAACGTGAATTAGGTATCATACTTTCCATAGAGGAGTGGTCTAGTATCTGGAAGACGGCTTCTTCTGCTACCATTTCAGCGACAGTTTTGGAATCCCATTTTAAGTTCCTATCGCAATGGTATCTTACACCGTCCCGGTTGCACGCGATTCATACTTCTGCTAGTTCTTCTTGTTGGAGATGTCAGTCTGAGAGGGGTACACCTTCCCACATATGGTGGACATGCGACAAAATTCGGCCTTTTTGGTCCAAATGCTTGGATTGTATTTCCGCTTGTTTACAGGTTCCCCTAACCAGGGATATTTGGCAGACCCTATTCTTTTTGAAGCTCCCTCGAACCTCTCCTATTCAGAAATGTTTATTACTTACCATGCTTCTTTCAGCCAAATCTTTAATCCCTAGACACTGGAAGGAAACGACTCCCCCAACAGTTCAGGAATGGGCGGTTTGTGTTCAATCCCATATCTCTCTTATGCGCCTGTATATAGCAAAATATGATGGGGATCCAGATGAGGTTGACACGTTCTTTTCTACATGTCCTTTTTAGGTTGCACATCCTTCATAGATCTCTTGGATGTGGGGTGGATCCTCCCCTTGTTCCCCCTTCCCGTCCCCCCCCTCCTTTTACCTCCCCCCACTCCACCCCCCCCTTTTTTTTTTTTTTTTCTCTCTCTTTCTCTCTCTTTTTCTATTTTTCTTCTTCAGACTGCTATTCTTACCTCCATTATGTGGACTCCACTTCACATAATTTTTTTTCTTTTTTGCAAGTATACTGTTTGCACTTATGTGCTTTGTCTTTACATTTAACAATTTGGATTTGTCTGTCTAAGGCTCAATCTCTTATGCTTCCATGCCTGTTATCTTTTGGAACTGTAACCCATTTTTACAGTTACATTTTTGATTGTATATTCTACAGCTTGTGTTTTGTTACACTCATGTTTGTAATTTATTTTGATTCAATAAAGCATTGAAATATTTAAAAAAACAAAAAAAAAACGTCTGCTTGCACAGCTATATTCCACTGGCAGACAAGATCCAGGCATCTACTATGATTTGTTATCCCCTCAACTATGTATCTTGGCCTAGGCCGGCCCCTCCATGGGTCCCAATGGGTCCATTGGACCCAGGTGGCTTTGACAGGGGCAGCAATTTGCTGCCCCAAGGCATGTTATTTCGCATAGCTGGCAACTATACCCAGTCCTGCTGTCCTGCTGCATTAACTGAATCCCGCTTCCTAGGCTTCTGTCCTGCTTCCCAGGCTTCTGCCCAGCTTTGGCATCTTGAATTATGACAACAATGTTCCTCACTCAGCTGCGTTGCTCAGGCGGCTGTGAGATGCTTAAAATTGGTTGTCCTGTCATATGCGCATGCACACACACAGAGTATGCTGTAATGCACTCTTCCTCTTCAGTCCTTGCAGAGGGAGTGAACAGCACGCCCATGGTGGTGCTCTGTGCCTGAGTCGCTAGCTTAGTGCAGGAAAGCTGAATCGGGAGTGAGTCATCCGCCAGGTACTGAGATCATGACAACTTTATAACTTACATATGAATGCAGAGAGCCCTGGATCATGATGACTTAGAGTTGGGGCGGTTTACTTACTTATACCCATGAGGAGAATTACTGGCAGCCTCAGAGAGACTGAATAACTTCCTAGCACAGTGGCACCGTTATCAGTTTTGTTAGAGGTCACTGTCACTAGTGCATGATGCTAAAAATGGAGGCTTTTGAACTAAAGATTTAAAAGCAACTCAGGAGCAAACCAACTGCTCCATAGAACACATATAAAAATGCCCAATTTCCCACTGATTTAACACTCTGAGTGCCAGAAGAGTATCCCCCTATGGTACGAAAAGGATTAAATGAGGCTGTTACTGCTTTGAATTCTTGGGAGATTTCTGATGAATTACTTTGTGTAGTTGGTTTTCCCCTGAACTGCACCTCATGCTTACTACCACAACCTCACTGAGTTCATGTTGGCCTGGTTTCATAAGGAAAATGTGTATGCAGGCATTACTGCTCACGTTTTTTTTTTTCTTCAACAATTCAGTCTGAGTGACCGAGACATGAGCAATGCAGTATACAATCCTCTGGTGCACAAAGGATTAACCATTTCAGTGCCAGAGGTGTCATACTTTGCTAAGTTTCCCTTTATAAGCAGAACAGTCCCTTCTTTCCCTCCCTGGTGTGCCTCTTTTTAGGAGACCAGGTTGTGTGGTGTGTATATGATGAATGCATCTTTAAACATCAGTATATATGTTTACAAATTAGTATGAGTGATTAAAATACATAGATATTTCTATAAATCAAATTATTTAGCTCAAGGAGGAAAAGGTGAAGCCTAAAGAGAAAGGTGGTGGGACCAAAGAGGAAGAGTGGGGTTAACAAAGGAAGGGGTGGATCCAAAACCAGAATCGGTGTGGCCTGGGCAGGAAGGGATGCGGCAAATAAAGATTAGAGGGGTACGTGAGTTTAGTCAGGCCTAAAGCAGCACAAGACCTAAATAAACCCCTGAATCCCTTACCAGTGAGGTACCATTTTTTTTGTCTGGAAGTAGATATTGAATATATTAGGAAATTCTGCGGTGTTGAAATATTTTAATATCATTAAAGTGTAAAAAGAATGTATTTTCCTTACAGTGACATGTTCCGCAAACTTTTATGCATACCAACCTAGGGGTAAAAAGACCATTTCAGTGTAGGTAGGGAATTTAAAAAAGAAAAGTAGAAGGTGTTTAAGTTAGTCCTCCTGGCCCATGTTCTCTCTAAGGCGCCTGCCTGCTTGACCCACACACTATCCCTTTGATCCTGAACAGGAGCCACAATCAGCACTGAAGTGTTATAATTCTATTTAGCAGGTAGCATATTTAAATTTGCTGCATACTTTATTATGTGGCCCTCTATCATTTGTCAGGACCTGGCAGATCCTGTTTTTCAATTATACAACTGGATGTCCATATATTGGAAGATAGATGCTGGCAGGACTTTGGAGAGGTAAATTCATACATTCCTCCTTCTGGAGGTAGAGGGAATGAGAGAAGGAGTGTGGAGGGATAGGGATATCACAAAACTTTCAACTGTAATGGAGCTATACAAGTTATACCAGAAAGCTTACAACTGAAATATATCTACATTAGTATTGTAACTCTGTGGTGTCAATTGTGTAGCTCCATTTCAACTGTAACCTCTCTGGTTCCAATTGTTTAGCTGACTTTCAATTGTAAGCTTTGTGATATCACTAGTGTAGCAGCATTTAATTGTTAGGCTCTATGGCATAAGTACTATAACTCAATTTCAATTGTAAGCTCTGTGATATCATTCGGGTAGCACCATTAAAACTGTAAGCTCTGTGATTTCTCTTGTGTAGCACCATTTCAGTTGTAAAAAAAGTATTTATTTTATCTATAGCACCGAATTATGGAAATATTTTTGCACACCAACCTAGTGGTAAAAAGGCAAACAACCTGTCATTTGATGTTGGTGAATGTGTACTTCCCAAAATGATATGCCTTACATTACTTTTCTTCATATTTGCAATAGTTATGGCCATTTTAGTACAGGCGGGTAATTTCAATAGAGAAAAGTGGCTGATGAAGGTAAGTGCTATCTGTACCCCATTTGGGTAAAATTATGGGGGGAATGACTTTAGGTACTGAATACAGTATGAAATTGCATGGTGTTTAAAGATTTTATTATCTTTGAAGAGAGTTAAGTAGAAAAATATGCTTTTTTCTCCTATAGCACCAGGGTCTATAAACATCCGGGCACACAAGCCTATGGGTAGAAATTCAAGTGACCTCATACGTAAACAGATGGATGGCACAATGCTAAAAAAGTGCCTGGCCTCCCTGGTGGAAAAATATTATCCAACCCCTCCCCAGCACATTTTTTATTGACCATGTTGCCCCCCACTCTAAATATACAAGGTGGGTGTATTCTTGATCACTGTCTTTATTCACTTAGGGTCTGCAGCCCTACTCCTCAGTGTGGTTCAGACATCATACTGCTAGGAAAATCACAACAAATACAAATAAAGCAAAGGAAAAGGTATGTAGACAAAGTCCTCTCCTGCACTCTCCACACAGCCACTTGCTAAATTTAGAAGAACGCTTTCGCCTGAAGATATGTATATGCTTCCTTCTCCACATCTCATACAGGATTCTAGCAGCCCACCTTTGATACACTTTTCAAACCAGTGCTTTTACAGAACCGCTAGAGCGGGCATGTCAGACATGTCGACCAAGGACTGCATGCAGCCCCCATCTTGTCAGACTGCAGCCCGCATATTGCTTCCTTTTTCAGGTGTCAGTGAGGCCCATCACCTGAGCTTGGCAGAGGGTGCATTTTTGATGGGGCTCTGCCCCCCAAGTGCTATCAACCTAAAATCAGTTCTAGTTATGCACCTGGGGAATATCTGTGTGCTAGGGGACCACAAATAAAATTTGCAACAGGGTACTCCTATGGTGGTGAATGAAATAGCCTCTTAGAGAAGTACTTGCTCCTTTGTTCTTCTTGTAGTTATAATCTATTTTATAATTTGTTAATTTGTGGAATTCTTTGCCCAAACATCTGGTAATGGCAAATACAATGGACACACTTAATAGCACTGAGGAAATCAGGAGACATGGCAGTAGGGCTGTGGCAGAATGAGCCCTGCCAATTCATCTCCACCACAGATATGGCACTGCCAGGGAGGCAGCAATACCTGAATGTTCATTCTATTCCCCCTGTGGCAGGCAGTGGGGAATAGGTTTTGCCCTGTGCTGTAGCAATGGGGGCCTGGGGCTCTACACTTTGGGGGGTGAAATAGTTCCTCCCTAGATCCCTCTAAATAGGTCAAACCCCCAAATAAAAGCTTTGACATCTTTATTTGCCAACAAATCAAGTGTCAGTGTGTTTATTGGGTGTCATGCTATTAAGGTTAGATGGGTAGGGGGCATGGGGCGTGTTATGGGTAGAAGGGGGTGGGTATTACAGCAATGCAATGCATTGGATACCTGTCTGGCACTAAAAGGGTTAAGGGTCCTATAAGCACAAATGGAAAGTTAAAGAAACCATCTGCACCATATGCAACAAATACAAATTCCCAAGATCCTCAATGATTTTAATGAAGCTTTTAAGCATTTAACCCCTTAGCGACCGGCGGTCCTGGGACGTTTCCATCCCATAAGAACCGCATTGAACCACGTGGACGCGCCGGTACACGTGACCTGTTGTGTGTATTGGCGCATCACTATGGGGCCTGATAGAGATCGCTCCAATCTTGGAGCGGTCAATTTCAGGCCCTATTTTTACTTACAGTGCTCCCGGTAGAGCGCTGTAAGTAAAAAGTACGTGACGTACTATGACTGTCATCGGTCCTTCAGTATTTCAAGGACCGTGACGGTCATAGTACGGCACATGTTGTTAAGGGGTTAAAGCAATGTATTAGATACCTCTCTGATGGATTAACCCTTTGAGTGCCAGAGTGGTATGGAATGCATTGCTTTTCTCTGGCTCTGAAAGGGTTAAAAACAATCACTAGAAACTGTATATGATCCCTCTGGTGCAGTTTGTTTGAACTAGAATTTCTTCACTTTTGCTTGTTTTGTTTTTTTTTGCATATTGCCCTAAATTCCTTTATGGGTTTTCCTTTTTGGAGACGTATTTCAGCATTCAATGGCTTAAATTACTCCATGATTGCCTGTGGATTGACCTTAAAGTGGACCTAAAACTTTAAAAACAGTTTTGCCTATTAAATATAAATTAAAAGTTTACATTTTGGTTTTTAACTTTTTTCTAAGACACTCCATTTTAAGTGGACTTATCGCCTTTCCAAGCTCTCCCATCAGTGGGAGTTTCCATCTTGGAAAGATTTGCATGATAATTCTTCCTTGTCAATTTATTCCACCCCACTGGAAGAAGCTAAATTTAGGTTTTAGCAGCCTAAAAATGTGGAGAATTGTGATTTTCTGGACAAGTTAATAATGAATTACTCATGCTCTTACTCATGGCCAAGTCAGAGAAGAAAACTCTGTTGAAATTAGATTCAGCAACTACTTTATCAAATATATCTAAAATGAATTAACCAGTTTAGAAGAACAAAACATCACAAGTTACAGGACATATACTAAATATATAGATAAAGAGACTAAAAACTGTGTAAATAGCAGGTTCTCTTTAATGGAGTCAAGGGGGATACTCATGGCAACTTTGATTTACAGGCCTTGCACCCACCTCTCTGGGGTTATGTACTTAGGTGTTGTAGGAAGGTGATAAAGTGGAGATGACTTCTCCAGTGATATCACTTCTCCAGTTCCTATGTTATTCTATCAAGCCAATGTACCAATTTCGAAGATCTCAGTGCATAGACTCCAAGAAATAACATAGGAATTGGAGAAGAGATTATCACTTTATAACCTCTTTATCACACCTTAGAGCCAGTGTACTGAACAAATGTGGTGGAAATGTGGTGGAATTATGGAGCAAACCAACTGCACCACAGGGAACTAATAAACATTCCCATTGATATAAATGAGACTTTTAAAGATACAGCCAACCTATTTTTTGATGTTGCATATTCTGCAAGTGCCTAATATGTAAAGTTAGATTGCCTATATGCTATATTTTAGTCATTTTCAGTTATTTTTTTCAGAGTTTTATATCCCTGACATTGAGCTCCCTGTATCTCTGTTACAGTTTGGGATTGTGACATTTCATATACTTACACAATGTTGCAGTTTCCCTTGAGCACTTAGTGATCTGTGTCTGTAGAGGCAGGATTCTCTACATTGTTTCACTGTGTTTATTACACTGTATCTTTTTACATTAGTATAATCTCTTTTTTCATAGTCACACACAGGAAATCTCTGAATACAATTTTAAATTGCTCCCTGTCAGGGACATAAAACTGTAAAAAATTGCATTGTATATCTCTCTGGCACTCAAGTAGCAATTTGCCTTTACATACTATGCAATTTTAGAATATGAAAAGTCAAAAATAAGTCTGAATGTCACTTTGACCCTCTGAACGCTACAGAAGTATTCAGTGCATTGCTTCTAATGCGTTGGATACCTCTATATCGTTCAAGGGTTAACAGCTCCATTTACACCAACTAGGATCCATATGGTTTGAACCAGCATCGCACAAATTGACTTAGTACCCCAGCCTCTAGTGCCACAGCATATAGAGCAACATGTGGCTCAGGGTGGGCACATTGTGGAGATGTTAAGCTGCACGTTCCCAATCGCATTACGTGAACAAATAACAGAAGGGGCAGGACGCCAAAAACCCTTGTATAACATTTTTTTAATGTGCCAGAAAGTTTAAAAACTCCCATCCCTCCTCCTCCTCTTTACCAAGTACATGCATCAGCAAAGTCCCAGAGAAATGAGAAGCGCCTAGCCCCTCTCTCCAGCCTAGTACCCCTGCAGCCGCCTTGTTTTACCTCAAATTTTCCCTGTTCTCAGATTTTACACACGTTTGCCATTCTCCCCAATGCGAACTTTGAAATATTTGATTTAGGTTTTTCTTATTACTGAAAAGGAGAAGAAGATGGGCTGCGCACTGGGTGGCATCTTTTTATTGCAGCTTGTGTATTTACTTTGCATTCTGCAAGGTGACTGCCAGCAACAGAGACCCTCCAATGGTCCAGGTGCCCTGTTCAGGCAGAGGATGCAATGGCATAGCAATGGGAGGGTTTTCAGTCTGCTGAGCCATGGCTCCGAGTACCAGCCGCCAAGGAGAAGGGAGCCAGAAGCCGGTGCACCACGTAGCCCTGTGCTCCTTCTAGCTAGCAGACACAACAGCAGTGTTTCCCATGGAGGAGAAGTGAGAGGCCAGCCTGCCAGAGCTGATCCCCCTAATCGGCAGTCCTCAAACCCACAGCAGTCTGGCCGGTTTTGGTTTCAAGCAGGGAGACAGAGGAGCGCGGGAGATGCTGCAGGGAGACAGAGGAGCAGAGGGGAAGGCACACAGGAGAGGCGCCAGGGCGCACAGCACTCTGACAGAGTGAATGGCACAGCGGCGGGCACAGGAATCAGGGTGGATGGCATGCAAGGGGACGACCCATATAACCCCTACAAGTACAGCGAGGACAACCCCTATTACAACTACTATGACACATACGAGAGGCCAAGGAGCAGGGACAGGCAGAGACCAGGATATGGCACTCGGTACTTTCAGAATGGTAAGAACCAAGGGGCTGGCATAGGATGGTGAATACGCCTGTTCTTCAGTGGACTGCGAGATTGCATTTGGGCATCTCTCTGACACTGGAAGAGGCTGCTTTGGGAACAAATAACATTCCTACAGATTCAAACCGGGATTTAACCCGTTGAGTGCTAGAGAGCTGTAGACAATGCGTAGGAGACCCTAGCATTCAAGGGCTAAAGCAGCTTGTAACCCTTTGAGTGCCAGGCGTTGCGTATCCCTCTGGAACTCAAAGGGTTAAATTAACGAAATTATAGTTTTTTTGTTTTTTTTCTCGGATGGTGCAGGTGGTTTGCTCCGAATCTGTGTCTCCGTGGCACTTCTATGTGTCATGGGCACTAGCTCAGGGTGCCACACTTTTTCCATGCTGATTTTGACGGAATGTTAAAGTTGGGTGTACAACTTATATTTATGAGAATGATTAGTGCTCCTTGTTGGCATTCTGACAGAATTAATAATAAGTACATATTTATATATTATTACATTCATTAAGCCATTGAAAAAGTACCTATAGAATGCTAAGTGTGCTCTGAAAAGTCCAGATTGCATGTTAGGGGTACATTGAATGAAAAATTATGGAAAACCACTGACTCAAAGGGTTAACTTAAGCTGAGCTGATCATCATTATAACATGTATGTCAGGGGTGGCCAGCCATTGGTTTTCCAGCACTACATGTCCTACTATCCATATACACTGACACTCTGAAGATGTGAATGCTTTTCCAGAAACAAGTGGGGGAGCCAAAGGTTGCTCTCCCCTGATACATGTAGCTATACATTTCACAACCTATATAACTAGTCATTTTCAAAAATTGGTTTAATTACTACATTTCTGAAATCAGTAAATCTATACCTTGACATGAAAGCCAAATAATTGCATAGCTTATATTTATTAATAAAACTGCTGCAAAATCATTGTGATATAAATAATTGATTTTAATAGGTAACTTACCAATTGATTGTATATTGTAATAAAAGCACTGGTGTTTTTAGTGAACTGCAGTCTTGATATTTATTAACAAAAAATATCAAGAATGCATTTCACTAAAAACAACTATGAGTGCTCACGTCCACACAGTGTATGCACCATTTCCTTGTGTGTGTGTGTGTGTGTGTATATATATAAATATATATATATATATATATATATATATATATATATATATATATATATATATATAGATCCAGGAATAAAACAAAGCACTCACAGGTCTTGAAAATAGGTGACAAAAAGTGGATGATTTATTGTCTCAACGTTTCGGGTGCATTACAGCAGCCTTCGTCAGGATCGAAGGCTGCTGTAATGCACCCGAAACGTTGAGACAATAAATCATCCACTTTTTGTCACCTATTTTCAAGACCTGTGAGTGCTTTGTTTTATTCCTGGATCTACATACTTGCTTTAACAGTAGCACCCAGGCAGTAGCCACCTTTATAAACGTGAGTGCCTCTACTACAATCAAATATATATATATATATATATATACACACACACACACACACACTTTTGGCTCCTTTGCAGAGTCATGAGAAAGGCTCTGCAATGAAGCCGAAGAGTTTACTTTTTGTTTAAATAAACCTTTGATTTTTTCTTTATTACTAAGACCTGCGAGTGCTCTTGTGTATGGTGGTCCCACCATTTACCCCTTGTTGTGTACTTTCTATTATAAGAAGCACCCAGGCAGTTCCTTTTGTTTCCTCTTCGGCTTTGGAGTGCCCACCATTATCGTTACATATATATATATATATATATATATATATATATATATATATATATAAATATATATATATATATGCTACAGTGTTCTTGCATCACTACCAGCCACACCCAAGCGTGGCAGTAGGGAGGAGTCATGCCACCTATTCCATGGCTGGGGTTGGTTATTTTGACAGGAGTAGCTGACTGCAAGGACCTTGTTGCCTCACAGATTGTTGCTGGAGCAGAGAATGCTTCACCTGAAGTATAAGGGGTGAAGCCCTTCATGTTTCAGGAAAACTGTTCCCTGCAAAGATCTACTCAGTTTGTGGCCATCGCTAATAAGCATTGTGGGAGATACGGGGAGTAGTAAAAGAGAAGCTGAGAGCAGGGGAATGCTCAGATCCTAGAACATATGGTATGGCTCTGACAAGAAGGGGTGAGATTCTGGCAGTGGGAGTTCGGGGATCTGTGGGGGGGGGGCACAAAGCTGTGCTTTTTGTACTTGTCATGCATAAAATAATTTGTTCTAATGAGGCTAACATACTAAGCAGTATTGGAGCAATGCTGGGGCAAATCAAGAGGACTAATGCAAATTCTTAAATATTCCATTGATTTAAATGTTTTTTTTTTAACCCCCTGATTGCTAGAGGTATCCAAAGCATTGAAAAATGTGATGTACTGGAGAACTTGCTAGCATTCATGGGGGTTTTGCACTAATGCATGATAAAGAGGTGATACAGTAGAGATAACTTCCACTGTAATATCACGTCTCCAGTTCCTATGTTATTCTAGAGTGCCTGTACACTAAGATCTCCAAAGTTGGAGACATCGTTGTGCTTAGACTCCATAGAATAACATAGGACTTGGATAAGTGATATCAATAGTTAAGTAATCTCCACTTTATCACCTCTTTATCACACCTTAGAGCATCTTCATCATGGAATAAAAGTCATTTTTAAATCTGATGGACTTTTTATTTGTTTCCTATGGTGCAGTTGGTTTGCCTCTGAACAGAATAATTGGAGTTCATTAGCCCACTGTCTGCTACTCTGGCTTGGTTCCTCTGTGCACCATTACGGTGTTCAGTGGAACCCTTGAACATTTTCAGGGAACCTTTCTGTTAATGGAGAAGAAAAATATATGTTGTAGTGCTTTTCCTTCTGAATAAAAGGTATACTTCATCTGTTGCAAAATTTTCATTCAAAAGTTACAGCTCATTTTCAGCATTCAACTTTAACTTTGTTTTGTAAATTGCTGTTCCTGTCATTTGGTATGGAGAGCCATAGTCTAGGACTCAAACTAACTCATAGAGTACATTATAAAAAAGTTGGAACTTGATAATATTTCTTTTAAGTGTTATGCTTCTACTGTAATATCCCTTTGAATAAAACATCCACCAAAATCCACTTATTTTATGCAGCAGTATAAGCCCTATAACATATATGTTTCTATAAAAAGAAACATGCTGCGTCTTTAATCCACATTACAATGTTGTGCAAAAGTTGCATTGCAAACTTGTCTTTTAGCTTTCTGCTTGTTCAGTTACATACATCGTGTGCACATGTAAGTCTAGGACACCTCATCATGACTAGACTGAATCAGCAGTTTCATCCTAGCTCCCATATCCTTTTCAGCCTCTTTTCTGAACCAGTATACTACAGTTATAACTTCACTAGACGTTTGTAAATAAACAGTTTAAAAACATCTGTCACAGAGTAAGTAACATCAACCATGTTTCAAGCATGTTTACATAAATACTTTGAAGCTACTCTGAACAGACAACAACTTGTGAATCCAAGTAATACAATAGTTAAGAAACCAGTCAATAGTATGAATGCATGAATACTATTCCATGTTATATCAGACGCTGGAATCAATTTTATAGCATTCCACCTGCCTTGTGCCAAATAACTAAGCTATTTGCACTAAAAATTCTACCATTGAAGCTGTCTGCTCCAAGGAGAGGCCAATTAGGCATTCTGTAGGTCAGGGTTGAGCAATGTGTGGGACTCCAGCTACTGCTTGACTACAGCTCCCATCATCCCCAGCAGGTGTAACTGTTTGTTGCCACTAAAGTCTTTATGACAGCAGAGTGTGTGCACTGATATGCACTATAAAGGTCATACATTGTAGTGCATTCTTTAAAACACAGCCATTGGCATAGAAGGTTAAAGGGATAGTGCTTGAAGGGGAACTCTCACGTCTATTAACCCCTTCATGACCACTGACGCGCCAGGACCATCACGGCGGTCCGGCACTTAAGGACCAGTGACAGTCCTGGCACATCATGGATTTCAGGGCTCCTGGTGTGGCTGCACGCCACTCTGGAAGCCCTGAACCGGAATTAAAAAAAAAAAAAAAGCCACGTGGACACCAAGTGCAGGCCGTGCGTGCACGAGCCGGTCCTTAAGGGGTTAAAGTTCGTCTTATCTTAATGTTCCATCTGAGTAAATCTTCAATCCACTTTTTTTTTTAATTTCATGCAGTATAGTCAGAGATATAAGCTTTTGAAATGAAACCCATGGCATCAGTTCAGGACAGGCTGCAGTACAGCTCTGTACCACAGGCTGTCAATTTTTGTCTCTTCTCCCCTCCAGTTGTTCCGTTATCATCTCCTCCGCTGACAGAGGAATCCAGTGTGTGAGTCGGAGCACTCTCTCTCCAATGGAGGTAATAACGGGGAGCAACTGGGGAGGGGAAGAGATGAAGATTGACAACCTGTGGTACAGAGCTATACTGTAGCCTGCCCTGAACTGACATCAGAGTCTTAATTTCAAAAGCTTTTATCTCTGTCTATACTACATGAAATACAAAAAAATGGATTGAAGATTTACTGAGATGGAACATTAAAATAAGAAGAACTTTACTGGAGGTGATAGTTCCCTTTAATATAGAAAAAAAATATAGTAGGTTTATCCTGCTGGGTAAAACAAGGATAATCCCACTGCAAAGAGATGTTTAATTCAAAGGTTCTGCAGTGTAGACTTGCCTTTATTAGGTGCAGTATTTCCATAGGACATTAGCTTCACTGCATTTTCTTCTGAATTTCTATTCAGTTAATGATTGCTTGTTTACTAGTGATTGAACTGGTGCTTTTAACCCCTTAAAGGGATAGTAATACTTAAAAACTACTATCCCCCATCTTTTAGCCAGTAAAAAACTGAGTTAAACGAGGCCAGCGGCATCTCTCAAACCTTTATGGGTGAGAGATATCTGCTTTCAAAGTTTTGCTTTTTGCCTTTTCCCCTGACATCAGCATTCTATCTGACAGCAGGGGAATCCTCTCCTGGGATCAGCCGGCGGCTCTTCAGCAGAGCCGAGATCTCGTTAATAAAAAAGTAATCCTTCACTAAAAAGGTCTTCTATGTGTGCTTGATTTGCAAGCATACGTAGAAGACCTTTCAAGTTAAGGATTTCTTTTTTATTAACTAGAACTCGGCTCTGTTGCAGAGCCTCCGCCCGTCCCGGGACCGGATTCCCCTGCTGTCAGCTAGAATGCTGACGTTAGGGGAGAGTGAGCTTTGGAAGTGGATACCTTTATGGTTTGAGAGATGCCGCTGGCCTCATTTAACTCAGTTTTTTACTGGCTACAAGATGGGGGATAGTAATTTTTAAGTATTACTATCACTTTAAGGACTGGCATTTAAGGACCACGGGGAATATTTTTTTTTTCACAATCCAGTTCAGGGCTTCCCATACGGTGTGCAGCCGCGCAGAGAGCCTTGAATTCCATGACGTGCCAGGACTGTCATGGGTCCTTTGGCAAGGTCACCGATTATGGCTCTGGCAGTCATGGGTCCTTAAGGGGTTAAAGTGATTAAGTTAGTTTAAAGGCTTTATTCACATGGGCAACTTTCATACCACAATCTTTTATAGCAGCTGAAAATACTGGTGCATTTTTTGTGCTACAGTATAGAAAGCTTTTCCCAGGATCCCATTATTAAGGGTGGGCGAAAGTTCCCTTCATGGTCCCGCGAAAAAATCAGAGAAAACCACATGATTGTCTATTTTTTCATGGGAAAATTTGCTTTAAATACAGCGATTTAGAAAGTTTTCACCCCTATATTAATGAGTTTTTTGCCTTTTCTCTTTAAAAACATGCTGCTTTCCAGGAAGTGATACATAATACAAGCAGCTAAGAGTGAGAGAGAGAGAGGTGCTAGGCTGCTGTGCTGTGTGCTAATAGTAAAATTGAGGCAAGAGAGGCACATAGTGATTGCTATCACTATGAGCAGATTTAATAACAATAAAAGGAGGACCTGGAAGGACCGTTATGCAGAGACCACTACCACCAACATAAAAGTGTCTGGGTGCCCTGGTTCCCCAGACCCAATGTTGGACAGTCCCTCTACATCACCCTTAGAGATCTTGGGGAAATGTATCTCTCGAGAGGAAGAAGAGGGTAGTAGTGTGAGCAGGACAGGTCAGCTGCCTGTGCCTGCTGTCAGTGCTGCCCCCTGCTGCCACCAGTGCAGCACCTGCTGCCAGTGCTGAACCTGCTGCCAGCATGGGATGATGCCAAGTATGACAGCAAAGGACCCTAAGTCATACTTGCCATCCCCAAGCAGTCCCACCACTAGTACTACTTCTAATAAGGTGCAGCAGCTTGTACAGAGTGTTAGGAGTAAAGGGGGGGGGGTGAGCATCATATCACTAGTGAGGAGGAAGACTCGGGGACTGAAGTTGATGTTGTTGGTATTAGTTGTATTAACAGTGATGGTGAAGCAGCTGGTGGGACTAGTGTTAGGGGAGTGGAGCGGTAAGTAATGCAGAGCATCCAGACTAGCAGTCTTCGGAGGGAATCCCTTTCCCCCCACGGCATTGTCCAGGTTGAACATGATCCTGAAGAAGACAGGATTGTTGCCTAACAGCAATAATACTACCAACACCAGGAGCACAGATCATGCCTGTGCCTGCTGCTAGTGCTACCAGTCTGCCTTCGTCAGGTCCCAAGAAATGGCAAGTGTGACATTAGGGGACCCTCTATCACAGTTCTCATCACCTCCTCCAACCAGCAGTGAGATGTCTGTATTAGAGCAGCAGCAGCACTGAGGGGCTGGTGGTGGTGATGATGGTGGTGAAGCTGGGGTGGAAGAGACATTAATGGCTTTTTTTAGCCCAAACTGAAAAGGAATGGGAGACAGCGATGGGCATCACCACCACCACCAGCAGTGAGCTTTCGGAGTTTGCGGAGGTTGCAGCTGCTCTAATTCCTGATGCTGCTGAGTTGCAAGGGCAGCAGGATGCTGAGGAGCAGGCTAGTGTGCCACAGACCACCGTGGACACAGCATGAATGGGGTCAACAAGTGATACGGGACTAGGATAGGTTCCAATTGCCAGCAGCAGCAATGCTCCTGGTCCTAGTTGCAGTGCTGATTCTGAGGCAGTTGAAGCAAGAGCAGCAGCATCATCCTCTGCTCTAGACAGTGAAGGGGAATGTGGAGGAGAAGAAGAAAGAGGCCATTCTTCTCCACCTTTCCCCTCCCCCCCTCAAGTCATGGGTGTGGGACTATTTTTCCTCTTGGGGCATGCACAGATCAGTCATCAACAATGGCACTGTGCACAATTTGTGACAAGTCAGTGAAAAGGGGAAAGGAGGGAACACACATTGGCACAATTGCCCTGATAACACACATGAAACACAGACACCATGACATTTATGTGAAACATGTTAAAGCCAAACACCACACAGAAATCGGACACTGCTGTTCAACTGATTCTTTACCCACAATCCACCAACACTGGCACCCTCATACCCAATTTATACTATGCCTTTGGGAAATAAAATAACATTTTCTATGTGTTGTTTGTAAATTCCATGTGCCCATTGAGTTCAATGGAATGAGCTAGAAGAAAAAAAGCAGGAAAACTGCACTTTTTGCGGGAAATTATTCGCCAGGTGGGAAGTGCCATTATTCGACGATTTAGCTTGAAACAAAAATGTTCGCCCATCCCTACCCATTCTCTTAATATAAACAGAAGTGACACCATTGCAAAGACAATACAGCTGCCTGCAGTAGTTGTGTGATTTCATTGAAATTCAGTTGAGACAATACTTCTGATTTGTATCTCTGTTATTGCAGTGTTGGACAGCTTATGTGGCCCTTGTGAAATTTCCCATGGGACCCAATGATTCACAGCTTGTTTCTTTTCTACATCTTTTGCTGTGACTATGACAAATACCCCTGTATGATAGGGGCCTAATGCTGCATTTTAGGGGACAACCCCATGTCAGGTCATGCCAACAGCAAAATGCTAGAATTTAACCAGATTTCTAATGAGCACAGTTATCTCAGTTGTCTGCACTGATTGTATCTGTTAGTTGAGATTTATGTTGAGCTGCACATCTTGGCTTTTACTTAAAGAGTAATTGTAGGGATAGTAATAGAAAAGTTACAGTCACCTTTTAAGTACAGATGTAACCTGTCTCATTAGAAGACAATTAATAGTACAGTGAATAAGATTGTATCAAATGAACACCACCAATTTCTAATGATAAACCCCACTTGCCTAAACCCCTTGAGGAACAGAGGGGTTTGCAACACTGGTCCTCATTGGGATACTCTGGGAATAAAATATTAATGGATACTATGAATTCATTTTGAATGGATTACTTGTCCAGAAGTAATAATTAATTTTGGATATAATGTCCAAGGATGCACATGTGTTTGTTGCATTGTGATAATTCTGAGTTACTGCCCAAATTACGGTGTGTGTTTAATATTAAGATGCATTAGTGTTCCTATAAAAACACATAAGTTACCAGAACTAGTTACAACATAGTGTTATATTTTAAATTTGCCTAATGCCAGCACCTGTCCACCCCTGTTGATAATACCCCGTCCCACTAGAGCACCAGACATCTGAATTGTGAGATTAGAAAGAAACTGCTATTGGAAATCTAGCCCAGTGATTCCCAGATTCTATGCTTTTGGTATATCAGTGGGTTGGATTTGATGTAACTAAAACTGGATTCCATTGAAAGTGATAAATTATGTAATTGGACTAGACTTCCTATTGAACTCTATTAGTCTATTTCAAGATAAAACTAGCTATGAATGTAATGTAAACCAGCCATAACAGACCTCAGGTTACTATTGGAAAATCTTTGTAAGGTATAAGTAGATTTGAAAATCATGCCTAATTGTTGGCATTGAGGATTTGGGACCATATGCAAAGCATAAAAGTAGAGTGTCATGGCCTAACCAACTGCAAAATAGGGAACATACACAGTATCCTTTGATTTAAATTTGATTTTTAATACTATGTATGCTATAGAGTCTGCAACATTGAGACTTTTAAAAGATTCATAAGGTAAAAAAACTCTATATAAATTAATGGGAAAATAATTTTCCCTGTAGTGCATGCGATCATGTGAAGTTGAAAGTCCCTGTAGTGTGGATGGCTATGTTGGATTTGTTCATGTGTTTGCAAAGTTATCAAAGAGTAGCATTGCATGGTTTTGTCCGACTGGATTCCTGAGCATTCTAAAACCATTTATCTAAAAAACAAACACGGTATACGCAGTTATGCAGGGGTCATTTTCTAAAAAAGAAGGTACCAGCTCATCTTATTCTTGGTTCTCAAAGTTCCAAAAAAATGGACACAGTCACTGATGAAAGGTACAGCATCACTGACCAGGCATTATGTGGATGATGATCAGCTCTTTAGTAATGAGACAGCTGGTATGTGACGGTTCTACTTTATCAACTACAATATTTTCAAGCGATTGAGCTAGACATTAAAGTACATATATATATATACTGTATATATATTAGCTTTTACCAGTTTATAAGGAATAAAAAACTGTATAATAGAGGCACTTATTATGTTCTTGGCAGCATCTATAGAGAATCATGCTTATTTGTGGCAGTATTTTTTGCTACTCTTAATGTGTTGTGTGATAACAATCATTTTAACACATCCTACATGACTTTATTCTGTTGTAAAATATATCTATATAATGTAGTTACAGAAAGTAATACTAGTTTGTAGCTGATTTGGATCTTAAATTAAAGATCTTAGAACAGTAATGAGTTTCCTATCCTATATAATAATTCGCTAAAACGCAGTCATACTCTGTATCAGCCGCGGCGCGGGCAGTCTCTACTGTGCATGACTGCCCCGCGACTGGCTGGCAGTGTCACTGTGGCCCGTGTAACGGGCTCTTCAACTAGTATTAGATAATCACTTTGGGTTGTACTGGCGTTATGTATAAATGCATGTTGGTGCAATTCTGCTGCAATCCAACTGCATAAGTGAACTGGAGACCTCTCAAGCGATTAAGGAGTTTAAAACACTATTTAAATTAAATGGAATATTTGTTTGTCCCATATGATGCAGTTGATTTGCCCCAGAATTATTCTGATTTTGTCTTTATGAAAATGACCTACTGGATTTGAGCCAATACAAATGGCACCATACTAAATCTGGTTCTATTATTATAGTTAGAAAATACCTTTTTGTAGCCATACAGGATTCATATTTTATCTTATATGTTCCTCAGTGCTGTAGAGCTGAAGACTAAAAATGATCAGCAAAGTCACACACAGCTACAAAACCGTTACATATATTGGTGTGGGGTGTGGTATATTCTCTTGACAGTTCTTGCAAAGTAAAATAAATAGGAGAATATATGAATCACAAGGGTGGAGGTGTAGAAAGATAAGTGAGATAAGTAACTCCAGGGGGCAATATCTGCAACTCATGTTATTCTGTGGAGAATATTTAACTGCATTAAAAAGGTGTGTTTGTGTGTGCACATACCATTAAATGCATGTTTTAGTACTATATGTTTAAAGATTGCAAATAACTCCAGGAACACGGGAGACACCTGATCGTAGACAGATTGTGTTCTCTGTATGCTCTGTTGTCAGTAGACTTTGGTATCAGAGTCCTGACCATCGTAAAATGTGAGTGTAACTGGTTACTAATCTGATTATACGGATCTGAATGAACTTACTTCACTATTGGTGCCCCTTTTGTGTTTTCTGTTTTTTTATCTATATCCTGCTTCTGAGGGAGCAGCAAATAATATCCCTTTGATTTAACAACTTAAGAACGGCCGATCTCACATGTGGCAGTCACTTAAGCACCACAGACCTTTTTTTTTTTTTTTGCCGCATCCGCTTCTGGGTTCCCCGAACGGCATGCAGCCGCACGGGGAGCCCGGAAATCCATGATGGTCCAGGACCATCATGGGTCCTTAACGGGATTCTACCCAAGACGGTCCTGGACCGTCATGGGTCGTTAAGGGGTTAAGGGTGTAAGCTGTGTCTGGAGGCAGTTAAAAGATCTCCAGCTGCCCATTCTGTTGGTTTCGGTATAAGCCATTGCTGACACAGGTCCATTGTGAGTGCACACAACAGGGTGTGGTGGTGGCCATGGCCTTTTAAATCTGATATACACAGGGGCGCCCCTTGTTTCTCCCATTCTTCTTTCCTATGGTACATTTACTTCTAACACTCTGCAATTTCGTTCCATCATTTTAGTATTCATTTTTCATGTTGTTTTTATCTCCCTCTGTGAACTCCTCTCTGACTGATCTTCACATGTACATTACTGTTTACCCCTTAAGGAGTCAAGGACCAGAGGGGGTGCACAACTTAATTTTTTGGTCTTTCTCTCTATCCCACTCGAAACTAGACAGCCATTTACTTTGTTATAGAATAACAGACAAGGACATTGTCTCATGAAATTTGGTACTATTCTATATTGCAAACAAGATAGTTGTGCTTATTTCTGCCAAAAAAAAATCAATATTTGTGCCAAAGTTAGCTTTTGGCTCACTTGACATATTTTATGTTAGTAAGAATTACATCTCATTCTATTTGGCATTACTGGACTTCAATACGCACAGTTCATCCACAGCTTGGAATACTCTGCAATGCTCAGGGGTTTGCTGTCAGACTTCTTATACAGATATGGTCTTGGTGCAGTAGGATTATTCTCACATAAAATGTAAAAACCCTCAGTTTTTACACAATAATTAAGATGCACACCTTGAATACTGGAGTGGGTTTCAAAACATTGCAATGCTATGCAAGTGAGACATTTCTAGAAAGCAATGTGTTAACCCCTTGGTGACAAGGGCCTTTTTACACTAGAGGACAAGAGCAATTTTGTCCTTCTTATTATGCCTTTGTTCAACCATATTTTCTCATCTAATTCATTTAGTCAACCCACAAAATTATGTACCATTTTTAAGGATAAGCAGGGTTTTCTTTTGATGCCACACTTATATGTAAACCCATAATTTAATTTGATAATAATATAAAAAGGTGAAAAAAATAACCCAAAACGTTTTATAGGGTTTTTCTGTGATGATATGTACTCAGTTAGTGCATTTTTGTCAGGGACTGGATAACAGATATGACCATTCATGCCTCCCAATTGTCCCTTTTTAGGAGGGTACTGTCCTTCTGGGATGACAATTCCTATGCCCCTCTTTCCCACCATGGTGTCCCCTTTTTTAGGAGATCAGACTGTGTGGTGTGTATATATATATATATCACATTGTTCCTCGGCAATAAAATTCACATAATTTTTTTTAAACTTCAGTATTTATGTTTATAATGAATCCAAGTAAATAAAATACTTTGGTCTTGCCCTAAATCATTATTTATTCAGTTACACAATGAGGAGCCAATATGTCCTTTCCCTTTTTTCTCTAATCTCCAGCACCAATCCTGCTCCCAGTATACCAACAGTGCCTAATTTTTGCCCATTTGAGGCACTGAGAGCCCTGGTCTCTGGTTATCTCTTCCTCACAATTACAGTGAAGAGGAGAGAAGCAGAAAACAGTCACAAAGGCAATGTTCACATAAATCACCTTTGTCATATGACTACACTGGCACATGTGATCGTTGTAGCAGTGTTCACATGTGCTGAGCCTCCAGAGACCAACTGAAATTTACAGATCCAGTCCTAGAGCAGTCACTTAAAGCCTCCCTGCAATGATTGCAGCGCACCGGAGGGAGTGCTGCAATCACCCTTGACGTGCCAGGACCGTTATCCTTAACCCCTTAACATCCGATGCCATGCCAGGACTGTCACAGCTGTCCGGCACTTAAGGACCAGTGACGGTCCTGGCACGTCATAGAATTCAGGGCTCCCCACACGACGAGCCCTGAATTGGATACGAAAAAAAAAAGCTCCATGGTCCTTAAGTGCCGATCAAGCGTGCGCGCGACGGTCCTTAAGTGCCGATCAAGCGTGCGCGCGACGGTCCTTAAGGAGTTAAAGAACAGTTTCTGTGACAGTTCTGGCATGTCACTCATTCTCAAGGTGATTAATACTTGTTTTGCTAGTATTCTTTGTGATATACACATTCTTTATACTGATTTGTAAGTTGCAGTAGCACACTAAAACATAAGAAGGAGATTCCCTAAGGCATGATAAAGAGGTGATAAAGGTGAGATGACCTCTCCAGTGATATCACTTCTCCAATTCCTGTTATTCTATAGAACCTGTGCACTAAGATCTCCAAAGCTGAAGAAATCTTAGCACATAGGCTCCATAGAATAGCAGGAATTGGAGAAGTGATATAACTGAGGTCATCTCACCTTTATCACCTCTTTATCACCTCTTAGTGATTCTCCTCATTAAGAGTGTGTGTTTCATTTGTGTTTTTTGTTTTTTTTTTTTTGCTAGAATAGAGTTTATTTTAGTGCATGTGCATTATAGTGCCTTATTTTACCTGGCATTGTTTCTTTCTTAGCAGTGCTACCTTTACTGGGATTTTATAATTAGCTTAGATTCAAATAATGTCAAAAACCTATATAGGCAGTGCGACTGTCATCATGTCCTCACTTTAGGGTTGCCAAGTCATCTCTATTATAATGCCCTGTCATGAAAGATGCATATTGCAGGGCTTCCTAGGAACCATTGCCACAAGCCAAGGATGATGATGCAATCAATCACTTGACTGAGCTTGATAGGAAATGTGCTTTCAGTGCAAGGGATTCCAGATTATCCAGCCCTTGCTCTATACTTGCTACTGTTGTGGTTTCTACAGTATGTAGCACTGCATGAAATGCACAAAATACAACAGTACCTGCTGGTCTTAAGGAACAGCCATACACTAATGATCACGTCTTCAGTGTTAGTTTCCATAGTTTTTAAATAAAGCTTGCTATAAAATATAACATTATAAATGTGATTCTTTGCTAATATATGCCCAAGAGACCTGTTTTTGTGTGCTGCCCCTGCATAGATCCTATGTACAAAATCATGTTTGCCACCAAATGGCAGTGTTGTGCCAAGCAGTGGGCATTTGGGAGTGCATAGACCATGGTTGCATAGTTGTGCTTCATGATATGCTACCTCCTATTTTTCTATTAACCAATGTCTCTTATTATATACTATGTACCAACACTCTGAGTTCTGGGGGAGAAGGCTGCCTCCATTCTGGAAGAGATGTCTACCGTCCACTTTAGTCACTTTAAACACAAATCTTTGTTCATTAATGAAAGGGGGTCATGGTTAACTCAATTAATCCCAAACATAGTGCTCAATCTCAGGGTTACCTCATGGAATGTGAGAAGCATCAAGAGCCCCATTAAGAGAAATGGAGAGATAATCCAGCATCTGTAACACCTAGGCGTTATTGGGCAGATTTCTTTTTCTAAGGTTCTAACTTAATGGCAACAGCTACACTATCTGCAATTTATACTCTTCCAATGAACTTCCTCTGTCCCTTTTTTCCACTATCTTACAAAGTATACTAACTTTTCCATCACATAGTCTCATAGTGGGAGGTGACGTTACCCGTATTTAGATGAGTGCAGAACCAGTGGACTGGCCTCATCAGGTACCATTACCCCTATTTCTTTGTATGTGTGAACAATCTAAAAAAAAAAAGCAGAGTAACACATTTATTGCAGACATGCCTGTAGGAATAAATTACAGGAGTTCAGACTGCACTGTATAACTCTCCAGTACACAAAAGGATTAGCCATCATCATGCTATTTGAGTTCCAGAGGGGTATCCAAAGCATTGATCCAAAACATTGCTATGCAGTGGGATGTATACCCCTCTGGAACTCATACGGTTAAGAACGAGGAAATGCTAACCAGCCATATGAATGTGTGAATGGGACATCATAGCAATAAATAACCAAGTAAATGAACTACTGCCAATGAAGCAGAAGTTGGTGTCTGGTGCCAGCCCATGGTCATTGTGCTGCACAAACACACACATACACACACACACACAGATCAGCATGATGGGCCTGTCAACCTCCCTCTCAATTAACTACTCCTATGCAGTACACTTTTACCCACTGAATCCATCCCAATTCAGCTGGACTGGGCTTCGCAAATCTTTTTCATTCCTAGTATATCTACTATCTCTTTAACAATTGTAATGTCAGAGGGGTATCCAATGCAATGCATTGGGTACCTCTCTAACACTCCTTTGCCAGGCCTATGTCTTTAGAAAAAGGCCATTGCCTTTTTTGAGTATTAGTTCATTCCATTAGAGCAGTGAGTACCTTCTGAGCTTACAAGAACCAAGCTTCTGAAGAGTAGTTATGCAAGGTGATGATGTGGTTATCTCTTCACACATTTGCTAAACATTACAGAGTCTTGGCCTTAGCTGAGGATAGTTTTCAGAGAAAGGTCCTACAGGTGTGGTGACAGTGTAGATCCCTCTTTTCTTTCATCTTTAGTACCGTTCTTCTGTTACTTAGTTTTATTTAGAAGTGGCCATTGACACCTGAGGTTCATGATTGTATCTGTTTTGTCTTTGTTGAGACTGGTTTTATTTTGGGGACCCCCCCAAAAAAAAAAATGCTGGTTGGGATAGATTTAGTATATCCTCATGGTTACTACAATCAACAATGGACAAAAGAGAAAAGGGGATTTTTGTGTACTTACTGATAAATCCTTTTATTTTAGTGCTTGTGTTCACAGGACATCCCTACAGGAGAAAAACATGTTTGAGTTCCAGGAAGGGGTGTCATTGGGTTCTCTAATGTAGTGACCACATTCCTGCTCTACTTCTTTCTCTAGCATCTGTGCTGCTGTTGTTGGGCTGGGGTTAAATCAAGTCTCTGCCTCCAAATAGCTTTAGTTTCCAAGTGCCCTGACTTCACCAGGTAGCAACTTAACCCCATGGTTCCTGTATTCCACAAGGACTAAGAGAAAATGATTTGTCATAAATACACAAATGACTCTTATAAACAAAGCACAAGGAGGTCCTTGAATTAAAGTTTTCCTAAGTAATGCAGCATTCCCATACATTTGGGGCTAGATTCTATTGCATGTGCTAAATGTTAAAGGGATAGTAATACTTCATTTTAACTTTATTTTATTTTATAGGCATTAAAAACATGAAGAATGATATAAGTCTTATCTCTCAAACCTTTATGGTTTAAGAGATATTCACAATCAAAGTGTCCCCCTCCCGCCCCTTTTACTGATGTCACACTGTTCAGCCAAAGCAGAAGGGAGGTGCCCAGGTAGACTGCAGAGAGGGACAATCTTCAATTAAGATAAGGGAAAAACCTGAAAAGCTTGTCAAGGGGGGCAGGGCTTTCATTGTTTTCATAGGAATAAGAGTGTCCCCTTCTGTTATCTGTCTGGTCTATAGACTGCATTCCACATCTGAGAAGAAATTGCTTACACTAGGTAAAATCTTAAACTATAAAGGTTTGAGATATAAGACATATCATTCTTCATGTTTTTTTAATGCCTACAAAATAAAATAAAGTTAAAACGAAGTATTACTATCCCTTTAACACCCGTTTTATCAAACATTTGCCTGTTGAAGTCTATGGAGAAAACTGGAGATAAAAGCAGCGATAAAATTAGCACCTGTAATAGAATCTAGCCCTTGATTGTATAAGAATGATAATATAAGCTTTAGCATATACCTTTTGTATTATAATTTAAGTTAAAGTAAACCTGCCACCTTAAAAAAAAAATTGCATCTATTTTGAATCTAGAGCCCACTCACTGGGACCTATTCTAATGTCAGAGCAAGCGATACTTTTTGCCTAAAATATAGTTAAGTAGCATAAAGTACCATACTGTATCACCAAAATATTTCTCAAAATATTTGTTTAACAGAAAAAATGTTATTACAACATAGGAACAGTTCTTAATTATCTGTAAAACAAACTAAGCATTTTAGGATGAAAGGTCCACTTTGACTGGATTGCATAATACAAAACAAAACAAAAAAACAGAACACAAGCTCAGAATTACAAATTAAGTGGATTCTGTTTATTTTCATAACTTTTGGCTGTACTATGTTTTAGCTCAAGTAGAACTTGCCTCAGAGCTGTGTTTCCAGTCTGTGTAGAAGGTCCCACAGATACTTTTGTATCTGTGTGTATCAGTTTTCTATTGACCCAGTTTAATGTATGCAGTATTTCTATTGTAAAGCAGAATATATTGGCACAGTGTTCAGCCTAATAGATTCAGGGATCAGGGCAAATCAGATTATGTAGCAACAATGTAATACTTGAAATCCACACCTTAATCATTACGAATGAGGTCTCCTCAAAATCACTGGTGCTCTGAAGGCAGACTTTTTCACCCCCTCAACCATCAGAGATGCTTATGTGATGTACTAAAACTTTTATAATAAAACATTTAATCATGATAGCAACAGTAGTAATGAGAATAGTATTCTTGCTGCAATCTAGTTTTTATCAATTATGAGGAATGAACAAAATGAAAGGACAGCTGTCACTGCTATCATGAAGATACCTATCATAGGTCTCTTCCCTTTGGAGGAGAACTGAAAATGAAGCCAGGGCTGCTTTGTGAACCCAGTGGATCTGTGGGAGAGCCTAATATATTCATCAGAAATGAAACCCCTGGGGCTCCCCTGCTTGTCCTATGAGACAGAGTGCATGTCATGATTTGCCAAGGATCCTATCAGTATGTCAGTATCTGAGCTGTGCCATCTTTCTTTACATCTAGATCTCTTATTTCAGGGTCTTCTTTGTAATCCAGACTTAGAGAGACTAGGCTTAATGGTGTGGACCTTGATGTTGTCCTAGAGAACAGAAACAGTACATGTTTTTGGGATATTCCTGCTATTGCATAAGTTTTGCAATATATCTTAACTACTAACAAATAAGAATTAAAAATATTAATAAGGTGTAACTACTTTTGTATTTTTTTTGTTCCTTTATTTAAGGCCTTCCAGACTTGGTTCCAGATCCTTACTACATTCAGGCATCTATTTATGTTCAGAAAATGTCCATGTACAGCTTACGATGTGCAGCTGAAGAAAACTGCTTGGCAAGGCAAGTCTAACAGTGTTTAATTGAAATTTCTCATGACTTTCTTAAAGGGATAGTAATACTTCCTTTTAACTTTCTTTTATTTTGTAGGCATTAAAAAATATGAAGAATGATATGTCTTATCTCTCAAACCTTTATGGTTTAAGAGATATTCACAAGCAAAGTTTCCCCCTCCTGCCCCTTTTTCCTAGTATAAGCCATCTCTTCTCAGATGTGAATCTGGTTGTAAGACCAGACAGATAACAGAAGGGGACAATCTTTTTTGTATGAAAAGAATGAAAGCCCTTCCCCCCTTGACAAGTTTTTCAGGTTTTTCCCTTATCTTAATTGAAGATTGTCCCTCTCTGCAATCTACCTGGGCACCTCCCTTCTGCTCTGGCTGAAAAGTATTACATCAGTAAAAGGGGCGGGAGGGGGACAATTTGTCATTGAATTACTCTTGAACTACAGCTCTGACAGAATTGAAATAACACTCTCCAAAGTCCAAATACTATGATGATTAATTAGACCTGCTTTTATTATGAAACATTACTATCACTTTAAACTTTTATCTGGTTGTACTTATATAAAAATTGGATTTTTTTTTGTAAGTCTTCTTTTCTGTTATGAATATTGCATTGTGGTTTAGAGTAGCATGCTGGGACATAATGTCCTGTTTTACCAGGTAGTGCCCTGTTTACTGGAAGCTTTTGAACATTACACTGTAAACCCCCCAAAAATTCTAGTACTTGGATGGATGCCTAGAAAAATGTATCAATACATTATATCAAAAGCCAAAAGACCAGCAGAAGCATAACATTTATTTCTGAAAATATAAATGTCTGAATGTAGCACTTGAGTGTAGCAACTTAAACTAATAAAGTTCTCTGTACAGATCAGAGATTAATTAGTATACAGGGTTGCATTAAGAGACTTTCACTTTTTCAGAAACAATAGTATCAGCATCTCCTAAATTATGCATCATCTGGTCTTTTGGCTAACATGATGCACAGGAAGTTTGGAATGAAGCATACGAAAATGTTAACTTAATTCTAGGTGACAGGTCCACTTTGAACTTGACTGATGTCACATTTAATAATTTGATTGTAAGCTCTTTGGGGGCAGGGTCTCCTTCCTAATGTATAGTTCACTTTGCTGCACCTTTCCCCTACTATTAATGCAGTGATCATATTTTAACTTGATGTTCTTATCCCTTTCCTGTACTTTTTTTTGCTACTTCTGTAAAGCACTGTTTACATGTATGGAGCTATATATATACATATACACAGATGTCCTGACTGTTAGTAGAAATTTGCAGCTTCAGTTCCACAAACTAAAGAATAGTTTGTCATCCAAAGGCTTTCCATTTATTTTTATTCAACTCTCATCTTCTTCAGAATGAAGTTACATACAGACACACAAAGTCAGACAGAGTGTATGATGACAGAGTTAGTCAGTTGGAGTGAGAGAGACAATCAGGTAATTGCCTTAATTTACCACCGTAGCTCATCTATGCTAATATATAGGCATGCAAATCGAGCTCCAGTATTTGGCCTTTGTTACAAACAGGTGCATAACACTCTGCCAGCTTCAAAAAAAGAACAAACCCTTAATACATCCCCTAGAGCAGGCAAAAAAGGACCATTTGTTTTACTGATTTCCATAGATTATTGTTGTTAGTACATACATGTTAGAGATTTTAGTGTGGATGCTTATTTGGTCATAACTCTCAATGCCATGGAGTTTCTTTGTATTATAGTCAATATGTTACACAAGTCAAGCAATGAGAGGCCATTTTGCTTGGATATTTATTAGAGACTTTTCCAAGACTATATGGTTTGTAGAGCTGTAAAATAATAGTGAACATTACAGGCAAAACATGCAGCTCCCTGTAAAGTAGTAGATTTTATACTTGCTGCCATTTATGTCACTGAAGACATCCTGCCTTCATAGTGATATTACCTGCTGTTATGATGTGAAAAGTTAGTATATCACTTGATATAATCACATGAACACATGTTTTATACCCAGTAGCTCATTTGGGACAATCAGATATTCCATGACTCTTATCCATTCCCTCACAGCAAACTGATAGAAGCAGAACACTCCCCTTCCCTTCTCACTGCCTCGAGCTGGTCCTCCCCCACACTGAATTCTGACCTCTGTCACTTATCTTGAGCTTGCTGAGGGAACCCACATACTCCTCCTCCTCATACCTTAAACCTGTGGTTCTCAATTTTTTTTTTGCTAAATGCATCCCTACCAAACAGTATGGAATTTTTCAAAGCATCCCTAACATCTTATAGATCAATTATAAAGCACTAAGGTTTCTGAATCAGAATAAGAAAAGCATACATATTGTGCATAAAAATGTTGATAAACATAGAACTGAAACTCAGAATTCACATTTTTTGTCAAAATCTTTATTAAAAAGAAGGGAAGTGGATATCAACGGCACACCAGTATCCAGGTTGAGAACCACTGCCTTAAACTGACAAGGGCTAGAATCTTACTATATTATTCTCACACAGTCAAATTACAGGAGCAAGGCTCCTTTTCACATTTTGCCTCTAGATTTCTGTACAACTTTAAACTTCTTGGTTATGGAGGGACACATCCATTGCTCTGAGGAAAGGATAAGACTCCTAGACACTATATATTGATTGGATAGATATATTCCTTGCTTCAGGTGGCAGATCATCAACTACAACACAAGAATAAACTGTACATGTGTAATGGCAGTTTGAATGTTAACAGTCTTTTAAAATATTTTTATACACACTATTTCTAAAGGTCAGATATATCCCAATCTGGATGTAATGTATATAAATAATATTCTTTATCTTGCTCTTGAAAGTTGTATACCAGTTTAAGGCAGTTTTCCAGGTCTTCATGAATGACATCTTCCTTGAGATACTATTTCATGTCATTGTTTATCTGGATAACCTACTGGTTTTCTCCTTTTCCTTGGCTCTACAATGTATCCAGGTTGAGAAGTCCTGCAATGCCTTAGAGACAACCATCTGTACGCTAAGATTGAAAAGTGCATCTTTGGTCCCAGCTGTCCTTTCTACATTACTTAAAGGGATAGTAATACTTAGTTTTAACTTTATTTTATTTTGTAGGCATTAAAAAAAACACGAAGAATGATATAAGTCTTATCTCTCAAACCTTTATGGTTTAAGAGATATTCACAAACAAAGTATCCCCCCCCCGTTCAACCAGATCAGAAGGGAGGTGCCCGGGTAGACTGCAGAGAGGGACAATCTTCAATTAAGATAAGGGAAAAAGCTGAAAAACTTGTAAAGGGGGGAAGGGCTTTCATTGTTTTCATACAAAGAAGAATGTCCCCTTCTGTTATCTGTCTGGTCATACAACCAGATTCACATCTGAGAAGAGATGGCTTACTCTAGGTAAAAGGGGCGGGAGGGGAAACTTTGCTTGTGAATATCTCATAAACCATAAAGGTTTGAGAGATAAGACTTATATCATTCTTCATGTTTTTTTAATGCCTACAAAATAAAATAAAGTTAAAACGAAGTATTACTATCCCTTTAATTACCACTAAGGGTATTGACACGTATTCAAGCAAAGCAGTGGCCTTGTCCCTCCTGCTTGAAACTAGTGCAGAATTTGTTAGGCTTGCCCAATTATTATAGGAGATTTATCAGAAACTTTTTGAAACTTGCAGCCCTATAATTGACTCAACACTGAGGAGCCTGATCCTCAGAAGAGGAGACCTGAAACTGAAGTCAGTTTTGATAAGCTGAAGACCTTTTTCGACTTACCTTGTCCTGCGATATCTTAATCTTTCCAGACCGTTTGTTGTAAAGGTAGATGCCTCTGAGCTCGATGCAGTGGCAGTTCTTTCACAGAGGGAGTAAAAGAACCAGCTCTTACATCCATGCTCTTTTTTTCCTAAACTGTTTACCCCTGCAGAACGGAATTATGACATTGGCAACAGGTAGCTGTTTAAAATCAAACTGGTGACATCTTCTACAGTCATTCCTCTAAGCTGGGTCTACTCTTCACTGGTCCTTTTCACAACCCAGATGTCATTTCCACAGTGACTTTTTCTATGACTTTACCTCCAAATGTGAAAAAATAGAACTTGTTTTATGTTTCTTTATTGAACTCAGTAGTTTGCAATATGTACTTTGTACCCTATAGTCCTCACCCAGTACTTGTGGACAGCCAACAAGAATGACTCATGTGTGTTGTGGGAAGAGTTCAGTATCTAATTGAGTGGATGTGCCACACTTACTGTGGGTCTTATTGCCCATTGTTCGAATTCAGTGGCTTTTCGCTGCTTATTAATCTGATACACTACCGGCTGAGACCTTTGGCTTTCCTGACTGATCCTGCTTTACCCCTGGTACCTCATTCTGATTGATACTTCTGTCTTCCTCATCTGCATCAGGGATCATATTGCTCCTTCATAGGTGCTATATCTGGGTCCTTCAGCTTTACAGGTATGTTCATCTTGATCTGGCCCCGGCTCAAATGAGGTCTGATATCTGGCCTTATGGACAGCACCTTTATCATCCAGTCTAGGGCTTTAGCCAACATCCTTATGGCAGACAACTATTTCAAGCATCGCTCCCCATTCATTGCTCTCTAGGAACTCCCAGACCATAGCACCACTGTTACAGTATGACCCTTTTTTCTTTGTCTGCTGTTTGTCAGAGCTTGATCATTCTGTTTATGGGAGCTGCCCAAGTTTTTGTGAGATGATATGGATCTGGGAGTAGGGGAGATACTGTGTTCACTGGAGGCATTTAGGAGATTGATACTAGAAGGTAAAACATATGAAATGTGTACACACCACAATATGTTAACCCATAATTAGAATCCTCTTCCATTAAATTATTTAAGCTCTTCCTTTTGAATATAGGTATTGTTATGGTTGAGAGTTGCTGCTGGATTAAATTTCCCCTGTATACTACTACCACTTCCCTAGGATACACTCGGCCAGATGTTATTACACATTACTGTCTACAATAATATGTAGGAAGTGCTGCAACTGATATGTCTTCATAATACTTCCCTATAGACCCAACTCATTTAGAATATAGGATTGGCTGCTTTCATTGTTCTATAAATCAGTTCTTTTGTATGGTCCTGTTGATTTTTTGTGTGTATATATAAATATATGTATATATATATATATATATATATATATATTTATATATATATATATATATATGTGTGTTCTTTTGTCCAATTACATACAAGTTCATACATATACTGTACGTAGCAGTTGGTGGGTTTGGACATGTATCATTATTCTTATTTGTGTGACTCCAGTATGTCTGAAGAATAATAACATACTATTTCTCTTGGCAATACAATTATTAGAAGAATGTATTCCAGCTGATAAACAAGCCTAATACTTCTTGTAATTCAGCCTATTCTAACATAGACTTTGTGAACTGCAATACAAGGCCTATATATATTGTATTGCTTTTTGTTTGTGCAGTAAAAGCTTATTGTATGTTATACATATATGTTATTATACTCAAAAATAATACTGAGCTATAAATTCTGATTGCCTAACATAGTATTTAAAAGTCAGAAGGGTCACTGCTAGAAGTCCATTGTTACACCTGTGGGATGTTAATTATGTACAAGGGTGAAAGTCTGGGCTCCTAATATTTCTCTATAGGCTCCAACAATTTTAGTTTTTCATTTACACCATTGCACATGCAGACAATCATTTTGGCTCCAAGGTCATTGTACTTTTTTCACACCAATGTAAACTTTTTTGATGGATATTTACCTTTCTCTTGAGTCCTATGTGGAACATAGGAACTATGGGGGATAAGGTCCCGTCCCCCAGGAGGACAAGCCACTTGATCAAAAGAGCTCTCCATGGAAGAGACTTCCTCCTGTATCCATTTATACCCCACCTTGACATACTAAGTTTTAAAAGTGACCACACTCTTGCTGGATGCAGGGCAAAGACTCTCTCTTAGCTAGCCTTCTTTGTTGTTTTCTTCTAACAGGCATGGTACTGTATAATCCCTCATTAGGTGGGCTCCTATCTCTGTCCTCTAGTGTTGGTTTGAAGAAGAGGATAGACTTCAGTTATTGTATTCAAAAATACCTTTTCCAGGTTAGTTACATTAGTCACAATTTTCTGAGGCTGACTTGCCTCTAGGAAAGAGCACTTTGACTGGATGTGACCCCCAGTCTAGGTCTACCGCGTCTGCTCTTCCTTCTCCTCACTGCTCTTACCACCTTCTTTCACTGATAGATGATAGGCAAATAAGGAGTACAAACAACACAGTGAAAATGAAAGATACAGAGAGTCCAAAAATATATATTCCAAGTTCGAGCTTTTGTCAGGAGAGAATAAAGATGGAGTCTATAATTTATCTAGTGTTAACATCACACGCAATCAATTTCAGTGTTAAAGAGGCCTCAAATACACCCTAGAAATATACCAGACTACTTTTTATCTATTTTTTTTTTTTTCAAAAATTCATAAGAGTATTGACCTTACGGAGATTTTTAAAATGCTAATGGGGTAATGTCCAAGAATGGCAGAATTTTCTACCTCCTGGTAAAAAGGATAAAAAGATGAGGAATGCTTGAACGTCTTGCAGGAACTATGGGCGGAAACTAATGTTGAGGATGAGATAGAAATTAAGACTAACATTATAAGCACTGGATTTAAGGGGCCTTCAACTTTCTCTCCATCTAACTATAAGGGACCATATGTGGAAATGTTTGCAAAGGTTGTATTACAGAAATACAATAAAACATTAAAAACATTTAAATGAATTCCATAATCATTTTGACAATAGAACTTGATATTAACATTTTAATTAAATTAATGAATTCCATCCAAAATAATTAATTACAAAGGGAATTTATTAAAAGGATCAAAATAGATGTATACAATGGAAGAAAAATATATAAAATTGTGCTTTCCTTACTACAAACTACACACAGGGGATATTGTTACGCTGTCTGTTTTTTTATCAACTTAGGGTATCTTTGAAGACAGCATCAGATCAGGGGAAATTGAATCGACTGGGCTTTAAAGGGATAGTAATACCTCTCTCCATGTCTTGTTTAAAATATTTTAACATGTAGCGCTATATTTAGTTACTTACAGTGTTGTAGTTCAAATGCTATTCAAGATGAAAGGATCCCCCTCCCACCCATTTCCATGCATCATGTTGTCTCGCTGTCTGGTCTGGATGGAGAGTGGCCATGGACAATCTTCAGTAAGCAAAAGGAAAATCCTGCTCTCCTCCGTCAAGCGGTCAGGGTTTTCCTTATACTTACTGTGTGAAGATTGTCCCTCGCTGCATCCGCCTGGTCCCACGACCGAATTACAAGTCTAGTGGGAGGAGGCCAGAAGGGGTGGGAGGGGGATCCTTTTATCTTGAATAGTGTTGGAACTTCAACACTGTAAGTAACTAAATATAGCACTACATATTAAAAAAATGTAAAGAAAACTCGGAGCTAGTGACTTACTGAATTTTTTTTTGTAACAACTAGAGATGTCAGTATGTTTAAAAATTGTAAGGATTTCCTCTGCCCACCTTAGTCCATTTTCTTCATACCTACAGTTTGCGCACTGGGTCAGAAGAGACAGTAAATTTCCTGTGTATCTGCCAATAACATGAAAGTATATCTACCAATCAGCTAGGGTGTTTACACAGTGTTAAAAATGTCATAGCTCAATAAAAGCATTTTAACTAGAAAAATGTGTGATCATTGCTTTTGAATTTGCCAGGTCATATCATAAGAATATCTACTGTGAAGAAAATATTTTCCACTTGTTACTTTGAACTACTTGTATAACTGTGTATAATTTTTAAACCATAAGGCCTTTATGAACCTATAGTAGAGAAAACACAATAGTGGATCCTTTTGGATGGAATTCATTAATTTAATTAAAATGTTAATATCAAGTACTATTGTCAAAAATGATTATGGAATTCATTTAAAAAAGGTGCAAATGACTATAATAGCAGCAAAATATGTATTATTTGTGTGTGTTTTTACCCATTTGCATATTAATCTTTGGGGTTGTACTTACTCATCAGAGCAGATGCACTATGAAATGTTCAATTTCTACATGCCAGGTCCTGACTGGTGTACTCTATATTAGTGAATGGAAGTGAATATAGGTATAAACTTGCACTGTATGCATTGTCTTTTGTGTAGAAAGTCCTACTGTTGCTTATTCCTCAGTTATCTCACTAATTTATACTGGCTAGGGAAATACCCATATATATATATATATATATATATAGAGAGAGAGAGAGAGAGAGAGAGAGAGAGAGAGAGAGAGAGAGAGAGAGAGAGAGAGAGAGAGAGAAAGAGAGAAAGAGAAATTCCTTTTAAATTTTTTGTACCATCATCATTTTCTACATTTGTTCATATAATGTTTTTTCTTTGCCAACTTTATTCATTATGTAATTTTGTTTTTACAATAATACAGCTCAGCATACCGCTCAGATGTACGAGACTATGATCAAAGGGTGCTTCTCAGATTCCCTCAGAGAGTGAAAAACCAAGGTACTGCAGACTTCTTGCCAAGCAGACCACGATACTCTTGGGAATGGCACAGCTGCCATCAGTAAGTAATATAAACGTTTGCTTAAAAACCTGCTTTATGTGACTAAAACTGGTACTAGGTAGATGCCATTTTGTTGGCTACATTTTAAAGAAAGATAAGTAAATTGTCCAGAAAAACTTCTGCTTGGGGCAATTACAGTGTTGGCTAGGTACAAACCAGTAGTCTGTGTTGTTTGTGCAACCTTATAGTCTGCTAGGGTCTGGTTAGAAATTGAGGAAATTGAGTACTGCTGTAAGTGTGGCCCTTGCCCCTCCGCAAATAATGTGGGAGGAAAGCCGATACATAATTAAGTAAATGTTCGCCCCCTCCCCAGGCTGGAAGTTTGACAATGACCACTCACAGCAATTTGGTGGATAGCAGTCGAAAGTAGGAGATCAGGGAGAATCTGCTGAATATGCCAAGCTGTTGGCATTGAGGGTTCAACACCATAACCCAGTCACTTTTATGTAGTGAAGTGCAAAAAGGCCTTAGTAACAGCATCACCTGATTTCCTGAGGGATGGTTTAACAATGACTATTTAAACATCAAGGTAGTTGCTATAGTTGTGCTTATTGCTTAATATGAAAGCAGATGGGCCAAGTGTGATTTTTCCTGGCCTTTCTTCTGTTTCCACATACTGTGCGCATTACAGTTGTTGATGATAACTGCACAGTTCCTTCCTGCTCTCAAGGGAAATAATAATATTCCAATGCACTATTGATTTTTAGAAGATGTACAGGAGAAGGAGCATGATTGCCCAATGTCTTCACAACAGATGCACCTAATGTGAGGGGCTGTTTGTGGTGCTAATGCTACTGCCTCAGTGGCACTAGGGCTAGTAAATAGTGCAACCATCATCAAACTAACACCTGTCTCATGACACTGCTGATGATCCCAGTTCCATGCAGCATCCTAATTCTGATGCACTGACAATTCAGAACAGTAGGAATGACATCAATAGCAAATGTTGCAATGTCACTGGTGCGTGGGTGCCATTCAGTGGCATAATATCTGATGTTGGCTGACCATTGTCATGCAACTCTGCTTGCCCCCTCGTTCCTAATTTCTGCTGTTAATATTGCATGCAAAGTAGCCTTTTCTGTCTTGTGTATTTTTGTCCACTTCTGCTACGTGGTATTCAGATGATATTAAATGCTGATTCCGTTTAAGATAAGTAAATCTACCAACACTGCTGCTAGATAGGCATATACTAATTTATTAGTATATGCCTATCCAGCAGCAGTGATGGTAGCAGCACTAAATACGCTCTCTGACTGCAATCATGCTGGTGGGCAACTAAGGGGTTCCATGACAGTACTCCTCAGTGCTGGCCCCACACACTGTGTATTGTTCACCAGTAGTCAAGGGGGACATCATTTCTGCCTAGAACATAGATATTATCAAAATATGCTGTAACCATCTCACATTTAATGGGGTCACTCCTAGGAGCTAGGCAGTTTTCAAATATATAATTTATCCAACCCATACCCAAGTGCCACCACTACCAGAAATTTAGATTTCTCTCTACAGAGGGATGTACATAAAATGGCAGACTGGGCAAATAAATGGAATATGAATTTTAATGTGGGGAAGTGTAAAGTCATGCATTTGGGAGGAAATAATCCCAAGGCTACTTATGAACTTAATGGAATCATTTTAGGGGACTCATTGCTAAAGAAAGACCTGGATATCCTTGTCAACTACAAACTTGGAAACAGTGACCAGTGTCAAAAAGCAGTAGCAAAGGCAAACAAAATCCTGTCTTGCATAAAAAGAGGTATTGAAGCAAGAGTGGATAACATTATTTTGCCATTATACAAATCATTGGTAAGACCTCACCTTGAGTATGCAGTGCAATTATGGGCACCGGTTCTGAAAAAGGATATACTAGAACTAGAGAGGATACAGCGGAGAGCAACAAAATTAATTAAGGAAATGGAGTACTTGACCTATTAGGAACGACTAAACAAACTTGGTTTATTTACTCTAGAGAAAAGACGACTAAGAGGAGACCTTATCACATTGTACAAGTATATGAGAGGCCAATATAAGGATCTCTGTGGTGATCTATTTATTCCAAGGCCTGATCAGGTGACCAGGACACACCCCTTGAGATTAGAGGAAAGGACGTTTAGACTTCTGCAGAGGAAGGGATTTTTTACAGTAAGGTCTGTTAAATTGTGGAATTCCCTGCACAAGGAGGTGGTTATGGCAGATACAATGGATACATTTAAGAGAAGATTAGATACATTTCTTTCAAAAGGGAACATACAGCGTTATACTGTTTATTAGTAGCAGATCAGGAAGGTCAGATAAAGACTAACTTATTTGGTAGCAGGAAAGCTATACAATTCTCAGTCACTGGGCTATGAGGTGAAGGTTGAACTTGATAAACTTGTGTCTTTATTCAACCTAATTAACTATGTTACCACTGAGAAACATGAATAGCTTTCTGTGGTGCTGATGCCATGTTCTGAAAAAGCTTTGGATGTTGTTGTTGTTGCTGCTGATGGTTCTGATTGTATAAATCCTTTCCTTATTTCTTTTCACAGAGCTTTCTACAAGTTTTTTGTTTATTTTTTTACCACACTTTTCTCTCTCTCTCTGCCTTACCTTGCTGTTCCTATGAGAGATGCTGTTAACACCTTGGCACAAATTCAGAATGCTTATGTGTAAAGTGGGGGTCCAGCAGTGTAGCAAGAATGTATTCTTCAGTATGCATGGATCCAGCTCAAACCATGCTAATTTTTCATTCATTAGATGGTACATGTCTGTGTTGTCATTATTGTACTATTCATAAACAATTGTACTTAGTTTTTTCTGTAGTAAATAGATAAGTGGAAGTATCACAGTTATTCATGCTTCATCACCATTAGCCAGCAAACGATCTCCTCAAATTGTTTCTGCAGCTCACATAAGTTGCCACTGACCAGGTGAGAAAAGATGCCACCTATAAAGCCTTCCATTTATGCACTGGATACTTGCTAATGGCCTTATTCTGCTCATATAAATGCAAAAGCATGTAGTGACTAAGTCACTTTAATTTTTATAGCTGTGGTCAAGCAGGGATAGCCTGGAAACATACATATTTGATAGATCTTGAGGAACAGGGTTACCTACTCCTGTTCTAACTATTATTTATTGTACATCTTAAAGGAGCAGTAAACTTTTTTATGAAAAAATATATATTGTAAGGATTTTCCTATTGAGTAAAATAAGGGTACTCCCACTGCCGAGAGATTTATATTTCCAGAGTTATTACAGTTTAAACCCATGTTTTTTTACACTACCAGTGCCCTCTAGTGGTCAAATTCTAATTAGATTTCCTGTTAAATTCTAATGGAGAGGAAAGTCAGAAAAGTCAGAGACATAACAGTTCTCCATAGAATGTGACAGAAACTGCCTGTCACTTCCTGTCAGTTAGAACTATCAGGAAGTAAACACAGTAAATTCACTTCCTGATTATTTAAACTGCTATAATTTTTTAATAAAACACCTGACAGCGACGGGAGTACCCTTGTTTTATTCAGCAGGAAAAGTTCTGTAAAATATGTGTTTTCATAAAAAAAAGTTTACTGCTCCTTTAAACATTCTATTAATCACATTGCAATTATCCTATCCTAGAATCTTTCTGAAAATGGTTTGTGTTAGTGTATCAGAATTTATCCCACTGATCAAATTCTGCTTACTTTGATAATTTTTGATAATTTTGATCATCGTGGGGATATGTGCAGTTTCTTGAAGAGCCCAGTGTCACTGATTAAACAGAAAAGCAAGCTGGGGAACAATGTATAGAACACTGCAGAGAGGAGTGTCACTCATTGGTTCCTCACCATGAGCAAAACAAATTACTACTGCTAGTTGTAACAGGAACTGATTCTATTGGTTGAATTGTTAGCACTTAACACTGCTGGCTGAGCCAATGGCATTGTAAGAAAAAGTGGCCCAGGTTCAAACGGCATCACAATGAAGCAGATAGCAATGGAGTGTGTAGTGATGCTTGAGAATGAAGGCTGGCTACTGCAAGTAGTAGAATAGGATCCGTTCACTAGAGTGCATAGACATGAACAAACTGGGATCTAAAGTGTGGGGTACAGGAGAACTAGAGAATGGAACATGGCCCATGACCCTGTTCTGGTCTCAGCATGGGAATTCAGATAGCTAGAGGGCTTCAGATGTTTACTAAAACTTAAAACAGCAAACTTTTAAATAGGAACTCAGGCCAAAATACTAGACTGAGACATGGAACTAAGATACAGGACCTGAAACTGGAGCAGGCCAGAAACAGACCATGGCAACTGTAACACTTGAATGCTGAACAACACATTGATACTCTATGGAAGTGGAAAGATAGGGACAATGATCAAGAACTAGGCAGGATTCTAAACTCTAATGAATAATATAATGAACTAAGCATCTAAAAAAGAGTGTAGGCATGCCAGAGCTGCAGTTATTAAATCTGAGGAGTTTTGGCTTGCAGGCATCCCCATAACAGGGCCCCTTCTGCAAACACCATTCAAATAGACAAGAGATTCCATTAAATACTTGAGTGTGCATCTGTCTTTGGATGCCCCGGGTCTATATGCAGTGAATGTGCCCCCAGTTCTTAAAAGATGTGTGAGGACTTCATTGGTTGGTCAAAATACCCCCCACACTTTTGTGGGAAGGATTCCCCTGGTAAAATGGTCATGTTCCCATTTTTTTTATATATCCTACAACCACTCCCTCTACTTATCACCAAGAGAGATCTGTACCACATTAATAAAAGCTTTCAAGGGTTTATATGGAACCGAAAAAGGCCAAAAATCTTTCTAAAAAAACTCCAGCAGCCCAAGTCTTTGGATTTCCACAGATTAGACTATGCAAATAGCTAAGGAATGGATAGCACACACTAATATTTATACAAATTGGTAGAGGGACCAACAGTTTATGCCAAATATAGACCTCCGCTTTATGCTGCATGCCCATACTACTGTGCTTCCACATAGGTTCTTAGCCAACCTCTTGATCACCAATATAATTAGAGCATGGCAAACTGCTAGGTAAATTCCCTTTCGAGATAGATGTGTATCGATCTTCTTACGCTTTTTGGGTATTCTACACTTTCAGGATGGAGATGCTGACATTAGATTTGAGATTTGTGCAATGGAAGGGGGAGAGTTCTGGGACTGGTGGGTAGCCTCATTGACCCAACAACTGGGTCTATAAATACTTTCCCCACTCTACAAGATAAATTCCACCTTCCACTGGCACAGCTATTTATATATTTCCAAGCCCAAAACGATGTTACTAAAAACTGGGTATTCGAGCAGTTGTTGGTCCTTGTAGATTATTCTCCCTGAAAATTGAGCGGTCACATATTTGCTAAATCCTGTCACTACTTCATTGGATTACAACATAATCTTGATATTGCAAAGATTCGTTGTCTAATAAAATGGACATAAAAAAATAAAGATTAGGAGTATATTGTCAGGTGACCATCAGTGGTACATGTAGTCTAAGATGTAGATCTCTGAAACCAGGTGTGACCAGGTGAATAGGCATAACTTCAAATAATATCAAAACAGGACTTTAGGGAGTGGAACCAGACAGTCAGGTAATTTGTTATTAATTTACATTCTTTTCATGTAAGGTTAAATATACTACATGGACAAATGTATGTGGATACCCCTTCTAATTAATGAATTTGGCTATTTCAGCCACACTCATTACTGACAGGCATATTAAATCAAGCACAGAGCCAAGCAAACTTGATAGACAAACATTGACAAAGCTCAGTGACTTTCAATGTGCCACTCTTGAAGGATGCCATCTTTCCATCAAGTAAATTTCTGCACTGCCAGAGCTGTAATGGTTAGCTGTATGTGCATTTATTGTGAAGTGAAAACATCTAGGAGCAACAACAGCACAGCTGTGAAGTGGTAGGACACACAATCTCACAGAACGGGATTGCCAGGTCCATAGCACATTAAAATTGGCTACCCATGATTTCAGCACTAACTCCTGAGTTCCAAAATGCCTCTGGAAGCAACATCAGCACAAGAACCGTTCATTGGGACCTTTATGAACTATGTTTCCATGACCAAGCAGCCGCACACAAGCCTAAGATCACTATGCGCAGTGCCAAGCATTGGCTGGAGTGGTGTAAAACTACCTGCCATTAGACTCTGGAGCAGTTAAAGTGCATTATCTGGAGTGATGAATCATGCTTCACCATCTGGCAGTCTAATGGGCGACTCTGGATTTGGAGGATGCCAGGAGAACATTGCCTGTTGGATTGCATAGTGCCAACTGTAAAGTATGGTGGAAAAAAAACAAGGGTCTCAGTTTGTTTTTCATGGTTTGGACTAGGCCCCTTAGTTCCAGTGAAGGGACATCTTAATGCTATGACATTTAGTGACATTATAGATGTTTTTGTGCTTCCAACTTTGTGGCAACTATTTCCTGTTTCACAATGACAATGCCCCTGTGTACAAAGGGAGGTCCATACAGAAAAGGTTTGTTGAGGTCAGTGTGGAAGAACTTGACTGGCTTGCACAGAGCCCAGACCTCGACCCAATCAAACACCTTTTGAATGAATTGGAATGCCAACTGAAAACCTGGCCTAACTTCCCAACATCATTGCCCAACCTCACTAATATGCTTGTGGCTGAATAGACACAAATCCCTGCAACAATATTCCAACATCTAGTGGAAAGCCTTTCCAGAAGAAACAAAGCTGTTATGGCAACAAAGGGAAGACCACTAAATAGAAGAAAGTGTGCAAAGAGAAAAAAAAACTGTATAAAGTGGTATTTATTGAAATATCTAACTCACACACAAAAAAATAGCACTTACAAACAGCTCAAAATAATTCCACACATACCCCTTTCTTGGGCACCACATCAATAGTTTTTATGAGAATGGTATCTACTTCCTCCATCTTAGATGTGGAAGACCTATCCAGTTCAAGGAATCCTTCCTCCTTGGGTTCTGTTGCAATAGTATCTTTCATGGCGTCTTTGCTTGTACTGCTATACAGAGTCTCTCCATGTCGGCAGAGAGTATGACCAGGACAGTGTTCAAAAGTAAACTTATCCATATAGAGTCCCCACACGTATGCCCGCTTTCTCAAAGGGGACCAGTATATATTAATTCCCATGATTTTGGTTTGGAACGATATGTTTGATGAGTAGATGTCCTCTTACCTTTGGCCAGATAGTGTACGTAATACACATATTTATCATTAATTAAATTGATTTAGTCAAGGTATTCTCAGAGTAAGCCTTAAGGCTTTAGCAAAATTTAGACTAGCATCAGTTGTGCAAATTAACTATATTTATGAATAACCGAGGACGCAATGGCTGTGCAAAGCATTGCTTTGCATATCATTGTACACCTGTTCCTCAAAAAGGTAAGTAAACTGTTTTCTTGTGAACCTCTATATGTTATACACAGATGAATTTCAATTACAAATACAATTCAGCAATTTGCATAGAACAAATTAATTTAAGATTCAGATTTCTATACATTAACAAAAAACATTCAGCAGACATGTTTTAGAAAACTTAAGTATGATGTTAATAAACATAAACACCTTACAAATGAAGCTTTGGAAAACGTGTGACGATCATGCAAAAATATTAATACCATTTGACTGATACGTATGAGTTAGTTTATTTTGTTTTTTATGCATGACTCTCTAACATCAAATGTTTGATTATGTTTTTTTATTAGAAACTAAGAGCACACTTGTGTGCCTGATAAACAGTAGAACAGCTGAGTATAATAAATCAATCTCAAATCCACACCAAACATCCTTGGGATTTATTGCTGGTGTTAAAACAATTTACATCCAATTTTGCTTTGCCTTCGAGGGTAGGTTTTGTCAATCGCTTGTCACTCCACTATAAAAACTGCTGTATTTCATACTGTTATAACAGTTTAAGAACAGGAAATTATTCAAATACGTATCTTCAGAACATCTGGTTTTAGTCAGTAAAGTGCATATCTGGCCAATGTGGTGAATAATACTACTTTCCACTTTTGAAATCTGCGCTCCTTCCTATTTTTGGTAGTTCACATCTATCTTTTTACTATTAAATTTACAATCTAACAGAGGAGGAGCACAATGCATTTCTGACATTAAAGGGTTAATTTGCACAATGACCCATCATGCCTTTTAAGTCTTTCCCTTGTTTGCTTCACTTTTCTTGAACACTGTAATACCAACAACAACTAATTCTGAATAACTGGCCAGCAAAATATATATAAGTTTTGAAAAACAAAGAGTTGTTGGCTAAAAAAGCAGTTCAGAGATCTTCGTGGCTTATAATACATAAACTAACAAACATATACAATAAATATTGAACAATTTTGGAGCAATAATCTCTGATTAATTGAGATTCTCCTAAGTCTATTGCCTAGAATTATATTATGTCTCTTTCTCCTATAGAATTAAATGAACACTGTTGATAAAATCAATCAATCTTGTATGCAAATATTAAATGTATATAGGTGCAATTTATTAAGCTAGAAAATTGCACTAATTTTGAGTGTTGTGTGCCAAAAACACAACACAGAATTATTATTGCAGATCTGCCGAATTTAAAGGGATAGTAATGTTTCGCAAAAACAGCAGCTCCAATTAATCTTCATAGTATTTGAGCTAAGATTGTAGCCGTATTAGTCCAGTGATGTATATGTAAAATAACAAACAAAATTAATATCTTGTAATACATTTTTTATTGGGCTAACAGAATTATGGATTGATAAGCTTTAGGGATAAACTCCCTTTTTCAAGTCTAAAGCATTTCTGAGCACAAGGACACAGAATTCATAGTTAATACAGTTAATACGATGAATTCAAAGCTGTGTTGCTTGATGGGGTTAACATAGTGGGACTGATGATAAGAGAGGGACCAAGAGAAAATCCATACTCTTCTTTGCAGAAGGTTGTAAATATCCTGTGCAAGGCAGTGTGTGGGGGGGGGGGGAGAAAGAGAAGAAAAATACAGGAGCTGGTATGGGAGGGGAGAGAGTTAAAAAAAGATTGCACATATTAAGAATGCTACAATGCCAACAATCCAGTATGGGCATGCAGGCCTATATACAGCTTGTGCCCATATAGGTAGATATATACATACACATAGACACACACACACACATATATATATATATATATATCCTGTATTTTTCTTCTCTTTCTCCCCCCCCCACACTCTGCCTTGCACAGGGTCCCTGTCTTATCAACAGTCCCGCTATGTTAACCCCAGCAAAAACACAACTTTGAATTCAATGTATTAACTGTGAATTCTGTGTCCTGGTGCTCAGAAATGCTTTAGACTTGAGAAAGGGAGTTTATCCCGAAAGCTTGTCAATCCATAATTCTGTTAGTCCAATAAAAAAGGTATTGCAAGATATTCATTTTGTTTGTTATTTTACGTAGTATTTGAGCCATAGAGAGTGTTATTTCGATACAGTCAGAATTGTAGTTCAAGAGTAATTGAATGATGAAGTATCCCCCTCCCACTCCATTTACTGATGTAACACTGCTCACCTCAGAGCAGCAAGACTGTCCAGATGGATCTCAGAGAGGGACAAACTTCAGTGAGCATAAGGAAAAACCTGTCAACGTGGGCAGGGTTTTTCTTACGTTCACAGTAAGAAGATTGTACCCTGCTGTGAGCTGTCTGGTTTCAAGACCAGATTCCACATCTGAGGGGAGGTGGCTTACACTAGGTAAAAGGGGTGGGAGGGTGATATTTTATCATTCAATTACTCTTGAACTACAACTCTGACAGTATTGAAATAACACTCTCTATGGCTCAAATACTATGAAGATTAATTGGAGCTGCTGTTTTTGTGAAACATTACTATACCTTTAAAGCAGAACTTTCACGTTAGATAAAGTCGCCCTGCAATAATAAAGCAGCTGACGAATTGCTGTATCCATCTCCTTCTCTAACCTCTCAAAAGTGCCAGGTTGTAAATAAATCTTTAATCGTCCGAGACCGGAAGCCAGGCATCTTATCTGCGTGCGTGTGCTGTCAGTTCCGATCTCTATCAGAAGCATTTCAGTGTGCCACAAGGTAACTGGAAGGGATTGATGGTGCAGGTGAGCAGACTGCACTAACCTGGCCGTCAGTCTCCAAAGATAAAGGATTTCTTTACAATTGGCTAATTTTGAGCGGTAATAGATATATTATAAAGCTAGTCGCTACCTGTTTAATTATTGCAGGGCGACCTTATTTAACATGAAAGTTCCGCTTTAAGGTTTGAACAGCAATTTTATGTTAAACGCTGATTTGTAAATGTTCGAATACATGAATGGTTTGACCAATAAAGCTGAAATCTGGCAGTTTAGCAGTAATTCTTGCAGTCATGCCAGGCTGTTTACACATTGTTCTCCATTGATCAATAGAGGTTTTTGTACCTAGCTGAGTTGTTATCTGGGAAACCTTATAGCAATAGTCATTTAATACTCTTAATTAACCAATGCAAAATGGGAAACAAGCAAAAATATTATTGTCCACCCTCTATTTTATTTATAGATAGTCACTGCAGCATTTGATAAATCTTGCCCATACTATAAATGTAAACGTCTTCATAGCTTGATAGAAGATGTATGGCATTACATGTGCTATTTTAAGCTGACTGGGAGATGCAGGTTTTATGTGCAGTTCTGACATCTGGGGATGGATTCAAATGCAGGAGATAAATGTTACCTCCCTTTTAATAAAAAATGTTCCTATTGATGTCTATGGGGATACCTGGAGATAAAAAGCAGAGATAAAATTAGCACTTGAATTTTAATCCAGCCCCTGGTTGCCTTACACAGTAGAGTATAGCTTCTTTTACTAGGGCTTGAACAGGGTGGATTAATTTCAATCACCTAGAGAAAAAAACTGATTTTTAATTAAGTTTCCCATTAATAATTATTCACATATTTCTTAAACAAATGTACAACTGTGATCGCAGAAGCATGTTACAATTTAGTGAGGTGCTTTACAACACTTTGGAGGGTATAACGTGTATTGTGTACATACGTTTATTAATCAAGAAAATAGTAAATAATATACTCATTACCTATACAAATTTATGGATACAGTCACTGTCCATCAGGAATTATGTGGAGTAAATAACATACACAAAATAAAACTTTTACATTTTAGACTAAGGATAAGGGTGGGGTCATGTGAGCGGGAGTGTGGCCATGGGCAGAGATAATGGCACATAGGGTTTCTGGCCTAGGGGTGCTTGGGATATAAATCCAGCCCTGATTTTATTATACTAAATTTAAAATCTTACATAAGTGTTTGGAACTGCATCATTACTAGCTGATGGATGTCTTTAAAGGTGTAGCAATTGTCTATGAAAAAAATATGTTCTTTGGCTTTTGTTGCTAAGTAAAACAAGGGTAGTACAGAAGCATTTTTGTAAACGCATTGTTAGCAACAATCTGTGTCCAAATGGATTTTTACAATACACTCAATGGGGCAGCTTGAATTTTTGACTATGGCTCTCCATAGTAAGTGATAGGAACAACACCAACTGGTCATCAGAATACAAACTTGCAGTTCAAAAAAAAGTTTTAAGCTGTGACAGCTTTTCATTGAAAAAGTGGTGTTCCTTGCTCGAATGAGCTGACAGAGCCCTGTAACCCCCACTCTTTCTTGCTTAATATTTCCCATAACAGTTTACTACTTCTTTAAAGCTACAATTACATGAATAACTTTAGTGCAACAATGATATTGCCCACACTAATCACCCTACATGAAATTCTGTGTTGGTTTGGACTGTTCACATGGGCGTCAATTGTCATGCACTTAGCAACATAGGATTCCACAAGTTTCCAACAATTAACAAGGGAAGATGCATTATGCAGGGTGGAAGGGCACAGTGCACAGTTTAAAAATCCCCCAAATTCCTATTGATTTAAATTCTTTAACCCCTTGATTGGCATTTAGTTTGCCCAAACATTGCCACTCTTTGCCTTTATATATAAGACCCACCAGAATGAGAAACTATATTGTTGCAGTGTTCATAACAACACAATCACTGTTTGGCGCTAGTCTACCATATTTTGCTCTGGCCATTTGTGCTGGTCACATTATTGGCGATTCTCACGTGGTGGCAATGATTCATGATTGATTGCCAGTGTAACCACAGCCAACAACCTATACACATATTTATATAATACCCACTAGCTTATTTCTGGTGCTTTTTATAGATATTATATCTGGAATATTTTTTTCACTGTGCAGACAGCAAGACAGACACAGGAGGCTCTAAGAATTCATATGGATTCAGATAGTGGTGAGGCGAGAACTGAGCATCCAGACATTTAGTTTAGTGAAATTTCATTTTTGTGTGAACTGTTGAAGATTAGGCACATAGATCTAGCATTTAACATACCAACTATATCACAAAACCCCATGCTTTATCCATAATTTTGTAACTATACTGTAATAGAAGAGAAATGGTAGAATCATAACAGCATAAAAACAATAAGTATTCCGTACCCCTCTGGCACTCAAAGGGTCAACAAATGGAGTGAGGGCATAGGGAAAAGGAAGCATGCCAAAATAGGCATGAAAGAAGGAAGAAGAAAATATAGTAGAAAAGGAGAAGTAAATGGTGGAAGTATAGGGGATGGGAAGAGATGGAAGAAAAAAAGATAGAGATAGATTTAGTCGGGACCAGTTGATCCACAGATTATATTAGGGTCAGAAGGATCTTTGAGCCATTACATGTATGTATGGGTTTGCTCTGAGGTGAGTAATTAATCAACATATCATACATCTTACCCAGGAATCTACAGGCACTGTGCTTGTGTTGCAGAAAAGACTCAAACATAATCACCACCTGGGTCGTGCATTTCTTAACCCTTTGAGTGTCAGAGGGTACGCAACGCATTGCAAAGCAATTCGTTGTGTACCTCTCTGGCACTCAAAGGGATAAAGCAAGGTTGGTCCAGGAAATATTTCTTTATAAAGAAGCTCCAAAGCTCACCTGGAGAAAGAGCATACTTGAAACAAAGAGTCTCAAAAGACACTATTCGTTCATCCTTCATGAGTTCTGCTATGCAAAATTGTGGGATAGAGGACCAAACATAGGATTGAGTAGCTGCAAGAGGGTGAAGGGTGTTGTGCCTCTGGAATATTCTTGAAAGAAGGGAAGACAGAGTTTTCAGGGAGCCGCTTTGGACATATAGATTCCCAGTGAATATAATAGGAGCTATAATTGGATGAATGAGGAATTTATTTCTCTTGCTGGTATGAGGAATTCACATACAGGGTCTGTGTGTGTGTGAATAGGCATTTAAATTGTACCCAGGACTTGTTGGTACCATTGTGCATCCAGTCAGGGATAGATGAAAGGAGGATGACATGGTGATATAGTTTAATATCAGGCACACACAGATATCCTGTAAGTAGCTTTCTAGCAAGAGCTGGTAGCTTCAGTTGGGGTTGCTTTGATTGACAAATACATTTATTGAGTAACCAAGCCAACTGGTTTAGGAAAACTGTTGGGAGTTTGAAATAAGTATAGGAAGCTAGACAGTACATTCATCTTTATTGAATTAATCATCTCCAGCCAGGAAATATATAAAGACTCCCACTAATTAAATCTCTCTGTATGGACACTAACAATATATGAACATTGGTGTCATAAGTATGTATGTATGTATGTATGTATCTTTATTTATATGGTGCCACACAGTGTACGCAGCGCCTTACAATAGACATATGTTACAATAAATAAGAGGGGATGAAATAAGTGCGACATTCATAGAAACAATGGGAGAGAGGTCCCTGCCCCAAGGAGCTTACAGTCTAAATGGATGAAGGGAGACATACAATGGGGTAAGAGGGTGTTAAGTGCTGAGATTGCAAGTGCTGAGTTTGGCCAAAGGCAGTGCATGGTCCTAGTGCTCCAGAAGATAAGACTTCAGGGTAGACTTAAAGACAGAGGGGGATTTTTCTAGGCGTAAGGAGAGGGGTATGGAGTTCCATAGGTATGGAGCAGAAAGCGAGAAAGGTGTGAGACGGGAGAGGGCAGAGGGTGTGGATGGTGCAACAAGAAGTGCATTGTGTGCTGAGCGAAGGAAGCGGCCAGGAACATAATAGGAGATGAGGGAAGAGATGTAAGGAGGGGTAGCAGTGTGGAGAGCGTTAAGTGGTGTCTGTTGTAGGAGTGAGATGAATAACTAAATATTTGATTGAGGTGGTGCATCCCCAACAGTGATACTTTGAGCATAGACAGGAGGAGGAGGTGCAGGTAGTTACCTGACTAGCTAAGGCCTCTGAATTTGTTATATTTTAATGCCTGAGAGTTCCAAAAACGCAACACATTCAGATATGAAAGCCGGGACTGAGCTCTAAGGAGATGTTGCTGGAACTTCATTTTAACTGTTATATGTAAATTAAAGTCTAAGAAGTAATTTTGCATTTTGTATAAGATTTTTTTTTTAAATCTGATTAAAAATGTGTTTTTCAATTAAAAATCGATTTTATAGACCTAAAATTGATTGCAAAAGAAACTGATTCCCCCTGCATTCTTCTGAAAAACAAAAAAATTCAGTATCCAAAATCTTAAGTTCAATGAAGGCATGGAAATTGTATATGTATATACCTTGCTCTTCATATAAGAGCCATCTGCATTTTTTTCATTAGTAGTGTTTTAAAAGACAGCTCTCTTTTAGTCTCATCATAAAGCTACATCAACCAGTTCATGTCTAAACTCAGTATATAGTTATGTGGAATTTTCCAAAATTTCACAGTTATCACAGTTATTTTGCACAAATCACTAAGCACGTTATATTCATGAAAAAACGAGTTATTCCCATTTTAAACTCCTTGAATTAAAATACTAAAGAGGTCTCCAAAACATTGCATGTCCGAAGCATTCAAAGGATTAAATGCCCTATTTAAATCAATGAGCTTTTTAGTAGTTCCCTATGGTGCAGTTGATTTCACCTAACTAGAAAAAGCCAACACATACACACGGCGATAATGTATCAAGAGATATCACTTCTCCATTTCTCATGATATTCTATACAGCCTATGCTCTAAGAATTCTCAAGTTGGAGAAATCTTAGTGCATTGGCTCTATGGAATAAAATAGGAAATGGAGAAGTGATATCACTGGAGAAGTCATCTCCACTTTATCATCACTTAGTGCATATCCCCCAGGGCATTTCATGATACCAACCTCCCTCATTACATTTCTACATGGCCAGTAGTATTACTAAACAGTTACACAAGACCATCAGTATTATGTGATATTTGTACATTATTTCACATTAAATCATCAGAGCATATTCACTATGCATACACTCATTCCTGCCATAGCACCATCAGTACAACTATAAATACTGTTACATCAAATACTTCCTATGTAATAACAAAATCCCCCATCAGCTCATAAGGATTATCCCACCTACCTACCTAAACAGCCACTCAGCTGCTTAGGTAGGTAGGTGAACTCATGAAAATCACATCTCTAACCCCCTCACACACACGAACACACTTTCCTCTGTGCTTGCTCACATTAAACATGGGGCAGTTCAGCAAGAGTCTTAACTGGGCAGTATAAGGTCAATAAAGACTCATTTAAACCAATGGCAGTGTCCTTAGAGTTCCCACACCTTTTAACTCTACTGGTCTCTCTTTGTTCCCACTGCAGATCTGCAGGGGTGGGTTAATTTAGAGCCTCACTCAGCACTCATGGGAGTGAAAGTAAGACTGCTATACTCTCTATAGAATACCTGCTTGACAATGTTACCCAAAGCTGCAGGTATCTGATCTGTAGGAGGAACTGAAGGAGAACAGGTGAGTTATAAGCTATGGTAATGCTATAGCTCTGAGGTCACTGTCAGATCTCATAATTCTGTCTTCCTATTGCTTGACTTAAGATGTAACTTAATGGGCCTTAATAACTTCAGGTTGGCTGAACTGATGTCACTCATATCCATAAACTGGAACTGAACTCTGAGAATATGGGTGGACAATATATGTAACCTGTGTATTGCAGCTGAGCACCACTAGGTAATCATAACTGTAAATGGCTTCAGTAAGTGAAGCAGTCTTAGAGGCCATATGTAACCTATATATAATTGAAATACGTGTTCTGAATTGTTTGCAATTATTCACAGACATTATCATAGCATGGATGAATTCAGCCACTATGATTTACTTGATGCCAGTTCTCACAGACGGGTGGCTGAAGGTCACAAAGCAAGTTTCTGCTTAGAAGACACCTCCTGTGATTATGGATACTACAGACGTTTTGCCTGTACAGCTCATACTCAGGTGAGATCTTTGTAATGGCGCTATTTGCTGTTCACGAAAGAACACACGACTGGCAACAATAAGCATTTCTTATATGCAGTGAAAAGTACTATATTACAAATAGACATTAGTATTACTAATTTTACTGATAATAAAGAAGAAACTATAAATTAGGAATAACTGGCTTTTAATTTGTGTAGCTGATGTGCACAGGGGTCTTTCATACTGCATTCACTTATATCTATGTACTTGCTTTATTTCCATTTCAACAGCCACATGGCCCTTCATAGCTATTCGGGCTTATTTAAGCTTTTTGTTTTTGTGAAGTGTGACCTAGAGACAGACTTTAATACATATCACTTTATACGGGATATAAGGCAAATAGAAAGATATATCTAACTATTGTATGAAGGACCCCCACCTGTGGAAGTCCTTCTGTTAGTCAAATTAAGAGCCACTTATTCTTACAATATAATTTCCCTTTAAAGATATATTAGTATTGAGTTATACTAAAGGGCATATAAGAAAAACACAATAAAAAGTGCTGTGCTCCTAGTGTAGTATGTTGAAATTTCAGATAACCCCAACTCCCATCAATATGTGAGTCTTCATATTTGTCAATGGCTCCTCCTCTCTTCAGCAGATGAATATCAATGCATGAAAGAATTAAAACAAACTAAGTATCCTATAGTATCTTATAACACTTCCGCAGTTCAATAATATATATGCTGGTCTACACACATTTATAACTGATCAATGCAGACATGCTGAACATCAACAATACATGCATACAAAGAGCTCACTCTGTCCCAGTGGAAATCCTGTAGAAACTTTCCCGGTGAAACACAGATACTTGGGGCTTGATTCAATTGGCTCCATTATAAAAACAAACAAACAACAAAAAAAAAAACAGCATTTTTTCAAGCATGGTAAGCTATTCAGTTTTCTGTGTTATGAAGAAATGCCATCTGGCACTAAATGTATCTCCCATATGACCCTAGAGAGACATAATACAAAATGCTGGAATTTGCCATTCAGTTGGTTGCATTAGCAGTAAGAGCCATTAAAGGACCCACTTTAACATGGAAAATCTTCACAGAGTCCCTTAGCGCATTTTTAAACAGCCAACATAGGAATTGAAAGTAAAAAAAAGCATAAGAGAAACCTAAGTCACCAGAGGATGTACTGGGGGCCTAAGCCCCATATCAATACATCCAAAGCACACCCAAAATGTGTCAAATGTTAGTAGAATTAACCCTATGAGTGCCAGTGGGGTATGCTTACCCCAATAACACTCACAGGGTTAATCCGAGTAAGTTACAAAACAGCCCCTGAAAAGAAACACTATTAATCCTGATGTCCAGCTGAGTCTTTAGTACCCTGGTGAGCTACTGTCCATCTTCTTCTGCCATCTCTTATCTTCCTTCTTCTCTCTTCTTTCTCTCAATCTTCTTTCTTCTTCTCTTCTATTCTGGTGTCTTTTTCTTTTCACTCATGTTCCTATAAAAATAAAGAAACAAAAAATTACATATGTGCCACAAATATAACTCGGACATATCTGCATAGTTTTAACCACTTGAGTTCGAGAGGGGTACAAAACTCATTACAGAGAAATGCATTTGCACCTCATTGGCACTCAAGGGGTTAAGCAATGCACTTATGTCCGAGTTGAACTTTCCAAACGAAAATACAAATGTTTCCATTGTTTTTGCTAATTAATATACTCTTTTTCCAAGAGAAAATAATTATGTATGAGAAAAATATATATAGTATTAAAAAGCCTTTGTGGTCTCCGCCACTGTCGGCGACAGTGTCAGCAGCAAGAATAGGAGAAGACAGCCCCCCCCATTGTACCTCACGGGTAGATGTCTGATCCTGTGTGAGGGAATTTTGAACAGCGACTGCCTTTTTATATGGGCAGTCTCTATTCAAAATGACTGATAGCCATGGGCTGGGATGTGTTCTAATGCACCTCCCAGCCAATCAGCTTCTAGGGTGGTAATCACGGAATCTGCAAGAAGCTGATTGGCTGGGAGGTGTGTAAGCACACATCCCAACCAATGCCTGTGAGTCATTTTGAACAGAGACTGCCCATATAAAAAGGCAGTCTCTGTTCAAAATTCCCTCACACTGGATTGGACGTTGGCCTGTGAGGTACAAGAAGGGGGTTCTGTCTTATTCTATCATATTCCTGCCACCACAGCAGACAGCGACGGAGACCACAAAGGGGGCTTTTTAATACTCTATATATTTTTCTCTTACATGCTTATTACCTCTTGGAATACATCATATTGGTGAAAACATTGGGGACATTTGTATTTTATTTTGGCAAGTTCAACTCGTATTTAAGTGCATTGCTTAACCCATTGAGTACCAGCCAGGTATAAAACGTGTTGCTTTGCAATGCGTTGCTTACCCCTCTGGAACTCAAGGAGTTAAACTATGCACATAGAGTTATAATTGTGGCACATATTTTTACAGGAACATGAGTGAAACAAAGAAGAGAAGAAGACAGATGAATAGAAGGTAGAAGAGAAGAAAGAGGATTACAGAGAACACAAGAAGGAAGACAGAAGAAGAAGATGGACAATGGATGACAGGTAAAGTGTAACAGAGTTCTGGGTGGTTGGCCAGTGTTAGGGGTTGTCTTACTGAACTTTACTGTTAGGGGTAGTGTAGGTTTAGTGTTTGGGAGGGTGAGTGTGTGTTTGAGATAATGGTCTGCGCTTGACAGTGTGTTGGGCACAGATAGTTAGCTTTTTTCTTTTGATGTTCCCATTATTGACATTATTTAGTGTCATTTTGGGAACTTAACACACAAAATGGATGTTTGGCCACAAGTCCTTTTCTGTGGCCTAACATCTGTTGTGGTTTCAGCAATTGTATAGCTCTCTAGCACTTTTTGCTAATGGGCCATTAGCCAGTATTGCACTACAGGCTGTTTTACTGCCCTCAACTGAATCCAGGCCTCGGTCTCAATATGTTAAAAGGCTTTAATATAATACCTAAAATAATAAATCATACAAAATAAACCACTTGGACTCTATATGCGTTTTGCTTCCTGTGAAGCTTCTTCCTCAGAAGTAATTGCCTGGTGCTCAGCATAAGCCCATATTGATTATAAATCAACTAGTGTAAAAGCCCATGTGCACAGGCTGTGGAGCAGTGAGGTAACGGCAGCACGCAGAGCAGGACCGGCCTCTTAACCCTTTGAGTGCCAGAGGGGTACGCAACGCATTGCAAAGCAATGCATTGCGTACCCCTCTGGCACTCAAAGGGTTAACGTTACCTGGACCTGCTCTGTGTACTGCCGTTACCTCAGTGTTCCATGCGATTGCGCCACCTCACTCACAAGATGCAGTCATGCACAGTAGAGACTGGCCGAAAGCGGCAAGTCTCTACTGCGCATGACTGCATTGTGACAAACTTTCTGGCCTTTTATTATATAGGATTATAAATGTGAACAGACCAACATATATTTTCATATATATGTTATTAAAAATGTGAAAGGATTGTAAGGCAGTAGTGGCAGTTAATTGTCTTATTAAAGCACATGTTATCCTGATTAAACCAACCTATAAAAAGTTAAACAAGTATTTTATAATTATCATTTTCATTGATGTGTTTCTGAAGGGTTGTTTAATATTAAGGTAAATGATATTCCTACTTAATCAAATCTGGGTAATTTGTAGCTGAGTCATTATGATTGAGCTACCTGTGATTGGGCATATTCAGAAAACCACCTGGCGTACTAAGGGGACTGATCTAAGTATTCCTTCATATAGCTTATTTCTAGGTAATTTTAAGTTGAGCATCATGCAGTTCAGTATCATTGTATGATGCCTTTAACCCTTTCAGTGGCAGAGGGGTACTCAGCGCATTGCCCCTCTGGCACTGAAAGGATAAAGTGAATGAATTAAAGAGAACTGAGAAAAAACATCTAAACCAGTGGTTCCTAATGATTTTAAGTAATGACACATGTCATTTTTAAGCTGTGATACGTATTCAGGAAAAACAATGTCATCATTGAATATATTTGGGAAATGTCTGACACATTAAGTATGGTGTTGTAACATACAAATGGATATGTCTGTTGAGAACTACTGATTTAAAGCCAGTAGAACAGATTTTGTAGACCACTAATAAAGCCCAAAATGTTTGTAGCAGTGAATATTTCTTTCAACTAATTTTGATGTAGAAAGAATATGTAGTATGATGCCTTTTACTGGACTGCATATGGCTGAAATGACATGCATACAGACCTCACATGCTTCCTAATTTACTTATAGAAACCAATAGCTTTTTAAATTCATAGTTTGAATACACTGTATTATACTATACTTAAAGCTACTTTTCTTTCTCCTATTATACTAGTTCTATTAATTTGGGCAATATTTGCTTTTATTTAATTGCATCTCCTCTGTTTTAGGGACTGAGCCCTGGATGCTATGACACCTATAATGCAGATATTGATTGCCAGTGGATTGATATTACAGATGTAAAACCTGGAAACTATATTTTAAAGGTAATTCTTTTTCAAAATACATTTACAAAGTACCACAATGCAGAACTGCTAGCCTTATGTCAATATGTTTGTTCCACAGGTCAGTGTGAATCCTAGCTATTTGGTACCAGAGTCTGACTACTCAAACAACGTGGTTCGTTGTGATTTACGATACACTGGTCATTATGTATACACCTCTAGCTGTAACATTTCTCCGTAAGTATTCTGCTTTTGATATACTCCACTAAAGAACTTTGTTTCTTCTTGTAAGGACCCTTTGCTCAAAAATGGCTATTAAGAAATTATTATATATAGTACATAGAAAGTTGGAGGCACTCACTCTTTAAATTACAAATGCCCAGGTGCACAATCCTCAAGCAAAATGATAGGCATGGGAAGAATGAGAGGCAGCACCAGTGGGACTTATTCAAAAGTGTTTATTAATTGGCAAAAGGCAACAAAGAGGACGACGTTTCGATCCTAGGGCAGGATCTTTCTCAAGGTAACACACAAAATGGCAGTCAGGCTTTTTAAAGGTACCGCTGCTGATTACATGTGTCCTCTTGGATGATGGTGATGTCATCACCACGGGAACAGTATGGTGTCCGCGAGGAGAGCTGACAACTAATAGCTGTATTCATGAGAGTCTTTAGATTATGCCTAGCTACAGGACAGACATACTAGCTGTGCCAGTCGCTAGTAAATTGAAGCTCAAAAGTTACCGATAGGAGCTGTAGCAGTGCTATCGAGACGAAGTCTCCAGTGCACTGCACAGCTCCACGGGTATAAAAGATACAGTAAATCAATAAAGTATACACAATAATTACACAGTAATACACACATATGTATCACAAACACAAAGTGAAAAAGACTGATAGCTATGTCAATTAACAATAATGAAAAGATATTATAAAAGTACCAATTGGAAGCGCTAGCCTTATAGGGTGAAATAATGTAGCACTCCTAGTTAGGACCATAATGTACTGATAGAGTTAATATGACTGTGCGAGCCAAAATGAATGAGTTTAAAGTGGAGGATGTACGACTCTCAAGGGGTATGTGAGCTTAAGAGCCGTGTCGGTCCACATAAGTTCTGATGTGGATTTGACAGACGGTACTGGTCAATAGAGGTAAAGTGTACATATATCCATCGCAACACAACATACAAAGATATAATCATGAACAAAGTATATGGTGGAGCAGCAGGGAAACTTTAATGCGTGGGTTATTTCGTAAGATGGCAAATCTCATGATATCCCAGCCATAAAGTCTCGAAATGAGAGAGCCGGATAATGCTGTATTTATCATGGGAACCAACACCAGATGCAATATTCTGTGAGATTCACGGTTACCCAGTCCTATTATGGGAGGGATGTTTTAAGTAGCAACACCTATCGTAACACAGGATCTATGGCCATCCGACCCTGGAGGGGTAAATAATGCGTAAGTCACAACGGTAGGAGGGACAAATATAGCAACATAGCCATAGGTACTGGCTCAGAGAGAGTACAAATTTAGAAGCAAAACCTGCAGTTTCAGGACAAATGTTTCAACTCTCCTTCTTGTGGAGGTTTACTATCCCAAGACTTAGAGCGATCAGTAGAAACAGGAGTAGTTGGTTTTATAATTCAGACCCCGAGGGGTTAAAGTGTTGAGTCTGTGAATACAACGTCCTTCTCTCTGTAAAAGTTTTTTTATTTCTGTCTCCTCCCTGTGGAAGTTTGGGCTGTTGGTCAATCACCATGTATTTAAGGTCAGCTAGAGTGTGATTTGCTTGTATAAAGCAACTACCCACAGGTTTGTCACTGCTGCGTGTTTGAATGGTCTGCTGGATGGAAGTTCTGTGGTTTGCTAATCTATCTTTAAAAGGAATGATGGTCTTGCCTATGTACATAAGGCTGCAGGGACACAAAATGAAATATATGACAAATTTGCTGGTGCAGGTGAGACGATAATTGTTTTATGCCATGCTTCCTGTAGTCTCCTCCTACCTGTTTCCTTCCTCTGAGCCTGATCCTCCTTCCTACTTCCTGAGGAGGGATTTAAAGGGCAGTCTGAGTCCTGACTCAGTTGCCCTTGCGTTGTACAAATAGTTCTGTTTAGTTTGGGCTCTGTGTATGACCTGGCTTGTCTGACCATCCAATGTGGTGCTGACCTGTGGCTCTGTCTGACTACTCTTTTGCCTGCTCCCATTGTGTAGTGGACACCCAATCTGGTGTGGACCTGTGGCTCTGGCTGACTATCTGAACTGTGTATGACACGGCTTCTCTGACTATCCAATCTGGTGCTGACCTGAGGCTCTGTCTGACTATTCTCCTGCCTGCTCCTTGTGTATAGTAGACACCCAATCTGGTGCAGACCTGTGGCTCTGGTTGACTACCCAGTTTGTGTATTACCCGGCTTGTCTGACTATCCGATCTGATGCTGACCAGTGGCTCTGTCTGACTATTCTCCTGCTTGCTCCCATTGTGTAGTAGACACCCAATCTGGTGCAGACCTGCGGCTCTGGTTAAGACCTTACTACCTGACTTCAGGCATGAGTCAGGATCACTTTGGCACCTCTGAGAAAGGAGACGGCCGTCTCCTTACTGACTGCAGGCTTGAGTCAGTACTTCTCCCTTACCGTATCATCTTTAGGGAGATTCCTAGATCTACCTGCTGACTGTAGGTGTGAGACAGTTAGTCTCTTACTGGGATTCCTGCTGGGCCTTGATTAAATAGAGACTCCAGAGGCTTCTGCCGGTCTCTTTAAAAGCATTCCAACTTTTGGCAGACTTCTTTTTCTGACAGAGTCATTGTCCATTAGGAGGACCTCTACTCATTGTTCTGTGATTTACTGTACTTATATTTATTCAATAGATTGTTTTACTATACCTTACTGACTCCTGGTTTGTTCCTGGGGAACAGTGACACTTCTCCAGATGATCATTCCATTGCAGTTTCCCATAGAGTATGTGTTTCCTCCATTCCTCTGGATTCCCTGGGTATTTTGGAAAGTCAGGATGAGTTGACTCATGTCATTCTGATCACCCCATTCTGTACCCGTCGGGCCTGTTTCTCAGACCTTCTAACTCTCTCAGTAGCAGAGCCACTTCTGTTTCCTTTGCTTCTGGACTTTTTGTCTCAGGGTCCTCTGTGCCACCCCAAGGTAGAGAAGTTGGTTTTGATGGTTTGGTTGTTCAAGCCAGCATCCTGAAGAAGATGGATTTCTCTGATTCTGTCATTGCCAATATGATTAATGCTTGAAAGTGGTTTTAACCAAGGCATATCACTGGATATGATTTTTGTTCTACAAGTGGTTTGAAGACGAGGGGTCACCAATGCATCCCTTTAATTTTCCAGTTGTCTTAACCTTTCTTCAGGATGGCCTTCAGAAAGTTCTTAGCCATAGCTCTATCAAAGTCAAGATATATGTTCTATCTGCACTTTTCCAAAGGCATATTGACTTATTGGATGTGCAGGCCTTTGTGCAAGGGGTGGCTCATATCTACCATGTCTTTTGGGACCCCATACCTCAGTGGGGCTTGAACTTGGTGCTGGGTGTGCTTCAGAATACTCCTGTTGAGCCGCTGTCTTCTGCTTCCTTTCAGTTCCTTACTTTTGCCGATTGTGTATGTTCAGTGAGTTGCCGAACTCCAGAACTTATCCTATAAGCCCCCTTTTCTGATCTTCCATTCATATATGGAGTGGCTTTGAGATCTCCTGTAGGGTTTCTCTCTAAGGTTGTTTCAGAGTTCCACATTAACCAGGATATTGTCGTTCCTTCTCTTTGATCTTCTCCATCTAACAGAAGCAGGAGTTTCTTCTTTTGGATGTGGTTAGGTGTTTGAAGTACAATGTTCATCACATGCAGCCTGTGCCTGAATCAAGACTGCACAAGAAGCACGCTTGTTAAGAAGGGGGAGAATTTAATGGCATGATTAACACTCAAACAAAGCGATGCCTCTCACACAGAACGTCAGCAAGATGACAGCGCTCTAATGCTTGCAATTTCAAACTTTTTAAGGTACATTTTATAGGCAAAATGGTCAACATTAACATTTTATTTACTACGATTAAAATGACTCAGGGCAAATAAATGTATACAACCTCACTTAAGTAGACATGACAGTTCCACTTTAAACACTTCATTTTTAATGTCCTAGTTTTGGCTAAAGCCACTTTTGGTCGTTAGGTCCTACAGGCCGTTGTGTTATGCAGGTATCCTTCTTATGCATTTTGCCAGTAGCCTGTTTGCTTTTCTGTTACCTGGTTTGGTGTGTAGTTGCCTGATGACACCTGTGGTTCATACTGTTGGAACTGATCTGTTCTTTGAGGGGTTTTTCTCTTTTTCTCCTTGGAACCTAGGTGGATAGCTTTGGTATATCACCACACGACTTCTCTCCCAAAGTAAAAAACAAACAAAAAAACAATCTGTTTGAGTTTTCGATTATCTCGTTCAGGGGATAAATTTGCCTGCCTTTTTTCTGGGTTTTATCTTTTACTATTCTTTAAACCTGAACATAACAGATGTGGGTAAAATGGATTAGGGACAGAGTCTGCCTCCAGTGAGCTTTTTATGGCAAGTGCCCTGCCCTCCTACCTGAAGGATACTTTACCCCATGGTTCTTGTATTCCACATGGATAAGAGAAAATGTTTTATAGGTAAGTACACAAAAGTCCTCTTTTCTTATTCTCTGGAATTAGAATTATCTGGGTAGCACAAATTATCATGACTCCTATATAGCTTTGTATTCCCCTTGTATTGGCAAACAGGCATTCATCATTTAATGAGCTGGGGGAGGGAGTAGTTGATGACTTATTTCCTTAAAGGATAGTTTCATGTGGAGTTACAATTGACATAATATGTGGCTTAACAGTAAACCTTGGGGTGTTTTGTGCATTGCACATGACTCTGTTTCTTAACTCTTTGAGTGCCAGGATATGAAACACATTGCTTTGCATTGTTGGCACTCAAAAAGTTAACTGAAGTAGATATTGTTTATTCTTTTTCATTTTAGCATTTACTATTTTGGCCCTGTACTCACTAACCCAGCTACAAAATTTATTTTTCAGTCAAGGATGAGGATTTTAAAGATTGTTTAAAAATAAATGTCCGAAATTTTGAAGTGTAGACACTGCAACAGCATAAAACACTGAAAGACTGATAATAACATTTTAGCTTCTATAGGGAATTTACTACAGCACATCTGGTTAATGGTGTCTGTCCTGGGGAAAAAAATCCACCTACACCGATTCTCTTTGTCTATTGTTGCGAGTTTATATATCCTATGACTCACTTCATCCAAATCCTGCTAGAATAGTTTGTCCACGTACTAGGAACAGCTTACTTTGGTGTAGGCAAGATTAATGAATAGCTCATATTTGGCCTGCAAGCCGTAAAAAAGTAGGAACCTGATCCTTATGTATCTGATGCTGAACATTGATAGGACAGCACTTTTCAAACAGTTTATACCATTATGTTTTGGATACAAAAAGTTGCAATTAGTTGTTCATCTTGGCTTTACACACAGTAGACCAGAGGTAGTCAATCATTAGACCTTGGGGACTGTAAGTCCCATCTTCCCAAATAGTAATAGGTTCCAGTGACTCTTAATTTGTTTAACAGAAGGACTTGCCTATAGGTACTTGCCCTTCATATGCACTTGCCTTAAGTTCATACTTTCTCATAATAAACAGGTTTCAATAGTCACAAATGGCTCATAAGGGTCAATTATCTATCAGAACTGAAACTATCTAATAGTGGACTCCAACAGAACTCAAATACAAAAAATTAGCATATATCTGTGTGAGTACTGTTGTAAGTCCTTAACCCTTTGAGTACCAGAGGGGCATATAACATATTGCAAAGCCCTCAGATAATTTAAGTGAATGCCAGAGGTGTGCACAACCCATCGCAGAGCAATGTGTTGTATAGCCCCAGCACTCAAAGGCTTAAGAGACAATAATACTTAGTTGTAACCAGTTATCTGAAGAATATAGCATAAACTAGAGGTACTCAAGCCCAGAAGCTGTTATAATAAAACGTGAATAAAATGTTTATTATTATTTTTCCTATAAAGTTAATAGTAATGATGTTTCAATTCCAAGAACATCTCTGCAGATCTTGTATGTTCTCTTGCACCTACTGGACCCTGGGACAATTAGTGAAATAGGACGGCTAGTGCAGTACTTAAAATCACTTCTTTGACAAATTAATCCGCTCGTTTTGTAAGGTACTAAATGTACGTGCAAACTGTATTATTTCCATTAACAAAGCCAGTGTCTCTAAAATATGTACTTTGTTTTTTCTGCCAAGAGACAAATTATCTTATGAATTTTCCATTTGACTAAAACAGATTCATTTTGATCAGTTCACTTACATTTGGCCAAATACTTTCCATAACCTGAAAAATAGCATTGTAAATGCTATAATTCCCTGAAGTTTGAGAGTTCTCCATCACATTGCTTTGCCATGTGTTTGAGGCCTCTAGAGTCCAAGGGGTCAACAAAAAGTATGGGAAAATGCCAAGACAATTGTGAGGTAAATTGTTTTGAAGTGAAATAATTCTGGGGCAAACCAATGGTACAACAGGCGACATATAAAAATAAACAAAACACCATTAATTCATTTAAATGTTAGTTTTAGCCCCTTAAAGTGGAACTACCACCCAATATAAAGTTGCCCCCCAATAATTAGGCATATGGCGACTAGCTTCTTAATAGTGTTATTATCTGCCACAAGTGCCATGATCTGAAGTAATCCTGTTTCTTCAGAGACTGATGGCCAGGCTTCTTGCTGTAGAGCTGTCTGTGTGCCTGCCACTGGTCAGTCCCTTCCGGTACCTTTTGGTTCCATGCAATGACTCCTAGAGGAGACCGGGACGGACAGAACAGACATCTCTAAGCCAAGATGTCTGTGTGCATGCCTGGATGTCGGTCTCTGAAGAAACAGGATTACTTCAGATCGTGCTACTTGTATCAGATAATAACACTATTAAAAAGCATGTTGACATATACCTAATTATTGGGGGGCGACTTTATATTAGGTGGTAGTTCTGCTTTAACCCTTTGAGTGTGCAAAGGAGGAGTGTGCAAAGCATTGCTTTTCAATGCAATGTGGCTCTCAAAGGGATAAATCGTTGGTGGGCAACATGAGGATCCCAAGCTGCTGCTCGACTACAACTCCCATCATTCCCAACAGCCACTGGCTGACAGTTGTAGGCTGGAAGCAGCTGCAGGGCCTCTCCTTCCCCATCCCTGCATTAAATACTAGAGAGGTTTTCAATACATTTTATGCAATGCACTGGAAACTTCTCTGGCATTCCAGGGATTAAATACCCCATGTCATTTCTAGCTCTCCCTCACATGGAATTTTTTTTGCTCCAGAATTACTCTTCTTTTGAAAATAAATACAAAGTTTATATTAGATTGTAAAAACAAGTGTTAACATGAATTATTTTTTTTCTTTTCAGTTATTAAAGGACAAGAAAAGGACAGCTTGGCTTAATCTGGAGTAAAAACATTAAATTCATTTGGATGTAAACACTTTTCAGTGAAAGCATATGGACTTTGAGATGACCTTAACTGGATTTCAAGCATGCGTGACAACATTAGCACTATTCTCAGTGTTTCAAACATGGAACATCTGGTTGATCTGTGTACAAATTATTCTGAAATATTTTATTTGGTACAGACACTTGATTACAAAGATATGGGCAGCATAATTATGTCCATATGCAAATGGTGATTATGAAACTGATGACCTATTTCCCTCTACATGGCTGAAGCAGCCGTATATGCTAACATATTCCAGTCCCAACACTACATGGGTGTCACTATGCAAAAAACAATCAATATAAACAGCTAAGCAGCTATTTCATGCTGTACATTAATATGAACATGAAAATATCAATAATATATTATTTTGCTATAACAAATGTGTTTTTTTTGATCAGTGTGATAATTTGAACAGATAAATGAACCATTTTTTATGAAAATGTGTCAACAAAAATCTAAATAAAATGACCAGGGAGCATTTAATGAAACAAAACTTCATACACAGCACATGATTTAAGATTTTGTTGACATCGACATAGGTGGCATTTTTCATTAGCACAGGTGATTCTATCAAAATGACAGCTGCTGGTTGATAAATGTATGCTTGTGTGCTGATATCTTTAAAACCTTTACCATTTGGCTGTCCTGAGATCTAAAATCAAAATCCTGTGTGCTAAAGTGTTGAAATAAGTGCTGTGGCCACTTCACTTGAACTTTTTGTTGAAAGTGGACTTTGAGAACTTGGCCAGAGATGGGCAATTATTGGATCTCCAGCTGTTGGAGACTAAAATTCCTATCATTGCTAAACAGCCAACAACTGACTAGACCTAACTAGAATGTAACATGTTACACTTTATGTTTTCCTTTAGATTCATAAAGGTATCTTGAATGTGCCTTACCCATACCAGGACATTGTTTCTGAAATGGATGGTTTTAGAAAACATAGCAATATGCTATAGCTGCACATAGCTGAAGTTAATGGAAAAATAAAACTAATGATATTTCTTATAATAATGCTTTTCTTCAAAATGGGATGCAAAACTATTTAGAGCATTGCCTCGTAATTAATCGACTGGTGGCAAATGAGAAATTGTTAATACAATTTTCCAATTCAGTGGTACTTATTTTATTAACCATGGAAGTAATAAAGGCCGAGTCCATTCTGAATACCCATTCTATGTATCAATGAATAAAATTCAGTGACTATCTGGCAGTCATTTTGAATATGGGTGCAATATGTAATATATTACCTCCGTATAGAAACACACTTTCAAAAGCTACTAAAAGAACAGCCTTATTTGTCAAGCTAAAGCAGTGCAATTCTGGAGAAACCAACACAACCGTAGGGTTCACATGACAGTTCTTCAAATTCTCATTGATTTAAATGGGACTTTTAATCCTGTGAATACTAAAGAGATATCAATTGCATTGAAAAGAAATGAGTTGGAGAACACTCAAGCATCCAAAGTGTTACACAAACAATTCAAATGAACAAGATTTTTAGTTTCCCTCTATAGTGCAGGTGGTTTGTACCACAATTGCATCTTTTTAGCTTCATGAATAAAGTACGGTGCTTTGTTTTGTTATGGAATGCCATACATATTTTTCAGAATGCAACATTGTTGCATTCTGCAAAATTGTTGCATTTAGGTGTCTGTTCAACAAAATAAAAATTAACTAAAAGTGGCAAAGTTGTGTTTTTATTGTCAAACAACATATGCCCCATGGCAGTGTGTAACAAAAAGGTGCTGAATTGTAACTTGAATTAAATCCATTCATGCTTATGCTATTTAAACAGAGAGCTTTATGTGTATTTGCGATAAATTCTTTGAAACGCCATTTTCCTTTGCATTTGTTTTATCTTTTGCAACTTTTTAATCAAAAGTACTTTATTTATAACTCTAAGCTTTTCAGATTTCTCTTTAACATGCCAGTACTTGCAAATTCATGTGAAAACTTACTTGAATAAAAAATTTCAAGTGTTTCATGTCTAATGATTACCACAAGACTATTCAATATTTCTTCAATCCAGGGAGCTATAAGGCAGGGCTTGACTTCCCAGCAGGCAAAGTAGGCAACTGCTTAGAGCTCCAAATTTTGAAGTGTGCCTCAACTGTTCTGGCCTCACCTGCATACTGAATTGTGGGTGTAGCCAGAGCAGTCTCAATATCCCTGCAGCAATTTATATTTCCTCTTTACAAGCTATTATTTAACCCTTTGGATGCTAGAGAGACCTTCAATGCATTGCGGAGTAATGCACTGGAGATTTCTCTAGCAACCAAGGGGTTAAAGCTATTTTTGTCCTTGCTTTTTTATAGGCCAAGGGTATTTTATATGCTTGGAAACACTGGATGGGACTGGTGGAGGGATCTTGTGAGGAATGGGGTGCAGCCATGGGCAGGGCTAAGGTAGCATACAGTTATTTGCCTAGGGGTGACTGTGATGTAAATCTGGCCCTGCTATAAGGTTTTTTCTTTGAGAGGTTGCTCATTTGATAAGGTGATTTTTGTGTATTTGCCAATAAATCCTTTTCTCTTAGGCCTTGTGGAACACAATGACCATGGGGGGTTAAGTTGTAGATAAAGCTTTCTGGAGGAGAAGACTTGTTTCCAGTTCCAGCAGTCATAGCCAAGACACATTGAAAAAAGCAGGGTAGAAAGGCGGTCACCATGCCAGAAAACTCCAAGGTCATCTCTGGCCAGGATACAAGCCACATATTTTTCTACAGGAGGGATGTCCTGTGTTCCACGAGGGCTAAAAGAAAAGTATTAATCAGTAAGTACACAAAGATCCCCTTTTTCTCTTTCTTCCATTATGGAACACAAGATGGAACACGGAGACATACTAAAGCTGCCACAGCCAGTATTCCAAGGAGGGGAAGAAAAACTCCCAACAACAAATCTAGGCACAACAATCTCAAAACCAAATAAATCCATGGACCTAAGATGTCAATGGACACCGCCACACAGAACTTTGCAACATAAGAAATATTACCAGAAAGGGGAAGAAAATACCCCTTCACTGGCTGACAGCGTGGAGGACCATTCTCCCAAAATTAGCATCTGCAGTACAAAAGGATTCCTCTGATCCGAAAAGTACAAAAGGATCCCTCTGAAGCCTGCCAAGGACCAGATTCAGACCCCTTGGAGGCAAGGACTCCCTAAATTTGGAGTAGGCAAGTGCCACCCCTAAACATAAGTTTGAACATCCTGCAACATAGTTGTACACTTCTGAAGAAAGGACAGTTCAACAAGACAGTTCTTAGACCAAAACAGATATTCCACAAGGTTGCAGCTGTTCAATGGTGTCCACAGTGGCACCTTCACATTCTAATGAAAATACAAGACAAAGACATGAGAGAGAAAAAGCCTGAGAATTGCATCTGTGTTGACAAGCAAACTTACCCAATATGGAGTTACTTACAGGAACACATTATATCAGGCACAGAAGAACAAAAGTATTAGTGGTAGTCACTGGTAATGAATAGGCTCCCCTCCACACACTTTTAAACAGATCCACCCTCTGGTCAAAAGATTCTCCCCTCTCAATGGTATTTAGAGATCTTGAAAATACCCTACTCACTAGCCATGAGGTAGATATTCTCAGTGACTTGGATGAACGACCCATGGAAAACAGCAATTTATAAATTACATTGTATTAAAACACACATTTTCCCTACACGTTTAGGGAGACCACAGAATGGCTGGGACCAAAAGAGCAAGGTGAATTGTATGAATTCTAAAACATTAATGGACAGAAGACTATTGGTCTTGGACCAAAGGTCGTAGGATGTCTGACAGCCTAATGAGGTTCCCCAGCTCTCCAGACTGGCATGTGTCTTCACTGTAGACGAATACAGTATGAACAACAGATGACCCAATGTCAGGTAAGAGTACTGAAGCCAACAGTGGGGATCTATCTTTGTCTGGCTTGAGAAAGAAATCACACAGAGGAGATGACACTGCTGCCCGGACCAGTTCCTTAGATTATCCAGATGCAGTTTCTGACTGTGAAACTGGGCAAAAACAAAAAACACACCCGTACACCCTCATAGTTCACAGGTGAGCTGAGGCCTGAGATGCCTGCGGTGACAATATCAGGACCTTGTGTCTTAGCAGCAAGATCTGTCCCTGAAGGTAGTCAGGAAATGGATCACCTAGATGTGCTGTTCCAGAATGGATATATAAATTTGAAGGTGAAGACGTAAGGCTTCCTCTGAAGGAGCCTTTAGCAAACAGTCTTCCAGATAGAGAATAAAGGAGATCACAAGTGACTAATGTGGGGAGACAATACCTCCATAACCTTTGTGAAAACCACAGAGCAGAAGCGAGCCTGAAAGGAAGATGGTGGTGAACTGAAAATAACAGTACTGGAAAGGTAAAACTAAGGAAACTCTGATCTGCATGAACAGGAATATGCAGATGAGCATCTTGAATGTCCAGAGAAGACAAAAACTCCCCTAAGCACATAGAGGTGATGGCGAAACACAAATTCTCCATCTTAAACCGAGGCATAGAAATGAAGCAATTGAGAAGCTTCAAATCCAGTCTAGGGTGACAACTCCTAACCTTTTTTGGAAATTATGAAAGGGCTGGAAAATAAATCCCATGAATACCTCCTGTGGTGGAACTGGTACAAAGACCTGCATATCCAAGAGGAAGGACAACATCTCTAGGAACAACAAGGCCTACACCTGATTGTAAGGGACTCTGGACATGAAAAATTGACAAGGAGGGGGATTTAATATCTATGTCATAACCTTATCTTAAAGGCCAAAGATCCACCATGGTGAGAGTCCATATTATGTGAAAGAGATGCAATCAGCCTCCACCAATAGCCTGAGTAGGACCAGACCTCCACGAGTCATGAGGAGAAACACTTGGGGGGCTTCTGCATAGGTTTCTTGCCTGTCCATGCTTGCTTGGACTTTGGAGCAACCTGAGCCTGGCTCATAGAGGGAATAGCAGCCTTGGGCACATATACATACTGGTAGGGGTAGCAGGAGATCTCAGCAGAAAAGAAGCACACTTGGAGGTAACTTGAGGCAACAGAGCACTTTCATTCCAGTAGCAAGGTTAACTACTTTTTCCAGTTCTGGACCAAACAGTTGCTTGCCCACAAACAGAAGAGAGACCAGGGATTTCTCATAAGACTGATCAGCAGACAACTATAAGGACTTTCCATTTAACTTGACAGAATCAAAGGCAGCTTCAGTAAGATATTGTCACAGCGTGTCCGTGCGGCAGCTGCTCAAGCCGCCCACATCCTTACCTCTTGCACAATAAATTTGTGGAACTACAATAGAACCCAGAAAAAATCTTTTTTCTGTGATCCTGTACTGCCCCACAAATAAGGGTGCACTACGTACTGGTAATCCAACAGGCACAAAGACAAAGAAAATATTAACCCACAAAGTCCGGAAATGGCAGTTCAAAATAGTCAGTAAATCCCCTCCGGACTCTCGCCCTCTTAGTCATCTGCTGCTGATCCTTTATCCACCTGGTCACATAGTCCACGCCTCAAGACAAACTCCTTCTGGCTGAAAATACCAAAAAACACAAAAAGAAAGGACAGCGCAAAAACGCCTCTAAGTGCAGACTGTTTGGTTTAGTGAATCTCCCACTCAAATCCTCCCCATACAATGGGTACTCACGATCAACAGAAGCTAAACCAGCTTCTGAGTGTCTCAGCACGTCTCAAATATACTTCTTCATCACCTCTCAATAGAGTATAATTTGACACAAATACTCCTTTATTGGAGACTAGTTGAACAGCCCGTTACACGGGCCACAGTGCCTCTGGCAGCCGGTCGCGGGGCAGTCACGCGCAGTAGAGACTGCCCGCGCCACTGCTGATACAGAGCTACACGCTCCTTCGGAGCGCCCAGCTCTGTATCAGCCGCGGCGCGGGCAGTCTGTAGTGGGCATGACTGCCGCACGCGCAGCAGTGTCTACTGCGCATGTCAGGCGTTACACACAACTTAGCGAATTATTATATAGGATATGATAAAAACAGAAATAACAAATGAAATATTTAAAATACCACAAAAACCCTACGGGTTTCGTCCTATGTGGACTTCATTGGGGGCATAATGTCATAAAATAATACAGCATATTTATACATACAGTGTACCTTCATATCCACATGTGTCCTTAGCCCTTTTCCTGTGGCTCATCAATCGGACATCACCATCCCCGCTCCGCCATTATCACCCGGAAGTGATTCAATCACTACAGTTTGTCGGAGCTAGGAACTTGGAACGCAAGCGCTCCAAGGCCCACTTCATTGTCCTGACAACCCAGCATGCTTCCACATTGCTACCGCACTGTGGAGTTGACATTTCCATAATGTTTTTGAAGTGCATGTGTGCATACCTTGTACCCAGGCTGCATAAGGTCAGGGCAAACGTGCATAAGTTTCTTAAAACCAGCAAAAACACTTATCTCTAATGTACATGCATATTTCTAATACTAGAATACATCAACCCCAGTTCATAAATGTTAGGTTTTATATATGCATTCTACCAAATCTCTAAATTAATCTATTTTCTTAAAAACATGTGAGTATCCAAAGTTCTTAAAGACAAACCAACTCAAATAAAATATACACTTAAAATTACTCCAGAATTCTTGTAATATTCTATTTCTTCCCTCCTTCTTTCTTAACAGATATAGTACTCTTACAGATATGATTAATTTTGTTTTTATCAATCATAACTTTGATCTAAATTGGGAGTGTTAATAGAAGACTAATTGCTCATTTTTGTTTTTTCTTTTTTTCCCCTTATTTAACTCCAACCTAACATTCTTATTATAGGCTAGTGAAATTTAAATAATTAGATCCCCAAATTATTTCACCATATATTAGTTAACTAAATGATGAAAGACACTTGGGTCTAAACTAATTTAAAGAGTACCTTAATTTTTTATTCATATAATGCTACAGATATCTATGTTGTCATTCATTCCTTAAGGGTATAATGTGTCGATCTGGTAGATCCACTGTGCCTCCTTGCGGCACAGGGTTCTAAACCTACTTGGACACGTTGAAGGAACAGAGACATACATAGTAACATAGTAAATTAGGTTGAAAAAAGACACAAGTCCATCAAGTTCAACCTTCGCCTCATACCCCAGTAACTGAGAATTTTATAGCTTTCCTGCTACCAATTAAATTAGTCTTTATCAGACCTTCCTGATCAGCCTACTGATAAACAGTATAACTCTGTATGTTCCCTTTTGAAAGAAATGTATCTAATCTTCTCTTAAATGTATCCATTGTATCTGCCATAACTACCTAATTTAACAGACCTTACCGTAAAAAACCCTTCCTCTGCTGAAGTTTAAACCTCCTTTCCTCTAATCTCAAGGGGTGTCCCCTGGTCACCTGATCAGGCCTTCGAATAAATAGCTCACCGCAGAGATCCTTGTATTGACCTCTCATATACTTGTACAATGTGATAAGGTCTCCTCTTAGTCTTCTTTTCTCTAGAGTAAATAAACCAAGTTTGTTTAGTCGTTCCTAATAGGTCAAGTACTCCATTTCCTTAATTAATTTTGTTGCTCTCTGCTGTATCCTCTCTAGTTCTAGTACATCCTTTTTCAGAACCGGTGCCCATAATTGCACTGCATACTCAAGGTGAGGTCTTACCAATGATTTGTATAATGGCAAAATAATGTTATCCACTCTTGCTTCAATACCTCTTTTTATGCAAGACAGGATTTTGTTTGCCTTTGCTACTGCTGTTTGACACTGGTCACTCTTTCAAAGTTTGTAGTTGACAAGGATACCCAGGTCATTCTCTATCAATGAGTCACCTAAAATTATTCCATTAAGTTTATAAGTAGACTTGGGATGGTTTCCTCCCAAATGTATGACTTTACACTTCCCCACATTAAACTTCATATTCCACATGTTTGCCCAATCTGATATTGTATGTAGGTCCCTCTGTAGAGAGAAAATATCCTGTTCTGAATTAATGACTTTGCATAATTTAGTATCATCTGCAAATATTGATATTTTGCTTTCTATATCTATTTCCAGGTAATTTATAAACATGTTAAAAAGCAGCGGAGCTAATACTGAACCCTGAGGTACACTTTAACTATACTGGAGAATTTTCCTTTTACAACCACACACTGTTCCCTATCTTTCAGCCAGTTTTGTATCCAATTGCAAAGATTATCTCCTAGCCCCAATTTCCTTATTTTATACACCAGCCTTCTGTGTGGCACTGTATCAAATGCCTTTGCAAAATCTAGATTTTCTACATCTACTGCCTTGCTATTGTCAAGGTTGCTGCTTACCTCCTCATAGAAGCTGAAAAGATTAGTTTGGCATGATCTATTCTTCATAAAACCATGTTGATTCGTGCTAATGAATTTATTTTTTGTTTTGTAATCCTGAATATAGTCCCTTATTATCCCTTCTAACAGTTTTCCCACTACAGGGATCAAACTCACTGGTCTATAATTCCCAGGTTCTGTTTTAGTTCCCTTCTTAAATAGAGGCACTATGTTAGCTCTTCGCCAATCCTATGGCACTGAGCTTGTGGTAATAGAGTCTTTAAAGAGTAAATATAGGGGTTTTGCTAACACTGCACTAAGTTCCTGAAGAACCCTTGGATGTATACCATCAGGACCCGGTGCTTTGTTGGTCTTAATTTTGTTCAGTCTCCCCATGACATCTTCTTGAGTTAACCCAATATCTATTAATTGTACTGTTTTATTTGTTACTTGCGGAGGCTCTTCTACCATTCCTTGCTCCCTTGTGTATACTGATGCAAAGAAAGTGTTTAAAACATCGGCCTTTTCCTTGTCCTCACTAACCAACTCACTCATCTCATTTTTGAATGGTCCAATGCACTCCCTCTTAAATTTTTTGCTATTTATATATTTGGAAAAACGTTTTTTGATTAGTCTTGCTTTCCCTTGCAATTCGAGTTTCATTATCTGTTTTTGCTACCCTAATTGCCTTTTTGCAATCTTTGATGCACTCTCTGTATTTTAAGAAAGATTGTTCAGTTCCTTCAGACTTAAATAATTTGAATGCGTTTTTTTTTCCTTGCCATTTCCTTCTTTACATGTGCAGTTAACCACATTGGCTGTGACTTACTTCTTTTGCATTTGTTCCCCATTGGTATATACTGTTGGGTACATTTCTGCAACCTAAATTTGAATTCTGACCATTTTTCCTCAGTATTTTTGCCTTTAAAGGGATAGTAATACTTAAAATGTAAAAAAAAATATGTTGTAGGGTTTATCCCCCTGAGTAAAACAAGAGTACTCCCACTGCTGAGAGGTCTTTCATTCAAAAGTTATTAATTTTCAAAGTTGAATTTTTTAGGTGCAATATCACAGTGGCCTGAAATTGTACAGTGGCGCTGTTGCTACACCATCCTATGGAGATTTATGGTCAACTGACCAGAGTTGTCCATAGGATCGTGTAGCAACAGCGCCACTGTACAATTTCAGGCCACTGTGATATTGCACCTAAAAAATTCAACTTTGAAAATTAATAACTTTTGAATAAAACACCTCTCAGCAGTGGGAGTACTCTTGTTTTACTCAGGGGGATAAACCCTACAACATATTTTTTTTTACATTTTAAGTATTACTATCCCTTTAAATAAAATATCCCAGTCTATGTGTTGCATTGAAGCCCTTAATAATTTGAAGTTAGCAGCACTGGCTGGCTACCTGTTCTGTGTATGACCCCCGGTTTGTCTGACTACCTGCTCTGGTGTTGACCTGTGGCTCTGTCTGACTATCCATTCCGTGTATGACCCTGGCTTGTCCAGTAACCAATCTGGTGCAGACCTGCGGCTCTGGCTGACTACCTGTTCCGTGTATGAACCCTGGCTTGTCTGACTAACCGTTCTGGTGCTGACCTGTGGCTCTGTCTGACTATCTGCTCCGTGTATGAACCTGGCTTAGTCCGATAACCAATCTGGTGCAGACCTGCAACTCTGGCTGACTACCCGTTGTGTACCTTGACCCTTGGCATGTCTAACCATCCTGCAATCATAGTGGCAAGGGAAGCCTGGGAGCCCTCATGAGCGTCTACCAACAAATTTGTCCACATTATACCCCATCTGCCCATTCCCATGGACCAAAGTTCACCCAGTGCTACAGGATTTGGCTAAGACGTACCAGCAATAAGGGTGAGTAATGTAAACAAAAAGGGGTGATGGTGAAAATAAAGTTTGCCAAATATATATATATATATATATATATATATATATATATATATAAAAATAAAAAACCACATACCTCAGACTGTAGCTTCCAGGCAAAGAGATAGATAGGACATACACACAAGACTTGTGTACTGTGAAGCTATAGTCCTCTTCAGTCTTTTAGTGTAAAAAGAAGAAAAGAGCCAGAGTTGCTAAATAAAGTTCTGCATGCCATCTCCAAGCAGACCTTAGGTCCTGGAGAAGTCTGCCCCCTGTTCAGTTTCCTGCTTGGGGAAACTAGGAATAGGAACTCACCTAATGGGGGATAGAACTGCTCCATGTAAGTTACAAAAATAAGAAAAACTAAGATCTACACACTGCTGTCTCCTACCAAGACATATTTGAAATGGAGCCTACAAGGTGAGAAAAAAGGAAGCTGGGAAGAAGTCTCTACCTCCAAAGAACTCCGTATGCAAGTGCATTGCCTCCTACAGGAAGATACTTTACCCCACGTTTCCTGTGTTCTACAACAGATTAAAGAGAACATGGGGTAGTACAATATAGATTTTAATTATCTGTAGACATACTACACTTGTCTCAAGGTGCTAGCTCATTATAAGTTATGTTTGACCAATGAGACAATTTCATTCAATGAGATTGATGTACTAATGAAAAATGGTGCAATTCTGGAGCAAAAAAAAACAAAAAACAGCAGTACCCTAGGAAACAAAATTAAAATTCAAGGGGATAAATGTCCAGTTTACATTCAATAATATTCCTATTAATTCCCTTTACAACAGCTGGTTTTCCTCAGAATTGCACCATTTTCTTTATCTGTCTCTCATGTTAATCAATGCTAAGCAATGCATTGTGCACCCCTGTGGCACATAAAAGGTTAAGAGTGATTTGGAAATTTGCAACATTAAAGAAAATGATCAATTTTATTTTTGCTTGTTTCACGTCTGTTCCTCACATATCACACGTGATCAATATTATTGTCTATTATTGAAAAAAATTGCTTTTTAATATAGTAGCAACTTGGGTTGAAGTCAAAGATTAAACCTTTGTGTGCCAGAGAGGTATCCAACACATTGCATTGTATACCTCTCTGCCACTCAAAGGGTTCATGTCTTACCAAGACTACTTACTTTTACTTGAAAACCGCTCGTCTGCCATTTTGGATAAAAAAAAACTCTTACTGTAGAAACAATTGCAGGCTAAACACAAGAAGCCCCTTGCTTAAGTCATTTGCTGAACTGTCAACACCCATAGTCAGCTGCAACTGTCAATTTTGTAAAGACAAATGATTGCAGACAGAACTGCAAGACTTCAATGTCTTAAAGTTTCATTGATAGAGCAGTCAGCACTTTTTTTTTTACTTCAGTTTGGCTCACTGCTTGTATATATTTCTAGACCTGATAGCATACACCCAATGATACTTAATTCTGGAATAGCAGAGCCATTACCCTTAATCCTTATTTTTCACACTTATCTGTCATAGTGCATCATGACTGGAGGAAAGCAGACATAGTACCATTATTCAAAAAGAGGCCAATAGCTAAATCTGGAAATTCTAGACATGTATGTTTGACTTCCATAATTGGTAAGGTACTAGAAGGGTTACTAATCTATAGTATTCAGGATTAAGTGATGACTAACAATGTTAGTAGTTAGAGTCAGAATGCTTTTATGAAAGTCAGATGATATAAAATCAATTTACTTGCTCTCTATGAAAGGTGTTAACTTGGACAATGGTTTATCTATGGATAAAGTATTCTTGGCAACCTTTGATCCTATGCCTCACAAGGTTACTGCCTAAATTAAAAGGGATCAGCCTGGGTGACGATATTGGCAGGTGGACATAAAATTTGTTAAATGTCTGCTGAGACTTGTCGTAAATGGAACCTTTTCAGGTTCCTTTTCCTGGGATCAGTGCTTTTTAGTTTATTTTTTATGATCTAGAAGTGGGTATTGAAAGTAGTGTCTCAATTATTGCTGATGACACTAAATGACATCAGTAAATACAGAGAAGAATGCTTTTTCTCTACTGAAATTTTAAGATAAACTGACTGAATGGACAGATAAGTGAATGTTGATGAGGTTTAATATAGTTAAATGTAAGCTTATGCATTTGGGTAACAGTAATGAGATTGCTACATATACATTAAATGAAAACTATTTGGGGAATTCTTGTTAGGGAAGGATTTGGCAGTATTAGTAGAGAGACTAAACAACAGTGTGCAGTGCTACTTAGCTGCAAAAGGTAATAGGTTATTTTCATGAACAAAGTAGTGTAGATGCGTAAAATGGGAACATAATTCTATATATTCAGAAATCCTCGTTTACAATGTGGAATACAGTTTTTGTCAACAGTTCTTACACAATACATTAACTGGGAAATGTTTAGAAAAGTACAAAACAACTGATAGAGGGATTAGAAGACTTTAGATATAAAGAGAATAGACAAACTGTTTAGATCAGAGTGGACGAGTCTAAGAGAGAACGTGATCACCAATTACAAACATGGCCAAAAAATGAACTTTTCTCAAACAGCTGAGCAAAAAACCAAGGGGGCAACTATTAACCCTTTGAGTGCCAGAGGGGTACGTAATGCCTTTTTTTTAATGCTTTATTTGGCTCAAGGTCTTTATTCATCCACTTCAATTATGTTACTATATTCTGCCAAAGAATAACTTTTCCAGATTAGTTGCATTTCAATCCCATAAAAATGAAGCCATATTATTGTTTGTGGTTATATTATACTGGGAAAGTATTGCAAATGCAAGCTTCTATGTCTGCAAGACACAGACACGGTCCACAAACTGTCTGACTTAACATTTATATACACACAAAAAAAAGTGATTCTTATTTTCGTAAGCCTTCAATAAGAAATTACCATTTGACACAAAGGATTTATTATAAGATCATTTATGAGAGTTCAAACATAGCCTCATTTTAACAAATATAAAAGAAACATGTTGTACAATGGACTAAACATATAAAAAATAATTCAGTCATCAAATACAATCTTTTTCCCCTGGAATGCTGTAATTTGAGCCTGCTGTTCCTTGCGTTTTCTGCTGGCTTCCCAAGAAGGATGAAGTGGCTGTTCCAATGCTTGCTTTTTACCCTGCTGTTTCAGAGCTGGACCTTTATTTGACACTGTTTTCTTTGTCGGTGGGACAACTAAAGCGGAAAAAAAGATTAAAATGCAAATTATTATTTAAGACAAAAGTTTTATGTTTTATACAATTTCAAATCATGCATTCTGGAGAAAATAAAGGAGTGACTGTAAGAATAAGACATGGTAGTTTGACTGGAAGTTAGTCCAGGGGCTGCACTAAAACATGTGATCTGTGTATTGCATAGTCCTTAAGAGCTTAATGCCAGGAAGCTCTAAATGCCTGACCCATAGCATTCAATGGAAAATGGCATAAAGTTACATCCATTACCTTTGAGCCTTAATATGTGGCTTTAAAGAGATGGTAATGGTACGATAAAAAGTTGTATCTGATTAATCATTATACTTTTTTTCTTATAATGCTCTGTACCATTGTAATTGTCAATACTGGTGCACACTTGTAATTTTATTTTAAAGTTTCCCCCTCCTGCCACTTTTCCGTACGTCACTCTTCTTCCCACGGATCTGAAAACCGGTCCGGACGGATCACAACAAGGCACAATATTGTGTCAGCATAAGGAAAACCCTGCTCCCATTTTTTCAAGGATTTTCCTTATAGTAACAGACACAATATTGTCCCTCATTGCAATCTGTCCGGTGACTGACCAGATTTCAGATCTGAGGAGACTCTGAGTGACGTAGGGAAAAGGGGTGGGAGGAGGAAAAGTAAAAATAAAATTACAAGAAGACTACACCAATATGGACATTTAAAAAGGTACAGAGCATTTAAAAAAGTATAATGATTAATCAGATATGAATTTTTATCGTGCAATTGCTATCTCTTTAAACAACATTGTAGAGGAAAGGAACTCCACAAAGTGGTCTTAGGCTGCCCCCCCAGTGCAGACGGTGTTAAGGGGAGAATTTTCATGATAAGTAGTTTAGTAAATTGGTGTTAGACTGCCAGAAGATTAGAACATTGAATGCAGATCCTGTTTTTGTGCTGAATCATATTTATTCTTATTCTGATGTACTAAGATCTGGAAGAATTCTGAAGTAAACTAACTGCACAACAAGGGACAAATAAAAATTCCCAAACATTCCCGTTGATTTAAATTGGCTACTACCAACCTGATTGCTGTCTCAACTGGGGACTTTTCTTTGTCCTTTGTGATTTAGTTGGTTTGCCCCAGAATGGATTAAGTTCTTCATAGTATATTAGTATCACTAACTCAAAGAGTGACATACAGCAGACACCAACAGTAACATACTGTCATGCACATTCCATGAGTTGTACAATACTGATTTCCCAAACAGGTCCATAGGTTATGTTAATAAAATATGGAGGAGTCAGGGTCACTGAATCTGTATTAGGCACAGGTTTTTACATTAAAAATTAGACAAGGGTTTCCATAACTTCCATCTCACCCAAATATCACCCCCCCCCGCCATGATCACAACCTATGTTGTGCCATCTCTCTTCTCCTTCACCATTACATTCCTTTCTTCATGACTTGCTCTCTTTAGCCCACTACTAACTCTATAATCATCATTATCTCAGTATATAAATACTCTTAAGCAATGCATTGTGTACCCGTCTGGCACTCAAAGGGTTAACATTACCCGGACCTTGGCTCGTGTACACAGGCTTATACACGAATTTATATATATTGAGTTGAGTAAAATAAGGGTACTCCTACTGCTGAGAGATGTATATTTCCAGAGTTATTACAGTTTAAAACCGTTTTATTTTTTTAAATTTTCATTAGCAGTGCCCTGTAATTATGAAATTCCAATTGGTAATTCTATTACATTCTAATAGAGAGGAAAGACAGCGACTTACAGTTCTCCATAGAATGTGGTAGAAATAGGGTTGACACCTTTTCTCCAAAAAAATAACGGACATGGCATTCCCTCCATAGACTTAACATTGGACAGAAGCCAATATTTTACCGGCCGGGTGGCAACCCTAGGTAGAAACGGCCGAGTCACTTCCTGGAAGTTCTAACTGACAGGAAGTGACTCTGCCGTTTCTACCTAGGGTTGCCACCCGGCCGGTATTTTACCGGCAGGCCGGTAAACATACAGTAAATTCACTTCCTGATTATTTGAACCGTTATAAATGCTGACTAAAACAACTGAAAGCAGTTAGAGTGCCCTTGTTTTACTCAGCAGGAAAAGCTCTATAACATGTTTTCATTTAAAAAAAGTTTACTGCTCCTTTAAGATTGTATCTTACTGCAATGAAAAAAACAGAATGGACAATTTTGCATAACTCTGTAGAGAAACTTACTTGGTTGTAAATAGATCCCTTCATGTAAATGCTCACTAAGGGCCAGATTCTATTGCAGGTGCTAAATGTTAACACCCATTTTATTAAACATTTTCCTATTGAAGTCTATGGAGAAAAGTAGAGAGAAAATTAGCACCTGTAATAGAATCCAGCCCTAACAGAGCTATGAAATATAGTAACATGTGTTGCCTAGGCTCTACACTTTTACCAGTATTCAATTTCATTATATTTAATAGAAGTACGGTGTCAAGAAGACACACCATTTGTGTTGATTCAATTAATAAGCTGTCAGAGGAATTTCCTGTACTTACCCGGTCTTGTCTTTCTCACGGACGGTAAATGTGTTTCTCTAGGGAATAAAAAAAATATTACACAATGATGTAAAACATTTGTGAATATGAAAAAGACCTAAGTACCTAAGTAGGGTTGGCAAGTTTGTTTCTCTCTGAATATTGTTTGACCATAATGTCAATCATTTTCAACTGGCCAGTGGCCAAGAGTTAAAGTTCAAACACATTTGGGAGCGAGACAATTTGCATGCAACCATTTGAAATAAAATAAGAAAGCAATTTTGGGCAGAACTATTCAAGGAACAGCCATATTTACCTTCAGGAGTGCTGATATACTAAGAAGAACTGGGGGGTTATGAGCTAAGGAGTGATATAGAGGTGACAATGAGGCAATAACCTCTCCAGTGATATCAATTCTCCTAATCCTATGTTATTCTAGGGTGCCTATACACTAAGATCTCTCCTACTTTTCTTAATCTTAGTGCACAGAAGAATAATATATGATTTGGAGAATGGATATCACTGGGAAAGTTGTGTCTTCTTTATCACCTTTTTATCACACCTTAGTGAATCTCCTAAGAACTTACTGGGGATAAACTTAAACAGGACCTTTAACCCCTTTAATGCTAAAGGTCTCCTTAAAGTGGTTAAAAGACCAATTTAAATCCATGGGAAAATAGCAGCTGGTGGGTACAAAATTCACTTTTCCTTAGTACATCAACCTGAACATGTCATAGGAATAGCTTTCAAACCATTACAGTGTGGCCTTCATACATGATTTCCTGCACAATGTCAGCTCCTACAACCAGCGTCATCCTTCTTTCCCTTTCATTTTAATTACATTTTAACCTGAATGTAAAGTGCCACAAAACATGCTGATGCTTTGTACACAGATTAAACGTGAATGATGTCAGGCACAAATTAAAGTGTTGTGGTTCCATTTTCCCACCAGTATATAATTTGGGTTGTTTTTTTCTCAAAGCCTCTATAGTGAAGGTGGGGGGAAAGTGTGACTGGCATTTGTCATTTGGAACCTGTGAGCAAATACAGCCACCCAATGTGACAGGTGGTTGTTTTTTTCACATGATCTGGCCCACCCATATTTACTGACATTAAACAGATCAACAGCAGCCTCATCCCACCGCAGACAGTCCCTACTTTTGTGCCAAAGGCCAGTTATACTCTCCATCACACCCAAATGTTCCTACAGTGTGGCTCGGGTAAGCAGGGAAGCAACCGACTCTATTCATGTGGTGCCCTTGAATAAATACAGCTAGCTTGTGTCATACTTTTATGCTATTTCCATACTTCTGTAAATCAGTAAATGACTTTTTCTTATAATTGGAATAAAGAGAAATGCATTTCTTAGCCTACTACTATTAACATGCTTCCAGGCATTGATGTGACATTATAAACCATCAGGGATGATAACACACTCAAGGATGTGCATGTGCTCATATAGCCACAAACAAAGATACACACAGGAGAGGGCAGAGATTCAGCGAGTGAAAAAATAGGATTTTAGTCTTACCTGTTAAATCCTTTTCACTTAGTCCATACAGGTTACTGGTACAATGGGAGGCGATCCGCCCCTTTAAGTAGGCAGGAACATTCATCTAAATGTATGCAGGGGGTGGAGCCTCCCCTCCCTCTTAAGCTGCCTTCAGCCAGAACCAGCCAGAATGATTTGAGACACTAATACTGACCAGAGATAAGAAGGAAAAGGAAGACTCCTGTGAGCATGCCCCAAAGGTCTCCCACTGAATGCCACAGGAGAGCCAAGCATGGTCCCTTGACAGGGTGGGAGACCAGTAACCTGTATGGACTAAGTGAAAAGGATTTAACAGGTAAGACAAAAATCCTATTTTCACTGTCGTCCAATACAGGTTACTGGTACAATGGGATGTAAAAAAAATTGAGCTTTCCCAGAGGCGGGAAGAAGGCAAGGACCAAGCGCAAGGCCCAAAAGTCACCAGAACTGCTATGAACCAATTAATCATAGAGCCCAATAACAGAAGTGTCAACGGACACCAACCAGGGGTAAAAACGAACCCCCGAACTATCACAGGACACTGAACTAGAGCCAACAGGGCTCGACAGCAAGGAAGCACTAAGAACCACAGAAGTAGAAGATCCTAGACAGGCAAGACTGCCTCCAGGACCTTCCTCCCAAAGCTGGCATCAGCCGAGGCCAGTACATCTACACGATAGTGCTTCGAGAAAGTGTGCACAGAGGACCAAGTGGCCGCCCGGCACAGTTGATCAGCAGATGCCTGATTTTTATAGGCCCAAGAGGCCCCAATTGATCTGGTAGAATGAGCAGTAACCCTGAAGGGAACGTGCTTATTCCGCAACGTGTAGGCTTCACGAATGGTAGATTTTATCCAAGATGCAATAGTCACCTTGGATGCCGGTCTCCCTGCCCTAGGCCCCTCAGGAATGATGAACAGAGCACCAGATTTCCTGATAGACTCAGTGCGATGAACATAAAATTTAAGACAACGCACAACATCCAACAAATGGAGATCCCTCTCCTTGTCAGAGGAAGGGTTAGGACAGAAAGAGGGCACCACAATCTCCTGATTGATGTGAAACTCGGAGACAACCTTGGGTAAAAACTCCTTGGAAGTGCGGAGCACAGCCTTATCCTTGTGGAACACCAGGTAAGGAGGTTTACAAGACAGAGCTTGTAACTCTGCTACCCGGCGAACTGAAACAATAGCCAAGAGAAAGGCCATTTTCCATGTCAAGAGACGTAAAGGAATAGAAGCCAAGGATTCAAACGGGGGTCTCTGAAGAACACCATGCAACAAAAGTTGACCATATGCGATGATAGATCTTGGAAGACACAGGCTTGCGAGTTCTAAGCATCGTAGACACCACAGAAGAGGAAAACCCTTTCTTCCTCAAAATTGAGGATTCAACCTCCAAGCCATCAAATGGAGATGCTGAACATCCTCCTTCCACAGATATCCTTGAAGAAGCAGATCTAGACGGGCAGGAAGCGGGAAGGGATCCGCCACTGACATGGCCAGCAGTTCCAGATACCAGGACTGACGAGGCCAATTCGGGGTGATTAGGATGACAGGACAACGCTCCATCTTCAGCTTCTGGATGACTCTGATCAACAGAGGGAGAGGAGGGAAGATGTACGCTAGGGGGAACTCCCAAGGGTATGAGAAAGCGTCCACTGCTAGAGCAAGAGGGTCCCTCCACTGAGAGCAAAACAATGGCACCTTCCTGTTGTGTCTGGTATCCATCAGATCCACCACAGGTACCCCCCACATCTGGGTTTCAAAGTTTCCTCTCCCCTGCTGTCAGCGTTCTGCTGCCAGCAGGGGAATCCGGTCCCGGGACAGGCAGAGGCTCTTAAACAGAGCCGATATCTCGTTATGGAAGGAAAAATTATTAATTGAGACAGTCTTCTACGTGTGCTTGGTTACCAAGCACACGTAGAAAACTGTTTCAATTAATCATTTTTCCTTCCATAATGAGATATCGGATCTGCTGAAGAGCCTCCGCTTGATTCAGAGACCAGATTCTCCTGCTGACAGCAGAACGCTGACAGCAGGGGAGAGGAAACTTTGAAAGCGGCTATCTCTTAAACCATAAAGGTTTGAGAGATGCCGCTGGTGTCATTTAACTCCGTTTATTAAGGGCTACAATATGAGGGATAGTCATTTTGAAGTAATACTATCCCTTTAAGTTCAGATCCAAACAGTGAAGTCCCTTGGAAGGGCAAAGAAAGCAAGGCTTTCTTAGAAGCTGTGTCAGCGGACCAAATTTTCAGCCAAAGAGCACGTCTAGCCACCACAGAGGAAGTGGAGGCCCTCGCCATCATGTGCACAGCATCAAAAGCAGCGTCAGAAACATAATTTTGAGCTTCTGATATATTAGCCAGAAGCTGTAGCTGCTCAGACACTGGCGCATCCTGGCGAACCGCCTCAGTAAGCTGTTCAGTCCAGGCCACAATGGCCCGGTTAACCCACGCCACTGCAAAGGTTGGACACATGGCAGTGCCAATAGAGGCAAAAATAGACTTAAGACACGTTTCTAACTTTTTGTCCGTCCAATCTTGCAGGGCAGAAGCATCAGATACAGCTAAGGCAGTAGATTTAGATAACCTAGAAACTGGAGCATCCACTTTAGGAGGATGAACCCATTTAGCCAGTTGAGTCTCAGGAAAAGGGTAAAGTTTAGCAAACTTTTTGGATACAGAAGAGGATTTATCAGGATTTCTCCATGCATCAGAGACTAAACGAGCAAGGGTAGGATTAGTAGGAAAACATATAACAGCTTTAGACGGTTTCTGAAAAACGTCAGTTGGATCATGAGTAGATTCCTGCGTCAAAGGAAGGTTGAGTGTGGTTAGCACAGCCCTGATCAAACCATCAGCAGAGAGTTCAGGGTCACATTCAAAAGGGTCACCAATAGACCTGGAAGACTCAATAACAGTGCCTTCCTCAGCATCAGAATCCTGTAATAGTTCTTCCTCAGAAGAATCAGACATATCAGGAGCACCCTGTGGCTTGGGCAGGGAGGTCCTGACTGTGGAGGGGGTCTGCCAAACCTGAAGAGCCCCCTGAACCTGAGAGGGAAAGAGCTGAAGAGTGGATCTGAGATCCCTAGTGGCAGCCTTAAACTCTTTCACCCAAGTTGGCTCAATGGTGTGACTGGAAAGCCCTGGGTTGCTGTCATGGCTTTCTGCACATTTTGGGCATAAATGACCAGAAAATTCTCTAGGCAGCCCAGAGTGACAAGAGGAGCAAAACGCAATGGGGGAAACTGACACCCCAGGCTCCTTAGTCTTGGGTCTAGCCCCTGACTCCAGTGGAGTAGACATGCTCACAGCGTCAGATATACTCCAATGACAAGAATCACCCAATTGAAGTGTGAAAGATTAAAAATTCACCCCAGAAATGCTTAAAGTTAAACTTATCTGGCAAGCGAAGGGTTAATCTGCGGAGGAGAGAGAGAAGGCTCGGTCCCTGCATAGTATACTCGCTGAGAATAACTCACAAAATGGCTGCCGCGACGGTAGCCAATCAGAAAACGGGCGCGAAACCAGCGCTCATGGGAAACGTAGTTTCTCTCGCAAGTACCCCAAAACAGTGCCCGAAGCCCCCCCAGACCCCCAACACACCAAATCATGCAACCGGATGATAGAGCAAGGGAAGACCAACAAAATGAGCCCACTCTGAAGTCGCTGTGACAAGCGGTTCCAGAAATACATCCCACACTGTGTAAACCCATAGAGAGTAAAGGAGCAATGGCGTCTATGTGGGAAAAGCGCGCTTAAAGGCGCGGAACATTAACTTTTAATAAATTTACCCTGACAGAAAAAAGTTACCAAACACACACAAAACACATGTAAAACATGATAAAACAATATCCCAATGAGGAAAACAGCAGGGAAAAGGTTAAAACCCCCATAAACTGCTCCAAAACCCAGGGAATACACACAGACATTGCATAAATACAGGCAATATGAAGAAAAACACCCTATGAGTGCTAGATCTAGTAGAATGAGCCGTGACCCGAAAGGGAATGTGTTTCTTCCTCAGCTCGTAAGCCTTACGAATAGTGGACTTGATCCAAGACGCAATAGTCACTTTGGATGCAGGTCTTCCTTCCCTAGGGCCCTCAGGAATGATGAACAGTGCGTCAGATTGCCTGATACACTCAGTGCGATGGACATAAAACTTAAGACAACGTACCACATCTAACATGTGGAGATCCCTCTCTTCTTGTCAGAGGTAGGGTCAGGGCAGAAAGAAGGCACCACAATCTCCTGATTGATGTGGAACTCCGAAATCACCTTCGGAAGAAACTCCTGAGAAGTGCGAAGCACCACCTTGTCCTTGTGAAACACCAACAAAGGTAGTTTACAGGACAAAGCATGTAACTCCGCGACACAGCGAACGGACACGATCGCCAGGAGAAAAGCCATTTTCCACATCAACAGGCATAGAGGAATAGTAGCCAGGCGTAGAGGAATAGTAGCCAGGCACTCAAAGGGAGGGCGCTGAAGAACGCCCAAAACCAAGTGAAGATCCCACGGAGGAGTGGGATTCGTAAAGACAGGACGAGTATGAGCAACGCCCTGAAAGAAAACCTTGACATCAGGAAGAATGGCAATGCTCCCCTGAAAGAAAACAGAGAGAGAGCAGAAGTCTGAAACTTAAGGGAACTCAAACTGAGGCCCTTATCCACACAGTCCTGCAAAAAGGCCAGGACCGTAGGCAGATCAAATTCCCGAGACAGGTCCCTGTCAGCACACCAAGATAGAAAGGTTGACCAGACACGATGGTAGGCCTTAGAAGAAACAGGTTTGCAGGCACTAAGCATAGTAGCCACCACACCAGAAGACCAGATCTTGAGCCAAAGAGCCTGTTTGGCAACCACAGACATGGTGGAAACCCTAGCCACCAAACAGATGGCATCAAATAAGGAAGCAGAAACATAGTGCAGGGCCTCAGAAATGTTTGCAAGAAGCCGCAACATATCCAAAGTAGGAGCACCCTGACGGACAGCCAGGGTGAGCTGTTCAGTCCAGACCGCAATGGCCCGGTTAACCCATGCCACAGGGAACGCTGAATGCATGGCAGTACCAGCAGTGGCAAAAATGGACTTGAGGGAAACCTCAAGTTTCTTGTCAGTCCAGTCTTTCAGAGCTGACGCATAAGAAATCGGCAAGGCAGTAGACTTAGATAGCCTGGAGATAGGAGCATCTATTTTGGGGGGATGAACCCACTGAGCAAGCGCCGGCCCAGAGAAGGGGGTAAAGCTTGTCAAATTTCTTGGAAACAGAAGGTTTCCTGTCCGGGGACTTCCACTCATCATACACAAGGCGGTCAAGAGTGGGGTTAGGTGGAAAACAAGTAAGGTGCTTTTTTTTAGGCTCCTGAAACACATCAGAGGGATCTGAAGAAGCCTCCTGAACTAAGGGAATGTTAGGGTATTCAAGACAGCCCTGATCAGGTCTTCAGTCGAGGGCTCAGGTTCATCCTCAATGGAGCCCCCAAGAAAACAGAGAGGAGCCCACAGAATAACATTGCTCAACATCTGAATCCACCAACAGTTCCTCCTCAGAGGAATCTGATACGTCAGGTACTCCCAGCGGTTTTGGCAAGGAAGATTTGACTGAAGAAGGGGTCTGCCATGAATGGAAGATCCCTGTAACTGGGATGGAAAGCCTTGCAATGTAGACCCAAGGTCCCTAGTGGCAGCCTTGAACTCTTGCACCCAATCTGGCTCTAATGCATGGCTGGAGGTCCCTGGGAGAGACTCAGGGACATCAGAACATGCTGGGCATAAATCACCTGAGAATTCTCTAGGTAACCCTGAATGACATAAGAAGCAATGTGCAATAGGGGACACAGAGACCCCGGAATCCTTAGTCTTAGGCCTGGCCCCAGGCTCCAACGGATTAGACATTCTCACAGTGTCAAAAAATGTTTAGAGTACAAGGAATCACCCAAATACAGTGTGTTAGATTAAAATTTCATCCCAGAAATCGCTAAAATACAGTTATCTGGCAGGCGGAGGGTTAATCTGCAGAGAAGAGAAGGAGAGTCCAAGCCCTGCATAGGATACTCGTTCTGGAAAAGGCACAAAATGACTGCCGTGGTGGGAGCCAATGAGAAACGAGCACGAGAAGCAAGCTCTAATGGGAAATGTAGTTTTCCCAGAAAAAGAACCCCAACAGTGCCTGAAGCCCCCAACACACTTGAAATGTTAACCGGCTGATAGAGCAAGGGCAGACAATTAAAATGAGCCATCTCTGAAGCTGCTACATTAAGCGGTTGCAGAGATATGTCCCAAACTGTACAGACCCATAGAAGTGAATGGAGCAATGGTGTCTATGCAGTAAAGGGAACTCAGATTTTGGCAAAGTTGAAACAGTAAAATAAAATTACATGAAACATCACTAGAACATGTTAGAAGACCCAAAAAACACTGAACCCATTAGGGAAAGTGCCAACCCCCCCCCCCCACCAGACATGCAAAACCATTAGATAGTATTCTTTCTGGTAAAACATTTCCTAAATAAATAAATAAGTTACCACATAAACCTGCTCCAAAACACCCAAAAGACATACAGATAAACCCAATGAGTGCAGGGGTGTGCGATAGGAACTCCCAAGGAAAAACCCCTGTGCGGAGGGGCACTTTGGGACATGTGGACCTGCAGCACTCAAAGGGTTGCTCACCTTTCCTGCAGATCTTCTGTCTTCAGACTACCATGTATTATGAAGAAGTCTCAGTGGGCAACTCCTGAGGAAAGAACTTGAACCCAAGATTTTCCCCCCAGGGCTTAAGGTCCACAAAAAGCACCTGGTTACTGAGCTAGCCACATTTAATGGCATTGTCAGTTATGGTAATCCGCCTAATGGCGCTATTCTATTTCTAACAGAAAAATAAAACATTTTTCTAAAACTATAGAACTGTTCTCTTGCCTGTGTCTTCACCAAGGAACAAATCTTACTGGAGCTGGTTGGCTAGCGGCAGCCAAGAAGGGAAGGTAGGCTCCACCCCCTGCATACAATTCTAGAATTGTTCCTGCCTAATTAAAGGGGCGGATTGCCTACCCAAAGTTACCAGTAACCTGTATTGGATGACAGGGAAAAGTGCATAGATGTACAACAAAACTGGAGTATCAGGTGTTATTAAGAAAGACTAGCCAAACTGTTTGAATTAGAGAAGAGACATCTAAAGGGTGATATGACTACAATTTACAAATATATTCAAAGTAAATACAAAGAATTCTCCAAGGAACTATTTATTCAAAGAGGTCATCCATTAAGACTAAAGGAAAGGCTCTTTCAACTAAAACAAATGAGATATATAACTCATCATGTGTGCAAAATGTCCAACAGCTCTTTATGTGGGTGAAATGGGACAGCCATTACATAAAAGGTTTAATTCCCACAGAGCCAGTGTTAACAACAAAAAGACAGAGACACCAGTGGGAGAACATTTTTGCCAAAATGGACACAGTGTCAGGGACTTTAAATTTACTGAGATAAAAATATGGGAGGTTAAATTAATGATCCAATTTAAAGCTTTGAATTATGGTTTGAACAGAGACAGATAAGTCCTGTCACATTATCACATTGTGGATTAACCTTTACAACAGTCCCATTGGGATTGTAAATACCTTGGACCCATCAGAGGAAGACTGCAATTTACAGCACTCTCCTCTACCATTGACTGACCAAAGAACCTGAGTCTGGACTGAGCTTTCTTATCTGATTTCCATTCTAAACAATGCAATGTGTACGCGATAAGAGATGTTTTCATATTTATCTGTATAACATGTCTGAGGAAGAGACCTAAGAGGTCTTGAAAGCTTGCATCCTAAATCTGTTTAGTTAACCAATAAAGGTATCAACTTGACTATATTCGCTGACTAAAACAAAGGCAGTATGGTTATAGAATTATTAGCCTTGGGTTGCTGTGCATGCATATAGTGTAATTGCTTTCAAAAAAGCAATCAGCACCCCACATATACTGTCTGATGACCCCCCGCCCCTCCAGCTTTGTTTCACTACCCACTGGTAGTCATGTATTCCTCACATACACTCTACCTTGGTTACACTGCTAAATGGTAATCACAGATCACCACACTCTCTCTGACTCCTAGCCTTGTGCCAACATTCCAGTTTTGTTCCACTAGTAGCCATAAAGTCACACCTACACTGCTTCCCCAGCTTTGTTCCATTGGTAGCCATGTTCCTGGCACACACTACACTACGTCAACCTATACCAGTTGTGTACCACTTTTCACAGGGTAGCAGTAAGCACTGAATACACTAGTATCTTTGAAGTAACCAAAGTGTTAAGATTTTTTTTTTTTTTTTTACTATAGCAAAACTAATTGTACACATAATCTAGGGGTAGACAGGCAAGTGACCCCTCATTTGATGTGAATGGCTGTCTTCCTTCCAAAATTGTATTCTTTGTAGTTGTTCCAACCATTTGAGGAAAGGCAAGTTACATTTAAAAAAAACTGTAAGAAAAAAATTATAAATTGTAGTTGTTTTAGTTTTGTATTTCTGGCAGCCCTTACAGTATATGTCTACTCATACCAATGGGGTGCCATTTTTTCTTGGAAGAAAAGAAGCTACTGAATAAAGTAGTAAATTCCATAGTTTTCAACAATTTTCACACCAGACTAGGGATAGAATAGCAAATGATGACTTATTTAAATGCAATTGGATATCAACTTTCATGAAACATATGCTTTTAGGGTGTCATATTGATGCTATGGAGTAATTATTCCTTCAGATTATGTATTTTATGTCCATGGAAATGTCAACATAATTCTGTTATGTGCACTAATCAATTTGAGGCCCCACGCCTACAGGTTGGATTATCTCTGTACTCGGGAGATATGTTGCATTCATATTTCATATTTTTTTGTTTGCTTGTTACCTATGCAGTAAATTGTGACTATTATACCTTGTTGAAACCTTTATGAAAGGCCATATTTTTAACAAACATTCTTTACTTCATTATTTTATGTAGGAAGAAACTTCAGCCATTTTCTGATTCAAATGTTACTGCAAAATCTCAGGTAAAATACACACATTTTTACCCATGAAGTGGGGGGTGTATTATACAAGAGAAATAAAAAACAAATTAAAATGCACCCCTTGTTTTCTCTCCCCATTCCCTTCCTCCTCCCACCTCAATAGCATTATTTGGGTGACCCACTTCACTCCCTCTACCCAGCTCCAATGAACATATACAGGACATGGAGGCATCTGGCAGAGACGTGAGGAGTGCAGTGAAACAATAAGTTCTGACAGGACACAAATCTAACTTCAGTGGCAACAGGTTCTGCAAAGAGGAGGCACACTAGCAGAGGAAGCAGGTAGGAATCCATGCATGCTGTCTGCTGCTCGGTTCTTCCAGCTACTGCCAAAAGGAGAGGGGGGATTCCTGTCCCTGGTCTTTTGAAGTAGGCAGAGGGATTGAAGGGGGAGAGAGATTAAAGGGGGTATTTTAACTTTATTTTGTGAGCAGAAGAAGGGAGAAGGGCACAGACTGAATATTGAGGTGGGGGGAGAAAGAGAAGGAGGGAGAGATCAAGGGAAGCATTTAATTTTTTTTATTTGGGGGGACTAGAGGAGGGAAAGGGGGGTGTATTATACACATGAACTCTATATTTTACCTAAAATCTTAGGTATAATTTGAACCTGCATATTATATAGAGGAGCAATACTATACCCAAGATTTTAAGGTAGTCTGCTTCCAAGAATTGTAGCTTTTCCTGTTAATTAGGGGTCTGGAGCAGGGCATGCATGTGGATAAAACTACACATATTTGATAATTTTATAAAAATTTCAACTTTCATTACCAACATATTTTTGATATATTGTGTGTTCCACACAATGGAAAATGTACTTCAAGTGAGTCACTATGATAAAAAAAAGCAATATATATAGTTCTCCAGAACGGACATGGTACAACAAAAGTCAGGTTTGCCATACAGGCTGCCCTGGCAAAAATGCTGAAAATGTGTCTGCCTCCAAGAAATGTCCCAAGTCCTTGGCATTGAAAGGATTTACCCTTTAAATTCCAGAGAGGAATCCAACACTGTGTGTTGCAACCAGCTGGATACCTCTCCGGCACCAGAAAGAAGGGCAATGTACTGCAAAACAACAATCCCTCTAATTCTTAAAAGCATAAATAGATTCTGCAATCAAAATCCTCACCTTTTCATAAAGGAAGCCTTTGGTTTGGTTTCTGATAACGACTTACAGAAGACCGATGTGAGTTTTACAGCTTTAGAAGACTGACTTCCTTTCTGTTCTTCCAAGTCAGAAGCTGATATTCTTGCTGTCTCTTTAGCAGATTGTTCTTTTTTTTCCTTTCCACCTTTATCAGACTTCTTTTTCTTTGTTCGTCTTACTTTGCCAATAAAAAAGTCATCCTCACTTTCACTATCACTATCCTCAAAACCAGAAGACTGCTTATAAAACCTTTCCTCTGTGCTATCATCAAAGTACTCCTTCTCTTCGTTATCAGAGTCGTCGAGATCACTAGAATCACTGTGTGGCTCATGCACTGGTTGCCCTTTCTTTTCAGGTATAGTTTTTGCTGCTTCAGCCTGAACTTGTGATGTGTTTTCTACAGCCGGTACGGGCACATTCTCCACAATGCTTGGACTCTCTTGAACATTTCCAACAGTGATAGCTGGTTCTGTTTCCAGTCTATTGCATTCCTGTCCTTCCAAGTCTTCTTTCACTGGTTTTATTTCTTCTGTTTTTTTGTTCAATTTTGCTTTTTCTTGTTTAATTTTCTTTTCTGGTTTGCTATTTCCACTCAGTGCAGGTTCAGGCTGTTTACAGTCTTGTTCTGCTGCCTTCTCCTCTTCGGATAGATTTCTTCTTGCATCCTTAAAAGCTTTCACTGCCTCTGCAAAATAAAGATTGTAATGCCTGATTATTAAATTAGTGAACATGAATAAATAACAGCCAACCATAACAATCAGTTACTCCAAAAACAACCTCTTACTTTCAGCAACAGACAGAATATGCAAACAAAAAGAAAGGGTCTCATTGACCAAATAAAGCACATTCCATTCTTACTGTTACACTCTTCTACATCCTTGTACATGAATAGTTTAAAACTTTCAATTTACAATAAGAAGTTGATTTTGAAGAACTTACAAAATCATATATATGCTGTCAGACATTTGTCATTTAAAGGGGATATATCACCCCTATACATGATGGTCTAAATAGTTAGTCTATGTAGCTACTAGATCTTATTTTAATGTTTTCATTTTTTAAAAAAAATCTTTATTTTGCCAAAATTAAACATGTAAAGATTACCCTGCGCCTTCCTTACAGACTGTGGTTACCAGCTCTGTACCGCTGTCTGTCACTCTAACTCTACTCCCCTCCCTCGATCCAGCCTTCTCCAGTGAAGGAGGCTTTCTGTATGTAAACTGGAGCACTTTCATTGGCCAGAGAGTTGCTACATAAACTATTTATACCAGCATGTATAGGTGTGAAAGATCCCCTTTAATAAAACAGTTTTTGAGTTATTTGGTTTTATTTATGCCAATTTATTGGGCCTGGAAGGAATGTTATCCATATACCAACTCCACTATATGTTCCCTCCATATTACTCTCACTCATTATGGAGAGGGGATCCACAGACCCATTTCCTCCAGTTTATAAAGCAGAACTGTATCTGAAGTGACTAAAGAAAACTGTATTAATGCAGAGAGGAGGAGGGGCATATTACCTTCACTACAACTCATTGAAAATAAGGGGGTCCTCTCTCTGGGGTTTAATCATCAAGCTCAAGTAGCACAGTCCTGGCACAAAAGCAACTGCACAGTATGGGAGAAAAGAACATTTTGCAATTCCCATTGATTTCAATGGGACTTTTAAACCCTTGAATGCTACAATTTCAAAACAATGTGTTGGATAACTTCCAAGCATTCAAGGGGATAAAGCACCATTTAATTTTATGGAAATTTTAATTTTTCCCCCTGTGGTGCACTTCATTTGCTCCAGAAGTTCACCTCTTTAACTAGATGATTACAGCAATATCATAAAAAACACCAAACACAGACCACCCCATAGTGTAAAACAGTTATTGATATAAGTATGAAATAAGTATGAAATATTCTGGCCGTTTGGAGAGAGACAGTGTGCCACGTGTGCAGCCCAGTCCAGATAGTTGGTCCAATAACTGCATTTGGGACAGTCTGAATTCCCAAAGAAGCCTGATTGCTGTGTACGACATATGTAGAATCACAGCATCTCTATTTGTGAGTATCCACTTGTTGATGCTTTTTTGGTGGAGGTCAAGATTTGTGAGATACTACATAAGGAGGCGCTCTCGTGTTTTCTCTCTTCTCTTGACACATATAGATGAATACAGACCTCTGTAAATTCATTTTAGCATTTACATATACCGTGAAGTGAGGGGTTCATTCCCAGGTCTCCCTTTGCTTCCACTGCAGTCATTTCACTCAGAGGTCAGAACTGTGGATCCCTGTATCTACACTATGACACTCTTTGGGAAACCTTTTCCCATATAAATCAACAGGGGAGATGACTCAGCTGGTTAAAGCACCAGCTGTAGAATCTGTTCAAACCATAAGGTCACAAGTTCTAGTCCCAGCTGGGTCGACTCAGCCTTTCATCCTTCCGAGGTAGATAAAATGAGTACCATTAATTTGGGTAATAATATCTATACCCCCAGGACATACTTAAAAACGAGAAACAATCTCAATGTATCCTTCCTGGTAAAATATTTTGATATTACTATTTCCCATAGAGTTGAATGCTACAGTGCAGTGATGAGGAACTATGAGGAAGATTTATAAAAACAGAGTAAAGAGAACTGTGGTGTAATTCTGACATAACTCTTAAGCTTGGAATTTAAAAATGACAGAATATTAACAACAGATATAATCTGGAGTTAATTTTCTGACTAACGCCATATTTATAATGCTGCCCTTACAAATTTCTAAATCATTTTTAAATTTACCACCAGCTGCAATGATTTAATGACAATTTTTTAAAAACAAGAATAGTTTTCATAAATCTCCATCTTATGATCCCATTCACTCCTGGAGGAGCAGCTAAACCCGAGTGGAACCTCACTCTCCTACACTTTATTGTTAGGAAGTTGTAAAAATATATAAAATAAATAAATATGAAGAGGGAGTTCAACTGACTATTTTAAACTGATACTATAAAGAGAGTGATCACCCTATTTCCATTCCATATATATAGGAAAATGTGATTTTAATAGACTGGAGAGAATGTGGGGCGATAAAAGGGGCTAGGGAAGATGCTGTAATCCCAATTAGCCTAACATGCTTTTTTTTTTTTAAATAGGAAGACTAATACCATATAGAGGTGGGAAAAACCTAACGTGATATGGTGATAGGTCCACATTATATTTATTTTCGTTACAACAAAGCAGTGCTGTAGCTTAATCTGTAATATATAGTTATGGGAAAAATATTCAGCTCCTGCACTAATGTCTGCACAGAGCAACAAAGTTGTTATAGAAAGTGCCACCACTGTGGAACCCCACTATGTCATCTAAAGGCAGGGATGGCCCGTTGTGGATGATGAAGATGCATGCAATGGGAAAGCAGCCAGTATGATACTGTAACTAGATGTAGATGTCACTATATGATTTTCTCTATCACTTTAAAGGTGGCCTGCTAGACCACTGGTTCTGGTGACAGAAAGAACAGATGTCCTCTGATGTAGAAGTATATACACTATGATTTTAATGAAGGACCTTATATTAAAAAAGTGGAGCCACTCTGGGGCAAACCAGTTGCCCATAGGGAACACCTAACTATTCCAGTAATTTAAATGGGCTTTTAGCCACATGAATGCAAGAGCAATACCATGGAGACCTCTCTATCATTCAAATGATTAAAAGCCCATTTAATGTGAATTATGAGCATACCTGGGAACTCGTCTTTGAGTCTCCAGAGAGGCTCAAGGGCTACTGGACAGGGGATGTAAATGACGCAATTACCTTCAGAAAAGGGGTATGGCTTAATTATGTAGGTGGGGCTTATTTTTATGTGTGTCACAAAGTGGGAGGGAAGTGGGTAGAACAGGGTGAGAAGGAGAAGTGGGAGGAACAGGGTGGGAAGGAGAAGAAACTCCCCACTGGCAGAGAATCAGCCTTTGTCTCTGGAGACCTGGTAATTCAGTCTGTAAACAGGAGTCTCTGGGGCAGATCCAGAGAGTTCCCAGGTATGGTTATGAGAATTTGTATTTGTCCTCTGCGATGCACTTGGTTTGCCTCAGAATTGATACAATTTTCTTTTGAAACTATCTGATCTTTGCACACTTGGATGGGACTATGGCGAACTATAAATATTCTATTTTTCTTTAAGCCTTTATTATTGTTGTTTAGTAACATCTCTTACTAGTAGTAAGCATACTAGCCTTGTATGTTTGCCTTTTCCTGGATTACAACTCCCTTGACGATGGAGGGACTTGTAGTCCGACAACAGACTCTGCTCTAGCTTTCAACACTGCAGTTTTAATATGTACACAACCATTACCGCCACAATAAGAACGTGATTTTAATTAGAAAGAAACATTTCTTGATAATGTCCTTCCAAAATGAGAAAGTGGAAAGGTGCAAATGTAAAATTCATTATGACTTACACTGTGAATGCCAGAAGGGGTATCCAACGCATTGCAAAGCAATGTGTCCTCTGCCTTCTGCAGGATGATAGATGTGCAATTGTGGAACAAATCAACACAGGTGTGAAACACAATTCCCATTGACTTAAATGAGACTTTGAGCCCTTGAAAGCCAGAAAGATCTTCAAATCAAGCGTGTGATGAGCTGGAGACCTTTCTAGCACTGAAAGGATTAAAAGCACCACTTAATCAAAGGGAATGTTGGAACTTTTTTGTCCCCTATCCTGCAGTTGTTTGGCTCCAAATCTGCAACTTGTTAGCTTTGAGCCTTAACCTTTGAGTGCCAGAGGGGTACACAAAGCATTGCAAAGCAATACATTGCACACCCCTCTGGCGCTAAAAAGGGTTAAAAGGATATTATTAATTAAAAGTTACTATCACTGATGTTGTAACCACTAAACAGCAGAGTTAAATGATACTAGCGGCATATCTCAAACCTTTATGGTTTGAGAGATATCTGCTTTTAAAGTTCCCTCTTTTTGGCTTTTCCCCTGACATCAGCGTTCTAGCTGAGAGCAGGGGAATCATCTCTTGGAATCAGCCGGAAGCTCTGCAGCAGAGCCAAGATCACGTTAAATAAATATAAATCTGTTACTAAAAAGGGATTCTACGTGTGCTTGGTTTGAGAGATGCCGCTGGTCTCATTTAACTCAGTTTTTTAGTGGCTACAACATGGGGGATAGTAATTTTTAAGTATTACTATCCCTTTAAGTAAGGAGGCATCAGAGCAGGCGAAACAGACAAATAATGAGAGGACACGAAAGAGGCAAATGAAGGACAATAATATCTGGAATAAACTGGATTGCAATGAGAGGAAACTGGTGACAAACTGTAAATCAAAGCCAGAGTGAGGTAACAAAGCAGAGAAAATTCCAGAGGAAGAGACTGCTGGAAACATGGCAGAGACATGACAGACAGACACTGACCAAGAGCAAAGGAAAGACTAAAAGAAATATATAATGTAAAACAGATTAGGGAAGAAGAAAAGAAGTGGGAATTGTGATAACATATACCTTCATATATACTTCCAGTCATTTTTGATTGATAACACACTAGGCCAATATAATATTAAAGTAATAACTGCTGAGTACCTTATGTTCAGCAGGAATTTGGAGCAAATCTTGGGCAAACCATAAGGAGACAAGTAAAAATTCTAAAATCTAAAATCCCCCTTGATGTAAATGGGGCTTTTAGCTCACTGAATATCAGAGATGACTCCAATGAAATTTCATCACAGTGACAAATAAAATTTCATTGATTCAAACAGGTTTTTGTAATCCCTTCAATAGCAGAGAGGCCTCCGAGGCATTGCGTCAGATACCCCTCTGGCACTGTAAGGGTTAAAGTGGGACTTTTACCCACAAAAAAATATATCTTATGCGATGCATCTCTTCAAACCAGCTGCAGTTGTTTAAGTTAGTTTTGAAGAATTTAAAATATTAAGAGAGATTAGTGATCTAGTGATCTACTTGTAACCCGTCCCTCCTCTAAATAAATAACATTGATTATGACATGACATGATGTTTCCAGTCTTTCAGCCAATTATTTATCCAACCAACTACATTTGAGTTCAATCCCAAATTACGTATTAGCTTCCTCTGTGGTACATTATTAAAAGCTTTACAAAAATCCAACATGTAAACCCTGACTAGAACTTGAGTCATAAAATGCAACCAGATTTGTTTGATAAGATCATGCATGTCAATAGACTTCAGATATGAAACACATCTTCCTTTCAATAATGTTTCCATTAATTTCTCATATTCTCATATGTCATATTCATGGGGCTGTAATTGGCAGAGTCCTCCTTACGGCCCCTTTTTGTAGTGGCGCTAAATAGCAATTTTCCAGTCCTCTGGAGCCACCTCTGTCAATAGTGATTGGTTAACAAGCTCAGTTAGAGGTGCTGCAAGAACAGACATAAGTACATTTAATACTCTTGGATCAGTTGATTTACCCACCTTCAATTTTGATAACATCAGTAACAAATCAACCTCTGTAAATACACTAGTATCCGCTGCTTTAATAGTAACTGTATTTGGGAGGGGTCCCTTCTTCAGAACCTTGGGCAAAGCTGAACATCTTCACAGAGCAGATGACAAAGACCTCTGTGGACACAGGGCTATTATCCTTTACAACAGCTTTGTGTCACTTTGACACAAACATGCCTCAGTAACTAGGCCACTTGTGGGGTGGGTGGTGAACCAATTGGTGAGTCAAGAGGGTGTATACCAGGAGATACCCTCCTCCAGCTCTCCTTTTTTATATAAATGGGTTTTTAAAACAATGAATGCTAGGAGATCTCTAGAGGTCGTTGAGACCTTTCTAGCATTCTAGGGGATAAAAGTCCCCCCCTAGGGCGGGGTTGGTGTGCTCCAGAATTGCTCCAATTCTTATTAGGACTTCAACTTCATTGTATAAAATGTTCTATATTTAAGCTTTTGAACCAGTAACTCTTATATGCAAGATAAGTCTAAAAATGCTTTGTGAAGCAATGTACTGGAGACATCTCTAGCAGCTAAGGAATGAACACATAGGAGTAAATGTCAGGTTCGAGAACATCAGCTCTTACCTTTTATAGCAGTGATTTTCTTTTTCAGTAATGGGTGTGTGGCTAATCTTGCTATCGCTCGGTCTTCAGCAGTGCTGTTTGGCTGACAAAGTAAAATAAGCATGTTGTTACTTACAGGAATGACACACATTGATAATAAAATGGGGAACTGTCTACAGACCAGTATATATATCAAACTCAGGGTTTCTTATGACTAAAAGAATAGTAACATCTTCTAATAATAAATCCCACTTACCTTAACCCCTAGGTTGCTGCAGTCATACAATGTACGGGCTTGGTCTGCTGTTTCCGCTTTATACTGCTAAAATTCGGCAACTTCAAAAGCAGGTATAACAGGCACACAGTGGCCGCATCCAATACAAAAAAATATATATATATATGGGGGGGGGGGATCAAGACCCCTCCTGATATCCCCCCTAGCTGTAGATCTCCCAGAATATTCAGCTAGGAGATAAATAAAGGCACTGGAAGACAGCAGCATGGGTGCCCTGCTTCCATCCTACCTGAAGTTCTGGGTAGGAGTGGACAGGATCTGTGGTAGCCTTCCAAATCATGTCATGTAGCATGTTGCTCCCCTGTATCACCTCTATTGCTCTCCCAGCCAAATCTGCTGGGCCATCAGAAACGCAGGGGGACTGCCTACCACAAAGTACTGAACACCCCTCTGGCAGTTAAGGGTAAAAAAATGCAAGAAAGTAGAACATTTGATATTTTAGAAAAGCCATAAATGTATGTACTATTTGCAATTGCTCACATTTTGATGCAAGAAACCTATTAAAGCCTTGATACTGAATAGCACATGCTCCTAAACTAACGGCAAAGTTAGAGAACGCTCCTAAATTAATGGCAAAGTTAGCCAGATGTATGAAAATGTGATTTACTAGTTGATAAAAAACATGTGCAATTCAGTAACATTTTGGTGCTAGTAATTTTCTCATCAAAATTACACTGTAAATAGCGATTCCTCCCTGTGTTAGAAGAAATACAAATGGAAAAGCCTTTGAACAAGAATGACCGTCATTCCAAATTATGGTTCAAATAACTTTCACGTTAACTATGTCATAAATTACATGCCTTGCAATTAAGTTTTTATATTTAATCATGTATTTTTTTCACTATTTCGTTAAGCCTGTAAGAAGAAAACCACAGTTTTATTTCATACAATGCCAACCTATTTTCTGTCCAAAATCACAAATTACACTTTCATTTTGAATTCCAGAGTTCAGCTTCCATTGCCTAAGAGAAGCAAATCCTCAATTTTCCCCATATTGTAAATAAACAGAAGGGGATGACATAACTTTTTCTGCACAATAACACTTCAGTACGCTGATAGATTATAAAAACAAACAGGTTTTTTTCTTTTTTTTTTTTTTTTAACCGTTGGAATAAACAGAACTGTAACGAAACATTGCACATAAAATGCATCAAAGGAAAAAAGTGATAAGCAGCTTTGGTCTAGGAAGTTTGTTAACGTGCACTCCTGCAATTTGAACTCGATTGTTAATGCCATTAGGGAAGGATTTGAAAACATGACAGCCAGGAAACAATGCAGACATCTTTCCATAGTGATGTCTGCGCGCCTGCGCTGTCAGTCCCTTTTGGTGCCCAATGGCTCCTAGCAACGTCTCCTAGAGCAGGCTGTGACTGACAGCGCAGGCGTGCAGACATCACTATGGAAAGATGTCTGCCCTGTTTCCTGGCTGTCAGTCCGGGAACAGGGTTTAATTCTCAATAACCAGGTAATAATTCTGGCGACTAGCACTATCGAGAAGCTAGTCACCAGATGGGTAATTATTTGGGCCAAACTTTAACACAGGTGGTAGTTCCACTTTAAGTAGTTTTTGAGAAACTAATCTTTATATTTTGGTATCACAGTGTGGATTAATTGAGAGTACAGCGTGTGTGTGTGGTAATATTAACAACTTTTTACATAAGGTGCCACACTGTGCCATAAAAAAAAATAGGATTTTAGTCTTACCTTTTAAATCCTTTTCTCTTAGTCCATACGGGTTACTGGTAACTTTGGGTAGGCACTCCGCCCATTTAAGTAGGCAGGAACAATTCTGAGAAGTGAGTGCAGGGGTGGAGCCTACTCTCTAACCTTAGCTGCAGCTTTCTGTTTTAACTTTAGTAAGATTTGGAACCAACTACTACAAGTATTCAGCGAGGAAACAGAAGACTCCAGTGAGCATGAACCCAAAAGTGGTCCCCCACGTTCTATCACAGGAGCGCCAAGAATGGTCCCTTGACAGGGTGGGAGACCAGTAACCTATATGGACTAAGAGAAAAGGATTTACCAGGTAAGACTAAAATCCTATTTTCTCTGTCATCCAATACAGGTTACTGGTAACTTTAGGATGTCCAACCATCAAGTTCCCCAGGATGGGAAGAAAGGCAAGGACCAGACGCAGGCCCCCCAAAGTCACCAGAGCACTGATGAACCTACAGGTCATAAACAATGCAGCACAAACAACTGAGTGTCAACGGACACTGAACAGGGGTAAAACAGACCCCAGGAACTGATACGCAGCACACTGAACTACAGTTAACTGGGCTCAAAAGTGAAAGAGTATGGAAGGAATAAAGGAGAGCCTAGACAGGTAAGGCTGCCTCCAGGACCTTCCTCCCAAAACTGACATCGGCCGATGCCAGCACATCAATACAGTAGTGTTTGGAAAAGGCGTGCACAGACGACCAAGTGGCTGCCTTGCAAAGTTGATCAGCAGAGGCCTGATTCTTGTAGGCCCAAAAAGCCCCAATGGAGCGAGTGGAATGAGCTGTGACCCTGAAGGGCACAGGCTTCTTCCTCAGTTCGTAAGTCTTACGAATAGTGGACTTAATCCAAGAAGCCATGATCACCTTAGACGCAGACTTCCCTGCCCTGGGGCTCTCTGGAGTGATGAAAAGAGCATCAGATTAACACAACGACTCAGTACAGTGCACACAGAACTTGAGGCAGCGCACAACATCAAACAAGTGAAGATCCCTTTCCTTGTCAGAAGAAGGGGCAGGGCAGAGGGAAGGAACCACAATCTCCTGATTGATATGGAACTCTGATACAACGTTTGGAAGAAACGCTTGTGAAGTGCGAAGCACGGCTTTATCTTGTGAAACATCAAAAAATGTGGTTTGCAAGACAAGGTCTGGAGCTTCGCCACATGGCGATCAGACACTATCGCCAGAAGAAAAGCCAATTTCCATGTCAACAGGGGCAGAGGAATAGTAGCCGAAGTCTCAAAGGGAGGGTGCTGAAGGATGCCCAAAACCAAGTTAAGATCCCACTGAGGAGAAGGGGACTTAAACACCGGACGGGTATGAGCAACACCCTGGAAGAACACTTTGACATTAGGAAGACTGGCAATGCGCCTCTGGAAGAAAACAGAGAGAGCAGAAGTCTGAACCTTAAGGGAGTTCAAAGTAAGACCCTTAGCCACACTATCCTGAAGGAAGGAAAGGACCATAGGGAGATGAAACTCCTGAGAAAGCTCCTTATCAGCACACCAAGAGAGAAATGTAGAATAGACTCTATGGTAGGCCTTGGAGGGACAGGCTTATGGGAACTAAGCATAGTAGCCAGTACACCAGATGAAAAAACTTTTCTTCCTCAAAGTTGAGAATTTAGCCTCAATGCCGTCAAAAACCAGACGATGAACGTCCTCCTTGAACAGCTAACCCTGTAAGAGAAGATCAGGATGAGAAGGAAGCCGGAAGGAGTCTGACTCTGACAGATCCAGAAGCACTGGGAACCAAGATTGGCGAGGCCAAAACGGAGCAATCAGAATGACTGGACAGCGCTCCAGACGTAGCTTCCTCATAACCCTGTGCAGCATTGGAACAGGAGGGAATATGTATGCCAGAGGAAAGATCCAAGGTATCGATAGAGCGTCCACAGCTAGAGCTAGTGGGTCCGCCCAGCGAGAGCAAAACACTGGAACCTTCCTGTTGTGTCTTGTTGCCATCAGATCGTTGCATGGGATACCCATCTTCTGAACTACCAGATTGAAGACCTCTGGGTGAAGTTCCCACTCTTTGCTGGCCACTGTATGTCGACTGAGGAAGTCTGCCAAGATGTTGATGCCTGTAATATGAACTGTGGAGATGGCAGGGACATGGTCCTCTGCCCAGGACAAAATAGCCTTGACCTCTAACCAAGCTGCGAGACTTCTTAGATAAACTAAGTGAATGGGCAGAAAAGTGGCAGATGTCATTTAATGTAGATAAATGTAAGGTTATGCATTTGGGTTGTAGAAACAAACTTGCTACATATACTCTAAATGGGAAACAACTTGGGAAATCCTCATTAGAGAAAGATTTAGGTGTACTGATAGACAATAGTCTTCACAGCAGTGTGCAGAGTCACTCAGCTGCTGCAAGAGCAAATAGAGTACTAGCCTGCATAAAAAGAGGTGTAGAAGCAAGGGATGCTAATATTATCCTACCTCTGTATAAATCCTTGGTTAGGCCTCATCTAGAATATGGAGTACAATTTTGGGCGCCTGTTCTAAAAAAAGACATTACTGAACTGGAAAAGGTGCAGAGACGTGCAACAAAACTGATAAAGGGATTGGAGGATCTGAGTTACAAAGAGAGACTAGCCAAACTGGGTTTGTTTACATTAGAAAAGAGACGTCTAAGGGGTGATATGATTACCATTTACAAATACATTCAAGGCCAATACAAAGAACTATCCAATGAATTATTTATGCAAAGAGCTGAGCTAAGAACAAGAGGTCATCCATTAAGACTTGAGGAAAGGCGCTTTCGACTAAAACACAGGCAGGGATTCTTTACAGTAAGGGCGGTAAGGCTATGGAATTCTTTGCCTCGGGATGCTGTGCTTGCAGATAATGTAACTGCATTCAAAAAAGCAATGGATGCCTATCTAGCACAGAACAATATTGACAGTTATGACAGATGGCTTCAAAGCAAATAGGATATTGAGCCGGGGAACTATTTGACACACTCACACACACATCTACATTGGAAATTGCTCCAGAGGGCTTTTTTGTTGCCTTCCTCTGGATCAACAGGGGTGTTATTGGCATGGGCTGGACTTGATGGACGCATGTCTTTTTTCAGCCTTATCTACTATGTTACTATGTTACTATGTTATGCCTTGTTTGTTAATGTAAGCCACCGCCGTGCCATTGCCTGACTGGACTCTGACTGGACAGTCCTCCAACTGGAGTGTCCAGTGGCGCAGGGCATGAAATAACACCCGAAGTTCCAAGACATTGATGGGAAGGAGAGATTCTTCCTGAGACCACCAGCCCTGAGCATTCAGGTGCCCCAGAACAGTCCCCCATTCCAGAGAGGCTGGCGTCCGTAGTCACCATCGTCCAGAACAGTATCAGGAAGGGCTTGCCCTTCAGGAGATCGTCCAGGTTGAGCCACCATGAAAGACTCAACTCTACATGAAGAGGGAGAGACAGACTCCTCCAGACGATCCGGTTGACCTTTACATGCCAAGATCAGAAACCTCTGAAGCTTCCTGGCATGAGCCATGGCGAAAGAGACTGCTTCTATTGTGGAGATTGTATTGTATTGTATAATTTTATTTATACAGCGCCAACCGGTGTACTTGGCACTTTACAGATTACATTTAATATAGAAGGGTACAATAAGTGCAGTGATTAAGTGCTTATATAGGCAGTCATAATGGGAACAACAGGTGAGTATACATTAGGATAAGAGGTCCCTTACAATCTAAGTATAGGATGGGTGACATACAGATACAAGCTGGTAGAGGAGGAAGTGCAGTGTTTGGCTTAGGATGATAATGTTTGATAATGTTTCCATATTACGCTGTTGCTAGAGATAAAAGGTGCTCTTTTAGTTTAGATTTAAATTTGTTGAGGGTTGATGCTTGGCGAATACTTGGTGGTAGGGCGTTCCAGAGGAAGGGGGCAGCAAGTGAGAAAGCTTTCAATCATGAAACGGCGATAGTGGTTAAAGGGGCAGTGAGTCGTCCACCATGTGTGCTGCGCAGTGGACGTGCAGGAATATGGTGGGATATCAAAGATGAAATGTAAGGCGGGGGCAAGTGATGGAGAGCCTTGAAGGTAATGAGGTGGATTTTGAATGAGATGAACTTCCCCACTAGAGAGGACAATTTCTTATCAGGAATTGGTTCCTGGCTAAGAACCGTAGAGACCTTCTGAGCAAGCTGATGAGCCACCTCGTCTGTGAGAAAGACCCTCCTTCTCTGAGTGTTGAAGAGAAGGCCCAGGAAAACCAGCTTCTGTGAGGGAACAAGGTCCGACTTGTCCAGGTTGATGATCCACCTGTGAGCGGATAGTATCTGAATGCAGGTCTGAACCGGCTGGTGAAGAAGGTCTGGAGAGGAGGCCTTCAGAAGAAGGTCGTACATGTATGGAATGACCCTGACGCCATCTCAATGGAGAGCAGAGACTAAAGCTCCCAGAATTCGATAGAAGACTTGAGGAGAGGTGGTCAGGCCAAATGGCAGGGCAGAAAACTGAAAGTGACCCCTGTCGCTGGCAAATCAGAGATACTGTCGGCTCTCTGGATGAACGGAGACGTGCAAATACACATCTTGAAGATCCAGAGATGCTAGGAACTCCCCAGGAGACGTGGCCGCAATCACTCGTTGCAAGGACTCCTGATGATAGTGAGATCTGACCACAAACTGGTTGATATCCTTCAGATTCAGAATAGGATGACAACCTCGGCTTTCTTGGAGACCACAAAGAGGTTGGAATAGAACCCCAACCCTGTCTCCGAAAAAGGGACCGGCCCCAAGACCCCATTGTCCAGAAGGGCTTGGATAGCACCCTGGAACAGGCAACGCTTTCTTGTGCCCAGAGGAGAGTGAGAGGAAAGGTGCGGGGAGGAGGAAGAGGTGGTAAAAGGAATCTTGTACCCTTCAGCCACCACCTACAAAACCCACAGGTCCACCACAGATTTTTCTCAGATGGAAAGGTAGTGGCTCAAGCACCCTCCCACCTGAGGGCGGGGACCCGGAATTGGAGAGTCATGCCAAAGGAGGTTTGGAAGCTCTGGGCTTGTAGGAAGACTTGTGGACCACTGGAGGCAGAGTACCTTTACCTCCAGTGGCTCCGCTAATGAGATCTTTAAGCTCAGGCTCAAATAGGGAAGAACCTTGAAAAGGCAATGATAATAGAGCCTTTTTTGATGTGGTATCAGCAGACCAAATCTTGAACCAAAGAGCCCGTCTGACAACCACAGACATAGAAGTAGTCCTGGCAATCATACGGACTGTGTCAAACAGAGCATCAGAGACATAATGTTGCTTTTCAGCAATGTTGGAGAAAAGTCTCAGCGGTTCAGAAGTAGAAGCCCCCTGGGGAATAGTCAAGGTAAGCTGTGCAATCCAGATGGCCACGGCCCTAGTCACCCACGCAGCGGCAAGCGACGGGAGTAAGGCAGAACCAGCCGAAGCAAAAATAGCCTTGAGAGAATTCTCAAGCTTTTTGTAAGTCCAGTCCTTCATAGCAGAAGTATCTGCTACAGGCAAAGCAGTAGATTTGGACAACCTGGACACAGGGGTGTCCACCTTGCGTGGATGTACCCATAGAGCTAACGCTGCTTCAAAAAATGGACAAAGCTTAGCAAATTTCTTAGAGACAGATGGCTTTCTATCTGGAAACTTCCACTTGTCAGAGACCAGATGGTCAAGGGTGGGATTAGGTTGGAAACATGTATAAGGGCACTGAGGCTCCTGAAACACATCTAAAGGGGTCCAAAGAGGTCTCCTGTACCAAGGGAATATTCAGGGTGGTCAATACAGCCCTGATTAGGCCCTCAGCAGAGGGGACTGGATCAGCTTCAAAGGGATCCCCAAGAAAAAACCGAGAGGAAGTACTGCAGAACAGTTTATATCATGATAATCCACCAACAGTTCCTCATCAGAGGAATCAGATAAATCAGGGACACCGGGCAGTTTAGGCAGGGAAGACCTGATGTAAGTGGGGCCTTGACATGAGTGAAAGACCCACTGTAATGTGGATGGAAGGAGTTATAAGGTAGACCGGAGGTCCCTTTATTAGCCTTAAACTCTTGCATCCATACAGGCTCTAATGCATGGCTGGAGGTCACTGCAGAAGATTCAGGGACAGCAGCGCATGTTGGGCAAACATGACCTGAGAATTCTCTAGGTAACCCTTCATGACATAAGAAGCAATGAGCAATGGAGGACACAGGCACCCCAGATTCCTTAGTCTTAGGTCTAACCCCCAGTCTCAAGTGGAATAGACATTCTCACAGAAATCAACTGGCCAAAAGTACACTAAATCACCCAAAAACAGTGTTTAAAAGTGATTAATCCTTTGAGTGCCAGAGGGGTACACAACGCATTGCAAAGCATCTGGCACTCAAAGGGTTAAATCACACAGAAAACATTATTATAAACATATCTGACAATGAAAGGGTTAAGGAGAGAAGGAAAGTACAGGCCCTGCATAGGATGCTTCTTCACACAAAGCACAAAATGGCTGCCGCGATGGGAGCCAATCAGAAATGAGAGTGCGAAGCAAGCACTCATGGGAATTGTAGTATTTTTGTAAAAAGTACCCCAACAGTGCCCAAAGTCCCCTGAGCCCCCCAGCATGTTCAGAACATTGACCGGATGACAGAGCAGGGGCAGACAAGTAATATGAGCCATCTCTGACCTTGCTGCGATAAGAAGTTGCAGAGATATGTCCCAAACTGTACAGTCCCATTGAAGTGAATGGAGCAATGACGCCTGTTCGGTAAAAAGTGTGCCTTAAAGGTGCAGTACATAATTTCACCAAAAACTGAATGAAAATAAAATTCAAGTTAAAAACGTTAAACAATATAAACACCAAATCCAGTAGGCAAAGTGTCTTCAACCCCCACAACATGCCAAACCAGCAGTGAAAGGGTTAATTTACCACAGAAACTTGCTCAAAACACCCAGACAGACAAACAGATAGACCCAATGAGTGCTAGAGTATGCAATAAGAACTCAGTAATAAAGACCCCTGTGCGGAGGGGTTCCATGGGACATGTGGACCTCAGCACTCAAAGGGTTACTCACCTTTTTTTTGCAAGACTTCTTTCTTCAGATTACCATATTATCAAGAAGACGCCCTCGGTGGGCAACTCCTGAGGGAAGAACTTGCAGCTAAGATTCCCCCCCCCAGTGCTTAGGCCCACAAATAAGCACCTGGTAAACTGAGCTATCAACATTTGGGTGATGGGAATTGTCAGTTATGATAATCAGCACAAAATAATAAAAATCTAAAACTAAAACATAACTGTTCTCTTGCCTTCTGAAGTTAAAACAGGAAGCTGCAGCTAAGGTTAAAGGGTAGGTTCCACCCTTGCACTCACTTCTCAGAATTGTTCCTGCCTACTTAAAGGGGCAGAGCGCCTACCCAAAGTTACCAGTAACCTGTATTGGACGACAGAGAAATAAAGTTTAATTTCTCAAACAAATATTTTTATTGCAAACAAATCCCTAGAACATATACACAGATATTTTTTTAATTAACTAAACTTACTGTATATATTAAGGTTTCAGATCCACCTTAAGTCAAATTTAGCAAGATTTGCAGGCATCAGTTACCAGGTAATTAAGTTATGTTTCTTTCAGTAATAAAAATCTAACAGATAACAGAATTGCACTGTTTGACACTCCAGCCTTTCTTTGTGTTCTGGAGAACTCCAAGTTCGTCAGTGACCAGGTTTGAGAACAAGTTATATATGAGGACAACCAATTCATCCTCTGAGGCTACACCACTAAGTACTTAAAATATGTCACACCAAATACAAAAAGAGCCCAGATAATACTGACCGATGTGTATTCACAAGGAAAGGACTTCTGAGTCTCTACAAGTGAATACCTTTCATGATGTTGATACTCTTATGCCATTTTTACTTTTTACTGCTACTCAATATTTAGAAACATACTTCTGAATAGCTGACAGTGTTTCTGTTGGACAGAAAAATGTATCACAAGGATACGAGCTTCACTTTTTCACTTGGTTAAAAAGGAAGTAACTTATGGTGTAAACACTAAATGTGACAAATTTTACAAGTTAGATAATAACATTTTACTATAGGGAAATATTTACTGATCCTAAAAGATCACAGGCAGGGCTTTCTGTCAATGGGTAATCTCATTCCGAATGTTAATGGCTACGTCTAAAAGGCAGTGATGGGCCTATAAATCTGACAATGGTAAAATAATGTTAAAACCTCTGAATTTCTTCATGACTAATGAATTCAGGCCTGTCTCCTCCTCCTCCTGTCCGTTCCTTCAACCCTTTGAGTGCCAGAGGGGTATCCAATGCATTGCCATGCAATGCATTGGATATCCATCTGACACTCAAAGGGTTAATGCTTCCACTATCAGATCTTGGCATTTTGGAAACATGAACTGGTACAAATTCATTTATTTCCTTTTTTTCCTTCTTCTTCTTCTCTCTTTCTTCTCATTGTTTTATCCTTTAATCCCTCCAAAGGGCATTTTTAGAGTCATTTGTAGAATAACCCACATTACTATTTGTTATGTTTTGCTTTCTTGGATGTTTCAACCCCCTTGAAAACATCAGGGTGGCATCTACTGGTCCAGGAAGTAATTTGGTTGAGATTGCTAACTTTATACCTTTTAAAATATATTCTTTGATACTTATCTATGTACTTTATCTATGTACTGTAACTTATCTTTTTTAAAGAGGAACTTTCAGCTATTACTAAATTGCCATGCGTTCATTAAGCGCATGGCTACTATCTTGGAAATAGATGTCTCACCTTTAACCGCTTAATGACAGGGTTTTTTTTTTCCATTATAGCGAATGACTTCCTGGACTTACCAGGTAAGTCGTAAATCCTTGTCATTTGGAGACCGGAACCCAGGCTACAGGGCAGACATCTTGTCTGCATGCCTGCACCGTCAGTCCCGGTCTCCTTTGAGTGGCACTGCAGTTACCACAAGGTAACCGGAAGGGACTGACGGCGCAGGAGCGAAGACCGCACTAACCTGCCCATTAGTCTCCAAACTGCAAGGATTTCTTTAGAATATGCAATTTTTTTTAAAGGCAAGACTTGGATTTCCAAGCTAGTCACCATGCGCTTAACGAATGTATGACGACTTAGTAATAGCTGAAAGTTCTGCTTTAAAGTGGAACTACCACCCATGAATAAATCTGGCCCAAATAAATACCCATCTGGAGACTAGCTGCTCAATATCGCTAGTCAGAAATATGTTTGAGAAATGTACACTGTTCCCGTACTGACAGGCAGGAAACATCGCAGACATGATATTTAATGATTTTGATTTTCAAGGCTCATATTTTTATTGTAGTTTGGTATTCCATAGTTATTTTATGACAATGTGTATTATAATGTTTAGATGTTTCTATAACTTCTTTGGCTTGATATTAAACAGGTGATTCAAACAGGAAAAATGTTTCAACTTTGTTCTCTGGAATGCCTGAGGGTAATATATGCATAAGAACAAATTAATTCCTAGTTACCTCATTGGTTGATCTGTACACAAAAGGTATTTCAGAGAACATGTGAATGAGGCCAGTGTTTCAATCACACCTGAGGAAGTGGGCAAAAAGGCATGATACTGTTCAGGTTACTGTTAACATTGTGCACTGACACAAGTGCACCTCTGGTACTAGTTATATCTGTGCACACATCTGTACCAGTTCTTAGCTAATGCCCCTTTGAGAATCTCTGCACCAGTAGCCCTAAAAGCTGTACAACTCCAACAACTTGCTGCGACTGCAGCCAGCCGAGAACACCAGAAACGTGGGACATTTCCATCTACAGCAGCAACCGAGGAACATGCAAAGGAAATATAGGTCCTATTACGCAAAAAAATTCTTTAAATACATTAATGGCGAAAAATTAAAGTCTGATAATGTTGGGTCCTTGTTATCTGAAACGGATGAGATGGTCAAGGGGGACAGAGAGAAGGCAGATATTCAAAATAATTTATTTTCTTCTGTTTTTACCAAGGGAGATCCAATGGATAAGAATCTGCAAACTACTTTTACAGAACAGTCACAGCAAGCATGGGATTGGCTAACACAAGAAAAAGTGTTAAAACAATTGAATGGTATTAAGGTAGACAAAGCCTTGGGGACGGATGGTATACAACCACTGGTACTTAAAAAGCTAAGCCAGGCCCTGGCCAGACCGTTATCTTTGATTTTCGGGGATTCTTTTATTCCAGGTATGGTGCCCACAGATTGGCGTAAAGCAGATGTGGTGCCCATATTTAAAAAGGGATCAAAATCAGAGCCAGGAAATTACAGACCTGTAAGCTTGACATCTGTGGTAGGGAAGCTGTTTGAAGGGTTGCTAAGGGAATATATTCAAGAATTCAGCTTGAACAGGAATATCACTAGCAGGAATCAACATGACTTTGTGAAAGACAGGTCTTGTCAAACAAACTTGCTTGCATTATATGAAAAAGTGAGTAAAAATATAGATGTGGAAGCGGCGGTTGATGTGATCTATTTAGACTTTGCCAAGGTATTTGATACAGTTCCACACAAGAGGTTACTGTACAAATTGAATGAAATAGGCTTAGGGGAAAATGTTTGTACGTGGACTGTAAATTGGCTGAAAGACAGAATGCAAAGAGCGGTAGTAAATGGCAAGTTCTCCAATTGGGTAAACGTGCTAAGTGGAGTACCTCAGGGATCTGTCCTGGGTTCTCTTCTTTTTAATTTGTGTATTAATGATCTCCCAGAGGGCATAGGGAGCCATGTATCAGTGTTTGCCGATGACACAAAATTAAGTAAGGTAATAAAATCTGAACTGGATGTGTCTTCATTACAAGAGGATTTGGACAAATTGAGTAACTGGGCAGGCAAATGGCAAATGAGATTCAATATAGACAAGTGTAAAGTTATGCATTTTGGGTATAATAATAAAACTGCAACATATAGTTTAAATGGTGTTTCTCTGGGGAAATCTACTAATGAAAAGGATTTGGGAGTAATGGTAGACAATAGACTTAGCAGTAGCGTGCAGTGCCATCTGGCAGCTGCAAAGGCCAATAAGACATTGGCATGTATTAAAAGGGGTATTGACTCAAGGGAGGAAGATATTATTATGCCTCTTTACAGGTCCTTGGTAAGACCCCACCTAGAATATGCTGTTCAGTTCTGGGCGCCCTTTCTAAAAAAGGACATTATGGAACTAGAGAAAGTGTACAGGAGGGCTACAAAACTAGTAAGGGGAATGGAAAGTTTTAGTTATGGAGAAAGGCTAGAAAAGTTAAACTTGTACACACTAGAGAAACGGCGTCTTAGAGGGGATATGTGTCACGCTGCTTACCCCTTGTTCCTCCTGTCTTCCGGTCACGGCTGTTTCTCCTCTGGTTGCCTCTGATTATTCAGAGTCTTCCGGGTTCGGCGTGTCGGCATGCGAGTGACGTCACCACCCGGCATCTATATAGGGCGACAGCTTGCTTCGTTCGGAGCACTATCACAGTGTTCCAGTCTAGTACTGACCTCTTGTCTTCGCTCCTAGTCTTCAGACATTCTATTTTATATTGATCTCCTGTGTATGACCTGTGGCTAGACTTCTGACACCTCTACTTTTGAATGCTGAATTTAACCCTTTGATCTCCTGTGTATGACCTGTGGCTAGACTCCTGACACCTCTACTTTTGAATGCTGAATTTAACCCTTTGATCTCCAGTGTATGACCTGTGGCTAGACTCCTGACACCTCTATTTTTGAATGCTGAATTTAACCCATTGATATCCAGTGTATGACCTGTGGCTAGACTCCTGACTCCTCTATTGTGTATTGCCGAATTTAACCTATTGATCTCCAGTTCTTGGGGAGTTTATTGCTACTCTGTAGCCACCGTACTCCAGCTACGCTCCCTAACCATCGCTCTCAAGCCTTCACTCCCCCCTGCAGGAGAGTTTGTACTGTCCACGGAAGAGCTATCCAGGTCTTGGTCCTAGCTCAACTAGGATCAGACATCTGGCCTTGCGGTCAGCAACTATAACCCGGCCCTAGCCGCAGCACAGCCTTACCGTGACAGTCACCGTACCACGAGCCACGATCTCTAGGCAGCGCACTCTAGCACTCCCTCTCCTGCAGGCTTACGCCTACTTTGGGTTTCCTGTTAGGTTCTGACAATATGATAACACTATATAAATATGTACAGGGCCCATACAAAGGGCTCTCAAAAGACGTGTTCATTAACAGAACAAAGGACAAGGGGCTACCTGCTTAGACTTGAGGAAAGGAGATTTCATCTACAACAATGGAAGGGTTTCTTTGTGGTAAGGACAATAAAAGGTATAGAATTCACTGCCTGGGGAGGTGGAGCTATGGAATACATTAGATGTCTTTAAAAAGGGCCTGGATACCTATTTAAAAGAGCAGAACATAGAGGGCTATGTATGTTAGTATTGAGATTAACATTTAGTTAGGGCTTGTTGATCCAAGGAGAAATCTGATTGCCATTTGGAATCAAGATGGAATTTTTTTCCCCCATTCAAGGCAGAATTTGAAATTGCTGTATTGAGAGGTTTTTTTTTGCCTTCTTTTGGATCAACGATGGTAAATAGTTATAGGAAAAGGGTTGACCTGGGTTTTAAACCTAAATTACTATGTACTATTTTACTATGTTACATAAGGCTTTGAATGGACACAGCATCATGGGACGCTGAGGCAAGGACTCTGAGATGTACAAAGTAATAAGAGTACAGGGTTTACTTTTGTGAGCTGGGCTATTTATATTAAACTATTAAATTCCTCTTTTTCTTGTGTACATGCTCTCTTATTTTACCATTACTGAAATTTTCATGGCACAAGACCACTTTTTGGGAAAGAGACCTGCTCAGCAATAAGTGAAAGATTTCTGTTATCTATTTCCATCCTGTTTCATCTCACCTGACCCCACATCTTTATTCCATTAGCAGAAAGTAACAATACCATATAACTTCTAAATTATTTATTGAATTTTGTTAGAAGACCTCTGAGATTTTTAATTTAAAATATTGTATTAATTGATTAATTATTGACAAATTACAATTTACTTTATTCACTTAAAGTGGAATTGCCCCAAGTAATTCCTCATCTGGCGACTAGCTGCTCAGTAGCGCTAGTCACAAGAATTATGACCTGGTTAATGCGAATTATCCACTGCTCCAGGACTGACAGGCAGGACAGAGAGCTAACATCTTTCCATAGTGATGTCTGCGCACCTGCGCTCTCAGTCCCAGCAGGTGCTAGAGGGCATTGCTAGGAGCCGTTCGGCTCCAAAAGGGACAGCCAGCGCAGGCGTCACTATGGAAAGATGTCTAAGCTCCGTCCTGCCTGTCCGTCCCGGAGCAGTGGATAATTCGCATTAACCAGGTAATAATTCTGGCGACTAGCGCTACTGAGCAGCTAGTCGCCAGATGAGGAATTATTTGGGGCCATCTTTGTTAAAGGTGGTAGTTCTGCTTCATGCTGAAGTCACTATGGGAAGATGTCTGCACTCCGTCATGTCTGTCAGCCAGACAAGAATTGATAATCCACTTTAACAAGGTAATAATTCTGGCGACTAGCGCTACTAAGCAGCTAGTCGCCAGATGGGGAATTATTTAAGCTCAAGTTGTTTAGCGGTGGTAGTTCCACTTTAAAGGGAAACTACGAAGTACAAATGAACTTGGGCTGTATAATTATAGCTAAAATATTTAAGGTGTAATTATTTGTTTTCAATACATGTGTAGGCTGTACAATATAGACCCATTCTGTCTGCTTGTGCAGAGAAAATACTATACATTTCTTGAGATTAGTACCCACCAGGGCCGGATTTATAATAAGGCAGAGTAGGCATCTGCCTACAGGCGCACCCCACAGAGGGGCGCCTGTCATTGGGATCGTTTTGGTTTTTTTACACTTTTTTTTTTTTGCAGGTATTTTCTTCCTCTGTTCTGAGGCCAGTTTAAAACTGGCGCCCAGACAGAGGAAGAAAACCCCTTCACGCTCCATGCGGCGTCTCCGCGTTTGGAGTGGTTGCGCTCCGGCTGTCATCAGTGCAGGAAAGTGAAAAAGAGGTACGGGGGAGAGATAGAGGCACAAGGGGGAGAGAAAGAGAAGTACATGGGGGAGAGAGGCACAAGGGGGAGCGAAAGAGAGAAGTACATGGGGGAGAGAGGCACAAGGGGGAGCGAAAGAGAAGTACATGGGGGAGAGAGGCACAAGGGGGAGCGAAAGAGAGAAGTACATGGGGGAGAGAGGCACAAGGGGGAGCGAAAGAGAAGTACATGGGGGAGAGAGGCACAAGGGGGAGCGAAAGAGAGAAGTACATGGGGGAGAGAGGCACAAGGGGGAGAGAAAGAGAGAAGTATATGGGGGTGAAAGAGGCACAAGGGGGAGAGAGAGAGAAGTATATGGGGTGAAAGAGGCACAAGGGGGAGAGAGAGAAGTATATGGGGTGAAAGAGGCACAAGGGGGAGAGAGAGAAGTATATGGGGGTGAAAGAGGCACAAGGGGGAGAGAGAGAAGTATATGGGGGTGAAAGAGGCACAAGGGGGAGAGAGAGAAGTACATGGGGGTGAAAGAGGCACAAGGGGGAGAGAGAAGTACATGGGGTGAAAGAGGCACAAGGGGGAGAGAGAAGTACATGGGGTGAAAGAGGCACAAGGGGGAGAGAGAAGTACATGGGGGAGAAAGAGGTACATGGGGTGAAAGAGGCACAAGGGGGAGAGAGAAGTACATGGGGTGAAAGAGGCACAAGGGGGAGAGAGAAGTACATGGGGTGAAAGAGGCACAAGGGGGAGAGAGAGAAGTACATGGGGGTGAAAGAGGCACAAGGGGGAGAGAGAAGTACATGGGGTGAAAGAGGCACAAGGGGGAGAGAGAAGTACATGGGGTGAAAGAGGCACAAGGGGGAGAGAGAAGTACATGGGGGAGAAAGAGGTACATGGGGTGAAAGAGGCACAAGGGGGAGAGAGAAGTACATGGGGTGAAAGAGGCACAAGGGGGAGAGAGAAGTACATGGGGTGAAAGAGGCACAAGGGGGAGAGAGAAGTACATGGGGGAGAAAGAGGTACATGGGGGAGAGAGGCACAAGGGGGGTAGAGAAGTACAAGGGGGGAGAAATAGAGGCACAAGGGGGGGAGAGAAGTACAAGGGGGGAGAAGTAGAGGCACAAGGGGGAGAGAGAGAAGTACAAGGGGGGAGAAAGAGGTGCATAGACCCCATAGTAAAATAATAACAATGACACATGTTAATGTGTTAAGTTTTTTATTCTGCTGTTTGTTTTTAACACTGTTCATTAAATCAGTTTAAATAATGAAAAATTAGCATTTTTTTTATCCGATTAATCGATTAATCGAAAAATATTTCAGTCAAAACTTTTTGAACTTTTTTTTTTTTTTTTGGCGGGGGGGGGGGGGGGGGGCGCTTCAGCTTTCTGTGCCTACAGGCTCCTGAGATGTAAATCCGGCCCTGGTACCCACTGTTCTTCTATCAGTCCATTTAAAGGCAATGTGGAACAAGACACCCTATCAAGATTGCTAGGGTAGGGGGCTCCTTTGAAAAAGCAGAAATGGGAGACCATATAGTGCATATGTAACAGTAGATTTTAGTCTTCAGAAACCAGAGAGAATTTTTACAGTAACTAGCAAAAGGTATTTTAGTGTGTATAACCCCAGATCATTTTAGATGCTAGAGTTCCTTTAAAGAGATGCTCTCTGATATGGTAGGGGTTATTCACACAGTGCTGCATAAAAATATTGATGATATTTTGGGGTTTTTCATAGTTGCCTGGGTTCACTGAATTCTGTCTGCCTTTCCTTCACACATCCTCACAACAGAAACAGGCTTCAACATCGGGAAAAGCCATCCATGATTGTACAGAACTATATGAATGTGAGTCATTTTACAGTTTAAAAGCAAAAAAAAAGTACAGATATCATGGGTTGCTGTAAGAACTGCTTCTTCCTACAGAAATAGTTTCCACTGTATACATAAGGAAACCTGTTTAATTTAGAGCTTAACAGTGAAGAATGACTGTATAATAATAGGTCACAGGTCAAGCTGATAATGGATCCAATCTGTATTACAAATAAGACTTTATCCAACTCAGAAAACAAAATATAAGGAGTAACAGCCTTACCAAAAGCATTGTCACATAAAATGCAGATTCAGACATCATGATTTCCCTCTATACCTGCCATCAAAGTACTTACAGGACTTTAAAGCAATTAACATGTTTTACTAAGTCGGACCAATGGGAGCAGACGTAATGAAAAAGCTCAAATCAGTTTGTAACATGAGACAAAAACTTGAACGCAACTCAAATCTGTGGCTTTCAGCTGCAAACACCTGGAATGCATTTTCCACAGATAGGCTGTCAGGTTTAGTCTGATACTGGGGATGTATTTGGACTTATTTCACTGGTCAAGGCACTGTCCTGCACAATACAGGACAGATTACACAGTGAAGAGCACTGGGGGGGGTCTCCTTTAAGATCTCCATTCTGTTCCTCTCTTGGTGGGGCTTGAAATGTAGCATAGACTTCATCCGAACATCATCTCACAGCAAAGCAGACCTGCCATTTCAGCAATTACCTGATGATAGTTGCACTTAAAAAAAAAATAAAAATAAATTACAGAGTAGACTAACCCCTAGAGAGGTCTTCAAAGCATTGCACTGAAGGACTCTCTTGCACCCAAGGGGGTCAAAAGGGAAATGTGCAGTTAGTCAAAAGAAAGAGGGTGGATGTTACTTGGCTGTGAAATTAGTGCATGTGTGATGATGAAAAGGGAAATTATCTAGTATCACTCACTGCAACAGGGATGCTTTAATCCTTTGAGTGCTAAAGGAGTAAGCAACATGTTGAATAGTAATGTACTACACTGCACTAGCATCCAAAAGTTTAAACCTTTGTATTAGATGGGTGAGCAACGCATTACACCCCTCTAGTCCTTAAAGGGTTAACACTGAGTTTGGGAGAGGTATACACGCTGCACACTTTGCCAGTGGTTCTCGATCTTTTTTCACTCAGGAAACTCATTACATGAAATCTGGAATTTTCAGGGCATTTTTAGCATTGTATAGGTAATATTTTAGGGATTTATTTAAGGTGAAAATACATACATACAGTTATTTTCAGGTCAGGCAGCATATTGTGATAGATTCCATAAACATAAATAGAAATTCAAACTTTAACAGTCTATTAAAGTATTCACAGAAAAAGTGGGGCACCCAAGCTGGTGTCCACAGCACCCCAAAGTGCCTTGCCAGCCTGCTTGAGAACCACTTGGTTAATAGATGGTCCGGAACATGACTTATGGGATGCAGGGGACATCAAGTATTTTTACATGTCCTCAGAAATCATCATCAGTATGAATAAAAAAAAAAAACCCACATTTTTTAATACAAGTAAAAATGCTAACATTTTCCACTTTCCCTTAGTAACAGGAACTTTTTTACTTTACCAAATAATGCCAGACAAAATGAAAAGGGAATGTGTCTTAACTTTCCACCTTTAATAGAGTTCCAAAAGAAATGAGAAACATATTCCATTGCCAGAAACTTCCCAGGCACAGCATATGAAAACTTCAATCATTCTGAAATTGCTAAAAATGTGTTCTTATCATCAAAATGAAATCGATCATGTTATGCATATGATCTTCAGTCATCTTCATATATGACACTCCTTTAACCCAGGGTTAGCTGACTGTTAGACCTCCAGCCATTGGCTGGTTGGGAATGATGGGAATTAACAGCTGACTATGCCAGGGGTTAAAGGAGAATTATGCCCTAGGAATACATGGTTCTTAATCCATTAAGGAGCAGATGAGTGTGCAACGCATTGGCAAGCAATGTGCTACATCCCCTCTGGTTATTCAAGGGTTAATTTAACAAATCAACTTCTCTTGGTAGGCTTCCTTCATACAGCAGTACAATATTTTTAAACAGTTGTTTGCAATATGTGTGCAGTTTCCTGTATATAGTTTACTCTATTGTAGTCTGCCTCTGTCTGGATCACAGCACCTCAAACAACAATGGGCTTCAAAACATGTGAATGGTTTGTGTCAATTGTCTAGATCAGATGGTTAATTAAACAGTTAGCACAGGGCTACAAGAGAGAGAGAGCAAATGCAAATAAACGAAATTATACAGATATAACTGCTGTTTGAAAGCCACCTACCTATGTAAATGTTTCTGTAAATCAAATAAAGAGCTTGTTATTCCTAAATTATAATACCCTTTAAAAAAGCACTGTAAAAAGTAAGTAGCGTGCAATTAATGCACACAGTGCTGCAAAATAAAACAGAGAAATACAACCATATATGGATAAGGGGAACTATGAACCCTATACAAGTTTTCCTCAGTGTGATGTTCATAAAGGGATAACCTGTAATCTGTTTTTAATCTTTTTTTTCTTTTTCTTTTTTTTTTTTTATACAATGCAGGCTATGGTGAAAGTTACAGTTCTAAAAATGAGCCATGGCCTTACTTCAGAACAGACTGTGGGTACAACTCTGTCCCACAGACTGTCTCAATCTTCGTCTGTTCCCTCCCCAAGTATTGTCACTTTCCATCCTCCTCCGATGACAGAGGGACTCTCCATGCAGGCTGGAACGCTCTATAGCCAATGAGAGCGCTCCAGTTTACATGGAAAAATCCTCAGTCATTGGAGGAGGTTGGAACGCGACAATACTTGGGGAGGGAACAGACTAAGATTGACAGGCTGCGGGACAGATAGCTCACGTTGAGCCATTAGCTCCCTGTTGATCAACTGCTGCAAGATGCACTGGAGACTCCGCAAGCTACACACCGGACAACCAATTACTCAAGTAAGGATCGATCTTGTTCCCCTAGCCAAGTGTGATACTGTGTTGGACAACTATATATAGTATCCAGGCATAATCCTTGAAAGTGTAATGTTGCTTTTTTGCTACATTGTAAACATGATTCTATTATAATCTCAGTGGTTGTGTCTGATGTGGATATTTCTAGCTATAGGACACATCAGTGAGGTTTTTCATTTTTTCATTTATTGATTTCTTTTAATTTTTATAGATGGTACCATTCTTGTTTTTTGCATTTTGATTTTTTTTATGTTGATTCTTGGGGGGATGGTCTGGGTACTCCACATTAGGGTATGGAATCAGCTTGCATGCTACAAGAGATGGGAGAGTGCTTTCCTAGTCAGGTGACCTCTGAAGTGTTGTAAATCATTTGCTGTGAATATAGTAGCATCACATTGTACCTTTCTGACATCAACAGGTATTTTGTTTGTTTGGTGCCCTTTTCGGAACCTTACTTTTGTATATAAAGACATTATTTTGTTTGTATGTTTCTTTTGTCCTGGGGAAGGTCCTGACGTGGGGCCGAAACGTTGACTTACAATAAATTTCTCTTTCTGATTTATAAGTCCAATAGAGTGATCTTTCTGTATGGCAAGTTACCACCATACAAAACCCACGGTGTATACATATATCTATCACAGTGTGTGAAAGTGGATCTGTTTATGCCCCTGAGGATGTATGATAGCACAACACACGTTTGGTGTTACTTGCTTAACCTGCCATATTTCCGTTTTTCACCACAACCACCCTCATGACAATTTGGTCAAAACCTGCACATCTCTTCCCACAGTTGACTGCACATAGGAATTTTGGAGAGGTTAGGGGTGTATTTTTTCTTCTTTTATTTATTTAGAAAATGTTTTACCAGGAAGAATACAGAGAGATTTCTCTCGTTTTCAAGTATGTCCTAGTATATAAATAGTATATAAATAGTATCTATTTTGTTTGCCATTTTTAAATAATAAATACTTTGGAAACTTAAGGCTCTTATACCATTTTGATTTTTGATCTACTGATAAAGGAAGGAGATCCTATGGGGAAGCAAACAAATTTCAAGCTATAATCTTCCTATCTGATTGATGGAATAACCAGTCTGACATAGACGAGAAACCTGTGGAGCTGAAGCATTTCAACTTAAATGTAAGCGTGGATAATTTACATATATTGTTGCATATTTAGTTTATTGAGAGAACACTGAATCTCTTCCTGGTTTGATGTTGACGTGATTGGAGTGCCAACTGAAAATAACACCTTATACCAAGCAGAGACGGGAGTGTAAAGATTCTTACTTTAATGTAAGTAAGAATTAACACACTATATATTACTGTATACACATCAGATTAAGAACATTCCTGTTTCCTTCTTCTTTATTACATGATAATGATTTGAAATATTGGATAAATCATGTGGATATAACACTGTGGGCATGGTTTGGAACTTGAGATAACTGATGACCAACACTGAGGACATTTTCTATTAAGCAAAATAGTTTGGGTCTTTTATATCTCACTTTGATCTTGTTCACATTTGGCTTTATTCATCACTATATTCTATCTATTTACATTGTTGTTAACAAGTACATTAAGCATGGTATTATATTTGGAAAGTTGAAGTGCCACAAGTAACCTCGCTTTTTGTAATTTACCTACGTCTGTGATAGCAGAATTAACCTGTGGCTACATCAACCAATAATAGAGTGGTGTGCATTTAACAGAGCACTGAGGGTAACTTAATTTTTCAAGGAGAGAAAACTGCAAAACCTTGCGTCCATAACTGGCATCTTGGGAAGCAAAAAGGTTTGTTGATGTTTCAAGGACCTTAAAGTCCTCAGTGAATGTGTAGAATGGACAGCAATCATGGTTATGGAGACAAGTCTGCCATTCCGGGCACCTTCAGGGACAACAAACAAGGTGCCCATTGGCCTAGAAGATTCTGCTGTTTGTAAGTAGTATTTAAGTCTCCACCAAAAGATAGTGTGATCATGAGAAAATGTAACAAAAAGATAGCCTGCAAATACAGCAAGTGAGATGATGCTTAGAATGTTATAAGAGACTAAATCTGTCCATCTCACAGGGCTGCCCCAAGGAGGAAAGCAATGTAGGGGCTCCTGTTAGATTCTCAGTCTCCCAAGACAGCAATGGCAGAAACAGCAGGATCTTGCAAGATTTCCAATGTGTGAGCTGCAACTTTACAAGTGGTACCTTGTGCTCCTAATGAGGCAAGGATACCACTGTATCAGACCACAACCACAATAATCTGAAGTGTGGACAAGGAAAAAAAAAACATTATACATAGTGTCATAAAACCAATTATATAACATTTTGTTGGGCTGTCCCAGATTACTGAGGCAGAGAGGGCCAAATGCATAGAATACAAACAGACAGTGTATAACACAGTGGTGTGTTTGATGTGTACTCTCTGCAAACTTATAGGGAATGCAATTTTCCTGACTGCTTCCATGAAATGCACTGTAACCAATCTGAGTCTAGGTTCCTCAGAATAGTAGTGAAGAAAAATGCAGGTCATACCATCAGGTACATTACTCTTCAGCCCTTTCAAGTAATGAATAACCATGACCTGTAATTTTCTCTGGAAAATTCCTATTTGATATCAGGTCCTCTGACTGGCACTACATGTCTGAAGGCAGAAAAGGTAAAAAAAAAAAAAAAAAAAAAAAACCTCCTGACCAAGCCAGGGATTGCCATGTGATCAAAAAAAAATATAAAATTATTTTCTGTCATGAAAAAAATGTGTTGATACTCTTGAGAACACTCAATAAGATACTATGATTAGCTGTTGAGAGGGCAACAAAAGGGAAGAATGTGGGAGGAGTTTCATCAAGACATTGCCTCCTGCAGAAAGTCTCATTACCTTATAGGTCCCTGCATCCCTCGATTGAGGCTAGAGAAAAATAGCTTTATGAAAGTTGCATCACAAATAAAAAAATTATGAAACAACATCTTAAAGATCCATTAAAAAAAAGGAGAATTTCAAATACGCAGTTTAAAAATTTGGTTAAAAATGAATGCTTGTGTGACAGGCCAAGCTCTCTTTTTATTATTTTGCTAAGTCAATAATAAAGAACTGGACAAATATTTAGCAAAAATGAGAAACATATGAGTATATACTTACTGCTAAATAACCCTTAGGACAATTTAGCCCCTTGTCTGACAAGCTTTTACACATTTCAATATAGTCACACATCTCACTGCCACGTACATGTGAGTTGCAATTATCAGTTTGTTGCTCAAATACGGTCTGACTGAGTTCAAGACACAATGACATAATACACCAAAAATGTAACATTAGCAAGGAAAACAGTATTCTGATCCCAGTTTATAATGGGATTTGGTCTGAGATTTAATGGTGAATTTCTATTAAGAAGCACTGCCACCGTGTTGAGTTATAAAAAAACCCATAATAGTTCCTTAACCCTTTCAGCATTTTGTTATCCATTAGATATGATTCCCATAGGTCACTTTGTAGGTTTTGCACCTCAGTGAGTTAAATTTTGCATCCTGTGACAAGCTATGATGTGATAAATATAAAAAAGTAAAAACTACAATTTTTTTTATCATCAACTGTATATCACAAATATTTATGTTGGTTGCAAAAGTTTAGATTATTTTTAAAAACCCTGAATCCTCAAGTACATTAATAACAAACATGCACAGTTTTAGCCACATGCAATATGTATAGGTGCACAAATGTGAGTCCTTCCCTGGAGTCCCAAACTGGTACCAGCACATAACAGAAATTTGATTAATATTTTCATTGAGGTTACAAAAATGTATTAAAGGTATAATTACCCTATAGCATACCTGGGAACTTTTAATTGTTGTCTCCCGGAGGGGAGTCCTCTGCTGCCGTAGGGGGTGTGAAAAATGATTAAAATTATGTCAAAAAGGGGCGGGGCTTGACACGAGTTGGGGAGGCAGGGCTTAAAGGTGCGACTCAGATGTAAAATAAAGCTGGGGGAAGGAGTTCCTCAGGGGGAAAGAGAGGAAGTGGGCAGAGTTTCAGTAGAAACTCCCCACATCCGGAGGAATCAGCCTCTGCCCTGGAGACCAGGTAAAGCAGTGTCAAAACCAGAGTCTCCAGGGCAAATCCGGAGAGTTCTCAGGTATGAACATTACACTGAATCAAATGAAGGTTCACTTGCCTTTCTACCTCCAACCTGGTATGCATAAATGTTTAGTGGGAAACAAATAGCATTTTTTTACATTTCCACCTCTTCAAATGCATGGAAATCTTTGAAAACTACCAGCATGAGAAAATTATACTCCATTTGTATGAATATGAGGTGCCAGGGACAGTAACCTACACTTTTTGTTTTTTAAATGACTTGCCTTTATTAAAAATAACAACCATTACATATATGAAGAAATGTAAAGCAAGGCATTACATTTAGAAAAGTAGACATTCCCACCTCTACCTAGCATTCTCTAAATTCCCAGGCTGTGTTGGAGTACAATGCAGACCCATCACACACATAGGACCTAAGAATCTCTCACTATGTTTTGTTCAACATACATGGTTTGCTTTGTTGGCCATTGGAGGATTCATCTGCGTTTTAACTTTTAAAACCAGGCCCTGCAGTGCAGAGAAAGTCTTACCCTATAGTTTGAAGCTCCACTCTACATAGGAAGTGCAAGGAGAAGCTTAAAAGCACAATCTGGAGGGAGACACACTAATTTGTGATAAAGAGATGATAAGGAAGAGATAGCTCACCAGAGATCATTTCTCCAGTTCCTATTAAGTCAATGCTCTAAGATTTCACAATTGGAAGATATCGTAATGCATAGGCACCATAGAATAACATGGGAACTGGAGAAGTGATGTCACTGGCTAAGTTATCTCCTCTTTATCACATCTTAGTGCATAATCCCCATGGTAAAATTCACAAGGGCAGCCTTTCAAGCCCACTCTGCTAACCTTGTGAGTTTTACAGGCTTGGCACCCACAGGGTTAAAGGGATAGTAATACTTAAATTACTTATCCCTATTTTGTGGCCCTTATAAAAGAAGAAAAATGCCACCAGCAGCATCTCTCAAACCCTTATGGCTTGAGAGACAACCGCTTACAAAGTCCTCCCCGCCTGATGTCGGCGTTCTAGCTGACAGCAGGGAATCCTCTCCTGGGATCAGCCAGCGGCTCTGCAGCAGAGCCGAGATCGCGTTAATAAAAAGGAAATCCTTCACTGAAAAGGTCTTCTACGTGTGCTTGGTTTGCAAGCACACGTAGAAGACCTTTTATGTTAAATATTTCTTTTTCAGTAACACAATCTCGGCTCTGCTGCAGAGCCGCCGGCCATCTGCGCACCAGATTCCAAATCTGTCAGCTAGAATGTTGACGTCAGACGGGGAGAACTTTGTAAGCGGTTGTCTCTCAAACCATAAGGGTTTGAGAGATGCTGCTGGTGGCATTTTTCTTCTTTATTTAAGGGCTACAAAATAGGGATAAGTAATTTTTAAGTACTACTATCCCTTTAAAGGGATAGTAATACTTAATTTTAACTTTATTTTATTTTTAAACCTTTATGGTTTAAGAGATATTCACAAGCAAAGTGTCCCCCTCCAGCCCCTTTTACTGATGTAACACTTCTCAGCCAGAGCAGAAGGGAGGTGCCCAGGTAGCCTGCAGAGAGGGACAATCTTCAATTAAGATAAGGGAAAAACCTGAAAGCTTGTCAAGGGGGGCAGGGATTTCATTGTTTTCATAGGAATAAGAGTGTCCCCTTCTGTTATCTGTCCAGTCTATGGACTGCATTCCACATCTGAGAAGAGATTGTTTACATTAGGTAAAAGGGGCGGGAGGGGGAAACTTTGCTTGTGAATATCTCATAAACCATAAAGGTTTGAGAGATAAGACTTATATCATTCTTCATGTTTTTTTAATGCCTACAAAATAAAATAAAGTTAAAATGAAGTATTACTATCCCTTTAATACTGTCAGTCTATGTAAAAGATATGTATAAAAGTCACAATGACACAAAAAGAAGCAAAAGTGCCACCGAAAACTGAGACTTTAATTGAGCTTGTATAAGGCACATGCAAACACACATGCAAACACATGCAAACACATCTAGACACATATAAAATGAACTCATTATTACATGTGAATTGCATGATTTACTTATACAGTTCTCTTCTTGTGATTAAAAACACAGAATAGCTACATCATTAATCTTTACCAATAACAAATATGGAGAAATCTTAACTATAATTTCCACTTTGGTGGCTTTGGGACATAGCTAAACTTTTATGTTTTGGCAGGATTAATGGGTAGAAGAAATAAAAGTGAGGTCATGGGAAAAATGTTTAAATGAAAATTATCACAAAAATAACTGCTTTATCATTTGTAAAATGGTTTGTAACATCTTACAACGTGTCACTTTTGCAATTGATGCAGGAGCAAAATGGGATTGTTTAGGGTTGTTCAGTGACAGAGAAACTGCTAGAGTCAGAATGAATGCATCTAAACGGCTTAGTCATTAAAACTTTTGGTTCATATGCACAAAGCAGTGAATCGACTATGGGCAAACCACACCACAAGAAACAAATTAAAAAATTCCCATAGTCCAAAGACAATTTTATCTCTATGGTACACTGGTTTGCTCCAGAACTTCTCTAGTGTAATGTTTATGCCTCTGGCATTCAAGGGACCCTATGTTCAAAGAATAAACTGGTGTTGAAATGTTGCTATTATCATCAAAATATTTTATCATAAAATTTTCAGACATTACATTTTATGCAAGTTATCTCCATGATCGTGGGGCACGTCCTTCTTATCCATAAAGGGCTGAAGAAATTATCATAACAAGATGGTCTCAATATATGTTCAAATATTATAACATTAACCCTTTGAGTGCAATGCGTTGGCTACCACTCTGGCACTCAAAGGGTTAAGTAATTGTTTCAATTACATATTCAAATATATACTAACAATTTTACCTTCACAAATTACCATAAAAAGTCTGCATAAATATCATAGTTGTAAATATATAGCCTCCATTTTTCCTGATTTGGTTATTTTCTGGCAAAATAATACTAATACACACAAATTTTCAAAAATGATGTTATGCTTTTGAACATTCGAGGATTTGAGTGCCAGAGTGGTAGCCAATGCATTGTACTCAAAAGGTTAATGTTATAATATTTGAACATTTGTCCAGAAGTAAGCCAAATGGCCTATAGAGAAGAATTTCCCATTGATTTACAAATGGCTTTTAATCCTGAGAGGTCACCAAAGCAGTTGATTATAGGTTATATTTTATAAGTTACGTTTTGTGTATATATTCATGTGGTATTCAGCTCTCAGTCTACAACTTACCTGACAAAGAGACCTAAGTGAACTTGAAAACTTGCACTCTAAAGCTAAAGCTATTCAGTCAGTCAATAAAGGTATCACTATTCCTCAATTAGTTCCCTGCTTTATCCATGACTAACACGGTACCAACCTTTACCCAGCAACAAACTCTCCCTATAAAGTTTGCAGTTTTTCTCTCATTAGTATCGAAGCTCTGTCTGAAACAGCTGCCTTTCTTTACTACATCAGCATACACTCTCCCCCAACTTCTCACTTTTAAACCCCTCTAATTCTGTTTCACATTCTCTTTTGCTCCTTAGTTGTAAAAATCAAAATGTGTGGTGTGTATATAAGTGTATCTTATTGCTCTACAGCAATAAAACTCACATTATTGTTTGTTTAAATGTTAGTATATGTGTTTATAAATTAGTTTGTGTAAATAAAATCCTTTGGTCTTGTCTGTAAGTCATTTATTAGGTTACACAAGGAGGTGTCAGTCGGTCATGAAATTGTGTAAAAATTCTCTGTAATGCCCAGCCCACCAGCCATATCCCCTAAAACACAAGTGTCCCTCTTTGGCAATCTGAAATTTTGGGAGATATGCTAAACTCCTATAAAACTTTGAGAGACAAGGTATTGGGCCATTTCTTAGACCCAGGTAGGTGATTTCTGAATTTTTGTTATCCATTTAAATATGATTCTGTATGTTACCCCCCACACAACAAACTGACCTTTTTCATGGTGTCTCATGTGAAGTAAATTTTGCTTTGTGTGACAAGCTGTGATGTCAAATACAAAAAAAGTTTTAAAAATATTAAGATTTTTGCTAAAATCACACACTATATATATCAAATACTTTAATGTTGATTTTGAAAATTTCAGTTATTTAAAAAAGCCCTGAATCCTCCAAGAATAAAAATACCAATTATGTATAGTTTTACAAACATGCAAGGCCTGCACAGACCCCTAATTACGGTAATTCTTATGAAGTAAAATTCTCATTCTATTTGTTACATTGGTAAAACTACAGTAAAACATGAACTGTATAAAACTATGTATTTCCAGAAAGAAGATATTCCACTGCAACTAATGAGGTCACTTGCCTTTTTACCCCTAGCCTAGTGTGTGCAAATAGTACGAAATGCGGCAATAAAGAAGAAGAAAAAAAAAACATGTACTGAACCTGTGAAAACTATGGAGTGTCCATTTGTATTCAGTAGCTACTGGTCTTAAAAGAACAATGGCACCCACTGGTATGTGCTGACATACTGGTTGTGGTGCCAGAAGCTACACTAATTAATATTTCTCATTTTTCTTACAATTTTTCCAACATGACTTACTTGTCATAAAATAGTTGTAAGAATTAGGAAAAGAAGAAAATGCAGACAAAACACAGTATTTTGGAAAGAAGATAACCTACCATATCAAATGAGGGGCAATTTGTCTTTCTATACTTAGCCTGGTGTGCGCAAATGTTTCCATAAGGATGAGATGGGGGAATCACTTTTTTTTTTTTAAAACAATTCCACCTTTCAAATGTACTGAAATATATTTGAAAACTATGGAATTTCCAACTGTATTATTGTATTCATTAACTAAATGCCTGCCTGTTCTACAATGGTCGTAACTATTAGAGATATGAAGTAAAGGTATACAAGCAATCCCCTTTTGGAAAGTAGAAATCTATCTGTATCAAATGAGGCGTCACTTGCCTTTTTACCCCAAGACTGGTGTACACAAATGTTTCCAGAAGTGGCAATATAGGAAAAAATAGAGCTATATGTAATAGCTCTATTTTTTTCCTATCTCGCTGCTTCTGGAAACATTTGTGTACCCAAGTCTCGGGGTAGAAAGGCAAGTGATGCCTCATTTGATACAGATAGATTTCTACCCCTTCAATAATAGATAGCTTTGAAAAACATAGACTTTTCAACTGCAATCATTAGCTACTGCGCTTTCAAGAAAATCTACTGTTGGTATTAGTTGATATAGTGCAGGGGGGTGCAAGAAGCACAAATTTATATAAGCTACAATCTAGCGTCTCCCATACATTTTTCAAATATCATTTGCCTGTATTAAAAGGTTTATAACAAAGTAGACAACCAGCTACATCAAATGAGGCATCACTTGTCTTTCTACCTATAGGTAGTATGCACAACTGATTTTTTTTACACATCAATCATTTCAAAGATATTAAATGGTTCAAACCCCATGGGATTTCCTAGTGTATTCAGTACCTGTATATGTCAGGTATCCCATTGGTATGGGTTGACATACCCCAGAGGGTGCCAGGAACATATCTATCAGTGGGGAAGGAAACAGTGTATTTGTGATTGTACAGCTACCAGCTGAAGAAGGCTGGGGAATCAGACAGTGTTTGTGGGGATCTGCAATTACCAGTTGGAGTGGAAAAAGTCTGGAGAGTCAAACCATGTATGTGGCATCTGCGCCTTCCAGTGGCCAATGAAAGCATGCTGAAGGCAGGTCCCAAATGGTGTATGTGTGGATCTGTGACTACCAGTGGGCAGTAGAAACAGGCTGGGGGTGGGGGTCAGCCAGTGTTACATGGATCTATCTAGGACTGCCAGGAAGCAGGCAGCGGGGGGGGGGGGAGAGTGAGGCAGTGTATGTGGTGATCCCCAACTACCAGTGGGCATTAGAACAAGGCTAGGGTGTCAGGCAGTGTATATGTAGGGACTGTGACTACCAGTGCACATTGGAATTAGGCTGGGAGTCGTTGTAGTGTAGTGTAGTCTGTGACTACCAGGGGCAGTGGAACCAGGCTGGGGGTGGGGTCAGATGGCATGTAGGGTGTGAATACCAGTGAGCTATGGAACCAAATGGATAGGCCAATGAGTTGCTTTGCAATTGGCACCCAAATCCTCAGTCTACTCAAATCTTCTATGTGAGGTACGTTGCAAGGTTCTGACATGTTACAAATAAAAGTGCATTAGAGGTTGGATGTTTGCCTAAACTGAGGAATATCACTAATGTACTTCTGATAAACATACTTTGTTAACACTTAATACCATGAATTTCCTAAATAAACAAGCACACATATACACAGATGGGTAATCCCACCACTGGGAGATGCTTCATTCAAACTGTTCCTATCACTTAGTATGAAGGAATGTAGTCTAAGACTCAACATCAATAACCAGCAAAACAAACAAACTGGCTTCTGCTCACCAGCTGGGGTTCTTGCTACGAGTTTGAACCCCTTAACTGCCTGATCCGACCCAAGAGGGGGCGGTCATTGAGGAACTTGACACTTTTTAATTTTTTTTTTTGTGTAATGAATTCTTGGATGGCATGACTGCCGTGTAGCAGCACTGCCATCCCATCATTCTGTGACGCGCCAGGGCCTTCACCGGTCCTTAACATCAGGACCGGCGTGATGCCCTGGCACATCACGTCACTATGGTGTTAATTAAAACAAAAAAATGCATGAAGAACATCCCATATGGAACTACCAGAGACCCCCTGAGATCAATCGACACACTCAAAATGTTAAAGGGATAGTAATACTTTGTTTTAACTTTATTTTATTCTGTAGGTATTAAAAAAACATGAATAATGATATAAGTCTTATCTCTCAAACCTTTGTGGTTTAAGAGATATTCACAAGCAAAGTGTCCCCCTCCCGCCCCTTTTACTGATGTAACACTTTTCAGCCAGGGCAGAAGGGAGCTGCCCAGGTAGACTGCAGAGAGGGACAATCTTCAATTAAGATGAGGGAAAAACCTGAAAAGCTTGTCAAGGGGGGCAGGGCTTTCATTGTTTTCATAGGAATAAGAGTGTCCCCTTCTGTTATCTGTCCAGTCTATGGACTGTATTCCACATCTGAGAAGAGACTGTTTACAGTAGGTAAAAGGGGCGGGAGGGGGAAACTTTGCTTGTGAATATCTCATAAACCATAAAGGTTTGAGAGATAAGACTTATATCATTCTTCATGTTTTTTTAATGCCTACAAAATAAAATAAAGTTTAAACGAAGTATTACTATCCCTTTAAAGATGAAGATATCTCATAATACTTGAAATGCTACTAGCTTCCTTCACTGCACTAATACTTTGCTTGTCTTCCTTTAAGATCATTCAAAATTCTGGCTTCCACCGTTTTTTTTTGTTTTTTTTTTAAGTGTCTCATTTTATTCCATCTCATGATTTGTGCAGCCCCACAGCCATGAGTTGAACTTTACAGTACTAATTTGTAATTGCCACATGCCTGTCAATTACTATAATTTACCTAAAACATAAATCGTTTTTTATTTTCTTCTCTGGAATGTTCTGAAAATGTAATCTACAGAAAGACATACTTTTCCTTACAGGCCAATCTGAGCACAGTACGGGTATAAATGAAAACAGATCCACATTCTTCTGTTACCATGAATGTGCTTTAAAGGGGAAATATTGCCTTGGAATAAGTGGCTCCTAATTTGTTTAACTGGAGAAATTACTTAGACAGCAGTCATTCATTTATCAGTCAGGTATGAAACGGTCAGGTTTTTTTGTATTAGATCTCAGCTATCGTCTATAACTGAACTGAGATTTTTTACTAAATTGATTGTTTATATGGACCTATAGAATCATGGGTTGGTCTGGCCAGAACCACAGAAAAAGCACTTTCATGTAAACTCACTCTAGATTTAAAATGTCCCTTTTTGGATACATAAGTTCAAAGGGGGGGCAGTAAATAAACATAACTGATAGCTGTATAAATAACACCTATGTAGATATATCCTTCTACTAAACAAATTAAGAGACACTTTCTCCAAGGATAACTGTCCGGTTTTACTAAACCTGCAAAATGCTGGTAGATGAGCTGGTCAGCCACAAAACTGCTCCTGTTTCTTGTCTGGGTGGCTTACCTCTTTTAGCTACCAAAGGACTTGACCAAGGAAAACAACCATGTGGCTTAACCCTTTAAGGACCCATGACATGCCAGGACAGTCATGGGTAAATTTGTGTTAAGGACCAATGATGGTCCTGGAACGTCATGGAATTCAGGGGTCCCTTTGCGGCTACATGCCTCTTTTGCTAGTTACACTGTAATTATATTATGAATTTCACCCCTCCCACCCCTTTTACCAACGTCAGCATATCTCGCTCAGATCTGAGAATGGATCACTACAAGGGACAATCTTCAGTCAGTATTAGAAAAACCTGCCCTCTTTCATCAAGGAGGGAAGGGTTTTCCTTATATAGACAGAAGGAGTATTGTCCCTCGTTGTGATCGGCCCTGTCCGATGACTGGTTTTCAGATCTGAGGGGAGGTTGCTTCCAGAAAGAAAAAAGGGGGATAAGGGATAAAATTCATCATATAATTACAGTGTAATTAGCAAGTTATGAACTTTGAGAGTCTCAGACATCAGTACTAGTCACTATGGCAAACAAAATGAGCTGCTTGTGTTTGGAAACATTATTAACCCTTTATCTCTGAGTGTCAGACAGCTATGCATATTTTTCTGGCACTCAAAGCTTCACTTGCTGTTGCTCTCCATAGACTCTGCTTCAGGTTTTAAAATCCTACACTTTAGGCCTCACTATGAAATCAAAACAGGAGCAACTTTGGAGAACAACAGTAGCACCATATAGGATAAATAATATGTAAAGTGGGCTTTTAATCACTTGAATGGTAGAAGGGTCTCCAATGAACCCAGACAACAGAATGTAGCAGCCTCCTACTACTTTTCCATCTACTACTTTCTGAACTTACCTTCTCATGGATTCTCCTGCACAAGATGGGAGTGGTGGCTGATACATGGCCCATATGAGCAGCTGCCCATCTCAGAATGCTAAGAATAACTAACCCACGTGAGTCAGTCATTAACTGGATGTCGAGATGGGCAAACTTCAATGCAGCTTGTGAGAACGGTCTGCCACCAGTTACATAGGCTTCCTTATATATTGTATATGTGAGGAAACAGTATAATGGAGAGTGGCAGTGAGTTCCAGAGACAGGGTATTGCTTTGGTGTAATCGTGATGTTGAGTGTGAGAGATATAGATGATGAAGGTGTGAACTGAAGATTTTTTTATTGAACATAAGGGGCAGCTAAGGATGTATTTACAGGTGAGTGTGGACATGAATGGTAAAACACTAGTATACAGGGATCGGTATTAAGTGTTAATAATTTAAATGTAATCATTGAGGATACAGAAGGTCAGTGTAGAACTGACAGAATGAGGTAACAGAGAAAGAGAGACTGATTATTTTAGTGGCAGCATCATATTAGACTGAAGTGATGACAGTCTTACAAGAGGAAGACATGTTGCAATAGGTGATACGAGACAAGATGAGACAATGATGTAAGGTTTTTAGCAATGTCCTTTGTTAGATAATATTTTATTCTAAAGATGTTTCTGAAGCGATAAAACTTTTTAACTGACTGGGGAGTGAAGGAGAGGGCAGAGTCAGAGACATTTTCCATAGCAGAGATCAATAGTTGATAGTTGATTTAAAAAAGTTAATAATCTGGAAATGTAAATGATGTAAGAGTGGAGAATTACCAATACATTAGTAAAGATTTATCAGTTAATCTTCATAAATTAATATCCTGTTAAAAGCTTCAAGTTATGATGGAAGAATTTTGCATCCAATACAGCCGCTGGGAAATTTATATTTCTCCAAAGCAATGTTAACCAAGAAGACCAGGTTTGCATTATTGGATACAGATGTGCTAGTGGTAACAACAGGGGGTAGAAAGTCACATTTTGTATGTGTCTCAGACCATATCCCATTATTTTCAATGGGGCAGTTGTACTACAGACCTGAGGATGCATTGTACTAATTAAATCCATCTCACCCACCCTCTATCTAACCCAACTCTGTCCTCCTTCCTTCCATCTCCTACACTGCATGTTTCCCCCTGTATCACCTTGTCTGCCACACCATCCCCCCAATTGTTCCCCCGGATCACTGTCTCTGTTCCCATCACTACAATCGCTATACCCCCACCCACTTCACCTTCAAATCACCCCTCTTCTCTGCATAAGCCACTTTGTAGTACCAGTTCCATCAATGTAAATGAAACCTGCATCATGACATTACTTGGCTAAACTAGGGCACCTGAAACCACTGGCCCTTTGAGATTCTGGGAATTCTGATGCTTTAGTATGACAGCTCCTTTACCAGGCTGGCTTGAATGGAACTATGAAATGATACGTTGACACTATTTTAAGAATTTTTGTAGCATATGAGCATTAATTTGAAGATAATCACTGGTGCAACGCCCCCTCCCTTCCCCCCTCTATTGCTGCAGAGTCTAATGTAGTATGTCTCAATTTCATGCCAGCTACACAATTCTCCCCCCCCCATAACAGCAGATAAGAACTTCTGTTGATCTAGTCTGCCCATTTTTCTACTGTAGAAACCTCAAACCTTATTTGGTCATTGGTCTTGTCTTTTGTTCAGTATAGTCTTATGCCTATGCCATGCATGGTAAAAACGTGTCACTGTATTAACTTCTATCGCTTCTGCTGGTAGGCTAATCCAAGTATCTACAACCCTCTTGGGGAAGTATGGGTGCTTTGGGTAGAAAGGAAGCAGGGGAGCTCTTTTGCTCCCTTGAGTCGCCTCTGCTGATCTCCCAGGTGAATTGGCTGAGATCAGTAGCTGGGAGGCATCAGGAGCAAAGCCGTGCTACACACTTATACACAGTATATAGCAAGGGAATTGCTGTTGATGTAGTACACTTGGATTTTTAAAAAGCCTTTGATACAGTGCCTCACAGCAGGTTACTGCATAAATTAAAAGACTTCAGTTTGGGAGGTGTATCTGTATATGGATTAAGAACTGGTTAAATGATCGATGGAAGACAGTTGTTGTAAAGGGATTGGAGGATCTGATTACAAAAAGAGACTAGCCAAACTGGGTTTGCTTATGCTACAGAAGAGACGTCTAAGGGGTGATATGATTACCATTTACAAATTTATTCTAGGCCAATAAAAAGAGCTCTCCAATTAATTATATGCTCAAAGAGATGAGCTAAGAACGCAAGGTCATCCATTAAGTCTAGAGGCAAGGCAGGGATTTTTCACAGTGAGGGCAGTAAAGTAATTCTTTGCCTCGGGATGCTGTTCTTGCAGATACTGTAACTGCTGTCAAAAAAGTGATACCTATCTAGCTCAGAACAATATTGAGATTTATGACAGTTGGCTTCAAAGCAGGTATGGTGTTGATACAAGGAACGATCTGACTGCAATTTGGAGTCAAGATTTTTTTTTACCCACTTGGGGCTTAATTGGAAATGGCTTCACTGGGTATTTTTTTTTTTTCTTTTTTTTTACTTGATGGACGCATGACTTTTTTCAGCCTCATCAACTATGTTATGGTGGTTGCCATCTCTAAATGGATCACTACTATACTTATCTATATGTATAGCACTACATTACCCTATGAGATAACTCAATTTAGTGAGTGACTTATTTGCTACCATCATAGCTTCACAACATCTATACGTACATACATGGAAGTGCTGCATATTTTTCCATCACATCCTGGTGTGGATTTTATTTGGTTTTAATTAGGTATTTTTTCTTTTGCCTATAACTTTAATAAAAGTTATGTTTTAAATATTATACATACCTCTACTCCCTTATAGTGACCTGTATTGCCAAGTATTAAGGGGTGGTTCTGTTGCTGTTTCTCCTTTTCTCTTTATTATTTGCATTTTGTATCAATTACACAAACAGCACATACCCTCCAATTACTATAATCTCTTTCACTCCTTGGTGATGCTCCTAATTATTATTTTGTACAGTCAAGTTTCATACGCTGAGTCTTAATTTGCATGACAGGTGAAGTCTCAAAACACTACTATAGTTATTTAAATATGTTTATTAGACTTTATAGACTTATTTTTTGGTGAAAGTTTCCCTTTAGGGATCACAAAACCACAGGCTCTCTTTGGATAAGAGGTTCAACTCTCAACAAAGGTGGTGTGCGGAAAGTCCCATGAACGGTGCACTGCAACTCTGTGGCATCCTTACAACTAAGGTATAACACTCAAATCCGGAACATAAAGAGAGCATTCTGTATGAACAGAAGTTATGGTGAAGTTAAAATAAATAATTAAAAATAGAATAATTTGTCAGCTGTTTTATGAGCAAATAATAGATTTGTTTTTATTCTTCCACACACCCTGTCCTTACAGTGCACATAAGATAATTCTCCAAACAAAGGTTTTAAAAAAACACACAAGACTGAAATGTACATTTATCCCTAGATAAGGTGTGCTCATCTGTCAAAGATGTGAAATCGGTGAACAATGGATTGCTGAGCCAATACAAACTCACTCTGATCTCTAGGGTGCTTCTTCTCTCATCTAACACTGGTTTAGGTGTACAGGAGCATTTTTAACTAATTCCAGTTTGGGTATAAGACTTCAAATTGGTTGGATCTTTATTGTTGAGCCATAAAAATCACAGCGGTCCAGTATTAGATTTTGACGTTTAAAGGAGCAGTAAACTTTTGTTATGAAAACACATATTTTATAGAGCATTTCCTGTTGAATAAAACAAGGGTACTCCCATCGTTGTCAGATGTTTTATTCAAAATTTATAGCAGTTTAACCCCTTAGCGACCCTTGACGCACGAGGTAGGTTCATGATATACGTAATCTAGGGTAAGTTTTAGGGTTAGATTTAGGTTTAGGGATAGCGTAAGAAAAAAAAAAACGTTTTTTAGATTAAGTGGACAAAATGCAGCGCAGGTACAGTGTTGAAGAGGTATATGCATTTTTAGAGTCTGACTCAGAGGCAACAGACACTGCGTCAGACTGACGTAAGGCAGTTTTCAGAGAGTGAGAGCAGCTCTAGTGACGACGCTGGGCCTTCTGTAAAGAAAAGATGTACTGCCCCAAGAGATGCCCTGGCAACTGCCCCAGCACCTGCCAAAAGATCTGCCCAAAGACCTGCCCAAAGAAATGCCCCAACACCTGCCACTCCTGATCCTAATGGGTATCACCAATCAATTTATGGCCACAAATCCCAGAATTCAAAGGCAACCCAGGGATTCAAATTCATGAGGAAAGATTTACCCATGATCATTTTTTTGATTTGTTTTTGGGGGAAGACATTTTAGGTGAAATTGTGTCCCAAACCAATTTGTATGCAGCCCAGTATACTGCCACCAACCCTACAGCTTTCGTTGTTAAGTAAGAAGTATGGAAACCCATAGACATCACTGAATTTAAACAATTCTGGGCCTTAATAATGGCAGTGGGGATAATAAAAAAGCCAAGTATCCGATCCTACTGGAGCAAAAACCCCATATGTGATACCCCTATATTCCCCAAGACAATGACCAGGTCCAGATTTGAAGTAATTTTGCACTTTATACATTTTAGTGATAATACCCTGTGCCCCCAAAAGAACACCCCCAGTAGGATAGACTGTACTAAATTCGTCCCCTAATAAACCATTTACAGAAAAAGTTTGCCCAAGTATATATGCCCCAAAAAGAAATTAGCGTAGATGAATCCCTTATGAAATATAAAGGCAGGCCACTTACTATCCTGATTGCCCTTCCAAATCTGGCCTCTGCCTTGGTGACTGTTTCAAGGAATACCATTCAGGCACAATGCAGTAGTGCTGTAAAGCTTCTTTTATTATTTGACCACTTTTTCCCCCTGAAATATCCTGTTTTTTATTTTTCAAAACATATCCCTCCTTAGATCTAACACTATCAAATTTTATCTCTGATAATTGAAACACTCATGTTCCCTACTGGGCCTAGTAGCTCCCCCAGACCCTGACAAACCTATGCATATGGGGCATTGCCGTAATTAGAAGAAGGAGCCGAACACTAATCAATGCAGTTTATAAAATCTTCACCTATTCTTTGCTGAAATTCACATCAACTCTGATGTCTAAGTGTGAAAAATGCCGTTTTTTTTTTTTTTTTTTTTTTTTTACTTACTTCAAGGTTTTCGAGGGATTGGTGGTAAAATGGCTGTGTACAAAATTTGAAAACACACCTAAAATGAGAGCCTGGGGTGTCTACTTTCCAAAAATATACACTTTTGGGGGGAAATCTTAAAAAAAGAGTACTGTTACACAGCCCCAAATGAGACATGGCACCACTAACGCAAGCTGTGAAGATTCAAAGTGTGAACCTGGAAACGCACATGTTCCAATTTGGCCCCGTAGCTCCCCCAAACCATGAGAAAGGTATGCATATGGGGTATTGCCATACTCAGAAGAAGGAGCTGAACACTAATCAATGCAGTTTTAAAAATCTTCACCTATTCTGTGCTTGAAATTCACATCAACATTGAAGGCAAAGTGTGAAAAACGCTGTTTTTTTTACTTACGTCAAGTTTACGAGAAAGTGGTGGTAAAATGGATGTGTAAAAAATTTGAAAACACACCTAAAATGAAAGCTGGGGGTGTCTACTTTCCAAAAATATACACTTTTTGGGGAAAATCCAGTGGAGGACTGGAACATAGCTGAAAATGAGTAATGGCACCAGTTAACCAAGATATGAAAATTCAATATTTGTTCCAATTTGGGCCCCGTAGCTACCCCAAACCTTGAATAACCTATGCATATGGGGTATTGCCGTACTCAGAAGAAGGAGCTGAACACTAAACAATGCATTTTTAAATATCTTCACCTATCATGTGCTTGAAATTCACATCAACATTAAAGTGAAACTGTGAAACACACTTTTTTTAACTTACGTCAAGATTTACGAGCGATTGGTGGTAAAATGGCTGCGTAAAAAATTTGAAAACATACATAAAATGAAATCCTGGGGTGTCTACTTTCCAAAAATATATATACTTTTGGGGGGAAATCTTAGAGTGGAGCACTGTTACACAGCCCCAAATGAGACATGGCACCAGTGATGCAAGCTGTCAAAGTGTGAAACTGGAAACAAGCATGTTCCAATTTGGGCGCAATGTTCCAATTTGGGCCCCGTAGCTCCCCCAAACCTTGAGAAACCTATGCATATGGGGTATTGCCATACTTAGAAGAAGGAGCTGAACACTAAACAATGCATTTTTAAAAATCTTCACGTATCATGTGCTTGAAATTCACATCAACATTGAAGTGAAACGCTGTTTTTTTAACTTACGTCAAGATTTACGAGCGACTGGTGGTAAAATGGCAGCGTAAAAAATTTGAAAATATACATAAAATGAAAGCCTGGGGTGTCTAATTTCAAAAATATAACCTTTTGGGGGGAAATTTTAGAGTGGAGTACTGTTACTCAGCCCCAAATGAGACATGGCACCAGTGATGAAAGCTGTGAAAATTCAAAGTGTGAAACTGGAAACAAGCATGTTCCAATTTGGGCCCCGCAGCTCCCCCAAACCTTGAGAAACCTATGCATATGGGGTATTGCCGTACTCAGAAGAAGGAGCTGAACACTGAACAATGCATTTTTTAAAATCTTCACCTATCATGTGCTTGATATCAACAGTAGTATTAAAATGTAAGTGTGAAAACTGCAAAATAACAAAATATAACACTATTTTGAAAAATATTTCTGGAAAAATAGCTGCATAAACTCCAAAATTCTCCTGATTATTTACCTTATGTTGTCTAGTTTTCAGAAACATATACCTTTGTGGGACATTTTTGGTTCTGGCACCGTCAGCTAAGCTATGATGCTCACATGCCAATTGTTGAAAAATCACAAGTTGGAAATAATGGCAGCCATCTTGTAATATTTACCTTGTAAATGTGTGGAAGGGATGGAAATACTAGGCATATGGGGTACCCTTATATTCAGGAGAAGCAAATGAATATATTTAGGGGTATTTTTGTCATGAACTAATTGTATGCAAATCCTGACAGGAAAATATAAGCAAAATGTTTTTTGTTTTTTTTTTTTGGTCTTTTTTTCTATTTTAATCAATTTAAATGATGAGGTATCATAAGAAAGACCTACTTGTGCTTAAAAAAACAGTATATAATTTGTGTGGGTGTACAAAGGGAAATAAAGAGAAAATATGGTTGAACAAAGACATAGTCAAAAAAGTCAAAATCGCTCCGGTCCTTAAGTCAAATCTAACTCAGATTTTCCCGGTCCTGAAGGGGTTAAATAATCAGGAAGTGAATTTACTGTGTTTACTTTCTGATAGTTCTAACTGACAGGAAGTGACAGGCTTTTCTATCACATTCTATAGAGAACTGTATGTCTCTGACTTTTCTGACTTTCCTCTCCATTAGAATCTAACAGGAAATCTAATTAGAATTTGACCACTAGAGGGCACTGCTAATGTAAAAAAACATGGGTTTAAACTGTAATAACTCTGGAAATATAAATCTCTTGGCAGTGGGAGTACCCTTCTTTGACTCAATAGGAAAAACTCTACAATATATTTTTTTCATAAAAAAAGTTTACTGCTCCTTTAATATAAATTGTACATATATATTACAAATAAAAATAATTTCTAATAAAATAAAATAAAGTCAAATAATTAAAAATACACCCAATGAGTTTACTGGCCCCCTACCGCCAATTTCATTTCGAAGATTTTTTTTTTTCAGCAAAAAACCTTTTAACCCTGTATGCATTTGCTTAGCTGCTTTAACCTGAAGAAGAACAGAAATGACCTCATGGAGAATTAAAGTGCACTTACCTTCTTGCAGACTTTCTCAAAATTAATCTCTTTCCGTAAAGCCGTTTTTGTTACGTCATCTGGTTTCAGCTCCTGTTGGTAGAATAATTTCATTCAGTATGTTATAAAACAAATTATTTCCCTTTATTGCTCCCAACTTATTATGACAAAAAATTTTAACAGAGTGCAGACAGCTTTCTAAAAAACCCTTGACACAATAGATTTGGAAATTCAGAGACTTTTTATCCGTTTGGCACAGTAGTGTCATTTTGCACTCACTGTAACGGAAATTATCTATCACCAGGATTCATCTCTATGATTAATATGGAAAGTCGCGGAAGACTTTTTAATTTTAAGGATTACACAACATGGACTATTTTAACCCCTTAAGGACCCTTGACGTACCAGGACCGTCACGGTCCTTGAACTACTCAAGGACCGATGACGGTCATGGTACGTCACGTACTTTTTACTTACAGCGCTCTACCGGAAGAGTTGTAAGTAAAAATAGGGCCTGAAATTGACCGCTCCAAGATCGGAGGGATCTCTATCAGGCCCCATAATGACGTGCCGATACACGTGACAGGTCACGTGTACCGGCGCGTCCAAGTGCGCCTATGCGGTCATTATGGGACGGAAATGTCCCATGACCGCCAGTCCTTAAGGGGTTAAAACTGGGACTCAGTTTATTTTCATTTTACCTTTACTTTGATTTTTATTTCATTATATTTATTTTTTGGTCCCAATTTATTTGTTTTATCATCTTTTTGTTTTTAAGATGAAATATTCTAATGTATTGATTACCAGTATATTATATATATATATATATATATATATATATATATATATATATATATATATACATACACACACAAAAGTAGTATCATATATGATGATAGCTGATGCAGACACTCGTAGGACTTTATTAAAAAAATAGTTTTATTATATGTTGACGTTTCTCAAGACAATAACATACAGTGAACTTCCACTGTCTTGGGAAAGACCCACGTTTGGGTCAAAACGTCGACATATAATAAAACTATTGTTTATTAATAAAGTCCGAAGAGTGCCTGCATCAGCTATCATCATATATGATACTACTTTTGTGTATTTCTACAGAACCTAAGCAAGAGCTCCAAGGCATAGCAAGTTTTGGCGTGCCCCTCACTACTATATATCTATATCTATCTATATATATATATATATATATATATATATATATATATATATATATATATGTTTTTCACACATTTGTATCACTATATCTCACTACGTGTATTACTTTCTGGGATCGAACTTCAATATATTCAGTGAGGGTTACAGCTCCAATATTGTCTAGGTGCACAAGTGTACACGATAGTGTGTCAATACCCAGTGTGTAGAGAACAGATACATAATATTTATTTGAGATGCTACATTTTTTTTTTAAAAGAGAAGAATTTTATTGTGGTATAACATACAGCTGATAAATTTTTTTTGTATGTATTTTAACCCTTCGAATGCAAGGAGGTTCATGATGCATTGCAAAGATAGTGATACCAAAATACAGCTCTGTACTTTATAGATCTAAAGTGAATGGGCATTAAATGTAACAGATGAAAGAAAGTTCAGATGATGGGTCCGCACTAGCTGTTTCATTTCTTTGCTTGGACAGCCACTGTATGGATAATTAGAGGCAGTCAGTCTATTTTTATTATACCATGCTAGTCTTTGTGGTTTGTAATAGCAGAGGGGCTATTTGCTTGCAGATGGAAATAAAAAAAGTAGCATTTGTACAAGTGGCTTGTTTATAATTTTCCTACGAATGGCTTGATGTCATCTCTGTAAAATGTTCTTTTCAGAACATTGTACTTCCTTTGAGATTTAATTCCTAGAATCCATGTGGTATTCTCTTTTCACTTCATAGTAGATATGTAAATGAAAAATGTATAACCACAGGTCTGAAGATGTGCAAAACATTCATAGAGTTCATATTTTAACCCCTTAATGACCCCTGACATGCAGGACTGTCTCACTGGTTCCGGCACTTAAGAACCGGTGACGGTCCTGGCACGTCAAGGAATTTAAGGGTCGCTGTGTGGCTGCATGCCACTCTGCGACCCCAGAATCCATTGAGCAAAAGAAAAAAAAAAAAAAAATCAGTGGTCCTACTTGCCGAATCAGGCAGTTGTTAAGGGGTTAAAGGAGAACTGTTACCTCCTGATAACAAACCCCTAGATATCTTACTTTGGCTGAAAATATCCCATTAGCCCCACTGAATGTTGTCCTTGTACTTTAGTTCACAGTGGTTCTCAACCTTTTTTCATTCAAGGAACCCCTACACACTATCCGGAATTCATGGGGCACCCCTAAATTCTAGTCCTATAACAGTGTATATTGATGAGGACATATATGAGTAGTTACTTTTACCTCCCCAAACCAGAATAACATAATTGAGCAGAGAAAGACATAGGACACTGTAAAACTAGAGAAATCCTGGGACAAATCTACTGCAACATTGGGGACAATAAAATAAAAATAACTCCCAAAGATTTAAACTGTGCTTTTTACCCCTTGAATGCTAAACAGGTCTCCAAAACATTGCAAAGCAATGCTTTGGAGACCTCTCTAGCATTCAAGGGGTTAAATGTCTACCTAAAGCAATGTAAATTTGGGGAATGTAAATTTGCCCCCAATGGTTCAGTTGTTTTGCCCCAGAATTTCTCCAGTTTTACTTGTCAGAGAACAAGTGAGACAGAGAGCTGGACACTGACAGTGGTGAACAGTTCATGGTTATGTATTCATTTTTTTTTTACTAAATTTCATAAGTCTTTATTGTACATTAAGGGCACCATATGAGACCAGCTGTGCCCCACTAATGTCCAAGAGTGGTGGTACACTGGTAACCCACTGACTCTATAATTTGCCACAGATGACCCAGAGGTATACACAGGGGCATCAGATGAGTCTCTCTGGTGTCCAAAACATTTGGACATAATGTTTGGACACCAGAGTGGCTCATCTGATGCTCCTGTGTACAAATCTGGGTCATCTGTGGCACATTATAGAGTCAGTGGGTTACCAATGTGCCACTTATGGACATCAATGGGGCACAGCTGGCTCATATGGTGCCTTTAATGTACAATACAGACTTATGAAGTTTAAGTGTCACGCTCTCCGTCTCACTTGTTCTCTGACCCTCCAGAGAGGGGTAAGATGGGTGAGTAAGTTTGTGCACTGGATGGGTTCATCTGCAATGTGTACTTCTGGGACATTATAGGGGCACTAGGCTACTAATGTGCTTTTCAGGGCATCAGCATTGTTCATTGGCCAATTGAGTGAGGGGGCACAAGGGGCATATAAAAGAAGAGAGGAATATTAAAATATAAATGTATTCACCCTAGCAGAATAACGTCTTGACACAGGATGGGTGCTAGCCTTAATGCAATGCAGGATGCTGTCTGTGCGGTCTTCTTTATAATGCAGCTGCTGCTGTTACCATTTGCTCGCGCTGTCTCTTGGTCTCTTGCCACCAGTACAAAAAAAGAGGCAGGAATGTGAAATGTAATCACAGTTGTCCCACCTCCATCCAACAGGCCAATCAGAATATACCTCCAGCACACGCGTTCCTATGGGCTGTCTTTACTGCCAGTTCCTACTGACATAGTGCCTTGTTGGACGCACCCACCATAGATATGAAAGCGTTTGCGGTGTCCATCAAAAATAAACATAATTCCGCAGCGCCCTGTAAGCATCAGCAGTTACACTCTGTTACTAACACCATAAATCTCGCGGCACACCAAGAGGGTGTCCGCGGCACCCAGGATGAGAAACACCAGTTCAAGACATAGCATCTTCATTCTTTCTCACATGGACATGACAGATGCTGCCAGTTTTTCTTACTGAAACAGGCATGAAACCACTTAACCCTTTTAGAAACTGAGTAAATGGGGCCGCTTCCAAAGCAAAGAGCAGGTTGCCTAGTACTTTCATGTATTCCTGTAAGGTCTATGGAGGCAAGGAACTCCCCCAGACACATAGCCATGAAGAGACAGTAGATGCTCCATTTTGAAGCACAGAGTGAACAAAAAGTGGCTGAGGCATATTTCAAGTCTAGAATGGGTGGCAACCACTGTCCTTTTTGGGAACCAAGAAAAGATTGGGGAAGAATCCAATAAAGTTTTCCTAGGCTGTGAAAGGAACAAACAACTGCTTTTTAAAGCAGGAAGCATACTGCAACTATGAACAGATGCCCCAGAACTGGGTCCCGAGAAACTCTGGAAAGAAAGAAGGGATTTGAAGTCTAGATAATCCCACAATATACACTGGTCTGTCCCTGAATTCTCCACGTCTTGAAAGAGGAGAATGAGCAGAGACAGACCAGAACCCAGTTAGATGTGGAGGTGGACTTGTCAGCCTTAGGCTTCTGATCAGACGTCTTGTTTTGCCAAACGTGCCTGGGATTTGGGGAGAGATAGGCTTGAAAAGCTTGAGGGGTTTAAGCCCTAGTTGGTTCATACTGGTGCAGGAATCAGAGGAATCTTAGGCAACAGGGTGCTATTACCGCCAGTATCATGACTGATGACATTGTCTAGGTCAGGGTCACAAAGTTGCTTCCCCACAAAGGGAAGAGATACCAAGGTTTTTTTGGTCAATTTGTCAGCCAACCAAATTTTGAGCCACTAAGTGTGACCACTTGTTGTAATAAAGATGTGTTTTGTGATAAAACATATTATTCTTCCTCTGCAACAAAAGCCAGAAGTGACACTTTCCATGTATACCAGCACTGAAGCTCTATATTATGGCCTAGATTCTATTGTTGTTGATAAATATCACACATTCCTCTATTTATATATATGGGGAACTTTGTAGACAAAAGCAGTTATGCAGTTATCAACTGCAATATAATCCAAATCAACTTCTGCACATACCTGTTCTTCACAGTGACTGGACTGTAGAATATCTTCTTCTCTTTTTGGCACATAAAAGATTTCACTGAAGAATTGAGGTGACTGCTAGAATCTTATTTGGAATGGTAGACTTTACCTTTAAACCCTGGACAGCAGTCATCAGTCAACTTAAATGGACAGGAAGCATATTTACTCAAATCCCACTGCACAGTCACATGACATCTGAGATCCTGTGATCCACTGGCTCAAGCCCACACTTAAATCTGCAGATGCTATTGCTAGAAATGTACAAGATGTACTTACTGAAATGGTTCTGTGCTGTATCTCACGACATGACAGATTACTTTATTTGCATATAGCAGTCATGAATGAAATATGAATTTGCTAGGGACTTGAAAGTCTACGGGCCCATAAAAGTGGTCTTTTCTCCCTCTATGACCTATTTGTTGTCAGTGTCCTGCATCAGTCACTGTTGACCATTATTATATACCAAGTTTTTCACTATTATCAAAGTATTAGTGTATGTGCATTTGTCCATGTTATTGGCATTTCCCTCAGATAAAGAAAATGTATTTAGCCTATGAGCATTAGTGAATGTGTTTTATGCAGTAGGAATCCAGCAGATTGTGATGTATAAGTGGCTGTGTTCACAGGATTTTATTTATTTTTTTAGTGATGGTTTTGTTGTATTGAATCACATGATGTTTTTGCATTTTTATTAAGATATATAGCAAGGGTTTTTGTTTTCGTAACATCTTTCTCTTACTATAAACAGAAGCACCAAAATGTAACAAGATACAACTAACTGTGATATTTTTGTGAATTCATGATGATTTCACTGAAACCCATACTACAAAAATATACATGATTTAAAGGGATAGTACTGTTTCACCCAAAAAGCAGCTCTGATTAACCTTGAGTGCCAGAGGGGTATGGAACGCGTTGCTCTGCACTGCATTCCGTACCCCTCTGGCACTCAAAGGGTTAATCTACATAGTATTTGGGCCACAGAGAGTATTATTTCAATACTATCCGAGTTGTAGTTCAACAGCAATTGAAAGTTAAAGTATCCCTCTCCCGTCCCTTTCACGTACATAACGATGCTCTCCAAGCCGGTCCGGGTGGAACTCAGCGAGGGGCAACCCAGTATAAGCAAAAAAAACTGCCTTCCTTCATCAAGGTGGGCAGAGTCTTCTTATCTCACAGCAAGAAGATTTCCCTTTCTTGCAAGCTGTCTGGTCAAGCAAATGGATTCCCCAGTTGAGGAACGGCTGCTTACAGTAGACACAATGGGCGGGAGAGGGATACATAATCATTCAATTACTGCTGAACTACAACTCTGACAGTACTGAAAAATAATCTTCATGGCCCAAATACTATGAGGATTAATCGGAGCTGCTGTTTTGGTGAAACATTACTATTCCTTTAAAGCACTAACTGAGGACAATGCCAGTAGCCAGTGTGATTACCCAACATATGCATTTATTTTCCATGCATTTTTATTGCAAATATATATGCTCTTGTGAATAAGCCCTTATGGTGGGAGCTGCCATCTTCAGTGAAGAAGCCATGAGAGAAGAGATCCCACTAATTACTAAAAGGGACTGCAAGTTCCAGCAGGTGATCCCAGAACTCTCTAACCATGAGACCGAGCACCTTGAGTTTACACAAGAAATCTGCCTTGTGAATAGTTCAGTATTATTTGGAGTCATTAGCCAGTACTTATTTCATTATTGTGAACTGAAGGACTTGGCTGAAGCTGGAATGAGCCCATCATACAGCAGTCAAATATATACATACTTTTAGATTTTTTTTCTTAACCCTTTGAGTGCCAGATGACACGCAAAGGGTTAAACAACATAAAAACAAGCCAGATAATACTGGGAGATCATAGCCCTTTAAGGACCAGTAGGGAGTGCAGAGCATTGGTTTACTATGTGTTGTACACACCTCTGGTTCTTAAAGGATTAATATCCCTTTAAAACCTTCTTTGTACTGTTCAACATATACATGACACAGATGATTTTCACATCTCTAGAAATAATACGCTACATTGCCCCGGTATGTGCATTATCACAAAATACGATTACTCCAATCCATTACATTGTTTTAACCTTTCCTGAAAAGGTTTGGGTACATTTTGGTTCCAGTAATCCCCAAGCCTTAACACTTTGAGTGCCAGAGAGGTACCAAATCCATTGAGTTGAATGCTTGTCTGACACTAAATTTCCTAACACTACACTGAAAACATGAACATTCTGTGAGACAAAGAATTCAAACAACCAAACAAGCCACCAGTTAGGAAAACGTCATCTGTTAGTTTTCACTTAAGATTAAAACTGGAGGGCAGTGCATGAAATGAGAACCTGCAGAGCTGTCATTTTACATTTTGGGGCATTAGATTCCTTAAGTGAATTGCTGCCATTGAAATCAGACAAACTAGTTTTCTTTTCAATGTGCCAGGCATGGACTAAGCGTTAAAGTATTATGGAATTTGTTGAAATAATGCATGAATGTCTGGTGACTCAGATTACCAGAAGTACCATTTACAGAAAATACATTAACATATTTTTTTTCTACTCTTTTGAATGGCCATCTATTCTGGTTATGAAGTAAATAAATAATCTGCTTAAACTTGTATAACAAAGCTTTGCGGGCACAGAGATAACACAAAAATGCTTTAACCCCTTAAGGACCGGGAAAATCTGATGTTGTTTTCCCTTAAGGACCGGAGCAATTTTGACTTTTTTGACTATGTCTTTGTTCAACCATATTTTCTCTTTAATTCCTTTTGTACACCCACACAAATTATATACTGTTTTTTTAACGACAAGTAGGGCTTTCTTTTGATATCACAATTATATGAATACCTCATTGTTTAATTTGATTAAAATAGAAAAAAGAGGAAAAAAATTTAAAAAAAACCCCCAACATTTTGCTTACATTTTTCTGTCAGGATTTGCATACTATTAGTTAATGAAAAAAAAAAATACCCCTAAATATATTCATTTGCTTGTCCTGAATATAAGAGTACCCCATATGCCTAGTATTTCAATCCCTTCCTCACATTTACAAGGTAAATATTACAAGATGGATGCCATTATTTCCAACTTGTAATTTTTCAACAATTGGCATGTGAGCATCATAGCTTAGTTGAATGCGCCAGAACAAAAAATGTCCCACAAAGGTATATGTTTCTGAAAACCAGAAAACATAAAGTAAATAATCAGGAGAATTTTGAAATTTTTTATGCAAATATTTTTCCAGAAAAAAAATTCAAAATTGTGGAAAAATATTGTTTTTTTGCAGTTTTCACACTTACATTTCAATATTACTGTTAATATCAAGCACGGGATAGTTGAAAATTTAAAAATATCCATTGTTTAGTGTTCAGCTCCTTCTTTTGAATATGGCAATACCCCATATGCATAGGTTTCTCAAGGTTTGGGGGAGATACGGGACCCAAATTGGAGCATGCGCGTTTCCAGTTTCACACTTTGAATTTTCACAGCTTGCATCACTGGTGCCATGTCTCATAACAGTGCTCCACTCTAAGATTTCCCCCCAAACGTGTATATTTTTGGAAAGTAGACACCCCAGGCTTTCATTTTATGTATGTTTTCAAATTTTTAACACAGCCATTTTACCACCAATCCCTCGTACATCTTGATGTAAGTTAAAAAAACAGCGTTTTTCACACTTTGACTTCAATGTTGATGTGAATTTCAAGCACATGATAGGTGAAGATTTTTAAAACTGCATTGTTTAGCATTCAGCTTCTTCTTCTGAGTACGGCAATACCCCATATGCATAGGTTTCTCAAGGTTTGGGGGAGATACGGGACCCAAATTAGAACATGCGCGTTTCCAGTTTCACACTTTGAATTTTCACAGCTTGCATCATTGGTGCCATGTCTCATTTGGGGCTGTGTAACAGTGCTCCACTCTAAGATTTCCCCCCAAAAGTATATATTTTTGGAAAGTAGACACCCCAGGCTTTCATTTTATGTATGTTTTCAAATTTTTTACGCAGCCATTTTACCACCAATCCCTCATACATCTTGACGTAAGTTAAAAAAAAAGCGTTTTTCACACTTTGACTTCAATGTTGATGTGAATTTCAAGCACATGATAGGTGAAGATTTTTAAAACTGCATTGTTTAGCGTTCAGCTTTTTCTTCTGAGTACAGCAATACCCCATATGCATAGGTTTCTCAAGGTTTGGGGGAGCTACGGGGCACAAATTTGAACAAATACTGAATTTTCATATCTTTCTTATCTGGTGCCATTTCTCATTTGGGGCTATGTTCCAGTGCTCCACTTTAAGATTTCCCCCCAAAAGTGTATATTTTTGAAAAATAGACACCCCCAGCTTTCATTTTAGGTGTGTTTTCAAATTTTTTACCACCACTCTCTTGTAAGCTTGACGTAAGTAAAAAAGCAGCGTTTTTCACAATTAGATTTCAATGTTGATGTGGATTTCAATTACAGAATAGGGGAAGATTTTTAAAACTGCATTGTTTAGTGTTCGGCTCCTTCTTCTGAGTACGGCAATACCCCATATGCATAGCTTTCTCATGGTTTGCAGGAGCTACGGGGCCCAAATTGGAACATGTGCATTTCCAGGTTCACACTTTGAATTTTCACAGCTTGCATTACTGGTGCCATTTCTCATTTGTCCTGTGTAACAGTGTTCTTTTTTAAGATTTTCCCCCAAAAGTGTATATTTTTGGAAAGTAGACACCCCAGGCTTTCGTTTTAGGTGTGTTTTCAAATTTTGTACACACCCATTTTATCACTAATCCTGTGAAAACTTGATGCAAGTAAAAAAAAAATCAGCATTTTTCACACTTAGACTTCAATTTTGATGTGAATTTCAAGCACAGGATAGGTGAAGATTTTATAAACTGCACTGATTAGTGTTCGGCTCATTCTTCTGAGTACAGCAATGCCCCATATGCAACGGTTTGTCAGGGTTTGGGGGAGATTCTGGGCCCAGTTGGAACATGTGAGTTTCTTTTTACAGACATGCCATTTTTACAGCTGGTGCCTTGTCTCATTTCATACTGTTTGGCAATACTGCAATGAATTTTACCCCCAAAAGTATATGTTGTAGAAGAGTAGACAAACCTGGCTTTCATTCTATTTGCACTTTTTCAATTTTTTCTCTGCCACTGTATCAGCAATCCCTCCCAAAACCTGCAGTAAGGAAGAGAAACACCATTTTTTCACACTTATATTTTAGTGTTGCTCTGGATTTCAATCAGATGATATTTGCAGATTTTTTAAATGCTTTACATTAGTGGTGAGTTACATCGTCTGAGTACGGCAATGCCCCATATGCATTGGTTTGTCAGGGTTTGGGGAACTACTGGGCCCAGTAGGGAACATGTGTGTTTCCATTATCAGAGATTTTGATAGTGTTAGATCTAAGGAGGGATGTGTTTTGAAAAATAAAAAAACAGGATATTTCAGGGGGGGAAAAAGTGGCCAAATAATAAAATAAACTTCACAGCACTACTGCATTGTGCCTTCATGATATTGCTTGAAGCAGTCACCCATGCAGAGGCCAGGTTTGGAAGGGCAGTCAGGACAGTAAGTGGAGGTTTCTCTTAGTATTCCCTTGCTGTAGCAAACCCTGCAGCGCTTTTTTGGGTTTTTCTTTTGGGGGGTTGGGGGGATTTTATAAATAAAATGTACTACCACGGGTTTTGGTGGAATTATTTCTTTTGCCCCTTGAAACAAAAATTGGGAGATAAGATGGAGCCGATACTGCAGAAAAGTAAGTTTTAGGGTGGGGTTTGCCAATTTGAAAATCAAAAAAGAATTGTATGCTGCAGTCTGCATCATGTAAATGGCAACCTTTTTGTACCATGCCCTACACTTTCGCATGGTGAGGTACGGCTGCATGAGTTGATCACACAGATCAACGGGGAGTTGCTTGTGCATGTGCTTGTTGTAGTCTCTGATGCAGACTGGCTTTCTTAGTACCCCACTCCTGCCACAAACAGAGACTGCCACAGTTTTGTCCTCATGCATGGTGGAAAGCATGTAGACATATTTTCGGTCCTTGAACTTAACTGCCAGCAGCTCTTGTTGGCATAAAGCTGAGGACGTCCCAGTTTCAAGTTTTTTTTCTACAAGTTCTTTGGGCATCTCCCTGCAATTGTGCCTGAGAGTGCCACAGGCCACGGTGTCAAAATAAAAAAGTGACTTAAATAAAAGGGGGATGGTGTAGTAGTTGTCAACATATAAATGATATCCTTTATTTAACAAGGGGTAAATCAGATCCCAAACTATCTTCCCATTTGTTCCCAGAGATTCAGGGCAACCAGGAGGGTCAAGTTGGCTGTCCTTGCCCTCATAAATTCGAAAAGCCTGGGTATAGCCTGTGGCACTTTCACACAATTTATAAAATTTAATGCCGAATTTGGATCGCTTGGAGGGGATGTATTGTTTGAAACCTAACCTGCCTTTAAAGTTCATGAGGGATTCATCTATACTTATGTGTTTTTGGGGGGTATATATTTGGGCAAACTTTTCCTGCAAATGATTTATTAGGGGGCAAATTTTGAACAGTCTGTCATACTGGGGGTGTTCTTTTGGGAGGCACAGGGTATTATCACTAAAGTGCATAAAGCGCAAAATCATTTCGTTTTCTAGTCCTGGTCATTGTTTTGGCGAATATAGGGGTATCATATATGGGGTTTTTACTCCAGTATGATCTAATACTTGGTTTTTTAACTATTCCCATTGTCACTGTAAGGGCCCAGAATCTCTTAAATTGTAAAAGGTCTGTGGGTTGCCATATTTCTTGTCTGGAAATGAACGCTGATGGGTTGGCGGCAATATATTGGGCTGCATATAAATTTGTTTGAGACACGATTTCCCCCAAAATTTCTTCCCCCAAAAATAAATCAAAAACCTGAACATGGGTAAATCCTGCCACATCCACTTGAATTCCTGGGTTGCCTATGAATTCAGGAATTTGTGGACATAAATTGCCTGGTGATACCCATTCATCAGCAGGAGGGAAGTACTTGTGGCAGGTCTTGGGGCAGGTCTTGGGGCATTTCTTAGGGTAAATCTTGGGGTTTTTCTTAGTGTAGCTCTTTGGGAAGGTCTCTGGGCAGCTCTTGGTGCAGTTGCTGGGGCAGCTCTTGGTGCAGTTGTTGGGGCAGCTCTTGGGGCAGTGCATCTTTTTTCACAGAAGGCCCTGCGTCATCACTACTAGAGCTCTCACTCTCAGAAAACTGAGTGACGTCAAAGTCTGACGCAGTGTCTGTGGCTTCTGAGTCAGACGCCAAAAAGGAATACGCCTCTTCTAAACTATAACGCCGCTGCATTGTACGCACCTACTCTAAACTAAATAAATGACTAACTTCTATAAATAACTATACCTAACTCTCACCCCAAACGGTCACTATTCCTATGATAATTTTTTTTTAATATTTTTTTTTTTTTTCTTTTTTCACTATTCTACTCCTAAACCTAAATCTATCACTAAGCCTTACCCTAACACACGTATTCCCTGAACCTACCCAACCCAACTACCTATCTAAACTAGCTTATAAGATAGAATAAAGTTTTTAATAAAAGTTTTTTGGGGGGATTTTTTTTTCACTACACTACTCCTAAACTTAAATCTATCCCTAAGCCTTACCCTAACACACGTAGTCCCTGAACCTACCCAACCCAACTACCTATCTAAACTAACTTATAATATAGAATAATTTTTTTTTAAAAATAAACTTTTTTTGGATTTTTTTTTTTCCCTACGCTACCCCTAAACCTAAATCTACCTCTAAACCTTACCCTAACCCACGTATACCCTGAACCTACCTAACCCAAGTGAACTACCTATCTAAACTATATATATTTTTTTCTTTTGTTTTTTTTTTTCCTAAACCTAAATCTAACCCTAAATCTTTCCCTAACACACATTTTCACTAAACCTGCTCACCTACCTACCTAAACTATATTTTTAAATCAATTTTTATTTTTTTTTTATATTAAAAAAAAATAAAAAAATTAAAAACAATTCAGAAAATACAAGGGGGATGGGGGTGTCCCACAGATCAGCAAACACTGATCTGCAGTATATTTATCACTCTAAAAGTGATCAGATGGGGGGGAACTTATTGATCACTGCAAAACAGTGATCAAAGGGTTAATTTTTTTTTTTTTTTTTAACAGTTTTCTTTGCAGGGAACACTGGAACACGGTCTGCACGATCTCTCTCTGTCTCTCTCTACCTCAGCAGTGTGCAAGATGGAGGGAGGCAGAGATATATGACAGGGACAGTATTTACAAATACTGTCCCTGTCAATCAGCGTTTGCAACATGTGATTCACTCATCAAGCGAATCGCATGTTGCAACAAACTTTCTACTGGTTGTTACTAAGTGTCCCGGTACCGGGGCACTTAGTAACAAGCAGCCTGCGCTCTCCCATCACTCCGTGCGGCCGCGATGGGAGAGTTTAACCCATGACAGTGCAGGACTGCCATGGGTCCTTAACGGTCCTGCACCGTCATGGGTCGTTAAGGGGTTAAAGACAACTGGGTCAAGACAATTTGCAAAACAAAATTTCACCAAATTACCATACCTCCCAAGTGTCCCTCTTTAGGAGAGGCAGTCCCTCTTTTAGTCCCAAATCCCCCTGTCCCTCATTCCCACCCTGATGTCCCTCTTTTTAGGTAATCAGATTGCATGGTGTGTATATGAGTATATCATATTGCTCTACAGCAATAAAACTCACATTATTGTTTGTTTAAATGTCAGTACATGTGTTTATAAATTAGCCCGTGTAAATAAAATACTTTGGTCTTGTTATAAGTCATTTATTACGTTACTCAAGGAGGTATTATGAAATAGCCTAAAAATTCTTGGTAATGCTCTGCCCACCAGCCACGCCCCCAGCAACACCCCCTAAAATACAAGTGTTCCTCTTTGGCAATTTGAAATGTTGGGAGGTATGCATTACTTTCTGAAAGCATTTTCCAAAGCATTGAGAGGCACTGTGCTTTGACCATTCTACTACTATTCAAGGGGCTAAACAAACATTTAAATAAAGGGTTAATTTTTTTCTCCCAACCTGTGCATTTATTTTTGCTCAGACTTACTGTTTTTGTTCACATGGCTTTGAATGCCATAGTGGTATCCAACCCATTTTAAAGAAATGCACTTGGTACTGGTAATTAAATGTACATTTTTGGAATGCTGTTAATCTTACTACTAGGTCAAATGTCTATCCACCACTGCTTAGTTGCCATTTCTCAGCTATGAGGACTACGTAAGCCCTTTGAATGCCAGAGGGGTACACAACGCAGTGATTTGCAATGCACTCAAAGAGTTAATGCATTGCAAGATGGATGGGAATGGTAATGATAGACTTGCAGCTCAGTGGAAAATGTAATGAGGGCAGAACTGGTGAAGGCAAGAGGGCACATCTGTCCTTTAGAAAAACATATTTCATTGTGCTCTTGGTGGAGTCAATGAAATAAACATAATATGTCATTTAACCCATTCATAACCAAAGGTATTTTTATACCTTATAACTAAGGACAATGGCTTTTTGCATTTTTTTATGATTCTATATGGCGAACCTTGTGTTTTTTTTTTTTTTTGTGGTGGGGGTTTGTTGCAATGCATTGAAATGTCTTGGATACCTGATGTCCCCCACTCACTCAGTTTTGCTGGGAGATCAGTAGAGGCGATGCAAGAGAGTTACCCCGCTTAAATTCTACCTAGCGAATCCAGGTAGGAGTGGGATCAGGAAAGCCTCCCTCACTGATATGAGAGTGTTTCCTGATCCCACCAACTCATACCTGGATTCTCCAGGTAGAATGGACTTTTTGTTTTTTAATCCTTTGAGTGCCATTGGGGTACCAGGAAAGTCTTTCTTGTGTCTCTGTAAAGTATAAAGAGTAGCGGATCGCCCCCATCAGTGGCCTCACAGACCTGAAATGTCACCAGCACCATTTTGATGAGCCCCACAACAGCGGGGGCAGGGTCAGCCTCCTAGTAATTTCCTAAGGAGTCCATATCTTAATCATCCTCGGAGTATAAATTCCTCCTCAGCGGATACCCCAATAACCTGAGTATGACCCTTAAAGGGACACTAATGTCTCATAAAAATTGTTTGTAGTTTTGTAGAGCTTAAAATAGTAAACTAAGTGCTTCAAACCTTATCTCTCAAACCGTTATGGTTTGAGAGATATAGGCATTGAAACCCCCCCCCCCTTCTCCTGACGCCAACGTCAAGCTGACAGCAGGAGATCCTGGTCCGGGGACCAGCAGGCGGCTCTGCAGCAGAGCTGAAATCATGTTATTTAAAAAGAATTACTTCATTGGAAAGGTATACAAAGTGTGCTTGCAAACCAGGCACACTTTGTAGACCTTTCCAATGCAGTAATTATTTTTAAATAACGCAATTTCAGCTCTGCTGCAGAGCCTCCTCGAGTTGTACGACTCAAATCTCCTGCTGTCTGCTTTACAACTGACATCAGGAGAAGGGGAGGGAGGGGAACTTTCAATGCCTATATCTCTCAAACCATAGCGATATGAGTGATAGGGTTTGAAGCACTTAGTTTATTATTTTAAGCTCTATAAAACTATAAGACCCAAAATATGCCCTTGGAAGCCCAGCATTGCATGAAGAACATTGAGTTGGGGGGTAAGGGAACATATGTCCACAAGAAAGTGTCTAAAAACTACACAAAATAGATTACAATATCCACAGCTTAAAGTAACACCTCAGAAAGACTTAAAAAAAATACTTAACTGGTATGCAAAGTGTTAAACTGATGTGGAGAACAGGAGAGTCAGCCTCTGCATAGGATAAGCAAGAAAAAAGATGGCCATTAATAACGGCGACAGCCAACTGGAAAAAAGGGGGGATTATCCTTGCTTGATTCCTAGCACCGTATGGCTCTCCAGCACAGTGCGTTCTATGGACATACACAAAGTAGAATATGCGATAGAACACCAGAAGACATTAACCCTTTGAGTGCCAGAGGGGTACTCAACGCATTGCACAGTGCGATTTCACAGTGAATTACCGGGTCTCAGGGGCAGTCTCTCAATCTCTGGGTTGTTCTCCATCCCGCCCCAGTTCCACCCACTCCCGCCCACTTACCCTCATTCAACATATATTTTGACCTTTAAAAAAAAAAAAAAAAAAAAAAAAAAAAAAATATATATATATATATATATATATATATATATATATATATATATATATATAAAAGCGAAAACTGGTATTGTACCAAGAAGCTAGTGCACACACAGGACTTGGAAAAAATGTGAACATTTATTTTGTCAACGTTTCGACCCCCTAGAGGGCCTTTATCAAGACGAAGAACCTAACACCTAAGTGACCATTTATACAGTGATACCGTGCAAAAAAGCCCGCCAAGTTTGCTCACCTGGAACCACCTGGTGACGTCACTCTGACGTGCGACTGACACCCGTGGGTCCAACTAAGCATCCTGGGAATTGTGACCCACAACTTCATTGTGTGTACCAAAACCACTTACAATAAATACGGACAACAACAAAACAGGGATATTTACACATATACAACACGATTCATCTGAGGGTATGAGTGGATTGACATCAGAAAATATAGAACTGTGTGTTGAAAAACATTACTATCCACAAAGTATCGCTACTCCTCGTAATTCAATGCAGAATGTCATTCATTTCTTAGTGACTTAAAATCAAGGTAATCAACATAACAAAGAGACATCCGATCCTGTTAAACAGAATAGGGGACCCGACTTAACCATTTGCGAGTCATCGGAGAATCGGGTATATTATCCAGTATGTCCCATTTTGTATAGGTTATGAACATAATATTACCTTATATTGGTGTACTGGCCATATGGTGTCAGTCTTAAATATAACCACACTGCAAATGTGTCCATCCGTGGTACGCTTCTTTCATCTTGGTTACAAGTAACTTCCTTCACCGGGAGCCCCTGGCTCTACGCGTGCTGCCACTTCTGCAGACATCGCGGAGACCTATTAACAGGACTCAACCCGGTAGCAGTTTTGTACCAGTATGCTTCCAACCCCCGGTGGAGGTGGTAATTCACACACTGCGCTTTCACATATGAAATGGTTATTTATAAGGTATGTTACCCGTGATGTGACCTGACAGGGTCAATTCATGCTTCACATATTGCCGGTAATCCACAATGAAGCGAGTATTAACCACCAACCGGTGGGATTACTAAACACAACAGTAAATCACATTCCGTCATGTATTTAAGTTATAAATTCCAGGTAGTGTAGTACCATAAATCACTTCAATGGATGACATCGCATTGTAGTCCGATGTTGTAACACGATACAAACAAAGAACAATTAGTTCATAATTTCTGTGTCAATCCAAAAGAGGATAGTCAAGGAAAAACATGCCCTAAAAGGATATATTATATATTTAATTGGACTTAGTAGCAACGTATTTCAATGGACATCAACCTACTGACTGCCATATTAATCAACTTGAAAACACGGTGCTCTTCTTGTCCTATTGCTTTATCAATGTGACGTTATCATTTGTTCTGTATTAGTAGAGGTTGTTTAATGCATTTGAACAAAAATCTGATTATGACAACATACATCTTTTTTATATATACCACAGTTATTACTCTTATTAATATGGCAGTCAGTAGGTTGATGTCCATTGAAATACGTTGCTACTAAGTCCAATTAAATATATAATATCCTTTTAGGGCATGTTTTTCCTTGACTATCCTCTTTTGGATTGACACAGAAATTATGAACTAATTGTTCTTCGTTTGTATCGTGTTACAACATCGGACTACAATGCAATGTCATCCATTGAAGTGATTTATGGTACTACACTACCTGGAATTTATAACTTAAATACATGACGGAATGTGATTTACTGTTGTGTTTAGTAATCCCACCGGTTGGTGGTTAATACTCACTTCATTGTGGATTACCGGCAATATGTGAAGCATGAATTGACCCTGTCAGGTCACATCACGGGTAACATACCTTATAAATAACCATTTCATATGTGAAAGCGCAGTGTGTGTGAATTACCACCTCCACCGGGGGTTGGAAGCATACTGGTACAAAACTGCTACCGGGTTGAGTCCTGTTAATAGGTCTCCGCAATGTCTGCAGAAGTGGCAGCACGCGTAGAGCCAGGGGCTCCCGGTGAAGGAAGTTACTTGTAACCAAGATGAAAGAAGCGTACCACGGATGGACACATTTGCAGTGTGGTTATATTTAAGACTGACACCATATGGCCAGTACACCAATATAAGGTAATATTATGTTCATAACCTATACAAAATGGGACATACTGGATAATATACCCGATTCTCCGATGACTCGCAAATGGTTAAGTCGGGTCCCCTATTCTGTTTAACAGGATCGGATGTCTCTTTGTTATGTTGATTACCTTGATTTTAAGTCACTAAGAAATGAATGACATTCTGCATTGAATTACGAGGAGTAGCGATACTTTGTGGATAGTAATGTTTTTCAACACACAGTTCTATATTTTCTGATGTCAATCCACTCATACCCTCAGATGAATCGTGTTGTATATGTGTAAATATCCCTGTTTTGTTGTTGTCCGTATTTATTGTAAGTGGTTTTGGTACACACAATGAAGTTGTGGGTCACAATTCCCAGGATGCTTAGTTGGACCCACGGGTGTCAGTCGCACGTCAGAGTGACGTCACCAGGTGGTTCCAGGTGAGCAAACTTGGCGGGCTTTTTTGCACGGTATCACTGTATAAATGGTCACTTAGGTGTTAGGTTCTTCGTCTTGATAAAGGCCCTCTAGGGGGTCGAAACGTTGACAAAATAAATGTTCACATTTTTTCCAAGTCCTGTGTGTGCACTAGCTTCTTGGTACAATACCAGTTTTCGCTTTTATACAATTGCTAATACTAGTAGCACCCAGGCAGTTGTTATATCTTTTTCTTCAAGAGGAGTGCCCAAACTCTAAGCATCTATATATATATATATATATATATATATATATATATATATTGTCCCGCCCCCCTCACGACTAAGCCCCACCCCTTTTTGACGCGATCGGTGCTGGCAGGGTTGCCCTCCGGGGTAGCTCTGCCTGTCAAGTTCCCAAGTATGCCCCTCCCTGCTACTTTCTCCCTTCGACCTTCTCCAACAGCCACCCTTCTCCTCCATCTCTAATAACTGACGGTCAGCTCTAGCATCCTGCCCCTTTCTCTCTCCCATCGGCATTACCATCTCTCTTCGGCCCTCCATTACTTTAAATCACCGCACAGTCTCTCTCCTCGTGCTCAGTGACATTCAGACCCTGTCCTCCAACACCATTCCCCTTTCAGTCCTCCTTCACCCTTCTCTTTCAACTTCAAAGAACTTATTATGGTGTCCTCATCCCTGCCCCCTTTCTTCCTTTCCCTACTTCTACTTCTTTGTACTTCAGTACACCCCCCGTCCCAGTCTATTCCATCATCACTTTCCATTAAAGTAAGCTTCAGCACACCCATCCACTTACTGGAAGCTCATCATCCTCTCAGCGCTTGGTCTTTCATTGCCACAGACTCCCCCACATACATACTAAGTAAGGAGTTCACAGAAGTCATGCAGCAGTTTTGTTATAGGTCTCCCCTGCCTCTTTCCTTTACATTACATATCCAAAGCCCCTAAGTAAGTTGCCTGTGGCCTCCACAGCTAGAGTTATTCCCTTTTCTCCTACAGCCAGCACCTGGGAGTTACTTCTATTACTACCATGGTGCCACCGATGGAGAAGTGTCAAAATAGCAACCAGGGGAGTTCTTACGCTACCGATCACAACTAGTTTTTGTTTTTTTGGAAGAAAAGTATGACCGACTTATATACTACTGTTTAGATATTTTCCATTTCAAGTGTGCTCATTATCTAATTCTCCCAGTCTACCAAAGACTAGCTAGCTTCCTTATGCCTCTTTAAGTCCATTCTACTGAGAAGAGACTGCAGGTAAGTCAAATTTCCGATCTATCCTCCTTCCCCTTCTTTAATTAGCTACCTCCAGTACAACTAGGCCATCACATGACCTGCTACATCATAGAACATGCATTTCACAATGCTATAGAGGTCATTCTCTAGCCAACATCACTACCCCCCACCTCCCAGTCATGCACATTCACGTCAGTAATCTTAGCAACCATAGTCTAGCTCACCACTCTAGTCCTAGTCCTTCAGACCGCCACCCCATCATTTTTATTTCCTACTGTTCCTTACCTCTTTCTCAAGAGTTTGTAGGATCCCCTCCCACAGTCTGTTATCTGTCCCTCAGATACAAGTAATTTCAAGGCCGTCAGGTTCCATCAGCTGCCTTACCTCTCCAAAGAGGCCTATGGTCCCTTTAGATGCCTAACCTCTTTCTAGGGGCCAAAGGTCCTTCTTAGTAGCCTTCCTCTTGCAGAGGTAGAAGGTCCCTTCAGTAGTCTTGCCTCTTCAAGGAGGCCAATGATTCCCATTAGTTGCCTTACCTCTTCATAAAGGCTGAAGGTTCCCATTAGTAGTTTTACCTCTTCATAATGACCACAAGTCCCCTTCATTCACTTTGCCACCTTTCAGGGGCAGCAGATTTAACTTCAGTTGCCTTACCTCTTCAGTTGCCTTACCTCTTCACAGAGGACGAAGGCTCCCAATCATTACCTTACATCACAGCAGAGGCTAAAGGCATGCAGTCAGTTGCCTTCCTGTTCATCGAAGCCAAATCTCTCCAACAGAGACCAAAATGTTATAAGCAGCTGCCTCACCTCCTTGCAAAGCCGAAGGCCCCTTCAGTCACCTTACCCCATCAGTCCCGGGACCAGAGCTGTCCACAGGATGGTGTAGCAACAGCGTCACTGCACAGTTTCAGGTCACTGTGATATTGCACCTAAAAAAATCAGCTTTGAGCTGTAATAACTTTTAAATAAAACACCTTTTAGCAGTGGGAGTACTCTTGTTTTACTCAGGGGGATAATCCCTACAGCATTTTTTTTTTTACATTTTAAGTATTACTATCCCTTTTAGGCTCCCCACCACTCTCCTTACCTCTTAGTGAAGGCCTTCTATTGTTTTCCCCTTACAGAAACTATTCACCATTTCATATATCCCCCCATTTCTAAACTTACTGATTAATTGCTCCTGCCTTCTTTTCTTTATCAGCAGCAGCAGCTGCTCAGACTCACTTTACCTTGCATCGACCGGAGCTCCATCATTCACAAGCCCTCTGCAGGACTTGGGCTGAAATCTACCCATTTGCCAATCGGCATATCATGTCAAAACCTAAGCCAATTATTTCCCCTTCTCAAGCTTCTCACGTGCTGCAGATAGTGGCTGCTACCATAAGCAGGCCCATCTACTAGATTCTCTCTCTCCAAGATATGATAAACTTGGCAGATAGATTCTTTCCTCGGCTATTCTCCAAACGCACCAAAATTATATTAGCCTAACCTTTTTGGATCCATAAGTAAGGAAGATTTCAGCTCCTTGTTACTCTGCTGCTTAATTAGCAAGTTTAAGTTTAAGGGCATCCCAGGCATGGGCCCTTGCTTCCATGTGCCTAGAGGGATTCGGCTGCACCACACTGACGAGGCTCACATAGGCCGAAACGTACATCTGTGGTTTTGCCGTTTCTCTCGTGCGGAGAGGATTTGCCTGACATTTCGGAGCTGGACTGTCTGTGGGCGGGACCAGTCTGATATGGACATGGAGATTTCCTCTCTGCAATGGCACATGGGAGTGAAAAACGTGAGTTGTAGCACCATTGAGAGGCTACCATGCCTTAGAACAAGACACTTAATCTTGTTTGTGCTTGATGTGTGCTCCTCACAACTCTTTTTGTCTCCCTAAGTTTAAGGGCATCCCAGGCATGGGCCCTTGCTTCCATGTGCCTAGAGGGATTCGGCTGCACCACACTGACGAGGCTCACATAGGCCGAAACGTACGTCTGTGGTTTTGCCGTTTCTCTCGTGCGGAGAGGATTTGCCTGACATTTCGGAGCTGGACTGTCTGTGGGCGGGACCAGTCTGATATGGACATGGAGATTTCCTCTCTGCAATGGCACATGGGAGTGAAAAACGTGAGTTGTAGCACCATTGAGAGGCTACCATGCCTTAGAACAAGACACTTAATCTTGTTTGTGCTTGATGTGTGCTCCTCACAACTCTTTTTGTCTCCCTAAGTTTAAGGGCATCCCAGGCATGGGCCCTTGCTTCCATGTGCCTAGAGGGATTCGGCTGCACCACACTGACGAGGCTCACATAGGCCGAAACGTACGTCTGTGGTTTTGCCGTTTCTCTCGTGCGGAGAGGATTTGCCTGACATTTCGGAGCTGGACTGTCTGTGGGCGGGACCAGTCTGATATGGACATGGAGATTTCCTCTCTGCAATGGCACATGGGAGTGAAAAACGTGAGTTGTAGCACCATTGAGAGGCTACCATGCCTTAGAACAAGACACTTAATCTTGTTTGTGCTTGATGTGTGCTCCTCACAACTCTTTTTGTCTCCCTAAGTTTAAGGGCATCCCAGGCATGGGCCCTTGCTTCCATGTGCCTAGAGGGATTCGGCTGCACCACACTGACGAGGCTCACATAGGCCGAAACGTACGTCTGTGGTTTTGCCGTTTCTCTCGTGCGGAGAGGATTTGCCTGACATTTCGGAGCTGGACTGTCTGTGGGCGGGACCAGTCTGATATGGACATGGAGATTTCCTCTCTGCAATGGCACATGGGAGTGAAAAACGTGAGTTGTAGCACCATTGAGAGGCTACCATGCCTTAGAACAAGACACTTAATCTTGTTTGTGCTTGATGTGTGCTCCTCACAACTCTTTTTGTCTCTCTAAGTTTAAGGGCATCCCAGGCATGGGCCCTTGCTTCCATGTGCCTAGAGGGATTCGGCTGCACCACACTGACGAGGCTCACATAGGCCGAAACGTACGTCTGTGGTTTTGCCGTTTCTCTCGTGCGGAGAGGATTTGCCTGACATTTCGGAGCTGGACTGTCTGTGGGCGGGACCAGTCTGATATGGACATGGAGATTTCCTCTCTGCAATGGCACATGGGAGTGAAAAACGTGAGTTGTAGCACCATTGAGAGGCTACCATGCCTTAGAACAAGACACTTAATCTTGTTTGTGCTTGATGTGTGCTCCTCACAACTCTTTTTGTCTCCCTAAGTTTAAGGGCATCCCAGGCATGGGCCCTTGCTTCCATGTGCCTAGAGGGATTCAGCTGCACCACACTGACGAGGCTCACATAGGCCGAAACGTACGTCTGTGGTTTTGCCGTTTCTCTCGTGCGGAGAGGATTTGCCTGACATTTCGGAGCTGGACTGTCTGTGGGCGGGACCAGTCTGATATGGACATGGAGATTTCCTCTCTGCAATGGCACATGGGAGTGAAAAACGTGAGTTGTAGCACCATTGAGAGGCTACCATGCCTTAGAACAAGACACTTAATCTTGTTTGTGCTTGATGTGTGCTCCTCACAACTCTTTTTGTCTGCTTAATTAGCAAGGGCCAGATTCCTGTCAACATGACTATTTTGCTACTTCACTCACTGTCTTCTATTATTATCCGTCTGTTTCCCTATACCAAATTCTTCATCTACGGTATCTCTGTTCTGCCCTTTTCCCCTACACGGAGGTTCACTCAGTTCGATTCTAAGGCTACTCCTTCCAGACTGGAGTAGCCTCCACAAACCAGGTACCCTACATACTTTTCAGATACTGGGGAGATGGCAATTCCCACACTTCTCCGGGCTATACCTGACACTTCTCTCAAAGTTGTTTAGAGCTCTGTGCTTTGTCTGATTATGTCTTCTTTGCACAAGCATTCTTCCGCTGGGGTATGGTAATGCTCAGGGGGGCAGCACGCCTCTTACCTTAAGCCGGCTTCAACATAAGCCCCGACTACAAGTTTAAGGCATTTCCTGTATTTGTGGAAGGGGCTGCAAGCCCTTAAATATCGTGCAGCAGCCTCTCCCACTGGGTCATTCACATCTAGAGCCTCCTCCATCCCTGCGACACCCTCTTCTCCTTATTCTTTAAGGTGGACTTCTAATCAGGATTACCTTCGTTGCATTCTTCCTCTGGGTTATGGTAATGCTCTGGGGGCAGTACACCTCTTACCTTAAGCCGGCTTCACTATAAGCCCTGACTACAAAACAAACTGTGGGAGAAAGCTCAACATGGGACATACAGTGGACCAAGGAACTCAAAAGGTTGCTCACCAATTTTCTGAGTTCAGTTCATCATCTAGAGAGGACAGAATCTCTAGGAGACTCAGCCATGGGAACAGACATCATCAAGTCAACCTCCATAAGGGAATAAGGTCAACAAAGCACCTGTGAACTGGACAATCCAGCTCCAGGGAAGCAAGTGATGGGAGCCTACATAATGGAGGACTATACAGCTCCATATCTGAAGATAAAACAATCAAAAAACCTAAAAAATAAAACCCTACGAGAATGGCCACTGCACTCTTTTCAGCTACACAGAGCACACAAAAAGGATATACTAGAACTATAGAGGGTACAGCAGAGAGCAACAAAATTAATTAAGGGAATGGAGGACTTGACATATGAGGAACGACTAAACAAACTTGGTTTATTTACTCTAGAGAAAAGACGACTAAGAGGAGACCTTATCACATTGTACAAGTATATGAGAGGTCAATACAAGGATCTCTGTGGTGAGCTATTTATTCCAAGGCCTGATCAGGTGACCAGGGGACACCCCTTGAGATTAGAGGAAAGGAGGTTTAAACTTTAGCAGAGGAAGGGTTTTTTTACGGTAAGGTCTGTTAAATTGTGGAATTCATTGCCCAGGGAGGTAGTTATGGCAGATACAATCGATACATTTAAGAGAAGATTAGATACATTTCTTTCAAAAGGGAACATACAGAGTTATACTGTTTATCAGTAGGCTGATCAGGAAGGTCTGATAAAGACTAATTTAATTGGTAGCAGGAAAGCTATAAAATTCTCAGTTACTGAGGTATGAGGCGAAGGTTGAACTTGATGGACTTGTGTCTTTTTTCAACCTAATTTACTATGTTACTATGTTACAAATATGGAAAGTAGGCAGGGGGTTGAGCTTGTGACAGTTACCTAGTTATGCCTGGTTTGAGCGAGCCTGGTGGCGTCATTGGCCGCCCATGTCCTCTTGCCAGCTGGATTTGTCCCTCGGTTTGACGCAGGTGCGGGTTGCTGGTTTGATGCATCATGGTGGGATGAGTAATTTACACGCGCAAAGCGTCAGAATGATGCAGACCCCTGTTTTGTACTGTTTGGCTGTAATCTCCTCCCATGCACTTCCTGGGCTGGGCCTTAAGAGGGAACTGAGCCAGTTCTCAGTTGCCCTTGTGTTGTTGTTCTACACAGTTGGGTTACCTTGGGCTCTGTGTATGACCTGGCCTGTCTGACCATCCATCCTGGTGCTGACCTGTGGCTCTGTCTGACTATTCTCCTGCCTTCTCCCTGTGTATAGCGGACACCCAATCTGGTGCAGACCTGTAGCTCTGGGTGACTAACTACTATGTGTATGACCCGGCTTGTCTGACCATCCATCCTGGTGCTGACCTGTGGCTCTGTCCGACTATTCTCCTGCCTCCTCCCTGTGTATAACGGACACCCAATCTGGTGCTGACCTGAGGCTCTGTCTAACTATTCTCCTACCTAATCCCTGATCATAGTAGACACCCAATCTGGTGCGGACCTGTGGCTCTGTTAAGACTGACGTTCGATTTAATTTTCCTTGGAACTGACAGCAGGTGTGAGTCAGTAGAATCTCCTTATATCAGTCTCATTTGGAAATTTCCTATGCCTTCTCTCCGGATGCAGCCGTGAGTCAGGTTGTCTCCAGCAGCGCTTCCTGAGTACGTTCCCGGATTCAGAGACTTCAGAGGTGCGTGCCGGTCTCTGGTAGAGGTTCCCTCGCTTAGGCAGACTCCTATTTCTGATAGAGTTGCTGACCTCTAGTGGGACCCCTACTGTTCCTTGTGTCTTTGCTTGTAATTGCTCCTATTTTTGTTATATTTTGTTTGAATTGTTTAATAAAATATTTTGTCATTTTTACAATACCTGTTTGACTCCTGATTTATTCTTGGGACTCCGTGACAGAGCTGGAGGAAGAGGAGGGAGTCTCCACCCCAAATAACCTGTCTTTTGTAATGCGCCCTGCCCTCCTGGAGGAGGAGCTCAACCCCATTGTTCCTATGTTCCATACTGGATGTAAGAGAAAAAGGGATTTTTGTACTACTTACCCACAAATGCTATTCTCCTAGTCCATACGAGACACAAACATTTACCATCCCTCTTTCTCTGGTAGGAGAAGTTGCTTCAGTTCAGGCCCAAAGAGAGACTTTCCCTGAAAAGGGAGATAAATCATAAACTTCTTAGATGAGAGGTCTGCAGACCAAATCTTAAGCCACAATGTGAATCTAGCAAAAACAGAGAAGGCAGAAGACTTAGCTATAAGTCTGACAACATCAAAAAGACCATCAGTGACATATGTCTGAGCCTCAGACATGTTGGCCAAGATGGCTAAAAGGTCCTCCTTACGGGCACCTTTACTGATAGCTTCAGTAAGTTGTTCGCCCCAGATGGCAAGAGCTCTAGTGACCCAACAGAAGCCAAGGTAGGCCTCAAGACAGCACCAATGGCAGCAAAGTTAGACTTCAGGATAGCCTCCAGTTTCCAATCAGTCATATCCTTCAATGCCGTTGCATCCATCAGGGGTAGAGCAGTAAACTTAGAAAGTCTAGAAACAAGGGGTGTAGCCCACTGAGTCAAAGCTGCCTCAGAGAAGGGGTACAGCTTGGAAAACCTCTTGGAAAGAGAAAAGCGCCTGTCCGGCATTTTCCACTCATCAAGGATAACCTGATCCAGAGTGAGATTGGGCGAAAAGACAGGGAGGGATTTCTTACGCCTCTGAAAGACGTCAGAAGAAGTCTGGCCCTCAGCAGTGGTAGCAGTGACATGTAAGGTTGTTAAAACCGCCTTAATGAGACCCTCAGCGGAGGGCGCATGGCTAGCCTCAAAGGGGTCGCCATACGCATATGAAGACGACCATTCCTCACACTCCCCTTCCTTGCATCTTCCTCAAAGGAATCCTTTTCAGAGGTATCTGTGAGATCAGGAATGCCAGGAGCCTTAAGGGCCACAAACCTGAAAGAAGAGGGTGTTTCCAAGAATGGAGGACCCCCTGGAGGGAAAGAGGAAACTGTGCCATAGAGGACCTTTAAGTCCTTGATCCAAAGTGGCTGGAGAGCCCGGGTGGTGTTGAAGGGGGACCACAGCAAATGAGAGGAATAAGTGTCCCGAGTAAACTCTAGGGAGCCCCGTTTGGTATGAGGAACAGTAATCAAGGGAGGCAGAGACACCCCTGAGTCCTTAGCCTTAGGTCTACCCAATGTTCCTTTGTATCTGACATCCTAAAAGGAAAAGTGTCTAGGCAGTATGAGAAACCCAAATACTGTGACCCAGATTAAAAAAAATCACCTCAGAAAGCCCAAAAAAGTACTTATCTGGCAGGCGAATGGTTAACCTGAGAAGAAGAGTAAGGAAAGACAAGCCTCTGCATAAGACACTCCAGCAAATAGAGACAGAAAATGGTGTCCGAAATCACAGCCAATAAAAAGAGAGCTCGCAAAACGGGCATTCTGGGACTTGTACTTTTGTCTATTTGCTGTTACCTAGCAACGCTTGAACACGAACTCGCTGGGCCACAGGGGTGCCCAAGACACTGGTGATGTGAACTGGATCCTAGCGCAAGAGGAGACAAGCAGAATGAGTCCTCTGTCAACTGTGTTGCAGAGATATGGGTCACAGAAGTCAATGGAGCAAGTGCGGCTGCGCGGTAAAGCACACAGAACACAAACATTTAAAATTTTACAAAAGTGAATAAAAAGTACCCAAATACCCAAGGGAATATGCAGGGATAATTAAAAACATAAAATGTTAAAAGAAAGGGGTTACTACATAAAAAGCAGTCATACAAGCTCCAAAAACCCTGGGATCAAACCAATAAGATACCCAACATGTGTGCAGGAGTTTAATACTCCTAATAGACCCCTGTATGAAGGGGAAAAGAAAGACAAGTGGACATGGCACTCAAAAGGTTGTTCACCTTTTTACAGGACTTCTTTCTTCAAATTACCATTGAAAGAAGGAGCCTCAGAGAGACACAATCAGGAGAGAGAGACATGGGCTGCATGATTCTCTCCACAGGGCTGCAAAGATCCACAACAGCGCCTGCTAGCTGGACAGTCTTCCAGGGGAAGCCAGGAATGGTAATCCACTTAATGGGGGAATTTTGACACCCCATATCTAACAGGAAAATAATCAAAAACTAAGCACAAAGTTCTCAGCCTCTATCCAGGTTACTGGAACAGGTCTATCTGGGGCGGGGCTAGTGGGATAGCCTGATAAGGAGGAAGGGGAGGCTCCACCTACAACTTCTTCTAGAATTGTTCCAGCCTACAAGGAGGAGCGCTTGCCTCCCTATGGTACCTGTATGTCATATTGGACAACAGAGAAATACAAATTTTAGAACAACACATCTAAATGTTGCTCTGCAAATGACATGATCAGGTTGCGAATTGGAATAAATTAGCTGCCTGTATCCAGATACAAAAGGTGAATTCTGGAGTAATGTTAAAATAAAACTGTTCAAATACATACTTCAATAACCAGAACAGCAAATTGTTTCTGAGATCGAAAAACAAAAAGCGTTAATCACAGCCCAAAATGTCTGCCAAACCACAATTGTGTAATATGCTCCACAGATCCTTTTTAATAAACAAAATGTTCTTCTGGCTTAAAACCAGTGGTCAAAAAGTGCCCCTCAAACGATCCTAGACAATAAAGCAGGACACAGTTGTTGATGTTGCATTCTTATCTGTGCACATTTCATACGTTACAGAATTATTCATATCTCTAGAAAGATTTTAAATCTTATGAGGAAAGGGGACAACACATGAGCTGGGAAGTTATCATACGTCAAATGCTGTTTTATGGAATTATCATCATCAAGCTAAACAGGTGTAGTTCTGGAGTTAACGACTTACACCATAGGGTTGAAATGGAAATTCTACAAATTCTCACTGATTTAAAACAGGTATTTTAATCCTTTATAATACATACTAGTTAAAGAGCCCGTTACATGGGCCACAGTGCCACTGCTAGCCGGTCACGGGACGGTCATGCGCAGTAGTCGTCGTTACACACGTTTTAGCGTATTATTATATAGGATATGCTCAAATTCACTTACGAAGAATCAAGACTACACTAGAGGTCAGGTCCAAGTACAATCTAATATACTTGGCCTTTAAAGTTATTCCTAGGTAAAGCTGATTTTGAGTACATGTGTACACTTTTATCGGATGTGCACCACTTTATGCTGCTGTGCTGTATATTTTTGAGCATCACTATAACATTTGCATAAAGTGTGTGGATACATCTGCAGTCCATCAAAGAAAAGGAAAACAGTAGCAATTCTGGGCCAAACCAATTGCACCACATGGAATAATTTAACAAAAATCTGCAAATGCCCATTAATTTAAATGGAACGTGTCATTTACACTCTGTCAGGTGCATGTGAGTACAGGAAACAGTCCGACCAATGAGACAGCACCACAACACCTACACAGAGAGTAGGTTTAAAGAAAATCCTAAATTAGTACCATAATACAGTGCTGAAATACGGGTTAAATTACCAAATGAAAACCCTCTTCAGTGTTCAGTAGCTGAGTTAAATTAGAACAGAAACTAAAGATATTAAAAGAGGATTTTAGTCTAACCTGTTAAATCCTTTTCTCTTTGTCCATATAACTCACAGGTACCATGGGGAGGCGACAGCTCCTCCTAGTAGGCTGGAATAATACTAGAAGAAGTGGAGGGATGGAGCTTCCCCCTCCTCCATATCAGGCTACCTCACTTAGTCCCACCCAGATAGATTTGACAAAAAAACCTACCAAGTAAGATAGCAAGAAGGAAGAGAGGAAAACTCCTGTGAGCAATTAGCTCAACAGGACTCCCACATGTAGCCTCAGGAGACCCAGCATGGCCCCTTTCATTGGGTGGGTAAGCTATATGGACTAAGAGAAAAGGATTTAAAGGGATAGTAATGTTTCATAATAAAAGCAGCTCTACTTAATCTTCATAGTATTTGTGCCTTAGAGAGTGTTATTTCAGTTCTGTCAGAGTTGTAGTTCAAGAGTAATTCAATGATAAAGTATCCCCCTCCTGCACCTTCTACTGATGTAACACTGCTCAGCTTAGAGCAGCAGGGAGTGTCCAGGTAGATTGCAGAGAGGGACAATCTTCAAATAAGATAAGGGAAGAAGCTGAACTACCTGTCAATGGGGGCAGGGTTTTCATTGTTCTCAGAGTAGAATGTTGACCCTTGATGTGAGCTGTCTGGTCTATGGACTGGATTCCACATCTGAGGAGAGCAGTGTTACACTAGGTAAAAAGGGGCAGGAGGGGGAAACGTTTTCATTCAATTACGCTTGAACTACAAAGCTCACAATAATGAAATAACACTCTCTATGTCTCAAATACTATGAAGATTAATTTGAGCTGCTGTTTTTGTGAAACATTACTATCACTTTAACAGGTAAGACTAAAACCCTCTTTTCTCTGTAGTCCAATATGACACACAGGTACCATGGGGATGTACCAACATTGAGCTCTCAGGGTGGGAAGAAGAAGGAAAAGGATCAAGCGCCGGTCCCCATGATACCAGAGTTCCCATGGACTATCCAGGACATGGGACAGCCCAAACTAACAAAGCGTCAGTGGACACTGAATAACAATACACAGCACATAAGAGCAAGAGCCAACAGGACTCAAACATTTAAAGAGCTATGAGGCACAGCAAAGATAAAGTCCTAGACAGGCAAAGCTGCCTCCAGGACTTTCCTGCCAAAGCTGGCTTCAGCTGAAGCCAGAACACCCACACAGTAGTGTTTGGCAAAGGTATGCACAGAAGACCAAGTGGCCGCCTTGCACAACTGTTCACCAGAGGCCTGACTCTTGTAGGCCCGGGAGGCTCCAACAGACCTGGTGGAGTGTGCTGTAATGTGGAAGGGAACAGGTTTCTTTCTGAGCTCATAAGCCTGGCGGATGGTAGACTTAATCCAGGATGCAATAGTGATCTTGGATGCAGCCAAACAAGCCCTGGGACCCTCAGGGATGAGAAAGAAGGCATCAATCTTATGGAAAGACTCAGTACAGTGCACATGGAACTTAAAGGGATAGTAATACTTCGTTTTAACTTTATTTTATTTTGTAGGCATTAAGAAAACATGAAGAATGATGTAAGTCTTATCTCTCAATCCTTTATGGTTTATGAGATATTCACAAGCAAAGTTCCCCTCCCCGCCCCTTTTACCTAGTGTAAGCCATCTCTTCTCAGATGTGGATCAGGTTGTATGACCAGACAGATAACAGAAGGGGACAATTTTCTTTGTATGAAAACAATGAAAGCCCTTCCCACCTTGACAAGTTTTTCAGGTTTTTCCCTTATCTTAATTTAAGATTGTCCTTCTCTGCAGTCTACCTGGGCACCTCCCTTCTGATCTGGTTGAACAGGGGGGGGATACTTTGTTTGTGAATATCTCTTAAACCATAAAGGTTTGAGAGATAAGACTTATATCATTTTTCATGTTTTTTTTATGCCTACAAAATAAAATAAAGTTAAAACGAAGTATTACTATCCCTTTAAGGCAGCGTACCACATCCAACAAGTGGCGATGCCTCTCCTTGTCAGATTTAGGGTCAGGACAAAAGGAAGGCACAAAAGTCTCCTGATTTATGTGGAACTCTGAGACCACCTTAGGAAGAAATTACTGAAAGGTATGAAGGACAGCCGTATCCTTATGAAATACCAGGAAAGGCGGTTTGCAAGACGTAGAGGAATAGTAGCCAAAGACTCAAAAGGAGGTTGTTGCAAGACTCCCAAAACCAGATTAAGGTCCCACTGTGGAGTGGGAGCCTTAAAGGCAGGGAAAAGTGCAACACCCTGAAAGACTTTGACATCCTGCAACATGGCAATGCGTCTCTGGTAAAAGACCAAGAGAGAGAAACTAAGGCTAAGGCCCTTGTTCACACAATCCTGGAAAAAGGACAGGATGGAGGGAAGATCAAACTACTGTGAGGACAGATTCCTGTTCTTTCCCTAGGAGTTGCCCACTGAGGCTTCTTCTTAATACATGGTAATCTGAAGACAGTAGATCTGCAGGAAAGGAGAGCAACCCTTTGATTGCTGAGGTCCACTTGACCCACTTTCCTCTCCGCACAGAGGTCTCCTTTGGAGCTCCTACTACATACTCCTGCACTCATTGGGTTTGTCTGTATGTCTGTTGGGGGTCTGGAGAAGAGTGTTTGTGGTAAATTTAACTCTATGTTTGCTATTTGGCATCTTTTTTTTTTTTTTTTTTGAGGGGGGGTTGACTTTTAACATGTTTTCTGGTGATTTTACAACTTTTTTTTACCTCACTGGAAAATTTTGAAAATTCGATTTAAAGGCGAGCTTTACCGCATAAACGCCATGCTCCATTCACCTCTATGGGACTTTACAGTTTGGGACATATCTATGCAACATAGCGACTTCAGAGATGGCTCATTTTGTTTGTCTGTCCTTGCTATATTATCCAGTGAATGTACTGTGTACCATGGTGGGCTCAGGGGGCTTTGGGGCACTGCTGGGGTACTTTTTTAGGGAAAACTACATTTCCCATGAGCTCTTGCTTCGCTCACTCATGTCCAAATGAAATTTTACTCTCACACGCATCAAGTACAAAGTCCTTCTTCTGACCTTTAACGCTCTCCACACTGCTACACCTCCTTACATCTCTTCCCTCATCTCCTATTATGTTCCTGGCTGCTTCCTTCGCTCAGCACACAAAGCACTTCTTGTTGTACCATCCACACTCTCTGCCCTCTCCCGTCTCAAACCTTTCTCGCTTTCTGCTCCATACCTGTGGAACTCCATACCCCAATCCTTACGTCTAGAACATTCCCCCTCTGTCTTTAAGTCTACCCTGAAGTCCTATCTTCTGGAGCACTAGGACCATGCACTGCCTTGGGCCAAACTCAGCACTTGTAATCTCAGCACTTAACACCCTCTTACCCCATTGTATGTCTCTCTTTACCCATTTAGACTGTAAGCTCCTTGGGGCAGGGACCTCTCTCCCATTGTTTCTATGAATGTCGCACTTATTTCATCCCCTCTTATTTATTGTAACATATGTCTATTGTAAGGTGCTGCGTACACTGTGTGGCGCCATATAAATAAAGATATACATACATACATACATACATACACACTGTATTGGGTTGTTTCCTTATACGTGGGACATATTGACACTGTGAGGATGTCAACATCGTTGGAGCCTGGGGCTAGACCTAAGACTAAGGATACTGGGGTGTCTGTGTCCCTCATTGCACACTGCTCCTCATGTCAATCAGGGTTACCTAGAGAGTACTCAGGTCATTTATGCCCAGCATGCGCTGCTGCCCCTGCTTCTCCCCCATGGACCTCTAGCCATGTACAAGAGTTTAAGGCCACTACTAGAGACCTAAGGTCTACCTTACAACTCCTTCCATCCCAATTGCAGAGGGTCTTCCAGTCTTGGCAGCCCCCTACTCCTATCAGGTCTTCCCTGCCAAAACCGCAGGGAGTGCCTGATGTATCAGATTCCTCTGAGGAGGAACTGTTGATAGATCCTGATGAGGGGGAATGTTCTGCTATAGTCTCTTCCCAATTCTTTGGGGACCCCTTTGAGGCTGACCCTGATCACTCTGTTGAGGGCCCAACCAGGGCAGTGTTAAACACCCTAAACATTCCCTTGGTTCTAGAGGCTCCTGTGGACCCCTTTGACATGTTCCAGGAACCCAGGAAACTGTCTACCTGTTTTCCTCCTAACCCCACTCTTGACCGTCTGGTGTCTGACAAGTGGAAAGCTCCTGACAAAAAGCATTCTGTATCTAAGAAGTTTGCCAAGTTGTACCCCTTTTATGAAGTGGCACTAGCTCAATGGGCTCATCCACCCAAGGTGGACACTCCAGTCACTAGAATTTCTAAGTCCACTGCTTTGCCTGTGGCTGATGCATCTGTCCTCAAGGACTGGACTGAAAGGAAGCTAGAGACATCCTTAAAAACCATCTTTGCTACAGCTGGTACTTAGTTGTGCCCAGTGTTCGCAGCTGCTTGGGTGAACAGGGTCATTGCAGTTTGGACTGAACAGCTGACTGTGGCTGTCCATCAGGGAGCTCCTACCGCTATTATGTTGAGACTTCTTATCAACATTTCTGAGGCTCAGCATTATGTTTCTGCTGCTATTTTTAATGCCATCCGCTTGGTAGCTAGGGTTTCTACCATGTCTGTGGTAGCCAGAAGGGCTCTCTGGCTCAAGATCTGGTCTACCTCTAAGAAAGCCTTGCTTTCATTGCCTTTTCAGGGTACCTCTCAGTTTGGGCCGGAGCTTAAGGACCTCCATCAATGAGGCCACAGGGGGGTAAGAGTACTTTACTGCCTTTAGTGTCTAAGAAGAAGCCTCCAGTCAAGCGGAATCAACTTTTTCATCCCTTTCAGGCTGAGGTGGGGTCCGCGAACCAGGAAGTTTCCCAGGCTCCGCGCGCCGCCTCCAAACCCAAATAACAATGGAGTGCCAAGCAGCCCTCCACCAAGCCCAAGGCCTCCAAACATGCTTCGGCAAGTCTCGTCGAACCCCGGTCCCCATGCTCCAGTGGGTGGTCGTTTGCGCCACTTCCCTGTGAACTGTGATCGTGACCATGTCTCCTGGAGGATTCTTCGCTTCTCTGGACCTTCAAGATGCATACCTGCATATTGCCATCCATCCAGAGAGCTGCCAGTACCTCTGGTTTGCTTGCGACCATGGGCATTTTCAGTTTTCCGCTCTTCCCTCTGGTCTGACGACAGCTCCCCAGGTCTTCAATTGCGTCCTGGGTGCATTAGTGACTATCCTCCATCGCGACGGCATCAGAGTCACTCCTTACATGGACGACTTGCTTCTGAAGGCCCCCTCTCTGGAACTCCTTCATTAGCATGTCAAGGACTGCATTCATGTACTGACCCATCACAGATGGATCCTCAACATGGAAAATTCAGACTGTCCCATCTCAGAGACTAGTCTTCCTGGGTCTCCTCTTCAACACCAAGCAGGGTATGGCATTTCTCACGGACGAGGTAGCTCACCATATTGTCCACAAAGTATCTGCTGCTCTGGCTCACGATCCAGTCCTGGCCAAGGGCTGACTTCACTAGTGGGGAAGTTCATTTCCACCATAGAAGTGGTTCTGTTTGTCATGGCTCACACCAGGAAACTTCAGAGGTTTGTGATCCATGTCTGCAGGGGTCAGCAGGATCCATTGAAGATGTTGGCGTCTCCTCCTCTTCACGTTGTGATGGCTCAACCTCTCCAATCTGCTGAAGGGCTGTCCCTTCCTGATATCCTTCTGGACTACCGCAATGACAGATGCCAGCCCCTCCAGCTGGGGAGCAGTCCTGGGTTACAGGAATGCCCAGGGCCGCCACTGGACGCGTCATCTGGAGGTGTGTCCTGCCCAACAATGCCACAGCCACTGCTTACATCAACAAGCAAGGCGGTACAAAAAGTCTTGCTGCTTTGTTAGAGGTCAAAGCTATCTTAACCTGGGAGGAAGAACATGTTCCTGCCATATCCGCAGTTCCAGTCATAGACAACGTGCTGGCAGACTTCCTAAGTCGACACACACAGTGGACAGCGGAGAGTGGGAACTGAATCAAGTAGTGTCCAACCTCATTGTTCAGAAGTGGGGACTTCTTTGCATCGACTGGATGGTGACAAGGCACAATTGGAAGGTTCTGTTGTTCTGCTCTCGCTGGAGGGACCCTCTAGCTCTGGCAGTGGATGCCATGTCGATCCCATGGCACTTCCCCTGGCGTACATCTTTCCTCCCATTCCCATGCTACACAGGGTATTGCGGAAACTGCGTTTGGAGGGCTCTCCAGTCATTCTGATTGCTCCGTACTGGCCTCATCAGGCTTGGTTTCCGGAGCTCCTGGATCTCCCCATGGCAGAGCCTTTTCGGCTTACCAGCCACCTGGATCTCCTTCTGCAGGGGTACCAGTGGAAGTAGGATGTGGACCGTCTGGGTTGACGGCATGGAAATTTAATTCTCAATACTGAAGATGAAGGGTTTCTCTTCTGGTGTGGTGGCCACTATGTTTAGTGCCCGCAAGCCTGTTTCCTCTAAGGCCTACCATAGAGTTTGGTCTACTTTTCTCTCTTTGTGCGCGGATAGGGATTTTTACCAGGAATTTGATCTTCCAACGGTCCTGTCCTTCCTGCAGGATGGAGTGGATAAGGTCCTCAGTTTGAGTTCCCTTAAGGTTCAGACTTCTGCACTCTCTGTCTTCTTTCAGAGATGTATCACTATCCTTCCTGATGTCAAGGTTTTCTATCAGGGCATTGCTCATGCTCGTAGTGCTCCTCAGTGGGATCTGAACTTGGTTTAGGGTGTCCTTCAGGGCCCTCCATTTGAGTCCTTGGCTACTATTCCTATGCACATGCTGACTTGGAAAATGGCCTTTCTCCTGGCGATTGTGTCTGTTGCGGAGTTGCATGCCCTGTCTTGTAAACCACCCTTCTCAGTCTTTCACAAGGACAAGGAGGTTCTTCGTACTTCTCAGGAGTTTCTCCCGAAGGTGGTCTCTGAATTCCACATTAATCAGGAAATTGTGGTGCCCTCTTTCTGCCCTGTCCCTACATCTGTCAAGGAGAGGGATCCTCACTTGTTGGATGTGGCGCGATGTCTTAAGTTCTATGTGCATCACATTGAGTCTATTCACCAGTCTGATGCCTTGTTTGTCATTCTTGAGGGTCCCAGGGCAGGGAGACCGGCATCCAAGGTGACCATAGCGTCTTGGATTAAGTCTACTATTCGTAAGGCTTACGAACTGAGGAAGAAGCCTGTTCCATTTAAAAGGATAGTAATACTTTAATATTACTATTCCTCATATTGTAGCTATTTCAATAATAACTGAATTGCCCCCAGGTTCATCTCTCAAACCTTTATGGTTTGAGAGGTAACTGAACACAAAGTTCCCCCCTCCCTCCCCCTTCCCTGAAGTCAGCGTTGTACTGACTGTAGGGGAAGTCTGGCATACGACAGACTCGCGGCTCTGCAGCTGAGCTGAGATTGCGTTAGTAAAAAATAATTATTTCACTGAAACGGTCTTCTACATGTGCTTGGTTTGCAAGCACATGTAGAAGACTGTTTTAGTGAAATAATTATTTTTTTACTAACGCAATCTCGGCTCTGCTGCAGAGCCGTCTGATGAAAATAACACCGGATATCCCTGCAATCAGTACAACTCTGACTTCAGGGAGGGGGTAGGGAACTTTGCGTTCGGTTAGCTCTCAAACAATAAAGGTTTGAGAGATGAACCTGGGGAAATTCAATTTTTCTTGAAATAGCTACAATATGGGGAATAGTAATATTAAAGTATTACTATCCCTTTAAGGTTTCGGCTCATTCCACTCGATCCATTGGGGCATCTTGGGCTTACAAGAATCAAGCCTCAGCTGATCAGTTGTGCAAGGCTGCCACTTGGTCGTCTGTGCACACTTTTTCTAAGCACTACCGCATTGATGTGCTGGCGTCAGCTGATGCCAGCTTGGGACAGAAGATCCTAGAGGCAGTTTTGCCTGTCTAGGTTCTCCTTTCTTCTCTTCAGTGTTCCTTCACTTTTGAGCCCAGTTGGCTCGAGTTGTGTGTGCTGTGCTATGTTCCTGGTGTGGTTATGCACCTGTTTTGTGTCCTTTGACACTTTGTTGTTCTTGTTGGGTTGTCTATGATCTGATGGTTCATATATGCTCTGGTGACTTTGGGGGCCCTGCGGCGTGTCCTTCCCTTACTTCACACCTCTGGGAAACTCAATGGTTGGACATCCCAAAGAACCCAAAGTTACCAGTAACCGATATTAGATGACAGAGAAAAGAGGATTTTAGTTTTACCTGTTAAATCCTTTTCTCTTAGTCCACATAGGTTACAGGTCTCCCACCCTGTCAAGGGACCATGCTTGGCTCTCCTGTGACTGAACGTGGGAATCCTTTCGGGTTCATGATCACAGGAGTCTTCGTTTCCCTTCTTACTATCTAGTCACTAATTAATGTCTCAAATCTTTCTGCAGAGGGGTGGCTAGATGCAGCTAAGGCGAGGAGGTAGGTTCCACCCAGCATTCTCTTCAAGAATTGTTCCTGCCCACTTAAAGGGACGGTCGTCTACCCCAAAGTTACCAGTAACCTATATGGACTAAGAAAAAGGATTTAACAGGTAAGACTAAAATCCTCTTATTCAGTGACTGAAGGAGGTGGCATTAGGTGAACAAGTGACCAAAACTGCCCCAACAATGTAAACTTAATGAATGATACACCGAGTTAGGTCCATTTACTCCCTGTGTGGATGTGTATTCTCTGCTTCTCTCTTTCTCATTGTCATTGGCTCAACCTGCACATGTGATCGCTACAGGAAAGGCTGAAAATGACTCCTCCTGTCCAGGAGCAGTCGGTTACAGCATGCCCAGCATGATCACAGCACGCCATGAGGTGAAGTCTTTGAAGTGCCAGGACTGTCACCTGTCCTTAAAGGATGGAAATGTGCGATAGTCCTGGCATGTCACTCATCATGAAGAAGTTAAGCATTTTAGAAAGAAAGGTCAATGGTCAGCTGTTAGGGGCATATATGGATGGGTTGGTATATGGCTTCCAATAAAGGAGCCCTTTGATAAAGGCGTATCTACCATCTGGGTCCTTACAGACATCCCTCAGAACTCAAGATGTATTTTTAAGTATCAAGATAGCTACCCCTTTTTTCTTTCCATCTTCCTGACAAGAAGTCAACCAAACTGATGTATAATACTTATTAGTTAGTGAGGAGGGTTTTGTGGTAGGAAATTAGTTTCTTGGAGTAGATTATTATGGATAAGTAAAGTGAAACTAACACCCTATATAAAATCGCCCCCAAATAATTAGGCATATGGAAACTAGCTTCTTCATAGTGCTATTATCTCACACAAGTACCAGGTTCTGAAGTAATCCTTTTTCTTCTGAGACTGACAGCCAGGCTTCTTGCTTTAGAGCCGTCTGCGTGCCTGCTCCGTTAGTCCCTTCCTGTCTCTAAGCCAAGATGTCTGCATGCAAGTTTGGTTGCCAGTCAGAAGAAAAAGGATTACTTCAGAACTGGTACTTGTGTGGGATAATAACACTATAAAGAAGGTAGTCGCCATATGCCTAATTATTGGGGGGGGGGGAAACTTTTTATAGGGTGAAAGCTCCACTTTAATCTATGCAACTCCCACAAAGCCAATGAAAGTTCTCTGCAGTACCCTTTGGATTAAAGTTAACTTTCAATACAGAGCAAAAATATGGGACTCATGTTTGGCAATATCTCAGCGTAGATCTCACATGGTTAATGTCTCCCATTTCTCTGTCTTTTCTCAGTACTCTTTCCTTAATATTTCAGGAATCAACAAACCACATCTTGTGGCAGGTCTGTAGGGGATTGTCTGGGACTTAGTGCCCTGTAAAATCGTGTGTGGGGGGGGTCACAAGGAAGACCCATCACCTCAGTGAACATGACATTCAGGGTGGCGGAGAGGTCCTTGTTATGGACTGTTTCTGGTATTCCTCGGACTCTTGATTTACTTCTAAGTCTCCTAGGTCATCTAGCTTGTATATAAGTAGTTAAATAGTATCGTCCTGTTGTGCAAACATTTATTCCACATTACTCTGCTGCTAGATCTTATTTTTCTTGCTCCAGAGAACTAATCCATTGTCCCAGAAAACTGATATCTTTCCTGAGTTTGGAAAAATTGTCAAGGACTACAAGTTTAATTTTGTTAGCTAGGGCTCTTAGGTCCTTTATTCAAGAGATTCAATCCCATCCAAGAAGGTGGTGGTCTTAGAGCTGTTCTGAGAGCAGTGCAAGGTGAGTCAACTCCAAAGATCTATCTGCATGTTTGAGCCAAAAGCTTGTATCCTCCTTCCCCACAGGCAGACTGTCCAGAGCAGGCCCATGGCATACTGGGAAAAACTCTTATTTTGGGCACTTGCTTAGTACTACCTAATTTCCTTTTGCAGGAAGGCATGGGGTGAGCACCACACTTATGCTGCCATCTTAGCCCACAGTCGCTCCTCCCCCTCAATTTTTATTTTGCCCTACTGTTTGTAATAAATATTATAACTTAACAGTATGATATTACTACCACCACTGTAGTACATTTACATTTAGTATACCCCATATAACTACTGTGAGGTGTCATGTATACTGAACTTCTGGCATCCAATAATTGTTTCAAATAATTGAAAACACTTATAAGGATCACAAATGAAACATTAGGTTGTTTTCAAATTGTGTGACAGTTTGTTGAAGCTAAAGGCACATACTACACCTGCTGCTAAAAGGAAAATGTAATCTTGTCTACTCTTTACATTCCATTCTTTTACGAATCTGCACAAAAGGTGGAAAGTTTAAGAATGAGTGACACTACAATGAATGACATAAAAGGCAATTAATGCGTGTAACTGTCTTAAAGGAATTTAAGCAGTTATCTCTTGAGGAAGACCTTGTTTTTTAAACAGTAGAAAATACCCATTAAAAATACACTGCAGGACCTTTTTGTAATACTTTTTACAGGACATTCCTTCAGCAGGAAACTGCCCTTAAGTCCTGTTCAAATATTAATTTGAGTTCTGTCACTTCTAATGCACAGATGCATTCCCCAAGGTGCATGTCTCTGATTATTTGCTTTCCTGTGGTCTACTGACCTCCAACTCCTTGCCTTTAAACACCTGCCTCTCAGTATAGAGTCTCTCACAAAGTATTGCTCTTGCTGCTGGATTCTGTTTACAGTTTAAACATTCCAGTGTTTCTTTTGCAGTCTGTTGCATCTTCATTTAGTTCATGCATTCAATTTCTGTGTCTCAGTCCTGAGCAAACCCAGATACATGAAGCCAATGCACCACTAGTGCTCCTTACAAGAACCCCAAAACTGTAACCCTATCACAGCTATACAAAGTATATTTGCCTCTGGCTCCCCTGGAAACCCCCCATCATCCAGTGTTAAGCTTTCTGGGTCTGCTTCAAACTCTTCCTGAATTTGCAGCCACTGAGACTGTCCTAAAGTGATTCTCTGCCATATACTGTCCCTCAGCTGTCTGATCCGCTACAGAAATGCCGTACTAAATATGTTACATGAGGAAAAGCAACACATACCCAGGTGATAGTAGGAATAAAGATGATTTGTGAGATCTTTTTTATATGATTATTTTTGAAATTATTTATTGCGTCTAGGTTTCATCCAGCAACTTCGCCTTTGTTAAGACAAGGGTGATTGCTCAAATGCTGACACAACAAACTGATTATGTGTGTGCTCTTATGGAACATTAAAGCTTTTCATAACCAATAAGCTTAGCTTAACAGGACACATACTTTCAGATCCAACTGGCCAGAACAATTTCCCAGTATTAAAGATGATTCCTTAAATTTACAGGCCTTACCAAAAACCAAAAGATGAGCACTTCTGGAGAATACCATCTGCACCATAGAAGACAAAATAATTCCCATTATTTTCAATAGGTGTTTTTACTCCATCTTTTGCAATGTGTTGGAAGGCTTAATTGGGTTAAAAGCCTCTTAATTCTGTGTGAATCTATGGTGCAGTTGGCTTGCTCCATAATTGTTCATATGCTCTCTGAATATGGGTCTAAACAGGGGATTTTTGCACACTTACCGATAAATCCTTTTAGTCTATGTGGAACTCAGGTACCATGTCGTAAAATATCCTCTAGCAGGCGGGCAAGAAACTTGTCTTAAAAGGCTCTCAGAGGCAGAGACTCCCTCCCTGCTTCACTTTTACCCCCACCAGTGTAGTCCAGTTTTAACATATAGAAAATACATAAGAAAGCAGTAGTAAAGCAGGAATAGAGATTCACTAAGCTAGTGAACCCCCCTGCTTAGGATTCAAACAGCATTTTTCCTCTGAGTGAAGACTTGTGTGCTGTATGGGCTAGGTGAAAATGATTTAATTGCTAAATACATAAAAACCCCTCACTTCTAAGTTATATGTGGAAGACAGAAACCACAGTCATAGAACAAAGCATCCACCAAGATTCCAGGGAAGGAAAGAGAAAATAATGGCAAAACACAGACCAGTTCTAACAGAGACAAACTGGAACATGAACCTCATGTGTCCAATACAGCTCACCAAGGAGCAGGAAACCAACAGGCTACTGGCAAAAATAAAACCAAAAAAGGACACCTACACAGGCATACCTTTAAACCAAAACAGCTGAAGTTCTGCACACTGACATTACAGTGTTTGACAAATGCGTGAAGAGACAACCAAGACATAGCTTTCTCACCATGACCTGGTTCTTGCAGACCTAAGAGACACACACTGACCTACTGGAATGATCAGTGACCTGAAACGGAACAGGCTTGTTCCTGAAAACATATGCTTAGCAAAAGGGATAGTAGTGTTTCACAAAAACAGCAGCTCCATTTAATCTTCATAGTATTTAGGCCATGGAGAGTGTTATTTCAATACTGTCAGAATTGTAATTCAAGAGTAATTGAATGATAAAAAATCCTCCTCCTGCCCCTTCTACCTAGAGTAAGCCACCTCCCCTCAGATGTGGAATCTGGTCCTGGGACCAGACAGCTCACAGCAATGGACAATCTTCTTACTACGAACATAAGGAAAACCCTGCTTTTTGAAGATTGTCCCTCTCTGTGATTCATCCGGGCAGTCTTGCTGCTCTGAAGTGAGCAGTGTTACATCAGTAAAAGGGGCAGGAGGAGGATACTTTATCATTCAGTTACTCTTGAACTACAACTCTGACAGTATTGAAATAACACTCTCCAGGGCCCAAATACTTTGAAGATTAATTGGAGCTGTTTTTGTTATGAAACATTACTAACTTTTTAAACCAAAAAATCCACTGTCAACTTAGATGCAATGTGGCTCTCAGGAATGACAAAATGCAAACCTAATTTCTGAAAAGACTGTGTTCAATGAACACAGAACTTCAAGCACCTAACAAAATCCAGAACCTGAACCTTCTGCTCCTCTCTGTTAGATAACACAGGACAGAGAGAAGAAATAATAATTTCCTGGTTAATATGAAACTTGGACACAACTTTAGGGGGAGACACTTTAGGAGTCTGCAAAACTACCACATCAGAGTGGAAAACCAGAAAGGGAGGCTTAGAAGGCAAATCCTGAATTTTTGTCACCAGCCAAATGGACAAAATAGCCAGGAGAAAGGCTGTGCTGAATGCCAAGAAACACTGAGAAACAAAAGAAAAAGACTCAAAGGTAGCCTTCTGAAGCAATCCCAAAACCAGGTTCAAGTCCCATGGAGGAGTGGGTTCTTGAAAGGCTTAGAAGGCATGAGTCACTCTTTGCCTTAAGGTCTGCAAATCTGGCAGATGCTCTTCTGGAAAAGAACAGAACTCTGAAATCTGGAATTTAATACAGAGCTAAGAACAAGCTCTTTAAGTAGACCATCCTGAAGAAAAGCCAAGATAACAGGAAGATATAAAGGTTGTGGCTGCACCCAGTGTCTTCACACCACCTATAAAAACCAGGATAATACCATATGGTAAGCCTTGAAAGAAACTGGCTTATGTGTCTTCAACATAATAGCAAAAAAACAAAACAAAACAAAAAAAAAAAAAAAAAACCTTCTTCCTCAGGCACTTCCGGTGCCTCCATTGTGGCTGATATAGGCCACCTCTGTCGCAGTGTCAGACTGGACCCGCAAAGGAGATCCCTGAAGGAACTGAGATTATTGTTGCAGGGCTAGGCAAACTGTGTAGAGCTCCAGAAAACTGATAGGCAGAAGACTCTCCTCTCCAGTCCAAAGACCCTGAGCTGTCTGAGGGTCCAAGATGACACCAAAACCTGCCAGACTGGTACCCTTTATTACAATCACCCAATTTGAATTTATTAATGGCCATCCCAGTGATGGATGGGACCTCTGTAGCCACCAATAAATGTCAGCTTTCTTCTGGTCAGACAAGGACAGGACAAGGCATAGATGAAACCGATGCCTGGACCAATTTCTGAAAATTTCCAGGTGTAGCTCACACTTATGGAATTGTACAAATGGGACTGCCTCTAGGGCAGAGTCCAGATAACCATGCTTCTTCAAATACTCTCTCGCTGTTGTGTATAGGAGAAGCAGGGCCTGAGGCACCTGGTGAGACAATGATTGAATCTTATCTTCTGAAAGGAAGACCAACCCAAGAAGAGTGTGACTCTAAAACCAGGCAAGAAACAAAGCTGGAAAGAAACCAGAGATGATTTCTTGAAACTGAGAACCTAATTGTGTTGTTCTAGGACAGCCACGTAAGTCAGATTCTGAAGGCACAGTCACCTCTGTAGGACCGTATACCAAAAGGTGGTCCAGATTGGGAGTCAAGGAGATCCACAGAGGGCAGAGGTGAGTAATCAGGGCTGTCATGATCTTTGTAAAGACCAATGGAGCAGTGGCCATAACAGAGGGAATACTGCCCTGAAAAAGAGGATTTAGTCTTACCTGTTAAATCCTTTTCTCTTAGTCCATACAGGTTACTGGTAACTCTGGGTAAGCGATCCACCCCTTTAAACAGGCAGGAACAATTCTAGAATTGTATGGAGGGGGTGGAGCCTACCTTGCCTCCTTGGCTACAGCTAGCCAACCAGCTCCAGAAAGATTTGAGACACTAACTACTGACTAGATAGTGAAGGGAAAGAAGACTCCTGTAAGCATGACCCGGAAGGACCCCCACGATCGGCCACAGGAGAGACAAGCATGGTCCCTTGACAGGGTGGGAGACCAGTAACCTGTATGGACTAAGAGAAAAGGATTTAACAGGTAAGACTAAAATTCTCTTTTCTCTGTCATCCAATACAGGTTACTGGTAACTCTGGGATGCCCAACCACTGAGTTTCCCTGAGGTGGGAAGTAAGGCAAGGACCAGGCGCAAGGCCCCCAAAGTCACCAGAGCAGATATGAACCATCAGATCATAGATAACCTAACAAAACAATGAAGTGTCAACGGACACAAAACAGGGGTAACAACACCCCAAACTTTTATACAGCACAGTGAACTAGAGCCAAGAGGGCTCAAAAGTGAAGATAACACCTAGACAGACTGCCTCCAGGATATTCCTCCCAAAGCTGGCATCAGCCGATGCCAGCACATCAACACGGAAGTGCTTCGAAAAGGTGTGCACAGACGACCAAGTGGCAGCTTTGCACAACTGATCAGCGGAGTCCTGATTCTTATAAGCCCAAGAGGCCCCAATAGATCGAGTAGAATGAGCTGTGACCCTGAAAGGGACAGGCTTCTTCCTCAGCTCATAAGCCTTATGAATGCTGGACTTGATCCAAGAAGCAATAGTCACCTTGGATGCAGGTCTTCCTGCCCTAGGACCCTCAGGAATGACAAACAACATGTCTGATTGCCTTATAGACTCAGTGCGATGTACATAATGCATTATGTCTAACAAGTGGAGATCCCCCTCCTTGTCAGATATGGGGTCAGGGCAGAAAGAAGGCACCACAATCTCCTGATTGATGTGGAACTCTGGAACCACATTCTGGAGAAACTCCTGAGACGTGTGAAGCACTGCCTTGTACTTGTGAAACACCAAATAGGATGGTTTACAGGACAGAGCATGCAACTCTGCAACACGATGGACAGACACAATCGCCAGGAGAAAAGCCATTTTCCACGTCAACAGGCGTAGAGGAATAGTAGCCAAAGACTCAAATGGAGGGAGCTGAAGAACGTCCAAAACCAAGTTAAGATCCCACGGAGGAGCAGGAATCTTGAAGGCAGGACGAGTATGAACAATGCCCTGGAAGAAAACCTTGACATCAGGAAGGATGACAATGCGCCTCTGAAAGAAAACAGAGAGAGCAGACGTCTGAACTTTGCGGGAACTCAAACTGAGACCCTTATCTGTACCATCCTGCAAAAAGGCCAGGATCGTAGGCAGATCAATTTCCTGAGATAGGTCCTTGTCAGCAGCACACCAAGATGGAAAGGTCGACCAGACACGATGATAGATTTTGGAAGAAACAGGTTTGCCGGCAATGAGCACATTAGCCACCACACCAGAAGAAAACCCTTTCTTCCTCAATATTAAGGATTCAATTTCCAAGCTGTCAAGGCTAGACGATGAACATCCTCCTTCCACAGGAAACCCTGTAGAAGAAGATCCAGACAACAAGGGAGCTGGAATGGCTTCGCCACTGACAGATCCACAAGCTCCGGAAACTAAGCTTGGCCAGTATGGAGTAATCAGAATGACTGGACAACGCTCCAGTCGTAATTTCCGTAGCACCCTGTGCAAAATAGCCTTGACCTCTATCCAAGTGGAGAGACTTCTTGTTCCGCCCTGCTTGTTGATGTAAGCCACGGCCGTGGCGTTGTCGGACTCTACCCGGACTGGACAGTCTTCCAGCTGAGATGTCCAATGACGAAGGGCATAAAATATCGCCCAAACCTCCAATATGTTGATGAGAAGGAGAGATTCTTCCAGAGACCACCGACCCTATGCAGTCAGGTGACCAGGAACCGCTCCCCATCCAGAGAGGCTAGCATCCGTCATCACCGTGGTCCAAAAGGTAACTAGGAAGGACTTGCCCTTCAGCAGATTGGAGAGGTCAAGCCACCAGGACAAACTCAGTTCCACACGAAGTGGAAGTGACACCGACATCTTCAGAAGGTCTGGCTGATCCCTGCACACCTGGATCACAAACCGCTGGAGTTCCCTGGTGTGCACCATGGCAAACAGTACTGCCTCTATGGTGGAAATGAATTTCCCCATTAGAGAGATAACTACTTCTTGGCTAGAACTGGATCTTGAGCCAGTATCGCAGAAACCCTGTGGGCGATCTGGTGAGCCACCTCGTCTGTGAGAAACACCATGTTCTTCTGGGTATTGAAAATGAGGCCCAGGAAGACCAAATGCTGGGATGGGACAAGATCTGATGTGTCCAAGTTGATGATCCACTCATGATGGGTGAGAGCATGAATGCATTGCTGAACCTGCTGATGAAGAAGATCCGCAGAAGGGGCTTTCAGAAGCAGGTCCTCCATGTATGGAGTAACTCTGATGCCGTCTCAGTGAAGGACGGACACTAAGTCTCCCAGGACACGGTTGAAGACCTGAAGAGCTGTCGTCAAACCAAATGGAAGAGCTGAGAACTAAAAATGTCCCTGGTCGCAGGCAAATCGAAGGTACTGCCGGCTCTCTGGATGAATGGCAATGTGCACGTACACTTCCTGAAGATCCAGAGATAGAAGGAATTCCCCCGGGGACATGGCAGCAATCACCGTCCGTACAGACTCCTGGTGATAATGAGTCCAGATCACAAAGGAATTGAGATCCTTTAAATCCAAAATGGGATGACAACCGCCGTCCTTCTTGGAGACCACAAAGAGGTTTGAGTAAAAACCCATACCTCTGTCCTTAACTGGAACTGGCTCTAGAACGTCCTTGTCCAGAAGAGCCTGAACAGCTCCGTAGAACAGACAGTGTTTCTCTGCACACTGAAGTGTATGAGAAGGAAGAAAGCGAAAGAGGGGAAGAGAGATGAAAGGGATCCTGTACCCTTCCGTCACTACCTGCAAAACCCATGGGTCTGTCACTGAATCCTCCCAAATGCTGTGACAGTAACGCAGACGACCACCCACAGCAGAGTGTGGACCCGGGTTTAATGAGTCATGCCGAAGAAGGCTTGGAAGCCTTGGGATTGGAGGAGACCTTGGGCTTCCATTGCTGTTTGGGCTTGGAGGAGATACACGGAGCTGAGGGAACCCTCTGGTTCACCGGACGTGTCTCATTCTGAAAGAACGAAAATACCGGTTACGCTTAAGCGCTGTTTTCTTCCTAGGAACTAAGGGTAGAAATGTACTCTTACCCCCTGTAGCCTCACTGATCAGATCCTTGATATCTGGCACAAACAAAGCAGTGACTTGAAAAGGCAAGGCGAGCAATGCTTTCTTAGAAGCAGTATCAGCAGACCAGATCTTGAGCCAAAGAGCCCATCTGGCAACCACAGACATGGTAGAAACCCTAGCCACCAAATGGATGGCATCAAATAGGGCAACAGAATCATACTGCTGTGCCTCAGAAATGTTGGCAAGGAGGCACAACTTATCCGAAGTAGGAGCACTCTGACGGACAGCAAGAGTGAGCTGTTCAGTCCAGACCGCAATGGCCCGGTTCACCCATGCTGCTGCGAATGCCGGATGCATGGCAGAACCAGCAGTGGCAAAGATGGACTTGAGGGAGACCTCAAATGCCTTGTCAGTCCAGTCCTTTAGAGTAGACGCATCAGGCACTGGCAAAGCAGTAGACTTGGATAGCCTGCAGATAGGAGCATCCACTTTAGGAGGATGAATCCACTGAGAAAGCGCAGCCTCAGAAAAGGGATAAAGCTTGGCAAATTTCTTGGAGACAGAAGGTTTCCTGTCCAGAGACTTCCACACTTCGGACACAAGGCGGTCAAGAGTGGGGTTAGGTGGAAAGCAAGTTATGGGCTTCTTAGGCTCCTGAAAGACATCAGAAGGGTCAGAACGAACCTCCTGCATTAAGCGAATGTTTAGGGTACTTAAAACAGACCTGATCAGGCCCTCAGCCGAGGACTCAGGCTCAGCCTCAAAATGACCCCAAAAAACTGAGAGGAGCCCACCGCAGAACATTCCTCAACATCTGAATGCACCAACAGTTCCTCTTCAGAGGAATCTGATATGTCAGGTACACTCTGAGGCTTTGGCAGGGAAGACCTGATGAAGGAGGGAGTCTGCCAAGAAAGAAAAACCCCCTGTAACTGGGATGGAAAGAGTTGCAAAGTGGACCTAAGGACACTAGTAGCAGCCTTGAACACTTGCACTCAAACTGGCTCTAATGCATGGCTGGAGGTCCCTGGGAGACTCTCAGGGACATCAGAATATGCTGGGCATAAAGGACCTGAGAATTCTCTAGGTAACCCTGAATGACAGGAAGAGAAATGCGCAATAGGGGATATAGAGACCCCAGCATCCTTAGTCTTAGGTCTGGCTCCAAGCTCCAACGGTATAGACATTCTCACAGTTTCAATAACCTTACTGTATAAGAAATCACCCAATTACTGTGTGTATGATTAAAGTTTCACCCCAGAAATTGCTAAAATAGACTTATCTGGCAGGCAAAGGGTTAATCAGCAGAGGAGAGAAGGAAAGTCCAAGCCCTGTGTAGGATACTCGTTCTGGAAAGAGCACAAAATGGCTGCCGCGGCGAGAACCAATCAGAAATGAGCGTGCAAAGCAAGCGCTCATGGGAAAGGTAGTATTCCTAGAAAAGTACCCCCAAACAGTGCCCGAAGCCCCCTGAGCCCTCCAACACACAAGAAACATGATCTGGATGATAGCGCAAGGGCAGACAAGTAAAATCAGCAATCTCTGAAGTCATTATGTTGAAAGGTTGCAGATATATGACCCAAACTGTACAGTCCAATAGGAGTGAATGGAGCAATGGCGCCTATGCAGTAAAACGTGCCTTAAAGGCGCGGAACTCAAATCTTACAAAATTGAAGGTGTAATATTAAAAGACAAGAAATATCACTAAACATGTTAGGATACCCAAAAAACACTGAACCAGTAAGAAAAGTGTCAGAACCCCCCCCCCAAATGAATGCCAAACCAACGGCTAAAGGGCTAAATACCAAAACCTGCTCCAAACACCCAACAGACATACAGATAGACCCAATGAGTGCAGGAGTGTGCAATAGGATCTCCAAATTAAAAACCCCTGTGCAGAGGGGTACTGTGGGAGAATGTGGACCTGCAGCACTCAGAAGGGTTGCTCACCTTTCCTGCAGATCTTCTGTCTTCAGATTACCATGTTTAAAGGGATAGTAATGTTTCATAATAAAAGCAGCTCTAATTAATCATCATGGTATTTGGACCTTGGAGAGTGTTATTTCAATTCTGTCAGAGTTGTAGTTCAAGAGTAATTGAATTATAAAGTATCCCCCTCCTGCCCCTTTTACTGATGTAACACTGTTCAGCCAGAGCAGAAGGGAAGTGCCCAGGTAGACTGCAGAGATGGACAATCTTCAATTAAGATAAGGGAAAAAACCTGAAAAACTTGTCAAGGGGGGCAGGGATTTCATTGCTCTCATAGGAGGAAGATTGTCCCCTTCTGTTATCTGTCTAGTCTTACAACCAGATTCCACATCTGAGAAGAGATGGCTTACACTAGGTAAAAGGGGCGGGAGGGGAAACTTTGCTTATGAATATCTCTCATAAAGGTTTGAGAGATAAGACTTATATCGTTCTTCATGTTTTTTTAATGCCTACAAAATAAAATAAAAATAAAACAAAGTATTACTATCCCTTTAAAGAAGAAGCCTCGGTGGGCAACTCCTGGAGAACGAACATGTAGCCAAGATTTTCCCCCAGGGCTTAAGGTCTACAAAAAGCACCTGGTCACTGAGCTAGCCACATCTAAGGGCATTGTCAGTTATGGTAATCAGCCTAATGGCTGTATTCCATTTCTAACAGGAAAATAAAAAAAATTCTAAAACTATAGCAGAACTGTTCTCTTGCCAAAGAAAACAATCTTACTGGAGCTGGTTGGCTAGCTGCAGCCAAGGAGGGAAGCTAGACTCCACCCCCTGCATACAATTCTAGAATTGTTCCTGCCTGCTTAAAGGGGCAGATCGCCTACTCAGATTTACCAGTAACCTGTATTGGAGGACAGAGAAAGTAAACCGCAGGATAATCTGCATGGATGGGAATATGCAGGCAAACGTTCTTTATGTCTAGGGAGGCCAAAAACTCCCCTGAACACATGGCAGCGATGACGGAGGTCAAAGACTACATTTTGAACTGGGATGCTAGAACAAAATGGTTCAGAAGTTTCAAGTCCAGGTTAGGACAGCACCCACTGTCTTTTTGGAAACTATAAAAAGGTTGCACTAGATTTCCATGAACCTTTCCTGAGAAGGTACCAAGACCTGCAAATCTACGAGGGAAGAGACAGCATCTGTGAATGGACAAGTCTGCACAGGATCACAAGGAACTCTGTACATGAAGAAGGGGCAGGGAGGAATGGACTTGACGTCTATATGGCACACTTCTAAAATGGCCCACAAAACCCACTGATGCACAATGGAAAATGCCCATGCACTGCTAAAAAGGCATAAAAGACTTCCTATTGCCACTGTGCTAAGGATTCAAAACAAATAGTTTTAGCTGCTCACTAACTGGCTGAGGATGATGAGAGTTGCATTCCAACAGCAGCTGGAAACTAATAGGCTGCTTACCTCAACATGGTACAAAAGGTACTTATTTACAGACAAGAAAATTATATTGTTTCCAAAACGATTTATGCATTTTGATTCCAAATACTGCAGTTTTTCCTATGCTTGGGGTACAAAGCACAATAGTGACCTCATGCTCTAGAAATGTTTAGAGAACTGGCTATAGATGGAGTATGATGTCAGCATACAGGTCTGCCATCCACAAGTCTAGTAACACAGGAATCTTCCTCCTTTTCCGGAGTTACAGACCTACATAAATGAATGAATTCCTAAGTAAATGTATGTTTAGTCTGGCATGCACGCATGCCAAATAAACCCAGATCACTGCAAGAAATACAAATACATGGACAAATCTTGGATTAAAATAGTTCAAATGTTCCAGATGACTTGCAATTGTAGGCAGACAGACATACATTGAAAGTAGAACCCCTGCATATACTGTAATACTGCACCACTAATGCAAAATACAACTTGATGTAATGCAAAAAAGCAACTTGTAATTTTCACAAATTAAATATTTGAGTGCCAGAGGTGTATGCAACTGATTGCTTCACAATACACTGAATACCCATCTGGCACTCAAAGGGTTAAATGATTTACACATTTATATCTTGAAAGAACTATGAAAGAAAAGTAGAGAAATCCTGTGGCAAACAACACATGCCATTAATTTAATCAGACATTTAGAGCAGGATTCAAATGCAGGTGTTAATTTTATCTCTGCTTTTATCTCCAGGCATCCCCATAGACTTCAATAGGAACATTTTTGATAAAACGGGAGGTAACATTTATCGCCTGCATTTAAATCCAGTCATTAATGCCTTAAAAATGCTACAGAGGTCTTCAAAATATTGCTTTGCAATGCATTTGGGAACGCTAGCATTCAAGGCGTTGACAGCTCCATTTAAATCAAAGTGTCTATTAGGAATTTCCATCTGTCCCCTATGGTGCATTTGGTTTGTTCATTAATTGTTCTACTTTTCTTTTATACCTCCAGGCATTGGTCATATTCTGCATTGTTGATTACTGATTAACCCCTTAAATTGGTAGTACAAGGTCAATACTAGGCTATTTAAACCCACTATCACTGCCCCCAGAGGTATGGGAAAAGAATTCCCTCAGATCATAACTCACCTGTTTTCTGCAGCTTTGCTGTACAGATTACCCATATCTGCAGAGCTGAGTGACATCAGCTCCTAACTTGATGCTCACGGGAGCTTTAGGAGTTTGGATTTTCTAACACAGGGCTTCTGCAAAGACGGGAAAAAGCGCCCATGAGTGCTAAGGTGCTGACATCACCCAGCTATGCAGATATCTATGATGTGTATGGCAAACCAATGAATCAGGAGCTATGGGGACTCTGTTCCCACAGCATTGAGAGTACAGGCAGTAGATTAAAAGGGTATTGTATTAACTCTATAGTACCTCTTTAAAGACCATTATCTCTTAATATATATATATATATATATATATATATATATATATATACACACATACACACACACACAAATATATTTACACACACAAGATAAGGAACAAGGCTTTAATAACCTCTATCCCATATATAATATATAGTCTTCATAAAGGCCCTTGAGGGTGCCGAAATATTGACATTAAACACAGCTCTTCAAGCAAGTCCTGTGAGTGCACTTTTTTGCCATGGTTATTAGACCATTTCTTGTTTTATATAATTCTATTTCAAGTAGCACCCAGACACTTTTTTTTCTTATCAGTCCAGTCTTTCAGAGTGGACACATCAGCAACTGCAAGGCAGTGGACTTAGCCTGGAGACAGGAGCATCCACTTTGGGGGAAGGAACCCACTGAGCAAGCGCCGCCTCAGAGAAGGGGTAAAGCTTGGCAAATTTCATGGAAACAGAAGGTTTCCTGTCCGGAGACTTCCACTCATCAGACACAAGGAGGTCAAGAGTGCGGTTAGGTGGAAAACAAGTATAGGGCGTTTTAGGCTCCTGAAATACATCAGAGGGATCCGAAGAAACCTCCTGAACTAAGGGAATGTTTAGGGTAAGGTTTAAGGCGGCTCTGATCAAGCCCTCAGTCGAGGGATCAGGATCAGCCTCAAACGGGTCCCCAAAAAACCAAGAGAAGCCAACAGCAGAACATTCCTCAGTGTCCGAATCCACCAACAGTTCCTCCTCAGAGGAATCTGATACGTCAGGTACTCCCTGCAGTTTCGGCAAGGAAGATCTGACGAAAGAAGGGGTCTGCCAGGAGTGGGTGACCCCCTGTAACTAGGATGGAAAGAGTTGCAATGTAGACTAGAGGTCTCTAGTAGCACCCAAACTGGCTCTAATGTATGGCTGAAGGTCCCTGGGGGAGACACAGGGACATCAGAACATGCTGGGCATAAATGACCTGAGAATTCTCTAGGTAACCCTGAATGACATGAGGAGCAATGCGCAATAGGGGACACACAGACCCCAGCGTCCTTAGTCTTAGGCCTGGCCCCAAGCTCTAATGGATTAGACGTTCTCATAATGTCAAAACGTTTAAAGTATAAGGAATCACTGAAATACAGTGTGTAAGATTAAAATTTCACCCCAGAAGCCGCTAAAATGCATTTATCTTGCAGACAAAAGGTTAATCTACAGAGGAGAGAAGGAGAGTCCAAGCTCTGCGTAGGATACTTGTTCAGGTAAAGCACAAAATGGCTGCAGCGGCGGGAGCCAATCAGAAATGGGCACGCGAAGCAAGCGCTCATGGGAAATGTAGTTTTCCCAGAAAAGTACCCCAACAGTGCCCGAAGCCCCCAACACACACAAAACGTTGACTGGATAATAGAGCAAGGGCAGACAAACAAAATGAGCCGTCTCTGAAGTCACTAAGGTGAGCTGTTGCCCCAAGCTGTACAGTCCCATAGAGGTGAATGGAGCAATGGGATCTATGCAGTAAAAACACACCTTTAAATTTTGCAGAGTTGTAAATAAGTGAATATGCACTAGACATTACTAAAACATGTCACTAGACCCAATAAACACTCTACCCAGTAGGGAAAGTGTCAACAAACCCACAAAAGATGCTAAATCAGAAGTTAAAGGGTTATGTTACCACGGAAACTTGTTCCAAAACACCCAACAGACATACAGATAAACCCAATGAGTGCAGGAGTGTGCAATAGGAACTCCAAAGGAAAACCCCTGTGGGACATGTGGACCTGCAGCACTCAATGGGTTGCTCACCTTTCCTGCAGATCTTCTTTCTTCAGGTCACCATGTATTAAGAAGAAGCTTCAGTGGGCAACTCCTGGGGAAAGACCTTGTACCCAAGATTTCCCCCCCAGGGCTTAAGGTCCATAAAAATCACCTGGATGCTGAGCTAGCCACATCTAAGGGCATTGTCAGTTATGGTAATCTGCCTAATGGTGGTATTCTATATCTAACAGACAAATAAAAAATTATCTAAAACTATAGTAGAACTGTTCTCTTGTCTGTATCTTCACCAAGGAACAAATCTTACTGGGGCTGATTGGCTAGCTGCAGCCAAGGAGCAAGGGTAGGCTTCACCCCTGCATTCACTTCTAGAATTGTTCCTGCCTACTTAAGGGGGCAGATTGCCTACCCAACGTTACCAGTAACCTTTATTGGACGATAGAGAAATATATATACATATATACATACATACATACATGCACACCACTTTGAGTGGGCACCAGAGGCCTTCAGCCTTAACGCAATATATTTTTCCTATTAGGACTGCTAGAGGTGCAAGAACTGCCCTTGCAATCATTTAGTTAGAAAAATAAAATAAATTAGCTTTGCTTACTTTAAACCCCCCTCCAATGAAAGCAATGCATCGCAGATGTCTATTATTCAAGGGGTTAATTCATTTTCTGTTGTGTAGTGGGTCCTGCATTAAACTGATCACTGGTTTCCATTGAAATCGGCTCCTTTCACACAGGATATCAACAGTCTTGCAATGCATTTCCTGTAGTGTAGTGAGATCAGGGCCAGCCCTCAGTGCCTCTTCTGGGAGCTGCACGTAACAAATCACTAGTTCTACGTACAGTGCCTTCAGTATAGCAGCTTTGGGATGATGACTCATAAGTTGCTATGTTGGTGTTCAATGTGCATGGAAGTGGTGAATAGTTCCAAACCAACTTACAGAAGATGCGCCTAGGACTGGCCCTTATCTCGCTACACTAGAGAAATTGCACTACATGAAAGGACTGTTGATAGCATGGGGTGAATGGAACTGGTGATCGGTTCCATGTTAGTCCCACTACACTACAGAATATGAAATACTGCTTGGATGCTAAAGGTGCCTGCAATACATTGTTTCCCGAAACGTCTTTAACATCTAAAGACTTAAAAGGAAGCAAAATGGATTTTTGTTGCAGTCTTTTAGAACTACATCATAGCAAGTTGAGCTTCCTTGCTCCACCTACCAGCCTATGAGATGATCCCTGGGGTGTTTTAAGTTCCCCAGGTACCTGTAATTGAGTGATTATGCCTCAATGGATCCTGCTGTACTTTCACGGTCTCTGGTTTTTAAATGGAATACGTGTGGGTGATGTTTATTTTGCTGCAGTTCTAAGTCTGTTGTATTAGGTTTTCTGTTGAAGTCACTCTGCAATATACTGCAGACCACTAATGACACCCTATAATGTGACTGTTCAGGGGAATACTTTTGTAAATGTTGGCAAGTACATACAGCCAAATATACACCAAACCCTATCTGTGATAAATATTTCAATCAAATCTAAATACATTTTTAAAAGTGATAATCTAATCATACAAACGCTCATAAATTAAATATAAGATAAAAATAATAGTCACCAGATTCAGTGATCAATAAGACTTAACACTTGGGGGATTAGAATACATAAATCAAATGTTGATTTAGATATTTTCTGATTAGCTGCAGTTCCTCACTTAACCAAACAGCTGATTTTTGGAGCCAATTTTAAACAAAGAAGTCAATGATCCTAGAATAGCTCTCTTCTCCTTGATCTAGATGAACCCCAGTTCAGATTTCAGGTATGGCAGCAGTCTTCAGGAGTGACCGCTTACACTCAAATTGAGGGGGAAAGATAGAACACAAACACATTGGGTGTGAACGTTAAACAAAGACACCACTACAACAGATAATGGACTTAGAGGATTATAAGGTAATTCAGGGACACTGCAGATCAAATGTTACTATATATAGGGGTCCCATGTTACATATATATGATTATTCTTTAGTAGTCTTAGACACAGAAAAAGGGGAACAGGGAAGGAAAAAGCAAAAACACCTCCAGTTTATTACTAACATACCTTAATGCTCACTAAATGCAAGTAAATGCAGTTACAAGATACAGGGGCAATATGTACATCACATAGATACTAGGATACAGTGTACAAGAACAGGGTTCTGAATAGAACATCAACATCATATTTCAATAGATGCAGGACAAAGAAAACTACTGTTATGAAGAGCCTTCCACCCTTGGGGTGTGATGTGCCTATACTTGCTTTCTGTGAGCAACAAAGTATTTTAGTAATGCACTAGGGGTATGTGTGATTTTTCTTTCCCTCGATCTTTTCTTTGTTCCAGTTACCATCTATATCTAGAACTATTAAGTATCATCGCCATACCTGGGAACTCTCCAGATATGCCCTGGAGACTCCGGTTTTGACACTGCTTTACCTGGTCTCCAGGGCAGATGCTCATTACTCCGGATGTGGGGAATTTCTATTGAAACTCTACCCACTTCTGTTGTTTCCCCCATTGTAACTCTTTCCCCAGTCTTCTTTTGAGCTCTGTCTCACACCTTTAAGCCCTCTCCCCCACCGCATGTGTCAAGCCCCGCCCCTTTTGACGCGATTCACGTCATTACAATGAAAAGTTCCCAGGTATGATCATCACAGACAGATGATCTGTGATGTGCCTGGATTACACACATAGCCTGAAAGTGCAAGCTCTATTGTAGGTGTGAGTCTATGTTTATACAATAATGTTGTTTGCACTCTGTCTTTCCCCCTGTTTTGTGTGTGTGTACACACACGCACACACACCCTGAAGCAATATCCAGAGTTATATAAATGTACCACTATTATTGAGTATGTAACTGCCATAAATACGAGTTAAACATATACACATTTGGTCCTTCTATAAACAGGAGACATAGATGAACTCATATATGGGCATTTTTTAACAGCTGCATTTGGTATTTGTGAAATATACTCTGCAAAATTACAGTGTATGTAAAATAAAGTGTAGAAAATGTATTATTGTTACATGTAGTTTGGAAAAACTGAACAATGAAAAGTATACAAGTACAGTTGATGAAATACTTTGGATTGTCTATCATTTTAATTCAGGTATGTCAAATTTGACAAAACGTAAGAAAAACAGATTGCAGTTGATGCAGTTTAGTGCTCCTGGTACCAGGTACAGTATGCAAATCCATAACAATGGAGGAAAGTATTTACACAATACAGTAAGAACGGTCATGAAGTTCAAGTAATAAAAACAATACAAAAAATATTCTAGTGCCATTTTCTGGAAACTTGTGCACACCATCAGATACTTAGACAGGAAAGTGACATTTCATTTGATTACGTTAGGTGTAGTGTAGTGATCCTGGCATCTTTGAGTTACCATTTTACCTGAAAAGCATATGGCTACCTAAACAGGTATAATGTAAAAATATTTCAGTATTTCCAAAGAAGCGAAAAGGCCATATTCTACAGAATTCATAGCAATCCAGTTTAATTACACTTCTATGAAGTTGTGTACTTTTCAAAAATATATACTTTTGTGGGTGTGTTTTGTATTTTTGGATTGTGATTTATATTCCAAGCGCAGAACACCAATCTTCAAAAATCTCCAGTGTGCACCTTATAAACTGGGATTTTTAGAACTCCAAAAATACATGACAAATAGATACCTATATAGTATCTGCAAAATTAGAAGAAGTAGGTTAAATATTTGCAGTAGTTTTCTGTAACTGCACTAGCTGTGTAGAAACAATCAGTGGGCAGGATCATAATAAAATGTGTTTATTTAATGTTTTAATTGGTAAAACGTATTATCATTTTAGCCATGGAGAAAGCAGGAGACTGGCAAAGTAAAAAGTGATACCTTTATTTGTTAACAGAGTAGCTTAACAGTGCAAACTTTCAAGATCACTTAGATCAATTCAACATGCATGTTATGGACATACCTGGGAACTTTCCAAATGAGCTGACCCTAAGATCTTTGGAATATTAACCCTTAAAGCTTCCTATAATGTAGATTTTATGCAATACGTACCTGCTTGCTCTAACTCGGAGGTGCTCCAATCATTCCGCAAGGAACCTTTAACAAGTTACAACTTAGAGATCTCACTGCCTAAACACAAATAAGACCAGCAGGACATTTCCTGCTGCTTTTCTAGTGCAAATGGCGCCAGTTTAGATACTAAAACAATTAGTGGTGGCAAATCTTGTAGTAGGTATCACTGACCTCTCTTACCCTGAGAATTTCACCCTTCATCCTGAGACCCTGAGATTTGGGTCTAAACCTTGAGTTTCAAGGTCAAACCCTGAGAGTTTCCAGGTATGGTTATGGAATAAAAGTGGGGAAATGCAAGTTCTTGGATACTTTCAATTGTCCACATGGGTCTTCAGGAATAAGGGCTTTCAAGCAGTCTTTAGTATTAGATGGTATCCATTTCATGATTTAAGCTTCTTTGTGTAGTCAGATATGGGATCTTCTAATTTGCAGCAGTCTTTCATCCACAAGTTATCAGTGTGCCACTTTTACATAGCCAGTAGTGTCAATAATCACGCCACCTTTGTCTGCCAGGTTAATGATTATGTTGTTGTACTTTAATGACTGTATTGCTTTCTGTTCCTTTGCAATTAAGTCATGTGCCAGTTTGTATTGTTTGTAAGTATGGTTGGCGTGACTATGTTTGAAGATTTCTCTATATCTGTCCTGCATCAGGTTCATCCCTGGCTGTAGGATTACCTACAACCCCCAGTTTAAACTTGTGGGAAAAATCTCAGAGCTCCAAACAATGGATGACAGATTAAAAAAATATTCCCAAAAACCTCTCATATAAACAGCTCCCCCCCAACATGAAACAACTGTTGGTAAATAGCAACAGAAAATTGTACATCCCTGACTAGACAGAGATGTGTAAGAAATGTCCTAACACAGGATTACATATAGGTGACACAGGACTAACGCTAAGAAAACAAGTACATTCAATTAGGTTTGTGAACAAGAAGAAAAAAGATACAACACTGGGGGAAATTTTGAAAATGTATCAAGATCTCAGGGTCACTGTATGGACAGAAAAATTTCAGACACAGACAGAAAGAATGATCTGGGAGTGTAAACTGATGGATAGGTTTAATGCTCTGAACTAAGGCCTGAGTTGTTCCACAAAAATTAGGTCACATTATTCCTCACAATAAGAATATTTTAACCTAAAAAGTCAATATAGTTGGCCATTTTTGGCTGCAAATAAAAAAAAAACCTCTCCATATATTCAATTTACTGGAGCAATTAAAATATTAAAAGGGAGAGACTTCTTTTACTACTTGGCCATACCATACTGGCAGTGGGATTTTATTACAGACTACAAAACGATGACTACTAAAGTAACAGTCCACGACTTGAGGGTGTCTCTGCTTGAGAACAGGTGAGAGAATCAGTATGACTATCAGATTAATTCACCTGTTCTTAAGCATGGAAATCCAAACTTGCACAGACACTGGTGACAAGATTCTAACTTTCAGTGGAATCCAAAGTAATCATGAATGTGTATTTCACACATATATTATCTGCTGTATGATCTCTTTTTATGTATCTGAGTTATTCAGCTTCATTTTATAACATGCCTTTTTAAGAGACCTAAGTGGTCTTGAAACCTTTCACTCTAATAAAGGTATCACTTCTACCAGTTGCTTGATTTTTTTTTTATTCACATCTCTTGATATTTTGCACAAAAAATATAGAATATATATGTAGAAAAGATACCAAAGGAAAGCGAATAAAAACAATTAATACTTAACATGAGTGCACTAAACAATAGAAAGGGGAACCCTTGTTAAACAAGTAGATAGCAAAAATGTGAAAATGTGCTAACAAATGTGTAATTACTCCTGGCCCTAAGAGGGTGAAGCAAGAGGGTTGAGCGTCATTCATCCAAACCTGCAGGTATCACAGTGGGCTCAGGTAAACTTTTAGGAACTACAAAGCTATGAACAATTAAATGTTCGTTTCTAATAAGCACAGTATGCTGTTTACCTTAAGCAATTTTATTTTTAGGGTTTACTGCTCCTTTAAACTAACTAAAAGCCACATTTTCTTATAAGTATCCTAGCAATATTGTCACGGATTTGCCAGTGTGTTTAATAAAACAAAAGGAAAAAAAAGTTAAATGCAGTATTGTGCACGACTAAATAAACATAGAATATTTTATAAAGGAAGTGTGTTATGAAGACAGACGCTAAGGAGGACATCCTAAACGGGAATAATCATTATGTGTATTATCCACCACACTGCAACCCAATGCATTGGATGTGTACCTGGTACTAAAAAAATGTAGATTAACGTGTTGGACTATTTCCTCTGACATCCAGGAAATTCAGAAAGTAGGCAATGTTTTTTAGTGACTGCTTGTTAAAATGTCAGTTTACCCCTTTCAGCTACAGCATTAGTGCAATTTCCACCAAATAAAATAAATAAAATGAGAAAATTACCTTCATAGCATGAATTTCTTCAAGCACTCTCTGTGCTCGCCTTTGATTTTTAACAATCAATTCCTCTGTTCCCCTAACAATAAAAGGAAAAGTGGATTAACAGTGGTTAATATAACCAAGGTAAATGTATTAAAGGACAACATGTAGCCCTTTGAAATATATGCTCCCCTGGAGGCAGACATGCTGATGAAGATGGGGCTGCGTGGTTAGCACAGCTAATCAACAAGAAAGCGGAACAAAGGTCTTAAAAGTGACACTCATTAGAGAATAGTATACCGGTCCATAAAGAAAGTATAATTTATCACATATAAAAAGATAGATAAATGTTCAATATGTTCAGCAATTAAAAATGATTCAGCAGGTGACAGACACAAGGAATTTATGATTAGTTTTGCACTAGACCGAATAAAATCAGCAGTAAAATTCAAGTAATGACAGTGATTGAGCAATATATTCTATTGCATTTCATTAGAAGAGCATTAATATTTTTATGACTGAACTCTGGTTACTAGTCCAGAAAATTCCATTTTTCTATTGCTGTCTCTGAGAACTTTTGTTCCCAGCTGAATAAAAAGAATGCAAAATGACAGCACACTTTACCTTTTGATTTAAAAAAAAGTATATAAGAACTTGCATTTATTATTGTAAATATGTAAATAGATTACTTTGCACTGTGCCACACAGAAAGAGGAAAACCAAACTGGTAACATATAATATTAACCCCTTCAATGCTAGAGGCTAGAGCATTTTTGCTATCCATCTGTTTAAGCATTATTTTTGTTGGCAACTTTTCTATATTGTGTTTTCCTTTTTTGCAGAACAAATTCAGTTTTTTCATGGCACCTCAGAGAACTAAACTATGTATTGTGTGACATACTATGATGTCATAAATGCAAAGATGATTTTAGTCTTACCTGTTAAAACCTTTTCTCTGAGTCCATATAGGTCACAGGTAACTTTGGGAAAACAACCGCCCATTTAAGTAGGCAGGAACAATTCTTGAAAAGAAGTGCAGGGTGGAGCCTTCCTTCTCTTCTTAGCTGTGCACCAGGCAATCCTCAACCAGTTAGATTTGAGACACTAACTATTGACTAGGTAGCAAAAAGGGAAAAGAAGACTCCTGTGAGAATTAACCCGAAGGAACTCCAATGTTTGGTCACAGGAGAACCAAGCATGGTCCCTTGACAGGGTGGGAGTCCTGTAACCTATATGGACTAGGAGAAAAGGATTTAACATGTAAGACTAAAATCCTCTTTTCTCTGTCATCCAATATAGGTTACAGGTAACTTTGGGATGCACCAACATTGAGTTTCACCAGAGCCTATATCAACCAAAGATCATAGGACTGTCCAATAAGAAAAAAAGTGTCAACGGACACTAAACTGGCGTGTAACACCATGAACTGTAACACAGCATACAAAACTAGAGCCAACCGGTCTTAACAGTCAAGGATACTAGAAAAAAAGAAGGATCCCTAGACAGGCAAGACTGCCTCAAGGACCTTCCTACCAAGGGTGGCATCCGCCGATGCCAGGACGTCAACATGGTAGTGTTTAGACAAGGTGTGCACAAATGACCAAGTGGCCGCCTTACACAACTGATCAGCGGAAGTCTGATTCTTGTAGGCCCAAGAGGCCCCAATGACCTGGTGGAATGAGCCGTGACATGAAATGGAAGAGGCTTCTTCCTACATTCGTAGGCCTTGAGAATGGTAGACTTAATACAGGAGGCTATGGTTAACCTTGGACGCTGGTTAATCAGCCCTAGGACCCTCAGGAATGACAATGAGCATGTCAGACTGACAAACAGACCCAGTGCAAAGCACGTAAAACCTGAGGCAATGCACCATGTCCAACAAGTGGAGATCCCTCACCTTGTCAGAAGTGGGGTCAGGACAGGAAGAAGGCACTACAATTTCCTGATTGATGTGGAACTCAGAGACTACCTTCGGAAGAAATTCCTGGGAAGTGCGAAGAACTGCCTTGTCCTTGTGAAAAACCAGAGAGGGTGGTTTACAAGACAAAGCATGCAGTTCTGTGACTTGGAGAACTGAACCGACTGCCAAGAGGAAAACCATCTTCCAAGTCAAAATACGAAGAGGAATAGTCGCCAAAGACTCGAAGGGAGGGCACTGAAGGACGCACAAAACTAAGTTAAGATCCCACGGAGAAGCGGGGTTCTTGAAGGCAGGGCGAACATGAGCAACGCCTTGAAAGAAGACTTTGACATCTGGAAGAATGGCAATACGTCTCTGGAAAAAAAACAGAGAGCGCAGAAGTCTGAACCTTCAAGGAGCTCAGGCTGAGTTCCTTGTCCACTCTGTCCTGACAGTATTGTAGTAAAGTCAAAGTCTTGAGAGGAAAGATCCTTCCAGTGGGCAATAGAACCAGGCTTGGGGGTCTGACAGTATATGAGGTGTCTGTAGTGGAACCAGAGGTGTGTGTGGGGGGGGTCCATGTATATATGAGTGGCGAGTGAACAGCTGATCAGAGGGCTGGTGCGGGGGAGGGTTTCAAAGGGGTTTCCGAAAAAACTTAAAAGCAATGTGTTGTACACTGCACTGGAACATTTTTTTTTTTAAATACTATTTATTCTATTTTATTTTTTAATTATTATTATTATTTTTTTAATATATCTTTAACCCTTTGCATTCCAGAGATCTATCTAATGCATTAGATACCTCTCTGGCACTCAAAGGGTTGTCCCCCCAGTTTTTGGCTGGGAGACTAGTAAAGGCAGCACAGGGGAGCAGCATGGCTCCCCTGCTTACATCCTACCCGAAGTACCGGGTAGAAGTGGACCGATGATATGATGCTGAAGGCTTTCTCCAGTCTTCCTCACTCCTTCCATGTTGTTCCCCTGCGTCACCTTCATTGATATCCCAGCCAAATTGGGAGATCAATTACTGGGGGAACATTCGGACACCACAAGGTCTGCATTTTTTTCATGCATCCCTGCATGCCGGTTTTAAAGGATTATGCAGTAACCTTATTTCACTCATACAATGTACAGGCTTGGCAAAGCAGGTACAGCCATCCAAGCTTCTACTCTGTAAGGCCTGACACTCTGCCAGTTAATAAGTAGCTAAATCTAAAGATTTCATAGCATTTAGGCTAGTAATTTGTAAGAATATTTACCATAGTTTAAAAAGTGTAAATTTTTGGGGTGGGTGACAAGGGTCACTTTAACCACTTGGCTGCTAAGCCTCATGACCCACCCCTCCTGCCCTGTGCTAAGCATGCTTTCATAAGTTTGTTGTTGAAATGACTATATGTAGGTGCTTTTTTCCTCTCCACATCCTCGTACCACAGGTGACCCTGGTACAACAGATCCAATTCCATGAACCATGACCTCGTGGTGTAGAAAAGAGCAATCAGAATGACCAATGCCCCATCCATTCTGATGTTTAAGATCACTGTGGTGATGATAAGAATTGTTGGAAACACATAGGAGAGGTGAAAGCTCCACAGGATGGGCATTGCGTCTGTCGCAAAGGCCGGGGGATTCCCCTGTTCTGGGGAGTACGTTGGAACCTTCCTGTTCTCTCTGGTTGCCATGAGGTCTACTGTTGGCACACCCCAATGCTGGGCTATCAGACAGAACACCTCCGGATGAAGTTAGAACTGCCAGGACATCATCTACCTCTGGAATGTGAATAGCTGTGATGGGTGGGACATGGGGCACCACCCAACTGAGAAGATCCATCACCTCCCTCCATGATGTATGCCCCAGTCATGGTGTTGTCAGAGAACTGGGGACCAATTTCCACCTGCCCTGGACACTTAGGTGACCCAGGACGGAACCCAACCCCTCAGGTTGGCATCTGTGGTGACCAGAGCCCAATTCCTGACAGCATCCCTCTGTATTAACTCTCCTGCGACACGTCCTAGGACAGAAGTTGAATGCCATGATCTTTGTGAAGATTCTTGGTGCCAAAGCCAGGCCAAACTGCAGAGCAATGAATTGGTAATGATTGGAACCAAAAGCAAAAAGGGAGGTAGTATTGACTGTCTGGGTGAATCAGGACATGTAATTACATATCTTGAAGTATCCAGGGATGCCAGAAACTCCAAAGGGCACATCGCCATGATGACAGAATTCAAACATTCTATCTTGAAGCTCACAACAACTATATACTTGTTGAGGTATTTGAGGTCCAGAATCGGCCCGGCAGCCAATGTCCTTCTTGGGAACCATGAACAGGTTGGAACAGAAAACTGAAGCGTGATCAAGGGTTGGGACTGGCACCAGCACCTGTTTTCTCCAGTAGAGAGTCCATGGCCTGTTGGAACAGACTTGCCTTGTCTGGATCTGTTGGAACCTTTGACAAAAAGAACAGATAAGGAAGAAAGTATTTGAAGTCTATGCAGTACCCTTCAGATATTACCCACAAAACCCACTGATACGTCATAGAAGATGCCTAGGAGTCTCGAAAAAAGGCAACAGCCGACCTGGTTTCCAAGAGTCATGTGAAGGTGGGTCTGCCAGACTTAGCCTTTAAAGCTTATCGCTTGGACAGCAAGGCTTGTCTGAGTTTTGCAGCTGGGCATGCTTGAGAGGTTTGTAAACTTTACTGCCTCTGAGCCCCTGTTGTTTTTTTTGGGGGGATACGCTCTTTCATTGCCAGAAAGGAACTCTTGCTGGAGATCTGAGGCAAAAAGGTGCTCTTACCTCCCGTAGTGTCCCTGATTATCTATTTCAGTTCAGGTCTACAAAAAGAGACATGCTCTGAAATCGCAAGGAAACCAAATCTTATGACACAGAATTCACCAATCAGCAACAGAAAAGGCCTTTGCCAAAAATCTGGCCTCGTCAAATATCGTCATCAAGACAAAAGTATTGGCCTCTGTGATGTTAACCATCAGAGCCAATAAATCCTCCTTGGCAACATCAGAGTGAAGAGCATCAGAAAGTTGCTCACCCCAAATGGCAAATATTGACCCAGGGAGAGGCAAAAAAGAGGATTTTAGTCTTACCTGTTAAATCTTTTTCTCTTAGTCCATACAGGTTACTAGTAACTTTGGGTAGGCGATCCACCCCTTTAAGTAGACAGGAACAGTTCTAGAAGTGAATGCAGGGGTTGGAGCCTACCTTCCCTCCTTGGCTGCAGCTAGACAAGCAGGGCTCCAGTAAGATTTGAGACACTAACTATTGACTAAATAGAAGAAGGGAAAGAAGACTCCTGTGAGCATGACCCTGAAGGACCCCCCACGATATGCTACAAGAGAGCCAAGCATGGTTCCTTAACAGGGTGGGAGACTAGTAACCTGTATGGACTAAGAGAAAAGGATTTAACAGGTAAGACTAAAACCCTCTTTTCTCTGTCGTCCTCTGGAAAATATCTGGAGAGGGAGCTCCTCCATCAGAGGTGTCGGAGACCTGGTGGGTCTCCAGAATTGCTCTGATGAGTCTCTCACATGAAGGGAGTGGATCAGCCTCATGGGACTCTCCACAGGAATAGAACCATCCATGTTCTCATATTACCCATCATCATCATCTTCTTCAGAGGGAAATTCTTCTTCAGACGACACGCCCAATAAACTGAGAATGACACCTAGATATAGGGGCAATCTTTTTAAAGGTCTCCAAGAGAAAAGTACTCCTTGACAGAGGAAGGGGATTTGGGCCACTGAAGACAGAAGTGTCTTAACCCATGCAAGCTCTTGATTGGTGCTACAAGAGCCTGGTGGCGTCGTAAGAGCCATTGCACAAGAGGGGCATAGAGACCCTGAATACTCTCTAGGTAGTCCCATTTCGTAAAAGGAACAATGTTTGAGGGGGAGTAAGGGAAGCCCCTGAATCTTCTTTCCATGGATTTACCCCCATGCCCCTTATGTGCCAACATACTTGCTATTAAAGTATCCCAAAATACTAGTGAAGTCTACAAAAAAAAATTAAACCTACTAGCCCTGAAAATCTGGAGGAGAGCAAGGAGAATTAGCCTCTGCATAGGAAAAGCAAGAAAGAAGTAAAGTGGCCACCTGAAAATTGTCAGCCAATTGGAAGAAAGCACCGGAAACAGGCATTTTGGGTAATGTAGTCTTCTCTGTTGCTTGTTGCCTAGCAAACTTACAACTCTGTTTGCAGGTTGCCAAGGCCCCCTGGACATGCAGAATGTGGGCCAGATGATAGGGCATGAGGAGACAAGAAGGTAGAGCCCTCTTTCACCGTTATAGCCTGAACAGCTGCAGAGATAATTCCCAGAGAATTTCCCCTATACAAGTCAATGGAGCAAAGATGGATGCAGGTGGGCTCCCGTTCTTAAAGGGGCCACCGCACTAAAATCAATCCATAATTAAAAAGTTGGCAAAAGACTCAAAATCCCCAGAGAAGATCAGAGGGAGTCTAGAATGCAAGAGCCAAACAGCAGGGGAGTGAAAACAAGCCCTCCAAAAGCACATGAACACACTAAATAGCACCAACAGCAGGGAAAGGGTTAATCCCATACAATAAAGAAGCCATTCTCACTTCGAAGCCCTCTAAGAGAATAAAAAAACATACCCATAGTGAGTGCCAGAGCCTAACCAGGCTCGCTTCAGCCCTTGTATGAAGAGGCAACACAGACTGGGACATAAAGGTTTACTCACCAATCTTATTTCTTCAGGCTACCACCAGAAGAGAAGGACAGAGTCTCAAGAGACCCTGTCATGAGGGAAATCTTGGCAGGACAGGTCCGCAAAGCACCTATGAACTGGGCAATCCACTGCAGTGATGGTAACCTGTCTAATGGAGGATTATACAGCTCCATATCTAATAGGAAAAATAATAAAAACCTAAGAGGATAGCCGTGCCCTTTCAGTTTCTAGCAAGATACATGAATTCTACGAGTTAGTGGATGGGTGGGGGTTGGGGTTGAGCTGGAGGAGGAAAGAGACTCTACCCCAAAGTCCCTCTCTTCTGTAATGTGCCCATCCCCATGTCCCTGTGTTCCATACTGGATGTAAGATAAAGATTCACTACTTACTTTTTAGCTTTCAGCTTTGCAATGTGTCGAGTAAGTCTGCGAATTGTGAGAACTCTGACCTTCTTCACATCTTTCCTCATTCTTACAACCTATTGCACATGAAAGTGGAGGAAAAAAAAAACAGTATATGAATATAATGCACTTTTGTCTGATAGAAGACATTGCAGTGTTTTTACTGTAAAAGTACAGAAAGAGGAGAAACAAGGAATGAAGATTATGAAAAAGGATGGGGTGAAGAGTTCATGCTATAGTTCTGGAACATAAGTGCAGAATTGAAAGACCACAGAACTCTAGATGAAGTTACATAAATCCATAATCCTAACATACAGGATTTTTTAAATGAAGACTTGAGTTAATTAAGTTTATTTTAAATCTTCATAAATCTCTTGTTCAGATTACACTGGCTACATTACATACATCTAAGATTACTGCCGACAAAAAAAAAGAGAATATGTATCACTAAAGCCTGGATGAATTCTAGGACAATGCGAGGAAACCTATGGCCCACCATCTTTTGTCAGGGCAGTGTCTAGGCAATAGGATCCACAATACAAAATTCTAAAATGGATCCTCATTTATTTATTGTTTTACTGACTAAGCATCATGCAGTGCACACCTCCAGGAAATAACATCACATAAAACAGGATATTACAGATGCTGGTTGGCTGGGGATGAAGGGAGCTTCAGTCCCGAACAGTTGGACAGCCAGAGGTTGCCCATCGCTGTTGTCAGGTAAACCAACTGCAACATAGCAAACATACAAAAATATTAAAATCCTGACTGATTTAAATGGGGTTTTGAACTCCATGGGGGTTATGCACTAAGGTGTGATGAAGAGGTGATAAAGTGGAGATAACTTCACCAGATCCTATGTTATTCTATGGAATGCACTAATATTTCTCAAACTTTACGACACCTTAGTACCTGCCTACCCCCCTTCGAATCAGAGTTAGATTATGCACAAGGCAACTCAGGCTAGTGCCTAGTGCCCATGCTAACATGAAATGTCTTAGCCTGTGCCTTATCAGTACATAAGGATAAGCAGCTGCACATTTGTCACATCTCATCTCTCACCGAGGAGAATTGTAACACGCATCTCTGGGCAAATAAGGTCAGAAGCTCTAGGTACAGTAGCTGCCATTGTATTCTCCTCTGCATTCCCTTCCTTTACAGGCAGAATTAAGTGTACAATGCTTTGCTCACCGCTCAGGTATTCAAAAAGTTACTCCAGAGCTGCCATCAAAGAAACAGAATTTGTTCTAGGATTCTATGTTTAATGGGCACTCCATTGGCACCATCACAGGGCTCCTGTACTATAAATTATACCTATGTGGAAGCGTTATTCCCAAGCAAATTGTATGCTGTTACTATAACCTTTTAAGTGCCAGAAGGACATCCAACATATTGTTTTACAAAGAGTTGGAAATCGGTCTGCCACTCAGAGGGTTAAAAGCTGTCACTCCTTGTTCTGCCTGTTAACCCTTTGAGTGCCAGAATGGCACGGGATGCATTAATGTATTTTGTTTTGTACTAAATACATGCTCCCTCCAGACTTGAGGTAGGTATGGACTTGGTAAGTCTGAGGTGCCTAGAGATGGCGAACCCACTACTCTTGCTTTTATCCACAAATGTTTCTAATCCTGTTTATTATGTGAAGTAAGCAATTGGAAATTTATTGATAAAAGCTTGGGTCTAATGCACAGATTTTTGTTTACCAATTGGTTGAGGCAGCCAGGTGGTTAGGCCCTGACCTATTATTTCCTGTTTGCAAGCTAATTAGGTATAATGTGTTTTTGTTAAAAGTCTTAGGGGAGCAATACACATGGATCTTACAGTCTGTGATTGGCCTGGGGGCTGCTGTTGGACTCCCATTAACTAAAATATATGTCATCCTTTATTGTTTTATGATTTTTCACATCAATCTCACTGATATCTTGAGTGATGTAAGGTACAATATATTCCTACGTAAACTAAAAAACCATATAATGTGCTAAGTGTAAAAACATAAATGCTCATGTACAAGACTCTCTGAATTTTGGTATTTATCCATTTAATAGAGTTTACGAATTTCAGAGACAGAGAACTTGAACAAACTAGCAAATGAAACGTGTCAGCAATGTGCCGCATTCCAATCACTCATGTGAACTATGCCTTAAATACATCAAAATGAATGAAGGCAATTGTCTATAAGCAATCTAAATATTTATCTCTGATACCTTCTCATTACCAGTTGCTTTTTTTCCTCATCTTTAGATACCTATTCTTTCACTTCCAGAGTTTATTGTAAATGTTACTATTTGAATTATTCTTTTTATTTTTGTATTGGCTTTGATGTGGAGAGATTATTTTATTACAGAGGGAAACCAGACTGGTGCTCCAATAGGTGCGATCTACACACACATCTAAGGATCCCTGCTTTACATCCATGTAAGTTATAAAGTGTTTAGTCACAAATAAAAATAAATGCATCCTACATCACAGCTTTTCCTTTGGAAAATATAAAACTAAGGAAACACCCACTATATTTCTTATAGACAACAAAAAAAGGGAGGAATAGAGGTGTAATAGCACCAAACCCACCCCAATAATTAGAAGGCAAGTTTAATAATGGGTCCCCCGTGGTGGGCAAGTACAACAACGAAAACTTAAAATATAACCTTTATTGGGATTAATTAAAAGTGAAAAAGGCAAAACAGCATTTGCAAACACATGAGCAAAATACTGTTAATATCAAAATTTGCAATGTGATTATACTGGCACAGTTACCAATATCATCTTCCTTATTATACGGAGATATATATGCAGTAAAAAAGCATACTATAGATCACTAGTAAGTTACTATGGTTAGTAGTTCACACATGTATTACTGATGTATGATTCGGCGATTTAATTAATAGGAAGATTTGTAGTCATCCGATCTATATCTTCCTCAATATCTCAACCTCAATCAAGATCATGAGCGGAAGAGGTTAATGGACCTAAATCATGGAGAGTATTATTTTAATACTGTTGGAGTTGTAGTTCACTGCTCACCTCAGAACAAAAAGGTGGTGTCCAGATGGCTTGCAGAGAGGGACAATCTTCAATTAGCATAAGGTAAAAACCTGTCAAAGGGGGCAGGGTTTTCATTGTTCTCACAGTAAGAAGATTGTCCCTTGCTGCGGCTTACACTAGGTAAAAGGGGCAGGAGGGGGATATTTTATCATTCAATTACTATTGAACTACAATTCTGACAGTACTGAAATAACACTCTCCATGGCCCAAATACAATGAAGATTAATTGGAGGCACTTTTATTTTGAAACATTACTATCCCTTTAAGGTGAAAGTTCCACTTTAAATAATTTTGTAGGTTGTCCAGTGTTGCATTTTATATGGTCAAATAAAAACAACATACAAAATAACATACTGTTTTTTATATTCTATATTGTATAAAAAAGTAGCAACACAGAAGGATTTATAAATCTAACTATACACACCTAGTTGAATGAATTTCTTGAGGGAAAATGATGTCATTATTTGATATGGCAGTAGCATAACGGTTCAATTGATTAACCCCTTAGCGACCCTTGACGTACCAGGACCGTCAAGGGTAAATTTGCTCCAAGGACCCTTGGTGGTCCCGGTACGTCAAGGGTTAAACTCTCCCATCGCGGCCGCACGGAGCGATGGGAGAGCGCGGGCTGCTTGTTACTAAGCACCCTGGTACCGGCACACTTCGTAACAACCAGTAAAAACTTTGTTGCAACATGCGATTCGCTTGATGAGCGAATCACATGTTGCAAACTCTGAATGACAGGGACAGTATTTGTAAATACTGTCCCTGTCATATTTCTCTGCCTCCCTCCATCTTGCACACTGCTGAGGTGGACAGAGACAGAGAGAGATTGTGTTACAGCGTTCCAGATCGTGTTCCAGCGTTCCTGAGTTAAAATCTGTGGAAAAAAAAAAAGAGAACATTAATCATTTGATCACTGGTTTGCAGTGATCAATAAGTTCCCCCCCTCCTGATCACTCTTGAAGTGATCAATTTGCTGTAGGTCAGAGCTGATCTGTGGGACAACCCCCCATGCCCCTTGTATTTTTTTAATTTTTTTTTTTCACTTTTTATTTTATTTTTTTTTTTTTTTTAATAAAAATTGAATAATAAATATAGTTTAGGTAGGTAGGTGGGTAGGTATAGTGTAGACATGTGTTAGGGAAAGGTTTAGGGACAGATTTAGGTTTAGGGAAAAAAATAAATAAATAAAAAATAAACAAACAACCCCCCCCCCCCCCCAAAAAAAAAATATATACTAAGTATAGTTTAGATAGGTAGTTCACTTGGGTTAGGTAGGTTGAGGATATACGTAGGTTAGGGTAAGTTTTAGGGTTAGATTTAGGTTTAGGGATAGCGATGGCGTAAGAAAAAAAGTTTTTTTAGTGGGCAAAATGCAGAGCAGGTACAGCGTTGAAGAGGCATATGCCTTTTTGCGTCTGACTCAGGCAACAGACACTGCGTCAGATTTTGATATAATGCAGTTTTCAGAAAGTGAGAGTAGCTCTAGTGATGACGCTGAGCCTTCTGTCAAGACGCACTGCCCCAAGAGCTGCCCTGGCAACTGTCCCAGCACCTGCCAAAAATCCTGCCAAAAGATCTGCCAAAAGACTTGCCAAAATACCTGCCAAAAGAAATGCCCCAAAAGCTGCCCTGGAAATTGCTCCAGCAACTGCCAAAAGATCTGCCCAAAGAAATGCTCCAACACCTTCCACTCCTGATCATAATGAATGGGTATCAACAATCAATTTATGCCCACAAATCCCAGAATTCACAGGCAACCCAGGGATTCAAATTGATGTGGAAGGATTTACCCATGATCATTTTTTTTATTTGTTTTTGGGAGAAGACATTTTAGGTGAAATTGTGTCCCAAACCAATTTGTATGCAGCCCAGTATACTGCAGCCAACCCTACAGCTTTCGTAGTTAAAGGGATAGTAATACCTAAAATGTAAAAAAAAAATATGTTGTAGGGTTTATCCCCCTCAGTAAAACAAGAGTACTCCCACTGCTGAAAGATGTTTCATTCAAAAGTTATTAATTTTCAAAGTTGAATTTTTTAGGTGCAATATCACAGTGGCCTGAAATTGTACAGTGGCGCTGTTGCTACACGATCCTATGGACAGCTCTGGTCTCAGGACCATAAATCTCCAAAGGATTGGTGGTAAAATGGCTGTGTGCAAAACTTGAAAACACACCTAAAACGAAAGCCTGGGGTGTCTACTTTCCAAAAATATATACTTCTGGGGGGAAATCTTAAAAAAGAGCACTGTTACACAGCCCAAATGAGAAATGGCACCAGTAACGCACGCTGTGAAGATTCAAAGTGTGAACCTGGAAACGCGCATGTTCCAATTTGGGCCCCGTAGCTCCCCCAAACCATGAGAAAGCTATGCATATGCGGTATTGCCGTACTCAGAAGAAGGAGCCGAACACTAATCAATGCAGTTTATAAAATCTTCACCTGTTCCGTGCTTGAAATTCACATCAACATTGAAGGCAAAGTGTAAAAAACTTTGTTTTTTTTTTACTTACGTCAAGTTTACAAGAAAGTGGTGGTAAAATGGCTGTGTAAAAAATTTGAAAACACACCTAAAATGAAAGCTGGGGGTGTCTACTTCCCAAAAATATACACTTTTGGGGGGAAATCCTAAAGTGAAGCACTGGAACATAGCCCAAAATGAATAATGGCACCAGTTAAGCAAGATGTGAAAATTCAATATTTGTTCCAATTTGGGCCCCGTAGCTCCCCCAAACCTTGAGAAACCTATGCATATGGGGTATTGACGTACTCAGAAGAAGGAGCTGAACACTAAACAATGCATCTGTAAAAATCTTCACCTATCAAGTGCTTGAAATTCACATCAACATTGAAGTGAAAGTGTGAAAAACGCTGTTTTTTTAACTTACGTCAAGATTTACGAGTGATTGGTGGCAAAATGGCTGCGTAAAAAATTTGAAAACATACATAAAATGAAAGCCTGGGTTGTCTACTTTCCAAAAATATACACTTTTGGGGGGAAATCTTAGCGTGGAGCACTGTTACACAGCCCCAAATGAGACATGGCACCAGTGATGCAAGCTGTGAAAATTCAAAGTGTGAAACTGGAAACACGCATGTTCCAATTTGGGCCTCGTAGCTCCCCAAAACCTTGAGAAACCTATGCATACGGGGTATTGCCGTACTCAGAAGAAGGAGCTGAACACTAAACAATGCATCTGTAAAAATCTTCACCTATCAAGTGCTTGAAATTCACATCAACATTGAAGTGAAAGTGTGAAAAATGCTGTTTTTTTAACTTACATCAAGATTTACGAGTGATTGGTGGTAAAATGGCTGCGTAAAAAATTTTGAAAACATACATAAAATGAAAGCCTGGATTGTCTACTTTCCAAAAATATACACTTTTGGGGGGAAATCTTAGAGTGGAGCACTGTTACACAGCCCCAAATGAGACATGGCACCAGTGATGCAAGCTGTGAAAATTCAAAGTGTGAAACTGGAAACACACATGTTCCAATTTGGGCCCCGTAGCTCCCCAAAACCTTGAGAAACCTAAGCATATAGGGTATTGCCGTACTCAGAAGAAGGAGCTGAACACTAAACAATGCATCTTTAAAAGTCTTCACCTATCAAGTGCTTGAAATTCACATCAACATTGAAGTGAAAGTGTAAAAAACGCTGTTTTTTTAACTTACGTCAAGATTTACGAGTGATTGGTGGTAAAATGGCTGTGTAAAAAATTTTGAAAACATACATAAAATGAAAGTCTGGGGTGTCTACTTTCCAAAAATATACACTTTTGGGGGGAAATCTTAGAGTGGAGCACTGTTACAGAGCCCCAGATGAGACATGGCACCAGTGATGCAAGCTGTGAAAATTCAAAGTGTGAAACTGGAAATGTGCATGTTCCAATTGGGACCCCGTAGCTCCCCCAACCCTTGAGAAACCTATGCATATGGGTTATTGCCGTACTCAGAAGAAGAAGCTGAACACTAAACAATGGATATTTTTAACAACTATCTTGTTCTTGATATCAACAGTAAAATTGAAATATAAGTGTGAAAACTGCAAAAAAACAAACTATTACCACCATTTTGAAAAATATTTCTGGAAAAATAGCTGCATAAAAAACTCAAAAATTCACCTGATTATTTACCTTATGTTGTCTAGTTTTCAGAAACATATACCTTTGTGGGACATTTTTGGTTCTGGCACCGTCAACTAAGCTATGATGGTCACATGCCAGTTGTTGACAAAGTACAAGTTGGAAATAATGGCAGCCATCTTGTAATATTTACCTTGTAAATGCGAGGAAGGGATTGAAATACTAGGCATATGGGGTACTCTTATATTCAGGAGAAGCAAATGAATATATTTAGGGGTATTTTTTTGTCATAAACTAATTGTATGCAAATCCTGACAGGAAAATATAAGCAAAATGTTGTTGGGGTTTTTTTTGCTCTTTTTTTCTATTTTAATCAAATTAAATGATGAGGTATTCATATAATTGTGGTATCAAAAGAAAGCCCTACTTGTGCTTAAAAAAACAGTATATAATTTCTGTGGGTGTACAAAGGGAAATAAAGAGAAAATATGGTTGAACAAACACATAGTCAAAAAAGTCAAAATTGCTCCGGTCCTTAAGTCAAATCTAACTCAGATTTTCCCAGTCTTTAAGAGGTTAAACATTCTGATAGATGCACTTGTGCTTTTCACATTCATGTCTTCTTACTTAAGGATATCCTGAAAGCCTGATGACTGGAGTGGGGGACCCCAGTGCATTATATTACATATAAGGGCACAGAATATTTTTTCGGTTCAAAACACAAATACATATACGATGGATAAAAGGAAAATGAAGGAGGAGGGAACAATTTTCCATATATGGTGGCAATGTGAGGAGGTAATCAATATATGTAATTTGATATTGCAGCTAATTTGGAATTTAATTGGAGCAGAGTTAAAGTCTTTCCCAGAATTATTCTTGTTTCACTTAGGCCTCCCAATAAGAAACATCTAATTGTTCAAATTTTGCTGGCTTGTAAAATCTGCTTAGCAAGAAACTGGAAGAGGAAGGGGAAACTGACTACTGAGGAAGTAAAGTTGCAGATTCATTTTCAGTATAAAATGGAGGAAGGGTATTATAAGAGCAGAGGATTATTAAACAAATTTAATTTAATTTGGTCATCTTGGTCGGAATATGTGACTATCTGAACGCATGATGAATTACATATAGGTTTAGTAAATCGTATTGGACTGGATGGGTTTGAGCCCACACAGGTACATATGATCGAGTTGGAGTTGGGAGTTAAATTGAGTTCCTCCTGTGGGACAGCCTCTGCTGGATTCACAGTACAAACTTAGTAACTATAAGCCGAATGAAAGAATGGATGAATGGTCTGAAAGCCATTCCTGCTTTGTTCATTAATTGTCTTGCTATTTAAATAAGTTAAAGGGGAACTTTCACCCCTTAATATCTAAATCTCCCTTTACTGCTGACCTGGCGACTAGCTGCTTAGTAGCGCTAGTCGCCAGAAAACTTACCCCGTTCTCAAGATTTCGCCGTTTGAAAGGATCAGGAAGCACGGACGTCTCTTCACAGTGACGTCCGTGCGCCTGCGCTGTCAGTCCCTTGTCAGTCCCTTGTGCACCGTATGCACCGTACGGTGCACAAGGGACTGACAAGGGACTGACAGCGCAGGCGCACGGACGTCACTGTGAAGAGACGTCCGTGCTTCCTGATCCTTTCAAACGGCGAAATCTTGAGAACGGGGTAAGTTTTCTGGCGACTAGCGCTACTAAGCAGCTAGTCGCCAGGTCAGCAGTAAAGGGAGATTTAGTTATTAAGGGGTGAAAGTTCCCCTTTAAATGTTTTATAATATTTACTAATGTATGTATGTTTTGTAAATGAAATAAAATTAAAAAAAAAATCAAAACACAAATACATTTTCAACATCTTCAACACCAGGCACACGTTTCAGACCATTCCAATGAAGGGATTCTGTGTAAGTAACGAGATCTCGGCACTTCTCAAGCACCACCGTGTCGACCGACACGAATCTCCTGCTGACAGCTTTACAGCTGTTAGTAGGAAACAGCAAACTTTAAACGCCCGTATCTCTTAAACCATAGCGTTTTGAGAGATACAGTTTTTTGGCATTTAGATCAGCTTTTTAAGCTCTTCTAAATGCAAAAAAGGTTTTTTTTTTTTTTTAGACATTACTAACACTTTAAAGGGAACAAATAAAAGATATCTTTGTTTCATCATAACTGCTAGAGCAAGCATAAATTATTAAAAATAAGTTTGGCACAATCTGGCAAATATCCATGTGATGGCAGAAGACGAAATTATGATTCACCGGTTGCCATCTCAGAGTTAATAAATGAGGGCATAGTTATTTCTATATACCCCATTCCTCCCATCTCCCTTATCCATGAAGGTAGTATAGCCCATAAGGGGAAGTCCTTGTCATTCACTACTCCCTTTTCCCTCTAATTTATATTTAATTTCAATTCAGTTCAAGCTGAATTTGTAACAGCTACATTATACCCAGATAGCTGCGTGCAAAAAGGATCCTCCGTTTGAATTTAATTTCACTCATATACATATAATAGCCATGTACTGCCAGACATTTTTTTTCTGCAACATCCTGAAATGTGAGATAACTAGAACAAAACTCTACTTTACTACTTGCCTTGATCTGAGCACAAAATCCTAATGTCCACAATTCTGTATGGATAAACTGTCCATGATCTGGACATCAAAATCTAATGTCTGCAGTTCTTTTTGGATAGAAAACTATGTTATGTGAAGCAGAAGAGATAAACCACTAGGGTACTGGGGCTCTCTTTTCACATCTCTCTGTTCTGCTTGGCTTTTGATTTGCTTAGTATACATTCCCAGTTTAATCAGCAGGTCGACTATCGGTGGAGCAGATTTGCCAATAGGGCAACAATCACATGATAGTTGCAATTTAAATAAAAATGAACAGTACAAGTTTAAAATACATTTGAGATATAAACGTTTCTAAATCTATGGGGCAATTGAAATCGCCATACTTGGACAGTCAAATAATGTTTTGTCTGTATTGGACAAGGGCTTAGTTGGTCTGAAATGTCTCCTTGCCACTTAACCAGAGACTAAGCAGCTGCAATGCAGAGGTCCACTATGCTGATTGTAAAATCTTGCAAGCTGAACCCTCCCCACCATCTGTTTTTGCCTGTTAAGAGTGTCAGCTCTTGTAAAGCATTGCAAAATGATAATAATAAGAATTCAACTCCACACTGGATGAGTAAATAGACTCCTTCAGACAGAGAGTGAAATCCACCAAACTGGATAAACAAAGGAAAGAACTGTACCCAGGAAAGAAGGGTATTAAGTCACTGAAGGACAACAAGGGCATTATGATCAAACCAGCAGATAAAGGGGGTGCTGTAGTCATAATTAACACAACAGACTACAGTAGAGAAGAACACAGACAAGTTTGTGTAAAAATGCTTTAAAAAATAGACATGTTAATAGTTTATTTTTATCAATTAACAAAATGCACAGTGAGTAAAAAAAATCTAAATCAAATCAATATTTGGTGTGACCCCCCTTTGCCTTGAAAACAGAATCAATTCTTCTAGGTACACTTTCACACAGTTTGTTAAGGAACTCGGCAGGTAGGTTGTTCCAAACATCTTGGAGAACTAACCACAGTTCTTCAGTGGACATAGGCAGCCACAGCTGCTTCACTCTCTTCATGTAATCCCAGACAGACTCGATGATGTTGAGATCAGGGCTCTGTGGGGGCCATGCAATCACTTCCAGGACTCCTTGTTCTTCTTTATGTTGAAGACAGTTCTTATGTACTTTTGGGGTAGTTGTCATGCTGCAGTATAAATCTGGGGCCAATCAGATGCCTCCATGATGGTACAGCACAATGGATAAATATCTGTTTGTACTTCTTATCATTGAGGAGACAATTAATTCTAACCAAATCCCCAACTCAATTTGCAGAAATGCAGCCCCTAACTTGCAAGGAACCTCCACCATGCTTCACTTTTGCCTGCAGACACTCAATCGTGTACCGCTCTCAAGGCCTTGTTTCCATGTCAGAGGTATGTGTTTTTGGCCACAAGTCTTCCATGAAGACCAATTCTGACCAGACGTCTCCATACTGTAGATGGGTGTACCAGGATCCCACTGTTTTCTACCAATTCTGAGCTGATGGCACTGCTGTACATCTTCCAATTGCAAAGGGAAGTATGATGTGTCTTTAATCTGCTGCACTAAGTTTCCTTGGCCGACCACTACGTCTATGGTCCTCAACGTTGTCCGTTTCTTTGTACTTCTTCAAAAGAGCTTGGACATCATATCTGGAATCCCTTTTCTGTCTTGAAATTTCTGACTCGGAGAGACCTTGCTGATGTAGCACAACTACTTTGTGTCTTGGTGTATGGCCTTGACATTAAACGGTCTTCAGAAACCTCACCTTGTTATCCAAGTTTGGCTGTTCCTCACCCAGTTTTATTCCTCCTACACAGCTGTAACTGTTTCAGTTAATGATTGTGTTTCAACCCACATGTTAAATTAATGATCATTAGCACCTGTTTGGTATAATTGTTTAATCATACACCTGACTATATGCTTACAAAATCCCTGAATTTGTGCAAGTGTACCTAGAATAATTGATGCTGTTTTGAAGGAAAAGGGTTGTAACACCAAATATTGATTTTATTTAGATTTTTCTTCTGTTCACTCACTATTCATTTTGTTAATTGATAAGAATAAACCATTAACAGGTCTATTTTTGAAAGCATTCTTTCTTTACAGCATTTTTTCACACCTGCCTTAGACTTTTGCACAGTACTGTATATAAACAAGGGAACCAGGGAAGACCTGTCATCTCTGGAGTAGGGACACTTAATGAAAATATATCTGGCTGGGTGGACTAAAGTCCTTGGTAAGAAGCATAGCCAGCTACCTCCAGGATGCCACACACCTGCTAAACAAGCTGGCTACCATAATCTAGAATATGACTGGACAATTTTAGCTATTATGGATATTGAATCCTTATATACAAATATCCCACATCAAGATGGCCTAGCAGCATTCAATGAATTTTGGAAGATCTACCTATAGAGACTTTTCTGGGACTTACAAAATTCATACTCACACAAAATTAATTTGCATTTGTGGATGATTTATATCTATAAAAAAATTAGAACAGACATAGGAACAATGATGGCACCTCAGTATGCTAACTTGTTCATGGCAAAACTTGAACAAGATTTTCTATCCACCTGTAGCACTAAGTCACTAGCATACTTCCGCTACATAGATGACATCCTGTTAATCTGGACTGTCTGTGAGAAGGACCTGACACAGTTCCATACAAGATTTAACAAATTACACCCAACTATTAACCTCACTCTAAAGTACTCTGTGGAACACATACACTTTCTTGACATATCAAGGACCAAAATATACAGTCATCTCTGTATCACAAAACCGCGGACAGACCATCATACCTTAGATATGACAGTTTTCAACCCAAACATACCAAACATGCCATCATCTATAACCAAACTATAAGATACAACTGCATCTGTTCAGACAGTACAGACAGAAACCAGCATCTCCATTCACTAAGAGGAGAATAACAGGGTATCACCTGTGGTCACATACAATCCCCAATTGGAGGCACTAAAATGGATTGTCCATAAATATGATAGATTAAAAGTCATTTTTCCAGGTACACCACTTATATCATTCAGACAACCCCCAAATGTAAGGAAAATTATTGTCAAAAGCCATTTGCCACAAATCACAAAAAATGGAACATTCTGTTGTGAAGTAAAAAAAAAAAAACGTGAGACCTGTCCACACATCCAATACACAACAAAGATAAAAATACCAAATAAACAGCAATACTATGAAATTAACAGTTCATTCACTTGCACCTCATCAAATGTAGTATACCTCAACCTGTACAATGCCCCACAGGAGGTTACTACATTGGGGACACAGGACAGACATTGAGGAAAAGAAAATGGACTTTCATCGCTACATACAATATAAAAAAAAAAAAAGGTTGACACGCCAAATGTATGTAATACTCTATAAATATAAATGCAGTGTTATTCTAGCTTTATTTGTTAAAGTGGAACTGTTACCTTAATTCAAGTCTGCATATTTGAAAACTGCAATAAAAACTGCCTATATGTCATGTTAACCAAAAGATCAGCAAATGTACAGTTCAGGAGATATCCGCACTTCTTTCATATGCCATTGTATTCTAATTGTATTCTACTTGCGGCACCAGTGTGTCAACGGTGATCTTTTCATATGCTAATTAAGCCAATAAATGATGTTATAATGTTATATATGCTAATGCCGCCTTTTCAATTACATGTCATATGCCAATGATGATTTCAATGACTTTTCATATGCTAATTAAGCTATGTGCAGTACCAGGAAGTATTTAGTGTCACTTTGCCCATAAACAAAAAGTGTGAATATCTCCTAAACTATACATCTGCAGGACTTTTGGTTAATGTGACATATAGGCAGTTTTTAATGCAGTTTTCAAATATGCTGACTTGAATTAAGGTGAAAGTTCCACTTTATCCCATGCCTTAAAGGGATTGTATTGTCCAATTTAAAAAAAATTATCTTGTAGCCATAAAACAATTAAAGTAATTGACCCTAATCTCATCTCTCAAACCTTTATGGTTTGCAAGCACACTTTGTAGACCGTTCCATGGAAGTATTTCTTTTTCGATCTCACGATCTCATCTCTGCTGAAGAGCCTCCGCCTGTCCCGGGAGAGGATTCTCCTGCAGTCAGCTAGAGCACAGACATCAGGGATAGGGGACGGAGGGGGGACTTAAATTGCTAATATCTATCAAACCATAAAGGTTTGAGAGATGAGACTGGGGTCAATTAGTTTAATTTTTAATGGCTACAAGATAAATAAATAAAATAAAAAAATTAGACAATATTATCCCTTAAAGAAGGGACCTTAATGTGCTGAAAGCTTGCACTTTCTGTGTCCCCAGTTAGCAATTAAAATGTATCAACTTTATATCACTCTTGTGAGTTTTTTGCTACACTGAATCCCATCTACTCTACTGGCTAACACGGTACCATAAGAACTATTCGACTTTTGCACACAAAGATAAACTCCTTGTGAAATACACCTGAAAGCTCTGCAAGTTTTGTCATCGACTATAAATACATTTTAAAAAAAAATCGTAGTCTGCACCTCGAAAGCAGTTTGTGATTAATTTTAAATTCTCTGACTAGTGCAATGAATTATTAAACCAACATTTACATATTGGCATACCCTCAAATTCCCACAACTGAACAAACAGGAAATTGCTCCTTCTAGCTTAGAAAAAAAACAAGAGATTTGGCAAGCAACTCGGTTCCCCCCTTCATATTTGAAATTGGAAACATATTCATTATAAGCTGTTGTTCACTTTACAGGCTCTTTGAGTTAAATAAAAAAAATCTGATTTTAAATATATACAGTTGTATGTTACAGATTCTATTCAGGCACAGTATGTGTAAGACCCACCAAAACAATCCCATTGATGCCTATTGCAACTGAACCTCATAAAGCACCATGCACGTAAAACAAAAGATGAGCAATTGTACAAAACAGCTGCAGCAACGGCACCATAGGCAGCAATTAAAATGTCCCCAAATGTAAATGAGGCTTTTAACACCTTGAATGTTACAAAGGTCTCAAACTCATTCATTTGCAATGCATTGCTGACCTTAATGGGATAGTAATACTTCGTTTTAACTTTATTTTATTTTGTAGACATTAAAAAAACATGAAGAATGATATGTCTTATCTCTCAAACCTTCATGGTTTAAGAGATATTCACAAACAAAGTTTTCCCTCCCGCCCCTTTTACCTAGTGTAAGCCATCTCTTCTCAGATGTGGAATCTGGTTGTAAGACCAGACAGATAACAGAAGGGGACAATCTTCTTACAGTGAAAACAATGAAAGCCCTGCCCCTTGACAAGCTTTTCAGGTTTTTCCCTTATGGTAATTGAAGATTGTCCCTCTCTGCAATCTAGCTGGGCACCTCCCTTCTGATCTGGCTGAACAGTGTTACATCAGTAAAAGGGGCGAGAGGGGGATACTTTGTCATTGAATTACTCGTGAACTACAACTCTGACAGAACTGAAATAACACTCTCCAAAGTACAAATACTATGATGATTAATTAGAGCTGCTTTTATTATGAAGCATTACTATCCCTTTAAGAACCCAAGAGTTTAACTTTTTGAGTGTCAGTCATAGCCAGCGTATTGCAAAGTATCTCTTTCACTCAGAAGGTTAACAGCCACAGTTAATTCAATGAGAATGTTAATGTCTGCCCTATGGTGCAGCTGATTTGCTTCAGACTTGCTTTCTGTATGCTCTTTGTTCAAGGTCTAAAATGTATTGCAGTATTTCTGCTAAAACCAACAATATTACATATTTCAAGATTATGACCACATTATTCAGGATTATGACCATGGTCAGTAAACATTGTTATTCGACAATATGAAATATACATAGGAATTAAAATGTTATATGCAAAAAATAAATGAGCATCTTGATAGAAGGGCCGAAACGTTGATGGATTAAACCAGCACATATTTTTCATCTAACAAAAAGTCCTGTGAGTGCTTTCTGTTTTTGAAATGTTGCTATATGATTGCTTCTTAGATTAACATCCAGGCATAATTTTGAAATATAAGTGAGTACACACCTTGGGACATTTGTTTATATACAAAAATAAATGAGAAATATCACCCACCCATAGAAAATACACAAGCACAACTATATTGTATATATCTTTAACATTCTGGATGTTAGGGATGTCTCCAAACATGTCTCCACCATCTAGTGGGTTTAAAGGGATAGTAATGTTTCACAATAAATGCAGCTCCAACTAATCTTTATAGTATTTGGGCCACAGAGAGAGTTATTTCAATACTGTCAGAGTTGTAGTTCAAGAGCAAATGAATAATAAAGTATTCCCATCACACCCCTTTTATTGATGTAACACTGCTCACCTCAGAGCAGCAAGACTGGGACAATCTTCACTGAGCATAAGGAAAAACTTGTGAAGGGGAGCAGGGTTTTCCTTATGGCCACAGTGAGAAGATTGTCCCTTGCTGTGAATTGCCCGGTCAAGAGATCAGAGCTGAGGGGATGTGGGTTAATTAGGTAAAAGGGACAGGAGGGGGATACTTTGTTATTTCAATACTGTCAGAGTTGTACTTCAAGAGTAATTGAATAATACTCTCCATGACTCAAATACTATGAAGATTAATTGGAGCTGCTGTTTTTTTGAAACATTACTATCCCTTTAAGGTTCATTATTGTGTTTCCATTTGGGTTGCCAGATCAACCCTTAAAAACTGGACACCTAAGAAAATCGTCTGCTACATGGAGACATGGGAACATGCAGCCTTGCAGTAAGCACTGTTCATGTGTGTCTTTTTAAAGGAATTATCTGACAAACCTACTCTCCATTTCCACTGTGAATTGCTTGTCTTTTTTCTTAACCCCTTAAGGACCAATGACGTGCCAGGACCGTCACGGCTGTCCGCCACTTAAGGACCAGTGACGGTCCTGGCATGTCATGGATTTCAGGGGTCTCCTCAAGGCTGCACGCCACATGGGGACCCCTGAATCCTTTTTGCTTAAAAAAAAAAAAAAAAAAAAAAAAAAAAGCCCCATGGTCCTTAACCCTTAACCCCTCTGGCACTCAAAAGGTTAACCCTTTCAGTACCAGAGGGCTACACAATGTTGCGTACCCCTCTGGCACTGAAAGGGTTAACTGCCGGCAGCATGCTGCAGAGCTGGTCCTCTGGTCCTTAAGGGGCTAAAGACTGAATGTTCAGCATTTTTCCATTAGTTTTACGATGAAGTGAGCATGTACACATAATTGCCTGTAAGGCAATTTGCCATAAACACATTTGGTCCCGACGATACAAGTGGGTGAGTCACCAGAATGGGAGAACCAGATCTATAGCATGAAATATGGTTTTAGAATGAGAGAAGAAAGAAAGAGTAGCCTATGAACAGGGAAAGAGAGGTTAGTGAGAGTTGGATTAGCAAAAAAATGTAAAGAGGGTTAAAGGATACTGATTGAGAGAGAAGAGGAAAGAGTTTAAACGGGAACATTCACATCGGGAAAACTTTTGAGCACTTGTTTAATCAGCTGAGAAGCATTAGGCAAACGTGCTCTCTCTTTTTTTGTAACTTACTTTTTAAGATATTCAACTTAAAAGTTATCTACTTCCTCATACTGCAACATGGCTCTCAGGACTTCCCAGCAGTCTGTCATTCTCCTTCCACTTCCCTCCCAGCTGCCCCCAGGAGCACTTTCATGCTTCACTTCGGTGTGGTGTGAACGGCTCCTAGCATTATAGGAAGTGGCGATTAGCATTATACTGAGGTTGGATCTCCATTGTTGCTTAGGCTTGCATGAGGAGCGCGGAGCCTGAGGGACCGTCTGGGTCGCTTGGCGCGAGTCTGCCTGAAAGGAACGAAAAAGCAGATTCCTCTTGACAGGCGCCTTCTTCCTCAGGACCACTGGCAGGTGAGTACTCTTCCCCCCAGTGGCCTCGCTGATGAGATCCTTGAGCTCAGGCCCAAACAGGGAGGAGCCCTGAAAAGGCAAAGACAGGACAGCCTTCTTGGAGTCTGTGTCAGCAGACAAGATCTTGAGCCAAAGAGCACTTCTGGCTACCACAGACATGGTAGATGCCCTGGCTACCATGCTCACAGCGTAAAACAGGGCAGCAGAGACATAATGCTAAGCCTCAGCAATGTTAACGAGAAGCCGCAACATATCAGCCGTAGAGGCCCTCTGACGGACAGCTGAAGTGAGCTGTTCAGTCCAAACAGCCACAGCCCTATTCACCCATACTGCAGCAAATGCAGGGCGGAGGGCAGAGCCAGCCGTCACAAAAATAGCCTTGAGAGAGGTCTCAAGCTTCTTATTGGTCCAGTCTTTGAGAGCAGATGCATCAGCCATAGGCAAGGCAGTGGACTTAGAAAGCCTAGAAACAGGGGCATCCACTTTGGGGGGATGGACACACTGTGTGAGGACCATTTGAGAGAACAGGTAAAGCTTGGCAAACTTCCTAGACACAGATGGTTTCTTGTCTGGAAACTTAAACTCCTCAAACACCAAGCAGTGAAGGGTGGGGTTAGGTGGAAAACAAGTATGGGGCCTAATAGGCACATCAGAGGGGTCAGAAGATGCCTCTTGTACCAAAGGAATGTTCAGGGTGGTCAACGCAGCCCTGATCAGGCCCTCAGCAGAGGGAGTGGGGTCCACCTCAAAAGGGTCCCCAAAAAACTGAGATGAAGGAACAGCTGAACAGTCATCATCATCAGAGTCCACCAATAATTCCTCCTCCGAGGAATCAGACACATCAGGTACACTCGGCGGTTTAGGCAGGGAAGATCTGATAGGGGCGGGGGTCTGCCACGGGTGGAAGACCCCCTGTAAAGTGGATGGAAGGAGTTGGAAGGTGGACCGGAGGTCCCTGGTAGTAGCCTTAAACTCTTGCATCCATACTGGCTCTAGTGCATGGCTGGAGGCCCCTGCAGGGGATTCAGGAGCAGCAGCGCATGCTGGGCAAATATGACCTGAGTATTCTTTAGGTAACTCTGAGAGACATGAGGAGCAATGAGCAATGGGGGACACAGACACCCCAGTACCCTTAGTCTTAGGTTTAGCCCCAAGGTCTAACGGAGTAAAAATTCTCACAGAGTCAAACAATCAAAATATCAAAACCCCACAAAATAGTGTGTATGATAAATAAATGTACCCCAGAAATGCTAAATAAGACTTATCTGGTAGGCGAAGGGTTAAACTGCGGAGGAGAGAAGGAGAGTCCAAGCCCTACGAATACACAAAATGGCTGCCATGACGGGCGCCAATCAGAAACAAGCTCGTGAAGTGAACACTCATGGGAAACGTAGTTTTGCCAACGGAGTACCCCCAACAGTGCCCAAAGCCCCCTAAAGCCTCTAACATGCCCAGAACGTTGACCGGATGACATAGCAAGGGCAAACCCACAAAATGAGCCACCTCTGACCGCTACGAGGAGCGGTTGCAGAGATATGTCCCAAACTGTAAAGTCCCATAGAAGTGAATGGAGCAATGGTGGTAAACACGTAAAGAAAGTTAACAAGGTGAATACCAAAATGAAAAGCTACTCAAAAGCCCACTAGAATAAAACAGTAGACCCAGTAAACACTGGTCCCAGTAGGGAAAGTGTCCAAAGGATTAAGTTACCACAGAAACTTGTCCAAACACCTCACAGACATACAGATAAACCCAATGAGTGCATGACTATGTAATAGGAACTCCAAATGAGACCCCTGTGCGGAGGGGAAGCATGGAACATGTGAACCTCAGCATTCAAAGGGTGCTCACCTTTTTCAGCAGGTCTTCTGTCTTCGGATTACCATATATCAAGAAGAAGCCTCAGAGGGCAACTCCTGGGGAAAGAACCTGCAGCCAAGATTTCCCCCCAGGGCTTAGGTCCACAAAAGCACCTGGTAAACTGAGTTATCCACATTTGGGTGATGGGAATTGTCAGTGATGGTAACCTGCCTAATGGTGGTATTGTAAGCCCATGAAGCCCCAATAGATCTAGTAGAATGAGCCGTGACCCAAAAGGGAACAGGTTTCCTCCTTAGCTCGTAAGCCTTATGAATAGTGGACTTGATCCAAGACGCAATAGTCACTTTGGATGCAGGTCTCCCTGCCCTGGGGAGGACAAAGAGCACATCAGACTGTCTAATGGACAGATCCAGAAGCTCCAGAAACCAAGCCTGTCAAGGCCAGTACGGAGCAATCAGAATGACTGGACAGTGCTCCAGGCTCAAGTTCCGTAACACCCTGTGCAACATGGGAAGGGGAGGAAAGATGTAAGCCAGAGGAAATAACCAAGGAATGGAGATGGCATGAACCGCTAGAGCTAGAGGATCCCTCCAACGAGAACAGAACATCTGAACCTTACGGATGTGTCTTGTCACCATCAGGTCGATGCAAGGAAGACCCAACTTCTTAACAATGAGGGCCAACACCTCTGGGTGCAGTTCCCACTCTCCGCTGTCCACCGGCAATGAGAGCAAAGCTTTCTTGGAAGCCGTGTCAGCAGACCAGATCTTAAGCCAAAGAGCTCGTCTGGCAACCACAGACATAGTGGAAATACTTATCACCAAAAGGAATGTCATCAAATAAGGCAGCAGAAACATAGTGCTGGGCCTCAGAAATGTTGGCAAGAAGCCGCAAGTAGAAGCACCCTGACGGACAGCCACAGTGAGCTATTCAGTCCAGACCCTAATGGCCCAGTTCACCCATGCCGCAGCGAAAGCTGGATGCATGGCAGTACCAGCAGTGGCAAAAATGGACTTGAGGGAGACCTCAAGTTTCTTGTCAGTCCAGTCTTTCAGAGCAGAAGCATCAGCAACTGGCAAGGCAGTGGAGACAGGAGCATCCACTTTGGTGGGATGAACCCACTGAGCAAGCGCCGCCTCAGAGAAGGGGTAAAGGGGTAAAGCTTGGCAAATTTTCTTGGAAAAAGAAGGTTTCCTGTCCGGAGACTTCCGCTCATCAGACACAAGGCAGTCAAGAATAGGGTTAGATGAAAAAACAAGTATAGGGTGTTTTAGGCTCCTGAAATACATCAGAGGGATCCGAAGAAACCTCCTGAATTAAGGGAATGTTTAGGGTAGTTAAGATGGCTCTGATCAAGCCCTCAGCCGAGGGATCAGGATTGGCCTCAAAGGGGTCCCCAAAAAAACTGAGAGGAGCCCACCGCAGAACATTCCTAAACATCCTCCTCAGAGGAATCTGATACGTCAGGTACTCCCTGCGTTTTCGACAGGAAGATCTCACAGAAGAAGGGGTTTGCCAGAGAGGAAGACCCCCTGTAACTGGGCTGGAAAGAGATGCAATGTAGACCGGAGGTCTCTAGTAGCAGCCTTGAACTCTTGCAACCAAACTGGCTCTAATGCATGGCTGGAGGTCCCTGGGAGAGACTCAGGGACATCAGAACATGGTGGGCATAAATGACCTGAGAATTCTCTAGGTAACACTGAATGACATGAGGAGCAATGCGCAATAGTGGAGACCCCAGCGTCCTTAGTCTTAGGACTGGCCCCAAGCTCTAACGGATTAGACATTCTCACAGTGTCAAAATGTTTAAAGTATAAGGAATCCCCAAATACAGTGTGTAAAATTAAAATGCACTTATCTGGCAGACAAAGGGTTAATCTGCATAGCAGAGAAGGAGCGTCCAAGCCCTGCATCGGATACTCATTCAGGAAAAGGCACAAAATGGCTGCCGCGGCGGGAGTCAATCAGAAACGAGCTTGTGAAGCAAGCGCTCATGGGAAATGTAGTTTTCCCAGAAAAAGTACCCCAACAGTGCCCGAAGCCCCCTGAGCCCCCTAACACACATAAAATTTTAACCGGATGACAGAGCAAGGGCAGACAATTAAAATAAGCCATCTCTGAAGTCGCTACGTTGAGCGGTTGCAGAGACATGTCTCAAACTGTACAGTCCCATAGAAGTGAATGGAGCAATGGCGTCTATGCGGTAAAGCACGCCGGAACACAAATTTTGCAAAGTTGAAACTGTGAATTAAAATTACATGAAACATCACTAGAACATGTTAGCAGACCCAAAAAAACACCAAACCCAGTAGGGAAAGTGCCAATAAACCCCCAAAAGATGCAAAATCAGCAGCTAAAGGGTTACGTTACCACAGAAACTTGCTCCCAACCACCCAACAGACATACAAATAAACCCAATGAGTGCAGGAGTGTGCAATAGGAACTCCAAAGGAAAAACCCCTGTGCCGAGGGGCACTGTGGGACATGTGGACCTGCAGCACTCAAAGGGTTGCTCACCTTTCCTGCAGATCTTCTGACTTCAGATTACCATGTATTAAGAAGAAGCCTCAGTGTGCAAACTCCTGAGGAAAGAACTTGAACCCAAGATTTTCCCCCCAGGGCTTAAGGTCCACAAAAAGCAGCTGGACACTGAGCTAGCCACATCTAAGGGTATTTTCAGTTATGGTAATCCACTTAATGGTGGTATTCCATATCTAACAGAAAAATAAAAAAATGAGCTAAAACTATAGCAGAACTGTTCTCTTGCCTGTATCTTCACCAAGGAACAAATCTTAATGGAGCTGATTGGCTAGCTGCAGCCAAGGAGGGAAGGTAGACTCCACCCCCTGCATTCACTTCTAGAATTGTTCCTGCCTAGTTAAAGTTACCAGTAACCTGTATTGGACAACAGAGAAATAGTTATTCCATCTGCAACACATAAGAAAGTTGGAAGGCTGATTAATATATAATGCAATCTGAGACAAAGAACATACAGTACATTCCAGCATATAATCTGACAGTCATCCAAAAACACTTCATAACAAAGAGCCACTGTTATGTACAATTATATTACTACAACCACATAAACAACACACACCCACATACACTGCACAGAGCTTCATTAGCATATGAAACGTAATTCAGACCTTCATTGGCATATAACACATCACTGAAAAGGCTTACTTAGCATATGAAATGTTACTGATATGCTTAATTAGCATATGAAAATGCCACTAGTATCGCAGAGGTACCACAATTAGCACACATTAGCATATGTAAGAAGTGTGAATATTTCCTTATCTACACATCTGCTGGTCTCTTTTTGCTTACATGACATATAGGCAGATTTTAATTACGTTTTTAATTATGCACACTTAAATTAAGGTGGAAGTACCACTTTAAAATTGCGAGAGAGGTTTAGTTTGAGTATGTAATGGTTATTTTCACAAATATATACTTATACAAGTAATCAGATGATTACATAGCAGGCAAAATCTGTTCATAGAAAGGTAAAAATATACTCTCACCATTACGAATGAATATCCACTAGGCAACATTATTTGGTCCTATAATGTGGACTGGAACAACTCCGTTTCTCTACTGCAAGAGTCATGTACCTTTCTAGTAAAAACGTCCACTTTGTAACGTTTGATGTTATAGGGGGATAAGCAGTGAAACCAGTTCAGGAACATTTCCCCTTTTGATAATGGCGTTTTGAATGCTGAAACCATTAAAGGGTTTCTATACACTCTGCACTTTAATTTATGCAATGAGTATGTTAAATTTTATGTTTTTATTTTTTACTTTTTGCTTGTTCCTGAACTGGTTTTACTGCTCATGTTTCTATGAAATGTTTTTGCAATTTTAAAAAGAAGATTGAGTGACTATATTGATACTCACTCCCATCCTATTAATGTGAGTGGCAAAAATGTAATTTCTATATGTATTTTAACCAATTATAATGTTAATGTGAACCTATTTTCTTAAGGTAAATGTTGTTCATTTTAAAAGAACATTAAAAACTGCCTAAATGTTCCATTTGCGGTTTTCTATTTAAATCATTTTTGAGAAATTAACTTTTGCTGTTGGCACAGTGAGACAGTTTATGAAAATTAGTTTCTAAGCAAGGCCAATATTACTAAACACCATTGATTCTCAACCAGGGTGCTGTGGCACTTTGGTGTGCCAGGGACATCAACTTAGGGTGTCCAGTGTTTTCTATGTAAACGAACAAAAATGGCCTTTTAAATAAAGATTTATAGAAATTGTTATGCACAATAAGTTTTGTTATTATGATTGTAAGACCTAATAATAACTGTATAATTATGCATTGTACCCTTTATTATGCCCTAGATTAAATTACACTAAATATGTTAGTGGTGCCCTGAATGTTCAAGACTACGTGTTAGGGGTGCCCCGTACAAAAAACGACTGAGAACCACATATATATATATATATATATATATATATATATATATATATATATGAGAGAGAGAGAGAGAGAGAGAGAGAGAGAGAGAGAGAGAGAGAGATAAATTAACCCCTTATGGACAGTGCGGTCTGGGGGTGGGGAGCTCTGGAGGACCAAGGCACATTTTGTTTTTTGTACAGAAACATGACCTGTGATCCCAGCTCAGCATATAGCCACACTGTGATCTCAAACATCAGTGACATGCCAGGACCACCCCCGTACCATAACATCCAGACAGGGGTGACGTTCCTGGCACATCACCGGTTGTTAAGGGTGAAATTAATGTGTTTAACCCCCTTATTGACCATGCAATTTGGCGAGTGGGTGGCCGTTAAGGACCACAGAGTTTTTATTTTGAGTATTGAATTCTGGGATGGCAGTGTAGCGTGCAGCCACATTGCCAACCCAGAATTCCATGATGTGCCAGGACTGTTACCTGTACTTAAAGGGATACTAATACTTCGTTTTTACTAATGCCCTTTAAGCTTGTCTTGAAAAGTTATGTACAGTGTTACCTTTCAAATACTCTGAAACAGTCTGGTTCATGGTAAATTTTACATTAAAACGTCCTCTCACCGCCCCTTTTCACATCCTCACAGCTTTATCTCTTGAGTCTGAATTCTGGACGTACGACCAGACGGGTAGCACAGAAAGACAAAAGCAATAGGTTGGAATGTAAAACCCAGCCTCCTTTATACGTCATGCTCCCATTTGTAATAAGTTGCCAGCAGTGACCGGAACTTCTTTCTGTTAATGAAAAACTGTGTAGAAGCTGGTTTGAAGAGGAGCCTGTCTAAGTATTATGGGAGAGCACTAACTAATCCTATATTATAATTAGCTAGGATGTTTGTCAGAAGCAGTCATGCGCAGTAGAGACTGCGCTCGTTCAGGCAATCTCTACTGCATATGATTGCAACTCGTGAGTGAGGCACGTAAGTGAAGTGACGCAAGACTGCATCGCGTGTAGCAGTGAGGTAGCGGCCCCTTAACCCAGCATTGCAAAGCAATGCGTTGCGCACCCCTCTGGCACTCAAAGGGTTCCACTAGTTGATAAAATTAACAAATATAAGCAAAGAGTCCATGATAAGACACAAGCATCACAGAGATTAACCCTCTGAATGCCAGAGTGGTTAACAATGCACTGAAATGCAAAGCAATATGCACCCATCTGACACTGAAATGGTTGCTGTTAGGAAACGGTGGGACTGACGCAAATGTAGACAATTTAAAAGACAACAGAAAGTGTACGATTCTTAGATGAGGAAAAGTCAGAGCTGGCAAGATGGTGAAGCAGGACAGACCAGAGGACTCCCCAAGTTAGGAAGAAGAAGAAAAGAGTGTACCTCCAAATGTATATGAAGCGTTATGTTGCGCTAATTGTACTCAAAAGATAGTTTCTTGATATTATGGCCCAAAAAATAATGTTGATCAGAATCAGATGTGCATAGATTGGGGATACCCTCCTCTCCCACCCACTGGAATTCAGCCCAGGTTAGGATCCTCCTCTCTCCCACTGCATCGGAGTGATGAATGACACTTACACCGGACTTGGTGATAGATCTTACTCAGTCTTCCACAGACAGAGTCTTGCAGATCAAGCCCGACCTGGAGTAAGCCTCAGACTGATGTAACCCACTGAGGTTATAAATACAAACTTCAAATAGTGTATAAATATAAAAACTTTATTATAAATAGCCCCCGCCACTCCCAGTAAGCTCTCACCTGTCCCGTTACCTTCATTCTGTCTTTCAACGCCCAGACCTCCAGGTGCAGCTGCTCCTTCCTGTGCAAGCGGGCAGAGCTGTAATCGGATGCAATCAGCACTCAGACTCGTTATGCGGGCAGAGGGATTTCCTTCAGTTCATTGACTCTGTGCTCTCCAAAGCGCTGACTGCAACAGCGAGCTTCCAAGTTGTTGTATAAAGAACAACTTGAAAGCCCAATGTTGCTGTCAGCGCTTTGGAGCGCACAGAGTTAGTGAACTGAAGGAAATACCTCTGCCCGTGTAACGAGTCTGATTGCATCTGATTACAGCTCTGTTTGCTTGCAGAGGAAGGAGCAGCTGCACATGGAGGTTCTGGCATTGGAAGACAGAATGAAGGAAACAGGATAGTAATGTTTCATAATAAAAGCAGCTCTAATTAATCATCACAGTATTTGGACTTTGGAGAGTGTTATTTCAGTTCTGTCAGAGTTGTAGTTCAAGAGTAACTTAATGACAAAGTATCCCCCTCCCTCCCCTTTTACTGATGTAACACTGTTCAGCCAGATCAGAAGGGAGGTGCCCAGGTAGACTGCAGAGAGGGACAATCTTCAATTAAGATAAGGGAAAAACCTGAAAAACTTGTCTAGGGGGGCAGGGCCTTCATTGTTCTCATAGGAAGAAGATTGTCCCTTCTGTTATCTGTCTAGTCTTACAACCAGATTCCACATCTGAGAAGAGATGGCTTACACTAGGTAAAAGGGGCGGGAGGGGAAAACTTTGCTTGTGAATATCTCTCAAACCATGACATATCATTTTTCATGTTTTTTTAATGCCTACAAAATAAAATAAAGATAAAACAAAATATTATTATCCCTTTAAAGTGAACCTATCATCCTAATATATGTGTAGTTAAGTTTAAAGAGATGTAAAAAAAAGCCATACATGTTGTACTAGCCATTTGTTTGCATTATAGTGTCTACCCTTTGTTGTTGACACAGTCAGGTACTTTAACCCAATTACTTTCTATACTGGCCCACACACACCATACACTGTGCTACAAATTAATTTATTTAGAGCACACGCTACTAGCAACGTGGCGGGTAAGTGGCCTGAATATAACTAATTAGAATGTTGTGCAGGGAATAGAATAAAGTGCCACAATGTGTCATCAAAACAAAGAGTAATTTCTCAAAAGCAATTTAATTTTACAAAACAAAAAGGGAAGAAATGGGTAGTACAACATAGAAGCAGATTTTAATTATCTGCAAAACAAATTAGACATGTTTTGAGGGGACAGGTTCAATTTCACTTGAATAATGACTCTTGTCAAACCAGTTAGCCTAGGGTAGCTAAAACCAGACATATTCTAATTTACCTATGCCCTCTAGCCTATATTCTGATTTAAGAGCGATAACAGACAAACACATATTTTCTCAACATCTAACAGCTTTTAAAAAAAGTGGGTAGCTCTAGGGTATAAAAGCCAGGGAAAGGATCTTGAAATCAAAAGTTCCAGACATATAAATTATATAAGTAACCTACCTAGCTCACTTTAAATTGTTTCACTTAGCTGCTGCAAGAACAAATAGGGTATTATCCTGCATAAAAAGGGGTATAGATGCACCGGATGAAAATATAATTCTACAACTAAATAAATCCTTGTTTAGGCCTCATCTGGAATATGGAGTACAATTTTGGGCCCCAGTTCTTAATAAATACATTATTGAACTGGGAAAAGTGCAGACGTGCAACAAAACTGATAACTGGATTGGAGGTCTGAGTTTTAAAGAGAGACTAGCCAAACTGGGTGTGTTTACATTAGAGAAGAGATGTCTAACGGGTGATAGGATTAAATTTATAAATATATTCAAGTTTAATACAAAGAATTCGCCAAGGAACTATTTTCTCAAAGAGCTGAGCGAAGAACAAGAGGTCATCCATTAGGACTAGAGGAAAGGCGCTTTTGACTAAAACAAAGGGAGGTATTTTTTTTTACAGCAAGGACATCAAAGTTATGGAATTCTTTGCCTCTGGATGCTGTGCTTGCAGATACTGCAACTGCTTTAAAAAACAAGTAATGGATACCTATCTAGCACAGAACAATATTGAGAATTATGACAGTTAACTTAAAAGTGGATAGGATATTGATCCAGGGAAATATCTGACTGTTATTTGGAGTCAAGGAAGGATATTTTTTACCCACTTGAGGCTTAAATGGAAATGGCATCATTAGGGTGTTTTGGATTTCTCTTGCTAAACAGGGGTGGATTTGGCTTGGGCTGGACATGATGGACAAATGTCTTTTTTCAGCCTTATAAACTATGTTACTATTTTTTTTTTTGTTTCACTACTCCAAAGCCTTGAACTTGCATCTAGCTTCTTCTCACAATGTTCCTCAATGCATTTCTGGATAATGCTCAGGACTAGGAGTCCAATGGCAACAGAAATGCCTAGTACTATAAGCAAACATGGCTGCTCTATTTCTATTACAGTAGAAACCAACCTAGTTATGAGAAGTCAGTTTACAAAGCTAATTCAACTAAGAGTGTTTGACCAGATTATAATCCTAATGCACAGACGCATCACTTGTGAATTTTCCATGTAGAAGTCAATGGTATTCCTTAAAAAATTAGTTATCCGCTTCAGTCCTAGACATGCAAGAGAATTCACACTTTTTCACTCATCACAAATTTGTTAAATATTTAATTTAAATGCAATAACTGAATATGAACAACCTGGTGTGACCCATAAAAGTCATAAATGAAACCACAGACCCATAGTTTGGGCTCTGTATAAAATGCTCTGCAGGAGATAACAGATTTATTTGGACACACTCTATAGCAGAGGCTTCAAGCCTGCTAGCAGAGTCAGTTTTAGGATGCGTGTAGCAGAAAGGTAGCGGCCCCTTAGGATGTGGGCCTAATGGCTAATAATACTTGATTTTCATAAAGTTTAATTTTGTTCATATTACAAAAACAAACTAAACGCAATACGTCCCGTTGCTTACAGTTGTCTAGTTTTATAGTTATTATGCTTTTGAAGTTCCCCCCTCCCGCCCCTTTTCCAGATGTCAGCTCTCTAGCTGACAGATCAAGATTCTGGTCATTTGACCAGACGGCTCTTCTGCAGAGCCGAAATAGCATTAGCTACAAAGAAATACTTCATTAGAACGGTCTACAAAGTGTGCCCGATCCCCTTTAATTTTTATTCATCTGACATAGAACTCCCTGGAAAAAAAAGACGTGAAAAGGGAAAAATAAAGTATAGGCAATTTAATTTGCATATAATGCACTCACAGAATATGTAAAGTCAAAATTAAGGGTTACTTTTCCTATAAGGGTTAGCTTACACTGGCCACATCAGTACAGCACTGATGTCTGGAACATACTACCTGTGCAAGACAGTGCCTGGGGGGGAGATAAAGCAGGGGTGTCTTCTCCAGTGTGATATCACTTCTCCAGATCTTGTGTTATCCTATGGATCCAATGCACAAAGCTGACATTGGAAGTTCCACTGTTCATTGTGTTGTCCAGTGAATGACTGACACAGTTGGGGGGTGTCAGTTTATCCTGTCTGGCTGACACATATAGGCAGTCCACCAGTCACCTCCCTTTCAGTGATGGAATCAGCGGGGGGAACACAAGGCAACTCAGGAAATTAAACATAGGGGGATTGGAACGTGGCAGCATAGCTGCTGTGTTTCAGATGCCATGTGGACAAAGCATGATGGTCTAGAAGATGTATTTCAGGACAAAGCTAAAATAACAGTTGACAGAAATGTTTGACCTTTCAACCCCTTGTATGACTAAATTTCTATTGTGAAGTGTTGCTGTCAGTGGCATCTAAAGGGTTAACAGACACCATGACTTGGCAATTTTTTCTTTTCTACTATAATTATGGTGTGAACCTTGGTGCCCATCTGACACTTAACCCTTTGAGGACCAGATGAACGTCCAACACATTTCTTTGCAATGCTTTTCGCAACCCTCAGGTCCTTGACAGGTTATCACCCCTTTGTTTTAGTAACACCTCAGGAAGGCTGATGTACTGGGGCAATTCTGAAACAAACCATCTGGCACCACAGGGGACAAATAAAAAATTCCCACAGATTGAAATCAGTGAGAATTTTTATCCCCCATGGTACAGTTGGTTTGCTCCAGAATTGCTCCATTTCTTTTAGAACTTTAGGGACTTTAGTAAAGTATCACTGTGTTTGTGCTGCAGTTTATGTTTATCCTTAAATGTCCAAGGATATAACATTTAAAATGTGAAATGATTTTTAATGTTCTTGGATACTATAGACAACCCTAGCATCCAAGGGGTTAAACCAAACCTCACAGATAAAATTAAAAAACAAACGTCTCGCAGCACTGTGTGTATAAATAGGAGTCTTTCCAGCATCTGTGTCTGAGGCTGCCACATCATCAGTTGTGCTGTGATACCGCAGACTAGATCAGCTTGAAAAAGTAAAAGCCTTTTCCAATGAACAATGGAAATGTGGGGCTTTTAAATTACTAATATGGACTGCTGGCCAGTGGCATAGACAATAGTGGCGCATGTATTGATTTACATAAATAAGTTGTGTTGTGCAAAGTTGACCCCTTCATGACCAGAGGGGTGTGCAAATCATTGACAAGCAATATACTGCATACCCTCTTGTCCTGAAAGGGTTATAAAGTAGACTGTAATAGCAAGTTTCTTCTGGTAAAAGCATGATCAAGGTTGCAGCTTTTAACACCCTTAGAAATCGCCTCCAGCTCTTTGCAACAATTCGTTGGCAACCTCTCTGGCATTAAAGGGGTTAAAAAAAAACTCTTAATTAAATCAATGGACGTTCTGATTTGTCACCTATAGTGCAGTTGGCTTTCTCCAAAGTTGCTCCACTTTGAAGTCTGTGTGTGTGTGTGTGTGTGTGTTTGTGTGAATACAGTAATGTTCAAAAGTTTTAGGTATGTGACCACCCTTGCCTTCAAGACAGCATCAATTCTTCTAGATACACTTGAACAAAGTGAGGTGCTAATTATCATTAATTTAATATGTAAGTTGAAACACAATCGTTAACTGAAACAGAAACAGCTGTGTATGAGGAATAACACTGGGTGAGGAACAGCCAAACTCGGTAAACAAGGTGAGGTTGCTGATGACAGTTTAATGTCAAAAGCCATACACCTTGGCAAGACTGGACACAGCAACAAGACACATCAGCAAGGTCACTCCCAGGCAGAAATTTCAATGAAGACAGGGGTTTCCAGAGGTGCTGTCCAAGCTCTTTTGAAGAAGCACAAAGAAATGGGCAGTGTTCGGCTAAGGAAACTTAGTGCAGCAGATGAAAGACACATCATGCTTACTTCCCTTAGCAATCGGAAGATGTGGGCAACGTGAAAACAAGGCCAAGCAAAATATTTGGTGTTAGCAGAAGGCAGTTTGTTCGCCAAAAGCTGGAGAGAGGTACAAGGATGAGTGTCTGCAGGCAACAGTGAAGTATGGTGGAGGTTCTTTGCAAGTTTGGGGCTGCATTTCTGCAAATGGAGTTGGGAATTTGGTCAGAAGTAATGGTCTCCTCAATGTTGAGAAGTACAGGCAGATACATCTTCATCATGCAATACCATCAGGAAAGCATCTGATTGGCCCCAGATTTATTCTGCAGCATGACAACGACCCCAAACATATAGCCAAAGTCATTAAGAACGGTCTTCAGCATAAAGAAAAACAAGGAGTCCTGGAAGTAATGGTACGGACCCCACAGAGCCCTGATCTCAACATCATTGAGTCTGCATGGGATTACATGAAGAAAGAGAAGCAACTAAGGCTGCCTAAATCCACAGAAGAACTGTGGTTAGTTCTCCAAGATGTTTGGAACAACCTACCTGCCTTAAAATAATTTGTGCAAGTCTACCTAGAAGTATTGATGCTGTTTTGAAGGCAAAGAGTGGTCACACCAAATATTGATTTGATTTAGATTTTTATTCTGTTCACTCACTATGCATTTTGTTAATTGATAAAAATAAACTATTAACATATTTTTGAAAACATTCTTAATTTACAGCATTTTTCACACCTTCCTAAAACTTTTGCACATTACTGTATATATATATATATATATATATATATATATATATATATGGAACAAGGCATTTTGCATCGGAATCCAGCCTCCGTCCCCACTTTCATACACATGCATCTACATACATATCTCTGCATTAAAAAGCTTTAGGGTCTGAGACACGAGAAAATGTATCTATTATAGTGAGATTTATCCATGGTAAATCACCCTCTTATTCTCAGGTTAACTTTCCTAGTCTTACTTCCTTTCTGTATTCTTAATATTTACTATAGAATAAGTACCTGTCAACTAAACATGAAAAGCTTTGCTGTATTTTGTGAGTAAACATTTGCAGCTTCCGAAAACGTGAACACTTGTTGTTTGAACGTGCATCTGTCAGTTGCCAACTTTTAAATGACTTCAGGCTCATGTTTATTATTGATCTAGAAGTGGGTTTTGAAAGTAGTATCTCAATCTTGGCTGATGATACTAAGCTATGTAAGGAAATACATACAGAGCAGGATGTTTTTTCTCTCCAGAATGATTTGGATTAACTGAGTAAATGGGCGGAAAAGTGGCAGATGTGGTTTAACCCTTTGAATGATAGAGGGGTACACAAAGCATTGCAAAGCAATGCGTAGTGCACCCTTTGGCACACAAAGGTTTAATATAGAGAAATGTAAGGTTATGCATTTGAGCTGCAGAAAAAAACATGCTACATACAAACCAAATCTGAACCTACTTGGGGAATTCTTGTTAGAGAAACATTTAGGAGTACTGATTGACAATATACTTCACAGCATTGTGCAGTGTCACTCAGCGGCTGCAAGACCCAGTAGGGTACTATCCTGTATAAGGAGTATAGATTACGGTATGGTCTCATCTACAACATGAAGCAGAAGTATGTTCTTTTAAAAAGACAGTACTGAACTGGAAAAAGTTCAGATACATACAACAAAACTGATGAAGATATTTGAGGATACGAGTTGTAAAGAGAGAGACTAATCAAACTGGGTTTGTCTAGATTACAGAAGAGAAGTCTAAGGGGTGACGTGATTAACATTTACAAATATATACCAAGCCAATACAAAGGACTGGAAAGAACTATTTACTCAGAGATGATCAGAATTATGAGAGCTGATTTCAAAGCAGATAGGATGTAGATCCAGAAAAATATCCAACTGCCATTTCGAGTCAGGAAAGATTGTTTTCCCCATTTGGGGCTTATTTTGGAATTGGCTTGATGGATGCATATCTTTTTTATGCCTCATCAATTATGTTATTATGTTATGTGGTGTGGAGCAAGCTGTGCTAGACACCTTTTCTGCACTAAAAGGGTTACCAGAGGGAGAGCATTAAACTGATAGCAGATCTTCTGAGTTAGGTGACTCCCCTGTGTTGACTGCTTGAGTGCCAAAGGAGTGTTCAACGCATTGCTCTGATATTCTTAGCTTGTCAAATATGATTTTTTTTTTAACTGTGTAAAGCTTAAAGGGATAGTAATACTTTGTTTTATATTATTTTATTTTGTAGGCATTAAAAAAACATGAAGAACAATATGTCTTATCTCTCAAACCTTTATGGTTTGAGAGATATTCACAAGCAAAGTTTCCCCTCCCGCCCCTTTTACCTAGTGTAAGCCATCTCTTCTCAGATGTGGAATGCAGTCCATAGACCAGACAGATAACAGCAGGGGACAATCTTCTTCCTATGAGAACAATGAAAGCCCTGCCCCCATTGACAAGTTTTTCAGGTTTTTCCCTTATCTTAATTGAAGATTGTCCCTCTCTGCAGTCTACCTGGGCACCTCCCTTCTGCTCTGGCTGAGCAGTGTTACATCAGTAAAAGGGTGGGAGGGGGATACTTTGTCATTGAATTACTCTTGAACTACAACTCTGACAGAATTGAAATAACACTCTCCAAGGTCCAAATACTATGATGATTAATTAGAGCTGCTTTTATTGTGAAACATTACTATCCCTTTAAGGACACGTTAGTCCTTGCAGAGATTGTGACACCACTGGCTAGGGTGCTTTTTCCCCCAGGCCACTCTTGTCAAAAATCACACCCCCTTCTATGTTTTCGACAGGCGATAAGGAGCAGATTAGCATATTTCCTCCTTACTGCCACCCCCAGGGTGTGGAAGGCATGACCAGATAATTATCCTTCTTCTTTTATAGATATAAAGACTTACTTAGGTAGGTGTCCTTCAAACAGAAGGCATTTTTAACTTTATTTGATTTCAGATTTAATCCACTGCTCGTTTGCCACTTATTCTTAGAGTAAAATTCCTATTTAATAAATGAATGTATGAGAAAGAAGCTAAAAACATACTGACAGTTGAAGCACCGCCCAAATACAAGTTTCTGTATCATGTTAGGGAGGATTTACTAAAAAGTATTACACGGTCACCGAGGCTGATGTACTGTGAGAAAAGTGGTGCAAAAGTGTTACAATCCAAGTATACCATTGATAATAAGTTCCAGTTCCCACTGACTTAACACTTTGAGTGTCAGAGGGGTAAGTAACGCATTGCTCTGCAATGCGTTGCGTACCCCTCTGGCACTTGAATGGTTAAATAGGGTTTTTAACCTCTCAAATGCTAGAGGTGTCCTTCTTAGTAGACAATCTCCACACTGCTCACCTAAACAGCCAATTTTCCTACTAGCTCAAAATGCACTGGAAACATCTAGTATTCCAGAGGATCAATTTTCATTTGTCCCCCATGGTGCAGATGGTCTGCACCATAATTTCTCCATTTTAGCTCCCAGAATTAGGCCCTCAGTCATGTACATGTTCATGCTGCAGCGTATTTTGAAATAAAGTGCGTGCTAAGACTCGGTAAATGAATTAAAGGGCAGTTTATAGTTTATCTAATTTGCGTTTTAATATACTCCTTAATAGACAAGTAAGCTCACAAACATGTAAAGATTTACTCTTTACACCAGTTGTTCTCCTCTCTCAAAAAGACTAGACACACTATTTAGATACAGCCATCATTTGTAGTAGTATCAGTGGTGCATTAGTCTTGCTTGTCCTGCATTCTGTGAACCACTAGAATGCTAGAAAGGTCTCCAAGGTATTGCACTGCACTGCGCTGAGATGGAGACCCCCATTATAACATGCAATGGCTTAAAACAAGTTCTCATTTTAGGCAAGAGGTTGTCCAAACATATTGTTCTTCCAAGAGGATGCAATTAATTTTACAGCCACAGATGTTTACCACATGTAAAACATTACTTAAATAGAGATCTTGAGAAAAAATACTGTTCAACTTAAATAAAAAAAAAACAATAATAAAAAAAACAAAACAAACCTAATGGCATAGACACCAACATATCAAAGCAAAGAAACAACTACGAAGGATGCACTATGCTTTTCTCGCCAATGTGCTGAGTTCTGTAGCAATGCTTTTTCATCAGTGCCTGCAATGATGATAAAGGAGAGCATATCCATATTGGGAATTAAAATTATTATTTTTTAATATGTATGGAACTATCAAATCACACACACACACAATAAACAACATGATACAAATGATGAGAGGGTACTGCTCATGAGTTATGGCCATGTTAGAGAGAAAAATAAGACAACGATTGAACAAAAATGGATAATCCATTTGGAGTGACATGAATTAAGAGTTTGGGTCAGCAACAAGCATTGGCCCAGGGATTGATTTCCATTTAAACCAAGTATGCAACTGTCTAGAACACCAGTTTTGGAGGGGCCACTCAACTGTGCCGTCATACCCACATTCCGAGTTGAAGGCATGGACAGATTATTCCCCCTATACCAGATGACCAATCCTGATTTATGCAGGCATATTTACCAGTTTCTATACCCTTTTACATAACATTTTAACCCCTTGGATGCTAGGAAGGTATCCTATGCATGATTTTTTTTGTGTTTGCTTGCATGTTATAGGCTAAAGGTATTTTCTGTGACAATGGAAAATTGAACACGGCTGAATAACTTGAAAAAGGTGAAATTTACTCACCGATATTTGGTTTTCCTCTGTGTCCTTCCACTGCATACTGTGGGATTTGGCTCCGCCCTCCAGCTGGTAGGACCAATGAAAAATTATTTAAATGTTGCCGACTTCCTGCCCCAGCTGTCCAAGCTACGAGACAGAAGAGGTTTGTAATAGCCAGCAATAATAATGCATAACATAGACAATATGTATATAATGCCTTGAAACTATACAATACCAAGAACTAGATAGGGAGGGTTGCAGTGGAAGGACACATATGAAAAACAAATATTGGTGAGTAAATTTCACCTTTTCTTTTGTGTCCAAACTACTGTGTCCAAACATACTGTGGGACTTACCAAAGCAGTACCCAGAAGAGAGGGAAGAGCTGAGTCTGACTCATAAAGGTATTGCTGCTTCCAGCATCTTCCGTCCGAACTTAGCGTCCTTAGAAGCCTGGACATCCAGTCTGTAATGTTTAATAAAGGTAGAGACCGATGCCCAGGTTGCAGCACGGCAGATTTCAGCAGGGGTTGCTGCGGCTTTATATACCCGTGAGATAGCCATAGTTCTAATGGAATGGGCTTTAATGCCTTCCGGTGGCTTAATGTCTGCTGACTCATAAGCAACAGTTATACAGTCCCGAATCCATCTGGAAATGGAAGGTTTTGAAGCTGAAGTACTTTTAAATTTACTGCAAGTGGGTACGAATAAAGTATCCATTTTGCGGAAGAGATGAGTTCTGTCAAGACAGATTTTTAAACAGTGGATAAGATCCAGGTTTTGAAGTCTCTTTTCCAGGTCATGTGAAGGGTTAGGGCAAAAGGATGGTAATACAATTTCCTGGTTCAAATGAAATTGAGATACAACTTTGGAGCGGAATGACAATTTTGGCAGCAAAACAACCTTATCTTGATGAAAATTCAAAAAGGGTGGAATTGCTACTAGGGCCTGCAACTCACTGACCCTTTTTGCTGATGTAATGGCAGTGAGGAATACAGCCTTGAGAGTAAGATGTTTGACACAGACAGACTCCAAGGGTTCAAAAAATGGATGGGATGCCAACTGTTGCAGGACCAGGTTCAAGTCCCAGGGAGGAACAATATCCCTAATAGTTGGTTTTATCTTGGAAATGGAAGTAAGATAGCATTTTATGAGATAGTTATCAGCCAGAGGCATGGCTAATACAGCAGAAATAGAGGAGAGTTGAACTATCAGTGATGCAGGTTTTAGACCTTCCTTGAATCCTGCTTGTAAGAAGTCCAAAATGTGTAAAGGAGTAATAGAGGTGCGGTCAATGTTAAGAGTAACACACCAGTTGAAAAAGGTAGTCCACACATAACAGATTTTTGTTGTGGAAGTTTTCCTGCCTTTTAATATAGTGTCTACAACTTCATCAGAGGTGCCCTTAAAGATTCCCGCTCAGCCACCAGGCCATGAGCTTGAAGAAGCCTGGGTCTGGATGAGCTATGGGACCCTGGGTGAGGAGGTCTTTTTCGACTGATAGAGGCCGTTTTTAGACCCCACAAATGCCGCATCAATAATGCTAAGGTCTTTCTGGACGTCAGAGAGGACAAGAGACTTTTGCATGGATTTCACAAGGTTGTCAGTTTTATCCAAAGGGAAACTGCCAGTATCCTCAATTAATTCACCTTCTTCTGCGGAGGAAGCCCCAGATTCCAGCTCCATGAAGCTCTCATCCTCCTCCTCTGGTGCCCTGGAGGGTCTTTTGCCTGGGTCTGAGTGCCTTGGACATTTCCTGGCAGCTTCCTGTATGGATGAGGTGGTCTCTTGCATAGAGCTTCTCATCCATGTCCAGGGCCGGATTTGCCATAAGGCAGAGTAGGCACCTGCCTACAGGCGCACCCCACCGAGGGGCGCCTGCCATTGAGATTCTTTTTTTTTTTTTTTTAATTTGCTAGCCTGCCAGCTTTTGATGTGTCTGGGTGGACTACAAAGCGGGGGGGGGGGGAGGTATGCATGCCTGCCGGCTGTGCATAAGTTGAGGAGAGTGAGTGACGAGTCCAGACCACTCCTCTCACTTAATTAAATGATTCTAGTTGTGATCGCCTCTTTAATATATATCCCCTTATTGTCTCTCAGTTCTGTGCTCTCACCTGATTGGCCCGTGGATCTTGGGGTTCCGGCATGGTTGAGTTGTTTATACAATTACCTGAGCACCCCAAACGCTTTTGGTTACCTGGCAACTACTAAGGCCCCGCCCTCGACACGCTGCGTATCGCATCGAGAACTCTGACACGTCCCTGTGCCCTAGGCATTGGCGACCATCTTTGATTTGGGCAGAAAGCTTAGTGAGCAACGGAGAAACCAAGGGGGAATAGTGCTGGGTACTATATGCGGTTCTGGGTTACCCCCCTACCGGGATCACAACAAGGGCTAGGGCACAAGAACAGGGGTACCCAGCTATCGTGCGAGGACCGGGCTCACCGGGAAGGATGGCGCCAAGTACCCGGGTATTGAAGCTTGGCCGCCGTTACAAGCTTTTAGCTGCCGCTGCGCTTGTCCTGTTGCTCATCCAGGGCCTGGTGGTGTGGAGCTTCAGCGGTCTGGAAGAGGGGGACGAGAGGGGTGAGGTAAGGAGGGAAGTGGAAGATGGTGGGGAGTGGAATGAAATGGAAAAGTGGGTGAGTGGCTGGAGAGTGAGCTTGAATGGAGTAAGGGGCAGAGTGAGCTTGAACGTGGTAAAGAGGGAGATAATGAGATGACAGAGTGGGCTTGAATTGGCTAAATGGGAAGAGAGTGGGCTTGAATTGGGTAAATGGGAAGAGAGTGGGCTTGAATTGGGTAAATGGGAAGAGAGTGGGCTTGAATTGGGTAAATGGGAAGAGAGTGGGCTTGAATTGGATAAAGGGGAAGAGAGTGGGCTTGAATTGGATAAAGGGGAAGAGAGGGTGGGCTTGAATGGGGTAAATGGGTAAGACAGAGTGGGCTTGAATGGGGTAAAAGGGGAAGAGGTAGCATGACTGATGTGGGCTAAGAAGGAACATTGTAGTGAGTGAATGAGTGAGCATGAGTGGGATAAATAGAAGAAAGATAATAGATCTGAGAAGGAGAATGAGTGATGGAAAGTATGAGTTAAATGAGTGGAGAGGAAACATGCATGGGGAGTAGAGGGTACATAGGTGTGAAAGGGAGAAGCATGGGTGAAGGAAGGATATAAGCATACCTGGGAACTCTCAGGATTTGACCCTGAGACTCAGGGTTTTGGCCCAAATCTCAGGGTGAAGAGCCAAAATCTCAGGGTGAGAGTTCAGTACTACCTGTTATATATTCTGCTCCAGTTAAATGCTTCTTTAGTCTCTAAATTGGTGGCACTTGTACAGGGCCGGATTTGCCATAAGGCAGAGTAGGCACCTGCCTACAGGCGCACCCCACCGAGGGGCGCCTGCCATTGAGATTCTTTTTTTTTTTTTTTTTTTTTTTTTTTAATTTGCTAGCCTGCCAGCTTTTGATGTGTCTGGGTGGACTACAAAGCGGGGGGGGGAGGTATGCATGCCTGCCGGCTGTGCATAAGTTGAGGAGAGTGAGTGACGAGTCCAGACCACTCCTCTCACTTAATTAACCCGGTACCCAGAACAGACAATACCGCTGCTGCCCGGCCCCGTTGTCAGAGTCCAGCCTCCAGTCCTCCTCCTACCACGGTGCTGGTCCGGTCCAGGACAAACAATGCAAGTGAGCCTGCTGTGCACCGTCGCTGGGTCCCAGGGTTTACTTTAGAAATGGCGCATTTTTTATACCACGCTTCTATTAGCAGCATTTAGTAGGTCGAAGGCAGCATGACAATCTCGAATTGCTTATCAGCACAAGATTGTCATACCACTTCTTTAAAGAGCGCGATCAGCCTGTACTGAACTCCCTTGGATGCTGGACACCTTCATGAAATCGGAAAACAGTGCTTTCTCCCGTTGCGATTACTACTTTTGTTCCACTACATATTCACAGTATAGTGGAGCAAAAGTAGTAATCACAGCGGGAAAAAGCACTGTTTTCCACAATGTTTACTTTGAAATAATGTAGTAGGAAAACAAATATATATATAAGTTTCATTGGTGTCCTTTTGATAGGTGTTTTATTATTTGCAATTAATTCTACGGTTTACAGACAGGTTAAAGGGAAGAGAGCTACAGTGGTATAATATATAAAATCTTTATTAAATAAAATGTGTTAGATATACTTAGCTAAGAGGGTACCCTCATAATGAATACATTTATAGTAAATACATTTAAATAAAAACAACAATGTGGGTAGATCTCAGTCCTTTATAAGGATGTTCCATAATATAGAGACTATTTATTTTACTTTTATCGGGGGGGGGGGGGGGCGCTTCAGATTTCTGTGCCTACAGGCTCCTAAGATGTAAATCCGGCCCTGTCCATGTCATGAACTCCTGGAACTGGGCTGGAACATCACTTGTGGCAGCCCTCTTTAGGCAATCTGTGCATAGCTTTGAGGGATCATCAGCTTGCAATTTCTGGTCACAACCCAAACATGCTTTTAATTTTGGAGCCAGCTTCTCCTCCTTCCCAGGTTCAGCAGGTTTAGTTTTATCTATTTTCTGCTCTTTAGACATAACTCTTCAGATAGTATGCTAATAGCAATTTGGCAATTAGTATAACAAAAGAAGCATATACTGATAATATGTAACAATTACTCACAGTTTAAAGGTATCAGCTAGCTTCCCTGCACCGAATTTATGCCTCTGCCATAGTCTCTTGCTTCCTGAACGCCGACTGCGGTTCAGCATGGAATGCATGACGTACTTCCGGTTCGTCTGTATTTCTGGAGCAGTGGCAGAGAGCGTGCCAAGGGGAAGAGTGGAACACTGGGGGTTGCAGAGACAATTCTGGACTGCGCTTCAAGCGACTGGCCAGATATGCAGGGAAGAGGGTGGTAGACTCGCAGTGATCTGGGAGGCAGCCTAAGGGGATCCCAATCCCATGTGACCATGGTAAGGCCAGCCACATCACAGAAAATAATAAAAAACGAGGAAGATAGGAGAGAGACAGTGTCCCTCCATACTCCAGCTTGGTAGAACCAAATAAATACATGGGGGAGGAAGTCAGCAACATTTAAACATTTTTCATTGGTCCTACGAGCTGGAGGCTGGAGCCAAATCCCACAGTATGTCGTGGATTAGACACAGAGGAAAGTGGGGTGCATGGCCATGGGTGGTTTTAAAAGTGCCTGAGTTACTTGCCTAGGGGCTCCAGCCATGAAAGTTGTACCTTTTTTTTGTATTAGACCCTATTCTATGAAGAAAAAGCAGTAAGGCTTACAAACGTGTTGTCCAAGAGCCACTAATTTATATTTTTAAGTAATTTATTTATTTGTTCCCAGAAACGGAGTGCTTTTTCTCCCATTAGCATGGATTAACTGTACTTCCCTTGGTGTTATGTTAGGATATGAGATATTTATCATTGTAGTGACTCTCTCCTAATGATCTGTTTCTGGAGATCCAGGCTTTAGATTTTTCTGCAGCCAGCATTGGTTCACTGTAGGAATGTTGTAGGGCTTTGGACTGACGGGGTGCATCTGAGGTCACAGTCACTACTGATCTCCTTCTTTAGATGACTTATCTCTTTAGTATGTTACAACTATGGACATGATCCATTATTATTAAGTGACATTCTCTTTTGTTCTAGAATAACTATGCAGTCAGTGGTGAACAATAGGGGTCGCACGGGCCCGTCACTCCAGGGGCCCGGCCGCCCTCCGCGATCCCCTCGCCCGCAGCAACTCCCACTACGGCCGCCGGTTCTAGTAATACAGAGCGCTGGGAGATTACATCATCTCCCAGCCTCTGCATTACTAGAGCGGCACGCGGGAGCTTCAGTTGTAGAGATCTGTGCCGAAGGAGGCACAGATCTGTCAAGCCACGCTGCTAGACCACCAGGGACTGGAGGTAGGGGCATTGTGGAGATGAAGGGGGCATTGTGGAAGACAGACAAAGAACAAAAAGGGATTGTGGAAGAGGTAATGTAGAGATGAAGGGGCATTGTGGAAGGGGAAATGTGGAGATGAAGGGGGCATTGTGGAAGGGGAAATGTGGAGATGAAGGGGGCATTGTGGAAGGGGCAATGTGGAGATGAAGGGGCATTGTGGAAGGGGCAATTTGGAGATATGGGGGCATTGTGGAGATGAAGGGGCAATTTGGAGATTGGGGGGCAATGTGGAGGTGGCCAATGTGATTGAGGGGGTCTGGGGCCAATGTGGTCGGGGGGGGCCCATGGCAATTCTTGCACCAGGGCCCAGTGGCTTCTAGTTACGCCTCTGTATGCAGTTCATTATATATTGGTAGCTGCACCACACATACAGGATATGTAATTAGATATTATGTTATTTTATGTGTTCTTGACCCCTGGACATCTTGCTGACAGTCCAGGATCCCAGCTCCATACGGTAGTTTGACGGGTCTTAGTTACTTGTCAACCGATATTTTGGATGCGCTGCAATATCATGGTGCCCCGGCAAGCCATCACGGGTCAGTACTATTACTTCTAGTTGAATCATGTTTCCGCTATACATAGAACTGATTTAGTCTCTTTTCTGATATGCATATATTGATATATGAGGTGGTAGGCTGTGTTTCCTTTTTGTACATATGTTTTTGATTTTAAATTGGTTATCTTTGTCTTAGGTTAACGACTATTGACATTAATGTGTGGGATGGTATTTTTTTATGTCACTTCTCTAGGTGATTGATTTCACCTGCTTAATTGTTTCTACTTGAGTGGAAGCAATTAACTTGCAGATGCCTGTCTTTTGGCTACGTTTGTTACATGTATGTGAGGGCACGTTGGGGTATCTTTCCGAGTGCGTATCTGTCCAAAGTCTCTGTGCATGTATTCAATGGGTTAATTATCAACAAAAGCGCTTTCATTGGCCAGAAATTGATCTCTGCCAATGAGAGCACTCCAGCTTAGAGACAGACAGCCTCCGTCACTGGAGGAGGGTGGATAGAAGCTCAGACTATGGTACAGATCTGGCCAACACCATCTGCCGGAAGTAGGTACAGCACTACATTTAATATTTTAATTTCTCCAAACGAGCAAATTTAAAAAAAAAAAAAAAAAAAAAAAAAAAAAAAAAAAAAAAAAAAAAAAAAAAAGGATACACTTTCTATTATTTATCATTTATAAGGAAACAATTTAGGCAAAGTTGTGAAGGAGGTAATCATCCACTTTAAGCCTCAGTCAGGGATCAGTTTTCCAGTATCACCTATGACACCTATAGGAATAATATAATATGATATAATATATTCATTAGGTCCAGGTGGAAACATTCCAGGAGCATGGGAATTTTTTTTCTAGCTACTAAATGTTTAGATCATTTTAGCAAGTTAGTTGTATGTGATAACTTTTAGACATGGTTTACGTGAGTGACTTTTATTCATTATTTTAAATAAAGTAGCACAGCAAGGTTTTTTCCTCCTAGCATCTCTTTCATTAATTAAAATAAAAGTAACAACACTGCACAGAAAATAAAACTACAAGCTTTGTGTGATTCCATCAAATCCAGTACTGTGTCTTAATTCACTGTTGGAAGAAAGTTGAAGCATGCTATGTCTGCAAGCACCATTCTCTCAAAAAAAAGTTGTGTGAACAGCACTATCCAACCCAAAGATACCCAATTCATGTGTTTGTCTGGTACATTACTATCAAAGAGATAATGTCATCCAAGTAAATGAGCTCTCAGAGGACTATTAAACAGTTCTTCATAAAGTACAGATATTTCAAAATCACAGAGGATTCATCTACAAGTGTTTTATAGTAGCTCATACTTAGCAGAACGTATGCCCAAGATGTGTTAAAAAGGCAGTGATTATGTTAGCATGCACAAATTAAAGAGAGGTGTACAGCAGCACTGATTATTATAGAGCAATGCTAATAGTAGAGATGACAAGTAGCTATGTTCTCACCATAATAAGACAAAGTTTGTCTAAACTAAATCCATTGTTTTTAATTTACAAGTGCATTTGGAATGACCAGCAATATAACTGCTGAGAGAGAGAGAGACAGAGACACAGTGTGTGTGTGTGGTGTGTGTGTCGGGGGACGTACAAATCGCATACTCCTATGGCCAGATTGCTCAGGTTTGACCAATCGGGTTTGAAAATGAGACCAATCAGCTCAGAAGACAAAGGCCAAGATTAAGTTGAAAGCAATAAGTGTATTTTATTACTAATTTTATCACACATATTGCTGTTGAAGTCTAAATTTGTAAGTAAAACCAGTGATAAAGAGATCAAATGAAATCCAGGCCTAATCTGATCTTAGATTACACTGCAGGTGATAAATTCAATCACTTGTTTTATCTGCCCAATTCCTGTTGATGTTTATGGGGAAACTATAGATAAAACCAATGATAAAGAGATTTACTGCAGTGTAATCTAGTCCCCTTGGTAAGCCTTTTCTGATTGAGTTGCCCCATACACTAGGACAAACATGTCAAACATGCAGCTTTGCTGTCAAAATCACTTCCCCCAGACAAATCTGTGCAGACAGAAAACTAGCAGCCAGTGTTGCCCCCAACCCAGAAAGAGAAATGATAAGCATGTGGTGCTTAACTGTATTAGAGTTTGACATGCCTGTATAAGGGCATAACAGGCAATGCATTTTTTCATTGGTTATTACATACATCTATGTACATTACCCCTTCCCAGAGTAATCTGGCTCCCAAGTTTCAATATTTTTGTTCACTTTATTAAATAAAATAAAAAAGTGTGGCTATATGCATGTTCAATTATTCACACCATAGACATAGTCAGAATGATTATATTGTTTAAAATCAAATTATGGTCTATAAAGAAATCTAAATCACACAAACATCCTATTAACCAAATTATTATTTAACAGCCAACTGTAAATCATAATGTTTTATGACAAAATAAATAGCTAATTCTGTGCTGCCATCTAGTGCCTGCACAGTATATTATAAGCATCTCATTTCAGCAGTAAAAAAAGTAAAACAATATACAGCAATATTTATTTTGTTTGTTTGTACATAGATTTTAATTGCATAAACTACATCTTTGAGTCGAGGAGAGTTTCTCTGCCCCCTATATTTTTATAAAGTTTATAATCTTGAAGCACATTATAAAACATTGGAGAACACTATTGACTAGAACAAACTAAAAATCTTTCAGATACGTTGAACTACCAAAGGATGGCTGAGGATGATGGGCACTGTAATTCAATAATAGTCCACAGGCAGCAGGCTACCTTCCCATGGGCTAGATTAGAGATGGGCAACCTGAAGCACTCCAGCTATTCATGACTATAAATATATCCTATTATGCATTTGCCACTGTTTAATATCCTATCACATGTGTTTCTAGTAATTAAAATAATTAACGTGGAACTTTCACCCTCTATAAAGTCGCCCTGCCATAATTAAGAAGGTAGCAACTAGCTTTATAATAGATATGTTACCTCTGAAATACAGCCCATTATAAAGAAATCCTTTATTGTAGGAGACCCGAAGCCAGGCATCAGCGCAAACATCTTGTCTGCCGCCTGCGCTCCCGGTCTCCATTGAGAAGCACTGTAGTGTGCCACATGGTAACTGGAAGGGACTGACAGCGCAGGCGTGCAGACTGCACTAACATGGTTGTCAGTCTCCTACAATAAAGGATTTCTTTATGGGCTACATTTCAGAGGTAACATCCTACATAATAATTCGTAAGTTGTGTGTAACGCCCGACATGCGCAGTAGACACTGCTGAGCGTGCGGCAGTCATGCTCAGTACAGACTGCCCGCGCTGCGGCTGATACAGAGCTGGACGGTCCGAAGGAGCGTCCAGCTCTGTATCAGCAGTGGCGCTGGCAGTCTCTACTGCGCGTGACTGCCCCGCGACCGGCTGCCAGAGGCACAGTGGCCCGTGTAACGGGCTGTTCAACTAGTATATATTATAAAGCTAGTCGCTACCTGCTTAATTATTACAGGGCGACTTTATATCGGGTGAAAGTTCCACTTTAAACAGGGGTAGAGATGCTAGCTGCACATTCATAGTACACAAACACAATTAACACATGCACAATATATGCAAATATGCACAAAGAACACATAAGCACACATGCACCACTTACACCAAATAAACCACTTACACTGTCTGACAGAGTTTTGTTCCCCTGCCCACTGGTGACCACAGATTCCAACCCATACACTGGCTGATCCCCCAACCTTGTTCTTCTGCTCACTGGTAGCCACAGATTGCCCGCACACTGTCTGTCCCCGCTAGCCCTGTTCCCCTCTCCACTGGTAGACACACATTCCCCACATACACTGTCTGACCTCCCCCAACACCAGTTTTGTATACACTAAGAATTTCCACAGTGCTCAAATATTTTAGAATCTTTGAAGTGCAAAAATGCAAGTGTTTTTCCTATAGCACCATTTTTCTACAAAATAGCTGTGCAAAATAGCATAAGGGTAAAAAGGAAAGAAACTCATTTTTCCTACAGCATCACCTTATTGAAATATTTGTGCACACCATCCAAGAGGTATAAAGGTATATATAAGGTAGGTGTAGTTTAGTGATTCCAGCACCTCTGTGATGTGACAAACTATACCAATGAAGTACAATTTTTTCTCGGATGAGCAGCTACAAATTAATAGAGCATGACATTCCATAGTGTTCAAAGACTTATAAGGGTTAAAAAAAACACACTCAAAGCATCTATCTCCACATATATTGTTCGAATAATAAATTTCCAATGCAATCCATTTACCTGAGCATACAGAAGCAGGAGACCGACAAAGTAAAAAGTGATAACTTTGTTGGCCGAGTAGCTTTTAGATAGAAGACTTCAACATAACTTAGATCTCTTCATCAGGCACATTTATAATGAAGGCTGTATACAAAGTACATGTCATAGATTGTACATTCATGCACATTCTTAGTTAATTTGAATTCCATTGGTGGTAAAATTCTTGTCACTAGTGTCTGTGTAAATTACTTAACCCCTTAAGGACCCGTGATGGTCCTGGACCATCATGGGTTGTTATACCCTTAAAGGAATAGTATTACTTGAAAATTACTATCCCTCATATTGTAGCCCTTAATACACTGAGTTAAATGACACAAGCGGCATCTCTCAAACCTTTATGGTTTAAGAGATAGCCACTTTCAAAGTTTCCTCTCCCCTGCTGTCAGCGTTCTGCTGCCAGCAGGGGAATCCGGTCCCGGGACAGGCGGAGGCTCTTAAACAGAGCTGATATCTCGTTAAAAAGGAAAAATGATTCATAGAAACAGTCTTCTACGTGTGCTTGGTTTCAATTAATCATTTTTCCTTCCATAACGAGATATTGGCTCTGATGAAGAGCCTCCTCTTGATTCAGAGACCGGATTCCCCTGCTGGCAGCAGAACGCTGACAGCAGGGGAGAGGAAACTTTGAAAGCGGTTATCTCTTAAACCATAAAGGTTTGAGAGGTGCTGCTGGTGTCATTTAACTCAGTTTATTAAGGGCTACAATATGAGGGATATTAATTTTGAAGTAATACTATCCCTTTAAGGACCCATGACGGTCCAGGACCGTCATGGAATTCCGGGCTCCCAGTGCAAAAAAAAAAAAAAAAAAAAGTCCTTAAGTGACCGCACCGTGCATGAGTGGCCGGTCCTTAAGGGGTTAAGACTCCGGCAGAGGCAGTGTCTATACTGGCCAAGTAGAAAAATATTTATTTCCCTTCTGATGTGTGAACAGCTCCAGTAAATTTAGTATGTAGAGAGTTTGTGACTTGCAGGTAAAGATGGCTAAGTATATGGAATGCATGGGTTAACCCTCAGAGCGACAGAATGTGTTTATTGCATGGATTAATGTGATAATTTCTTGTCATTGTGTTAAACTTGGTCATCAATTCATATTTGCAGATCTGTGCCTGAAAGTTTCCCATCAGTACAGACATCTTGAGACTTTTGATGCTGTGACTAGTTTTACAAAAATGGGGTGTTTTGTTTCTAGTTCAGACTGTACCTATAAGCATTAATCCACTTTCTACTCGTTACCAAAGAGTTATTTCTGGTTGGGGGGCCGTTTATAGAAGAGGAGCATACGTTTTGGAATATCCGTTTTAATCTGTCATTTGAATCTTATATTGATTGGAGCTCTTTTGAGATTATGTGTACAACATCAAGGTATCACTTTTACTCTACAAGTCTCCTGCTTTTTCTGTGGCCAACACGGTACCATCTTTTACATATCTGACCATACTGATCCATAATTGTTCCAACACTGCTGTTTATATGGCCCAATGTATCTGTTCTAGAATCATTTTGTATATTCCCATTGTCTTGGACAGGTAAGTGATCTAGGGGTGCACCGAAATGAAAATTCTGAACCGAAACCGAAATGTCAGGATGCAATTGGCCGAAAACCGAAACCGAAAATAACTTTTTTTTATTTTATAAGGCAATGCCTAACAAAAAATATAGTAGAGCAATTGCACATGGTGCAGTCAAAGTGAAAGTTCCATGAGCTGAGCCTGAAGGTTACCAACTTGCCTGGAAAATAGTGGCCTTTCCATTGCGGTTACATTATCCGCAACTCCCATTTTTACTGATGTGCCAAACATATTGGTCATGAGTCTCTCGCACACACACAGATACATGCACAGACAGACAGAAACACAGACACACAGACAGACAGAAACACATACATGCACTATATGTGGAGAAAAAAAAAAAGGAAAAGAAAGTGCACAGGAACTACTAAGTGTAGATTTATGAACACAGATAAAAGTAATCCCAACACCCGTGTGAACTGAAAAATATATTAATAATCAGACTGTGCCTCAAATATTTCGGGGACTATAAAAAAGGGAATGCGAATCTAAAAAACACTGTACTAGAGAAGTGAATGGTACTGGATGGGAAGAGCAGTGAGCGTTGTGTCGGGGATCAAAGCGTTATCAAGGCACATATATATAAGCTGTGCTCTGACCATGGATAGTGGAGTGGGGGGGGGGCTAAAACATATATTAGCTGCTAAGATCACGGAGAATTGGTGCTGGAACCGGTAATATCATAGAACGCTACACCAATCCAATTTTGTCACAATGATGTGGATGTAATAGAAACACACAACAGTAGCAAGATTATGCGGTTACTGGACCACTTCTTTGTTATAAAGCCTTGTATAAACGGTCTTTAATATGCGCCAGCGCCTTTCTCCAATTTCCCCCTCCTCCTTCTTGGTCAGTCTCCAGTAGTGGGTACTCCGGTAGCAGTGGTTACTACCGTGGCGATACTTCCATCTTTAAAAGTCGCTACCTTGAATTTACTACAAGTCCCATCATCCTTACCTTGCCTGGCGATGTGACTGCACTTCACAAGTGCTTTCTACCCTGCTTTACATGCAGAATGACAGGGCGGGAGAGAGAGCGGGGGATCGCTCATTCAAACAAAGCTATGTTCAGCCACTTGTGAAGTGCAATCATGAATGAGCGCTCCCCCGCTCTCTCTCCCGCCCTGTCATTCTGCATGTAAAGCAGGGTAGAAAGCACTTGTGAAGTGCAGTCGCATCGCCAGGCAAGGTAAGGATGATGGGACTTGTAGTAAATTCAAGGTAGCGACTTTTAAAGATGTAAGGATGATGGGACTTGTTCACTTCATATAAACAGCAGCGTACTACATCTGAAGGCTCAGGGAGAAATGAGAGCGCTTCCCCTGTTTCGGTCATTTTTTTTTATTTCGGCTTTTTGCCGAAAATGCCATTTTCGGCCGAAACATTTCGGCTGCCGAAATTTCGGTGCACCCCTAAAGTGATCAATTGTTATAATCCTTATATTACAAGGATATTTATTACACAATTCTGTTATGCATCTAGTGATACTCTGGAATAACAAACTCTGCACACATTGCCTCCTATACTGGCTGAACATTTTCTCTATGTTTTGAGTTCTGCACCTAAGTTACACTTGCATGTTAAAAGATCCACAATAAAATGCAAATTGCAGTTAAGATGGAATTTCAATGGGAAAAGTCCCTTTAGTTAAACTGGAAAATGTCTTCTGATCCTTTTACCATTACATATCCCACATCTGACCTGCATTACACATTTAGGACCTGGCTTAATGTGGTTATCGCAACATTTAGGGCCTTAAGCTTCTTGTTCTTACCTCCCAATTTGCTTGGTGCAAAGGACTTCTTAATGAAGCAAGCTCTCCAATAAATTAATGTGGGTCTGACCTCTATAATAAACTTCAATACAGGGTCTCTACCTAAAATACCCCAGTGCGTCTGGAACATCCCTTCTGCAGCTTTTTGAACTTGGGATATTCTTACTCTCTAACCATACCACTTGCTCAGACTACTCCATTGATATTGCTGGTCCCTAACATATTTCCACACTATCAGTTATTACCTTTGTTTTGGTTGACTTCATCAACTCCCAATGAGATTTGTCTGGGAACCTGTTTAGCTTTCATATAAGCCCTCACCACAAAAATGGAAAAGGTAGTCTTTCTCCATACATCTAACAGTCAGAATTGCAGACTAATAATTGAATTTGCTTTCAAACCTATACTTATGCCTCATGTAAAAATTTGCTGTAGGGGATGTTTATAACCCAGTTGCAGTAGTGGTTAATTTTTAATCTAAATAACTGTATCAACTTGTTTGAAACAGGTCGAAGAAGTGATATGATAGATATTGCCCTTCAGCCAGTTCAACATATATGGACGGTTTTGAGACGTGAAATTAATAGTGCACTTGTTTTCATTGAGATGTCAAACTGATGTATATGTATGTTAGATATTAATAACATGAGCAAGTTTCAACCTTACTGGGAACAGCATCCAGATCCTAATTGTCACTGCAATCTACAGTGCATGTCCATTTTAAGAAAGGGGTCTAGTTCAGTGTGTGTGAGGGTTGACTGAGTCAAAGTGCCTATACTTTTTATTATTTACTTTCACTACCCCCCCAACTCTCACTCTCTCTTTTTACCTTGTTAGGTCAGTCTTAAAGGCTCATACGTCTAAAAAGTTATAAACAGAGGTAGCACAATCAAAGTGACTGAGCCACTGACTACCCACCTGTGAACAAGCAGCGATGTATTCGAGAATGTAACCTGTTGGTGTGTCCAAGGACAAACTTTGAAAATCACTGCTGTAGAGAGAGATGCCCTGCTCAGGAACTGTATACAATCAGAAATGCATAGACAATTGAAAATGTACCATTAGCTCCCCCTAAGAAAAAGCCCCGGAAGGAAAGAACTTCTCCACCTCACTTAATAGGGTTACACACATATATTGTTATTTAAATACATAACCCTTTCAGTGCCAGAAAGAGGTGAGCAATGCACTGCATAGCTCTCTTGTCCAACATTACACCCAGATTTACATCCCATATCAATTTGCGCAGGCAGCAGTGGCCTTGCTCCTCTGCTGCCTGCCCAAACAAATGTATGCCTTTTCAAATAAGTAATTCTGTGTGTAACCAGTAAAGGTTCAGGACTGTGCATAAAGAAATAAATAATTATAGTAGCACTCATGCATCTGGTATGTGAGATGAAGGAGGTACTGGGTATAAAGGCGACCCCCTACACACCTTGACGAGACACAGATTTACTTGGGCAGGCAGCAAAGGAGAAAGCCTACCATTGGCTATGTGAATTAATATGAAGAGGCATGTCAGGTTTTACCCTTTGAACTCCAGCTGTACAATGCATTGAAATTTGTTGCTCACCATTCAGGCACAGGAAAGGGTTACAATACATTAGACCCATTCTGAACATGTATGTAATGTAACATGAGTTTTAACCTTTTGAACACCAGAAAAGTGTGTAACTCATTGCTTTGGACTGGAGGGAGAGAACTCCAGGTTCCCTTCCTGTAATATTTTCTTTAGTAAGGATAGTGGTACATGGATCTAGTGTCCCTGATCTCCTGACCAAATACTATTCTCTCTTGCAATACTATTGGACCAGGGCCTCTCATTGCAAGAGAGTATATCTGAAGAGTGATATAAAAGTACAATATTTAGACATATAGGAAATGTAACTAAGTTTACATAGTCTCCAAGTGCATAATATGCAAAATGTGGGTGTAATTCATGTCTCCCCTGGTTGTAGTAACCACTGAAACCAAAACTAGTTGGAGCATGGTTAATTATACATATCCAACTCCTAATTAATGTATCTACCAAAATCTAGAACCAAATAGAGAAGAACCATGTAAAATATATCCCAAAGAATGTTTTTTGGAATAAGCTTGCACTTAATATTAGCACAAACATTTGTTATTTGATCTGTTATTGGCTCATTAAACATCTCCCCCTCCCATGTGTATATAATTGTGGCATTGTATTGTTACACCAATATCCAATTAAAGTGGCACTAACATCAAAATAACATTGCCTCCCACACTCTTTTATTAGGCTGAATAAGTCCCGCATTATCGAGGAAAAACAACTTCTTTGGCAGGCACCAGTGGGAAACAGCACAGACATCTTAGAGAAAAGGTACCTGTGAGTCTGCTCTGTCTATCCCGTTCACTGCCAGGATTGGTAAGTGACGTTCCTTGGTGCCTTAAGGTACTGGAGGTTACTGACAGCACAGGCGCACAAAGCTTCTCTTGTAAGATCTGTGGAGCTGCAGCCTGCCGAAGAAGTTGTTTTTCCTTAATAATGTGGGACTTATTCAGCCTAATGAAAGTATGCCTTTGCTTATCGCTATGTTAGTAAGTGTTTGGGGGGCAATGTTATTCTGATGATAGTTCTGCTTTAAGGAAAAAAAACATAAATTAAAATTAATGAGATGATGCCACATAAGTTTATTCTTTCAAGGGTCAGTTTTTCATAAAAAGTTCCTGTATATGAACATTAGACAACAGTCTGAGCATTGTGAAGAACAAGGAAATCTGATAACTAATCATCTAGTAAGAGAGTGTCAGGTAAAACAAAGCAGGCATGGCCTAGAGCACTGGTTCTATTATTATTATTTTTCTTTGCTGAAGGCACCCCCATCTTGCAACCTTGAATTTTAGGGGGACCCTTAAAATGTAATTGATTAAGAATGGAACAAATGGGACAAATACAGAATAACAAAGATTCACAACTTCCCATAATATGCATTTGAAACTCAATAACCACATATGCCAAATTCTTCATAGAGACAAGTGACAGCCTATGTAGAGGTCCAAGGAACAGTGAGAACATCAAATGCCCAATCAGCCCATACTGAGCTTACTTATTGCCAAGGCCATTAAGTCTGAGAAAGACCAAATGGGCTTCTGCAAGCGGCAGGTGTAAGAGACCGTCAAAACAGGACAGTCACTCAGTGGAATTCCGTTGCCTTTTCCCCATTACTGGATGTTACACATGGTACATATATACAGACAGACATGGGAAATAAACCAGTGCTGTGTAACCTTGTGGCACTATATAAACATATTCATTCACTAATGTTAATATAACATAGTAACAGAAGAAATGTACACCAATGCTTTAAATCAGGAAATAATTGAGCACATATAAAATGTCTATACCACACAACATTTTCATTTCTGCAGAAAAGGGTCTCTAATCAAGACAACCACCCACATTAAACAACATTTCCAGCACAATACTGTTAAAATACATGTCCATTTTACTAAGACACCACTAAAAATAGGATTAATTCATATTGTTGTTCTCCCCAAACCCAACTATGATCCATCCCTATGCATCAGTCACTACTGAACAAAGATATTAAACTATTTGCCAAGATGTTGGCTAATAGGCTCAAACCTCATCTTCCCTATCTTATACACTCTGATTAGTACAGGTTTGTATCCGGGACAGAATCCCAACACAAGACCTCTACTGCCATTTCACTTATTCAATAAATAAAGATAATAATAAGCGGTTGCAACAAAATTCCAATCTAAGCAAATTACTTTTAAACATGAAAGTTCTATATAGAACTCACCCGTATCAGTGTGGTGCGGTGAGTCCGGAGCTGCCCCAAACAATCACAGCATGATTTCAACAGACGTGGAGACACAGGTAAGGAGCGCTACACGGACACACCAAAGCTTCATGGACCCAATCAAAGTTCTATCATCTTAAAATCCACTTTATTTTTCCATTTTAAAATCATTGAAGAATACACAGCAAAAAAATATCAGAAGGTCACAATGATGGTGATCCACCTAACATGTTTCGTGGGAACATCTCCCACTTAATCATAGGCTCGGAACACCATCTAACACAACAGACTTATAAAGCAACTGCATCCATTAAGATCCAAAAAAACGGTTACACATTTAAACTGATTAGAAGAAAGTAACCTATTACCTTTCAACCTCTCAAACCTATTAACCCTTAATAGGTCAATTCTAATTGAGGCATTAGACAGCTTACATCGCATCTTAATGCCCTCTTAATAGATAATTATATTCGATCTAAAGCTCCATAAGTCCAAGATATATACATCTCGTAAAACAAAACTACATATATAGACTAATAAGTCGTAAAAAACATAAAAAAGACAAACTTCTTACTTAAAGAATAAAATAAGAAGTAAATAATAATAACAATTCTGACAAAAAAATTCTATTCATAGAGAGGACTCAACGTTTTACAAAGAGGGATACATCATGTTCAGAATTTAACCCATTGGGTATTCTGGTATCTAAATATAAGATCCATTTCACTTCAGTTTTATCCAATTGAAACAAGATGTCACCTCCTCTTTCCGTCAGAAAAACCCTCTCTATACCTTGAAACATAAACTTATTTATATCAGCACCATTGCAATCAAAAAAATGTTTCGCCATGGGTTTATTCAAATCCCTGTTATTAATTGACAAAATATGTTCCCGTATCCTATCTTTAAGAGAACGAGACGTTCTCCCTACATACTGTCTATTACAATGTAAACAGGTGATCAAGTATACTACATTTGTCGTTCTGCAGTTTATGTACTGCTTCATTTTGTAAACTTTATTAGTTTTTGTGCTACAAAAATCCATAGAAACACGTACATAACTGCAGGACAAACATCTTCTAGCTCCACATTTGTACATTCCTACTGTATTAAGCCAAGTCACATTATTATTGCGACAACTACGAAAAAGACTAGGTGACAGCCTCATGCCTAAAGTCGGTGCCCGTTTAGCTATAAACTTACAGCCTTTTTGTAAAATTGGCACTAACTTCGGATCCCCTTCCAATATTGGTAAATATTTCTTCACTATATTCCTAATGGAATTATAATCTGTACTGTATTCAGTTATAAAACACAAATCATTTGACATACCTAAGTGTTTTCTTTTCTTATTTTTCAATAAATCATTTCTCTTACTATCACACGCTTTTAGATAGGCCCTTTCTAAGATATCTCTAGAGTAACCTCTTTGTATCTCTCTTTGAATCTCTCAGTCAATAATTGTGACTGCTTTTGGAAATCTTCCTGTGTGGAGCAGTTCCTCCGAACCCGAAGGAACTGTCCCAATGGAATACCCTTAATCACATGCCGGGGATGACAAGACCCGGCATGTAACAGGGAATTTCCCGCACAAGGCTTCCTATAAATGGACGTCAAAATCCTATCCTTCCCATAAGAAAGCCTAAGATCAAGAAATGTGATTTCACACTTCTGAAAATCAAAAGTAAAAATCAAATTGAGATTGTTATTATTCATATAATCTGCAAAATTCAAAAACTGTTCATGAGTACCCCTCCACACAAATAATAAATCATCTATATATCTTCTGTACATATAGATCAGATGACGGAATTCATTTGCAGTGCCATAAATGTAAATCTCCTCATACCAACCCATATACAGGTTGGCATAAGATGGGGCAAATTTAGCCCCCATTGAGGTGCCTCTACATTGCAAATAAAAAACTCCGTCATACTTAAAAAAATTATGACTCAAAAGATATCTAATAGAGTCAAGCAAAAATGATTTGAATTCAGCAGTATAATCACTATAAAAATTCAAATGATAATCAATTGCCTTAATACCTTCCTCATGCGGAATCATAGAGTAAAGTGACGTCACATCCATGGAACCCTAGGATAACCCTCCAATTAATTCCAACCTCTCAAAATCTTCCAAAAGATGACCCGAATCTCTAGTATAGCTACGCAGTCGCAGAACCAGGGGCTGCAAGTGCATATCTACAAACTCTGATAAATTTTCATTCAATGAAGAAATCCCCGAGACAATTGGACGTTCCAACGGTGGTCTCTCCTTCTTATGCACTTTAGGTAGGTGATGAAAAACTGGAGTCACAGGACGGCTCACCAGCAGAAACTTAGATTCTTCCTTAGTTATCAGTCCTAAGGATACACCACCTTCCACTAATTCAAATAACTTCTTGTGGAAAGCCTTAGTGGGATCCTTCAACAGGACTGTATAAGAATCCGAATCCCCCAATTGTCTCCGGGATTCCCGATCATAGATTTCAGAGTCCAATACAACAACACAGCCCCCTTTATCAGCTCTACGTATAACTATAGAAGAATCTGTAGCCAAAGCATTTAGAGCCTTTTTTTCAGACACACTGAGATTACTAAAAGATCTCTTACAGGTACCACTCATATGTTTATCATAAAGAATCCTCAATTCTTTTTCAACCAAGGATTGAAAGGTATCAATATAGATGCCCCTTGTCTGTACAGGATAGAAACTAGACTTCCTTTTTAGTCTTCCTTGTTTTTGAACTGAAGAAATCCCTATATTGCATGTTACCTTAGGATCATTTTCCCTTAGGAGACTCTCATAATCATATAAACTGCATAATTCAGAAAAATCTTGAATACATTCCCCCCCGTATGACCAGGGACATCTATGTCAAAAACATTATTCTCCAAAGACACTTCATCTTTTTGTTCAACAAAAAATTTACTCAAGGTTAATCTTCTAGTAAACCTATTGATATCTAAAATGGTATTAAGAAGATTGAAATGTCGCGTAGGAGAAAAACCTAGTCCTTTAGCCAATAACGAAACTTCTGCTGGAGTCAAGAGTCTAGATGAAAGATTCAAAATCTCCTGCCTCTCCCCCTCGTCTGGCACCCCAGCATAGTTTCTGGGCTATATTCCATTATAAATATCCCGTTTTTTGGACCCTTGATATCATCATTCTGATCGTTTGTTAAGGGCTACTCAAGTATTCTCAGCTGATGTCCCTTATTTGGGAGATGAGTTATTTTCAGCTGACACAATGACTCAGAAGTTGGAAAAATTAGTTTTGAAAGAAGCACGAGTATGGTGGGATATTGCCACTATGGAGAAATATTTATCCTCAAATATGATTCCCAGAGGTTTGAGGTTATCTAAAACTCCTACATTTGCTACAGATAATGAAGTTTTTATGACTTGGAGTTTAAAAGGGACATGTATAATGCTTTAAAACAAGAGATTTTAGTCTTACAAGAACAGGTTAAATCAATAGGAGATCAAACTTGTTATGCTGAATTTAGCAGAGATTTAAAGCTTAAAGTACAGATAGCTGAGCATAATATAACGATGTTAAAATCTAGAAAGTTTGGCAGGGATAGAGAAGATTATGATAAGAAACGTGTATACACTTGGCCAAAGGAAAGGAGAGAGAGGAGATTTAAGTCTTCAAGAACTAGCAGTTCTAGGTCTATTTTACGTAACAGAAATGATAGTAAAAGAGTTAGTTTTTCTAGTGTTGAGATGGGTACCAGGGAGTCCGAACAAGATACTGTTTCTCCCTCTCTACCCCCCCAGGACAATCGGTCTAGATTGGCGAGTGAAGTGCTTGTGGAGAATCAGAATATCAGACCCGCAGTACCTCCAAAAAACTTTCGAGGCAGGCGGAACTTTTATCGATCCCAACAGAGACAGGAGTATTCCCATATGAGAAGACAGCCTTTAAGTCAACCAGAAGAGGGTCCCGTGGAAGGAAGAGGTTGAGGACAGCAACAACAGAGGGGTCGCCAGACGAGGGGGAGAGGCAGGAGGTTTTGAATCTTTCATCTAGACTCTTGACTCCAGCAGAAGTTTTGTTATTGGCTAAAGAACTAGGTTTTTCTCCTACGCGACATTTCAATCTTCTTAATACCATTTTAGATATCAATAGGTTTACTAGAAGATTAACCTTGAGTACATTTTTTGTTGAACAAAAAGATGAAGTGTCTTTGGAGAATAATGTTTTTGATATAGATGTCCTGGTCATACAGGGGGGGATTGTATTCAAGATTTTTCTGAATTATGCAGTTTATATGATTATGAGAGTCTCCTAAGGGAAAATGATCCTAAGGTAACATGCAATATAGGGATTTCTTCAGTTCAAAAACAAGGAAGACTAAAAAGGAAGTCTAGTTTCTATCCTGTACAGACAAGGGGCATCTATATTGATACCTTTCAATCCTTGGTTGAAAAAGAATTGAGGATTCTTTATGATAAACATATGAGTGGTACCTGTAAGAGATCTTTTAGTAATCTCAGTGTGTCTGAAAAAAAGGCTCTAAATGCTTTGAAGTCCTGTTGAAGGATCCCACTAAGGCTTTCCACAAGAAGTTATTTGAATTAGTGGAAGATGGTGTATCCTTAGGACTGATAACTAAGGAAGAATCTGAGTTTCTGCTGGTGAGCCATCCTGTGACTCCAGTTTTTCATCACCTACCTAAAGTGCATAAGAAGGAGAGACCACCGTTGGAACGTCCAATTGTCTCGGGGATTTCTTCATTGAATGAAAATTTATCAGAGTTTGTAGATAAGCACTTGCAGCCCCTGGTTCTGCGACTGCGTAGCTATACTAGAGATTCGGGTCATCTTTTGGAAGATTTTGAGAGGTTGGAATTAATTGGAGGGTTATCCTGGGGTTCCATGGATGTGACGTCACTTTACTCTATGATTCCGCATGAGGAAGGTATTAAGGCAACTGATTATCATTTGAATTTTTATAGGGATTATACTGCTGAATTCAAATAATTTTTGCTTGACTCTATTAGATATCTTTTGAGTCATAATTTTTTTAAGTATGACGGAGTTTTTTATTTGCAACTAGTTGAACAGCCCGTTACAAGGGCCACAGTGCCACGGCCACCCGGTCGCGGAGCAGTCACACGCAGCAGAGACTGCCCGCGCCACGGCTGATACAGAGCTGAACGCTCCTTCGGAGTGCCCAGCTCTGTATCAGCCGCGGCGTGGGCAGTCTCTACTGTGCATGACTGCAGCATGCGCAGCAGTGTGTACTGCGCATGTCGCGGCATTACACACGATTTAGCGAATTATTATATAGGATGTAGAGGCACCTCAATGGGGGCTAAATTTGCCCCATCTTATGCCAACCTGTATATGGGTTGGTATGAGGAGATTTACATTTATGGCACTGCAAATGAATTCCGTCATCTGATCTATATGTACAGAAGATATATAGATGATTTATTATTTGTGTGGAGGGGTACTCATGAACAGTTTTTGAATTTTGCAGATTATATGAATAATAACAATCTCAATTTGATTTTTACTTTTGATTTTCAGAAGTGTGAAATCACATTTCTTGATCTTAGGCTTTCTTATGGGAAGGATAGGATTTTGACGTCCATTTATAGGAAGCCTTGTGCGGGATATTCCCTGTTACATGCCGGGTCTTGTCATCCCTGGCATGTGATTAAGGGTATTCCATTGGGACAGTTCCTGTGGGTTCGGAGGAACTGCTTCACACAGGAAGAATTCCAAAAGCAGTCACAGTTATTGACTGAGAGATTCATACAAAGAGGTTACTCTAGAGATATCTTAGAAAGGGCCTATCTAAAAGCGTGTGATAGTAAGAGAAATGATTTATTGAAAAATAAGAAAAGAAAACACTTAAGGATGTCAAATGATTTGTGTTTTATAACTGAATACAGTACAGATTATAATTCCATTAGGAATATAGTGAAGAAATATTTACCAATATTGGAAGGGGATCCGAAGTTAGTGCCAATTTTACAAAAAGGCTGTAAGTTTATAGCCAAACGGGCACCGACTTTAGGCATGAGGCTGTCACCTAGTCTTTTTCGTAGTTGTCACAATAATAATGTGACTTGGCTTAATACAGTAGGAATGTACAAATGTGGCGCTAGAAGATGTTTGTCCTGCAGTTATGTACGTGTTTCTATGGATTTTTGTAGCACAAAAACTAATAAAGTTTACAAAATGAAGCAGTACATAAATTGCAGAATGACAAATTGTAACGGTTTTTAGGACACTCAGACCAGTATGTGAAATAAAACACAATTTTATTAGAATAACAATAATGCAAACGATCGCCCTCTAGTGGCGGTTGTAATAGACACACAGTGAAGACTGATATGTTACAAGAGATAATGCACAATATAGTTGACATGCACAGTACTATGCAGATAATGGTGTTCTCTACCCCAAAGGGTTAAGAGTTAAAATCAGTCAGTCTCAGATGTGGTGGTTTGGCACGCCCTGGGTGTTAAAAGGAGGTGCTGATAGAGACAGTCCACAATGTACTGGAAACGTAGATGCCTAGCCAAAGTGACCGAGTAGTAAACAGAACAGAGATCCAAATAGCCCCCGCGGGCGTACCTACTGGAAAACTGCTTCTGCGAGTGTAAGTGTGTGTAGCCCCCACGGGCGTAACAGAAACCGGCCTGCAATGCAAGAGCTGACTAAGCTTCTTCAGACTTAACCGGATACCAGTAGTGGTAGTGCTAGAGCCAATAGCCCCTACGGGCGTATGCAACGGAATCTGCCAGAGCTGAAGCCTTCCTTCTATCGCCACTCTGCTTTGATAGATATCGCCCAGTAAACAACGAGAAGGGAGAGCCTATGGCGCCCAACCGGCCCACAATAAGTGACTACTCTGCAATGGAATGGATAGAGTCGCCGTCGGTAAGCGGCCAACCCAGCAGACGTAGCACCACGGAAGAGGCTCTATTCTGGGAATCGAGATAGCGAGAGCAAGGCAGCACTGCTAGGGTTAATATGCACGTTTACACAAGGCTTCTGCACACAACGAGGCTCTGCAAGTGTAGTGAGGCTCAATGAGGCACGCACAGCTCTGCAAGTATAGCGGTACACTGCACTGATAAATGGCAACACCAGGCAAGGCGGTCACACGGTGGCTGGCAGCAGCGGTGAGAATGTCGCGGCGGCGACAACGGGAACGGAGGTCACTGGAACAGGCTGGAAGTCGATCTTCGGAGCAGGAAGTCAGCCGGGCCGGGTCGGAGCACGCAGGAGGCAGTCATACAAGCCAGGTCATACACGAACAGGAACGTCAGCCAAGCCGGGTCAGGATACAGAGGTGGTTCGCAGACAAGCCAGGTCATACACAAACAGGAACACTGGAGCGTAGTCAGGACAAGCCAAGTTGGTACACAGGAATCCGGAACACTGGAACACAGCAACAGCACTACTGGCTCAGAAACACCACGAAAGGGCATCTGACAGGTGTCTGGGCCAGGCATAAGTAGGTCACCAGGGGCGGGCCAAACTGGCTCAGCAAATCAGAGCGAACCACAAGTAAGAGTGACAAGAATCACAGGCACTGTGATAGTACCCCCCTCTCAAAGACCCCCTCAAGTCTAGGCGCATGGAGGTCCCCTTGATTAACCCAAGAGCGTTCCTCAGGGCCATAGCCCTTCCAGTGGACCAAATATTGCAACTTTCCTCTAAATCTCCTAGAGTCAACAATACTCTGGACCTCATACTCCTCTTGGCCCTGGACGTCTACCGGCCCAGGAATCACTGGCGTAGTAGTATAACGATTACACACCAAAGGTTTCAGAAGAGACACATGGAACACATTATGAATATGCATTGAGGGTGGAAGTTCCAGTGCATAAGAAACCGGATTAATCTTGCGGATAATCTTAAAGGGACCAATGAACCGGGGAGCCAGTTTATTGGAGGGTACTTGTAAATTGAGGTTTCTGGAAGAGAGCCATACCCTGTCCCCTACTTGAAATGAGACCGCTGGGAGTCGTCTGCGATTAGCGTGCCGCTGATGACGCCTAAATGACTGACTGAGGGACCTCTGACCCTGTGCCCAAGTGGAACGAAGTTGCGCCAAATGCTCATCCAGGGCAGGAATCTGTTGTGCCTGAAATGAGTCCGGGAGCAGACACGGCTGGAACCCATAATTAACGAGAAATGGGGAGCTCCCGGACGATGAATTAACCGCACAATTCCTGGCAAACTCTGCCCATGGCAACAGGTCAGCCCAATTATCATGATGATCGGTGACGAAGCAACGCAGGAACTGTTCCAGTCCCTGATTGGCACGCTCAGCGGCCCCATTGGTCTGGGGATGGTAGGCGGAGGAGAAGGACAATTGGATGCCCATCTGGCCACAAAATGCCCTCCAAAATCTGGATACGAACTGACTCCCGCGGTTAGAGACAATCACTCTGGGTACCCCATGCAGGCGGAACACCTCCCTGGCAAAGACTACAGCCAATTCCTGGGCCGATGGAAGGCCAGCCAGAGGCGCAAAATGAGCCATTTTAGAGAATCTATCGACCACCATAAGAATAAACGTATAACCCCTAGAGACTGGTAATTCTCCCAAGAAGTCAATGGATATATGAGACCAAGGACGGTCTCCATTGGGCACTGGTTGAAGTAAGCCCACCGGGAGATGTCTAGGGGTCTTGGCACGGGCACAGGTGGTACAGGCTGCCGTAAAAGCGGAACAATCGGCTCTCAGTGTGGGCCACCTGAATAATTGCGAAAGGGACCATACAAGTTGATCCCTACCGATATGCCCAGCCACTTTAGAAGCATGATATGTCTCCAACAGACGAGTACAGAATGACTCATCCACGAAACACTTCCCCACTGGGGTCTCAGGAGGTGCCCTAGATTGTGATGCCAAAATCTCCTCCCCCAGAGGCGAGGTTATGGTGGTACGAATAGTGGCCAGAATGCGATCTGGCTGAATGATAGGTACAGGTTCCTCCTCCCTCTCAGTGTCAGATGCGAACTGACATGACAACACATCTGCCTTAATATTCTTAGAGCCCGGAAGATAGGACACTAGAAAATTAAATCGAGACAAAAGTGCCCACCTAGCTTGTCGTGAGGACAATCTTTTGGCTTCAGAGAGATAAGTTAAATTCTTATGATCAGTAAGGATTAGTACTAGAGTCTGAGTACCTTCCAAAAGGTGGCGCCATTCCTTCAAGGCTAGGATAATGGCCAACAGCTCCCTGTCGCCAATCTCGCAGTGGCTCTGAGCGCTGGACAATTTCTTTGAGAAAAACCCGCAGGGTCTCAAGGTGCCACCTCCCACAGGGCGTTGGGAGGGTACTGCCCCAACCCCAACCTCAGAGGCGTCAACCTCCAATGTAAATGGCAGGGAGGGATTAGGGTGGGATAGCACTGGAGCAGATGCAAAGGCAGATTTCAAGGTAACAAATGCGTTTTCAGCTTTCTCAGACCACTGAGAGAAAGGAGCGCCCTTATGAGTCAAATCTGACAATGGTTTTACAATCGTGGAAAAGTTCTGGATGAACTTCCTATAATAGTTAGCAAAACCTAAGAAACGTTGAATGGCCTTTAACCCCTTAGGACGAGGCCATTGCAGGACTGCTGCCAATTTCTCCTGATCCATGGCAATGCCATTTTTGGAAATTACAAACCCCAGGAATGGTACTTGAGACGTATGGAATTCGCACTTTTCTAGTTTACAGAATAACTTGTGCTTACGAAGTCGGAGCAAGACTTCTGAGACATCCTTAATGTGTTGAGAGAGATTGGCAGAGTGAATTAATATATCATCTAGATATACCACCACACAAGACTGAAGCATGTCACGTAAAATATCATTAATAAATTCCTGAAATACCGCAGGTGCGTTGCATAAGCCGAATGGCATCACCAGATATTCATAGTGCCCTGTTCTGGTATTAAACGCCGTTTTCCACTCGTCACCTTCTTTAATTCTGACCAGATTATAGGCGGCTCGCAAGTCAAGTTTAGTAAAGATCGAAGAGCCCTTTAATCTGTCAAATAATTCCGTAATAAGTGGAATAGGATAGGCGTTCTTAGGCATCAGCTTATTCAGCCCTCGGTAGCCAATACATGGCCTGAGCTCACCGCTTTTCTTTTTCATAAAGGAAAATCTGGCACCAGCCGGGGACGTAGATTTACGAATGATTCCCCTCTTAAGAGCATCCTCAATATACTCCTCCATAGCCCTTTTCTCCTCACATGACAGTGGGTAGGTGCGACCCCTGGGAGGCACCGCACCTGGAGGCAAATCAATGGTGCAATCATAGGGTCTATGCTCAGGCAATGCGCTGGCCTCTCCTTTGCTAAATACGTCACTGAATTGCCCATACTCTGTTGGCACAGCGGAAGAGGTACACATAATTTTGACAGGTAAGGAAAGGCAATTCTTAGTACAGTATTCAGACCAGGAGTTAACCTCACATCTCTGACAGTCAAATTGAGGATTATGTACATGTAACCACGGAAACCCCAAAATAACTGCATGGTGCGGGGAACGAATAATCTGAAACCGTATCTGTTCCTTGTGAAAAGCCCCCACCGTCATTGTCACCGGAATTGTCTCAAACGTAATAAATGCAGGTTCCAGGGGTCTGCCATCAATGGCCTCAATTGCCACAGGAGAATCTTTTTTGCATAAAAGAATGCCGTGCAAGTCGGCAAAGGATTGGTCCATGAAGTACCCGGCTGCCCCGGAGTCCACCAATGCCAGGACCTCAATTACCATGTCTGCCCAAGAGAATACCACCTGGATGGTGGGTTTAGTAGTGTTAGAATCTAGGGACTGTTCTACACCACCTAGGGCCTGTCCCCCAAGGTACCCTAGGTGCGTTTGTTTCCCGGCCGTACTGGACAAGTGCGTAATAGGTGCCCTGGTTTGCCACAATATAGGCATAAGCCTTGTCTCCTACGATACAATCTGTCCTCCTTAATGAGCTTAGTGAACCCTAATTGCATAAGTTCAGTATTATCGGCTGGTCGTTCAGGAGGAACGGGTGGTGTGGGTGGGTTAAAGAGACTGCCCTGGCCATAGTTTTTTGATTTAGCCCTTTTAGCCAACCGTCTCTCACGGATGCGGGAGTCTATTAGCATAACATAGTCAATGTATTCATCCAGATCACTGGGTACATCACGAGCGGCTATCTCATCCTTAATCTGTTCTGAGAGACCCTGGGCAAAGGCGGCAACTAAGGCCTCATTGTTCCAGCCCACCTCTGCTGCCAGAGTCCGAAACTCGATGGCATAGTCGCCCAATGTGCGTTTGCCCTGCTGAATTTCCATTAGCCTTTTGGCAGCAGATGCAGCCCTGCCAGGGACCTCAAACACTCGTCAGAAGTTTATCACGAATTCCCTAAAGTTCAGAGTGCAGGGTCTGGCATTCTCCCACAACGGGTTTGCCCATGCCAAAGCTTTGCCCGTCAACAGAGATATCATAAAACCGACCTTACTACGGTCGTTAGGAAATGCCTGGGGTGCCAATTCCAAAAATATCTCCAACTGATTAATGAATCCCCTGCATAGGGAGCGTTCGCCATCATATCTTAACGGTAACAGCGCCGCTGCCGTTAACCCTCTAGTATTGGCTGAGGGGACTACAGGCGGATTCTCCGGTGTCAGAACTGGGGGGGACCACCGGATTAGAAGTAGGCTTGTCCAAATGTACCGTACGTTCGAGTAACGTCTGTAGAGCCAGTGCCAACTGGTCCAGGCGCTGCTCAAGGACATCCATTCTCCAGTGGATGTTCTGTGTATTACTTTCACCTTTACCGTCTGAGGTCATGGCCCTTTCGTACTGTAATGGTTTTTAGGACACTCAGACCAGTATGTGAAATAAAACACAATTTTATTAGAATAACAATAATGCAAACGATCGCCCTCTAGTGGCGGTTGTAATAGACACACAGTGAAGACTGATATGTTACAAGAGATAATGCACAATATAGTTGACATGCACAGTACTATGCAGATAATGGTGTTCTCTACCCCAAAGGGTTAAGAGTTAAAATCAGTCAGTCTCAGATGTGGTGGTTTGGCACGCCCTGGGTGTTAAAAGGAGGTGCTGATAGAGACAGTCCACAATGTACTGGAAACGTAGATGCCTAGCCAAAGTGACCGAGTAGTAAACAGAACAGAGATCCAAATAGCCCCCGCGGGCGTACCTACTGGAAAACTGCTTCTGCGAGTGTAAGTGTGTGTAGCCCCCACGGGCGTAACAGAAACCGGCCTGCAATGCAAGAGCTGACTAAGCCTCTTCAGACTTAACCGGATACCAGTAGTGGTAGTGCTAGAGCCAATAGCCCCTACGGGCGTATGCAACGGAATCTGCCAGAGCTGAAGCCTTCCCTCTATCGCCACTCTGCTTTGATAGATATCGCCCAGTAAACAACGAGAAGGGAGAGCCTATGGCGCCCAACCGGCCCACAATAAGTGACTACTCTGCAATGGAATGGATAGAGTTGCCGTCGGTAAGCGGCCAACTCAGCAGACGTAGCACCACGGAAGAGGCTCTATTCTGGGAATCGAGATAGCGAGAGCAAGGCAGCACTGCTAGGGTTAATATGCACGTTTACACGAGGCTTCTGCAAACAACGAGGCTCTGCAAGTGTAGTGAGGCTCACTGAGGCACGCACAGCTCTGCAAGTATAGCGGTACACTGCACTGATAAATGGCAACACCAGGCAAGGCGGTCACACGGTGACTGGCAACAGCGGTGAGAATGTCGCGGCGGCGACAATGGGAATGGAGGTCACTGGAACAGGCTGGAAGTCGATCTTCGGAGCAGGAAGTCAGCCGGGCCGGGTCGGAGCACGCAGGAGTAGTCATACAAGCCGGGTCATACACGAACAGGAACGTCAGCCAAGCCGGGTCAGGATACAGAGGTGGTTCGCAGACAAGCCGGGTCATACACAAACAGGAACACTGGAGCGTAGTCAGGACAAGCCAAGTTGGTACACAGGAATCCGGAACACTGGAACACAGCAACAGCACTACTGGCTCAGAAACACCACGAAAGGGCATCTGACAGGTGTCTGGGCCAGGCATAAGAAGGTCACCAGGGGCGGGCCAAACTGGCTCAGCAAATCAGAGCGAACCACAAGTAAGAGTGACAAGAATCACAGGCACTGTGATACAAATGTAGTATACTTGATCACCTGTTTACATTGTAGTAGACAGTATGTAGGGAGAACGTCTCGTCCTCTTAAAGATAGGATACGGAAACATATTTTGTCAATTAATAACAGGGATTTGAATAAACCCGTGGCGAAACATTTTTTTGATTGCAATGGTGCTGATATAAATAAGTTTATGTTTCAAGGTATAGAGAGGGTTTTTCTGTCGGAAAGAGGAGGTGACATCTTGTTTCAACTGGATAAAACTGAAGTGAAATGGATCTTATATTTAGATACCAGAATACCCAATGGGTTAAATTCTGAACATGATGTCTCCCTCTTTGTAAAACGTTGAGTCCTCTCTATGAATAGAATTTTTTTGTCAGAATTGTTATTATTATTTACTTCTTATTTTATTCTTTATGGAAGAAGTTTGTCTTTTTTATGTTTTTTAAGACTTATTAGTCTATATATGTAGTTTTGTTTTACGAGATGTATATATCTTGGACTTAAGGAGCTTTAGATCGAATATAATTGTATATTAAGAGGGCATTAAGACGCGATGTAAGCTGTCTAATGCCTCAATTAGAATTGACCGGTTAAGGGTTAATAGGTTTAAGAGGTTGAAAGGTAATAGGTTACTTTCTTCCAATCAGTTTAAATGTGTAACCGTTTTTTTGGATCTTAATGGATGCAGTTGCTTTATAAGTCTGTTGTGTTAGATGGTGTTCCGAGCCTATGATTAAGTGGGAGATGTTCCCACGAAACATGTTAGGTGGATCACCATCATTGTGACCTTCTGATATTTTTTTGCTGTGTATTCTTCATTGATTTTAAAATGGAAAAATAAAGTGGATTTTAAGATGACAGAACTTTGATTGGGTCCATGAAGCTTTGGTGTGTCCGTGTAGCGCTCCTTACCTGTGTCTCCATTTCACTTATTCATCTTTCTCTTAAAAACAATATTCCCTCAGTCTTTATCGCAATGGACGTGGAAAAGGCCTTTGACTGTGTTAAATGGTCACATCTTCGGGAGATCCATACCAACATAGGGATTGGTCCCAGCTTGCATCAGGTCATAATGGCTTTATACTCTGAATCTTCAGCTAGAGTTCTAGTTAATGGCACTCTCTCTGACCCCTTTCAGATATGCAATGGCACGTGTTAAGGCTCTTCTCTATCCCCCCCCCCTTCTATTTATTCTCTCTCCTGAACCATTCCTGTCTTTAGTTAGATGAGACACTTCGATACACAGTATTTTGATGGGCTCTTAGCTTTCAAAACATCTGCTTATGCTGATGATGTCTTGTTTTTTTCGTTCCAAACCTGAATTCTCCACCCCGGCCCTTATTACACTCCTAGAAGAATATTCTTCACACTCCCAGGCAAAAGTGAACTACTCTAAATCAGAAGTGCTCAAATTTAACGTAGACTCAGCCCTAGCTATGACCCTCCAAGCTAAATATCATTTCAGCTGGTCTTCCTCTGTTATTCTATATTTGGGTATTTGCATTTCACCTGACCTATGCTCCTATCTGGAGAGGAACTTCTCCCCACTTATAAAATCTGTCTCCACTGACATAGCACGCTGGAAAACTGTGTTATACACATCATGGTTAGGCAGGGTTAACCTTATAAAGAGATGCTACTACCCAATTTTCTTTACCTCTACAATGCTCTTCTGGTTAAAATTCCTCAACAATATATTGATTCCCTATGCACCATAGCATCGTCCTTTATCTGGGCTAAAAAAACATCTTGCCTTTGCTGCTACAACATCCTTTCCCAGACAACTGAGCTGGGGGGGAACTACGATTTCCTGATTTTCATAGCTATTTCAATACTTACGCAATTAAAAAAATATGATTCCTTCCCAGCCAACAGATGAGATGGACGGAGTCCCTCAGCTCTTCCCTATCCAGTACATCGATGATACAACTTTTGAGGATGTAGGATGGGAACATCCTCTCTAGCTGCTGGAAACATCTAATTTTGGGACACATACATAAGGTCTGGTCAGAGGTTTACAGCAGGTAAGGGGTCGCTTCTGCTCCTTCTTCAGTGGCAGGAAACCCGGACTTTCCCCCTGGTCTCTATAATCCAGGTTTTATAGTCTAGCATGACAAGAACTTCTCAACCATCTCCATGCTAACACTGGACAGATCTATTTTCCCTTTGATTCCATTAAGAATCACCTAGGCAATGAAATCACCCGTGGTGTATTCGTCTACAGGTAAAACACTGGATAATTGCTGAATAGAGACCTCACAGTCTTTGAACGCCTTCTCTCTCACCCTCTACGTCCTCCTTCTGTCATTCTGTTACAATGGCTGTCTTCCACAACAAGCCCCCTTTCAATAGACGAGAACTTTCTTATCTATCTTATTCTGTGATATTTGTGGTTTGCATTTGACTGCCAACTCATATCTTTTCTGTGTTGTATTTTTCAATACTGTATTGTACTTTTTATATTCTTTAATAAAACCTATTTAAACTTTAAAAGAAATAGGATTAATTTCAATCAACTTGCACCAATACAGATCAATTGTATCGCTGAGAAATAAATGCTATAAAGTTTCTTAAATAAGATTCCAGCACACCTCCTAAGTGTCCATTTTCTCACTCGTGTTTCTCTATTTAGCATATCACACTGTGTGGTGTGTATATAAGTGTAACACATTGGTCCACAGTAATAAAACTCAAATTGTTTGTTCTAAATCATTTATTCAGTTACACAAAGAAGTGTAAATACGTAATAGAATAATCTAAAACATTTAGGCATTACCGAGAATTTTTAGGCTATTTCATGACCTATTGACATCTCCTTGTTTAACTTAATAAATGACTTATAACAAGACAAAGGTATTTTATTTACATATACCAATTTATAAACACATATATCGACGTTTAAACAAACAGTAAGGTGAATTTTATTGCTGTAAAGCAGTATGATACACTTATATACACACCACACAATCCGATTTTCTAAAAAGAGGGACATCAGGGTGGTAAGGCTGGACAGAGGGATTTGGGTCTAAAAGAGGGACTATCCCTCCTAAAGCAGGACACTTGGGAGGTATGCGGACCTGTTCCGTTGAGAGAGAGTGAGTGTGTGTGTGTTTGTGTCCCCCCCCCCGTCCAAGGGCTGACAACTTACAATGATATGTATGTTACGATCAATGTTTATGCGATGACTGTCTAACACATGATTCCCAGCTACAACGTGGATGACTGGAAATGCACAGCAACAATAAATAGAAAACAACACGTTTTCGTATAAAGCCCTCACCTCATTATTCAGATTGAGGACCGGTGCCATGGCTAGCTTTCACCTGGGTGAAGTTCGCCGCAGTCTTTTAGATTCAAACACAGCTACACGCTTCTTCCGGTATCAAAGCAAAGCACACATGTTTGACTACGGAAGCCAGCGAGGGACATGATTTCGCACACAACGATTATGTCGCAAATATGACTGTGGATGGTTGGGCTAAATTGTAGACAGACACCACGATGGAGAACTGAAGCCTAGTTCTGAGAGAAAACTACATGTACTACAGTAGCAATTTTGTGGTATAATCTGGTTGTTTAATACTTAGACGGTTATCGTAATAAAATCGGGAGTTTAGTTATAACAGTGGTTGTAAATGTTTTTCCTTAAGACGCAACTAATACGCTGTCTGCAATTTTCTGAGTACTCCTAGCATTTTTTTTTCCAGATATTGCCAAGGGTGTAACGAAGGTTACTAATATAAACGTTAAATATATAGTTACTTAGGTTTAACACTTTCAGTGCCAGGAGGGGGTACGCAACGCATTGTTCTGCAATGCGTTCCGTACCCATCTGGCACTGAAAAGGTTAAACAAAATAAACTATGTGCATGACAATTATATATTTCAAACGCAAGTAAATGCGCATGACGGGCTTAAGTGTCCATTTTGTTGTAGTCCTACACCGTGTCACTTTTCGTTTATGAAGTTAATGGGCAGTTGCCCTTTTAGTAGGCTATGCATAACCAGAAGTCATGCATAAGTGAAAGCTGTCCAATGTTTTCCACCAGATAAGGGTGAATTGATGTCCTCACTTTCACGGGATCTCTGGCTCCAGGGAACATGTTTCCATAAAAGTCTACCCCAGGCTAGTAGAATTTATGTTCTCTCTTAGGACTGAGAAATACTGGATATCAAATCAGATCTACCTTCACTAAATCTAGCCCTATCTAACTAAAAGTATCTGATTTCTTCTAGAAAGAGAAAAACTGACTTTAGTTCTCTATGGACTATAACCATACCTGGGAACTTTGAGTTGAGGGCTACCCGGAGGGTAGTCCTCTGTTCAGCAGGGGGTAACAAAAATGACGCTAATCGCGTCAAAAAGGGGCGGGGCTTAAATAGAATGTTGGGGGGATTTAACCCTTTGAGTGCCAGAGTGGTACGGAATGCAAAGCAATGCGTTCCGTACCACTCTGGCACTCAGAGGGTTAAATGTGTCACACAGAAGGCTGGGGACGGAGGCACAACGGGAGAAAAAGCAGATGTGGCAGAGTTTCAATAGAAACTCTCCACATCCGGAGGAATCTGCCCCGGAGACCCGGTAAAGCTCTGTCAGAACCGGAGTCCCCGGGATAAATCCGGACAGTTCCCAGGTATGACTATAATTCTATTTAGGAGACAACACAAACTATACTGTTAGTTGCTGGGTTCATTGTGAACCTAAGGAACACAAAATATATTGTTAGTTGTTGTTAATAAAAGCATTGAAAAGCCCTGGCATCCAAATGTGTATTTTGTTTCCTGCTGTTACCTGTTTATCTGCACTGCACATTGGACATCTATAAAGCCAGAGCAGGATGTGTACTTCTGGGTAGAAGACCCATGGGTACCTTGCATTCCCCTAGATGAGAGGTATATATCACATTGCCAAAAAGGTGTTATATGTTGCCTACAAACTCTATGCGTACGTTTGCAGTTTGATTGCCAGCACAGTAGCCCAGTCTGTATTTGTACTGTTTACTTTATGGGTCCGTTATATAGGCTTAACACACTGATGGCCATATTGTAAATACACTCATTAATGCACGCTTAGCACTGTAGTGGCAGCCATATGGTCAATATCTGTATGTTTTCCTGTGTTTATGAAGTGACTGTGAAAAATAGGAGATGCAACTCCTTTGCTAATGGGAGGAACATGAAACTTCTTGCTTTGTGAATTTAGAATTTCCTATAGCTCAGATGCACACAGAAATTTTTGCAGATTTACAGGACATGGGCTTCGCAAGGCAATGTGCAAAACGATCACAAGACTGGACACCAGTCATGTGTGTAGGAATTGGGTTGGAGGAATAAATCTCTTCTCAGTTATTAATCCAGATTTGGAGCAGGATGCATCAGACATCCATGATGGCTGCTACTGCTCAGAGGGCCAGTGAACTAACAGTCGGGTGTGGTAGTGATGTGATGATACCAGACCCTGTAGATGTAGCAGTGCAAACTCAAGTTTGCCTTACAATAAAAATGATAATTTAAAAAAGTGCATTTTTGTACAAGAAAGGGCTCACTGAGTGCTCACTTGTACTATAGATAACTAGCTCTTTGGCTGCTCTCCTTAGCACAGTGACTCCATTACCCTGCTTCCTGTTGCAGACGTTAGTGGAAACAAAAGGGAGACAGGCAATCAGCTTTTCATGCTCAGAGAAAGAAAATGACCAGTTAAATAGCACATGATGTTTTGTGCATAATTTCCAGCAAAAGTGCTGTTTTTCATCTTTTTTTCACCCAGATCATTGCATGGATATCAATGGGAACATTGCATTTACACATAACACATAGCAAATGTTATTTTATTTCCCAAAGGCATTGTATAATAGGGGTATAAGGGTGTCTGTGTTGGTGGAGTCTGGGGAAAGAATCAGTTGAACAGGGACTATTTTTTGGGGGGAGGTGGGGTTGTTGATTGGGATTGGGGGCCAGTTAAAAAATAAATCCTAAATTCAATTAAAAATACCCAATAAAACATGGTATAAAAGGGGTCTGAGGAGAGTGCCTGTTGTTGATGGGTGGAGTCTGGGGACAGTTAAAAAAATACAATAAATAAAATTAAAATAACAATATGGTATAAAAGGGGTCTGAGAGGAGTGCCTCTGTTGGTGGGTGGAGTCGGTGGGGAAGAATCTGTTGAACAGGATATTTTTTTGGGGGGGGTTTGTTGACTAGAATTGGGGAACAGTTAATTAAAAAAAAAAATTAAATAAGAAACTGGTACGTGACAGAGACAGGGATCCCTTGACATAAGCTGTCACTGCGGCAGACTGATACTTAATGGGATAGAGTATTTTGTAGAGGATGATTTTTAGGACTTAGGGAGAGATTCACTAAGCAGTGATAAAGAGGTGATAAAATGGAGATGACTTCTCTAGTTTATCACTTCTCCAATTCTGATGTTAGTCTATGGAGCCTATGCACTAAGAGTTCTTCAACTCTGGAGATCTTAGTGCATAGGTTCTATAGAATAACACAGGAACTGGAGAAGTCATCTCCACTTTATTACTGCTTAGTGAATCTCCCCTTAAACTTGTTGTTAGAGGCTGAAACCTCGAGGAAACATTAATTTGTAGGACTTATACTTGTTTGGCACAAGCCCTAAGGAAACATTGATTTGATGTAGGACTTAGACTTATTAGAAACTACCCTCCCCCCCATTTTTTTTGTGGGCCTCTATTTTTTTTATGAAACAACAAGCACTGAGAAAAAAACAATATGCCCTACTGGCTTGTTGTCAGCAGGTCATGTTGTGGTGGCCACTGGCTATTGTCAAATGCCCCGCTGTTATTGCGATGTTTGTGGCTGCTATTCTTTCTTCAGCTGCTGAGTTGTTTAGACCTCAGAATGATTAGCAACCCTAAGAGAATGGGATCAACAACAGCAGTGGTGTGGGTGATGATGATCTGTGTTCCACTTGCCTTGCAACTACTAGCTCCACTGATGCGCCTGAGGCAGTAGCAGCACCACAACTAGTCCCCACCACTTCAAGTATATGTGGAGAAAAGAAGCTGGCCAATAATGCTTCTCCATCTGCTCCTCCTCCAAAATAATGGGTGTGTTGCTGGAATATACATTTTTCCCTTGAGAGCAGGAAGGAACTGCACCTCTCATCAGCAGCTACAGTATGCACAGTTTGTGTGGTAAATAAGGGAAAGATTGGAAACAATGGGCACATTTGCACTCGCATCAAACACCTGGAGCAACTCTGGGTAACCAAACACCATGATGCTTAGAGTTCCCAATGTGGAATCATCCCACCAGAAACCAAGTACTTTTCTGCCCCTAAGGTTGTTCCAAGGTGCATTCTCTCCTTTCCCCTTTTCACAGCCTTTTCACAAATTGTGCCTACCCTAAGAGGAAAATAGTCCCATACCCAAGACTTCAGGTGGAGGGGAAAGGTGAAGAAGAATGGCCTCTTTCTTCTTCTCCTCTTCACTAGCTGGGGCAGAGGATCATGTTGCTGCTATTGCTTCAGTATCAGCACTACAACTAGGAACAGGAGTATTGCTGCTGTTAGGTGGAATATGTCCTAGTCCTGCATCACTTGACCCCATTCCCACTGTGTCCACGGTAGTCTGTGGCACATTAGCCTGCTCCTCTTCATCTTGCTGCCCTTGCAACTCTGCAGCAGCAGGAATTACAGCAGCAACTAACTCCGCAAATTTGTAAATCTCACTGCTGGTGGTGGTGATGCCCATTCCCATATCTGTCTCCCATTTCTTCTTGTTTGGCCTAAAAAGGCCATTACTGTATCTTTTACCCCAGATTCTTTATCATCATCATGACCATCATCAGTCCCTTCTTGCTGCTCTATTACAGACGTCTCACCAGTTGGAGGTGATGAGAAATGAGACAGAGGGTCCCCTACTGTCACACTTGCCATCTCTTGTTGAGCTGAAGAAGGTAGACTGCCAGCTGATCTGTGCTCATGAAGGTGATGGTGTTATTGCTGCGAGCCACCAGTTCTGCTTTCGTCAGGATCATGTTCCATAGGAATAATGGCCATGGGGGAAAGGAGTCTCCCAGGGTCAGGGGAATGTTGTGTGCTCCCTTGTCCACTAATCTGGCTTCTCCACATTACTTCCCCTATCACCTCAGCGTCAGCAGAAGGATCTACGGTGGTCATGTTAGTCCTTCCAGCTGCTTCACATCACTATTACTAACACCAGCCATGTCAATTTCAGTTTCTTAGGTGTCCTCACTACCAGTATCACCCCCTCCCTCACTCCTAACACTCTGAGACTGTAGCTGCTAGATGTTATAGTAGCAGTAGTGGTGGGACCGCTTGGGGATGGCAATGTGTGACTATGGGTCCCCTACTGTTATACTTGGCATCATCTCCTCCTACCCCCGCTCCTGAGAATCAGAAGACACCCTGGCAGGTGCAGAACTGGCAACAGGCACAGGTAGCTAACCTGTACTGCTCACACTACTACGTACTTCTTCCACTGCCTGTGATGAAATTTCACCAATATCCCTAGGGGTAATGTAGGGGGACTGGCCATCACTGTGTCTGGGGAATCAGGGCATCCAGACCCTTTAATGTTGTTAGTGGGCTCTTCCTCAGACTCACTGGACACATAAATGTCCTTCCAACTCCTGCTTTTACTTGAATTCCAGGTGCTCATAGAGTTTGCAATCATTATGAGCCTCTCCTGCCTCAATTTTGCTAAATAACTCACAGCATAACAGCCTAGCACTCTGCCTCTCTCTCTAGCAGTTATATTGTGTTTCACCTCCTGGAAAATATCACATTTTATAGCGAAAACTCAAAAGACTTGTACGTACAGGGGTGAAAAGTTTGTAGCCATTGAAGAAAATAGAGAAACATTTTTGGCAATGGGCAAAAATGGCGAAGATTTTTTTTTAAATTTAAAGCGAATTTTCCCACGAACAATCAGACAACTCTGTATTTTTTTGCTGGAACATGATGGGACCTTTCACCCAGCCCTAGCAGGCATGCCATTCCTGGCCCACTTTCACCTTTTATGTCTTCTCTACACTCCACCTTCTTTTTCCCTACTTTATTTTTTTCATTCTAATGCTGCCTCCCTCATTTTTACCCCATTCCAGTCTTTTCCTCTAACTGTAATCATGCATTTGTCATCTTTCACCCCATCCCTGTCTTTTTCTATTTTCTCACCCATAATCCCATGTTTTGCCACTCTCATTTTCCTGTGCTCTACTTCTCTCCAATCATCTGCCCCTTGACTCCCTGTCTCAAATCACTCTGTCCCCTTCCTCTCAGTCACATCAATGTTCCCTGTTTCTCTCAATCTCCAGTCACTTAATTCCCTGGCTTTTCTTCCCCTTCAGTTAGTCTTCTGCACCTCTTCTTATAGATAACCCTGTCTACTGCCTCTCCCCTCTACCATCTGCTACCTCTTATTCATGCTTACTACCTCTAGATGCTTAAGCGTATGTGTGAGTCTACTGTGGTCTTATGCATGCTAGAATGTGTTTGCGTGTAAGTAAAACATATGTATTAAGGCGAACATTTAGTAAATCGTTTGAAAAATAGTTGAAACATGCATATCAAAGGAAAAAGACAGTCTATTTATTATGTAACTAGTAATAGTGACACTGTGTTGCCCATGCAGGTTAACCATTTGAGTGTCAGATGAATATTCATTGCATTTATTTGCACTGCATTTGGTACCACTGTGGCCCTTAAAGGCAATTTATTTGGTAACCCTCTTGCATGACGACAGGTGTATATTCTTATACACACGAATACACAAAATGTTGCACACACAAAATGTACTAACACACAGAAGATGATGTAGTAAGAAGAACATAGTGAAGGGAAAATATATGGGGGAGAAAGGGAGAGGCATGGCACGCAAGGGGACAGGTGCTGAAGTGGAGAGAGAGTGGGGGAGAAGGGTGACTAACATGGGTGATAAGAGGTCAGACAAGGGAGATATGACTATAGGAACAATATGACAAAGGAAACAAAGAGCCCCCATAATTGCCTGTTTCAACAGTGTTTGCTCCATATAAAGTCAGATATCTCAGTTGATGGAGGGCAGCAGTGTTGGAACTGGTAAGTAGGTCGGAGAATTGTGAGACACATTGGTGATAAAGAGACAACATTGAGGATAGGCGAGACAAGAGACACCCAAGTTCTGCTGCTGTCACTATACCCCTTGTCCAGACCCCGCTAAGGACATATGACAACTTGCTGACAGTTTAATAGTAATGATGAACCCTCCCTATTAGAATCCTAGCATATTTTGCAGGATGGAATCTCCTCAGATACCGCTTAATGACCCGGTATCGATTCTCCTCTACCACACTGGCATGTGTGGTCCTTACACCACACAGTGTGCAATGAGTAGAGACGAACTGCCATATCCTAACATCAACAGAGTGGCTATCATTTTGGTGGGCGATGAATGAGATGGACTGGAAGAAAATGTAGTTGTTACCCTAGAGGAAGAAGGTTATGGTGATGGTGAGCTAGTTGTTTCACTTGTCATGGAACTTCCAGTGTCTGTCTGGGTTTCTCTATTCTTCCCCCTCTTTGTTCTCCACCTCACCTCTTATTGCCTTTCTGGAGAGTCAGGGTGTACAACAGTAGTGGTGCTCGATTTCTGTTGTGGGTGTTTGGCTCTAACATGTTTGACATAAATGTAATGATGTCTGTGTTTCATGTGTGATATCAGGGAGGTTGTGGCAAGGTGTGTTCCCTCCTTTCCCCTTCTCACTGACTTGTTACAAATTGTGCACAGTGCCATTGGTGATGACTGCACTGTGCCTGCCCCAAGAGAAAAATAGTCCCACACCCATGACTTCAGCGGGGAGGGGGAATGTGTAGAAGAATGGCCTCTTTCTTCTTGTCCTCCACATTCCCCTTCACTGTCTGTGCTGGCAACGGATGATGTTGCTGCTGTTGATGCTACTGCCTCAAAATCAGCACTGCAACTAGGACCAGAAGTATTGGTGATGCTGTCAAGTGGAACCTGTCCTAGTCCCGCATCACTTGTTGACCCCATTCCCACTGTGTCCATGGTGGTCTGTGGCACACTAGCCTGCTTCTCAGGATCCTGCTGCACTTGCATCTTAGCATTAGAAGGAATTAAAGCAGTTGCAAATTCCTTATATTCCAAAAAGCTGATTGCTAGTGGTGGTGGTGATGCCCATCCTCATCCCTGTCTCCCATTCCTTTTCAGTTTCTGATAAAGAGGCAATCAATGTTTCTTCCACCCCAGCTTCTCTACCATCATCACCCCCACCACTAGTCCCTACGTGCTGCTACTCTCACTGCTTCTTGAAGGAGGTGACGAGTGATGTGACAGAGGGTCTCCTAATGTCACACTTGTCATTTCTTTTTCACCTGAAGAAGACAGACTGGTAGCACTAGCAGCAGGCACAGGCAGCTCATCTTTTCTATTGCTGGTGGTGGTGTTATTAATTCTGAGCCTGCTTCTCCCATCAACAGTTCTTTCTTCTTCAGGATCATGTTCCACTTGGACACTGTAGTGAAGGTATATCACGGTGCCCGTGATCCTTCTGTCACTTTCACTTGTGTTGCGCTCCTATTGCCTGAACCTGTTTGGCCCGCCCATGGTGACCTTTTTATGCCTAGCCTTTGGCACCTGTCAGGTGCCCTTTCGTGGTGTTCCTGAGTCAGTATTGCTGTGCTGTGTTCCAGTGTTCCTGATTCCTGTGTACCGACTTGGCCTGTATTGACTACGCTCCTGTGTTCCTGCTCCGTGATCCGACCCGGCCTGGCTGACGTTCCTGCTTGTGACCTGATCTGGCTTGTCTGAGAATCCTGCTCCGTGATCTGACCCGGCCTGGCTGACATTCCTGCTTGTGACCTGATCTGGCTTGTCTGAGAATCCTGCTCCGTGATCCGACCCGGCCTGGCTGACTTCCTGCTCCGTGACCTGTACCGGCTGTCTACTAACCCCGCCAGCATTCCAGCTGCCTGCTGTCGCCGAGGCGACATTATGACTATCACTTGTGGATGTGGCAGGGCTGATCGTGAGCCTCCGTTAACATGTGCAGAGCTGTACTCCTATTTGCTGAGCCTCTGTTAACCCGTGCAGAGCTGTGCTCCTGGTTGCTGAGCCTCCGTTAACCCATGCAGAGCTGTGCTCCTGGTTGCTGAGCCTCTGTTATACCGTGCAGAGCTGTGCTTCCATTACTGAGCCTCCATTCACTTGTGCAGAGCTATAGCTTACTCTTACACTTGCAGAGCCGTTACCTTTCAGCCACTATTACTGCTGAGCTGGTCCATCCCAAGCCTTGTATAGGCAATGGCTCATTCTGACATCTTGCAGTATAGTCGGTCTCCGTTACCGCGCCTGTGGGAGGCGTCTTTGGCTCTAGCTCGTTCAGTGCTATTCTCCATGATACGCCCAGTGGGGCTATTGGCTCAAGCTCTTGCAATCCAGTTGCTTCCATTATTACACCCGTGGGGGCTATTGGCCCAAGCTGTTGCAATCCAGTTGCTTCCGTTACTACGCCCATGGGGGCTATAGGCTCAAGTTTCTCTGCAGGATTCTGGTCTCAGTTCCCGTTCTGCTGTAGCAGTTATCTCTGTCTTATGGACTTCAGGTGTTGTATCAACTACACCGCTCACTGCCTCATTACCACCTTGGGTGTGCCAAACACCACAACAGAGACTGACTGATTACTTGTGTTTTACCCTTGTGTTCTCTGTCTGTTGTGCCTGTCATTTAACAGTATATGTACAGTTTATCAATCAGTATACTGGGCACCTATAAGCCTTATCTTGCTATTATTCTGTGCTGCCTATAGAGGGCGATCTTTTCTTATTATTTTGTTTAATAAAACTGTGTTTTATTCTAACCTGCTGGTCTGAGTGTCTTGAAAACTGTTACAAGGTATCACGGTGCCTGTGCTCTTTTTGTTTTGTTTTCTGTCAGTCTAGTCTGTGTCTTGCTCCCATTGGCTACCGTGTGTTAGTGCCGCCCAGTATAACCTTTATATACTGGGCTATGGGCACCCCTCCGGTGCCCTTTCGTGGTCTTCCTGTGCCAGTGCTTATTTCTGCTCAGTGTTTCCCAGTGTACCGACTTGGCCTGCCTGACTACTCTGCATATTGTCTACTGCCCCTGTGTACCGACCCGGATTGCCTGACTATTCTTCTGACGTTCCTGCTCCGTGATTCGACCCGGCTTTGCTGACGTTCCTGCTCTGTGATCCGACCCGGCTTGGCTGACATTCCTGCTCCGTGATACGACCCAATTTGGCTGACGTTCATGCTCCGTGATTCTACCCGGCTTGGTTGGCGTTCCTGTGTTGTGTCGCTTAGGCGACATTCTGACTGTCTGGCAATTGGGTTCATTCCCTCCTGCAGAGTATCATTGGCCAGTCTCCGCTAGTCCGTTCCTGCTCCGGCAGTTGAGCCACCAGTTCCCTCCGGTTATACTGCTGCAGTGTGCAAGTGTTGTCTCTCCGTTACTGCTACGGCAGTTTACCTTGGGCCTAGTCTCCGTTACTGCCTCTGCTCAGTGTAAGTGTCTGCCTCCGTTACTGCTCCGGTAGTTGAGCCACCGGTTGTCTCCGGTTATTCTGCTGCAGAGTGCAAGTGTTGTCTCTGTTACTGCTACGGCAGTTTACCTTGGGCCTAGTCTCCGTTACTGCCTCTGCTCAACGCAAGTGTCTGCCTCCGTTACTGCTTCGGCAGTTGAGCCACTGGTTGCCTCCGGTTATACTGCTGCAGAGTGCAAGTGTTGTCTCCGTTACTACTACGGCAGTTTACCTTGGGCCTAGTCTCCGTTACTGCCTCTGCTTAGTGCAAGTGTCTGTCTCCGTTACTGCTCCGGCAGGTGAGCCACCGGTTGCCTCCGGTGTACTTCTGCAGAGTGCAAGTGTTGTCTCCGTTACTGCTACGGCAGTACCTCATGTGTCTCGGTTCCCATTGTTGTCTAGACAGTTCATGCTAATTCTGCCTATCTGGTTTTGGGCCTTACGAGTTCTACAGCTGTCTATATACAGAGAGCCCCATCACAGACCTATATGCACATGGGACTCTTTACACTCTGAAGATCATTAACCCATGCAAGACCTTGCTTCTGGGAATCCATCATATCTGCCTGACCTGTGTCAGTATAGACTGTTGTGGACTTTATGTTTATGCTGGACCTGTGTAGGCATATGTATATATAACCTGTTGTGTGTCTGTACTATTCTGCTGAAATACTACAGGACCAGTGATGGTTATTTTATTACTGTGATTTCAATAAAACTGTGTTTTATCCTAAACCACTGTGTCTGTGTGTCAAACAAACCGTTACAGTACAAAAGGGCCATGACCTCAGACAGTAAAGGTGAGGGAAATTCACAAAACATCCACTGGAGGATGGATGTACATGAGCAGCGTTTGGACCAGTTGGCACTTGCTATACAAACTATTCTTGAGTGCATGGTGCATCTTGATAAACCAGTTCAGAATCCGGTGGTCCCCCAAGTTTTGACACCGGAGAGTCAATCAGCGGTGGCCTCAGTTAAGGGGTTAATGGCTTCTGCCCCGTTACCACTCCGATACGATGGTGAACCTACCCTGTGCAGAGGTTTTATTGATCAATTGGAGATATTTCTGGCGTTAACTCCTCATGCCTTTCCGAATGACCGCAGTAAGGTTGGGCTCATGATTTCCCTATTAACGGGCAGGGCCTTGGCGTGGGCCAATCCCTTGTGGGAAAATGCTAAACCTTGCACCAGGAACTTCAGTGAGTTTGTACGAAACTTCCGGAGAGTATTTGAAGTTCCTGGGAGTGTCGCTTCTGCTGCCAAACAATTGTTGGAAATACAACAGGGCAATCGTACTGTGGGCGAGTATGCCATAGAATTCCGTACATTGGCAGCAGAGGTAGGTTGGAACAATGAGCCGCTGATAGCAGCCTTTGCTCAAGGACTAGCTGACCATATTAAGGATGAAACGGCGGCTAGAGAACTACCCAGTGATCTGGACGAATATATTGATTATGCCATTTTAATTGATTCTCGTATTCGTGAGAGACTTATGGGCAAAGACCGTAGGTTACGGCCTGAAAGCTGTGGGCATGGCAGTTTTTGAACCCACCCTCGCCTCCCATTCCTCCTGATTGTAAACAGGAACCCTGTGAACCAATGCAACTTGGGTTCACCAAATTAACAAAGGAGGAACGGGCACACCACAGGAGGCAGGGGTTATGTCTATACTGTGGCAAGGCTGGCCATCTTTTACGTACTTGTCCTGTGTGTCCAGGAAACTAACGTACCTAGGGTACCTTGGGAGACAGGCCCTAGGTGGTGTTCAGCAGTCCCTAGACCCGATCATGCAAAAACCCACGATCCAGGTGGTGTTTTCCTGGGCAGAACACTCTGTGGAGGTGTAACAGTTTGACACACAGACACAGTGGTTTAGGATAAAACACAGTTTTCTTAAAATAAATAACCTTCACAGATCCTGTAGTATATCAGCAAAATAGTACACACACACGGCAGGTTATAGATACATAAGCCTACACAGGTCCAGCATAAACAATAAGTCCACAATAGTCTATACTGACACAGGTCAGGCAGAGTGATGGATTCCCAGGAGCAATGTCTTGCATGGGTTGCATGGTGTAAACATTCCCATGTGCAAAGAGGTCAGTGATGGGACTCCCTGCATATAAACAGCTTTGGAATTCCTAACGCCAAAAGTCAGATAAGCATAACTAGCATGAGCTGTTTAGGCAATACTGGGAACAGAGACACGTGAGGTACTGCCGTAGCAGTAACGGAGACAACACTTGAACACTGCTGAAGTCTAACGGAGGCCACCGGTGGCTCAGCAGCCTGAGTGGTAACGGAGGCAGAAACTTGTTCTGAGCAGAGGCAGTAACGGAGACTAGGCCCAAGGTAAACTGCCGTAGCAGTAACGGAGACAACACTTGCACTCTGCACAAGTATAACCGGAGGCAACCGGTGGCTCAACAGCCGGAGTGGTAACGGAGGCTGACACTTGGTCTGAGCAGAGGCAGTAATGGAGACTAGGCCCAAGGTAAACTGCCGCAGCAGTAGTGGAGACAACACTTGCACTCTGCACCAGTATAACCTGAGGCAACCGGTAGCTCAACAGCCAGAGTGGTAACGGAGGCAGACACTTGCTCTGAGCAGAGGCAGTAATGGAGACTAGGCCCAAGGTAAACTGCCGCAGCAGTAGCGGAGACAACACTTGCACTCTGCACCAGTATAACCGGAGGCAACCGGTAGCTCAACAGCTGGAGTGGTAACGGAGGCAGACACTTGCTCTGAGCAGAGGCAATAACGGAGACTAGGCCCAAGGTAGACTGCCGTAGCGGTAACGGAGACAACACTTGCACTCTGCACAAGTATAACTGGAGGCAACCGGTGGCTCAACAGCCAGAGTGGTAATGGAGGCAGACACTTGCTCTGAGCAGAGGCAATAATGGAGACTAGGCCCAAGGTAAACTGCCGTAGCAGTAATGGAGACAACACTTGCACTCTGCACAAGTATAACCAGAGACAACTTGTGACTCAACTGCCGGAGCAGTAATGGAGACTGGCCGCTGATACTCTGCACAAGGAAATAACCCAATACCAGACAGTCAGAACGTCGCCTAGGAATGCCAACCAAGCCAGGAAGAGACACGGAGCAGGAACATCAGCCAAGCTGGGTCGGATCACGGAGCAGGAACGTCAGGCAGGCTGGGTCGAATCACGGAGCAGGAACGTCAGCCAAACCAGGTCAGAGTCACGGAGCAGGAACATCAGTCAAGCCGTGTCGAATCACGGAGCAGGAACGTCAGAAGAATAGTCAGGCAATCTGGGTCGGTACACAGGGGCAGCAGACAATATGCAGAGTAGTCAGGCAGGCCAAGTCGGTACACTGGGAAACACTGAGCAGAAATAAGCACTGGCACAGGAACACCAAAAAAGGGCACCGGAGGGGTGCACCTAGCCCAGTATATAAAGGTCATACTGGGCGGGACTAACACACGGTAGCCAATGGGAGCAAGGCACAGACTAGACTGACAGAAAAAAAACAAAAAGAGCACGGGCACTGTGATAGGAGGTTCTGGCTCTGGTCGATTCCAGCGTGGCCGGTTATTTCATGGATAATTCTTTTGCTGCATTACATAAGATTCCATTGGTCAGAAGGAACTCTCCCTTAGCCATTGAGGCCATTGATGGCAGACCACTAGAACCAGCTCAGATAACTATGGAGACTATTCCGATTTCGATGTCTATTGGGACCCTCCACATGGAGAAGCAACGATTTCAGATTATCCATTCTCCTCATCATGCGGTCATACTGGGGTTTCCATAGTTACATTTGCACAATCCCCAGTTTGACTGGCAGAGTTGCGAGATCACGTCTTGGTCCGAGTACTGTACGAAGCATTGTGTGACTCAGCCGGTTAATATTTTGTGTGCCTCTCCCTCTGTACCAGCCGAATACCATCAGTTCAGTGATGTTTTCAGTAAGGGAGAGGCTAGCACATTGCCCCAACCTAGGGCATACGATTGTGCCATTGATTTGCCCCCTGGGGTTGTGCCCCCTAGGGGTCGCACGTATCCATTGTCATGCAAAGAGAACCGGGCTATTGAGGAGTACATTGAGTATGCACTTAATAGAGGGGTTCTTTTTTGTGAAAAAGAAGAGTGGCGAGTTGAGACCTAGCATTGATTACTGGGGATTAAATAAACTTATGTCTAAGAACGCATACACCATACCACTCATTACTGAGCTATTTGACAGGTTAAAAGGTTCTTCCATTTTCACGAAATTAGACCTACGTGCTGCCTATAACCTGATCAGAATAAGAGCGGGGGATGAGTGGAAAACGGCATTTAATACCAGATCCGGGCATTATGAATACCTAGTTATGCCATTTGGTCTTTGTAACGCACCAGCTGTATTTCAAGACTTCATTAACGATATCCTCCGTGATTTACTACAGTCCTGTGTAGTGGTATACCTTGATGACATACTCATACACTCTGCCACTCTGTCCCAACACATCAAGGATGTGTCCGAGGTCTTGCTTCTTTTACGCAAAATAAGCTATATTGTAAAATGGAGAAGTGCGAGTTTCACAGGTCCAAAGTTCCTTTTTTGGGTTTCGTGATATCTAAAGATGATATTGCCATGGACCAGGAGAAACTCGCAGCAGTCTTGCAGTAGCCACGACCCAAGGGGTTAAAAGCAATTCAGCGTTTTCTTGGGTTCCCTAATTATTACAGGAAGTTTATCCATAACTTCTCTACCATTGTTAAACCTCTGTCTGACCTTACGCACAAGGGCGCTAATCCCTCCCAATGGTCTGATGCTGCTGAGCTGGCTTTTCAGACATTAAAATCCGCTTTTGCATCTGCCCCGGTATTGTCCCATCCTAACCCATCCCTTCCATTCATGTTGGAGGTTGATGCTTCTGAAATAGGGGTTGGGGCAGTACTATCACAACGTCCGGTGGCATGGGGTGCTCTGAGACCATGTGGGTTCTTCTCTAAAAACCTGTCCAATGCTCAGAGTCATTATGAAATTGGTGACAGAGAACTCCTGGCTATCATTCTGGCTCTGAAAGAATGGCGCCACCTGCTGGAAGGTACCAGAACTCCTGTACTAATTCTTACTGACTACAAAACCTAACTTATCTTTCGGAGGCTAAAAGAGTGTCGTCTCGTCAGGCCAGGTGGGCCCTGTTCCCATCTCGTCTTAATTTTGTAGTATCCTATTTGCCGGGCTCCAAGAATGTTAGGACCAATGCCCTGTCTAGACAATTTGGGCCAGAGATGGAGAAGGATGAGGTTCCCGTACCCATCATTCAGCCTGATCGCATCCTGGCCACCCTACGCACTAGTATCACTTCACCACTGGGGGAAGAGATTCTGCTACCCAGGCTACGGCACCCCCTGAAACTCCTGTGGGTAAGTGTTTTGTGGATGAGCCATTTCGTACACGGTTGCTCGAGACATACCACTTTTCTAAGGCTGCTGGACGTATTGGGAGGGATCAATTAATATGGTCTCTCTCACAAGTTTTCTGGTGGCCTTCCCTACGGGCCGACTGCTCCGCTTTCACCGCAGCCTGTACCACCTGTGCCCATGCCAAGACCCCTAGACACCTCCCAGTGGGCCTACTTCAAGCAGTGCCTAATGGTGAACGTCCTTGGTCCCATGTGTCCATTGATTTCCTGGGAGAACTGCCAGTGTCTAGGGGTTACTCATTCATTCTTATGGTGGTCAGTAGATTCTCTAAGATGGCTCATTTCGTGCCTCTTCCTGGTCTTCCCTCTGCCCAGGAGTTGGCTGTTGTCTTCGCTAAGGAAGTGTTCCAGTTGCATGGGGTACCCAGAGTTCTGGTGTCTGATCGTGGGAGCCAACTTGTGTCCAGATTTTGGAGAACATTTTGTAACCAGATGGGCATTCAGCTGTCTACTGCCTACCATCCCCAGACCAATGGAGCCGCTGAGCGTGCCAATTAGGGTTTGGAACAGTTCCTGCCCTGTTTTTTCACCGATCATCATGATAATTGGGCAGACCTGTTGCCGTGGGCAGAGTTCACCAGGAACTGTGCGGTTAATTCATTGTCCGGGAGCTCCCCATTTCTCATCAACTACGGGTTCCAGCCATGCTTGCTCCCGGACTCATTCCAGTTGCAATAGATTCCAGGTCTAGATGAGCACATCGAGCAGCTCCACACCACATGGGAACAGGTTCAGAGGGCCCTCAGTCAATCGTTCCAGCGTCATCAGCGCCACGCTAACCGTAGAAGACTGCCAGCGGTCTCTTTTCAGGTTGGGGACAGGGTATGACTCTCCTCCAGAAATCTTAATTTGCAAGTTGCTCTCCATTGGTCCTTTCAGGGTGATCCGTAAAATTAACCCTGTGTCGTATGCCCTGGAGCTCCTTGCATCTATGCGCATTCACAATGTGTTCCATGTATCCTTACTGAAACCTCTGGTATGCAATCGCTACACTACCACTCCTGGGGTGCCCGGTCCTGTGGAGGTTCAGGGCCAGGAAGAGTACGAAGTCCAAAGCATAATTGACTCTCGCAGATTTAGAGGTAAATTGCAATATTTGGTCCATTGGAAGGGCTATGGCCCTGAGGAACGTTCCTGGGTTGATCAGAATGACCTTCATGCCCTGAGACTTGTAAAAAGCAGAGAGATTGTATGAGATTGGGGACAGAGAATTACTGGCCATTATCTTGGCCTTGAAGGAATGGCAACATCTCCTGGTGGGTACCAGTTTTCCAATTCTGATTCTTACTGACCATAAGAATCTCACATATTTATCAGTCTAAACGTCTGTTGGTACGGCAAGCCCGATGGACTTTCTTCCTGTCTAGTTTAAATTTTGTGGTCTCCTACCTTCCAGGTTTGAAGAATGGTAGGACAAATGCCCGATCACACCAGTTCTGTGCCGACTCTAAGGAGGAGTCTCCTCCCTCACCTATCATTTAGGCGGACTGGATACTCGCTACGATACAAACCTGTATCACCTCTCCTCTGGGAGAGGAGATTTTGGCCTCTCAAACGTCCGCTCTGGCGGAGAAGCCCAGCAGGAGGTGTTCCTGCTCAATTGCACACTAAGGGCTTGATCCAAATGTTGGCGTTAAAACCAACTTGAAGAAAAAAACTGCCTTCGCGAGTTAAGCAAGACTGGGTAACGTGACATTCAAATCTTCCTTACTTAGAAAGGCTAACGAGCGATGACCAACAAAATACACGTTAACCTTAAACCTGCGTCGCATAGAAAATCTTAACTAAAAACACATGATAAAAATGTTACCTAGCACCACAGCCAATCACAGCACTCCATAGTATCAAGTTCAGTCAGAAAATCCAAAATCGACGTCGACAGTTCTGAACAGCATTCTCTGTGCTTCTCTACCCAGCCAGTAGAGGAACACAGAGATGGCTTTCAGCACCATGGACAGCTTTGAATGCCGTAGGGATGTGCACTGCTCACCCCTGTGGCATTCGAAGGTTTAAACAGAAACAGTACACCAAGTACTACACAATGCCACCCCCCTTCGACACCCCCCAGTATGTCGACATGTATTGCATATATTAGACATACTACCTCCATCCCACATTCACCTTATTGACTCATATAGTAGTGGAACCTGTCTTTTATTTGACAATTAACCCTTTGAGTGCCAGAGAGGTAGGAAAGCATTGCTTAGTTTCCTACCCCTCTGGTACCCAAAGGGTTAATAAGCAAGGTATGGACTACATACCTTGCCTGTATATGTGTGTGTGTGTGTTTTAAACTTTTTTTTATTTAACCCCTTAGGGACCCTTGACGTACCAGGACCGTCAAGGGTAAACTTGCTTGAAAGACCCTTGACGGTCCTGGTACGTCACGTACTTTTTACTTACAGCGATCTACCGGGAGCGCTGTAAGTAAAAATGGGGCATGAAATAGACCGCTCCAAGATCGGAGCGTGACAGGTCACGTGTACCGGCCCGTCAACGTGCCCCTATGCGGACGTTATGGGACGGAACTGTCCCATAATGTCCGGTCCTTAAGGGGTTAAAGACTATTATTAAACATATCTTTAGTTAGATCTCATTCATTTTTAATGCCGTACCTCCTGTGTCCCATTGCTATTAGTACTTTTGCTCCACTCTCCTTCAAACGGAGAGTGGAGCAAAAGTACTGATAGCAATGGAACACAGGAGGTAGAACATTATAAATGAATGTAATCTAAGTTGAAATACAATTCAGGGAGCAGGCTGTACAGCCACTGAACGACTTTTTGCATGCAGGGGACAATGTCGACATTGTCCCCTGCATGCAAGAAGTTGTTCAGTGTGCGAGTCCATGTTGACAAGTGAGGAGGGGAGAGAGGTATCGGAGGAAGCGGGCAGCAAATACAAGCTTGTCACCCACTTCCTCCGATGTCTCTCTCACCTCCACCCGCTTCCTCCAATGCCTCTCTTGTCCCCAGCCTTTTTTATGCTATGGGCTTCACAGACACCCGCAACAATGGTACTTTAACCAAGCCCTGGAACAATTCCTCTGTTGCTACATTTCTGACCACCACGATAATTGGGCTACCTTGTTACCTTGGACGGAGTTTGCCCGGAATTGTGCTGTTAACTCTTCACCGTTCCTGATCAACTATGGGTTTCAACCCTCTGTTCTTCCTGAGGCTTTCGAATCACAAGAATTTTCTAGCTCTTGATGAGCATTTAAGGGATCTTCGTTCCTCTTGGGTTTGGGAACAGTATACCCTACGTGGTTCCACGCAACGGCAAAAGAGGCAGGCTGACCGTAAGCGTCATTTCCATTAACGGTTACTCATCAATGCTAGACGCGTCATCTGCAGGCACGAGGTATCAGCATGCTGCAGGCCTCTGTTTTATGTGTTTGAGACCTGTAGTCTCCTCCTACCTACTTCCTCCCACTGAGCTGCTTCTCCTACCTACTTCCTGAGGAGGGGTTTAAAGGGCAGACTGAGTCCTGACTCAGTTACCCTTACGTTGTTTTTCTGAGCAGTTCATTTATTTGGTATTCCTGATTCCTGTGTATGACCCGGCTTGTCTGTCCATCCATTCTGGTATTGACCTGTGGTTCTGTCTGACCATTCTCCTTGTGCGTTCTGATTTGGATTAGACATCCTTTCTGGTGCAAACCAGTGGCTTTGGCTGACTACCCGCTCTGTGTATGACCTGGCTTGTCTGTCTACCCACTCTGGTGTTGACATGGGGCTTTGCCCACTACGCATCCAGCATACAAACGCTTCAGTGGATAGCCTATCTGGTGCAAACCTGTGGCTCTGGCTGACTACCCACTCCGTGTATGACCTGGCTTGTCTGATTATCCTATCTGGTGCTTACCAGAGGGCTCTGTCTGTTTGCTCCGTGTGTTGGTCCCGTTCCACAGTCATCCTTCCTAGTACTGACCTGGGGCTCTATCGGACTCCTAGCTATTGACTGCAGGCATGAGTCAGTAGTCTCCGTGGCTGTGTACAATACTGAGACTCCTCTCCTAGAATGACTGCAGGCTGAGTCAGTGCTACCTATGGGCGTTACTTTTTACCATGAGACTCCAGTGGGCTGAGGCCTTGTCTCGGACAATGTGGTCGACCTATTGGAAGACTACTATTTCTGATATAGTGCTTGCCTCTTTGATCACCCTCTGTGTGTTATTTGTTATTTGCATTACTGTTTATATATTTCTAATAAAGGTGATCTTAACTATACCGTCTGACGCCTTGTCTTGCTTGCCATCCGTAACACTCACAATCTTAACCTAGAGGTTCCATGTAGAAAGCTGGCTCCTTGTTTTGTTGGTCCCCTTCGTGTCCTGCAGAGAATTAACCCTGTGGCATACGCTCTCTATCTTTCAGCCTCGATGATCATCCACGATGTATTCCGCATCTGTTTGCTCAAACCTCTGATTTGTAACTGCTATACCTCCACTACGGTCCGACCGGCACGTATCAGTGTTGGTGAGCATGAGGAATATGTAGTACGGAGCATACTGGACTCCTGGAGAGGTTCAGGGGGCAATTACAGTATCTGGTACATTGGAAGGGCTATGGTCCGGAGGAATGCTCCTGGATTCCGTCTAACGATGTGCATGCCCCCACCCTGGTGCTTAACTTTCATACTTGTTTTCCTACGAAAACCTGACCTGGTCCGCAGAGGAGGGGTCATTAATGGGTGAGGGTACTGTCACAGCTTGCTGAACCTCTAGGCCGGTGTCGTTTTGCCGGTCACAGATACCTGGCAGGGGCCAAGACTTCTTCACTACCCGTATTTCTCTTTGCTCACAGCCTGACTGCATCTGGTGCCTCTCGCGGTCGGCCGTGTCCTTTCCCGGGGCGGCTTGGTTGGATTCTCTCATCCAGGCGAGGCAGGGTTTGACGCATCTGTGCTGGTTGTTGCAACATTTTAAGACGCACGCACGACTTTATATCTTGAGCATGGGTAACTCCTCCTTACTACTTCCTGGCTAGGTATATAAGGGCTGTGAACTCTGAGCTCAGTAGCCCTTACAGTTCTGTCAGATACAGTCGCTTTCATTTTGTTTCATTCCATGTCTGACACTGGCATTGTCTGACCATCCTATCTGGTGCTGACCTTTGGCTCTGTCTGACTGTCCACTCCATTTTGTTCCTGTTATAATTTGATACCTAATCTGCTGCAGACCTGTGGTTCTGGCTGACTATCTGTTCCATGTATGACCTTGGCATTGTCTGACCATCCTATCTGGTGCTGACCTGTGGCTCTGTCTGACTATCCTCTCCACATTACCCTGGGATAGTTTGATACCCAATCTGGTGCAGACCTGTGGCTCTGGCTGACTACCCGCTCTGTGTATGACCTGGCTTGTCTACTATTCATCCTGTTGCAGACTTGTGGCTCTGGCTGACTACCCACTCCGTGCCTTAACCTTGGCTTGTCTCTCTACAAATTCTGGTGCTGACCTGTGGCTCTGTCTCACTATCCACTCCGTGTTGTCCCTCGCTTAGTCGGATACCCAATCTGGTGCAGACCTGTGGCTCTGGCAGACTTCACATATATTAATTTGGGCAAACCTAGTTTTGTGAAGAGAATCCCGGATGCAGTCTCTTACTTCTCATAGAACTATCTTGCTCCGTGGTAGGGTTATCTCTATCTTGTTTTATGTATTTACTTATTTCAATTATCTTTTTGCCATTTTCCAATAAAGTGATTTTTACTCTAAGTACGTGTCCGCAAATCTTTGTGAAACAGTGACACTCCCTCTGCCAGGCAGTCCCTTCTGTCCCCTTGGTCAGGTGTGTAATGTCTTGTCACACAGCGCCATTTGTGAGCGACAGCTAGAGATAACATTGATAGCTAGAGGTGATAGCACCATCCTTCTTCCCTCTTTCCATCTCCTTTCCCCTCCCTCCTTTCCTCTTTCACTGGAACCCAGACAATCCTATTAGCACAATACGGTTAGGTTTCCTTCAAAGCAGGGGCGGACTGATAGCACCCAGGGACTCCGGGGAAATGGAGGTCATGGGGCACCCTTTACCCTGACCCTTATTGCACCCCTCCCACATTTATGTTCCATCCCCAAGGTATTGCCCCAGCCCTTTTTGCCAATTTTTTCACTTTTATTAATGTTCTGAGGTAAATCAAGTGACACCACAGAGCTTAAAATTGAACTAAAGCTACACTAGAAATACCAACATGCTTACATTTGAAATTGAACTACAATTCTAGTGTAGATCCATTTTCAATGTAAGCACTGTGGTATCACTTATGTAGCTCTATTTCAATGATAATACTGAAATGTAGCTACACTAACGAAATCACAGAGCTTAAAATTTAAATTCAGCTACACAAGTCATACCATCAAGTTTACAAATTAAATGGAGCAAACCTATGCTAGAGTATGGAAAGACTTCCTTGCTCATCTTCAAAGAGATACGTTGATAGTGAGGTCCAGTTAGGATTTGTGGGTAAATTTCTACAATAAAACTCAGATGACTTGAAAAGCAGACACAAGTCACATGATTACCTCAGATAGGACCTCCAAATAAAAGGAGAAAGTAATGAAAACAAATTACACCACTGCACTAAATTACCTAAAACTTACACAAGATTTACTGGTGCAAATAAAAATGTTTTATGCACTAATTTAAACAAAACTGCACAAGAAGGTAGACCATCCTCAATAGGTATATTGGTTTTAAATTAAGACCAATACATTTATTTTCATAAGATTATTTTTCAGAATAATCACTCATTGTGTAGATGGTCCATCATTATTATTCATATATTTCTGATATTGCTATAATGCTTTAACCATTTGTTTTGCAGTGGATACACCCTTGCACTCAAAGGATTAAGCTAGCTCAGTCTCAGTGCAGAAACCACAACTGATGGGTTTATTCAGTTCCCCTTTACCCTTTTTGTGGCCAAAGTGACTCTACCTAGTCAATTCCATAACCCTGTTATACTGCTGGCCCACTAGCTTCCCCAATAGGAACAAACAAGTAGATGAATTCTATATGAAATGAAGACCCCTCATTCCTGTAGGGAATGGAAATTTTCATCCCCCCTATAATGATGAACTATGGTCCCCAGAATTGCTCCTCTTTAATGTGGGCCATATGTTTAAAGGAAATGTGTAGTGATTTTGTTAGACAATGGTCTCATTAAATGAGTTAAAAGTCCTATTTAAATTAAAGTTTTTTTTAATTGCTCCTTGTGGTGTGCTCAGTTTGCCTCAGAACTGTTCCATATTTGACTTATTCATATGTATGTCCCATTGGGCATTATGTATGAAAGCAAAGTGGCCCTTTTAACACAAACTTGTATATGTGTCCCTCCGGCCCTCTCCTCCTCCCTCTTGCCTACCTTTGAAGACTCAGGAGGAAGGCCTTTCCTTGATCCCTGGTGGTCCAGCAGTGTTTCAAGCAAGGGGACTGTACCTCCTTCAACACAGGCCTCTGTATCCAGCTACTTAAAGCTCCTCAATGTGCCCAATAATATAGAGTGCCAGGATATGACGTCATATCCTGGCGTTCTTCATTAATTGAGCAGGTAGAAGCTGGATACAGAGGTCTGTGCCAAAGAAGGCACAGACCATGATCTGCAATTATGGGCCGAAGTGGGGCCACTGAAGTTGTGGGAGTGGAGCTTTGGATAATTTAGAGGCATCCCTGATGACCAGGCCATTCCTGGCAGCGGGCCCTTGGTCCATGTCCGACTGCTCAGTTCGCCCCTGCTTCAAAGAATGTATTGTGGCACAGTGGTATGACATGATCTAGGCAGCACTCAATCTTTTAATAGCGGCAAATCTCTCTCCTCTTCACAGTGCAGCTGAGCTGCGTGCAGATCTCCTCTGCAACTGAGCCCCAGGAGATGTGCGCCCTAGACCGGCGCCTACCTCGCCTATAGATGGCGCTGGCCCTGCTAGTGAGCTCTTTGTATACCCTTGCAAGCTCATGAGCATCTCTGACTTCTTCTCTCTAACAATAGAACTACACAGTGCCCCCTTGCATTATCCCAGCGTAACCATAAAACCACACAGTGCCCCACGTATAAACCCACAGTAAGCATAGAACCACACAGTGAACCACCCCTGCATTATCCCACAGTAACAACAGAAACACAGTGTCCCCCACCTTGTCCTATACTAAGAACCACACAGTGCCCCCCTCAGCCTGGTCCCATAGTAATCACTGAACCACACAGTGTCCCCCCCCAGCATTGTCCCACAGAAGCACACACACACAATCCCCCCCCAGCATTATCCCACCTTTTCCAACAGTAACTATCTAAACACTCACTGAACTCATCTTTCCCATAGTAACTAAAGAACCGGACAGTGTGCCCCTAGCCTTGTCCCATAGCAACCACAGAGCCACACAGTGTCCCCCCAGACTTGTACCATAGCAACAGTTTTACTACAATGTCCCCTCCCATCTTTTCCCATAGTAACCATAAAACCAAATTATGTCCCCTACAGTCTTGTCCGTTACAAGCTCACACACACACAAACACAGTATCCCCCCAGCATTGATCCAGTGAAGTGAAGTACACACACACTATCCACCCCAGCATTGTCCCACAGAAGCACACACACACTATCCACCCAGCATTGTTCCACTGAAGCACACAAACACTATCCACCCAGTACTGTTCCACAACAGCACACAAACACTATCCCCCCAGCACTGTCCCACAGAAGCACACACACATAGACACACTATCCTCCCAGCATTGTCCCTCAGAAGCACACAAACACAATCCCCCCAGCATTGTACCACAGGAACACACACACACGCACACACTATCCCCCCAGCATTGTTCCACTGAAGCCACAGAAGAATCATGCTTACGTCCAACTCCCAGCAATGTTCTGCTACACTGGTAGCCATAAACATTCACTTCTGTGTCTTAACCCTCCTGGCGGGAACTAGCAAAGTTCCCACAGAATGTTTGAGGAGATAAGAGAAAAAGCAAAAATGTTAAGCATTATAAAGATACTGGAATTTTTCATAATTGCCAGTTTTCCACAAAAATAGTATACACTATCACACATTATAGGTCCCTCTGTAATGAAGATTAAAATCCCCCGCCCATCATAATAAGACAGAGCTTTTTCAGTGAATCAGCAGATGACTTTATTTATTGAATGTTGCCACCAGTCTCTATTTCTAGGTGGTTGATCCATCTTTACTGTTTGGCGAGAACAGCGTGAGCTTTGATTCGGTGATAGTTTTGGTCACTTGATTTAAAACGCCAAGAATTTTTTGTCCAAGCGTTTGTAGCATATTGCTGTCTCCTGTTGGATTATCAGGCCTTTTTCCCACTTTTGGAAGACCAGGCTTTGGTGATGTTCCTTTCAGGATGTTTAGCATGCGGCCTGCATAAAAGCTTGATGGATTAGGTGGTGCATTGTTTCCAAAGCCTGGCTCTGCAACACTTTCATGTAAGTTAGGAGTTGTTTCGTCCTCATGTGCATTAGGAGCAGGGGTCAATGTGTAGACGGAGTTAGATTTTGACCCCTCCTTGCTGGCGATCTTCTCAGATATCCAAGTCAGGTAATATAGAGTAGATGAATAAATACCTGGGCTTTGAGCCTGGGCACAGCCGGCTCCCCAGCTGGCCACTCCTACCACGGAATACAAAGTCTCTGTCTTCCGTTTACACATCAGTGGTCCTCCACTGTCACCCTACATGGAAACAAGAGAAGCAACAGTCAATACAAATATTACACAATTTTTACAATATAGAATAAATCTCTAACATAAAAAATGCAAAATCCCATGGGTAATGCTGGTAATGTTGATTCATAGCCTATAAACCTAATATAGTATGGGCTGCAGTCAGTGGCATAACTAATCATTATAGGGCCCTGGGGCAAACATTATTATGGACCCTAATAACAAAAATATTTGACAGATAAATAACTACAACTGGACTCTGGTGATGACCTGGCCCCCCTTGGATGCTGGGTCCCATGGTAACTGTACCACTGCACCCCCTGTAGTTACCCTGGCTGCAGTCAAACAGCAGGACTCCATGGGAAATAGGTATTAGAACAGACGTGAAACTATTCTGGAACAAACCAACTGCAACACAATTAAAATGCCCCATTTTACTGGGCATATTTAACAACTTGAATTCTAGATGGGTCTACAGTGTGTTACAGTTTGATTCCGAAGAACTGGTAGATTTTTGCTTTTGTGCACAAGTGGCCTTATTTTACATCAAAAATATGAAAGAGAGCAAATGCAGATGAGAAATTTGTCAGCACCCTATTATTAATATGTTATTGCTTGATGGCATACACCCAAAGGTACTTAAGGGACTTTTTGTTGAGTAAGAGCAAGACTTAATAGCTATTGATTTCCTTCATCAGTCATAGTGCCCTGTGATTGGTGGAAAGCTGATGTAGTAACATTATTCAAAAGGGGGCAAGATCTACACCAGGAAATTATAGACCCATGAGCTTGATTTCTGTAGTGGGTAAGATATTAGGAGAGCTGCTAACTGATAGTATTCAGGGCTATATGATGACCAACTATATTATTAGTAGGAAACAACATGGTTTTATGAAGAAAAGATCAAGTCAAACTAATGTATTTGCATTTTACAAAAGGGTAAGTAGTAATGTAGCCAGGGGAATTGCTGTTGATGTAGTATACTTAGATCATGCAAAAGCCTTTTACTTTATGCAGCAACCTGTTGTCAAGCAAGGTATCAAAGGATCTGTTTTGTGTGGTGAAATCTGTGCATGGATAGAGAACTGGCTAAAATATAGATGGCAGAGAGTTGCTGTAAATGGAACCTTTTCAAGTTGGTCTAAAAGATGTAAGTGGGGTGTGAGCTGGAGTGATCTCTTGCCAATGAGACAGCTCACATTCTGGATTCCTCTTTCAGAGAAGGAGGTGGCAACAGAGAATAATTGGGGAGTGGAAGAGGCGAAGATTGACAGGCTGAGGTAGAGAGCTGTACCGTAGCCTGTCCTGAACTGACGTCACTTGGTTACACTACAAACCCTATATTGCCATCATTATAGAAATAAAAAAAAAAAAGAAAAAAACGGATTGAATATTAATTGCCATGCAAGATTCATATAAGAAGGACTTTACTGTAGGTGACAGTGACCCAGGGAAATATTCAAGTGCCATTTTGAGTCAGGAATTATTTTTTTACAGACTTGGGGCTTAACTAGAAATGGCTTCAATGTGTGTTTTGGTTTTTTTTTGTTTTGCCTTCTTCTTCTTGATCAACAGCGGTGATAATGCATGGCCTGAACTTGATGGAAGAATGTCTTTTTTTTCAGCCTATCAACTATGTTACAATGTTTAGTACAGAGAGAAAAAGAAAATATTCTTATCTACATCACAAACAGAGGTAAAAATTATGGCAAACAGGTAAGTGATGAGTATGAACAGTTATTTACAAATAAATTTGTTTAAAAACAAAGTCAAATCAATGGTAAAGATACCTGTTACCTTAGATAACAGGTAAGTACTAGTTCTGTAGTTGTAGAACACACACAACCTGCATGAAGGAAGGGGAGCTATTGTTGCTCAGTCTAATGTTACACATGGTCACTGTTGTTATTAAACAGGGGCTTGGACATCATGCTCAGCCACACTGGAACACAGACCTTTCATATTTTCTCAATTTCTAATTTAATTTTTATATATACATTCATGTGAGCAATTGCAACATGAACCTCTTCATTCAGCTTAAAATTTGGTCACCCATAAAATAGTTTGAGCAAGTGCAGAATATTTTTACATCTGGAAGGCCATACCCCACTGTCATTCGCTGTATAAATCCGTCAGGTACCAATAAACTATGTAATATGGTCAGGCAAGCTGGTCACCAATCACCAGATATCCTAGTTTATTACTAATCATATGGAGCAAATCGATCAGATCTGAGAAGCCTATCTCAGAGCCCCATGAGACAGATCTCTTTTATTTGATCTGTTGAATTCCCACGCACAGCACTCTGATTTTCTATTGATTTTGATTTTTTTTATAGTCTTTGGATGTAATAGACAGATTTGGTCAGCAAGAACTCATGAAATTTTCCCATACATTAGGTGATAACTGTACAGCATTGTCATTATTGACCATCTTGCCTAACTGTAAAGCATAGCAGTGTAAGAGTATGTGACTGATCTGAAAATACAATGTAAATTGAATTTGGTTTACACATGTAAATAACTGATTCGATATGTGTCCAAATTGATTTGGACAAGTTATCAGCTGAATGAATATATTCCAGTTACCACTGCTTTCCCTCTATAATGGAGTTAGTATTGGCACTAAGGTGAGATTAAGAATTAATATATTCCAGCCAAAGGGGTACATTTCCTGACACCACTATGAAGGCAGATAGAAATCATCTTGAGCCGTACAGTGCAGATTTAGTAAATATGATAACCTCACTTTAAATCAGTGATTCTCAACCAGGGTGCCGTTGCACTTTGGTGTGCCACGGGCATCAACTTAGTGTTCCCTGTGGTTTGTATAAAGACTAACAAAAATGGATTTTTAAATAAAGAATTAAAGAAATTATTATGCACAATATTTTTAGTTATGGTATTCTGATTATAAGACCTAATAATACTGTATATTTATGTATTGTACTCTTCATTATGCCCTTGATAAAGTACATTAAATATGTTAGGGGTGCACCGAATGTTCAAGATTAGGTGTTTGGGGTGCCAGGAGCAGAACCACTGCTTTAAATGAACGGGCTTGTAACTGTCAGTTTGAGAATGTTTTATTGCCAATCAAACGATTATTGACTGACACAACAAATACATTATTAAAGACAAAAAGTAAAGTAATGTATTACACAATTTGTACTTCTGTAGTTGGTTTGTGTATGGAATTACATGATCTCACAATCCCATGTGATATATATCCGTGGTTTGGTTTGCTGAGATCTCTTACATAATGATCTGATGTGATCATTGTCTAACATTTTCAGACCTGGTCAATGGACACAACCTTGAGTTTGGTAGGCTAAATCAGAATGCTCTCAACCATATGCTAGAAGATAACCAGGCAATCTATTCATTACCGATCTGATTTCCCGAACATATCGCATAGTATAAGGATACCTGACAGATCCACTAAGACGTGTAAAAATTACTCAGTAGGCTCTCAAACTAATTGACCTAAGTGACCAAATGTTCAGCTCTGTAAATAAATGTTGGAGGTTGTGCAGATAAAGACTGAAAGTGTTCTCTGGTGCATCAGCCTCAGTGTGTCTATATATAATGGTGATTGTATAAACAGAAAGATCTTGCACCTAACACAAGGTTATCTGACACATGTTGAGTTGTGATGGAACAAAACTGTACACATGCCAAACTTGCCTATAATCCATCCAAGATTGTTTACAAAGTTTAGTTTTTGTAGCAAGTGTCATGTGGCAGATACTTAAAGTATTACGTTCATATAAAAAAATTAACAACTAACAGAAATCAAGAAAATATGTCAGGAAATTAACTCTGAATGGAGAGACTAGACTTAGCCATGGGAAAACTGAATTTTTAATATGTCTGGCTACAATTATACATGCAGTACCCCTGGGAATATGCCTAGTGCTGGGCAATCAAACTATTATGGATATGACAAAAAAAGCACACGTACCTGACAACTGTCAACTCCTCCTTGTGGATATCCTGCACATAGATTGTATTCTCCAACAGCACCATTATACCAGTAAGTGCTGTTACACTGCCCAGGGGAGATCATGTTGACCTTCGCTTCCTGCAGGACGTCAGCTGCTTCCTGGGCTAAAGGGGAAAATGATAACGGTCACTTTGTAAAACCTTACACCAAAACTAAGGCACACATGCTGAATCCATCTGTATAACACATGGACAATCCTCATCATGAAAATGTATTAAAAAACCCACCGAGTTTGTATCTGTTAATTTGTTTCCCTCATTAATAACTTTTTATAGAAATGTTTTCTTTCATTACTATATTCCATTAAAGTGGTCCAGTCTTACATAGATTTTATTCTTATTAAAAGTATCTATGTAAATTGCCTATTCCTTATGTTTTGTAGTTGGTGTAATGGTTTAGTGATTTAGTCTCTGAACTAGGAAAAGTGACAAAAAATCCATCTTTTGAGCTGAGGTTTTCCAGTTTAGGACTAAAGAATAAGCCAGTAGTACTGTCAGTAGAGAGCTGAAGTGGTCCTGCTGAGGACACACAGGTGATCTTCAAGAACTCTATGGTATTTTTCCCCAAACTGAAGCTCCTCTGATACTCCAGCTCTAATTACATGACAACCATGGCTCCTGAAAAGTTAATAGCCTAATAACTAGCATGAAAGGACAGATTACTATGAATCAATGGCGTCTATAGGCCATACCTGTCACTCCAGGGGCCCAGCCGCCCCCGTGACCCCTCCAGCTGGTGCCCGCAATCTCCTTCCGGTGCTCTAATATTGCAGAGTGCTGGGAGATGACATAATCTCCCAGCGCTCCGCATTACTAAGAGGACCACGAGGGAGCTCCAGGGAGGTAGAAGATGGGTGCATTGTGAAGATTGAGGGGCATTGTAGAGGGGGTCAGTGTGGTCGAGGGGGGCCAATGTGGTGGTGGTGGTGGGGGGGTCTGTGGTACTTCTTGCACCAAGGTCTGGAGGCTTCTAGTTACACCTCTGCTATGAATATCTGGTATAGGTTGAATAATATCCCCCCCCCTAATGTTGTTCTAATGATATTGCAGTGACTGTTATGAGTAGAATTGCCTTATTGGCAGATGGTACCTAATTCACGAAGGTGAGAAATTCAGAATAAGCTGCTTTTCTCTATAGGAGCATTTGTATAAACTAAGGTATTGGGCAGGTAAGTGCATAAGACAGCACCAGTCAATGGTTGGACCTCCATCTGTTGAGTCCTACACCTCCCATCATCCCCACCAGCCAATTTATAAAACATTCTACCCCTGTTGAGCAGCCATTGGCTTTCCAGCTATTGTACAACTACAACTCACATCAACTGCAGTCAGCAAAGGGAAGTCAGGACCATAGTAAATGTAATCCAACAACTGCTGGAGAACCACAGGTAGCCCACATCAGTGAATGAATACAGGTGAAGGGAGACATTTGGGGAACAAAGTACATAAAGGCTCCAGTAAAAAGGGATCCAGTGATTATACCTACATAGTGTAACTCTGGGAAAGTTGTATAGGTTATACTAAAAGTTATATTAAATACTTGTAATGCAGTAATTTGTAGGTTTCCATTCATAATGGATGGCTCTGCCTAGTGCTCTCAGTGACAACTCCAGTGCAACTCCATCCAATTGCCCCCCCCCCATTGGTCAGAAAGGGAAAACAGTGAGGGATGTTAACCTTTGTAGTGTAAGTGGGGTGTTCAACTAATTTGTGTTTTACACCCCTCTGGGATTGTGCCTATCCCACATGAATGCAGGAAGAGGGATAATTTTTCGCCAGTCTGTGGGTAGTGTATTGCTTTGCAATCCATGACACATCTCTGGCAATGAAATGAGCATCTATGAAAAGTAACTAAATTGCAGACACCAAAAGTATCCTAATTGACGTTTGCACCCTGGTAAGTTCAAGTCAGATATTGCTTCATAAATGCTGTCATTTAATACAAAAACTTAGTGACAATGCCAGTGATCCATTTGTACTTCTTTGGTTGTAAAACACGGATCACATGTATCATGATTGTAGCGCAGCAGTGAGAAAAACAAATGTAAGTCATGAAGTGACGTTACACAGTCCCTCTAAAGTAGGACTTTGGTGCAGATGCGATCTGCTCAAATATTGTTGCCAGTCAATAATGCATGTAATATTAGATAGCCTTGTCGCCAATTTCACCTAAAATAGTTCTACGCCACTTTTGTACCATCTGATACATGTGCCTTAAATGGTTAACCAGAACAAAGTGAAGATGAGTTTGTTGTAGACAAATGAAAGTGCATTGAAGAGCATGGTCTGCAGCAATTCCATCCTTGGCTAAAGGAGTCTGTATGCACTAGATAAAGTGATAATTAGTAGATGTGATAATGGGATAGATGAATAAATAACGAGATCCACTACATAGTATAAATACATTTGTGTGAAGATGAAAATGAATACTCACCATCTTCCTTCGTGAGACCCCATCCTGAGATGTAGCAATCGGTCATCCGGCTCATGATGGCAGTTTTCCCAGGGAGACAAGCCGGCTGGATGTAATCACTGAACTCTATGGGTTTATCCAAGAGCAGTAGGGCTACATCATTCCTTTCTGTACTTGGGTTGTAATACTCGTGCTGGATCTTTTCAGCTATCTTCCTAATCTGGACTTCATTTCCCAGTGCAGACAATTGATTGGCACCAAATACAATCTGCCAGGAAGAAATATCACTAGAAAGAGAAGTGGAAAGTGCATAAGAGAGATGGATCTCGTGCATATGAGAAGTCTAAGTCTAAGGAGTTTCAGATTACCAACCACCCTGTATGTTATCCATGGAGACCTTTACCTAGAGGTATAAGGAGCTCTAAAGTTTATATCATTCACACATCAGACAGTTATATCTACATATTTATATATATTTGTGTATTGTATCTACAATTTTCTGTAAATAATGCTGTACAAATAATAATCTTTGATATTCCTGAATGGTTCTTATGGGTCAATGTTCATTATCGGATCTAGACGCAAATACCACACAGGTCAAATGCAAACAATCCCATACAAATGTTTATATAACTGCTGTATATGTGAGTCCTGTTTCACTACTCTTTTATGTAAATGGGGATAGATTAATGGAACAGCCTCTCAGCTGAAGTGGTAAGGCCTATTACAGTTAAGGAATTCAAATATGCCTGGGAAAGACATAAGCCCATTCTGAGAAACATGTAAGATTGCATTTTATCTGGATAGGAACATGGTCAGACTGGATGACCGTCAAAATGTATGTTTTATATGTGAAAAATCATTTAATCCTAAAACCTAGTTCACATTTAAAGGGATAGTAATGTCAAGTTATAAGTTTAATTTTGATTGTTCATTGTAATTTCATATAATCCATACTACTGTTTAAAACGTTCTTATCTTTGTATAGGGTGTGTGATTCAAGTTTAAAGTTTCCCCCTCCAGCCCCTTTCCACTACATCATTTATAGTTTCCTGAGATCTGAAAGCCGGTCCAGACAGATAGCAACAGGGGACAATATTGTGTCAGCATAAGGAAAACCCACCTCCATTCATCAAAGGACGGCAGGGTTTTCCATATACAGACACACACAGTATTGTCCCTTATTGTGATCTGCCCGGGTCAAGTGACCACCTTTCAGATCTGAGAGAAATATGACTGACATAGTGGAATGGGGCAGAACAAGGAAACTTTCAACTCAAATTACACACCCTATACAAAGATAAGGACATTTTAAGCAGCAGTACAAATTAAATAACATTACAATGAACAGTTGCAAATTGCTTTATATGTTGACATTACTATCCCTTTAAGTAGTTTGGGTGGAAGAAATATTCTTTGAATATTAATATATTTTTTATAAGTTTGTATTGCCCTTTTTCAAAGTTTCTGTGTAAAAATAACAAGTGGTTTACCCCTTGAATGCTGGGGTGGTCCCCACTGAATTGCTTTGCAATGTGTTTGAGGTGTCTCTGCATCCAAGGGATTAACAGTTCACCCTAATATTTGGGATAGATAACAAGCTATGCTAGATTTGTTAATGGTTATCCATGGTATCAATATGGCACAATGACATGCTATTCCATTCTATATGACCATATAGTGACAGATGTAAGAGACACTGGTGCACTTTGGCACTCACAGTTTTACAATATAACACCTTTATCCTACCCCTAGAGCAAAGGTAAAGGTTATGATCCTAGTCCATATGTAAAAAATATATAATGGATGTAAATATGTGGCTATTGGAACATAAAATAAAGTTTTTATACAGAATTGATAAGAATTAATAAAAAAACAAGCGATCTGTGTGTCATTTCAGGGCCAATCAGCACAGACTGTAGTCCAGCAAAAGCTGATATTTCTCCAGAGGCCTGAGACTGAAATAAAGGGTTCAGCTTACACCAATAAGGACCAGAGGGGTGTGCGTGACACACTGATATGCAATATGTTTTACACCTGCCTTGTCCCTTAAAAGCTACTAATGAGTTGGAGCATTTGTAAACCCTGTGTTTAGTGGGGATAACCCATCTCCTACCCACAGCATCAGAATCTATTTATCATTCAGCTGCACCTGCCCTGTAAAGGGAAAATGCTCTTTTACAGGTGCTGTCTATTGACCAAAGACATAATTAGAGGGGGTGCAGAGGTGTAGTTGTGCCAGGCCTAGCATCCAAGGGTGCCCCACCTACCCCAGGATCCTATAGGTTCTAGTTATACATCTGTGAAAATAGGGGACACAGACAAATGTTTGCACCAGGGCACTCCAATGACTAGTTATGCCATCGCCATTGACTATAGCATTCTTTAGTTAAATTGCTGCCAATCTCTCCCAGGTTCTAGGCACTGTTATCCGTCCCACTAGCACAGAGAGATATCTGTGTTACTTACCTGCCATGATCTTTGAAGCAGTGAGCTGCTGTGAGGATCCAGCGATTATTTAGGATTGTTCCACCACAAGTATGACTATATATGTCGCCAATAGATTGCTGGAGGCTGACAAGCCAGGGCCAGTTTCCTGGCATCGCATCGACACCTCCCACTATGCGAGATCCAAGATGTTCTTCACGGACCAGTGGACGGGTTCCACATTCTACAGGAGACAGAGATGTTATAACTTATACTAACGTGAATAATGTTCTAAGTGACTTATTGGATAGAGGTAACCTTAATGACTCAAAAACCACAAATTTTAACACAATGTGTGCCAGGTGTGTCACACACTGTTATATGTGAATAGATTTATTTGTTGATTTCTAAAATTGTCATTTTTGAGTATCTCAGTTATATCTCTAGTAAAAACAAACTGAGGAATTATTTTTTGCAGTTGAACCCACTGAGTGTCAGCGAGGTGTGCAGCGCACTGAGACGCAATGCATTGCACCCCCCAGCACTCAAAGGGTTACTAAATGTTATCAGTTTTCTATTGTGCAGGTTATTCTCTTCAAATGGGAACTGTACCTACAGGAGTAAATGGCGCTAAATGAATGAACTGTAATATCACCTGATAGTAACCCAGCACTTAGTTTAATCTGGGCAGAAAAACCTACTGGCCTTTATGAATCATTTTTTGGGGACTGGTTGTCCAGTATTAATCTTTAATGAATGCTTAATATCATATCCACATAGGTAGACTCCTGGACTCCAAACTCCTCCCACTAAAACACTCATAAGAAGACTTCAGTGGGAGGAGTTTAGAGCTCAGGAGTCCTACAGAATGAGTAAAGTGTGCCCCATAGACATACTGTACAATTCTAATTATATAATTATTTCTGAGAACCAGTCTACCCAGGACTGAATATCAGTGGCCAATAGGATTGTAAAAAGTAACTTTATCCTTGGATTTAATGGCTCTTCCTCTGTTTAACAAAAGAACTTACCTGGGCAGGTATCATCCATACAGCTGTCAGGTATGTCTGTCTTCCTGACTGCTCTATAGAAGAACACACCTGGGTAAGTCTTTCACTTAAACATGCTGGGCTGTATGTATAAAAGTGGGGCTGTGCACATACAAATTCCCCAAATTACTTTAGAACTAATTGGGGATTTTAACCCCTTAAATGCCAGCCAGGTCAACAATTAATACGTAATACTGACTTTACTAGCCCAGCCCAGTGTTGCTGATGTAGAAACATCTGTAACCTGTGCTGGACAACTGTTCTGTTATTTTCAAAGCCTCAAGGACAGGGCACTGGTGCAGGACATCACGATTGTCAGTTGGAATGTGTATTTGCCCCCTATGGTGAAGCTGGTTAAGAGGAGAATTTGTGCCATTACATATCTTATTAACTGGAGATAGGCAGATGGAGGGTCTAAAACTACATTTCAATACAGAACTGATAATGTACTTTTATCCCAGTGTTGCACTTGTCCTCTCCCTGCAAGTTATACTCACGTCTAATGGTGTAGCTCTCAGACAAACCCACCACAAGGATGATGGTGTAGAAAATCGATAAAATCATTTTTCAAAAACTCTTCTCTATATTTCTCAAGTAAATCGTATCAAAACCTCTCCTCACTAAACCACAAAAAACACGTTTGAATGAAAGAGCCTGAGCAGGATGATTATATAGAGCTGATTCAGTTGGACTACTATGACATCACAGTGTATGAATACATCAGAGCCACACAACTGATCATTCCATCTGATAATGAAAGAGTAGAACTAACTGCAGCCAGCACAGACAGGAAGTCCAGGGACACACAGCAATACAACTGCATGACAATGATATATACACTGCTGGGTTTCACTAGGGCCACATTCACTGAGCTAAAGAGGAGTCATTCTAGAAGAAACCAACTGCATCAAAATGGAGAAATTCCAATTTTCCAAACATTTAAAAGGGCATTTAACCTATTAATGCTAGAAATGTCTCCATCACATTACTTGATAATGTGTTGGAGACTAATCCAATATTTAATGGGTTAAAACTCTTATTTAATTCAGTGAGAGTTTGGGAAATTTGGATTTGTCCCCTATAGTGCAGTTAGTTTACACCAGAATTGCACCTCTATAGATTATTGAGTAAGGCCATTAGTTACCAAACAAAATGAGATCCTTATTTAGTTTCCTAAACCTTCAGTAATCATCACATGCACCAGGGCCAGACACACACCAGTTCTGGAGTCGACCAACTGCCCCATAGTAGCCAAATACAAATCCCTGTAATTCCCATTCCTAGACTCACTCCCAAATCAGTCCTAATTAATAGTCTATATGGGCCCTATGTCCAAAAGCAAACAATAGACTTAAAATACATTATATTTGTCAGATTTGTTTTTATTATTAAAACAATACTCATTTTCAAAAAAGATAAAGACATTTTTTCACTAGTTGATGCCATGAAAGTCAATTTTAGGGTAATGGTCTTAACCCTTTGAATGCCAGAGGGGTATGTAATGCACAACCCACTGGCACTCATAGAGTTAACGTGGTCTTGGCTATGTATAGCATCAAAATAATATGTTAAAAAAAAAATACAAAGACAATATTAACTCTCAGTAGAGAAGACAATCACTCCTTCATACAAATGACTTGTGGACCCTGTGTATATTATGAATACATGAATACATTCATATAATAAATGCTCTGCACAGGGTTTACATGAAGCAGCACATGAATCCCTTGGGAGACGCAGCAATATGTGATAAAGAGGTGATAAAGCGGAGATATCTTCTCTAGTAATATCAACTCTCCAGTTTCTATGTTATTCTATGGAGACAATGCACTAAGATTTCACCAACATTGGACATCTTAGTACATATGATCTATAGAATAACATAGGGATTGGAGAGGTGATATCACTGGAGAAGTCACCTCTATTTTATCCTCTCTTTATCATGCCTTAGTGCATATCCGCCCTTTTGTTTTCGGTTTGCTTTTATTTCAGGTACTTTGGAAGTTCCTCTATTTTTGCTGTGTTTCATGTATTATTGGGTTCTTTTGTACATATGTATATTATTGTATTTTAGAGGTGTGAGTTTCTCTCCTTTATTTGCTAAATTTCTCTCCTCATATTAGCTAATATTTCACCATACTTTGATACATTTCACTGGTAAAAATCATAATGATGGCATATAATGAAATGCACTAAAATGTGTAAATATGCACAATTGCTTATAATTGCAATAGATCCTTATAAAGGCATTTTATCTAGCTTGCCTGGCTTTTGTTTGGCTGTAATCATTCCAGATCAGTTGAGTAAATGAAAATGAAAAACTCAATTCATATTGTAAAGTTGTATTACACAAGCTCCATGCAGAGGCGTAACACAAAATGCAGGGGTCCCCTGCAAACTCTAATAAGGGGCCCCTGTGCCCCACCCCAACTATGCTCCACCCCCAGTCAAATTCCCCACCTATAACCTTAAATAACAATACAAAGAGTAAGAATGATCTATATTTCTTTAGTACACATTTACTAAATATATACAGTTTTAAAAACATAATTACTTACATAGGGTCTAAACTGGCAAAGTGCAATCACTAGAGCATGGCGTTCAATGTGAGGCCAGAGGGCCAAATATGGCCTGTCTATCCCAGAGTGCGGCCCTCCTGAGACTTAAAAAATATATATTTTTTTTAACCTAATTAATTAGCACACATGAACTAGTGGGGCAATAAGACTTAAAGGGATAGTAATACGTAATATGTACAAAATATATAATGCACTGTTTATGTCAATGAGTAAAAAAAAGGGTACTATTACAGCTGAAAGGTGTTTTATTCAAAAGTTATTACAGCTCAAAGTTGATTTTTTTAGGTGCAATATCACAATGGCCTAAAATTGTACAGTGGTGCTGTTGCTACACCATCCTATGGAGATTTATAGTCTACAGACCAGAACTGTCCATAGGATGGTGTAACAAAACGCCACTCTACAATTTCAGGCCACTGTGATATTACACCTAATAAATTCAACTATGAACTGTAATACATTTTGAATAAAACACCTTTTGGCAGTGGGAGTTCCCTTGTTTTACTCAGGGGGATAAACCCTACAACATATTTTTTTTTTACATTTTAAGTATTACTATTCCTTCAAGTCCCTTCCTACCAGTAATATACAGTTCAAGAATATATATATTTAAACCCTAACCCTGGCTGTATTACAGTTTAAATTTATGTTGTAGACTTTATTAAAGTCAACATTATACCGTAAATTTAAAACATTGACAATGTCAGGGTTTGATTAGGGTTCAAATATATGCAGTATACTGCTGTATACGTTACCAATGATGTTTAAAAAAGTATTGACAAAGGTTGGGCAATCATATGAATCCCACTTCTGTACTTACTTCTAATACACCAATATACTGTATATTGGTAAATATGTTAGTAAAGAAAAGTGTTTTTTATGACTGCCCGCACCTGAATAATCCTTTTATTTTATTTATTTTTTATTTTATCTACTAACATTTAAACAAGTAGAAAACTGCATATATTTAATTCCTAACCCTGACTGTTCGGGTTTTTTTTTGTTTTGTTTTTTAATTTGTGCTGTTGACTTTTTTATTTTTATTTTACTTGGAAGTGCCTATGATAGGACAGGACAATATGGCAAAGGTGACATTTATCTCAGAGTGAGACAGAGTAGGGGAGCACTACAATGCACAACAAGGTACACCAGCTACTCACTGCAAATGCCAAGTGCATAGCTATGGGAGGGCTGGCAACCTTTGGCCTGGGGGCAAGTACAATTAAGTGACCCATGCTTATTATCTCTCCAGCCCACCTCCTTTTGTTAATTTTATAATTGGCATTAATGCTGTGAAGTTAGGCAATTGATAGCACAGAGCTTACAATTAAAATGGAGCTACACTATTGATACCACAGAACATACAATTGAAATGGAGATATACTAGTGATACCACAGACCCTATAACTGAAATGGAGCTACACTGGTGATATTACAGAGCTTACCATTGAAATGGATATATATTAGTGATCCCATAAAGCTTACCATCAAAATGGAGATATACTAAGAGAAGATTAGATAAAGTTCTTTCAAAAGGAAACATACAGGGTTATACTGTATATTAGTAGGTAAATCAGGATGGTCGGATAAAGACTAACTTATTTGGTAGCAGGATAGCTATACAGTTCTCATGTCATTAGGGTATGAGGCAAAGGTTGAACTTAATGGGCTTGTGTCTTTATTCAACCTAATTTACTATGCTAATATGTTACTAGTGATCCCACAAAGCTTACCATTGAAAGTATGCTATACAGAGCTTCCAATAGAAATGACGCATATAACACTGTACTCTCTTCACCCTGATATTTTGGCCCTTCACCCCAAAATCTGGGTCAAACCATAAGAGTTTACAATCCCAGGTATGCATATAGGGGGGTTAATAATAATAATGTAATAACATGACTCTAATAGACTGTAAAAAGAGGGGGGTTGTAGCTCTCCAGCTTCTACAAGTAAAATAAAGGATCTGTGGTAAGGTGGTATTTTCAGCCACTATAACATCATATATGGAAACCTTTAAAATGGGCTGACTCTAAGAGCTCTGAAATATTAACCCTTAACCCTTTGAGTGCCAGTGAAGTATCCAATGCATTTCAATGCACTAGACACCTCTCTAGCACTCAGAAGGCAAAAGTTCCACAAAATATAGATACTGGGCCATATGTCCCTATTTGCTCTAACCCAGTGGCTTTCCAGTCAGTTCACACAGAGCGTTTAACTTACAAGAGATCTAACTACTTCAACATACAGTATACAAGCAGGACTTCAGCATTTGCCTTTGTAGTAGAAAAGCAACTCCAATTTAGAGACTAAAGAAGCAGTAAATTGTTCCAGATCAGATAATACAGGGCTGGACAATGTGAGGCCCTCCAGCTGCTGTCAGACTACAGCTCCCACCATCCCCTGCAAGCAGTTGTACTTGGACAGCAGCCGGATTAATTAATGTTGCCCATCCCTGAGATAGTAGGTAACACCTGACTCTCCTCTCTATGGAATTGTGGCCATTCAACCTGAGATTTGGGTCAAAACCCTGAGTTTCAGGGTGAAGCCATAGAGTTCCCAGGTGCGCTTGTTACTCACACTGCCACTCATAACCTCCACATGACATCAGTCTTTCTGCCTCAGGGCCACCATCAGAAATCATGCACGGAGGCACGCTGCTATCATTTAAGCCATGCCGGTCCTGGTCCGTCATGCGTCCTTAAGGGGATAACAACCCATAACGGTCCAGGTCCGTCATGGGTCCTTAAGGAGTTAAATGGTGAAGCAACCTTTCAATATGCGACATGCGAATCTCGCTCTGTCTTGCAGTGCGAGATTGTCATGTCGACATTTTTATTTTATCAAAGATGAGACCGCAGCTAGAGAATTGCCTAATGATTTAGACGAATATATTGATTATGCCATTCTGATTGACACTTGGATCCGTGAGAGACTTGTGGCGAAAGACCGTAGGCTACGGCCTAAAAGTGGTGGTTTCAGCAGTTCATTGTGCCCACCCACCCTCCCTTGTTGCCTAAACCTCATGACCTTAAAAAAGAATCCAGTGAACCTTTGCAACTAGGGTTTACCAGGTTAACCAAGGAGGAACGGGCACACCGCAGGAGGAAGGGGTTATGCTTGTACTGTAGTAAAGCTGGGCATATGCTAAGAAACTGTCCCATACGTCTGGGAAATGAACGCACCTAGGGTACCTTGGGGGACAGGCACTAGGTGGTGTTCAACCGTCCCCAGATCCTATCATACAGAAACCCACGATCCAGGTGGTATTCTCGTGGGCAGATCACTCAGTGGAGGTTCTGGCCTTGATTGATTCCAGCGCGGCCGGTTACTTTATGGATAGTGTCTTTGCTGAACTACACAAGATTCCGCTGGTTAAAAGGGAATCGCCTCTAGCCACTGAAGCCATTGACAGCAGACCATTAGAACCAGCTCAGATTACTATGGAAACCATACCACTACCTATGACGATTGGGGTTCATCACAAAGAGGAACAGCAGTTCCAAATAATCCATTCCCCTCACCATGCAGTCATTCTGGGGTTCCCTTGGTTGCAGCTGCATAATCCCCAGTTTGATTGGCAGAGTTGTGAGATTACTTCTTGGTCTCAGTATTGTATGAAGCATTGTGTGTCTCACCCTGTTAAGATCCTGTGTGCCTCTCCCTCATTGCCAGTTGAATACCAACAATTCAGTGATGTTTTCAGTAAGGGAGAGGCTGGCACCTTGCCTTAGCACACGTCGTACGATTGTGCCATTGATTTACCCCCGGGGGTGGTGCCCCCTAAGGCACGTACGTACCCACTGTCATGCGATGAAAATCAAGCTATGGAAGAATACATTGAGGATGCCCTCAAGAGAGGGATCATTAGGAAATCTACCTCACCTGATGGTGCTGGGTTCTTTTTTGTGAAAAAGAAGAATGGCGAATTAAGGCCGTGTATTGATTACCGTGACCTAAATAAAAAAAGAAAAAACCTAGTGCACTCAATGTCACTCACACATAGACTAACCACCATGTAAAATAAATGGACAAAAGAAGCCCTAATATTTGGTCATATTGAGGAGTGGTGCTACAGGGGAAAATACCATAATAAATTACTAGTACAGATAACCCTGCAGTACTGGCAGTCTGCTCATCAATCAAAAATGACCCGGGCTAAATTCCATCTAGTAAACCCAAGAAAGAGGGACGCAACAGGATGATCATATGTATTTCTCTAGAATAGAATATAACTTTTATTTCACTATTAAAATAAATCAGCAAAAATGATAATAATAAATATATACCTAAATATGAATAACTAATGACTGGTGTACTGCCGGGGCACCTTCCGGCTTGCCAATATCGCTTAGAGTGGGCATAGCATCTCTCCCACTCTAGCGGGTATTAATGCTAGGTAGGAACTTTCAGCCAAATATATTAGAGACAGATATAGGAAGAATCAGTCCTCAATATATCAAGGAGGAATCACCTCCTTTAAAGACTGGTTAGTAAATTATTTGTATTAACCCATATCATATAATAATCACTGATCCTATTATATCGGAACTTTGTCCGGTTTACCAACTATAATAGTCACTGATCCTGTTAGACCGGAGCGCAGTCCGGTTTATCAGCTAACCACTTTATGCTGTGACACCTGAATTACTTCCTAATTGTATCCTATTATACCGGGGCATTATCCGGCTTGCCGACTGACCAATCTTAACTGTAATACCTCAAATCCATCCTAATAGTTTCTCTTAATCATACCGGGGCATCATCCGGCTTGCCAACTAACCAATATCTAACACTGCAAATCAAATAAATCCTAGAAATACCTTCTATGTATACCGGGGCATATTCTGGCTTCCCAAAACCACTGATCTGCAGTACTGCATCCAAATAACTTTCTGTTTTCTATTTCTAAGATACTGGGGCATTATCCGGCTTGCCAGCTAATTAGTCCTATGCATTAGACAAAGCTTCCTATCTAAATATAATCATCCATACGGTATATTGTATTTAAAACAAACATTCAGTCTTGACACAAGACATTTAAAATTAGGAGAATATAGTTCCCCTTTATCATGCCTACATACTCCATTCCTTCTCCGATTTCAGACAGAATTTAACCCCTAATCAACTGAAGTTGTTGGAGAACATCTAAGTGGTAGAAAATACCCAATAATCTACAACCTCCAAAACACTGCTAATAAAATCAGAAATTAAATTGTTATCGTATATTAGAAATCGGATCTGGAGTGTTTTTTTTTTTTCTTTTTTCACAAAATACACATTATTAACTCTTGATGAGACAACAATGTTACCAATTGGGATGAGATTCAGTTCACTTACAGAGCTAAAGTAAACTGCATTGAGTCATAATTTAAAAAAGAAAAAATGTAATATAATAAAGAACTGTTATAAACGTATCATAAATGTACATACAATTGAAATTCCTCATTTAATCCAAAGGGTTTCAAAGTATTCAACAGAAAAAGCCAATGATTCTCTGATTTTAACAACGACAAATCCAAATTACCTCCTCTAATACCAAGTTTTATCATTTGTAAACCCCAAGCTTTCAAATGCTTGGGGTTATGATTATGTTTTTGAAAAAAATGTGATGCCACAGGAGATACTTTTTTATCACCATTTTGAATGTCTCTAGGAGCATATTTGATGTTATGAACATGTTCTTTAAGTCCACCTGATAGTTTACGTTTCGTTTTGCCCACATATTTAAGTCTACAAGGACACCCCAAGCAATAAATAACTCCTTTGCTTTGACAGTTAATATAATATAATATGCCAATGTGTGTTTAGTATGTTTACAATAGAATTCCATTGACAATTATACATAGTTTCATACTTGGGACTGTACAGAAGATGGGGACGTGATGTAAAAAGGGCTCTCTTATAAGCTTTTTTAACACAGCTTCTACTATAGCCTCTTTGTAAGAAACTGTTGATGAGTTCTGCTGATTGAATTTTATATGAAGATACATCACTACAGTTGCGATGTAATGATAACAGACTGAAATGTATATGGCGGAAGCACATAAACAACTAACTGATCAGTCGTGTTATAAGAAATTGTTATGGAATCCTACTAATGATCTTTTGTCAAATTATGAGCAGTTAATCAGTAAAGGATTTAAAGATGGAGCTATTACCAAATCAGAAAGTGAATATCTTCAGGTAATCTTTCCATGTGTGCCAACTCTGTATTTATTACCGAAAATTCATAAAAACAGAAAATGTCCTCCAGGAAGACCTATAGTCTCGGGGAATTAAAGCCTTACTGAAAAAGCAAGTAAATTTATTGACTGCATATTACGACCTTTTGTAGTCAGTCTCAATTCGTATATAAAAGATACCAGCGATATATTATCCAAGATTCATGCTCTACCCATAAATGATGATACTATTTTTGCAACATGTGATGTAGACTCTCTATACACATCAATTGAGCATCAATTTGGCATAAAAGCATCAAAATATTTCTTGGATAGAAATACAGAAATGAGCCAAGTCAGAAAGAGCTTTGCTACATGTCTGTTATCATTCATACTTCGGAATAACTATTTTGTATTTAAAAATCAATTTTTTCTTCAAATACGTGGCACAGCTATGAGCAGTGCCTGTGCCCCATCATGTGCAAATTTATACTTAGGATGGTGGGAGGAAACAGTAGTTTTTTCTGACAAATATTCAGATTATACTTGCCATGTATTGTTATGGCTACGTTACATTGACGATTTGTTCATCCTCTGGGATGGACCTGAATTGGAATTGGTTACTTTTATTGATCTTCTCAATAAGAATGATATGCATTTGAAATTGACTTTGGAAAAGAGTCTTCAAAGTGTTGTCTTTTTAGACATTAAAATTTATAGAGAACCAGACAATATCTTAAAAACAGACTTATACAGGAAGGAGACTGCAACTAATAGTCTCCTACATTTTGATAGTCATCATCCTGTACATATGAAATGTAATATCCCTGTAGGGGAATTTTTGCGATTACATCGCAACTGTAGTGATGTATCTACATATAAAATTCAATCAGCAGAACTCATCAACAGGTTCTTACAAAGAGGCTATAATAGAAGCTGTGTTAAAAAAGCTTATAAGAGAGCCCTTTCTACATCACGTCCCCATCAAGTATGAATCAAGAGATAATAAAATCAGATTCATAACTACATATAATTGTCAATGGAATTCTATTTTAAACATACTAAACACACATTGGCATATCTTGTTAACAGATTCTGATTTAAATCAGAAACAGGAAAATAGGGTACAGATTGGCTGCAAAAGAGCACCTAATTTGAAGGATCGAATGGTACATAGTCATCTTACTTCTCAAAAGCAGGATCGAGCCCAGGGATCTTTTCCCTGTGGTAGTTGTGTGATTTGTCAGCACATGCACACAACTATGGAAGTCAATGATCGTTTTGGCAAAACCATATCCATTAGGAATTATATTAACTGTCAAAGCAAAGGAGTTATTATCACGGTGCCCGTGATTGCTGGCTTTCCCTGTCAGTTAGCTGTGGGTGCTTTCCATTGGTTGCCTACGATTAGTCCGCCCAGTACTGCCTTTATAGACGGGGTTCCTGCACCCTTTCACTGCTCTTTCGTGGTGTCTCTATGTCAGTGATCGCCTGCCTATGGATTCCTGTGTCAACTGGGGCCTGGTTGACTCCTCTCCTGTCCTAGTGCCTGTGTACCTACCCAGAGAGCCAGTGTGTTCTCCAGAATCATTCCTGTGTACCAATCCGGCCTTCTGACGTTCCTGCTTCCGTTCCTGTCCCGGTTTGGCTGACGTTCCTGCTTCCGTTCCTGACCCGGTTTGGCTGTCGTTGCTGCTCCGGTATCCTGACCCGGCCTGGCTGTTGTTCCTGTTCCTGGATCCTGACTTGGCTGCATTCCGCTTGACTCCGGTCGCCTCTGCGACATTCTGACTCCTGGTGTCTTCCTTTGGTGGTACCGCTGAATACAGGCTTCTGGCCTCCGAGTTGGCACTGACTGACAGTGTAGTGGTTTTCTCCACTCTGCACCAGTTGCTAGTGTTGCCTCCATTATAGCACTGGTAGGGCCTCCGTGTTTGTCCAGTACGCGGTACTGGTTTGCTCTACTCTATCACCAGTTGCTTGTGCTGCCTCCGTTATAGCACCGGTAGGGCCTCCATGTACATGATACTGGCTTGCTCCACTCTATAACCGGTTGCTTGTGCTGCCTCCGTTATAGCACCGGTAGGGCCTCCGTGTTTGTCCAGTACGCGGTACTGGTTTGCTCCACTCTATCACCGGTTGCTTGTGCTGCCTCCGTTATAGCACCGGTAGGGCCTCTGTGTACATGATACTGGTTCGCTCCACTCTACCACCGGTTGCTTGTGCTGCCTCCTTTATAGCACCGGTAGGGCCTCCGTGTACATGATACTGGTTTGCTCCACTCTATCACCGGTTGCTTGATCTGCCTCCGTTATGGACCAGTAGGGCCTCCGTGTTTGTCCAGTACACGGTACTGGTTTGCTCACTCTATACCGGTTGCTAATGCTACCTCCATTATAGCACCGGCTGGGCCTCCGATCCTCTGTGTCACTTCTGTCATAGGTTTCCTTACCCGGTATATTGGTAGGGCCGGTACAGCCTTCTTAGTTCTCTGTGCTACCTTCTAGGCTGCCTTGCCTGGTATTTTGGCAAGGCCGGTAGAGCCTCCTTAATCCTTGTGTGCATGTTCTAGGCTGCCTTGCCCGGTATATTGGTAAGACCGGTAGAGCCTCCTACATCTCGTTGTGCCATCCTCCAGGCTGCCTTACCCGGTATTTTGGCAAGGCCGGTAGAGCCTATACATTGTTTCATTGTATGCTATGCTATTTGAACCTGTCGTGTGTCTGTAACATATGTGTATGTTCAGGACCTGTGAGGGTTCTTATTAACTTTTTCAATAAGCTGTGTTTTTATCTTAACTCTGTGTCTGTGAGTCAAAACAAACCATGACAGTACAAAAGGGCCATGACCTCAGACAATAAGAGTGAGGGTAATGCACAGAACATCCATTGGAGGATGGATGTACATGAGCAGCGCCTAGATCAGTTGGCATTGTTCATACAAACCATTCTCGAGTGTACAGTACTCACGGACAAGTCTGTCCCGAGTCCAGTGGTCTCCCCAGTTTCGACACCGGAGAATGCTACCATTACTTCTGTGGCTGCAGTAAAAGGGTTAACTCTTCCGCTCCATTGCCACTCAGATATGATGGTGAACCCAGTCTGTGCAGAGGGTTTATCAACCAACTTGAGATATTTCTAGAATTAACATCTCATGCCTTTCCTAATGATCGCAGCAAAGTTGGGTTTATGATATCCTTACTGACTAGTAGAGCCCTGGCGTGGGCCAGTCCCTTATGGGAAAATTCAAAACCTTGCACAAAGAATTTCAGGGAATTTGTGCAAACATTTCGGAGAGTATTCGAGATCCCTGGTAGAACCGCCTCTGCTGCTAAACGTCTAATGGAGATACAACAGGGCAAGCGGACTGTGGGCGACTATGCCATAGAATTCTGCACACTAGCAGCAGAGAACTTTTTTTTCAATAAAGCTGTGTTTTTATCTTAACTCTGTGTCTGTGAGTCAAAACAAACCGTGACAGTTATTTATTGCTTGGAGTGTCCTTGTGGACTTAAGTATGTGGGCAAAACGAAATGTAAACTATCAGATAGACTTAAAAAACATGTCCATAACATCAAATATGCTCCTAGAGACATTCAAAATGGTGATAAAAAAGTATCTCCTGTGGCATCACATTTTTTTCAAAAACATAATCATAACCCCAAGCATTTGAAAGCTTGGGGTTTACAAATGATAAAACTTGGTATTAAAGGAGGTAATTTGGATTTGTCCCTGTTAAAATCAGAGACTCATTGGATTTTTCTGTTGAATACTTTGAAAGCCTTTAGATTAAACAAGGAATTTCAGTTGTATGTACATTTATGATACGTTTATAACAGTTCTTTATTATATTGCATTTTTTCTTTTTTAAATTATGACTCAATGCAGTTTACTTTAGATCTGTAAGTGAACGGAATCTCATCCCAATGGGTAACACTGTTGTCTCATCAAGAGTTAATAATGTGTATTTTGTGAAAAAAGAAAAAAAGAAAAAAAAGACTCCAGATCTGATTTCTAATATAAGATAACAATTTAATTACTGCTTTTATTAGCAATGTTTTGGAGGTTGTAGATTATTGGGTATTTTCTACCACTTAGATGTTCTCCAACAACTTCAGTTGATTAGGGGTTAAATTCCGTCTGAAATCGGAGAAGGAATGGAGTATATAGGCATGATAAAGGGGAACTATGTTCTCCTAATTTTAAATGTCTTGTGTCAAGACTGAATGTTTGTTTTAAATACAATATACCGTATGGATGATTATATTTAGATAGGAAGCTTTGTCTAATGCATAGGACTAATTAGCTGGCAAGCCGGATAATGCCCTAGTATCTTAGAAATAGAGAACAGACGGTTATTTGGATGTAATACTGCAGATCAGTGGTTTTGGGAAGCCAGAATATGCCCCGGTATACATAGAAGGTATTTCTAGGATTTATTTGATTTGCAATGTTAGATATTGCTTAGTTGGCAAGCCGGATGTTGCCCCGGTATGATTAAAAGAAAGAATTAGGAGGGAATTGAGGTATTACAGTTAAGATTGGTCAGTTGGCAAGTCGGATTATGCCCCGGTATAATAGAATACAATTAGGAAGTAATTCAGGTGCCACAGCGTAAAGTGGTTAGCTGATAAACCGGACTGCGCTCCGGTCTAATAGGATCAGTGACTATTATAGTTGGTAAACTGGACAAAGTGACAAAGTTCCGATATAACAGGATCAGTGATTATTATATGATCTGGGTTAATACAAATAATTTACTAACCAGTCTTTAAAGGAGGTGATTCCTCTTTGCTATATTGAGGATTGAGGATTCTTCCTATATCTGTCTCTAATATATTTGGCTGAAAGTTCATATCTAATATTAATAACCGCTAGAGTGGGAGGGATGTTATGCCCACTCTAAGCGATATTGGCAAGCCGAAAGGTGCCCCGGCAGTACACTAGTCATTAGTTATTCATATTTAGGTATATATTTATTATTATCATTTTTTGCTGATTTATTTTAATAGTAAAATAAAAGTTATATTTTATTCTAGAGAAATACATATGATCATCCTGTTGCGTCCCTCTTTCTTGGGTTTACTAGATGGAATTTAGCCCGGGTCATTTTTGATTGATGAGCAGAGTGCTAGTACTGCAGGGATCGTACTAGTAATTTATTACATGGCCTAAATAAGTTAATGCCCAAGAATGCCTATCCGATACCACTCATCACCGAACTATTTGACAGGTTAAAAGGTTCCTCCATCTTTACGAAATTAGACCTACGTGCCCCCTATAACCTGATCAGGATAAAAGCTGGGGATGAGTTGAAAACGGCATTTAATACTAGATCCGGGCATTATGAATATCTAGTTATGCCGTTTGGTCTCTGTAACACACCTGCTGTTTTCCAAGAATTTATTAATGATATCCTCCGTGATATGCTATAGTCCTGTGTTGTTGTCTACCTTGATGATATACTCTTGGCTAATTTGTCCCAACACATCAAGGATGTGTCCAAAGTGTTGGTCCGCTTGCGCAAAAACAAACTATTTTGTAAAATGGAAAAATGCGAGTTTCACAGATCCAGAGTGCCCTTTTTGGGGTTCGTGATCGCTACGGAAGGTATCGCTATGGATCAGGAAAAACTTGCGGCAGTATTACAATGGCCACGGCCCAAAGGATTAAAGGCGATCCAGCGCTTCTTGGGGTTCGCTAATTATTACAGAAAGTTTATTAAGAATTTTTCCACTATTGTGAAACCACTGTCTGACCTCACGCACAAGGGTGCTAATCTTTCCCAATGGTCTGAGGCAGCCGAACATGCCTTTGAGACACTGAAATCCGCTTTTGCAGCTGCTCCTGTACTATCCCACCCCAACCCTTCTCTTCCATTTACGCTAGAGGTCGATGCCTCAGAGATTGGAGTAGGGGCAATACTATCTCCAAGCCCGGTGGCACGGGGCGCTCTCAGACCATGTGGGTTTTTCTCTAAGAAGTTGTCGAGGGTCCAAAGTCACTATGAGATAGGTGACAGAGAACTGCTGGCTATCATTCTCGCCCTGAAGGAATGGCATCACCTATTGGAAGGTACCAGAAGTCCTGTATTAATCCTCACTGACCACAAAAACATGACTTATCTTTCAGAGGCTAAGAGATTGTCCTCTCGTCAGGCCGGATGGGCTCTGTTTCTATCCCGATTCAATTTCGTAGTATCATATTTGCCGGGTTCCAAGAATGTTAGGGCTGATGCCCTGTCTAGACAATTTATCATGGTTCCCATGCTATGCTGTCAATCTTGACTGTTCTACCTGTGCATTGGAGGATGCTGATTGGCCCGCCCAGGATGTGCCTTTATACACTGGGGCTTGGGCACTTGTGATTTGCCCTTTCGTGGTGTTCCAGTATCTGCGCCTTGTTGCTGTGTTCCAGTTCTCCTGTGTACCGACCCGGCTTGTCTGACTCTTCTGCTGATCCTGCTCAGTGTATGACCCGGCTCTGGCTGACGACCCTGCTTCGTGATTGATCCGGTTCTGGCTGATGATCCTGCTCCGTTTATGACCCGGCTCTGGTTGACAACCCTGCTCCGTGATTGATCCGGTTCTGGCTGATGATCCTGCTCCGTGTATGACCCGGCTCTGGTAGACGACTCTGCCCCGTGATTGATCCTGTTCTTCGGCTACTGTTCCTGCTGTGCTCCGGTTCCGGTTATCGCCCAGTTCCAGTCTGCTGTTCCGGTGTACCTGCACGGTCTTGGTCGCGTCCGCGACATTCTGATCACTTGGTGACTCGCTGTTCCTCTCACTGCTCTAGCTGAGATAGAGGTTGCTTTGCCATACGTTGTTTGTTGCTGTCTCTCTGTACAGAACCTGTTAACTCCTACTGTGCCTTGTAGTCTCCAGTCTTGTGCCTCAGTTATCTTGCCAAGCATACATATATCCGTTAAGAGCCGCTACTTTAGTACCTCTGGTACGCCTCACTACCTTCTGCAGAGCATTGCCGGTCCGGTGTTCGGTGTGCACCGTGACTGCGCCTGTTGGCACTGGTATCCGTTCGCTCTTGCTGGGAAAGTTCCGTACGGCACCGGAGGGGTGTCCTGGCTCCAGCCTACATACGTACAGAGGTTACGCTATCCATTTGCACTATCCAGTGTTTGGCTCTCAGTGCTTGTGCGGTCGCTATCATTATTGACACCCAAGGGGTGTCAGGGCACTATCCATTGGGCACACGCAGGGTTAACTTCCATTCTCAGTTAAGGGCGATTCAGGTTCTTGTACTTCAGCTTGGCAATAGCACTTCTCCATAACCCACGGCGGTGGTATTAGCCCAGCTCTGGCACTTGTGCCTTCCTATCCTATTTGAGAGTGAATTCAGTGCAGACACTTTGCTCCAGCGTGGTTACTCAAGAACTGTGTTCCAGAGACTGCTACTTTGCTCCAGCTTTGTGACTCAAGAACTGTGTTCCAGAGACTGCTATATATCCTGGGCGTTGGCCAAACTAGGACTGAGTTTCTCCTCTTGCACTTGTTAACCCTTTGGGGTTATTTCCCATCTATTCATTGCCCATCATATTTGCTGTATTGCATTCACTCTGTTCGTGTTTGCTATTACTGTTATTCCTGTGCTGGCCCCTAGGGGCATTGTATTACTCCTTGATTCAATAAACTGTGTTTTTACTTTACACCCTGGTCTGAGTGTCAGAAAACCGTTACAGTACGAAAGGGCCATGACCTCAGACGGGAAGAGTGACGGTAATACACAGAACCTCCACCGGAGGATGGATGTTCACGAGCAACGCCTAGATCAATTGGCTTTGGCCATGCAAACCTTGCTTGAACGTACGGTACATCTCGAGAAACCGAATCAAAATCCGGTGGTCCCCCCAGTCATGACACCGTACAATGCTACTGGGCAATTGCTGGCTCCCTCCAGAAGTCTCACGGCGGCGGCACCGTTACCGCTTAGATATGGTGGCGAACCCACACTGTGCAGAGGTTTCCTTAACCAACTAGAGATATTCTTAGAACTCACACCCTATGCTTTTCCGAATGACCGTAGCAAAGTGGGGTTCATGATATCTCTGTTAACTGGTAAAGCGCTGGCATGGGCTAATCCTTTATGGGAGCAGGTCAAACCCTGTACTCTGAATTTTAACGAATTTGTCAGACAGTTTTGCAGAGTATTCGAGACACCAGGGCGAGCCACCTCGGCAGCTAAGAAATTGATGGTAATTCAGATGGGCGATCGCACTGTGGCCGACTATGCTATAGAATTTCGTATTTTAGCTGCAGAAGTGGTCTGGAATAATGAGGCACTCCTGGCAGCCTTTTCACAAGGCCTATCCGATTCCATCAAGGATGAGATTGCTGCCAGGGAGGTACCTACTGACCTAGATGAGCACATAGATTATGTGATACTCATTGACACCCGCATGCGCGAAAGGCGCTTGGCAAAAAGGGCTAGTTCCAAGACCCATGGGCACGAGAGGTCTTCTAACCCACCCTCGCCTCCCATTCCTCCTGATGGGGTACCTGAAACAGGGGAGCCTATGCAGATTGGATATACTAGGTTATCTAAGGAGGAGAGGGCTTACCGCAAAAGACAAGGGTTATGTTTATATTGTGGTAAGAATGGGCACTTACTACGCACATGTCCGGTACGTCCGGGAAACGCACGCACCTAGGGTATCTTGGGGGACAGGCCCTAGGTGGTGTACAGTCATCCTCAGATCCTTGTTCCATGAAACCCACCATACCGGTGAGTTTTCTTCTGGGTGATCAAGCTGTGGAGGTACTAGCCCTGGTAGATTCTGGCACAGCAGGCTATTTCATGGACCGGGCATTTGCTGAAAGACACAATATTCCGCTGTCTAAAAGAGATACTCCGCTAGCCATTGAGGCTATTGATGGCAGACCCCTAGAACCAGCACTTATCACCATGGAGACTACTCTCATCACTATTGCTATTGGGGTTCTCCACAAAGAGGGGGTACGTTTCCAAATGATACATTCACTCGACCATGCGGTCATTCTGGGGTACCCTTGGTTGTTGCTGCACAATCCCCAGTTTGACTGGCAAAGATGTAAAATTAAGTCTTGGTCTGAGTACTGCACTAGTCACTGTCTATCTCACCCAGTCAAGATTATGTGTACCTCTCCTTCTGTGCCAGCTGAATACAGAAAGTTCAGTGACGTATTCAGTAAGGGTGAGGCTAGCGCATTGCCGCAGCATCGGCCATATGACTGCGCTATTGATTTGCCCCTGGGAGTCGTGCCACCAAGGGGTAGGACCTACCCATTGTCCGGGGAGGAGACTAGGGCCATGGAGGAATACATCGAGGATGCCCTCAGACGAGGGATTATTCGTAAATCATCCTCTCCGGCAGGTGCAGGGTTCTTTTTTGTGAAAAAGAAAAGTGGCGAATTACGACCGTGTATTGACTACCGTGGACTCAATAAGTTGATTGCCAAGAATGTTTACCCCATTCCGCTCATCACAGAATTATTTGACAGGTTGAAAGGCTCCTCTATCTTTACGAAACTCGTGATCTTCTAAGGATAAGGGCCGGTGATGAGTGGAAGACGGCATTCAATACTAGGTCAGGCCACTACGAATATCTGGTTATGCCATTTGGGTTATGTAATGCACCTGCCGTATTTCAGGAGTTCATAAATGATATCCTCCGCGACATGCTACAGTCTTGTGTGGTGGTGTACTTGGACGATATATTGATCCATTCTGCTAATTTAACCCAGCACATCCAGGATGTTTCGGAGGTATTGATGCGATTACGCAAGAACAAATTGTTCTGCAAACTAGAAAAATGTGAATTTCATCGCTCCCAAGTACCATTCTTGGGTTTTGTTTTATCCAAGATGGCATAGCGATGGACCAAGAGAAGTTGGCAGCAGTTCTACAATGGCCACGACCCAAGGGGTTAAAAGCTATCCAAAGGTTCTTGGGCTTTGCCAACTATTATAGAAAGTTTATTCAGAACTTTTCTACCATCACAAAACCTCTCTCTGACCTTACGCATAAGGGCGCAAATCCCTCTCAATGGTCCGAGGCAGCTGAAATAGCCTTTGAAACCCTCAAAAAGGCATTTGCATCCGCTACTATACTATCCCACCCTAATCCCACCCTGCCGTTTACACTAGAGGTTGATGCCTCCGAGGTTGGGGTAGGGGCAGTTCTCTCCCAACGCCCCAAGGAGGGGGGTAACCTGAGGCAGTGTGGGTTCTTCTCAAAGAAACTGTCTAGTGCCCAAAGCCATTACGAAATTGGTTATAGGGAACTGATGGCTATCATCTTGGCATTAAAAGAATGGCGACATTTTCTGGAGGGCACTAGAGCACCAGTGTTGATCCTCACAGACCATAAGAACTTGATTTACCTATCCGAGGCAAAAAGGTTGTCATCTTGCCAGGCTCGATGGGCCCTATTTCTGTCTAGATTTAATTTCATAGTATCGTACTTGCCTGGGTCCAAAAATATTAGGGCGGATGCTCTTTCTAGACAATTCTGCACGGACATTGAGAGGGATGAGGCCCCGGTCCCCATAATTCAGCCAGACAGGATTCTGGCTACTATGCGTACCAGCATCACCTCGCCACTGGGAGAGCAAATATTGGCGTCACAAGCTCGGGCACCTCCTGAAACCCCAGTTGGCAGGTGTTTTGTGGACGAACCTTTTCGTACCCAATTACTTGAGACCTACCACTCATCTAAAGCAGCTGGGCACATTGGCAGAGATCAGTTGGCATGGTCACTATCACGAACATTCTGGTGGCCCTCCCTGAAAGCCGACTGCTCTGCATTCACTGCTGCTTGCGCCATCTGTGCCCGTGCCGAAACTCCCAGACATCTCCCAGTGGGTCTGCTCCAACCAGTGCCAAATGGTGATCGTCCATGGTCCCATATTTCTATTGACTTTTTGGGAGAGCTGCCGAGTTCCAAGGGCTATACGTTTATCCTGATGGTGGTAGATAGATTCTCAAAGATGGCTCATTTCGTGCCCCTCTCTGGCCTTCCCTCGGCCCAGGAATTGACATCAATTTTTGCCAGAGAAGTATTCCGCTTGCACGGGGTGCCCAGAGTAATTGTGTCAGACCGGGGGAGTCAATTCATGTCGAGATTCTGGAGGGCATTCTGTGGCCAGATGGGCATACAATTATCCTTCTCCTCCGCCTACCACCCCCAGACCAACGGGGCCACTGAGCGTGCCAATCAGGAACTGGAGCAGTTTTTACGCTGCTTTGTGACTGATCATCATGATAACTGGGCTGACCTGTTGCCGTGGGCAGAGTTCGCCAGGAACTGCGCGGTTAATTCATCATCTGGGAGCTCTCCATTCCTTGTTAATTATGGGTTCCAGCCCTGTCTACTCCCAGACTCATTTCAGTCCCAGCAGATTCCGTCTCTGGATGAGCACATGGAGCAGCTCCGCTCCACTTGGGCACAGGTACAGTCCTTCCACAGACATCAGCGGCATGCCAATCGCAGACGTCTGCCAGCGGTCTCCTTCCAGGTTGGGGATAGGGTATGGCTTTCCTCCAAGAATCTCAACCTGCAGGTGCCCTTGAACAAACTGGCCCCCCGGTTCATTGGGCCATTCAAGATTATTCGCAAGATCAATCCTGTGGCATACGCTATGGAACTTCCTAATACTATGCGTATTCACAATGTGTTCCATGTGTCACTATTAAAGCCCTTGGTTTGCAATCATTATACTATAACTCCGGCGGTTCCTGGGCCGGTGGATGTGCAGGGCCAAGAGGAATACGAAGTTCAGAGCATTATTGACTCGAGGAGATTTAGAGGCAAGTTGCAATATATGGTCCACTGGAAGGGATATGGGCCTGAGGAGCGCTCTTGGGTCGACCACAAGGACCTCCATGCTCCACGATTGTTGCGCAACTTTCACTCTAAATACCCTCAGAAACCAAGACCCTCCGGCAGGGGAGGGGGTCTTTGAGAGGGGGGTACTATCACGGTTCCCGTGCTATGCTGTCAATCTTGACTGTGCTACCTGTGCATTGGAGGATGCTGATTGGCCCGCCCAGGATGTGCCTTTATACACTGGGGCTTGGGCACTTGTGATCTGCCCTTTCGTGGTGTTCCAGTATCTGCGTTTTGTTGCTGTGTTCCAGTTCTCCTGTGTACCGACCTGGCTTGTCTGACTCTTCTGCTGATCCTGCTCCGTGTATGACCCGGCTCTGGCTGACGACCCTGCTTCGTGATTGATCCGGTTCTGGCTGATGATCCTGCTCCGTGTATGACCCGGCTCTGGTTGACAACCCTGCTCCGTGATTGATCCGGTTCTGGCTGATGATCCTGCTCCGTGTATGACCCGGCTCTGGTAGACGACCCTGCTCCGTGATTGATCCTGTTCTTCGGCTACTGTTCCTGCTGTGCTCCGGTTCCGGTTATCGCCCAGTTCCAGTCTGCTGTTCCGGTGTACCTGCACGGTCTCGGTCGCGTCCACGACATTCTGATCACTTGGTGACTCGCTGTTCCTCTCACCGCTCTAGCTGAGATAGAGGTTGCTTTGCCATACGTTGTTTGTTGCTGTCTCTCTGTACAGAACCTGTTAACTCCTGCTCTGCCTTGTAGTCTCCAGTCTTGTGCCTCAGTTATCTTGCCAAGCATACATATATCCGTTAAGAGCAGCTACTTTAGTACCTCTGATACGCCTCACTACCTTCTGCAGAGCATTGCCGGTCCGGTGTTCGGTGTGCACCGTGACTGCGCCTGTTGGCACTGGTATCCGTTCGCTCTTGCTGGGAAAGTTACGTACGGCATCGGAGGGGTGTCCTGGCTCCGGCCTACATACGTACAGAGGTTACGCTATCCATTTGCACTATCCAGTGTTTGGCTCTCAGTGCTTGTGCGGTCGCTATCATTATTGACACCCAAGGGGTGTCAGGGCACTATCCATTGGGCACACGCAGGGTTAACTTCCATTCTCAGTTAAGGGCGATTCAGGTTCTTGTACTTCAGCTTGGCAATAGCACTTCTCCATAACCCACGGCGGTGGTATTAGCTCAGCTCTGGCACTTGTGCCTTCCTATCCTATTTGAGAGTGAATTCAGTGCAGACACTTTGCTCCAGCGTGGTTACTCAAGAACTGTGTTCCAGAGACTGCTACTTTGCTCCAGCTTTGTGACTCAAGAACTGTGTTCCAGAGACTGCTATATATCCTGGGTGTTGGCCAAACTAGGACTGAGTTTCTCCTCTTGCACTTGTTAACCCTTTAGGGTTATTTCCCATCTATTCATTGCCCATCATATTTGCTGTATTGCATTCACTCTGTTCGTGTTTGCTATTACTGTTATTCCTGTGCTGGCCCCTAGGGGCATTGTATTACTCCTTGATTCAATAAACTGTGTTTTTACTTTACACCCTGGTCTGAGTGTCAGAAAACCGTTACACAATTTGAGCCTGAGACAGATAGGGGCGAGGTCCCAGTACCCATTATACAGCCTGACCGCATTTTGGCTACCCTACAAGTGTTTTGTTGATGAGCCATTTCGTACTCGATTACTTGAAATATTCCACTCGTCTAAGGCTGCTGGGCATATCGGTAGGGGTCAATTAATATGGTCTTTCTCACAAGTTTTCTCGTGGCCCTCTCTGAGGGCTGACTGGTCTGAATTTTCGCAACCTGTGCTACCTGTGCACGTTCCAAGACCCCTAGACACCTCCCTGTGGGCCTACTCCAACCAGTGCCCAATGGTGAACGTCCCTGGTCCCACGTATCCATTGATTTCATGGGAGAGTTGCCAGTATCTAGAGGGTATTCATTCATCCTAATGGTGGTTGACAGGTTTTCTAAAATGGCTCATTTCGTGCCCCTCCCTGGCCTTCCCTCTGCCCAGGAACTGGCTGTTGTTTTCGCTAAACAGGTGTTTCGGTTGCATGGGGTACCTAGAGTTCTGGTGTCTGACCGTGGGAGTGTCACGGATTTGAAGACTCTCAAACTTAAGGTTTGGTAAAATAACTTAACTTTATTAAAAGTTAAAGGCAGTCCCCGTAGGGTAAACATACATAACAATACAACAGTAATATAACATATAATAGGTTCTACCGGCCTTGCCTAAATACTGGGCAAGGCAACCCAAGTGACAGTTTTTATGACAGGCTCTACCGGCCTTGCCTATACCAGGTAAGGCAACCGTGAGATGACTTATACCGGTTCTACCGGCCTTACCAATACCGGGCAAGGCAGCCCCCACGGAATGCTGAATGTAGGCTCTACCGGCCCTGCCAATACCGGGTAAGGCAACCTTAAAGATGGTGAATTACAAGGTTCTACCGGCCTTACCAATACCGGGCAGGGCAGCCCAAAGGAGTACTGGAGTAGGCTCTACCGGCCCTGCCAATACCGGGTGAGGCAACCTACAGGGTGGTATCGTCAAGGTTCTACCGGCCTCACCAATACCGGGCAGGGCTGCCTGAGCGAGTAGACCAGCTGTCAGGTGACTAAGACAGCATAGAGCATAAGTATACAGGTCTTACTCAGCAGGAGTCTATTGCCAGGGATACTCAGACAACTGCAAGGAAGTGGACAGCGACTGACCACAGTACTGGATGTTCAGGAGCAAACCAACGTCCGCACGTTGGGACTAATGGTAATAGCGCCACCAGGTTTAATGGAGCAAACCAGCGACCGCACGCTGGAACCAACAATGTATATCGCAACCAGGTTTAGTGGAGTAAACCAGCGTCCGCACGCTGGGACCAACAATGTATATCGCAACCAGGTTTAGTGGAGCAAACCAGCGTCTGCACGCTGGAGCCAATAATGTATCTCGCAACCAGTTTAGTGGAGTAAACCAGCGTCCGCACGCTGGGACCAACAATGTATATAGCAACCAGGTTTAGTGGAGTAAACCAGCATCCGCACACTGGGACCAACAATGTATATAGCAACCAGGTTTAGTGGAGTAAACCAGCGTCCGCATGCTGGGACCAACAATGTATATCGCCACCAGGTTTAGTGGAGTAACCCAGCGTCCGCACGCTGGGACCAACAATGTATATCGCCACCAGGTTTAGTGGAGTAACCTAGCGTCCGCACGCTGAGACCAACAATGTATATTGCAACCAGGTTTAGTGGAGTAAACCAGCGTCCGCACGCTGAGACCAACAATGTATATTGCAACCAGGTTTAGTGGAGTAAACCAGCGTCCGCACGCTGGGACCAACAATGTATATCGCAACCAGGTTTAGTGGAGTAAACCAGCGTCCGCACGCTGGGACCAACAATGTATATCGCAACCAGGTTTAGTGGAGTAAACCAACAAAGTATGATCAGCAGCGAGAAGAACAATGTCGCCAGAGCGACGGCTGGAGCAGGAGATTCAGGAACTCAGTAAGATTAACCCGCGAGGTGCTGGAACACTGGAACTCAGTAAGATTAACCCGCGAGGTGCTGGAACACAGGAACACTGGAACTCTGGAACATAGCAACACTAGCATACAGGAACACTGGAACACAGGATCAGCAGGAACAGCAGGAACAGGCCCAGAAGCCTGACAAGCAGGTCAGGCAGAGTGGAGTCAGAAACACCACGAAAGGGCAACCTGGAAGTGCTCAGACTGGGTTTAAAAAGGCTGTGTGAGGAGGGCTAATCACAGACAGCCAATCATGATACTCAGCAAGTGACTGACACTGAACAGCACCAATCACGGGCACCGTGATAGTACCCCCCTTTCAAAGACCCCCTCTCCCAGAGTAGGGTCTAGGCTTCTGAGGGTATTTGGCATGAAATATTCGTAGTAACTTGGGTGCATGAAGGTCCTTACTGTCTACCCAGGAACGATCCTCAGGACCATAACCTTTCCAATGCACCAGATACTGTACCCTTCCTCTACCTCTGCAGGAATCAATAATGTTTTGTACTTCATACTCCTCCTGCCCCTCGACTTCAACAGGACCTGGCCTCACAGGGGTGATAGTATAACGGTTACAAACCAGGGGTTTAAGGAGAGACACATGGAATACATTATGAATGCGCATAGAAGCAGGTAATTCCAAGGCATAGGAAACAGGGTTAATTTTGCGAATGATCTTGTACGGACCAATGAAACGAGGTGCCAGCTTATTAGATGGGACCTTGAGCTTTAGATTCTTGAAGGAAAGCCATACTCTATCCCCGACTCGGAAGGAAACCGCTGGTAGCCTTCTGCGATTGGCATGACGCTGATGTCGCTGAAAAGACTGGCCCAATGCCCTCTGAACTTGTGCCCATGTGGAACGGAGTTGCTCTATATGCTATCCAGAGCTGTAATCTGCTGTGATTGAAAGGAATCCGGGAGCAGACAGGGTTGGAACCCATAATTGATCAAAAACGGAGAGCTCCCAGAGGAAGAATTAACTGTGCAGTTCCTGGCGAACTCTGCCCAAGGCAACAAGTCGGCCCAATTATCATGATGGTCAGTCAAAAAACATTGCAGAAACTGTTCCAATCCTTGATTGCCCCTCTCAGCGGCCCCGTTAGTCTGGGGATGATATGCCGAGGAAAATGATAGCTGTATGCCCATCTGTTCGCAAAATGCCCTCCAGAATCTGGACACAAACTGGCTCCCCTTGTCAGACACCAGCACCCTGGGTACTCCATGTAACCGAAATACTTCTCGAGCGAATACCATTGCCAGTTCCTTGGCCGAAGGAAGGCCACGGAGGGGTACGAAGTGTGCCATTTTAGAGAACCTGTCTATCACCATCAATATGAAGGAGTACCCTCTAGACCTGGGCAATTCTCCCATAAAGTCGATAGAGACGTGAGACCAAGGGCGTTCACCATTAGGCAATGGGTGAAGCAAGCCCACAGGGAGATGTCTGGGGTTTTGGCACGGGCACAGGTGGCACAGGCATTCGTAAAATTGGCACAATCTGCTCTCATAGAAGGCCACCAAAATAGCTGAGAGAGAGACCAGAACAGCTGATCCCTACCAATATGTCCCACAGCCTTAGAGGAGTGGTAGGTCTCAAGTAATAGAGTACGGAATGGCTCAGCGACAAAACATTTGCCCACTGGAGTCTCATGAGGAGCAGAGGCTTGGGATGCCAAAATCTCCTCCCCTAGTGGTGAAGTAATACTAGTACGTATGGTAGCCAATATTCGATCGGGTTGAATGATAGGGGCTGGTACCTCTTCTCTGTCAACCTCTGCTTCAAATTGTCTAGACAGAGCATCAGCCCTAACATTCTTTGATCCCGGCAGGTATGATACAACGAAATTGAATCGGGATAGAAACAGTGTCCATCTGGCCTGGTGAGAAGACAATCTCTTGGCCTCAGAAAGATACGTCAGATTCTTGTGATCAGTTAGAATCAAAACTGGGTTTTTTGTGCCTTCAAGTAAATGACGCCATTCTTTGAGAGCGAGGATAATGGCCAGTAATTCTCGATCACCAATCTCGTAATGACTTTGAGCACTAGTCAGTTTTTTTTAGAAGAATCCACAGGGTCTGAGTGTACCGCCTTTAACCTGTCGCTGAGAGAGCACCGCCCCGACCCCAATATCTGAGGCATCAACTTCCCAAGTAAAGGGGAGTATTGGATTAGGGTGGGACAACACAGGCGCTTCAGCAAAGGCTACCTTCAACTTCTCAAAGGCCTCTTCAGCAGCCACCGGCCAGAGGGATGGGTTAGCGCCCTTGTGTGTGAGGTCAGACAGAGGTTTCACGATAGAGGAGAAGTTTTTAATAAACTTCATGTAATAATTGGCGAAGCCCAGAAATCGTTGGATGGCTTTGAGGCTCTTGGGTTTAGGCCATTGTAAGACTGCCGTCAATTTCTCTTTATCCATGGCAATGCCGTCTTTGCCAATTATAAACCCCAGAAACGGTACACTGGTTTTGTGGAACTCGCATTTCTCCAGTTTACAGAATAATTTATTTTTTCTTAAGCGCAGCAAGACTTCAGACACATCCTTGATGTGTTGTGACAGGTCTTTGGAGTGGATAAGTATGTCGTCAAGACAGACTACAAAACAAGATTGTAACATATCTCTAAGAACGTCATTGATCAGTTCTTGAAATACTGCAGGAGCATTACATAGACCAAATAGCATGACTAGGTATTCATAATGCCCAGATCTCGTATTGAAGGCAGTTTTCCACTCATCACCGGCTCTGATACGTATCAAATTGTAGGCTGCCCTTAGGTCCAATTTGGTGAAAATCGAGGACCCCTTAAGTCTATCAAACAGCTCGGTGATGAGTGGTATTGGGTAGGCATTTTTTGCCATCAGCTTATTCAGCCCACGATAGTCTATGCAAGGTCGCAGTTCGCCACTTTTTTTCTTAACAAAAAAGAACCCGGCACCGGCCGGAGTAGTAGATTTCCTTATGATCCCTCTACTGAGGGCATCTGCTATGTATTCCTCCATAGCTTGGTTCTCCTCACAAGACAATGGATACGTGCGTCCCCTCAGTGGTACTGCTCCAGGACTCAGTTCTATGCGACAATCGTATGGTCTGTGCTGAGGTAGGGTGCCAGCCTCTCCCTTACTGAAAATGTCTTTAAACTGCTGGTAGGCATCAGGTAGTGAAGGGGAGGTGCACAAGACCTTTACAGGATGGGTAACGCACTTATCCATACAGAACTGAGACCAAGCAGCAATCTCACATTTCTGCCAATCAAATTGTAAGTTGTGCAACTGTAACCAAGGAAAGCCCAAAATCACGGCATGGTGAGGAGAATTAATCAATTGGAACTGCTGCTCTTCCTTGTGAAGAGCCCCAATAGTCATGGACAAGGGCATTGTTTCAAAAGTAACTTGGGCAGGTTCCAAAGGTCTGCCATCAATTGCTTCAATAGCCAGAGGGGTTTCTCTCTGAATCCGTGGTACCCCATGCAATTCAGCAAAGGTATTGTCCATAAAATACCCAGCTGCACCAGAATCAACCAAGGCCAAAACCTCAACCGAGCGTTGTGCCCATGACAATACCACCTGTATGGTGGGTTTAAGTGTGTCCAACAATGGGGACGATTGGACACCACCTAAGGCCTGTCCCCCAAGGTACCCTAGGTGTGTTCGTTTCCCGGACGTACCGGACAAGATCTTAACAGGTGACCATCTTTACCGCAGTACAGACATAATCCTTGTGTCTTGCGATACCTTCTCTGCTCCTTAGTTAACCTAGTGAAACCCACCTGCATAGGTTCACTTGGTTCCGAAATAGGTTCACTAGGTTTGGATGCAGAGGGAGGGTTGGGTGGGCAAAATATGCTACTGGACCCATTATTCTTTAACCGTACTCATCGCTCTCTGGTGGTTAATCTTTCACGTATTCTGGAGTCAATTAGAATCACGTATTCGATATAATCGTCTAGGTCAGTAGGTAACTCTTTTGCTGCAATCTCATCTTTAATCTGGTCACTCAATCCTTGAGCAAAGGCTGCCAACAGGGCCTCGTTATTCCACCCTACCTCTGCTGCCAAGGTGCGGAATTCAATGGCATAATCGCCAACCGTGCGCCTGCCCTGTTGTATCTCCATGAGACGTTTAGCAGCAGAGGTAGTTCTACCAGGAGGCTCAAATACTCTCCGAAAGGATTGCACAAAATCACAGAAATTCTTTGTGCTAGGTTTAGCGTTTTCCCAAAGTGGGTTGGCCCAGGCCAATGCTCTGCCAGTCAGCAGGGATATCATGAACCCAACCTTGCTGTGATCACTAGGAAATGTGTGTGCCATCAATTCCATAAATATTTCAAGTTGATTAATAAACCCTCTGCATAATTGAGGGTCCCCGTCATATCTCAGCGGCAAGGGTGCAGAAGCCGTTAACCCTTTGAGTGTGGCCCCTGAGGGCTTAGACTCATTCTCCGGTGTCGGAATTGGCGGGACCACCGGGTTAGCACCGGACTTATCCGCAAGTACCGTGCGTTCAAGAATAGTTTGGATAGCAACCGCTAGCTGATCCAAACGTTGCTCATGCATATCCATCCTCCAATGGATATTCTGTGCGTTACCGTCACTCTTAGTGTCTGAGGTCATGGCCCTTTCGTACTGTCACGGATTTGAAGACTCTCAGACTTAAGGTTTGGTAAAATAACTTAACTTTATTAAAAGTTAAAGGCAGTCCCTGTAGGGTAAACATACATAACAAAACAACAGTAATATAACATATAATAGGTTCTACCGGCCTTGCCTAAATACCGGGCAAGGCAACCCAAGTGACAGTTTTAATGACAGGTTCTACCGGCCTTGCCTATACCGGGTAAGGCAACCGTGAGATGACATATACCGGTTCTACCGGCCTTACCAATACCAGGCAAGGCAGCCCCCACGGAATGCTGAATGTAGGCTCTACCGGCCCTGCCAATTCCGGGTAAGGCAACCTTAAAGATGGTGAATTACAAGGTTCTACCGGCCTTACCAATACCGGGCAGGGCAGCCCAAAGGAGTACTAGAGTAGGCTCTACCGGCCCTGCCAATACCGGGTGAGGCAACCTACAGGATGGTATCGTCAAGGTTCTACCGGCCTCACCAATACCGGGCAGGGCAGCCTGAGCGAGTAGACCAGCTGTCAGGTGACTAAGACAGCATAGAGCATAAGTATACAGGTCTTACTCAGTCTATTGCCAGGGATACTCAGACAACTGCAAGGAAGTGGACAGCGACTGATCACAGTACTGGATTTTCAAGAGGAAACCAACGTCCGCACGTTGGGACTAATGGTAATAGCGCCACCAGGTTTAATTGAGCAAACCAGCGACCGCACGCTGGAACCAACAATGTATATCGCAACCAGGTTTAGTGGAGTAAACCAGCGTCTGCACGCTGGGACCAACAACGTATATCGCAACCAGGTTTGGTGGAGCAAACTAGCGTCTGCACGCTGAAGCCAATAATGTATCTCGCAACCAGTTTAGTGGAGTAAACCAGCGTCCGCACGCTGGGACCAACAATGTATATAGCAACCAGGTTTAGTGGAGTAAACCAGCGTCCCCACGCTGGGACCAACAATGTATATCGCCACCAGGTTTAGTGGAGTAACCCAGCGTCTGCACGCTGGGACCAACAATGTATTTCGCCACCAGGTTTAGTGGAGTAATCCAGCATCCGCACGCTGAGACCAACAATGTATATTGCAACCAGGTTTAGTGGAGTAAACCAGCGTCCGCATGCTGAGACCAACAATGTATATCGCAACCAGGTTTAGTGGAGTAAACCAGCGTCCGCACGCTGGGACCAACAATGTATATCGCAACCAGGTTTAGTGGAGTAAACCAGCGTCCGCATGCTGGGACCAACAATGTATATCGCAACCAGGTTTAGTGGAGTAAACCAACAAAGTATGATCAGCAGCGAGAAGCACAATGTCGCCAGAGCGACGGCTGGAGCAGGAGATTCAGGAACTCAGTAAGATTAACCCGCGAGGTGCTGGAACACAGGAACACTGGAACTCAGTAAGATTAACCTGCGAGGTGCTGGAACACAGGAACACTGGAACTCTGGAATACAGGAACACTAGCATACAGGAACACTGGAACACAGGATCAGCAAGTACAGCAGGAACAGCAGGAACAGCCCCAGAAGCCTGACAAGCAGGTCAGGCAGAGTGGAGTCAGAAACACCACGAAAGGGCATCCTGGAAGTGCTCAGCCTGGGTTTAAAAAGGCTGTGTGAGGAGGGCTAATCACAGACAGCCAATCATGATACTCAGCAAGTGACTGACACTGAACAGCACCAATCACGGGCACCGTGATAGGGAGCCGGTTTGTGTCCAGATTTTGGAGAGCATTTTGTGAACAGATGTGCATTCAACTGTCCTTCTCCTCTGCCTACCATCCCCAGACCAATGAGGCCGCTGAGCGTGCCAATCAGGGACTGGAGCAGTTCCTGCGCTGTTTTGTCACAGATCATCATGATAACTGGGCTGACCTGTTGCCATGGGCAGAGTTCGCCAGGAACTATGCGGGTAATTCATCGTCCGGGAGATCCCTGTTTCTCATCAACTACGGGTTCCAGCCTTGTTTGCTCCCGGACTCCTTCCAGTCACAACAGATTCCAGCTCTGGACGAGCACATAGAGCAACTCCGCTCCACTTGGGCACAGGTTTAGAGGGCCCTCAGTCAGTCTTTCCAGAGTCATCAGCGCCACGCCAATCGTAGACGGCTGCCAGCGGTCTCCTTCCAGGTTGGGGACAGGGTATGGCTATCCTCCAGAAACCTCAAGTTGCAAGTTCCGTCCAACAAATTGGCTCACTGGTTTATTAGCCTGTTCAGGGTGATCCGTAAAATTAACCCTGTCTCATATGCCTTGAATCTTCCTGCGTCCATGCGCATTCATAATGTGTTCCATGTATCCCTCTTGAAACCTCTGGTATGCAACCGTTACACAACTACTCCTGTGGTTCCCGGCCCAGTAGAGGTGGAGGGTAAGGAGGAGTACGAAGTTTAAAGTATTATTGATTCACGCAGATTTAGAGGAAAATTGCAGTACTTGGTCCACTGGAAAGGCTATGGTCAGGAGGAACGTTCTTGGGTTGATCAAAAGGACCTTCATACTCCTAGATTACTGCGTATTTTTCACTCTAAATATCCTCAGAAGCCAGGTCCCTCTTCTAGGAGGGGGGGTCTTTGAGAGGGGGGTACTATCACGGTGCCCCTGATTCCTTGTTTATATTTTTTCTGTCATTTATCCAATGTGAGGTCCTCATTGGTTGCCCTGTGTTAAGCCCGCCCAGTATAGCCTTTATATACTGGGCTCCTGCACCCACACATTGCCCTTTCGTGGTGTTCCTCTGCCAGTGCTATGTTTGCTTATGAAGTTTCCAGTGTACCGACTTGGCTTGCTTGACTACTCTATAGTTCCTGCTCCTGTGTACCGACCCTGATTGCCTGACGATTCTTCAGTGTTCGTTCCTGTGTACCGACCCGGCGTAGCTGACGTTCCTGCTCCTGTGTCCTGATCCGGCCTGGCTGGCATTCCTGCTCCTGGACTCTGACTCGGCAGATCTCCGTTTTGGTCCTGGTCACCTCGGCGACAGTCTGACTTCCGGTGCCTTGCCTCGTTTGGCACCTCTGCACCCACAGGCTTGCCTAGTATTGTTGCATTTTGGCCCTACGGAGCGTCTTTGGCCTAGTCCTCCTTTCTGAATAACCGGTTTCAAGTGTTGCCTCCATGATAGCACCGGTACATTGCCATTGGCTATGCTCCACTCTGTCAAAACCGGTTGCCAGTGTTGCCTCCATGATAGCACCGGTACATTGCCATTGGCTACGCTCCACTCTGTCAAAACCGGTTGCAAGTGTTGCCTCCGTGATAGCACCGGTACATTGCCATTGGCTACGCTCCACTCTGTCAATACCGGTTGCAAGTGTTGCCTCCGTGATAGCACCGGTACATTGCCATTGGCTACGCTCCACTTTGTCAAAAACAGTTGCCGGTGTTGCCTCCGTAATTGCGCCGGTACATTGCCATTGGTTACGCTCCACTCTGTCAAAACGGGTTGCAAGTGTTGCCTCCATGATTGCACCGGTACATTGCCATTGGTTACGCTCTACCCTGTCCAAACCGGTTGCAAGTGTTGCCTCCGTCTCAGCACCGGTAGCGCTCCTGTTTGCTTCAGTGGACTGCTACTCACTGTGAATTCAGTCTTTGGTGTGTTTAAGAATCAGCTCAATACCTTCACATATGGGACTGTTTTCCTATCTTGATGAATGTTAACTCCTGCATTGCTGAAATCTGGAAACCTTATCATCTGCCTGACCCGTGTCAGCATAAACTGGTTGTCGCCTATATTTGTGCTGGACCTGTGTGGGCCTAATTTACCTGTCGTGCGGCTTTACTATCAGTTGTATATTACAGGACCTGTGAGGGTTCTTTGTGCATTATTGTATTTAATAAAACTGTGTTTTTTATCCTAACTCTGTGTCTGTGAGTCAAACAAACCGTGACAACGGTATAGTTAAGATCACCTTTATTAGAACTATATAAACAGTAATGCAAATAACAAATAACACACAGAGGGTGATCAAAGAGGCAAGCACTATATCAGAAATAGTAGTCTTCCAATAGATCCACCACACTGTCCGAGACAAGGCCTAAGCCCACTAGAGTCTCGTGGTAAAAGGTAACGCCCAGAGATAGCACTGACTCAGCCTGCAGTCAGTCTAGGAGAGGAGTCTCAATATCGTACACAACCATGGAGACTACTGACTCACTCCTGAAGTCAATAGCTAGGAGTCTGATAGAGCCCCATTTCAGTACTAGGAAGGATGTTTGTGGAAGGGGACCAATACACGGAGAGAACAGACAGAGCCCTCTAGTAAGCACCAGATAGGATAGTCAGACAAGTGGGGTCATACACGGAGCGGCTATTCAGCCAGAGCCACAGCTTTGCACCAGATAGACTATCCACTGAAGCATTTGTATGATGGATGCATAGTGGACAGAGCCTCAGGTCATCACCAGCGTGGGTTAAAGTCAGTCCTGCCTGAAGAGTATTTGCCATTCAGTGATGTATTTAACAAAGTTCAAGCCGGGTCATTCCCTCCTCATAGGCCGTATGATTGCTCTGTGGAACTCATGCCTGGTACTATGCCTCCTACGGGTTGTGTGTACCCCCTATAGAGGAGAAAAATGCCATGGCGGAATATGTTTCAGATGCCTTTTCTAGGGGCTTTAGTCGTAATTCTACCTCACCAGCTGGTGCTGGATACTTTTTTGTAAAAAAGAAGGACGGAGGGTTACATCCATGTATTGATTTCCGGGGGCTAAATAAATTGATGATTAAGAACACCTACCCCATACCCTTGATTACAGAATTATTTGACCGTTTGAAATATTTACTAAACTCGATCTAAGGGCGGCTCACAATCTTGTCAGAATGAAGGAGGGTCACGACTGGAAGACAGCATTCAACACTCGGAGCGGGCATTACGAGTATTTGGTTATGCCTCTCAGTCTGTGCAATGCTCCTGCTGTCTTCCAAGAATTTATCAATGATGTTTTGAGAGAATTGTTACAGAGTTGTGTGGTGGTCTATTTGGATGACATCCTCATTCACTCTCCTATGCTGGAGGCTCATCGCTGTGATGTGTCTAAGGTTTTATGCCTGCTACAGAAGAATAACCTATTTTGCAAGTTGGAAAAATGTAAATTTCACAAGCCACAAGTAATGTTTCTTGGGTACATCATTTCCATTTCTGGGTTGGCCTTGGACCCACAGAAGGTGTCGGCCATGTTACAATGGCCTCTCCCAGTCGGACTGAAGTCTCTCCAAAGATTTTTGGGGTTCACTAATTATTACCGAAAATGTATTATGAATTTCTCGACTATAGTCAAACCACTTACTGATATGACTTGTAAAGGTGCTAAGACATCAGAGTGGTCTCCCGATGCTCTGCACGCATTTGAGAACCTCAAGTCAGCATTTGTGGCAGCTCCTATCCTGGTTCACCCGAATTCCACTCTGTCCTTTACCCTGGAGGTGGGAGTAGGCGCCCTCCTTCCTCAGAGGTCGGCTCCAGGGGAGGCTTTACATCCCTGTGGGTATTTCTCGAGAAAACTGTCCAAAGCAGAGAGATTGTATGAGATTGGGGAAAGAGAATTACTGGCCATTATCTTGGCCTTGAAGGAATGGCAACATCTCCTGGTGGGTACCAGTTCTCCAATTCTGATTCTTAATGACCATAAGAATCTCACGTATTTATCAGAGTCTAAATGTCTGTTGGTACGGCAAGCCCGATGGGCTTTCTTCCTGTCTAGGTTCAATTTTGTGGTATCCCACCTTCTGTCTTTGAAGAATGTTAGGGAGGATGCCCGATCACGCCAGTTTTGTGCCGACTCTAAGGAGGAGTCTCCTCCCTCACCTATCATTCAGGCGGACTGGATACTCGCTACGATACGAACCTGTATCACTTCTCCTCTGGGAGAGGAGATTTTGGCCTCTTAAACATCCATTCTAGCGGAGAAGCCCTGCTGGAGGTGTTCCTGCTCAATTGCACACTAAATTCCTAGAGACTTATCATACAGCTAAGACTGCTGACTATGTTAGGCGAGACCAATTGATTTAGTCCATCTCTAGATTTTTCTGGTGGCCTAGTCTACGATCGGACTGTTCTGCTTTCACTGCAGCATGCACTACGTGTGCCAAAATAAATCCCCTCATCATTTGTCTGTGGGCCTCCTCCAACCTGTGGCTAACGGGTAATGCCCCTGGTTGCATTTGTCAATCGATTTCATGGTAGATCTTCCAACATCTTTGGACTTTATGGTCATCCTGATGATTGTGGCCAAATTCTCTAAGATGGCCCATTTTGTACCACTTAAGAACTTACCATCCGTGCAGGAATTGGCAATGGTTTTTGCTAGAGAGGTCTTTTGACTCCATGGTATACCTCGGGTTATTGTTTCGGACAGGGGGAGCCAGTTTGTGTCTCGCTTTTGGAGGTGCTTTTGTGAACAGATGGTGATTCAGCTTGCATTCTCCTCTGCCTACCACCCTAAGTCTAATGGTGTGGCAGACAGGTCTAACCAAGCCCTAGAACAATTCCTCTGTTGCTACATTTCTGACCACCATGATAATTGAGCTACCTTGTTACCTTGGGCGTAGTTTGCCCGGAATTGTGCTGTTAACTCTTCCTCACAGAGTTCACTGTTCCTGATCAACTATGGGTTTCAACCCTCTGTTCTTCCTGAGGCTTTCGAATCACAAGAATTTTCCGCCTCTTGATGAGCATTTAAGGGATCTTCGTTCCTCTTGGGTTTGGGTACAGAATACCCTACGTGGTTCCACGCAACGGCAAAAGAGACAGGCTGACCGTAGGCGTTTGCCGGCACCTACCTTCTAGGTGGGGGAGAGAGTTTGGTTGTCAAACCACTGTCACAGTGCCTTGTAGCGCTGCCACTTCTGGAGATGCTGACAATGACGCTTCGGCGTCATTTCCACTAACGGTTACGCATCAATGCTAGACGCGTCATCTGCAGGCGCGAGGTTTCAGCATGCTGCAGGCCTCTGTTTTATGTGTTTGAGGCCTGTAGTCTCCTCCTACCTACTTCCTCCCACTGAGCTGCTCCTCCTACCTACTTCATGAGGAGGGGTTTAAAGGGCAGACTGAGTCAGTTACCCTTACGTTGTTTTTCTGAGCAGTTCATTTATTTGGTATTCCTGATTCCTGTGTATGACCCGGCTGGTCTGTCCATCCATTCTGGTATTGACCTGTGGCTCTGTCTGACCATTCTCCTTGTGCGTTCTGATTTGGATTAGACATCCTTTCTGGTGCAAACCAGTGGCTCTGGCTGACTACCCACTCTGTGTATGACCTGGCTTGTCTGACTACCCACTCTGGTGTTTACCTGGGGCTTTGTCCACTACGCATCCAGCATACAAACGCTTCAGTGGATAGTCTATCTGGTGCAAACCTGTGGCTCTGGCTGACTACCCACCCCGTGTATGACCTGGCTTGTCTGATTATCCTATCTGGTGCTTACCAGAGGGCTCTGTCTGTTTGCTCCGTGTGTTGGTCCCGTTCCACAGACATCCTTCCTAGTACTGACCTGGGGCTCTATCGGCCTCCTAGCTATTGACTGCAGGCATGAGTCAGTAGTCCCCGTGGTTGTGTACAATACTGAGACTCCTCTCCTAGACTGACTGCAGGTTTAGTCAGAGCTACCTATGGGCGTTACTTTTTACCATGAGACTCCAGTGGGCTGAGGCCTTGTCTCGGACAATGTGGTTGATCTATTGGAAGACTACTATTTCTGATATAGTGCTTGCCTCTTTGATCACCCTCTGTGTGTTATTTGTTATTTGCATTACCGTTTATATATTTCTAATAAAGGTGATCTTAACTATACCGTCTAACTCCTTGTCTTGCTTGCCATCCGTAACACTCGCATTCTTAAAGGGATAGTAATACTTCGTTTTAACTTTATTTTATTTTGTAGGCATTAAAAAAAACATGAAGAATGATATAAGTCTTATCTCTCAAACCTTTATGGTTTATGAGATATTCTCAAGCAAAGTTTCCCCCTCCCGCCCCTTTTACCTACTGTAAACAATCTCTTCTCAGATGTAGAATGCAGTCCATAGACTGGACAGATAACAGAAGGGAACACTCTTTTTCCTATGAAAACAATAAAATCCCTGCCCCCCTTGACAAGCTTTTCAGGTTTTTCCCTTATCTTAATTGAACATTGTCCTTCTCTGCAGTCTACCTGGGCACCTCCCTTCTGCTCTGGATAAACAGTGTTACATCAGTAAAAGGGACGGGAGGGGGACATCATCATCAAATACTATGATGATTAATTAGAGCTGCTTTTATTATAAAACATTACTATCCCTTTAACCTCCAGGTTCCATGTAGAAAGCTGGCTCCTTGTTTTGTTGGTCCCTTTTGTGTCCCGCAGAGAATTAACCCTGTGGCATACGCTCTCTATCTTTCAGCCTCAATGCGCATCTACAATGTATTCCACGTCTCTTTGCTCAAACCTCTGATTTATAACCGCTATACTTCCACTACGGTCCAACCGGCACCTATAAGTGTTGGTGATCATGAGGAATATGTAGTACAGAGCATACTGGACTCCTGGAGAGTCAGGGGGCAATTACAGATCTGGTACATTGGAATGGCTATGGTCCGGAGGAAAGCTCCTGGATTCCGTCTAACGATGTGCATGCCCCCACCCTGGTGCGTAACTTTCATACTTGTTTTCCTACGAAAACCCGACCTGGCCCGCGGAGGAGGGGTCATTAATGGGTGAGGGTACTGTCACAGCTTGCTGAACCTCTAGGCCGGCATCGTTTTGCCGGTCACAGATACCAGGCAGGGGCCAAGACTTCTTCACTACCCGTATTTCTCTCTGCTCACGGCCTGACCGCATCTGGTGCCTCTCGCGGTCGGCCGTGTCCTTTCCCGGGGCGGCTTGGTTGGATTCTCTCATCCAGGCGAGGCAGGGTTTGACGCATCTGTGCTGGTTGTTGCAACATTTTAAGACGCACGTCAGTGGGAGTGACGCTCGCACGACTTTATATCTTGAGCATGGGTAACTCCTCCTTATTACTTCCTGGCTAGGTATATAAGGGCTGTGAACTCTGAGCTCAGTAGCCCTTACAGTTCTGTCAGATACAGTCGCTTTCATTTTGTTTCATTCCATGTATGACACTGGCATTGTCTGACCATCCTATCTGGTGCTGACCTTTGGCTCTGTCTGACTGTCCACTCCATTTTGTTCCTGTTATAATTTGATACCTAATCTGCTGAAGACCTGTGGCTCTGGCTGACTATCTGTTCCATGTATGACCTTGGCATTGTCTGACCATCCTATCTGGTGCTGACCTGTGGCTCTGTCTGACTATCCTCTCCACATTACCCTGGGATAGTTTGATACCCAATCTGGTGCAGACCTGTGGCTCTGGCTGACTACCCGCTCTGTGTATGACCTGGCTTGTCTACTATTCATCCTGTTGCAGACTTGTGGCTCTGGCTGACTACCCACTCCGTGCCTTAACCTTGGCTTGTCTCGCTACCAATTCTGGTGTTGACCTGTGGCTCTGTCTGACTATCCACCACGTGTTGTCCCTGGCTTAGTCGGATACCCAATCTGGTGCAGACCTTTGGCTCAGGCAGACTTCACATATATTCATGAGGGCAAACCTAGTTTTGTGAAGAGAACCCCGGATGCAGTATTTTACTTCTCATAGAACTATCTTGCTCCATGGTGGGGTTATCGCTATCATGTTTTGTGTATTTACTTATTTCAATTATCTTTTTGCCGTTTTCCAATAAAGTGATTTTTACTCTAAGTATGTGTCCGCAAATCTTTGTGAAACCATGACACTCCCTCTGCCAGGCAGTCCTATCTGTCCCCTCGGTCAGGTGTGTAATGTCTTGTCACACAGCGCCATTTGTGAGCGACAGCTAGAGATAGCATTGTTAGCTAGAGGTGGCAGCACTATCCTTCTTCCCTCTCTCCCTCTCCTTTCCCCTCCCTCCTTTCCTCTTTCACTGGAACCCAGACAATCCTATTAGCACAATATGGTTAGGTTTCCTTCAAAGCAGGGGCGGACTGATAGCACCCAGGGACTCCGGGGAAATGGAGGTCATGGGGCATCCTTTACCCTGATCCTTATTGCACCCCACCCACATTTATGTTCCATCCCCAAGGTTTTACTCCAGCCCTTTTTGCCAATTTTTTCACTTTTATTAATGTTCTGAGGTAAATCAAGTATTACCACAGAGCTTACAATTGAACTGAAGCTACACTAGAAATACCAACATGCTTACATTTGAAATTGAACTACAATTCTAGTGTAGATCCATTTTCAATGTAAGCACTGTGGTATCACTTATGTAGCTCTATTTCAATGGTAATACTGAAATGTAGCTACACTAATGAAATCACAGAGCTTAAATTTAAATTCAGCTATACAAGTCATACCATCAAATTTACAAATTAAATGGAACAAACCTATGCTAGAGTATGGAAAGACTTCCTTGCTCATCTTCAAAGAGATACATTGATAGTGAGGTCCAGTTAGGATTTGTGGGTAAATTTCTACAATAAAACTCAGATGACTTGAGAAACAGACACAAGTCACATGATTACCTCAGATAGGACCTCCAAATAAAAGGAGAGAGTAATTAAAACCAATTACACCACTGCACTAAATTACCTAAAACTTACACAAGATTTACTGGTACAAATAAAAATGTTTTATGCACTAATTTAAACAAAACTGCACAAGAAGGTAGACCATCCTCACTAGGGATATTGGTTTTAAATTAAGACCAATACATTTATTTTCATAAGATTATTTTTCAGAATGATCACTCATTGTGTGGATGGTCCATCATTCTTATTCATATATTTCTGATATTGCTATAATGTTTTAACCATTTGTTTTGCAGTGGATACACCCTTGCACTCAAAGGATTAAGCTAGCTCAGTCTCAGTGCAGAAACCACAATTGATGGGTTTATTCAGTTCCCCTTTACCCTTTTTGCGGCCAAAGTGACTCTACCCAGTCAATTCCATAACCCTGTTATACTGCTGGCCCACTATCTTCCCCAATAGGAACAAACAAGTAGATGAATTCTATATGAAATAAAGACACCTCATTCCTGTAGGGAATGGAAATTTTCATCCCTCCTATAGTGATGAACTATTGTCCCCAGAATTGCACCTCTTTAATGTGGACCATATGTTTAAAGTAAATGTGGAGTAATTTTGTTAGACAATGGTCTCATTAAATGGGCTAAAAGCCCTATTTAAATTAAAGTTTTTTTTAATTGCTCCTTGTGGTGTGCTCAATTTGCCTCAGAATTGTTCCACATTTGACTTATTCATATGTATGTCCCATTGGGCATTATGTATGAAAGCCAAGTGGCCCTTTTAACACAAACTTGTATATGTGTACCCCCGGCCCCCTCCTCCTCCCTTTTGCCTACCTTTGAAGACTCAGGAGGAAGGCCTTTCCTTGATCCCTGGTGGTCCAGCAGTGTTTCAAGCAAGGGGACTGTACCTCCTTCAACACAGGCCTCTATTTCTAGCTAATTAAAGCTCCTCAATGTGCCCAATAATATAGAGTGCCAGGATATGACGTCATATCCTAGCACTCTCCATTATTCGAGCAGGTAGAAGCTGGATACAGGCACAGACCATGATCTGCAATTACGGGCCGAAGTGGGGCCAGTGAAGTTGTGGGAGTGGAGCTTTGGATAATTTAGAGGCATCCCTGATGACCAGGCCATTCCTGGCAGCGGGCCCTTGGTCAATGTCCGGCTGTTCAGTTCACCCCTGCGTCAAAGAATATATTGTGGCACAGTGGTATGACATGATCTAGGCAGCACTCAATCTTTTAATAGCGGCAATCTCTCTCCTCTTCACAGTACAGCTGAGCTGCATGCAGCTCTCCTCTGCAACTGCGCCCCAGGAGATGTGCGCCCTAGGCCGGCGCCTACCTCGCCTATAGATGACGCTGGCCCTGCTAGTGAGCTCTTTGTATACCCTTGCAAGCTCATGAGCATCTCTGACTTCTTCTCTCTAACAATAGAACTACACAGTGCCCTCTTGCATTATCCCAGAGTAACCATAAAACCACACAGTGCCCCCCTCAGCCTGTTCCCATAGTAATCACTGAACCACACAGTGTCCCCCCCAGCATTGTCCTACAGAAGTACACACACACACAATCCCCCCAGCATTATCCCCCACCTTTTCCAACAGTAACTATCTAAACACTCACTGCCCCCATCTTTCCCATAGTAACTATAGAACCGGACAGTGTCCCACTAGCCTTGTCCCATAGCAACCACAGAGCCACACAGTGTCTCCCCAGACTTGTACCATAGCAACCGTTTTACTACATTGTCCCCTCCGATCTTCCCATAGTAACCATAAAACCACATTATGTCCCCTACAGTCTTGTTCCTTAGAAGCTAACACACACACAAACACAGTATCCCCCCAGCATTGATCCAGTGAAGTGAAGTACACACATACACTATCCACCCCAGCATTGTCCCACAGAAGCACACACACACTATCCACCCAGCATTGTTCCACTGAAGCACACAAACACTTTCCACCCAGCACTGTTCCACAAAAGCACACAAACATAATCCCCCCAGCATTGTCCCACAGAAGCACACACACATACACACACTATCCTCCCAGCATTGTCCCTCAGAAGCACACACACACAATCCCCCCAGCATTGTACCCCAGGAACACACACACACGCACACACTATCCCCCCAGCATTGTTCCACTGAAGCCACAGAAGAACCATGCTTACGTCATGCTTAATGTTCTGCTACACTGGTAGCCATAAACATTCACTTCTGGGTCTTAACCCTCCTGGCGGGAACTAGCAAAGTTCCCACAGAATGTTTAAGGAGATAAGAGAAAAAGCAAAAATGTTAAGCATTATAAAGATACTGGAATTTTTCATAATTGCCAGTTTTCCACAAAAATAGTATACACTATCAAACATTATAGGTCCCTCTGTAATGAAGATTAAAATCCCCCGCCCCTCATAATAAGACAGAGTTTTTTCAGTAAATCAGCAGATGACTTTATTTATTGAATGTTGCCACCAGTCTCTATTTCTAGGTGGTTGATCCATCTTTACCGTTTGGCGAGAACAGCGTGAGCTTTGATTCAGTGATAGTTCTGGACACTTGATTTAAAACGCCAAGAATTTTTTGTCCAAACGTTTGTAGCATATTGCTGTCTCCTGTTGGATTCTCAGGCCTTTTTCCTCCTTTTGGAAGACCAGGCTTTGGTGATGTTCCTTTCAGGATGTTTAGCATGCGGCCTGCATAAAAGCTTGATGGATTAGGTGGTGCATTGTTTCCAAAGCCTGGCTCTGCTACACTTTCCTGTATGTTAGGAGTTGTTTCGTCCTCATGTGCATTAGGAGCAGGGGTCAATGTGTAGACGGAGTTAGATTTTGACCCCTCCTTGCTGGCGATCTTCTCGGATATCCAAGTCAGGTAATATAGAGTAGATGAATAAATACCTGGGCTTTGAGCCTGGGCACAGCCGGCGCCCCAGCTGGCCACTCCTACCACGGAATACAAAGTCTCTGTCTTCCGTTTACACATCAGTGGTCCTCCACTGTCACCCTACATGGAAACAAGAGAAGCAACAGTCAATACAAATATTACACAATTTTTACAATATAGAATAAATCTCTAACATAAAAAAATGCAAAATCCCATGGGTAATGCTGGTAATGTTGATTCATAGCCTATAAACCTAATATAGTATGGGCTGCAGTCAGTGGCATAACTAGTCATTGTAGGGCTCTGGGGCAAACATTATTATAGACCCTAATAACAAAAATATTTGACAGATAAATAACTACAACTGGACTCTGGTGATGACCTGGGCCCCCTTGGATGCTGGGTCCCATGGTAACTGTACCCACTGCACCCCCTATAGTTACACTGGCTGCAGTCAAACAGCAGGACTCCATGGGAAATAGGTATTAGAACAGACGTGAAACTATTCTGGAACTAACCAACTGCAACACAATTAAAATGCCCCATTTTACTGGGCATATTTAACAACTTGAATTCTAGATGGGTCTACAGTGTGTTACAGTTTGATTCAGAAGAACTGGTAGATTTTTGCTTTTGTGCACAAGTGGCCTTATTTTAGAGCAAAAATATGAAAGAGAGCAAATGCAGATGAGAAATTTGTCAGCACCCTATTATAAATATGTTATTGCTTGATGGCATACACCCAAAGGTACTTAAGGGATTTTTTGTTGAGTAAGAACAAGACTTAATAGCTATTGATTTCCTTCATCAGTCACAGTGCCCTGTGATTGGTGGAAAGCTGATGTAGTAACATTATTCAAAAGGGGGCAAGATCTAAACCAGGAAATTATAGACCCATGAGCTTGATTTCTGTAGTGGGTAAGATATTAGGAGAGTTGCTAACTGACAGTATTCAGGGCTATGTGATGACCAACTATATTATTAGTAGGAAACAGCATGGTTTTATGAAAAAAAGATCAAGTCAAACTAATGTATTTTCATTTTATGAAAGGGTAAGTAGTAATGTAGGCAGGGGAATTGCTGTTGCTGTAGTATACTTAGATCATGCAAAAGCCTTTTATTTTATGCAGCAACCTGTTGTGAAGCAAGGTATCAAAGGCTCTGTTTTGTGTGGTGAAATCTGTGCATGGATAGAGAACTGGCTAAAATATAGATGGCAGAGAGTTGCTGTAAATGGAACCTTTTCAAGTTGGTCTAAAAGATGTAAGTGGGGTGTGAGCTGGAGTGATCTCTTGCCAATGAGACAGCTCACATTCTGGATTCCTCTTTCAGAGAAGGAGGTGGCAACAGAGAATAATTGGGGTGTGGAAGAGGCGAAGATTTACAGGCTGAGGTAGAGAGCTGTACCGCAGCCTGTCCTGAACTGACGTCACCTGGTTACACTACAAACCCTATATTGCCATCATTATAGAAATAAAAAAAAACCCAAAAAAAAACGAATTGAATATTAATTGCCATGCAAGATTCATATAAGAAGGACTTTACTGTAGGTGACAGTGACCCAGGGAAATATTCAAGTGCCATTTTGAGTCAGGAATTATTTTTTTTACAGACTTGGGGCTTAACTAGAAATGGCTTCAATGTGTGGTTTTGTTTTTTGTTTTGCCTTCCTCTGGATCAACAGCGGTGATAATGCATGGCCTGAACTTGATGGAAGAATGTCTTTTTTTTCAGCCTATCAACTATGTTACAATGTTTAGTACAGAGAGAAAAAGAAAATATTCTTATCTACATCACAAACAGAGGTAGAAATTATGGGAAACAGGTAAGTGGTGAGTATGAACAGTTATTTACAAATAAATTTGTTTAAAAACAAAGTCAAATCAATGGTAAAGATACCTGTTACCTTAGATAACAGGTAAGTACTAGTTCTGTAGTTGTAGAACACTCACAACCTGCATGAAGGAAGGGGAGCTATTGTTGCTCAGTCTAATGTTACACAAGGTCACTGTTGTTATTAAACAGGGGCTTGGACATCATGCTCAGCCACACTGGACACAGACCTTTCATATTTTCTCCATTTCTAGTTTAATTTTAATATACATGTTCATGTGAGCAATGGCAACATGAACCTCTTCATTCAGTTTAAAATTTGGTCACCCATAAAATAGTTTGAGCAAGTGCAGAATATTATTACATCTGGAAGGCCATACCCCACTGTCATTCGCTGTATAAATCCGTCAGGTACCAATAAACTATGTAATATGGTCAGGCAAGCTGGTCACCAATCACCAGATATCCTAGCTTATTACTAATCGTATGGAGCAAATCGATCAGATCTGAGACGCCTATCTCAGAGCCCCATGAGACAGATCCCTTTTATTTGATCTGTTGAATTCCTACGCACAGCAATCTGATTGATTTTCTATTGATTTAGATTTTTTTTTTATAGTCTTTGGATGTAATAGACAGATTTGGTCAGCAAGAACTCATGGTCAGCATTGTCATTATTGACCATCTTGCCTAACTGTAAAGGATAGCAGTGTAAGAGTATGTGACTGATCTGAAAATACAATGTAAATTGAATTTGGTTTACACATGTAAATAACTGATTCGATATGTGTCCAAATTGATTTGGACACAAGTTATCAGCTGAATGAATATATTCCAGTTACCACTGCTTTCCCTCTATAATGGAGTTATTATAGGTACTAAGGTGAGATTAAGAATTAATATATTCCAGCCAAAGGGATACATTTCCTGACACCACTATGAAGGCAGATAGAAATCATCTTGAGCTGTACAGTGCAGATTTAGTAAATATGATAACCTCACTTTAAATCAGTGATTCTCAACCAGGGTGCCGTGGCACTTTGGTGTGCCACGGGCATCAACTTAGGGTTCCATGTGTTTTGTATAAAGGCTAACAAAAATGGATTTTTAAATAAAGAATTAAAGAAATTGTTATGCACAATATGTTTAGTTATGGTATTCTGATTATAAGACCTAATAATACTGTATATTTATGTATTGTACTCTTCATTATGCCCTTGATAAAGTACATTAAATATGTTAGGGGTGCACCGAATGTTCAAGATTAGGTGTTTGGGGTGCCCCGAGCAAGAAAAGATTGAGAACCACTGCTTTAAATGAACGGGCTTGTAACTGTCAGTTTGAGAATGTTTTATTGCCAGTCAAACAATTATTGACTGACACAACAAATGCATTATTAAAGACAAAAAGTAAAGTAATGTATTACACAATTTGTACTTCTGTAGTTGGTTTGTGTATGGAATGACATGATCTCACAATCCCATGTGATATATATCCGTGGTTTGGTTTGCTGAGATCTCTTACATAATGATCTGATATGATCATTGTCTAACATTTTCAGACCTGGTCAATGGACACAACTTTGAGTTTGGTAGGCTAAATCAGAACGCTCTCAACCATATGCTAGAAGATAACCAGGCAATCTATTCATTACTGACCTGATTTCCCAACCATATCGCAGAGTATAAGGATACCTGACAGATCCACTAAGACTTGTAAAAATTACTCAGTAGGCTCTCAAACTAATCTCTGAGTGACCAAATGTTCAGCTCTGTAAATAAATATTGGAGGTTGTGCAGATAAAGATTGAAAGTGTTCTCTGGTGCATCAGCCTCAGTGTGTCTGTATATAATGGTGATTGTATAAACAGAAAGATCTTGCACCTAACACAAGGTTATATGACACATGTTGAGTTGTGATGGAGCAAAACTGTACACATGCCAAACTTACCTATAATCCATCCAAGATTGTTTACAAAGTTTATCTTTTGTTGCAAGTGTCATGTGGCAGATACTTAATGTATTACGTTCATATAAAAGAATAACAACTAACAGAAATCAAGAAAATATGTCAGGACATTAACTCTGAATGGAGAGATTAGACTTAGCCATTGGAAAACTGAATTTTTAAAATGTCTGGCTACAATTATACATGCAGTACCCCTTGGAATATGCCTAGTGGTGGGCAATCAAAGCAATCAAACTATTATGGATATGACAAAAAAAGCACACGTACCTGACAACTGTCAACTCCTCCTTGTGGATATCCTGCACACAGATTGTATTCTCCAACAGCACCATTATACCAGAAAGTGCTGTTACACTGCCCAGGGGAGATCATGTTGACCTTTGCTTCCTGCAGGACGTCAGCTGCTTCCTGGGCTAAAGGGGAAAAATGATAACGGTCACTTTGTAAAACCTTACACCAAAACTAAGGCACACATGCTGAATCCATCTGTATAACACATGGACAATCCTCATCATGAAAATGTATTAAAAAACCCACCGAGTTTGTATCTGATAATTTGTTTCCCTCATTAATAACTTTTTATAGAAATGTTTTCTTTCATTACTATATTCCATTAAAGTGGTCCAGTCTTACATAGATTTTATTCTTATTAAAAGTATCTATGTAAATTGCCTATTCCTTATGTTTTGTAATGGTTTAGTGATTTAGGCTCTGAACTAGGAAAAGTGACAAAAAATCCATCTTTTGAGCTGAGGTTTTCCAGTTTAGGACTAAAGAATCAGCCAGTAGTACTGCCAGTAGAGAGCTGAAGTGGTCCTGCTGAGGACACACACAGATGATCTTCAAGAACTCTATCGTATTTTTCACCAAACTGAAGTTCCTCTGATACTCCAGCTCTAATTACATGACAACCATGGCTCCTGAAAATTTAATAGCCTAATAACTAGCATGAAAGGACAGATTACTAAGAATCAATGGCGTCTATAGGCCATACCTGTCACTCCAGGGGCCCAGCCGCCCCCTGTGACCCCTCCAGCTGGTGCCCGCAATCTCCTTCCGGTGCTCTAATATTGCAGAGTGCTGGGAGATGACATAATCTCCCAGCGCTCCGCATTACTAAGAGGACCACGAGGGAGCTCCAGGGAGGTAGGAGATGGGGGCATTGTGAAGATTGAGGGGCATTGTAGAGGGGGTCAGTGTGGTCGAGGGGGGCCAATGTGGTGGTGGTGGGGGGGGTCTGTGGTAATTCTTGCACCAAGGTCTGGAGGCTTCTAGTTACACCTCTGCTATGAATATCTGGTATAGGTTGAATAATATCCCCCCCCCAATGTTGTTCTAATGATATTGCAGTGACTGTTATAAGTAGAATTGCCTTATTGGCAGATGGTACCTAATTCACAAAGGTGAGAAATTAAGAATAAGCTGCTTTTCTCTATAGGAGCATTTGTATAAACTAAGGTATTGGGCAGGTAAGTGCATAAGACAGCACCAGTCAATGGTTGGACCTCCATCTGTTGAGTCCTACACCTCCCATCATCCCCACCAGCCAATTTATAAAACATTCAACCCCTGTTGAGCAGCCATTGGCTTTCCAGCTATTGTACAACTACAACTCACATCAACTGCAGTCAGCAAAGGGAAGAAGTCAGGACCATCGTAAATGTAATCCAACAACTGCTGGAGAACCACGGGTAGCCCACATCAGTGAATGAATACAGGTGAAGAGAGACATTTGGGGAACAAAGTACATAAAGGCTCCAGTAAAAAGGTATCCAGTGATTATACCTACATAGTGTAACTCTGGGAAAGTTGTATAGGTTATACTAAAAGTTATATTAAATACTTGTAATGCAGTAATTTGTAGGTTTCCATTCATAATGGGTGGCTCTGTCTAGTGCTCTCAGTGACAACTCCAGTGCAACTCCATCCAATTGCCCCCCCCCCATTGGTCAGAAAGGGAAAACAGTGAGGGATGTTAACCTTTGTGGTGTAAGTGGGGTGTCCAACTAATTTGTGTTTTACACCCCTCTGGGATTGTGCCTATCTCACATGAATGCAGGAAGAGGGATAATTTTTCGCCAGTCTGTGGGCAGTGTATTGCTTTGCATTCCATGACACGTCTCTGGCAATGAAATGTGCATCTATGAAAAGTAACTAAATTGCAGACACCAAAAGTATCCTAATTGACGTTTGCATCCTGGTAAGTTCAAGTCAGATATTGCTTCATAAATGCTGTCATTTAATACAAAAACTTAGTGACAATGCCAGTGATCCATTTGTACTTCTTTGGTTGTAAAACACGGATCACATGTATCATGATTGTAGCGCAGCAGTGAGAAAAACAAATGTAAGTCATGAAGTGACGTTACACAGTAGGACTTTGGGGAAGATGCGATCTGCTCAAATATTGTTGCCAGTCAATAATGCACGTGATATTAGATAGCCTTGTCGCCAATTTCACCTAAAATAGTTCTTCGCCACTTTTGTACCATCTGATACATGTGCCTTAAATGGTTAACCAGAACAAAGTGAAGATGGGTTTGTTGTAGACAAATGAAAGTGCATTGAAGAGCATGGTCTGCAGCAATTCCATCCTTGGCTAAAGGAGTCTGTATGCACTAGATAAAGTGATAATTAGTAGATGTGATAATGGGATAGATGAATAAATAACGAGATCCACTACATAGTATAAATACATCTGTGTGAAGATGAAAATGAATACTCACCATCTTCCTTCGTGAGACCCCATCCTGAGATGTAGCAATCGGTCATCCGGCTCATGATGGCAGTTTTCCCAGGGAGACAAGCCGGCTGGATGTAATCACTGAACTCTATGGGTTTATCCAAGAGCAGTAGGGCTACATCATTCCTTTCTGTACCTGGGTTGTAATGCTCGTGCTGGATCTTTTCAGCTATCTTCCTAATCTGGACTTCATTTCCCAGTGCAGACAATTGATTGGCACCAAATACAATCTGCCAGGAAGAAATATCACTAGAAAGAGAAGTGGAAAGTGCATAAGAGAGATGGATCTCGTGCATATGAGAAGTCTAAGTCTAAGGAGTTTCAGATTACCAACCATCCTGTATGTTATCCATGGAGATCTTTACCTAGAGGTATAAGGAGCTCTAAAGTTTATATCATTCACACATCAGACAGTTATATCTACATATTTATATATATTTGTGTATTGTATCTACAATTTTCTGTAAATAATGCTGTACAAATAATAATCTTTGATATTCCTGAATGGTTCTTTTGGGTCAGTGTTCATTATCGGATCTAGACGCAAATACCACACAGGTCAAATGCAAACAATCCCATACAAATGTTTATATAACTGCTGTATATGTGAGTCCTGTTTCACTACTCTTTTATGTAAATGGGGATAGATTAATGGAACAGCCTCTCAGCTGAAGTGGTAAGGCCTATTACAGTTAAGGAATTCAAATATGCCTGGGAAAGACATAAGCACATTCTGAGAAACATGTAAGACTGCATTTTATCTGGATAGGAACATGGTCAGACTGGATGACCGTCAAAATGTATGTTTTATATGTGAAAAATCATTTAATCCTAAAACCTAGTTCACATTTAAAGGGATAGTAATGTCAAGTTATAAATTTAATTTTGATTGTTCATTGTAATTTCATATAATCCATACTACTGTTTAAAACGTTCTTATCTTTGTATAGGGTGTGTGATTCAAGTTTAAAGTTTCCCCCTCCAGCCCTTTTCCACTACATCATTTATAGTTTCCTGAGATCTGAAAGCCGGTCCAGACAGATAGCAACAGGGGACAATATTGTGTCAGCATAAGGAAAACCCACCTCCATTCATCAAAGGACAGCAGGGTTTTCCATATACAGACACACACAGTATTGTCCCTTATTGTGATCTACCCGGGTCAAGTGACCGCCTTTCAGATCTGAGAGAAATATGACTGACGTAGTGGAATGGGGCAGAACAAGGAAACTTTCAACTCAAATTACACACCCTATACAAAGATAAGGACATTTTAAGCAGCAGTACAAATTAAATAACATTACAATGAACAGTTGCAAATTGCTTTATATGTTGACATTACTATCCCTTTAAGTAGTTTGGGTGGAAGAAATATTCTTTGAATATTAATATATTTTTTCTAAGTTTGTATTGCCCATTTTCAAATTTTCTGTGTAAAAATAACAAGTGGTTTACCCCTCGAATGCTGGGGTGGTCCCCTCTGAATTGCTTTGCAATGTGTTTGAGGTGTCTCTGCATCCAAGGGATTAACAGTTCACCCTAATATTTGGGATAGATAACAAGCTATGCTAGATTTGTTAATGGTTATCCATGGTATCAATATGGCACAATGACATGCTATTCCATTCTATATGACCATATAGTGACAGATGTAAGAGACACTGGTGCACTTTGGCACTCACAGTTTTACAATATAACACCTTTATCCTACCCCTAGAGCAAAGGTAAAGGTTATGATCCTAGTCCATATGTAAAAAATATATAATGGATGTAAATATGTTGTTATTGTAACATAAAATAAAGTTTTTATACAGAATTGATAAGAATTAATAAAAAACAAGCGATCTGTGTGTCATTTCAGGGCCAATCAGCACAGACTGTAGTCCAGCAAAAGCTAATATTTCTCCAGAGACCTGAGACTGAAATAAAGGGTTCAGCTTACACCAATAAGGACCAGAGGGGTGTGCGTGACACACTGATATGCAATATGTTTTACACCTGCCTTGTCCCTTAAGGGCTACTAATGAGTTGGAGCATTTGTGAACCCTGTGTTTAGTGGGGATAACCCATCTCCTACCCACAACATCAGAATCTATTTATCATTCAGCTGCACCTGCCCTGTAAAGGGAAAATGCTCTTTTACAGGTGCTGTCTATTGACCAAAGACATAATTAGAGGGGGTGCAGAGGTGTAGTTGTGCCAGGCCCAGCATCCAAGGGTGCCCCACCTACCCCAGGATCCTATAGGTTCTAGTTATACATCTGTGAAAATAGGGGACACAGACAAATGTTTGCACCAGGGCACTCCAATGACTAGTTATGCCATCGCCATTGACTATAGCATTCTTTAGTTAAATTGCTGCCAATCTCTCCCAGGTTCTAGGCACTGTTATCTGTCCCACTAGCACAGAGAGATATCTGTGTTACTTACCTGCCATGATCTTTGAAACAGTGAGCTGCTGTGAGGATCCAGCGATTATTTAGGATTGTTCCACCACAAGTATGACTATATATGTTGCCAATAGATTGCTGGAGGCTGACAAGCCAGGGCCAGTTTCCTGGCATCGCATCGACACCTCCCACTATGCGAGATCCAAGATGTTCTTCACGGACCAGTGGACGGGTTCCACATTCTACAGGAGACAGAGATGTTATAACTTATACTAACGTGAATAATGTTCTAAGTGACTTATTGGATAGAGGTAACCTTAATGACTCAAAAACCACAAATTTTAACACAATGTGTGCCAGGTGTGTCACACACTGTTATATGTGAATAGATTTATTTGTTGATTTCTAAAATTGTCATTTTTGAGTATCTCAGTTATATCTCTAGTAAAAACAAACTGAGGAATTATTTTTTGCAGTTGAACCCACTGAGTGTCAGCGAGGTGTGCAGCGCACTGAGACGCAATGCATTGCACCCCCCAGCACTCAAAGGGTTACTAAATGTTATCAGTTTTCTATTGTGCAGGTTATTCTTTTAAAATGGGAACTGTACCTACAGGAGTAAATGGCGCTAAATGAATGAACTGTAATATCACCTGATAGTAACCCAGCACTTAGTTTAATCTGGGCAGAAAAACCTACTGGCCTTTATGAATAATTTTTTGGGGACTAGTTGTCCAGTATTAATCTTTAATGAATGCTTAATATCATATCCACATAGGTAGACTCCTGGACTCCAAACTCCTCCCACTAAAACACTCATAAGAAGACTTCAGTGGGAGGAGTTTAGAGCTCAGGAGTCCTACAGAATGAGTAAAGTGTGCCCCATAGACATACTGTACAATTCTAATTATATAATTATTTCTGAGAACCAGTCCACCCAGGACTGAATATTAGTGGCCAATAGGATTGTAAAAAGGAACTTTATCCTTGGATTTAATGGCTCTTCCTCTGTTTAACAAAAGAACTTACCTGGGCAGGTGTCATCCATACAGCTGTCAGGTATGTCTGTCTTCCTGACTGCTCTATACAAGAACACACCTGGGTAAGTCTTTCACTTAAACATACTGGGCTGTATGAATAAAAGTGGAGCTGTGCACATACAAATTCCCCAAATTACTTTAGAACTAATTGGGGATTTTAACCCCTTAAATGCCAGCCAGTCACCAATTAATAAGTAACACTGACTTTACTAGCCCAGCCCAGTGTTGCTGATGTAGAAACATCTGTAACCTGTGCTGGACAACTGTTCTGTTATTTTCAAAGCCTCAAGGACAGGGCACTGGTGCAGGACATCACGATTGTCAGTTGGAATGTGTATTTGCCCCCTATGGTGAAGCTGGTTAAGAGGAGAATTTGTGCCATTACATATCTTATTAACTGGAGATAGGCAGATGGAGGGTCTAAAACTACATTTCAATACAGAACTGATAATGTACTTTTATCCCAGTGTTGCACTTGTCCTCTCCCTGCAAGTTATACTCACGTCTAATGGTGTAGCTCTCAGACAAACCCACCACAAGGATGATGGTGTAGAAAATCGATAAAATCATTTTTCAAAAACTCTTCTCTATATTTCTCAAGTAAATCGTATCAAAACCTCTCCTCACTAAACCACAAAAAACACGTTTGAGTCAAAGAGCCTGAGCAGGATAATTATATAGAGCTGATTCAGTTGGACTACTATGACATCACAGTGTATGAATACATCAGAGCCACACAACTGATCATTCCATCTGATAATGAAAGAGTAGAACTAACTGCAGCCAGCACAGCCAGGAAGTCCAGGGACACACAGCAATACAACTGCATGACAATGATATATACACTGCTGGGTTTCACTAGGGCCACATTCACTGAGCTAAAGAGGAGTCATTCTAGAAGAAACCAACTGCATCAAAATGGAGAAATTCCAATTTTCCAAACATTTAAAAGGGCATTTAACCTATTAATGCTAGAAATGTCTCCATCACATTGCTTGATAATGGGTTGGAGACTAATCCAATATTTAATGGGTTAAAACTCTTATTTAATTCAGTGAGAGTTTGGGAAATTTGTATTTGTCCCCGATAGTGCATTTAGTTTACACCAGAAATGCACCTCTATAGATTATTGAGTATGGCCGTTAGTTACCAAACAAAATGAGATCCTTATTTAGTTTCCTAAACCTTCAGTAATCATCACATGCACCAGGGCCGGGCACACACCAGTTCTGGAGTCGACCAACTGCCCCATAGTAGGCAAATACAAATCCCTGTAATTCCCATTCCTAGACTCACTCCCAAATCAGTCCTAATTAATAGTCTATATGGGCCCTACGTCCAAAAGCAATAGACTTAAAATACATTATATTTGTCAGATTTGTTTTTATTATTAAAACAATACTCATTTTCAAAAAAGATAAAGACATTTTTTCACTACTTGATGCCATGAAAGTCAATTTTAGGGTAATGGTCTTAACCCTTTGAATGCCAGAGGGGTATGTAATGCACAACCCTCTGACACTCATAGAGTTAACGTGGTCTTGGCTATGTATAGTATCAAAATAATATGTTAAAAAAAAATACAAAGACAATATTAACTCTCAGTAGAGAAGACAATCACTCCTTCATACAAATGACTTGTGGACCCTGTGTATATTATGAATACATGAATACATTCATATAATAAATGCTCTGCACAGGGTTTACATGAAGCAGCACATGAATCCCTTGGGAGACGCAGCAATATGTGATAAAGAGGTGATAAAGCGGAGATATCTTCTCTAGTGATATCAACTCTCCAGTTTCTATGTTATTCTATGAAGACAATGCACTAAGATTTCACCAACATTGGACATCTTAGTACATATGATCTATAGAATAACATAGGGATTGGAGAGGTGATATCACTGTAGAAGTCACCTCTATTTTATCCTATCTTTATCATGCCTTAGTGCATATCCGCCCTTTTGTTTTCGGTTTGCTTTTATTTCAGGTACTTTGGAAGTTCCTCTATTTTTGCTGTGTTTCATGTATTATTGGGTTCTTTTGTACATATGTATATTATTGTATTTTAGAGGTGTGAGTTTCTCTCCTTTATTTGAAAAATTTCTCTCCTCATATTAGCTAACATTTCACCATACTTTGATACATTTCACTGGTAAAAATCATAATGATGGCATATAATGAAATGCACTAAAATGTGTAAATATGCTCAATTGCTTATAATTGCAATAGATCCTTATAAAGGCATTTTATCTAGCTTGCCTGGCTTTTGTTTGGCTGTAATCATTCCAGATCAGATGAGTAAATGAAAATGAAAAACTCAGTTCATATTGTAAAGTTGTATTACACAAGCTCCATGCAGAAGCGTAACACAAAATGCAGGGGTCCCCTGCAAACTCTAATAAGGGGCCCCTGTGCCCCACCCCAACTATGCTCCACCCCCAGTCAAATTCCCCACCTATAACCTTAAATAACAATACAAAGAGTAAGAATGATCTATATTTCTTTAGTACACATTTACTAAATATATACAGTTTTAAAAACATAATTACTTACATAGGGTCTAAACTGGCAAAGTGCAATCACTAGAGCATGGCGTTCAATGTGCGGCTAGAGGGCCAAATATGGCCTGTCTATCCCAGAGTGCGGCCCTCCTGAGACTTAAAAAATATATATTTTTTTTTAACCTAATTAATTAGCACACATGAACTAGTGGGGCAATAAAACTTAAAGGGATAGTAATACGTAATATGTACAAAATATATATTGTAGTGTTTATGTCCCTGAGTAAAAAAAAGGGTACTATCACAGCTGAAAGGTGTTTTATTCAAAAGTTATTACAGCTCAAAGTTGATTTTTTTAGGTGCAATATCACAATGGCCTAAAATTGTACAGTGGTGCTGTTGCTACACCATCCTATGGAGATTTATAGTCTACAGACCAGAACTGTCCATAGGATGGTGTAACAAAACGCCACTCTACAATTTCAGGCCACTGTGATATTACACCTAATAAATTCAACTATGAACTGTAATAAATTTTGAATAAAACACCTTTTGGCAGTGGGAGTTCCCTTGTTTTACTCAGGGAGATAAACCCTACAACATATTTTTTTTTACATTTTAAGTATTACTATTCCTTCAAGTCCCTTCCTACCAGTAATATACAGTTCAAGAATATATATATTTAAACCCTAACCCTGGCTGTATTACAGTTTAAATTTATGTTGTAGACTTTATTAAAGTCAACATTATACCGTAAATTTAAAACATTGACAATGTCAGGGTTTGATTAGGGTTCAAATATATGCAGTATACTGCTGTATACGTTACCAATGATGTTTAAAAAAGTATTGACAAAGGTTGGGCAATCATATGAATCCCACTTCTGTACTTACTTCTAATACACCAATATACTGTATATTGGTGAATATGTTAGTATAGAAAAGTGTTTTTTATGACTGCCCGCACCTGAATAATCCTTTCATTTTATTTATTTTTTATTTTATCTACTAACATTTAAACAGGTAGAACACTGCATATATTTAATTCCTAACCCTGACTGTTCGTTTTTTTTTTTGTTTTTTTTTTATTAATTTGTACTGTTGACTTTTTTATTTTTATTTTACTTGGAAGTGCCTATTATAGGACAGGACAACTTGGCAAAGGTGGCAGTTATCTCAGAGTGAGACAGAGTAGGGGAGAACTACAATGCACAACAAGGTACACCAGCTACTCACTGCAAATGCCAAGTGCATAGCTATGGGAGGGCTGGCAACCTTTGGCCTGGGGGCAAGTACAATTAAGTGACCCATGCTTATTATCGCTCCAGCCCACCTCCTTTTGTTAATTTTATAATTGGCATTAATGCTATGAAGTAAGGCAATTGATAGCACAGAGCTTACAATTAAAATGGAGCTACACTATTGATACCACAGAACATACAATTGAAATGGAGATATACTAGTGATACCACAGACCCTATAATTGAAATGGAGCTACACTGGTGATATTACAGAGCTTACCATTGAAATGGATATATATTAGTGATCCCACAAAGCTTACCATTAAAATGGAGATATACTAAGAGAAGATTAGATAAAGTTCTTTCAAAAAGTAAAAACATACAGGGTTATACTGTATATTAGTAGGTAAATCAGGAAGGTCTGATAAAGACTAACTTATTTGGTAGCAGGATAGCTATACAGTTCTCATGTCATTGGGGTATGAGGCAAAGGTTGAACTTAATGGGCTTGTGTCTTTATTCAACCTAATTTACTATGATAATATGTTACTAGTGATCCCACAAAGCTTACCACTGAAATTATGCTATACAGAGCTTCCAATAGAAATGACGCATATAACACTGTACTCTCTTCACCCTGATATTTTGGCCCTTCACCCCAAAATCTGGGTCAAACCATAAGAGTTTCCAATCCCAGGTATGCATATAGGGGGGGTTAATAATAATAATGTAATAACATGACTCTAATAGACTGTAAAAAGAGGGGGGTTGTAGCTCTCCAGCTTCTACAAGTAAAATAAAGGATCTGTGGTAAGGTGGTATTTTCAGCCACTATAACATCATATATGGAAACCTTTAAAATGGGCTGACTCTAAGAGCTCTGAAATATTAACCCTTAACCCTTTGAGTGCCAGTGAAGTTTTCAATGCACTAGACACCTCTCTAGCACTCAGAAGGCAAAAGTTCCACAAAATATAGATACTGGGCCATATGTCCCTATTTGCTCTAACCCAGTGGCTTTCCAGTCAGTTCACACAGAGTGTTTAACTTACAACAAGAGATCTAACTGCTTCAACATACAGTATACAAGCAGGACTTCAGCATTTGCCTTTGTAGTAGAAAAGCAACTCCAATATAGACTAAAGAAGCAGTAAATTGTTGCAGATCAGATAATACAGGGCTGGACAATGTGAGGCCCTCCAGCTGCTGTCAGACTACAACTCCCACCATCCCTTGCCAGCAGCTGTACTTGGACAGCAGCCGGATTAATTATTGTTGCCCATCCCTGAGATAGTAGGTAACACCTGACTTTCCTCTCTATGGAATTGTGGCCATTCAACCTGAGATTTGGGTCAAAACCCTGAGTTTCAGGGTGAAGCCATAGAATTCCCAGGTGCGCTTGTTACTCACACTGCCACTCATAACCTCCGCATGACATCAGTCTTTCTGCCTCAGGGCCACCATCAGAAATCATGCACAGAGGCACGCTGCTATCATTTAAGCCATGACGGTCCTGGTCCGTCATGGGTCCTTAAGGGGATAACAAACCATGACGGTCCAGGTCCGTCATGGGTCCTTAAGGAGTTAAATGGTGAAGCAACCTTTTAATATGCGACATGCGAATCTCGCTCTGTCTTGCAGTGCGAGATTGTCATGTCGACATTTTTATTTTATCAAAGATGAGACCGCAGCTAGAGAATTGCCTAATGATTTAGACGAATATATTGATTATGCCATTCTGATTGACACTTGGATCCACGAGAGACTTGTGGCGAAAGACCATAGGCTACGGCCTAAAAGTGGTGGTTTCAGCAGTTCATTGTGCCCACCCACCCCTCTCTCATTGCCTAAACCTCATGACCTTAAACAAGAATCCAGTGAACCTTTGCAACTAGGGTTTACCAGGTTAACCAAGGAGGAACGGGCACACCGCAGGAGGCAGGGGTTATGCTTGTACTGTGGTAAAGCTGGGCATATGCTAAGAACCTGTCCCGTACGTCTGGGAAATGAACGCACCTAGGGTACCTTGGGGGACAGGCCCTAGGTGGTGTTCAACCGTCCCCAGATCCTATCATACAGAAACCCACGATCCAGGTGGTATTCTCATGGGCAGATCACTCAGTGGAGGTTATGGCCCTGATTGATTCCAGCGCGGCCGGTTACTTTATGGATAGTGCCTTTGCTGAACTACACAAGATTCCGCTGGTTAAAAGAGAATCGCCTCTAGCCATTGAAGCCATTGACAGCAGACCATTAGAACCAGCTCAGATTACTATGGAAACCATACCACTACCTATGACGATTGGGGTTCTTCAAAGAGTGGAACAGCAGTTCCAGATAATCCATTCCCCTCACCATGCAGTCATTCTGGGGTTCCCTTGGCTGCAGCTGCATAATCCCCAGTTTGATTGGCAGAGTTGTGAGATTACTTCTTGGTCTCAGTATTGTATGAAGCATTGTGTGTCTCACCCTGATACGATCCTGTGTGCCTCTCCCTCATTGCCAGTTGAATACCAACAATTCAGTGACGTTTTCAGTAAGGGAGAGGCTGGCACCCTGCCTTATCACAAGTCGTACGATTGTGCCATTGATTTACCTCCAGGGGTGGTGCCCCCTAAGGGACGTACGTCCCCACTGTCATGCGATGAAAATCAAGCTATGGAAGAATACATTGAGGATGCCCTCAAGAGAGGGATCATTAGGAAATCTACCTCACCTGCTGGTGCTGGGTTCTTTTTTGTGAAAAAGAAGAATGGCGAATTAAGGCCGTGTATTGATTACCGTGGCCTAAATAAAAAAAGAAAAAAAAAAAAAAAAACTAGTGCACTCAATGTCACTCACACATAGACTAACCACCATGCAAAATAAATAAACAAAAGAAGCCCTAATATTTGGTCATATTGAGGAGTGGTGCTACAGGGGAAAATACCATAATAAATTACTAGTACAGATAACCCTGCAGTACTAGCCCTCTGCTCATCAATCAAAAATGACCCGGGCTAAATTCCATCTAGTAAACCCAAGAAAGAGGGACGCAAAAGGATGATCGTATGTATTTCTCTAGAATAAAATATAACTTTTATTTCACTATTAAAATAAATCAGCAAAAAGTTAACAAACAATATATACCTAAATATGAATAACTAATGACTAGTGTACTGCCGGGGCAACTTCTGGCTTGCCAATATCGCTTAGAGTGGGCATAGCATCTCTCCCACTCTAGCGGTTATTAATGCTAGATAGGAACTTTCAGCCAAATATATTAGAGACAGCTATAGGAAGAATCAATCCTCAATATATCAAGGAGGAATCACCTGCTTTAAAGACTGGTTAGTAAATTATTTGTATTAACCCAGATCATATAATAATCACTGATCCTATTATATCAGAACTTTGTCCGGTTTACCAACTATAATAGTCACTGATCCTGTTAGACCGGAGAGCTGTCCGGTTTATCAGCTAACCACTTTATGCTGTGACACCTGAATTACTTCCTAATTGTATTCTATTATACCGGGGCATAATCCGGCTTTCTGACTGACCAATCTTAACTGTAATACCTCAAATCCCTCCTAATTCTTTCTCTTAATCATACCGGGGCATCATCTGGCTTGCCAACTAACCAATATCTAACACTGCAAATCAAATAAATCCTAGAAATACCTTCTATGTATACCGGGGCATATTCCGGCTTCCCAAAACCACTGATCTGCAATATTACATCCAAATAACTGTCTGTTTTCTATTTCTAAGATACCGGGGCATTATCCAGCTTGCCAACTGATTAGTCCTATGCATTAGACAAAGCTTCCTATCTAAATATAATCATCCATACGGTATATTGTATTTAAAACAAACATTCAGTCTTGACACAAGACATTTAAAATTAGGAGAACATAGTTCCCCTTTATCATGCCTACATACTCCATTCCTTCTCCGATTTCAGACGGAATTTAACCCCTAATCAACTGAAGTTGTTGGAGAACATCTAAGTGGTAGAAAATACCCAATAATCTACAACCTCCAAAACACTGCTAATAAAAGCAGTAATAAAATTGTTATCGTATATTAGAAATCAGATCTGGAGTCTTTTTTTCTTTTTTTCTTTGTTCACAAAATACACATTATTAACTCTTGATGAGACAACAATGTTACCCATTGGGATGAAATTCCATTCACTTATAGATCTAAAGTAAACTGCATTGAGTCATAATTTAAAAAAGAAATATAAAAAATGTAATATAATAAAGAACTGTTATAAACGTATCATAAATGTACATACAATTGAAATTCCTCGTTTAATCCAAAGGGTTTCAAAGTATTCAACAGAAAAAGCCAATTAATCTCTGATTTTAACAGGGACAAATCCAAATTACCTCCTCTAATACCAAGTTTTATAATTTGTAAACCCTAAGCTTTCAAATGCTTGGGGTTATGATTATGTTTCTGAAAAAAATGTGATGCCACAGGAGATACTTTTTTATCACCATTTTGAATGTCTCTAGGAGCATATTTGATGTTATGGACATGTTCTTTAAGTCTATCTGATAGTTTACGTTTCGTATTGCCCACATATTTAAGTCTACAAGGACACTCCAAGCAATAAATAACTCCTTTGCTTTGACAGTTAATATAATTCCTAATGGATATGGTTTTGCCAAAACAATCTCTGACTTCCATAGTTGCGTGCATGTGCTGACAAATCATACAACTACCAAAGGGAAAAGATCCCCGGGCTCGATCCTGCTTTTGAGTAGTAAGATGACTATGTACCATTCGATCCTTCAAATTAGGTGCTCTTTTGCAGCCAATCTGTACCCTATTTTCCAATTTCTGATTTAAATCAGAATCTGTTAACAAGATATGCCAATGTGTGTTTAGTATGTTTACAATAGAATTCCATTGACAATTATACGCAGTTATGAATCTAATTTTATTATCTTTTGAGTCATACTTGGGACTGTACAGAAGATGGGGACGTGATGTAAAAAGGGCTCTCTTATAAGCTTTTTTAACACAGCTTCTACTATAGCTTCTTTGTAAGAACCTGTTGATGAGTTCTGCTGATTGAATTTTATATGTAGATACATCACTACAGTTGCGATGTAATGATAACAGACATATAGCAAAGCTCTTTCTGACTTGGCTCATTTCTTTATTTCTATCCAAGAAATAATTTGATGTTTTTATGCCAAACTGATGATCAACTGATGTGTATAGAGAGTCTACATCACATGTTGCAAAAATAGTATCATCATTTATGGGTAGAGCATCAATCTTGGATAATATATCACTGGTATCTTTTATATACGAATTGAGACTGACTACAAAAGGTTGTAATATGCAGTCAATAAATGTACTTGCTTTTTCAGTAAGGCTTTCATTCCCCGAGACTATAGGTCTTCCTGGAGGACATTTTCTGTTTTTATGAACTTTCGGTAATAAATACAGAGTTGGCACACGTGGAAAGATTACCTGTAGATATTCACTTTCTGATTTGGTGATAGCTCCATCTTTAAATCCTTTACTGATTAACTGATCATAATTTGACAATAGATCATTAGTAGGATTCCATAACAATTTCTTATAACATGACTGATCAGTTAGTTGTTTATATGCTTCCGCCATATACATTTCAGTTGGCCACAGAACAATATTACCCCCTTTATCTGAGGCTTTTATAACCACGTCTTCCCAGGTACCCATTTCTTGTATAGCTTTATACTCCATATTGTTTAGATTTTTATTAACAACAATATCCAGTAATGCTAACACATCTTTCATAACTGCATCATGAAAAATCTGAACTGCAGGACAAATATGTGAAGGTGGAGTAAAAGTAGGTTTTTTCTTTGGTATTACAGGCAAATGACTTACAATTGTTCTGTCAGATTCAATCGCTAGTAAAAGATCATCCAACGGTTCCTGAGATTGATAAGATTGTCTACCTAAACCTTCTGATTGTTGATTAGATCTATTGGCAAAAAATTTGTATAAAAGGAGTTTTATATTGAATCTATAGAGATCGACTGAAAAATCAAATTTCTTCAATTTATTAGAGGGTGAGAAAGTGAGACCTCTTCTCAAAACCTTAATATGTGATTCCTGGAGAACATGGTTAGACAAATTCACTATTTGCAAACTGTCTGTCACTACATCCTCCGTCTCCAATATCCTCGACCCCTCTGCTGATAGCCCCATACATTGCGATCGCGCAATTCTCTTGCACCCCCTCCTCGTTGGTTTCTTAGTTCCCTGTTGGACCTGTGATATCGAGGCCTCTGCTCTAAAAAAGACTGGCTCCTCAAATTAGAACCTTCAGATAGCTCTGAGTTAGATTGTTCACATTCAGAAGCAGATGACTGTTACGGTTTTACTGACACTCAGACCAGGTTGTAACGTAAAACACAGTTTATTGAAGTAAAAAATGAACAACACTGCCCCTAGAGGCTAGTAACGGTAAGAACAGAGGATGGAGTAAACTACAAACAGTAGTGCATAGAGGGTTAAGTGGAGCAACTGGTAAGGCTCAGACTAGATTGGCCAACACCCAGGAGATATATAGCAGTCTATGGTAATAGTTTTCAAATGTAGATCAGGAACTCAGGAGAAGCGCTGTAACACTCTTGAAGCATAAGCAGGATGAGCCCCTGTTGCTCTAAGCTGAGCCCGTACCACCACAGTGGGCTTATGAGGATTGCTACTGCCAATTTGATGTAACCAGAATAGGAATCGCCCTGAAGGAGTATCGAGTAACCCTACGTCTGCCACGGAAATATGCCAGCCCTCGGGAGGCCACAGTAGAATGGAATTGCCCAAGCTATGAAGAGCCGATGCACTGAGTAGTGCAGTTGGGATAAAGCACTTTGAGCGAATGAGGTACTGCCCAGACACCCACACGGTGTCACCCAGAATCCTGATGCAAGAGCGAATGGACTACCAGTGTCAACCAGCGTGATCACGATGCTCACCAGGCATCGAGCAAGCAGAGCTCTGCAAGGACTGGTATAGCGTAAAGCGGAGGCTCAAAAGTGTAAAGGCTCAGAGAATCACCGGAGCTTGGCAATGTATCAAATGGCACGTGATCGGAGACTACCGGCAGTGCAAGAGTTAATCTGGTACATTTGAAAAGAGCAATGCTCAACGAGAACAAGGCAGGCAACCTCGGCTACAACGTAAAGAGCGAGGAAACTGAGAACAGTCAGAATGTCGCCAGAGCGACCGGAGTACACAGGAGCAGCAACCGGACAGGAGCAGTAGCCGGAACCGGATGACTGAATCGCAGGAACACCACCGGAGAGTGGAACAATCACGGAGCAGGATCAGGAGCCAGAACTGGGTCGGATCACGGAGCGGAGTCGTCAGCCAGTGCCGGGTCGGATCACGGTGCAGGGTCGTCAGCCAGAGCCGGGTCAGATCACGGTGCAGGGTCGTCAGCCAGAGCCGGGTCAGATCACGGTGCAGGGTCGTCAGCCAGAGCCGGGTCAGATCACGAAGCAGGAACAGAAGGAGAGTCAGACTAACCGGGTCGGTACACAGGAGAAACTGGAGATCAATAACAAGGCGCAGCAACACAACACCACGAAAGGGCAATTGACAAGTGCCCAAGCCTCAGCATATAAAGGCACATCCTGGGTGGGCCAATCAGACTCCTCCAATGCAAATGTATACATGCTGAGACCGGGGACCGTGATAATGACTCACTAAAAGTTTTATCCAGGTCCTGTTTTGATATGTGACGGGGTTGGCGTCCAGACCATGTATATATGGAACCTTTCTTAAAATCTGCCAAATCTCTATTAAATTTGTTTATTTTTTTAGAAATAATATAATTTTCTAAATTGTCCAAATCAGCACTTAATTTATCAAGATATATTTTGATGGTGTCCACATTATCAAAATGCTTAACTTTATTCTCTAATTCTTTGATGGTAGTCTCTAAATTAGTTACAATCTTATCCTCAAAATCAATAAGTATCTGGATATATCCTCTAGAACAAGCATTAGAGGTTTCTTCCCATCTTCGTGTAAAGGTGGGGCCTGAAAAACTAAAAGATGGAAGTACACGTACCCTAAGACCTTTCGGAATTATATTTTCATCCAAATATTTTTGTAAGGTGGCCTTACTCCACCAACTACGAGTATATTTGAATTGACTGTCCCTTAATTCTTTCAAAGCAGTAGCCCAGCTACTGTCTCCCACCACAGTTTGACTATTAATGGCAGAGGTAAAGGCTGTCCTAGCCCTCTCTGCCCATTTGCTCTGTCGTGCTGTAGAAGAGGGTAAAGTATCCATGGATGGTCTATTGTAAGATTTAGAGGTGCAAACCAGGAAGAAAGCCACCTCAAGAATTATGGCTAGAATAAAAACAAAAAGAAAAACCCTCAGATAAAGGGGGTAATATTGTCCTGTGGCCAACTGAAATGTATATGGCAGAAGCACATAAACAACTAACTGATCAGTCGTGTTATAAGAAATTGTTAGGGAATCCTACTAATGATCTTATGTCAAATTATGATCAGTTAATCAGTAAAGGATTTAAAGATGGAGCTATCACCAAATCAGAAAGTGAATATCTTCAGGTAATCTTTCCACGTGTGCCAACTCTGTATTTATTACCGAAAATTCATAAAAACAGAAAATGTCCTCCAGGAAGACCTATAGTCTCGGGGAATTAAAGCCTTACTGAAAAAGCAAGTAAATTTATTGACTGCATATTACGACCTTTTGTAGTTAGTCTCAATTCGTATATAAAAAATACCAGCTATATATTATCCAAGATTGATGCTCTACCCGTAAATGATGATACTATTTTTGCAACATGTGATGTAGAATCTTTATACACATCAATTGATCATCAATTTGGCATAGAAGCATCAAAATATTTCTTGGATAAAAATACAGAAATGAGCCAAGTCAGAAAGAGCTTTGCTATATGTCTGTTATCATTCATACTTCAGAATAACTATTTTGTATTTATAAATCAATTTTTTCTTCAAATACGTGGCACAGCTATAGGCAGTGCCTGTGCCCCATCCTATGCAAATTTATACTTAAGATGGTGGGAGGAAACAGTAGTTTTTTCTGACAAATATTCAGATTATACTTGCCATGTATTGTTATGGCTACGTTACATTGACAATTTGTTCATCCTCTGGGATGGACCTGAATTGGAATTGGTTACTTTTATTGATCTTCTCAATAAGAATGATATGCATTTGAAATTGACTTTGGAAAAGAGTCTTCAAAGTGTTGTCTTTTTAGACTTTAAAATTTATAGAGAACCAGACAATATCTTAAAAACAGACTTATACAGGAAGGAGACTGCAACCAATAGTCTCCTACATTTTGATAGTCATCATCCTGTACATATGAAACGTAATATCCCTGTAGGGTAATTTTTGCGATTACGTCGCAACTGTAGTGATGTATCTGCATATAAAATTCAATCAGCAGAACTCATCAACAGTTTCTTACAAAGAGGCTATAGTAGAAGCTGTGTTAAAAAAGCTTATAAGAGAGCCCTTTTTACATCACGTCCACATCTTCTGTACAGTCCCAAGTGTGAATCAAAAAATAATAAAATCAGATTCATAACTACGTATAATTGTCAATGGAATTCTATTATAAACATACTAAACACACATTGGCATATCTTGTTAACAGATTCTGATTTAAATCAGAAATTGGAAAATAGGGTACAGATTGGCTGCAAAAGAGCACCTAATTTGAAGGATCGAATGGTACATAGTCATCTTACTACTCAAAAGCAGGATCGAGCCCGGGGATCTTATCCCTGTGGTAGTTGTGTGATTTGTCAGCACATGCACACAACTATGGAAGTCATTGATCGTTTTGGCAAAACCATATCCATTAGGAATTATATTAACTGTCAAAGCAAAGGAGTTATTATCACGGTGCCCGTGATTGCTGGCTTTCCCTGTCAGTTAGCTGTGGGTGCTTTCCATTGGTTGCCTGTGATTAGTCCGCCCAGTACTGCCTATATAGACGGGGTTCCTGCACCCTTTCACTGCTCTTTCGTGGTGTCTCTATGTCAGTGATCGCCTGCCTATGGATTCCTGTGTCAACTGGGGCCTGGTTGACTCTTCTCCTGTCCTAGTGCCTGTGTACCTACCCAGAGAGCCAGTCTATTCTCCAGAATCGTTCCTGTGTACCAATCCGGCCTTCTGACGTTCCTACTTCCGTTCCTGTCCCGGTTTGGCTGACGTTCCTGCTTCCGTTCCTGACCCGGTTTGGCTGTCGTTGCTGCTCCGGTATTCTGACCTGGCCTGGCTGTTGGTCCTGTTCCTGGATCCTGACTTGGCTGCATTCCGCTTGACTCCGGTCGCCTCTGTGACATTCTGACTCCTGGTGTCGTCCTTTGGTGGTACCGCTGAATACAGGCTTCTGGCCTCCGAGTTGGCACTGACTGACAGTGTAGTGGTTTACTCCACTCTGCACCGGTTGCTAGTGTTGCCTCCATTATAGCACTGGTAGGGCCTCCGTGTTTGTCCAGTACGTGGTACTGGTTTGCTCTACTCTATCACCGGTTGCTTTTGCTGCCTCCGTTATAGCACCGGTACGGCCTCCGTGTTTGTCCAGTACGCGGTACTGGTTTGCTGCACTCCATCACCGGTTGTTTGTGCTGCCTCCGTTATAGCACCGGTAGGGCCTCCGTGTACATGATACTGGTTCGCTCCACTCTACCACCGGTTGCTTGCTCTGTCTCTGTTATAGCACCGGTAGGGCCTCCGTGTTTGTTCAGTACGCGGTACTGGTTTGCTCCACTCTATCACCAGTTTCTTGTGCTGCCTCCATTATAGCACGGGTAGGGCCACCGTGTACATGATACTGGTTTGCTCCACTCTATCACAGGTTGCTTGTGCGGCCTCCGTTACGCACCGTTAGGGCCTCCTTGTTTGTCCAGTACGCGGTACTGGTTTTCTCCACTCTATACTGGTTGCTAATGCTACCTCCGTTGTAGCACCGGCTGGGCCACCGATCCTCTGTGACACTTCTGTCATAGGTTGCCTTACCCAGGAGTCCACTGTCTGGCGAATGAGATAGTCTGCCAGGACAGTTTTATATACCTGGAATGTGCACAGCGGAGATGGCAGGAACGTGTTCGTACACCTAGTCTAAAATAGCCTTGACCTCAGCTTGTTGATGTATGCCACAGCAGTGGCATTGTCCGACTGGACTGAACATCCCCTTAGTGGAGAGGACCAGGATACCAGAGTGTGAAGAATCGCCCTGAGCTCCAGGATATTGATGAGTAAGAGGGTCTTCTCTGCAATCCATCGGCCCTGAACCTCCTAGGTGACCCAAGACAGCTCCCCAGCTGAGGAGGCTTGTGTTGATTGTCACCAGAGTCCAATACTGGACAAGGAAGGGCTTCCCCTTCACCAATTTGGATCTGTCCAAAGGAGGTCTTGCCTCACTTACTGAAGCAGAGATACCAAACGGTCCAACAGATCTGGATTCCTACAGCAAGCCTGGATGGTGAACCTATGGAGCTCCGTGGTGTGAGCCACGGAGTATGAAACTGTCTCCCTGGTGGATATCAAGCAGCCCATCAGAGACAAGAAGTCGAGAACTTGCTTCCCGGAGCTGAGGTCCACTCTAAGGACCTGAACACCCATATGCATGATCTGCTGAACAGAATCCTTTGTCAGGAAGACCATACCGTGGAAGGTGTCAAACCTGAGACCATGGAAAATGAGGTCCTGAGAAGGAACCAGAGCAGATTTGTCCATGTTCAGAATCCAGCCATGACAGAAGAGAATCTGAGCGCATTCCTGGATTTGATGGTCCAGAAGGTCCCTGGAAGGAGCCTTCAGCCGAAGGTCGGTCATGGAAAGAGTCTCCTGAATCTCCCTGTTATGCAGGTAGGCAATCAATGCTCCTAAGACCCGTGCAAACACCTGAGGAGCAGTGGTAAGCCCAAAGGGCAGAGCAGTGAACTGGAAGTGCCCCAAGGTGCAAGCAAACCTGAGGTACCTCTGACTGTCTGGATGAACTGGAACATGCAGGTAAGCATCCTGCAGATTCAAAGAATCCAGAAACTATCCCAGACACATCGCTGCAATGACAGAGAACAAAGACTGCATTATGTAGTGAGTATGAACCTCAAAAGAGCTGAGATCCACAATGGATGACTGCTGCCATCCTTCTTGGGAACTACAAAGAGGTTTGAATACAAACCTAAACCTCCTTCTAGAGGTGGAACTAGAGAAAGGATTCCCTTGTCTAAGGGAGCCTGCACCGCCCCTTTGAAAAGACACAACTTTTCTTGACCTAGAGGGGTCCTTTCAAGGAAGAATCTGAAGGGAGGCAGGGATACAAAGGGAATCCTGTAGCTTCCTGAAACCACCTGTAATACCCACTGATCCACAACAGAGCCTGCCCAAATGTTCCTTGCCAGATTAGGGAATTTGGGGACCTGAGGCAACAGAGTGCTCTTGCCCCCGGTGGCCTCACTGATGATTTTCTTCAGTTCAGGCCCAAAGAGAGACGTTCCCTGAAAAGGGAGAGAAATCAGTGAATTCTTAGATGAAAGGTCAGCAGACCAAATCTTAAGCCACAAAGTGTGTCTAAGCCTTAGCCTCAAGCCTAACAGCATCAAAAAGAGTGTCAGTAACATAGTTCTGAGCCTCTGACATGTTGGATAAAAGGGCCAAAAGGTCCTCCTTAGGGGCACCTTTGTGGACAGCATAAGTAAGCTGCTCAGTCCAAACAGCAATAGCTCTGTTAACCCAGACAGAAGCCAAGGAATGCCTCAAGGCAGCACCTATGGCAGTAAAGGCAGACTTCAGAATAGCCTCAAGCTTCCTGTCCATCAAATCCTTAAGTGCCGTGGCTTCAGCTGGGGTAGAACAGTAGACTAGACAGTCTAGAAATAGGGGGATCAGCCTGAGGAGGTGTAGCCCAGTGAACCAAGGTTACATCAGAGAATGGATACAGCTTAGAAAACCTCTTGGAATGAGAGAGATGCTGGTCTGTTTTTTTCCACTCATCCAGGATAACCTGGTCCAGATTGGGATTAGGCGGAAACTTAGTAAGGGATTTCTTGCACCTTTCTACAGGAGTTGAGGAATCTGTAGGGAGTCAAAACCACCTTAATGAGACCCTCTACAGAGGGCTCAGGGTCAGTCTCGAAGGATTTGCCATATGTATGGGAAGAAGCCCCTCCTGCACGCTCCCCTTCCTCTGAAATAACCTAAAATGATTTCTCCTTAGAGGAATCAGAAAGGTCAGGAATTCCAGGGACCTTAGGGGCCACAAACATGAGTGAGGTGGGGGGGTTCCCAAGACTGGAGAATCCCCTGAAGGGAAAGAGGGAACTGTGCCATAGATGACTATAACGTGAACCCAAGACGCTGGGAAGTCCTGGGCCGTCACATCCGAATCTGCTCATACAAGGTCAGCTGACACCAGTCGAATTACCCGGTCAAACAAGGGAACACGGGTCGGCAGGCTCCTCGACATGCGTGTCCGAGGTTCGACTCCATGTCGAACCAGTCGAATGATGGGCTGTCGAATCCTCCACTCCCAGTCGGCTTCAGCTGTCGTGGGTCGTACAGTGCCCCAGTCGTAGTCGAAGGTTAGCTGCAACAGAGGGTGAATTTCTCTGTCTGCGCAAGCACGACACAGGAGGCTGCAGCCCCATTTGAGGAACAGTAAGCAAGGGGGGTCAAAGACGCCCCTGAGTCCTTAGGTCTAGTCCTATGTTACTTTGGATCTGACATCCTAACAGGAGAATTGTCTAAACAGTAAGAGGGAACCCAAATACTGTCACCCAGATTAATAAATCACCCATAAAGCCCAAAAGAGTACTTATCTGGCAGGCGAATGGTTAATCTGAGGAGGAGAGTAAAGGAATCCAAGCCTCTGTGGAGGATACTCATACAAAGTGAGAGAGAAAATGGTGAACAAATTCACAGCCAATCAGAGAAAAGCCCACCAAACAGGCATTCTGGTAACTGTTTTCTCTCTTTGTAATTCCCCAGCAGCACTAGAACCCCCAGGAAACCCCAAGACACTGAGGATGTGAACCGGATTGTAGGGCAAGGGAGACAAGAAAATGAGCCCTCTCTCAACTCTGTAAGTGGAACGGTAACAGAGGTATGTCCCAAAGCAGTCTGTCCTATAGAAGACAATGGAGCAAGTGCGGAATTCAAAAAATTGCAAAGTTTTGGAAAATGAATAAAAGTACCCCAAACACATACAGAACATGTAGGAACCAATAAAAAAAAACTCACAAATCAGAAAGAAAAAGTGAAAAATAAGCCCAGAACCCAGTGAACAGGGAGTTAAATACCACAAAAGCAGCCAACCAAGCTCCAATGACCCAGGGAGCAAACAAATGAATACCCAACATGAGTGCTGTTTGGAGTTTTAAGGAACTCTAGTAAGGTCCCTGTGCAGAGGGGAACTGTGGGACAGGTGGACCATTGCATTCAAAGGATTGCTCACCTTTTTAGCTGGTCTTCTTTCTTCAGATTACCATTGAGAAGGAAGAAACCTCAGAGAGACACCTTCAGGAGAGAGAGACATGAGCTGCATGATTCTCTCCCAGCAAGGGTTAATTGACTCTCACAGTTTGTTCAGTATATACAGATATCTTCCCCGCCCAGTATTTAGCTAAATGAAATTTTTAAGATTGTTGCTTTTTTTTCTGTGAGATCTGCCTCTTTTAGCAGGAATATCACTAAACTAATAATAAATCACTCTACAATAATAGTTTGCAGCAATTTAAACTTTACTGGAAAACTTATTGTTCCACATTTATATAAATAGAAGTTTCAATTATCTGCTTTTTAAATATGCTTGCGCTCTGGATCAAACATACATATAGACTCTAATTACCCCCCAAGTGTCAATAGCATATTTTGTTTGTGAATATAAAGCCATATAAGATTGTCAAAGAAACAGCACTAAAATGGTTAATAAAACCCATTTACAATTCACTGTAGCAAGGATATAATTCAAAGATGGTGGATGCTTCTTTGTCTGGCAGAATTATCCTCCAACAAGATGTGATTGGTTATTATACAATGGACAAAAACAATAATCCATCTCATTAATCCAAAATAATTACACCACTAATTTTAATTTAGTGTTTCTTTGAATAAACTGCAATTCACTTATATACACAGTTAAATAAACAATTTAAGTGAACCACAGAACCTCTTAAAAGGACCACATATTACATAGACAAACAGATATAAACTTCCAGGATAGTAACTGACAAGGACATAACATATTAGACTCCAGATCAATATAACTACTAATGAATAACTCAGAATCAACATGCCACACCCCGGCGGTCTTACTGCCAGTGGCCAGCCAATTGGATATGTGGATACTATTGATGTCCTCCTGCACAGCCTCACAAATGCAGATCCAATACAATATATTAACCAAATTACTCAAAAGCTGGTGAGATGTCTCACTTGGTTAATGTACCAGCTGTAGAATTTAATCAAGGTAGCAGGTTTTTGTCCCAGCAGGTTCAGCTCAGCCTTTCATTCTCCCGAGGTAGATAAAATAAGTACCAATACATTGGATAATAATAACATTGCAATGTATCCTTCCTGGTAAAATACTTTGATATTATTATTAAAGCGGAACTATCAGCCCAATTAAAGTCCCCCCCCCAATAATTATTCATATAGCGATAAGAATAGAAACAATAGTATTATCCAGCATAAGTACAGCATTATTAAGAATTCCTACTTGATCAAGATGAACAGGCAGGCATCAGCGCAGACATCTTGCCTTGGAGACATCTGCGTGCCTGTGCTGTCCATCCTGGTCTTCTCTAGGAGGCGTTGCATTGTACTTTAAGGTAGCAGGAAGGAAGTGATGGCACAGCCTCTAAAGCAAGAAGCCTGCTTGTCAGTCTCAGATCAAGTAGGATTTCTTAATAACGCTGTACTTATTCTGGATAATACACTATTTCAAAGCATATTTACCATTCAAATACTAATCAAGAAAAACTATTTTCTTGATATTAAGTTACATTTTTAGATGAACTCGACCTATAATTTACTCACAAATCTTATTCTGACATATAAATAATGGCAAATAATTATCCTTGTGCATCCTCTGGAAACCATTTGTGCTTTTTCAAAAGAACTTGGACAGCACATCTGGAAACCCTTGTCTGCCTTGAAATTTCTGCCTGGGAGAGACCTTGCTGATGCAGTATAACTACCTTGTGTCTTGTTGCTGTGCTCCATCTTGCCATGGTGTCTTAACTTTTGACATTAAACTGTCTTCAGCAACCTCACTTTGTTAGAGTTTGACTGTTTCTTACCCAGTTTTATTCCTCCTACACATCTGTTTCTGTTTCAGTTAATGGTTGTGTTTCAGCCCACATATAAAATTGATGATTATTAGCACCTGTTTGGTATAATTGTTTAATCATACACCTGACTATATGCCTAAAAAATCCCTGACTGTGCAAGTGAACCTAGAATAACTGATGCTGTTTTGAAGGCAAAGGGTGGTCACACAAAATATTGACTTAATTTAGATTTTTCTTCTGTTCACTCACTATCATTTTGTTAATTGAGGAATATAAACTATTAACATGTCTGTTTTTAAAACATTCTTACTTTACAGAATTTTTTCACACCTGCCTAAGACTTTTGCTCAGTACTGTATATTTTCCAGTCCTCAGGTTGTGTATTGATCTGCTTTGAATGGTACACCTGAGTCTGGATTCCCTTAAGTGGTCCTTGAAAATTTCTAGTAGTCACTCAGTTTTCTTCCGTCAGACCTGCTTTGTTTGATCTCTTACTATATGTAATTCAAATGGCTTATGTGACAATACCACTACTGGCAATAAGTGATAGGCCATTTCTTATGTATTCTAATAATGGTTATAGCTAAGTTTTAAGTATTTCGATTAGAAAAAGTTGTATGTATTAACTCTATATTATACAAAAACCTCTCTAAAACACATGTTCACCAATAGATGGCACTAAGAGAATTCAGATAATTTGCCAATGTTTTTCCAAAATACCCTTGGAAAATGATTATCAGATGTAAGATCTCACACCTTAATCTGTCAGTTAATACAGATTTATGTGTCTCCACTAGACCTACAAGCCAGACATAATAGGCAATCCTCAATACAATTACTGAATGAGCCTTCCTTTCATAATCAGATAACAATCTCTTTCAAAGAGTGTATTTCAACATAGTAAATTAGGTTGAAGAAAGACATTAGTCCATCAAGTTCAACCCTTGCCTCATAACCCAGAGAAATGAAAATTATATAGCTTTCCTGCTACCAAATACGTTGGGCTTTATCAGACCTTCCTGATTTGCCTACTAATACACAGTATAACCCTGTATGTTCTGATTTGAAAGAAATGTATCTAATCTCTTAAATGTATCCATTGTATCTGCCATAAACACATCCTTGGACAAGGAATTCCATAATTTAACAGACCTTACTGTAAAAAAAAATCCCTTCCTCTGCTAAAGTCTATACTTCCTTTCCTCTAATCTCAAGGGGTGTCCACTGGTCATTTGATCAGGCCTTGGAACGAATAGCACACCAGAGAGATCCTTGTATTGACCTCCCATATACTTGTACATTGTGATAAGATCTCCTCTTAGTTGTCTTTTCTCTAGAGTAAATAAACCAAGTTTGTCTAGGTGTTCCTCATATGTCAAGTGCTCTATTCCCTTGATTAATTTTGTTGCTCTTCGCTGTACCCTCTCCAGTTCTAGAATATCCTTTTTCAGAACTGCTGCCCAAAACAGCACTGCATGTTTGAGGTGAGGTCTTACCAATGATTTATACAATGGCGATATGATGATATCCACTCTTGCTTCAATACCTTATGCAAGACAGGACTTTGCTTTTGCTTTTGCTACTGCTATATGACACTGGCCACTGTTTTCAGGTTTGTAGTTTACAACCAATTTATGCTAGACTGTCTAAAACATTTATAATATCTAGTGCTATTAATTTTTAACAATATATATCTGGATAATACCACTAATACTTACAATGGATATCATTTGTCATTGATTCTCATGCATAATAATATATATTATGGATTTTGTTTTTATAATATGAATCTAGTTTTCTGTGTTTCTTTATAAAGAATAACACAAAACATCTCTCTATGTCACCTCAGTTATCTTATTTCTACGGCATAGTCAGGGTTAAGGTCAACTTGAGACTGTCTATTCAAGCATACAGACTTTTATTCTGTACTTCGAAAATAATAAGAAAAACGTAACAGCAACCTATATTCTAGACTGAGAACCAAAATGGCTTCTATGGCTTACATTTTTATTACCTTGTTAAACAAGGTCAAACACTGAGAGTTCCCATGTATGCTTACATCACAACCTTGATGTTGCTTGATACGTTTCCTTTTTCATTGACCCTCTTATGCTTTGGTCCTCACCTTTCTCTGGTGCCTAGTCTTTGAGCCTTCCAGCTTGTTCCATCTGCAGTTCAGTTGTTTTGACCCTCCTGTTTCACCAGGGCTACATTTATCATCTCTCAGTCTGCGAGATACTAATCCTGAACTCCATCTGTCTTCAGTCTGCAAGAGTTGGATATTCTCCTAGTTAGCAGTCACTGCCCAGTCTGCAGCGCTCTGGACACTGGATGTTGCTTGCTTTCAATGATCTTTCATGGCTTCTCCCTGGTTCTACATACTGTTTGGTATTTGGATTGCTGTTAAGTTTAACCTTTTGCAATTCACTCTATTCTTGGCACTTCCACTTTGATTTCTTCTTCATTTGAATAGTTCATATCATGCTCCCACCTATGTTATCCATTTCTGTCCCCCCCATTCCTCCTCTCCTCTTACTAATGCTTTTTTTCTCTTTCGATGTGCCATGGGGGGGGGGGTTCACTAAATAGTGATAAAGCGGAGATAAATTGGAGATGATCTCTCTTCTGTGCATAGGCTCCATAGAATAATATAGGAATTTGAGAAGTGCTAAATTGGAGAAGTCATCGCCATCTATCATCTCTTTATCACCGCTTAGTGACTCTCCCCCCCTGGTGTCTTAACAAATTCCTACTTGTGTAAGATTAGCCTTCTTATTTTTCTACCTCTCTGCTCACTCTGCTTACTCTCTTTCATACATGTGGGGATTTTAATATTGTGTGTCCACATATCACTTCAACTTATTGTGTCCTCTATGAAGCTTTGAAAACTGAAACATTATTTTCTGACTGGCATCTTCCACTGATTTGATTGATATCTGGTACTTACACCATCCTTCTGACAGAGATTAGGCCTTCTTTTTCCAAACTCCATGAAAACTTAATCCAAAATAGTTATGTTTTTGGAAGAAAATGAAATTCTCCATCTTTTCAATGATTCCAAAAGTGGCCCCATAGTCTTGTCTGATCATTCTGATATTATGCTTCATCTAATTATCCCTGGCTTCTCTTCCTATTCTCATTACAGGCTTAATGACTCCCATTTGGAAGATGAGGAAATTGTTTCTGCATTTTTTTTTTTTTTTTTTATTTATATAGCACCATACATGTACACAGCGCTTAACAGAAGTTGAAATAATACAATACAAAAACGACAGAACTGGGGTCAAGAGCATTAAGGTTAAGTACAATCATTACATTATTTGTGAGGGAAAGTGCAGCAAGGGAATCATACACTAGGAAGGGGACCCTGCCCCAAGGAGCTTACAATCTAGGCTGAATTCATATTGACAAACAGAGACAGTAGGAGGAGTATTATAAGTGCAGGTACAAGGTGTGGTGAAAGAAGTGCAGAAGTATTCTGATGTGACTGTCAGTGTGCAGAAGGAGGACATTGCTATTGAGATGCCTCCCTGAGCAGGTGGGTTTTGAGGAGTTGCATGAAAGTGATGATTGTGGATGACTGGCGAATGGTGATGGGGAGGGCATTCCAGAGTCGAGGAGCAGCCAGTGAGAAAGCTTGTAGTTGAGAGATGGCTCGAGTTTTGTAGGGAGAGGACAGGAAGAACCCTTGAGAAGACCGTAGGGGACGGGAAGGGGTGTAGCGGGAGATAAGGGCAGAAATGTAAGAGGGTGCTGAAGAACAGAGTGACTTAATAGGAGAGGAGGAGAATCTTGTAAGAAATACGATACTTTATAGGTAGCCAATTGAGGGATTTCAGGAGGAGATGAGATGGAAGGTATCTGGGAGCAAATGTGGTGATTCTTGTGGCTGAATTGATAACAGATTGAAGTGGAGAGAGATGAGAAGCAGGAAGACCAGAGAGTAGAATGTTGCAGTAGTCAAGTCTAGAGAGAACAAGTGCCTGAGATAGTGTTTTAGCTGTTGATAAGCAGAGGAACGGACGTATTTTTGCGATATTTTTTAGGAAGAAGTGACAAGTTCTAGTGACAGCTTGGATATGGGGGGAGAAGGTTAATTTAGAATCAAGTATGACCCCAAGACAGTGTGCTTTGGATGCTGAGTGTATAACACAGTTTTCTATTGTGATGGAGAAGGGGGTTGGTGGATGGGTTTTAGGAGGAAACACCACCAGCTCTGTCTTAGCTATATTAAGTTTAAGGTGGCGGTGGGCCATCCATGATGAAATGGCTGAGAGACATTGAATGACTCGAGACTGCACAGCTGGAGTGAGGTCAGGGACAGAGAGATAGATTAGTGTGTCATCTGCATACAGATGGTAATTAAATCCAAGAGATGAGATGAAGTCACCAAGTGAGAGTGTGTAGAGTGAAAAAAGAAGTGGTCCCAGGACTGATCCCTGAGGTACACCTACAGAGAGGTCGAGGGGAGACGAGAAAGTGTTAGAAAAAGAAACACTGAAAGTACGTTTAGAGAGATAGGAGGAAATCCATTCTAGAGGTGTGTCATGGATGCCAAGTGTATGCAGTGTGTCCAGTAGGAGTGCATGGTCAACAGTGTCGAAAGCAGCAGATAGATCTAATAGGATTAGTATACTAAAGTGTCCTTTGTCCCTTGCTGTGTGTAGATCATTTGTGATTTTTGTTAGAGCTGTCTCGGTGGAATAGTTGGAATGGAAACCTGACTGTAAAGGGTCGAGAAGAGAGTTCCTATTGAGAAAAGAGATTAAGCGGGAGAATACCAGGCGTTCCCAGATCTTAGATGTAAAGGGGAGGAGAGAAACCGGACGGTAATTTGAAAGGCAGGTGGGGTCGAGTGAGGGCTTTTTGAGTATAGGTCTGACTATTGCATGTTTGAATGAGGATGGAAAAGTTCCGGTAGAGAGAGAGGAGTTAAAGATATTAGTAAGGCTGGGAGCAAGAGTACTTGCAAGAGCCTTAAGAAGGTGAGAGGGCATGGGATCTGAGGGGCAGGTAGTGGGTGGAGAGGAGGATAGTAAAAGACATACCTCCTCCTCTGTTATAGGGGAGAATGAGCTGAGGGTTGCTCGGGGTGGACTAGGAATCAGAGGCATAGGAGGAGAAGATGCAGAGCCCATCGTTTGTTGGATGGACTGTACCTTGTTTTTAAAAAAGTCAGCAAAGTCCTGTGGAATGTTGGAGAAGGAGGAGCAGTTAGAGGTTGGGGGTTTGAGAAGAGAATCAAAGATTTTAAAGAGGTCACGGTGGTTAGATTTGTGGGTAGTGATAATCTGAGAGAAGTATTTCTGTTTAGTCTGGGTGAGAGCTGTGTTAAAACAGGATAGCATGAATTTGTAATGGTGGAAGTTGGCAAAAGAATGAGACTTTCGCCAGAGACGTTCTGCAGCTCGACAGCAGGTGCGTAGCATGTGGATTGTTGAATTTAGCCAGGGTCTGGGATTCCTGGGGCGGGAGTGTCGACGTTGAAGGGGGGCATGCAGGTCCAAGGAGGACATTAATGTGGTGTTATATTCATGGACCAGAGTGTCTATGTTAGTAGTAGTAGCAGTAGAGCAGAGAGAAAAGAGGGAAGTCTGCACAGTCGATATCAGGTCTGGTAGTTTGACCGAGTGTAGGTTCCTGGTTAGGACGGGTGATTTAGGGAGGGCAGGGGAAGGTGTGTGAGATAGTGTGAAGGAGATAAGATGATGGTCAGAGAGTGGAAATGGGGAAATTGTGAAGTCAGAGACTGAGCAGTTTCTGGTGAGAACTAGATCTAGCCAGTGACCATCCCTGTGAATGCTGGCAGCAGTCCACTGTTGAAGGCCAAAGGACAAGGTCAGTGAGAGAAATCGGGAGGCACTAGATGAGGATGTATCATCAGTGTGTAGATTGAAGTCTCCAAGGAGTAATGTGGGAGTGTCTGAGGACAGAAAGACAGAGAGCCAAGTTTCAAATTCAGAGAGAAAGGAGGAAGGGTTGCTTGGGGGCCTGTAAATCACGGCTACCAGAAGAGGGACAGGGGAGAAGAGCTGGACTGCGTGCACATCAAAAGAGGTGAAGGAGACTGAGGGAGGAAGGGACAGAGGCCTGGAGCGGCAGAGCTGAGAGAGAAGAAGTCCCACACCCCCACCCTTGCCATTAGGACGAGGAGTGTGGGAGAAAGATAAGCCACCATAGGAGAGAGCAGCTTTGGCAGATGAGTCTGAATGTGAGAGCCAGGTTTCAGTGATAGCAAATAGGTTTAGAGACTTAGAGAGGAAAAGGTCATGGCTGGGCAGTGTGGAGTTTGTTTAGTAGAGAGCGAGCGTTCCATAATGCACAGGAGAAGGGTGGAAGGGATGGGGGGAGGCAGGGAACAGCCAGCAGATTTCTAGGGTCTGCCCCGCAAGAGGTGCGGGTAGGCTGCAATCTAGGATGGCTGCATTTAATGAAGAAGTTGCATCATATTTTGAAATTAACTCCAAGTCTTCCTCCTTTAAAGAGGAACTATCACTTAAATGTAATTGCCCCCCAAATAATTCTTAATATAGCGGTAAGTATAGAAACACCTCCATACGACAATGAAAACATTTGGTGAAGAGGGATCTGTGTGCCTGCGCCGTCCGTCCCTGTCTCCTCATTGATTGGCAGATAACCTAAGACAGGGACAGAGAGTGCAGGTACACAGATACCAAACTAAATTATCCTTTTTTGTAACCCATGAGGAACAGGAGTAATATATCCTACTGAGATGTACTACCTCTAAACTGTATAAAATGGGGGTGATTTCTACCAATACTTGTTGGAAGGGTTGCATTGAGGGAACTACGGTTCAGTTTTGATGGTCCTGCCCTGTGAGACAGAATTGTTTTTTGGAAATTAATGACCTGATCTTCCAATCTTTAGAAGGATCTATCAACCTTAATCCTTGGTTCTCCCTATTCTCTAAGCCAGATGTCTACTTTACCATAGCCCAGAACTGATCAGTTTCTTTCATTAACCTGGCTGCTAGACACTCTCTGGAGTCATTCTGGAAGCAAGTTGAGATTCCCTCTTTTAGTCTGATTCAAAAGAAAATTTGGGATTCCTGCAAAATGGAACTATTGACACAATTCTTAAAAAAAAAAACTTTTGGAAGGTGTGGTAACCATGGGCATTCTGTAACTTCCTCTGTACTTGACATGCTGTATGTTCTTTTTGTATTCTATAATGTATCCTGTATATGACTGTTTTCTACAATGGGCAAAAACCCTATACATTGCCTAAAAAATGAACTCTAAAAGTTCTTTCAAATAACTCAGAGTCCGTCTGGATACAAAGTTTTTAACTTAGATAGGACTTCTTTTATTCAATCTTTGCTGTCAGTTGTACCCATCTGATGGTCTGGTATGTTCAATTTGTTGCACAGAGAGGACCCTTTGATTTGTACGATGTTTATCAAAATAGTGTTTTGACACACAGTGTAATCGAAAGCTGTTCTAGCTGTTCCTACTATGCTGACCAGAATGGATTTTGTGCCTTCAGATACACTCTGCCACACATTCACAGTTTGAATGGTAAACTACATAAGATAAGGCAGAGCTTAAGAAGGATTTCATGTTTAAGTTGGCCCTGTAATAAATGATTCAACTTCAGCTGCCTTCCCTTTCCTCTCTTTCTGTTTTACGAAAAAGCAAAGAAACTTTATTTTGAGACCGTCAATCTCCTTTTTGACTTTACATATTTTATTTATTTGCAACGTGTTTTGCCAGGAAGTACAAAGTTACATATTTACACAAATATACTCAAAATTTCCACTCGCCACTAGCCAATGACTAGTGAAAATTTAACCCTGGCAAATAGAAATTCAGCCCTGGTGGGTATGTTATGGCTTGCAGTGGTGAGTAACTTTTCAGGTCTGGCTAGTAGCAAAGGACTTCAAACTTTAAGCCCTGCTATACTAGTTGAAGAGCCCGTTACACTGGCCACAGTGCCACAGCCAGCCAGTCGCGGTGCAGTCATGCTCAGTAGAGACTGCCCGTGCAGCGACTGATACAGAGCAGGACTCTCCTTTGGAGCGCCCCGCTCTGTATCAGCTGCGGCGAGGGCAGTCTCTACTGCGATTGACTGCAGCTCGAGCAGCAGTGTCTATTGCGCATGACGTGGCGTTACACATGATATAGCGAATTATTATATAGAATATAGATAAATATATTATTTTTATTTACAGTTACATGTTTTTAAACATTAGACTTGGAGAAAATTAGATTTTTTTACAGGTAGGATTTCCAGGCTTTTGGGACTCTGAAGGAGAAGGTGATTTGACAAGTTTCTTTATTGTAGTGTGGGTTACTTTATGAGTTGTTGGTAGTGGAACGGAGGTTTAGTTAGTATGGAGAGGTAGAGTGAGCATACTGCTCACACACTTCTTTTCAGAATTCTCTACCACATATGTCTGAAAATGGCCCCAGATTTGATCTGGCCACAAACTCTAAGAGCAAGGGAGGGTAATTAGGGAAAGGGCAGGAAAAAAATAGAAAGGTCCTGCATCTGTATTCTACAATCGGCATTGATAATAATTTGTAGTGACTATCATTCGGTACTTTTTTCTAATACAAGAATATGAAAATAATATTTTAAACTTGACAATGCAAGGAATACTTTATTAAACATATGTCTGGCATCTTAACCCCTTAAATGTTATAAAGGTTTCAGTACACTGTGACGCATACAAGATATTAACAGTAAAAGCAAATACTGTGACAACATTCGAGAAAGAACATACATTTTGGTTTGTGAATTGTAATTTACAAGCTTAACAAAAGATGGCACTGTTAACTAGGAAAACAATGTTAATATGTATGTTTCTTAGCATGCTATTTCAACCAATATTTAAACTACAACATCAAATATTTTTAATGTTCAGTATGATGAAATGAAAGCATATGCAGACATGTTTATATAGAATTAGCGTTTAAGTCACAGGGGTTAAGCTTTTCATTTGTATAATGTTCCACCTGTTTATTACGTTACTCTAAGCCCATGTTTATGGAAATATTGTATAAATATGCACCAGATGATGTTTTGGCTACTTGTGTCTTGAACACCTAATTAAGACCGGTGCCCTGCTCTATAGGTGCCTTGGGGCTTTAAGCAGGAAATCTGTCATGTCAGAAAAGGGCAAATGTGAACTGTTTAACAGCCCTGTGTCAAAATAATTCACTACACAATAAATAAATAGAACTATATTGATGGATAAGGTAAAATAAGCCATTGTCATACTATTTATTAGATTACAAAATTCCTTACAAAACATTCAGACTTTGTGTTACTTAACATTTTTAAATGCTAGAGGGTTGTCCAGCACAATCCACTGAACACCCCCTCAGGATTTGGAACTTAAATGGTTAATGACATACCATATGGGATTAAAAGGCATACTATGACTACTAACCCTTGGGTCATAGCTAAGATAGATAGGCTGGTGTACTTAGAAGAACTAAGAAGTAATTTGGGGGCAAACGGACTGTACCACAGGGGACAGATCAAAATTTCCATCGACTTAGATTAGTCTTTTAACCACTTAAATGCTAGCAACCTCTTTTAGTACATCAGCCTTGAAGATTTTTATTGTACTCCAGAGGTTAAATCTCTTTGAATGAATGCCCTTCAAACTCAGGATTGTACTGTAATGTAGTATGTGTGGTCCTCTCTAAGAGTGGACACAGCCACACCATTAATATCATACAAAGCAACTTAATTCCAGCATTACTTAGTTACCAACAATAAATTACATTTCAATGGAAAGAGGGAGCACAGTGGCAACAAATTAGCTTGCATGGTTGCTTTAGAGTTTTGCTTATTCTTCATAACAGACATAGCTATACAAAAAGGTACATAAATCACATATCTACAACCGTTTCTCTAAAAGATTAAAGGGTAACTGTGCCCTTTAGAAATAAGATAAACTTTTGGGATTTGATTCACGAGATAATTCTGGTTCCTCTGCATTCTTAGGTTCCAGTCTGGGTCACTTCTAAACTTATTTGAAATGAGATAGAGTGTGTGTGAAGCTGCTCTCTTTTTTTCTGACATGCCATGATTGTTTTTTCTGCAGTCTGTTTAGCAAATAAAAGGGTTAGATATATCACATTGCTGGTGGTAAATGTTATCTCTGGTTTAATCACACAGATTCCTATGGAAGCCTATGGGTATATTTGTAGATAAAACAAGTGATCAAGTAACATTATCAACTACAATAGAACCCATACTATACAAAACACACATTTGTAAAACATCTGTGGCTCGATTCTATCAGGGCAATTAGTGAAATGTCTAGCTGGAGGGAAGACTATATGTGCTTCTTTTACCCTTACAGCTAGAAGTTGATTGGTAGAGATGAGATGTTACTCCAGGACATGTAACCACACATCCCAGCCAATGGGAGCATGGAAACCAATTTAGACAGAGATTGGCCATATTCAAGCCAATCTCTGTTCATCTTTCCCTCACACTTGCTCAGGCAATGGCCTAAGCAGGACCATTTTATTATAGGAGGTGGTGGCAGGGGACATTAGTTTTTTTTCCTTATATGTGTTTTTTTATTTAGGGAGAAGATGCAGGAGGGCCAGGGTGAAGAAGACACCACTGGACCTCCAACATCAAGGTAAGTTTATTATTGTTACAGGTGTGGGGAGGGGGGCATGAGCCATAGGTTAATGTTAGTACTAGAGGAGTATTTTATTTTATTGGTAATGTTAGTTGTAGTGGAGGCCCAAGGGAGTACTTTTAGGGTTAGTCTTGGGGAAGGTGACTGAGTAACTCACTCAAAGTTGATGTTTGACACTATGTCAAACATTGAACTTTGGCTAGTTTCCTTTAAAATTCTCACTTCTCATGCTATCTAGAGTGAGTTGTAGGAACAGAAATCTGTGATGAGAGTTAGGTTGCAACATGAGATCATGTGAATAACACTCATGGAAGATGCTCGCTAAAGAATATAATTCCTGCAGTACAACAATATGTGCACTGGCTGCACTCATTTTGGCCCTAACAATGGTTTTAATGGCCACAACAGAATTAATTTGATATGAACATTGAATTCAGAGAATAGGCTTGCTAATTCCAGCTGATGAATGAGAGGCAAAGAAATGCTTTGCACACCTCTCTGGTTCTTAGCTGGTTAATCGTTACTAACCAAAGAAGATACCCACATTTTCTAGAGACAAAGTGAAATTTCTCCAAAATTCTCATTAATTTAAATGGTGTTTTAAACCACTTGAATATGGTCTCCAATGCATTAGTTTGTATTATGCTGGAGACCTATGTTGCTTTCAATTCCATTTAACATATTGGGACATTTTTGCAGTGCCCTAGGAAACAATTAGTATGTTCCAGAATTGCTCCTCTTAAGCTTCCTGAATATGACACTTAGTATTGCTGGGTTGTCCTTGCAATTTATGAGGAAGTTGTCAGGTCAAATATAAACAGGTAATGGTCACAAAATCAATGAGGGCTGTCTGAGCCTCTTGCTACAATTTAGAGTAAATGTTCTAACAGCAATGAGTAAAATACTGTAACATCAGTAAAGGGTTGCACACAAGAGTGCAAGCTGTCATCTCTAATATATGGGAGCAGGCTTAGACTGCCATGGGCTACACAGAAAGAGTCATGGGTCATAAAATCACAGAGCTCTGTATGCATCTAGGGCCATATAACAAGCAAATGTCACACAATAAACCAACACATTTTCAGCCTGTTATATTAACCAGTAAGTTGGAAGTGTCTATAACATCAAAGGGATTAATCAGATTTTTTTCACACAAAAACATAATAATATATACATTTCTAAAAGGATTCCTGGCAGTGCCAGCCAGAGCATTAGTCTACCTGTGAATGAGTGCATCATGAATATTTCTGTGGGTCTGCCATGAGTGAGATAGCATGTCTGTCGTTAACCCTTTCAGTACCACATGTTTTGTCTATAAACGACAGCATGGCCAAGACAGTGGGGTGTACTCCTCCGATAATTAAAAAAATAATCAATAAGACACTCCCAATGCCCCCCCTGTAATGATCACCTATCTCACCATTATGGGTGATCAAAACCAGTGACGTTGAACATACTCATTGCCTTACTACCCTCTCTCCTTAACCCAGTGTTCTACGAAATTCCAGTCTGAGCGGGAGTACCTTAAAGTAGGCTGACAAGACCACAACATTAACTAGGGACACATATAAACACTGCATATGACAGGGCTGCTTTGATTTCTATGGAGCCTGAAATATACATAATTGTCCTTGGCTTAGGTGATGCCTGGTAAGCTTTAACTTGAAGGCCCAAGTGGGTGAGTTGCCCAGTCCTCCAACTCTGGTTAGAACTTTATGGATTTCAAGCTTGTGTGTAAGACAGCTAAGTAAAGCAGTGAGTGCCTTCTGATCACCATTATTGACCTCTTACTTGATCATAAAGGCTATCAATACCAGGGGCAGCATCAGCGGGCATCCTGAAGCACTTCCGCAATGAGGTCTGAATAAAAAAAAGAGTGCACCCTGTCTGCTTCCTCTGCCTTGTTCATCTCTTCCACTAGCAGCCATAGAACCACACATATACTGTTTGCTTCCCCAGTCTTCCTCAACATGTAGTTACAGAAGCACATATACACTGACTGCTTCCCCAGCCATGTCCCACTGTGCAACTATGTGCAATCTACAAAAATAAAAGACAGGCCTTTAACTATTTAATCTTAATTGGCAATTCAAGATATCCCGAGCTGAGACTGGGAATTTCTCCATAGGTTACTGTGTCAGGAACTTGGGAACATTCCATTCCTAGCTGCAATTTTTGTGAGTATTTTACTGTTCTTTGTTTTTCAAGCATAATATCTGCCACAGAATTACACTATTGTGTGTCCACCCCCATTTTTTTAAACTTTATAACTGGTTTAGTACTGACATGTCATATTTGAAAACTGTAAGAAAAATGAGACTGTAGTTTGTGTAGTTATGTGCTTCTGGCTTCCTCTGCACTATGTCAACTTATTCCAGTGAGGTGCCATTTTTATCTCAGAATAGCAGTAGCTAATGAATACAGTAGGTTAATTTTTTTCTCATAGGTTCTATAACCTTTTTTAAGTGTTAAAAATATAAAACATTTCCTAATTTTTTCTTTAATTCTATTTCTGGAAATCTTTATGAACACCAGGCTAGGGGTAGAAAGGTATCACAGTCTCCCTCTGAGGCCTAAGCGATCCTGTGCTCTTACCTCTGTATGGCCGCCGGCCTGCATGGCCTCCGGCCACTTCCTCATTGCTAGAGTCATGTTACAGGCACTGACACGGATGCCTGTTTATAGGCCTATTCTTTTGGGCCTAATTGGGTCCTACCTCCAGTTGCTGCTTTATAAACCTATTAAGGCTAAGAATTGTTGCCCTTTCGTGGTGTACCTGTGCGATGCTTCAGTGTTGCTCTCGTTTTACCCTTGCTTGGCTGCTGTGTTCTCTCCTGATAGATCCTAGTCTTTGTCTGACTTTCTGCTCCAACTTGTGATCTAGTGGCTTTGTCTGACTACCCGATCTGTGTATGACCCTATTTCATTTCAGACCATCAAGACAACTGGGCAGATTTGTTACCGTGGGTGGAGTTTGCCAGTAATTGTGCCATAAGCTCTTCTTCTCAGAACTCTCCGTTCCTGATCAATTACGGGTTCCAGCCCGCTCTTCTACCTGAGTCTTTCGAAGCACAAGATATTCTGGCTCTGGATGAGCATCTAAGGCAGCTCCGCTCCAGTTGGGTACAAGTTCAAAGATCCCTGCAGAGGTCCGCTCAGCGCTACAAGAAGCATGCAGACCATCTGTGTGGGCCGACTCCGGTGTTTCAAGTGGGGGAGAGGGTGTCGCTGTCCTCCCGTAATCTCAATCTCCAGGTGCCTTGCCTGGCTCCTCGTTTCGTAGGTCCCTACTTGGTTCTTCATAGGATTAACCCTGTCTCATATGCTCTAGAACTCCCTGCGGGTATGCGCATTCATAATGTATTTCATGTCTCCCTGCTCAAACCCTTCACTTGTAATCGCTACACCACTGTACCGGTCCGGCCTCCTCTCGTCCAAGTCGAGGGTCATGAGGAGTACAAAGTTCAGTCCATTTTGTATTCCCATAGAGCCAGAGGCTGTCTTCAGTATTTTGTGCATTGGAAGGGGTACGGTCCTGAAGAGCGCTCCTGGGTGCCGAGTGGTAATGTTCACGCTCCTGCGTTGCTCCGCAGGTTCCATGCTCACTTTCCATTTAAGCCTGGTCCTCTCCGCGGGGAGGAGGTTGTTAAAGGGGGGATACTATCACAGTCTCCCTTTGAGGCCTAAGCGATCCTGTGCTCTTTCCTCTGTATGGCCACCGGCTACTTCCTCATTGCTAGAGTCATGTTACAAGCACTGGCACGGATACCTGTTTATGGACCTATTCTTTTGGGCCTAATTGGGTCCTGCCTCCTTCTGCTGCTTTATACGCCTCATTGAGGCTAGGAGTTGTTGCCCTTTTGTGGTGTACCTGTGCTTTGTTTCAGTGTTGCTCTCGTTTGACCCTTGCTTGGCTGCTGTGTTCTCTCCTGATCGATCCTTGGCTTTGTCTGACTTTCCACTCTGGCTTGAAACTTAGTGGCTTTGTCTGACTACCCGATCTGTGTATGACCCTGGCTTGTCCGACTACCTTCTCTGTTTTGACTTTGGCTGGGGCTGACTACCTGATTTGGCTCTTGACTGTGGCTTGCCTGACTTATGCTCCGTGCTGCCTTTCACTCCAGTTTGACTGCCACCTGTCCTGGCTAGTTGTGGGTGCCATCCATCAGTGTAGAACAACTGCTACCTCTTTGGTAGAGTTGCTGGTTGCCTCTCACTCCGTTGCCTCCATTCTGTGCACTGTATCAGTTGCCTCCTGGTCCTATTGCATACACTTCTGTCTGTGGCCTATATACTGTGCGGCCTTGTTACAATTCGAGGTCTGGAATTTCAGAATAAAGGTAAAGACACACTGTAGTGAAAACTATAAACTACAGTTTATTAAAACATGCAATAATTAAACAGGTTATGAGATAAACATCCTGCCAGAGTTCACATAAGTATGAAAGCATACCAACTCCGGGATATAAAAAGAGAACTTTCTGCCAGAGTTCACAGGAATATGAGAGACATACCAACTCTGGGATATAAAAAGAGACATGCAATAATTTAAAAGATACTTAGCTACGGGGAGCTGCACATCAGTGTGGGAGAGCCGTCCACACTAAACTCCGTAGTATCGTTACACAGGTGAACAGCCAAACAGACCTGACGTCCCAAATGGCTAAAAAGCAACACACAGGTTTGGATGAGGTACAATCTCTACCTCTCAGACTTGAGACCAGGTACACACTCCCTAAGTCTCCAAAATGGCTCTGAGCTCTGTTGTGTTGAGTAAAGGGTGAAATACAGACTACGCCCTTGGATGTCTAACACTGCGCATGCATATGTGCTTGGTTACAGAAGGCTGAATATTGGAGACATCGCTACCTGTCTCTCATAAACACTACGTAAGCTAGCATAGCCTTCCCCTCTGCTGTTGCCGGCCAAAACTGCAGAGAATTAACCCCCAACTAACCATGAGGAGATCACCAAAAAAACCCCATCCCTTACAGGCCTTCACATACTTACCGGTGTCGCAGCTGGCTATGCTCCACTCTCTTGCCTCCATTTCTGTGCCTACCTATTGGGGTATAGTTTACTCTCTGCCTCGCTCCTCCTACCACTCCGTGATAGAGTCCCTGCTTACGAGACACCTGTCTCCCTGTCTCATGTCTGGGAGTTTATCTGTCGCTCCAGTAGTCTGGGTTCCTGGCTTTCCAGATTTCCATATACTCTGTGATAGAACTAAGCTTGGTTTTGCTCCCATATATTCTATAGGCTACAGACAACCGGCTACAGTTCAATGTCAATCCTTGGGTAGTGGACTTGACACTTTCCTCCTGCCTATTCCTACTAGGTTGGGAAAGTGCTTGTTCTTACTTATTTTAGTAAACTGGTTAAATTGAACTGTACCTGTGTCGTGTGTTTCATTTACTCTGGTGTCCGTGACATTTGCTCAGTGACGTGACAAAAGGCAAGTGACCTCTCATTTGATGCAGTGGTATATCTATTTTCTGTAAATGTGTGCTTTTAGGTAGTTATTTTCATGTTTTGGGGTAATTAAGCTTCCAAGCTGTGGCCTAGAGCTGATAAGCTCTTCGGGATTGCCAGAAGCTGTTTTAGACATACTTTTAGCAATTTTGCCGTCACATTGCAGCTGATGCTTGTCATTTTTACTAACTTCCAGCTGAATTCCAGAGCTTGATAAGAACACCAGTAACTATAAAGAAAATGCCTGTAACTTTAAGGAAAAGTTTACTGACCAGAAGCTCAATTTTATTAGTGCCGATAACATTATTACTACTAAAACAAGTACAGACTGGCAAACATACCTATTCTATTACCTGTCCAGCAGGCTCAGTTATGAACAATGGACAAATCCACATTTTTGTTTTATTTTTTTACCCTGTGTGTGTGTTGACATCCTGATAACTGAATATATGAGAATGGAGCATTCTTTGGGGAGAGGTAGAGTGGTCTTAGTTGGAGGAGCTGAGTGATTTGCAATACAGCAAATCATAAGACAACTCAAATCTTTTTTCTTACAGCATAACTGAGTGAATGGAAGGGATTGACAGTCTGAGTGTGGTCAGGTACCTGTGTAAGTAAGAAGTGTGTGAAGGAGGTAGCAGAGGCAGTGGTAGGAATGGTGGCCAGAGAGATGGGGAGAAACATAGTAGAGGAGGAAGGAGAGCAGAGGGTCCCCAGTTGGGTAGGAAGAAGAGAATGAGGGTAGAGAGGAACCTAACCACAACCAGGAACACAACATCCAGATACTGAGATGGCAGTGGCAAGAGGAGGGTGATGAATTGTGTTAATACATTATGTCTGCAGTTATACAAAATGGATGCAGTGCAAGCCTGTATTGGAAAATTTCAGTGTGTATGTGTGTAATGGTGGCTAAGTGAGCTTGTGCTACTGGAATTTTTCCAAAAAAGGAATTGCTCTTCTTAATGTATACAAATGTCCATATATGACCAGATGTGTAGATAGGAGTGTCCAGCATATAATCCTTTGTCTAGAAAAAGTATATACGATTATCCAAGATCTCACATGCTTTGTATGCCTGATTCCAGTCTACAATGAGAGACAATGCTGCATGATATGATAGCCTGAGGAGCTGTACCTGCCTGGAAACCACAGATTAATTTGAATAATTAAATACCTCTATAAAGATAGAAGTGGTCCTAGAGTTATTAAAAGAAAAGGATTTCTAACAGAGGGGGTGTGGGATAGGAACATAAATAGCCAGGGACAACTCGGGCAGGGCCTGAGGACCAAATGGCCACAAAGAGAGCCTAACCATCCGAGGCTGAATTTAAAAGAATATGGTCCTAGTACATGTTATCCTCCAAAATGAACACATCTTATTCACCATCTTGTTCACTATAGAAGAAGCAAGCCTGGTGACAGATCAGAAAGGCAATGAGCAGTGTTTCCAGCTGTAACACACAATAGATTCCATCAAAAAATGCTGGGCAGATAACAGGTACAAAGTAAAAGCGAAGATGGGCAAAGTGCAAATGCACACAAGGGCTACTGGTAGTGGGCCCTCTGCACACATCACATTCAACAGATGGCAAGAAATGTTAAGACACAACCTATCCTAGACTGTGGTGATAGGGGTTGATGGCAGTTGTGATATCAGAGATGACAGCACCCTACAGGCTACTGGTAAGAGATATGAAGTTTGTTTACCCCACAATTGCACAGCTCCAGTTTTATACAGAAGGCCCTAAAATATGAGGTTGAAATTCAATAAGAACATAAGGAGCTAGGTAAAGGAAGCCAAAACCGGGACTACCCAAGGAAATCTAGAACAGGTGACAGGTATGCAAATTGTCACTTTTACAGGTATAGCATACACCAAATGTGAAGCAAGCTGCATTTTAATATGTGTGTTCCTTTAATTCACAGTCTGTTAATTGTCCTACACAACTGCAATAATGTTACATTTTCTCCAGTGTTTATAATCCCTTTAATAATACACAAATATGAAACACATATCTAGCTACATGCAGTCATGACTTCACACTGGGTATAAATCACAGCTTACACTAAAGATATAGCAGTAAATTGCGTGAGGATGATATATTCAACAAATATCACTAAACATAAATACATTAGTGAATGCAATGTTACCTGCCGTCACGCATGCATCTTCATCACTCCGAGCACCAGAGAAGAAACAAGTATATAGTTATGGGATCTTCCTTACCACCAGTGGTGCCTCCTTTGATGATAGGTAGTTGCCTAGCAACACAGACATCTCCATAGGCCACAACTTGAGACACCATACAAGCCATGAACATATACGTTAGCAGGGTCAGTCCAGCATGTAGTTTTTTTCTGCAAATTTTTATTATTTCAGGCACCGATTTTCTCAAATAATTGCTCTCTGAAGAGGACAATTTACACCTGATAAAAAGCAAACATAGAAATTGATTTAAGGGATGTAACAATGTCTGATTGTAGTTCATGATAGTTGCATTCCCAAACAGCTGCAGAGCCAAGTTTGCAAAGCCTGACTGAAGTCATGGTTATGCAATGTAATGACATGCATGGTTTGCAGAAATTCAAGTATACATCCTGTTGTGCAAGATTAGCAGTTCTCCTTGCTACAGAAAATGTTACAGACATAAAAAATAAAAATGATGTAAAACACTATCTCAATAGTATATTTGACTTGTCTATGTTCAGTTGTTTGAACCACTTGTGGACTAGAGGGCTGCCAAGAGTATTGCTTCACAGTGCGTTGTGCACCACACTGGTACAAAAGTGGTTGCATGCATCATATCATAGTGGTTTCATTCACTTTTCCAAGTATTCTAATCCCCATCACGATTCCTTTTCAGGATCCTGAGACAAAGCAAGATGAGCCCATGGAGATGTATTCTCATATTTTGCTTTTAACCCCTGGGATGATTGTGAGTTGTCAAACAACCTGTAAAGCAATGTCTTTGCGTTCTCTCAAGCATTCCACTTTTGAGTGCCTAGATAATAAAAATACTGTTTGGGTATGTCTCAGCTGTGATGCAACATTGTCAGAGAAGGGAGGGGATGTGATCCTGTCCCAATAGAATAACCTCTGCAGTCCTCCACCACAGGGTTCCTTGAAGTTTCATGCTACAGATATCTGTATGAACACATGAACATTACATATGTCATTGCCATTGTATTTTGTGTGTCTGACTGTATTTTGGTTGGAGTATCTAGCAGGGAAAGACAATTCTTGGTCCTACAGCTGGTTGTACATGTTGGGGAGTTGTTGTTCCCAATAGCTTGTGGAACTACAATTGATTAGCCAAGACATTTCTACTGCAAATGCAATGTGTAAGTTTAACTTACAGGATGACTTAGGGTGTCTGTATCCATACAGTCCATTGAGGACTAGGTATCAAGGATGTCTCATCATACATGTTGCATGGTGGTAGGTGAGGTTGTTATAGTTCAGGGCACATTCACTTATCCTGCATCCTTATACTTTTAACAGAGTTCAAGGGGGGAAGGCATGCATCCTGTTGAGAAGCATATCTTAATTTATTTTGAGTCGGTGGTGGGTTGGAATGTTGTGAAACATCATACTTACAGGCAAAAAAAAAATCCCTGATGACTCAGTCCCATATCTCTGCACCTCCAAGAGTCTGCCCATTCAGGTGGCTGTGGCACTGAGACCTACATGACTAGGGTATGATCAATATCCCTGTAATAATAATCATGTCCACAGTAATATTGTTTAATATAGCACATGCCTGGCTAATGATATACATTTTGGGGGTTTACTGTATTGCACCATCAGAATTATCCAGACACCTTTATCTGGTTTTCAGAAGGCCAGATGGGCATTCAATCAATTTTTTTTTGTGCTTATATGAGCATCAGAACCTCCTAGGGTGCTGCTAGGGTGCAATGACTTGAAAGCATCACTGGTGTTCAAAGCAGCCGTTGGACGTGTCCTTGCTGTGGGCCTTCCAGCTGTCATGATGCATAACTCCCAATATCCCTAGTTAGCCAATGTCTAGATGAGAGTTATGGGGAGAGTACACAGCTGATACAACTTTATTGATGTAGAATTTCTTCATAGTTATATATATTAATGAGTGAATGTCCACACTTGAGGTAAGTGAGGGTTAATAATTGTAAAGATTTATTAAGCATATATGCTAAGAAGCAGTGATCAGCACACTAAGGGCTAGATTTAAAGGTTCACGTTAAACTAGCTGCTAAGTAAAAATGGCACATTGGCCGCAAATAACACATGATTTACGTCGGATTTAAAAGTAAGTCTACGAGAATAGCTAACGAGCGTAGGCACAACAAAAACACGTAATACAAAAACCTGCGTTGCACCTTTGTTCGCATCACCATGCTTCCAAATCACCCGTTAAAACACAACTTAAGTCAAAATGTAACATTACGGCTGGCATTGTATAGCAACCCTGACAGATGCACAAACAAAATTCAAACCTACAGCCAATCCCAATGCCCCAAAGTATCAAAAATGTTCAAATACACCTATATATACCCCAAAATAACGGTCACACCTTGTCTGTGTTTCGAGTTTTGGCAAGCTAGATCACAGGACGCAGGAGCAGAGGATAGCGTTTAGAGCAAGGGAGAGAGGAGCTTACATTGGAGGTAGAAGAAGGGTTTTTGGAGTTTGAAGAGAGAAGAGCATTGCACTTAAATAAACACATATCACACTTTTGCACATATCACATACACCCATACAAACACATACACATATATACACATAGTCTTTTTTTCATAACACTTTTCACATATCTAAAAATTTATTTTTACAGTGTGAATCTGTGATTGAAAGAGTGTGACAGAGAGTGAGTGGGATCGAGTGTGTCTGTGAGGGCCTGTGGGAGTGCCTGGGTATGAGTGGGTGAATGATGGCGAGGAGAGGAGGACAGGAGAGAGGGATGGGGAGAGTAGTGGAGGAGGAGGAGGAAGGTCAGGAGGGCAGCCCTGAGCAGAGTAGGAATGGGAGAGGGAGATCCACAGGGTGGAGGGGGACCAGGCCCAGAAGAGCAGGCACACAGAGGCCAGGGACAGAACCTGCAGTGGGACGAGGGGTACCTGCTGAGGACCACCATACATAGACAGGGGCAGCGAAGGCAGGGCACTCTGGACCACATGCCGGACCTGAGGAGGAGAAGATCAGGGATTGCCGTTATACTGAGGAGGAGAATAGGGCCCTCTGTGCTGGAGAGGGAGACCATCCTCTTCCCGAGAGAGAAGGTCCCTGGCCTGTCTGCACGGAGGAAGGCAGCCTGGAACCACATATGCAGCCGGGTGAATGTAGTGGACACCTGCAGATGGGACATGGACTCTATTAAGAAAAGATGGGGTGACTGCAAGAGGGTGGTCAAGAATAAGTTGTCTGAAATTGCCAAGAATGCCCAAGGCACAAGAGGTGGGTATCACAGTGCCTGTGATCCTTTCTGTCACTCTCGCTTGTGTTGTATACTGATTCGCTATACTGGTTTGGCCTGCCCCTGGTGACCTTTTTATGCCTGACCGTGACACTTGTCAGGTGCCCTTTCGTGGTGTTTCAGAGCCAGTGTTGCTGTTGCTGAGTTCCTGTGTTCCGGTTTTCCGTGTACCGATTGGGCCCATCTTGACTACGTTCCTGTGTTCCTGTTCGTGATTGACCTGGCTCGTCTGACTACCCGCTCCGTGATCCGACCCGGCCTGGCTGACGTTCCTGCTTGTGATTGACCCGGCTTGTATGAGTACCCTCTCTGAGATCCGACCCGGCTTGGCTGACTTCCTGCTACGTCACCTGTTAACGGACTGTTCCGGTATCCAGCTAATTCCTGCTCTCCTCTCCGGTTGTCGCTGTGGCGACATTCTGACTCCTGCTACTGCCGCTTGCCTGGCTGATCGTGTGACCTGCTCCTGTCCGGGCTTGCTTGCTCCAATTGCTGAGTACTACCTACCCGTATCACTTGCAGAACTTACATGCTTCTCAGAGCCTCCGATCCGTAAAAGCTGCATTTAACCCTAGCAGTGCCGCATTACCTTTGCCTAGCCTCTTTCATTGGTATAGAGCCTCTCTCTTGCATTACTTCTGCTGAGCTGGTCGCTTATGCTCTGGTTGGTCAACGGCTCAATACACCATTGCAGAGTAGTGCTGTCGGTAACGGTTCTGGTAGGGCGATATTAGGCTCTAACGTTGACATTAACACCATTGAGGCTGAAGGCACAAGCTAATGTACTGAGGGTGCAGGGCTATTGGCTTCTCCGTTGCAGCATATATGGTCCGTTGTTACGCCCGTGGGGGCTATTGGCTCAAAAGTTCTTGCAGGTTGACTAGGTTACGCCCGTGGGGGCTATTGGCTCATTACCTCCATTCCGCTGGTCTCCGTTGTACGCCCGTGGGGGCTATTTGCAGCTCTTGCAATTCAGGTCAAACTGTGGTGATGCCCGTGGGGGCTAACTGCTCAAGCACTTGCAGTGTCAGTCGTACCCTTGGTTACGCCCGTGGGGGCTATTCTGGGTACTGCATTGCTGATATTACCTCTGGTCACGCATGGCCTAGCAGTAGCATCTCTCAGCTACACTTACTGCTTCCGATTAACACCTTGGGCGTGCCAAACTCCACAACTGAGACTGTTCATTTGTACTTTTAACCCCTCTCGGGGTTTCTCTCATGTGCCTGTCCTGAGACAGTATATGTAATACTCTTATTTTTGTATACTGGGCCTGTGGGGGCATATCTATTATTGTCTTGCTATTATTTTGTGTTGCCTATAGAGGGCGATCATTTGCCTTATTTTTCTTTTTTTTTTTAATAAAACTGTGTTTTATCTCACCCCTGGTCTGAGTGTCTTAAAAAACCGTTACAGTGGGCCACATGTCCCAATCACCTTCTGCGGATGGGAGGAGATGGTGCGGCAGAACCTGTCCTCCACACTCATTGAGGGAGTCCCTGGAGGATCAGACACTGGGGAAGAGAGGAGCCCCCACACTACCAGTAAGTGCATCATCTTAAAACCAAACACGACATCAACCCACACAACCATGACACTCAAACACAGTCACATCCCAACATATGCCCATCATTCATCCACACAACTGCACCAACACAGCACCCTGGGGGTTAAAACAGGGACAAACGTCCAGGTTCAAACAGGCCCAAACATGTCCAGCTCCCTGGTTAACCCTCATGTTGCTGTGCTGTTCACACACAATACACACAAAGCATTCTCATAAAAGTGTTGTAAGTTAAACATCAGACTTGCTCCTACACTATGTCCCCCATGTACCCACAAGGAAACCAGAACATAAGCCCTTGAGTGCTAGAGGGATTATCAATGCATCTCAACCCCTCCGGTACTCAAAGGGTTAACTAATAACACGAGACGATAGGGTAACGATTGCATGCTCCACAGGGGACATTTACTAAGTGGTGAAAAAGAGGTGATGGGAACACTTACATACCCTCACTTCACCGATCCCAGTGTTAGCCTATGGAGAATATTCAATAACATGAATCAAGTTGCTAAGATCACATTGTATAGACTCCATAGAAAACATTGCAAATGGGGACATGAAATCACTGGAGAAGTCAGCATCATGTTGAGTTCATCAGGTCTTCATCAACACTTACTGAATCTCAAAAAGGATGGAGCAGGTCACACATCACAGTGCCACTGAGAATAACTGGGTGTATGTGCAACACGCAGGCCTAAAATAATTCACCAGGCTTACTTAAAGGAGAAAAAAGTAGGCCTTGGTGTTGTGTATGCATTTATTTACTCTAATTTGAAATGACATATCTCACATTTGATTCACACATGGATCCTCAGGAGCGCTGATGCCATGGATGGATGGTACACCAGCCACTATTTGCAGGATACATATGGGAACCAAATATGAACCATTGTAGTTTGGCCACCAACAGGCCATGAATGATGGATATCTCTGACTGAGTACGGCTGCCTCACTCAGAAGGATGGATGGGCTCATCCAGAAAAAAAAACAGGCCTTAATCATGGCTTTATTGTTGCCCTTCAGGAATCAATTTGAACAGAACTCATGAACAGGATCCTGTCAAGTTCATCAATCTCTGATTGCCAGGGTGGTATCCCATGCATCACAATGTAATGCATAGGATACCATCATGACAACCAGAGAGTCACATGTAAAATAATACAAAATCTTGCATTGTATGGGATAAACTGATAAGATAGGCATTAATACCTCTTGAATCCCACTGCAGATCTGTTCAAAAAAGATATGTACACAAAGAAAAATGGTCAGATATGTATGTGGATATGTACCTTTCAAATGGATACAAATATGTCCTAACAAGATGTGAACCTAGAGATCAGTTCAGTACGTGTGATTGCCTTACTGGCCTTATATCTGCACCCATCACAAACTAACTCTTATTGATATCATCAAAATACAAATACTTAGTATATCCCACCTTACTTAGATGGGATATACGAGGTATGTTTTTATTTATGATATCAATAAAAGTTAGTTTGTGATGGGTGCACATATATAGCCAGTAAGGAAATCACATGTACCGAACTGACCTGTGGCCTGAAAATTTTCAGTGACGCTGTTGCTACACCATGCTATGGCCTGATCTGGTCCCGGGACCATAAATCTCCATGGGATATTGTAGCAACAGCACCACTGTACAATTTCAGGCCACTGTGATATTGCACCTAAAAAATGAAACTTCCAGCTGTAATAACTTTGGAATAAAACACCTTTCAGCAGTAGTACCCTAGTTTTACTCAGGGTGATAAACCCTACAACATATTTTTCTTTTTACATTTTAAGTATTACTATCCCTATAATCCTATCATGGCTACGTTTAGTAATCACAACATCTCATTTCTTCACACAGCTTACGGGCCTCCAGCACAGCAGGAGCCCGTGGAGGAGGCAGAATCAGTACCCAGTGAGGAGTACACAGAGGAGGGGACCAGCAGGTGGCCACCATACCCACCATTCAAACATCCTCCAACACAGGCTGCTCCACCACTGTCTGCACCACCACTGTCTCCACCACCACTGTCTGCACCACCACAGGCATCTTCACCACTGGCTGCACCACCACAGGCTGCTCCACCCCATTACAGTGCCTGGATGTAACAAGTGAAGAGATGGATGCATCCCACCACCTTCAGGAGCTACTACCCTTCAGCAGCAGCAGTACCACCATCACCAGGGAGGCAATGGCTTCCAGGGACAGTGGCCAGCCAGCATTATGGCACGTATGGAGATCAGATGGACCTACCCTCCTGGATGGCTCCCCAGCATGGCCCCAGGTATGATCCCAGGTGGGGGCCAAGTACCTACCAGTGGTCAAGGTATGACCCTTGGCCACTGGACTACCAACACCTGGGCCTGATTGGGGAGCCCCAGCGCCCTCTACCCAGTGACAACATCACTCCACCACCTCCACCAGCACAGACATCAGTGGGCAGCTCGGAGTCACTGTGGTGGGCATATACCCATCCTCTGCAGCAGCCACTCCACCAGCTGCCACAGCAGCCACAACAGAAACAAAATCAGCAGCCACAGCAGAAACAGCAGCATTAGAGGACTCAGCAGCAGCATCCACAGCAGCAGAGGACTCAGCAGCAGCAGCCACAGCAGCAGAGGACTCAGCAGCAGAGGACTCACACGCTGAAGCAACCCCACCAGCAGAGTCACCATGCACATCCACCTCCAGCATTGCACGCATCACGGGGATGGAGGCGGAATGCATGGTGCTACAGAGGAGGATACTCCAGGCATGCCACAGGATCAACAACAATGTAACAAGGAGCACAAGGGAATCCAGGAGGAACACCTCAAGAATCGAGGCAAGGATACATGCCCTGGAATTGGAGCACACAAGACTGAACACACAACTCCATCAGCACCACACAGGGATGATGGACATGCTGGGGCAGGTGCTGGTGGAGTTGAGAGACCCCAACCACAGGGAGAACCTGTGTTTGGAGAGGGAACTGCGTTCAACAGAGGGGTCCACTGCACCCACCACTCCCTCCAGTGTGACCCCTGAAGCCACACCTAGGGTTCAAAGGGTGACCAGGCAATCAGCGAGGGCATCCACCTCTGGCACCCAGTCGAAGGTCCCCCCCCCAAAAAAAAAAAAAAAACTGCCCAACTTGTTATGGTCCCCTTTAATAAATAAAACATTGTGCTTTTGAATCCTGTCTGATATGCTTTGTGTTTAGTGATAGCTTGGGTGGCAGAGTTGTCTCCAATGCATTGCCAAGCAATGCATTGAACACAACTTCTGCCTAGGTAACATGTTTGTGGGATGTGACAACATGGGTTCACACACACACACACACACCGTTGTACAAATTCAATTGGCAATCCATCCCTGGAGCCATACAACATGACAGTGTTATATGGTGATGATGTGGGTTGAATTTGAACAAAACATACCCCTTAGCACAACAACTGGTGTAACACTGAACATTCGTCTGCATCAATTGTTGTACTTAAGGGGTTAACCAAACAAACAGCTATTTGACTTAACAGAGAACTAACAAGCGGGTCAGATGGAACATGCAGCAAAATAGTCTTTGATTCACACTGTTATTGTGAAACTGACTTACTGGGGAACCCAATGTTCAGCCTAGGATTTCAATGTGTAGCACACACATTGAAATCCTAGGGTGAGCATTGGGTTCTCCAGTAAGTTGTGTTGTTGTTTTACTAAGGTTGTAATACACTTCACCAGTGATTACACTTGTCCAGTTAATCTGGTTGTTTGTTGATGTGGCCCATGTACTGAGATATGTCAAACTAAAGCAATCTCAGAACATTGATTATATTGAGCAACACAGAAATCACTCCCAACACACATGTGTATTACTGCCATCATCTGCTTGCATGAATACATCACAGAGTCCACTCACTGGCAAACAAGTAGTGGACTCCTGTTATGTGGGTCATGCCTTCCCATGTATGGGGGATACACTAGCCTTGAGTGTGGTTCTGCATTGACACATGTGTAATCCAACATTTCTTCATACAGACACATATTGTATAGTGATGGTTCTTCTTTACTGTGTCTCAAAGTACATTAAAACATACATGTGTTTTCTGGGTATATTGCCTATATGCATTAAACACTTGTATGAGCACACTAAATATATTTTGGAATTAAATATTAGTACTTTAGAAACACTACTGTACTGCTCATGTGTTGTCCACAAGGTTTGACACCTGGATGTTAGTACACACATGAATTCATGTTTTCTGTGTCTATGTGAGAATGTTCCAGTAGAGGTTGCTGTGAACATCAGGTCAAACATTGCATCACCAACACAATCACTTGAAACACCAAGGGGTGAGCTTCATAGAAGTGTCGTCAAGACATCAGTCCAGTCACATGGAAACATTTTTGTTCAAGGATGGATCATGCTATGGATGCCTGTGGGACAAGAGGACAGGGTTTGGAGCAGCCCCATCAAACTGATCATCATGCAACAACTTCAACTTCATAATCCCCTTAATCTTTTTGTTACAGAGAGTGCAAAAACAAACTGCTTGCTTTGTAATGTGTTGTGTACTCATCTGTAACCTATTAAATAGAGAACTAAAGGAATGTGAACCAGCCCTAGGGATATGTGCCCCTGACAAGAATACACACATCAACAAATATGTTTGAGAGCTCCATGAAACAAATGAATTTGTGCTGCCACTGTGAGAGTGACAGTGGCAGCACCATTTTATTTGTTTCATGGAACTATTAGGACATATTTTTGATGTGTGTATTCATGTCAGGGGCACATATCCCTAGGGCTGCACACACACAGGTCAACATGGTGTCCCTGGAGATCTGATCCATGTTTCATGACCTTTATGTTTTGTAACAATACCACTGTGGATCCATCCCTCTGCTGCTCTTCTCAACAATAGGTAACTACAGGTCCCATGTTGACTCCAATGGCCCTCTAACCTCTGATGTGACAAAGTGTTATCCAATGCATTGCATTGGATAACACTCTTTCGCTACAAGGCTACCATGGTTGCTATGGCTATAATCATGGCAAATAACGTTAGTTGCTGTCAATCAAGCCCTGGAAGATGCTGAACATGGGTTGTGTGTTGTACCTTGGTTCTCCTGGGGGTGTGCATGACATCCTTGAGGTAGCAATGTCAACGTGGAGGAGGGAATGGAAGATGGTTTTGGAATCCCCACTCACAATATGCCAAGTGTCACGGAGTGACTAGGAAATGAACACACTGACAAGGACAAATGAACGTAATATAAAACTTTATTAAGTAATATGAACAGCAGGAGATAAGGCAACAGGCAAGTGGAAGGCTCGCCTGAATTTGTGGGAGGGGCCGCAGGGTACTTAACCCACGGCTTCCCCGCATGTCGAGCGAGCCGCCGCTTCCTGTAGGACCTGTCGCTTCTGGTCCTGGACATTGCAAGCAAGGCAAGGTGTCAGCGCGTCTGGCCTGCTCATACTGAGCACTCCATCTGCTGTCAGTCCAACCCGCGGTTGCCCGGTGACATCATCGCCACGCCACCAGGAAGCATCAGCTTCTCCCACACTATCCAGCTCCGTTTTTGCACATCCTTCAAGTGAAGCAGACAAGGTCAGCCTCGTTGCATTACATGTTGAAGTCTGGAAGGTAGAACTGAAGCAATATAGTTTGGGGATCAAGAGTAAGCAAAATCAGCAGTGCCTTGTTAAAGCGTTTGATATATAAAGTAATATATTACAACGGCATTCCTGGGCAGTCAAGGTCCAGTGTATTTTTAGATTGTTATCATGTCTATCCAGGTGTAATTATACAATAGTTATATTTCATATATATAATCATACGGACAGGCAGCATTGCCTACTATATCAGATTGCTTTAGTGATTAGAATAACTGTCTTCATGTTTCTTACATTACAACGCTGCCACCTGCTGGTATGGAAATGTTCCAATAGATAATACAGTTATCAGAATTGTAAGGTGGCAAGACTTTTTATAAACGTAGAAGAACTCCTTTGCTCATACCCTACTTCCTAAGATTACTTATATCAATTACAGCAAATATTACCCTAATTACATGTCATCAGGTTGCAAGTATCAAGGTTCTGTCCATTTGTCAAGTAATAATTCTCAGCAGCTTCTCAGCCACCTTCTATAGACGTTCTATAGCACTAGTTTCAGTCCACCTGCTATTTCTGTACATGCCTTATTGTAGCAGTTTTACATCTTATATTCTGTTACACCCCCTCCAGTGGCAAGCTAAGCTCAGCTGCTTAAATTCTTGAAGGGATCCAGGGGCCGGCCTCCTCAGTTCATGTCATTATTATTTCAAGGTCAGTTATGCTAAGTTTTCTGGTGTATGTGACTAAAAATGTAACTGTCGATGTTACTACCATTGTAACTGTCACTGTCACTTCAAATTTAAATGTCGATGTAACTAACAGTTTAACTGACACTGTCACTCTGAGTTTAACTTCAAATCTCACTATCAGTATAACTGTCACTAATGTAACTAACAGTTTAACTGACACTAACTGTGACTAAGAATTTAACTGTTGATGTTATTACCATTGTAACTGTCACTAACTGTTACCTCATATTTAAATGTCGATGTCACTAACAGTTTAACTACCACTAACTGTCACTTCTAATTTAAATTTTCTTGTAACTAACAGTTTAACTGACAATAACTGTGACTACGAATTTAACTGTAGATGTTACTACCAGTGTAACTCTCACTGTCACTTTGAATTTAAATGTCAATGTCACTAACAGTTTAACTGTCACATCTAATTTAAATTTTGGTATAAATAACAGTTTAACTGACACTAACTGTGACTACGAATTTAACTGTCAATGTTACTACCATTGTAACTGTCACTAACCGTCACTTTGAATTTTAATGTCGATGTCACTAACAGTTTAACTGTCACTAATTGTCATTTTGAATTTAAATGTTGGTGTAACTAACAGTTCAACTGATGCTAACTTTGACTACGAATTTAACTGTAGATGTAACTACCATTCTAACTGTCAATAACCGTCACTTTGAATTTAAATGTCAATGTCACTAACAGTTTAACTACCACTAACTGTCACTTCTAATTGAAATGTTGGTGTAACTAACAGTTTAACTGACACTGACTGTGACTATGAATTTTGCTATTAATGTTACAACCAGTGTAACTGTCACTACCTGTCACTTCAAATTTAAATGTCGATGTAACCAACAGTTTAACTGACACTAACTATGACTACGAATTTAACTGTCAATGTTACTACCATTGTAACTGTCACTAACTGTCACTTCAAATTTAAATGTCGAGATAACTAACAGTTTAACTAACACTAACTGTGACTATGAATTTAACTGTCGATTTTACTACCATTGTAATTGTCAATAAATGTCACTTTGAATTGAAATGTCAATGTCACTAGCAGTCTTACTGTCACTATGAATTTTGCTATTGATGTTACTACCACTGTAACTGTTACTAACTGTCACTTTGAATTGACACTAACTGTGACTAAGAATTTAACTGTCACTTTGAATTTAAATGTCTGTCACTAACAGTTTAACCGTCACTGTCACTACGAATGTTGCTATTGATGTTACTACCATTGTAACTGTCACTAACTTTCACTTCTAATTTAAATGTCGATGTCACCAACAGTTTAACAGTCACTAAACGACACTACGGATTTTGCTATTGATGTTACTACCAGTGTAACTGTCACAAACTGTCACTTTGAATTTAAATTTCGATGTTACTAAGTTTAACTGTCACTAACTGTCACTTCTAATTTACATTTTGGTGTAACTAACAGCTTAACTGACACTAACTGTGACTAAGAATTTAACTGTCGATGTTACTACCAGTGTAACTGTCACTTCGAATTTAAATGTCTATGTCACTAACCATTTAACTGTCACTAACTGTCACTTCTAATTTAATTTTTTGGTGTGACTATCAGTTTAACTAACACTAACTGTGACTAAGAATTTAATTGTAGATGTTACAACCAGTGTAACTGTCACTAACTGTCACTTTGAATTTTAATGTCAATGTCACTAACGGTTTAACTGTCACTAACTGTCACTTCTAATTTAAATTTTGGTGTAACTATCAGTTTAACTGACACTAACTGTGACTAGGAATTTAACTATCGATGTTACTACTAGTGTAACTGATACTAACTGTTACTTTTGAATGTAAATGTCGATGTCACTAACAGTTTAACTGTCAATACGAGTTTTGCTATTGATGTTACTATCATTGTAACTGTCACTAACTGTCACTTTGAATTTAAATGTCGATGTCACTAACGGTTTAACTGTCACTAACTGTCACTTCTAATTTAAATTTTGGTGTAACTAACAGTTTAACTGACACTGTGACTAAGAATTTAACTGTAGATGTTACTACCAGTGTAACTGTCACTTTGAATTTAAATGTCGATGTCACTAACGGTTTAACTATCACTAACTGTCACTTTGAATTTACATTTTGGTGTAACTAACAGTTTAACTGACACTAACTGTGACTAAGAATTTAACGGTTGATGTTACTACTAGTTTAACTGTCACTAACTGTAACTCCAAATTTTGCTATTGATGTTACTACCATTGCAACTGTCACTAACTGTCACTTTGAATTTAAATTTTGGTGTAACTAACAGTTTAACTGACATTAACTGTGACTAAGAATTTAATTGTAGATGTTACAAGCAGTGTAACTGTCACTAACTGTCACTTTGAATTTAAATGTTGAGGTCACTAACAGTTTAACTGTCACTAACTGTCACTTTGAATTTACATTTTGGTGTAACTAACAGTTTAACTGACACTAACTGTGACTAAGAATTTAACGGTCGATGTTACTACTAGTTTAACTGTCACTAACTGTAACTAAGAATTTTGCTATTGATGTTACAACCATTTTAACTGTCACTAGCTGTCACTTTGAATTTAAATGTTGAAGTCAGTAACAGTTTAACTGTCACTAACTGTCACTTCTAATTGAAATTTTGGTGTAACTAACAGTTTAACTGACATTAACTGTGACTAAGAATTTAACTGTATATGTTACTACCACTGTAACTGTCACTTTGAACTTAAATGTCGATGTCACTAACAGTTTAACTGTCACGAATTGTCACTTGTAATTTAAATTTTTGTGTTACTAACAGTTTAACTGACACTAACTGTAACTATGAATTTAACTGTCGGTGCTACTGCTAGTTTAACTGTAACTAACTGTCACTTTTGAATTTAACCCTTTGAGTGCCAGAGTGGTACGGAATGCTTTGCAAAAGCACTCAAAGGGTTTAATGGCGATGTCACTAACTGTCACTACGAATTTTGCTCTTGATGTTACTACCATTGTAACTGTCACTAACAGTCACTTTGATTTTAAATTTCAAAGTCAGTAACAGTTTAACTGTCACTGTCACTTCTAAATTAAATTTTGTTGTAACTAACAGTTTAACTGACATTAACTGTGACTAAGAATTTAATTGTAGATGTTACTACCAGTGTAACTGTCACTTTGAATTTAAATGCCGATGTCACTAAGAGTTTAACTGTCACTGTCACTTCTGATTTAAATTTTGGTGTAACTAACAGTTTAACTGACATTAACTGTGACTAAGAATTTAATTGTAGATGTTACTACTAGTGTAACTGTCACTGTCACTTTTGAATCTAAATGTCAATGTCACTAACACTTTCTCTGTCACTAAATGTCACTACTAATGTTGCTATTGATGTTACTACCATTGTAACTGTCATTAACTGTCAGTTAGAATTTAAATGTCGATGTCACAAACAGTTTAACTGTCACTGTCACTACGAATTTTGCTATTGATGTTACTACCAGTTTAACTGTCACTGTCAGTCCGAATTTAAATGTTGAGATAACTAACAGTTTAACAACACTAACTGTGACTACAAATTTAAATGTAGATGAAACTACCATTGTTATTGTCACTAAATGTCACTTTGAATTTAAATTTTCGTTTAACTAACAGTTTAACTGACACTAACTGTGACTAAGAATTTAACTGTAGATGTTACTGCCAATGTAACTGTCACTTTAAATTTAAATGTCGATGTCACTAACAGTTTAACTGTCACTAACTGTCACTTCTAATTTAAATTTTGGTGTAACTAATAGTTTAACTGACATTAACTGTGACTAAGAATTTAATTGTAGATGTTACAACCAGTGTAACTGTCACTGTCACTTTTAATTTAAATGTCGAGGTCACTAACGGTTTAACTGTCACTAACTGTCATTTTGAATTTACATTTTGGTGTAACTAACAGTTTAACTGACACTAACTGTGATTAAGAATGTAACGGTCGATGTTACTACTAGTTTAACTGTCACTAACTGTAACCCCAAATTTTACTATTCATGTTACTACCATTGTAACTGTCACTATTTGTCACTTTGAATTTAAATTTCAAAGTCAGTAACAGTTTAACTGTCACTAACTGTCACTTCTAATATAAATGTTGGTGTAACTAACAGTTTAACTGAATTTAACTGTGACGTAAGAATTTAATTGTAGATGTTACAACCAGTGTAACTGTCACTAACTGTCACTTTGAATTTAAATGTCGATGTCGCTAACGGTTTAACTATCACTGTCACTTTGAATTTACATTATGGTGTAACTAGAAGTTTAACTGACACTAACTGTGACTACAAATTTAAAGGTCGATGTTACTACTAGTTTAACTGTCACTAACTGTAACTAAGAATTTTGCTATTGATGTTACAATCATTTTAACTGTCACTAGCCGTCACTTTGAAATTAAATGTTGAAGTCAGTAACAGTTTAACTGTCACTAACTGTGACTTCTGACTGAAATTTTGGTGTAACTAACAGTTTAACTGACATTAACTGTGACTAAGAATTTAACTGTATATGTTACTACCAGTGTAACTGTCACTTTGAACTTAAATGTCGATGTCACTAACAGTTTAACTGTCACGAATTGTCACTTGTAATTTAAATTTTGGTGTTACTAACAGTTTAACTGACACTAACTGTAACTATGAATTTAACTGCCGGTGCTACTGCTAGTTTAACTGTCACTAACAGTCACTTTTGAATTTAACCCTTTGAGTGCCAGAGTGGTACGGAATGCTTTGCAAAAGCACTCAATGGGTTAAATGCTGATGTCACTAACTGTATATACAAATTTGGCTCTTGATGTTACTACCATTGTAACTGTCACTAACAGTCACTTTGAATTTAAATTTCAAAGTCAGTAACAGTTTAACTGTCACTAACTGTCACTTCTAAATTAAATTTTGGTGTAACTAACAGTTTATCTGACATTAACTGTGACTAAGAATTTAACTGTAGATGTAACTACCAGTGTAACTGTCACTTTGAATTTAAATGTCTATGTCACTAACCATTTAACTGTCACTAACTGTCACTTCTGATTTAAATTTTGGTGTAACTAACAGTTTAACTGACATTAACTGTGACTAAGAATTTAATTGCAGATGTTACTACTAGTGTAACTGTCACTGTCACTTTTGAATCTAAATGTCGATGTCTCTAACACTTTATCTGTCACTAAATGTCACTACTAATTTTGCTATTGATGTTACTACCATTGTAACTGTCATTAACTGTCAGTTAGAATTTAAATGTCGATGTCACAAACAGTTTAACTGTCACTGTCACTACGAATTTTGCTGTTGCTGTTACTACCAGTTTAACTTTCACTAACTGTTACTCTGAATTTAAATGTTGGGTTAACTAACAGTTTAACTGACACTAACTGTGACTAAGAATTTAACGGTTGATGTTACTACTAGTTTAACTGTCACTAACTGTAACTCCAAATTTTGCTATTGATGTTACTACCATTGTAACTGTCACTAACTGTCACTTTGAATTTAAATGTCGATGTCACTAACGGTTTAACTGTCACTAACTGTCACTTCTAATTTAAATTTTGGTGTAACTAACAGTTTAACTGACACTGTGACTAAGAATTTAACTGTAGATGTTACTACCAGTGTAACTGTCACTTTGAATTTAAATGTCGATGTCACTAACGGTTTAACTATCACTAACTGTCACTTTGAATTTACATTTTGGTGTAACTAACAGTTTAACTGACACTAACTGTGACTAAGAATTTAACGGTTGATGTTACTACTAGTTTAACTGTCACTAACTGTAACTCCAAATTTTGCTATTGATGTTACTACCATTGCAACTGTCACTAACTGTCACGTTGAATTTAAATTTTGGTGTAACTAACAGTTTAACTGACATTAACTGTGACTAAGAATTTAATTGTAGATGTTACAAGCAGTGTAACTGTCACTAACTGTCACTTTGAATTTAAAAGTTGAGGTCACTAACAGTTTAACTGTCACTAACTGTCACTTTGAATTTACATTTTGGTGTAACTAACAGTTTAACTGACACTAACTGTAACTATGAATTTAACTGTCGGTGCTACTGCTAGTTTAACTGTAACTAACTGTCACTTTTGAATTTAACCCTTTGAGTGCCAGAGTGGTACGGAATGCTTTGCAAAAGCACTCAAAGGGTTTAATGGCGATGTCACTAACTGTCACTACGAATTTTGCTCTTGATGTTACTACCATTGTAACTGTCACTAACAGTCACTTTGATTTTAAATTTCAAAGTCAGTAACAGTTTAACTGTCACTGTCACTTCTAAATTAAATTTTGTTGTAACTAACAGTTTAACTGACATTAACTGTGACTAAGAATTAAACTGTATATGTTACTACCAGTGTAACTGTCACTTTGAATTTAAATGCCGATGTCACTAAGAGTTTAACTGTCACTGTCACTTCTGATTTAAATTTTGGTGTAACTAACAGTTTAACTGACATTAACTGTGACTAAGAATTTAATTGTAGATGTTACTACTAGTGTAACTGTCACTGTCACTTTTGAATCTAAATGTCGATGTCACTAACACTTTCTCTGTCACTAAATGTCACTACTAATGTTGCTATTGATGTTACTACCATTGTAACTGTCATTAACTGTCAGTTAGAATTTAAATGTCGATGTCACAAACAGTTTAACTGTCACTGTCACTACGAATTTTGCTATTGATGTTACTACCAGTTTAACTGTCACTGTCAGTCCGATTTTAATTGTTGAGATAACTAACAGTTTAACAACATTAACTGTGACTACAAATTTAAATGTAGATGAAACTACCATTGTTATTGTCACTAAATGTCACTTTGAATTTAAATTTTCGTTTAACTAACAGTTTAACTGACACTAACTGTGACTAAGAATTTAACTGTAGATGTTACTGCCAATGTAACTGTCACTTTAAATTTAAATGTCGATGTCACTAACAGTTTAACTGTCACTAACTGTCACTTCTAATTTAAATTTTGGTGTAACTAACAGTTTAACTGACATTAACTGTGACTAAGAATTTAATTGTAGATGTTACAACCAGTGTAACTGTCACTGTCACTTTTAATTTAAATGTCGAGGTCACTAATGGTTTAACTGTCACTAACTGTCAATTTGAATTTACATTTTGATGTAACTAACAGTTTAACTGACACTAACTGTGATTAAGAATGTAACGGTCGATGTTACTACTAGTTTAACTGTCACTAACTGTAACCCCAAATTTTACTATTCATGTTACTACCATTGTAACTGTCACTATCTGTCACTTTGAATTTAAATTTCAAAGTCAGTAACAGTTTAACTGTCACTAACTGTCACTTCTAATATAAATGTTGGTGTAACTAACAGTTTAACTGAATTTAACTGTGACGTAAGAATTTAATTGTAGATGTTACAACCAGTGTAACTGTCACTAACTGTCACTTTGAATTTAAATGTCGATGTCGCTAACGGTTTAACTATCACTGTCACTTTGAATTTACATTATGGTGTAACTAGAAGTTTAACTGACACTAACGGTGACTACGAATTTAAAGGTCGATGTTACTACTAGTTTAACTGTCACTAACTGTAACTAAGAATTTTGCTATTGATGTTACAATCATTTTAACTGTCACTAGCCGTCACTTTGAATTTAAATGTTGAAGTCAGTAACAGTTTAACTGTCACTAACTGTGACTTCTGGCTGAAATTTTGGTGTAACTAACAGTTTAACTGACATTAACTGTGACTAAGAATTTAAGTGTATATGTTACTACCAGTGTAACTGTCACTTTGAACTTAAATGTCGATGTCACTAACAGTTTAACTGTCACAAATTGTCACTTGTAATTTAAATTTTGGTGTTACTAACAGTTTAACTGACACTAACTGTAACTATGAATTTAACTGCCGGTGCTACTGCTAGTTTAACTGTCACTAACAGTCACTTTTGAATTTAACCCTTTGAGTGCCAGAGTGGTACGGAATGCTTTGCAAAAGCACTCAATGGGTTAAATGCTGATGTCACTAACTGTATATACAAATTTGGCTCTTGATGTTACTACCATTGTAACTGTCACTAACAGTCACTTTGAATTTAAATTTCAAAGTCAGTAACAGTTTAACTGTCACTAACTGTCACTTCTAAATTAAATTTTGGTGTAACTAACAGTTTAACTGACATTAACTGTGACTAAGAATTTAACTGTAGATGTAACTACCAGTGTAACTGTCACTTTGAATTTAAATGTCTATGTCACTAACCATTTAACTGTCACTAACTGTCACTTCTGATTTAAATTTTGGTGTAACTAACAGTTTAACTGACATTAACTGTGACTAAGAATTTAATTGCAGATGTTACTACTAGTGTAACTGTCACTGTCACTTTTGAATCTAAATGTCGATGTCTCTAACACTTTATCTGTCACTAAATGTCACTACTAATTTTGCTATTGATGTTACTACCATTGTAACTGTCATTAACTGTCAGTTAGAATTTAAATGTCGATGTCACAAACAGTTTAACTGTCACTGTCACTACGAATTTTGCTGTTGCTGTTACTACCAGTTTAACTTTCACTAACTGTTACTCTGAATTTAAATGTTGGGTTAACTAACAGTTTAACTGACACTAACTGTGACTAAGAATTTAACGGTTGATGTTACTACTAGTTTAACTGTCACTAACTGTAACTCCAAATTTTGCTATTGATGTTACTACCATTGTAACTGTCACTAACTGTCACTTTGAATTTAAATGTCGATGTCACTAACGGTTTAACTGTCACTAACTGTCACTTCTAATTTAAATTTTGGTGTAACTAACAGTTTAACTGACACTGTGACTAAGAATTTAACTGTAGATGTTACTACCAGTGTAACTGTCACTTTGAATTTAAATGTCGATGTCACTAACGGTTTAACTATCACTAACTGTCACTTTGAATTTACATTTTGGTGTAACTAACAGTTTAACTGACACTAACTGTGACTAAGAATTTAACGGTTGATGTTACTACTAGTTTAACTGTCACTAACTGTAACTCCAAATTTTGCTATTGATGTTACTACCATTGCAACTGTCACTAACTGTCACTTTGAATTTAAATTTTGGTGTAACTAACAGTTTAACTGACATTAACTGTGACTAAGAATTTAATTGTAGATGTTACAAGCAGTGTAACTGTCACTAACTGTCACTTTGAATTTAAATGTTGAGGTCACTAACAGTTTAACTGTCACTAACTGTCACTTTGAATTTACATTTTGGTGTAACTAACAGTTTAACTGACACTAACTGTGACTAAGAATTTAACGGTCGATGTTACTACTAGTTTAACTGTCACTAACTGTAACTAAGAATTTTGCTATTGATGTTACAACCATTTTAACTGTCACTAGCTGTCACTTTGAATTTAAATGTTGAAGTCAGTAACAGTTTAACTGTCACTAACTGTCACTTCTAATTGAAATTTTGGTGTAACTAACAGTTTAACTGACATTAACTGTGACTAAGAATTTAACTGTATATGTTACTACCACTGTAACTGTCACTTTGAACTTAAATGTCGATGTCACTAACAGTTTAACTGTCACGAATTGTCACTTGTAATTTAAATTTTTGTGTTACTAACAGTTTAACTGACACTAACTGTAACTATGAATTTAACTGTCGGTGCTACTGCTAGTTTAACTGTAACTAACTGTCACTTTTGAATTTAACCCTTTGAGTGCCAGAGTGGTACGGAATGCTTTGCAAAAGCACTCAAAGGGTTTAATGGCGATGTCACTAACTGTCACTACGAATTTTGCTCTTGATGTTACTACCATTGTAACTGTCACTAACAGTCACTTTGATTTTAAATTTCAAAGTCAGTAACAGTTTAACTGTCACTGTCACTTCTAAATTAAATTTTGTTGTAACTAACAGTTTAACTGACATTAACTGTGACTAAGAATTTAATTGTAGATGTTACTACCAGTGTAACTGTCACTTTGAATTTAAATGCCGATGTCACTAAGAGTTTAACTGTCACTGTCACTTCTGATTTAAATTTTGGTGTAACTAACAGTTTAACTGACATTAACTGTGACTAAGAATTTAATTGTAGATGTTACTACTAGTGTAACTGTCACTGTCACTTTTGAATCTAAATGTCGATGTCACTAACACTTTCTCTGTCACTAAATGTCACTACTAATGTTGCTATTGATGTTACTACCATTGTAACTGTCATTAACTGTCAGTTAGAATTTAAATGTCGATGTCACAAACAGTTTAACTGTCACTGTCACTACGAATTTTGCTATTGATGTTACTACCAGTTTAACTGTCACTGTCAGTCCGAATTTAAATGTTGAGATAACTAACAGTTTAACAACACTAACTGTGACTACAAATTTAAATGTAGATGAAACTACCATTGTTATTGTCACTAAATGTCACTTTGAATTTAAATTTTCGTTTAACTAACAGTTTAACTGACACTAACTGTGACTAAGAATTTAACTGTAGATGTTACTGCCAATGTAACTGTCACTTTAAATTTAAATGTCGATGTCACTAACAGTTTAACTGTCACTAACTGTCACTTCTAATTTAAATTTTGGTGTAACTAACAGTTTAACTGACATTAACTGTGACTAAGAATTTAATTGTAGATGTTACAGCCAGTGTAACTGTCACTGTCACTTTTAATTTAAATGTCGAGGTCACTAACTGTTTAACTGTCACTAACTGTCATTTTGAATTTACATTTTGGTGTAACTAACAGTTTAACTGACACTAACTGTGATTAAGAATGTAACGGTCGATGTTACTACTAGTTTAACTGTCACTAACTGTAACCCCAAATTTTACTATTCATGTTACTACCATTGTAACTGTCACTATCTGTCACTTTGAATTTAAATTTCAAAGTCAGTAACAGTTTAACTGTCACTAACTGTCACTTCTAATATAAATGTTGGTGTAACTAACAGTTTAACTGAATTTAACTGTGACGTAAGAATTTAATTGTAGATGTTACAACCAGTGTAACTGTCACTAACTGTCACTTTGAATTTAAATGTCGATGTCGCTAACGGTTTAACTATCACTGTCACTTTGAATTTACATTATGGTGTAACTAGAAGTTTAACTGACACTAACTGTGACTACAAATTTAAAGGTCGATGTTACTACTAGTTTAACTGTCACTAACTGTAACTAAGAATTTTGCTATTGATGTTACAATCATTTTAACTGTCACTAGCCGTCACTTTGAAATTAAATGTTGAAGTCAGTAACAGTTTAACTGTCACTAACTGTGACTTCTGACTGAAATTTTGGTGTAACTAACAGTTTAACTGACATTAACTGTGACTAAGAATTTAAGTGTATATGTTACTACCAGTGTAACTGTCACTTTGAACTTAAATGTCGATGTCACTAACAGTTTAACTGTCACGAATTGTCACTTGTAATTTAAATTTTGGTGTTACTAACAGTTTAACTAACACTAACTGTAACTATGAATTTAACTGCCGGTGCTACTGCTAGTTTAACTGTCACTAACAGTCACTTTTGAATTTAACCCTTTGAGTGCCAGAGTGGTACAGAATGCTTTGCAAAAGCACTCAATGGGTTAAATGCTGATGTCACTAACTGTATATACAAATTTGGCTCTTGATGTTACTACCATTGTAACTGTCACTAACAGTCACTTTGAATTTAAATTTCAAAGTCAGTAACAGTTTAACTGTCACTAACTGTCACTTCTAAATTAAATTTTGGTGTAACTAACAGTTTAACTGACATTAACTGTGACTAAGAATTTAACTGTAGATGTAACTACCAGTGTAACTGTCACTTTGAATTTAAATGTCTATGTCACTAACCATTTAACTGTCACTAACTGTCACTTCTGATTTAAGTTTTGGTGTAACTAACAGTTTAACTGACATTAACTGTGACTAAGAATTTAATTGCAGATGTTACTACTAGTGTAACTGTCACTGTCACTTTTGAATCTAAATGTCGATGTCACTAAGACTTTATCTGTCACTAAATGTCACTACTAATTTTGCTATTGATGTTACTACCATTGTAACTGTCATTAACTGTCAGTTAGAATTTAAATGTCAATGTCACAAACAGTTTAACTGTCACTGTCACTACGAATTTTGCTATTGATGTTACTACCAATTTAACTGTCACTGTTGCTCCGAATTTAAATGTCGAGATAACTAACAGTTTAACAACACTAACTGTGACTACGAATTTAAATGTAGATGAACTGTGACTAAGAATTTAACTGTAGATGTTACTGCCAATGTAACTGTCACTTTAAATTTAAATGTCGATGTCACTAACAGTTTAACTGTCACTGTCACTTCTAATTTAAATTTTGGTGTGTCTAATAGTTTAACTGACATTAACTGTGACTAAGAATTTAATTGTAGATGTTACTACCAGTTTAAGTGTCACTTTGAATTTAAATGTCGATGTCACTAACAGTTTAACTGTCACTAACTGTCACTTCTGATTTAAATTTTGGTGTAACTAACAGTTTAACTGACATTAACTGTGACTAAGAATTTAACTGTATATGTTACTACCAGTGTAACTGTCACTTTGAACTTAAATGTCGATGTCACTACCAGTTTAACTGTCACGAATTGTCACTTGTAATTTAAATTTTGGTGTAGCTAACAGTTTAACTGACACTAACTGTAACTATGAATTTAACTGTCGGTGCTACTGCTAGATTAACTGTCACTAACTGTCACTTTTGAATTTAACCCTTTGAGTGCCAAAGTGGTACGGAATGCTTTGCAAAAGCACTCAAAGGGTTAAATGCCGATGTTACTATCTGTCCCTACGAATTTTGCTCTTGATGTTACTCCCATTCTAACTGTCACTAACAGTCATTTTGAATTTAAATTTCAAAGTCAGTAACAGTATAACTGTCACTAACTGTCACTTCTAATTAAAATTTTGGTGTAAATAACAGTTTATCTGACATTAATTGTGACTAAAAATTTAACTGTATATGTTACTACCAGTGTAACTGTCACTTTGAATTTAAATGTCGATGTTACTAACAGTTTAACTTTCACTTCTGATTTAAATTTTGGTGTAACTAACAGTTTAACTGACATTAACTGTGACAGAATTTAATTGTAGATGTTACTTCCAGTGTAACTGTCACTTTTGAATCTAAATGTCGATGTCATTAACAGTTTATCTGTCACTAAATGTCACTACTACGTTTGCTATTGATGTCACTACCATTGTAACTGTCATTTACTGTCAGTTAGAATTTAAATGTCGATGTCAGAAACAGTTTAACTGTCACTGTCACTACGAATTTTGCTATTGCTGTTACTACCAGTTTAACTTTCACTAACTGTTACTCTGAATTTAAATGTTGGGTTAACTAACAGTTTAACTAACACTAACTGTGACTACAAATTTAAATGTAGATGTTACTACCATTGTAACTGTCACTAACTTCCACTTTGAATTTACATGTTGGTGTAACTAATAGTTTAACTGACACTAGCTTTGACTAAGAATTTAACTGTAGATGTTACTGCCAATGTAACTGTCACTTTAAATTTAAATGTCGATGTCACTAACAGTTTAACTGTCACTAACTGTCACTTCTAATGTAAATTTTGGTGTAACTAACAGTTTAACGGACATTAACTGTGACTAAGAATTTAATTGTAGATGTTACAACCAGTGTAACTGTCACTGTCACTTTGAATTTAAATGTCGAGGTCACTAACGGTTTAACTGTCACTAACTGTCACTTTGAATTTACATTTTGGTGTAACTAACAGTTTAACTGACACTAACTGTGACTAAGAATTTAACGGTTGATGTTACTACTAGTTTAACTGTCACTAACTGTAACTCCAAATTTTGCTATTGATGTTACTACCATTGTAACTGTCACTAACTGTCACTTTGAATTTAAATTTTGTTGTAACTAACAGTTTAACTGACATTAACTGTGACTAAGAATTTAATTGTAGATGTTACAAGCAGTGTAACTGTCACTAACTGTCACTTTGAATTTAAATGTCGAGGTCACTAACAGTTTAACTGTCACTGTCACTTTGAATTTACATTTTGGTGTAACTAACAGTTTAACTGACACTAACTGTGACTAAGAATTTAACGGTCAATGTTACTACTAGTTTAACTGTCACTAACTGTAACTCCAAATTTTGCTATTCATGTTACTACCATTGTAACTGTCACTGTCACTTTGAATTTAAATTTAAAAGTCAGTAACAGTTTAACTGTCACTAACTGTCACTTCTAATTTGAACGTTGGTGTAACTAACAGTTTAAGTGACATTAACTGTGACTAAGATTTTTACTGTAGATGTTACTACCAGTATAACTGTCACTTTTAATTTAAATGTGGAAGTTACTAACAGTTTAACTGTCACTAACTATGACTTCTAATTAAAATTTTGGTGTAACTAACAGTTTAACTGACATTAACTGTGACATAAGAATTTAATTGTAGATGTTACAACCAGTGTGTCACTAACTGTCACTTTGAATTTAAATGTCGATGTCACTAATGGTTTAACGGTCACTAACTGTCACTTTTAATTTAAATTTTGTTGTAACTAACAGTTTAACTGTCACTGTCAATATGAATTTTACTATTGATGTTACTACCATTGTAGCTGTCACTGTCATTTCGAATTTAAATGTCGATGTCACAGACAGTTTAACTGTCACTGTCACTACGAATTTTGCTATTGCTGTTACTACCAGTTTAACTTTCACTAACTGTTACTCTGAATTTAAATGTCGGGATAACTAACAGTTTAACTTACACTAACTGTGACTACAAATTTAAATGTAGATGTTACTACCAATGTAACTGTCAGTAACTGTCACTTTTAATTTAAATTTTTGTGTAACTAACAGTTTAACTGACACTAACTGTGACTAAGAATTTAACTGTAGGTTTTACTACCAGTGTAACTGTCACTTTGAATTTAAATGTCGATGTCTCTAACAGTTTAACTGACACTAACTGTCAATTTTGAATTTAAACCTTTGAGTGCCAGAGTGGTAAGGAATGCATTACAATGGTACTCAAAGGGTTAACTGTCGATGTTACTAAAATTTTAACTGTCACTAACTGTCACTACGAATTTTGCTATTGATGTTACTACCATTGTAACTGTCTTTAACTGTCACTAAGAATTTATTGTATATATTTTAACTAGTGTAACTGTCACTAACTGCCACTTCTAATTTACATTTTGGTGTACCTAACAGTTTAACTGACACTAACTGTGACTAGGAATTTAACTGTCGATGTTACTACTAGTGTAACTGACACTAACTGTTACTTTTGAATGTAAATGTCGATGTCACTAACAGTTTAACTGTCAATACGAGTTTTGCTATTGATGTTACTATCATTGTAACTGTCACTAACTGTCACTTTGAATTTAAATGTCGATGTCACTAACGGTTTAACTGTCACTAACTGTCACTTGTAATTGAAATTTTGGTGTAACTAACAGTTTAACTGACACTAATTGTGACTGAGAATTTAACTGTCGATGTTAATACTAGTGTCACTGTCACTAACTGTCACTTTTGAATCTAAATGTAGATGTCAATTACAGTTTAACTGTCACTAACTGTCACTACGAATTTTGCTATTGATGTTACTACCATTGTAATTGTCACTTTCTGTCACTTTGAATTTAAATGTTGAAGTCAGTAACAGTTTAACTGTCACTAACTGTCACTTCTAATTTAAATTTTGGTGTAACTAACAGTTTAACTGACACTGTGACTAAGAATTTAATTGTAGGTATTACAACCAGTGTAACTGTCACTAACTATCACTTTGAATTTAAATGTCGATGTCACTAACGGTTTAACTGTCACTAACTGTCACTTCTAATTTAAATTTTGGTGTAACTAACAGTTTAACTGACACTGTGATTAAGAATTTAACTGTCAATGTTACTACTAGTGTAACTGTCACTAACTGTCACTTTTGAATCTAAATGTCGATGTCACTAACAGTTTAACTGTTACTGTCACTACGAATTTTGCTATTGATGTTACTACCATTGTAACTGTCACTAACTGTCGCTGAATTTAAATGCCGAAGTCAGTAACAGTTTAACTGACACTAACTGTCACTTCTAATTTAAATTTTGGTGTAACTAACAGTTTACCTGACATTAACTGTGACTAAGAATTTCATTGTAGATGTTACAACCAGTGAAACTGTCACTAACTGTCACTTTGAATTTAAATGCCAAAGTAAGTAACAGTTTAACTGTCACTAACTGTCACTTCTAATTTAAATTTTGGTGTAACTAACAGTTTAACTGACAATAACTGTGATTAAGAATTTAACTGTCAATGTTACTTCTAGTGTAACTGTCACTAACTGTCACTTTTGAATCTAAATGTCGATGTCACTAACAGTTTAACTGTCACTAACTGGCTCTACGAATTTTGCTATTGATTTTACTACCATTGTAACCATCACTATCTGTCACATCGAATTTAAATGTCGATGTCACAAACAGTTTAACTATCACTGTCACTATTAATTTTGCTATTGATGTTACTACCAGTTTAACTGTCACTAACTGTCACTCTGAATTTAAATGTTGAGATAACTACAAGTTTAAGTAACACTAACTTTGACTTCAAATTTAAATGTAGATATTACTACCATTGTAACTGTCACTAACTGTAACTTTGAATTTAAATTTTGGTGTAAATAACAGTTTAACTGAAACTAACTGTGACTAAGAATTTAACTGTAGGTGTTACTACCAATGTAACTGTCACTAACTGTCACTTTGAATTTAAATGTCGATGTCACTAACAGTTTAACTGTCATTAACTATCACTTCTAAATAAAATTTTGGTGTAACTAACAGTTTAACTGACATTAACTGTGACTAAGAATTTAATTGTAGATGTTACAACCCGTGTAACTGTCACTAACTGTCACTTTGAATGTAAATGTCAATGTCACTAACGGTTTAACTGTCACTAACTGTCACTTCTAATTTAAATTTTGGTGTGACTAACAGTTTAACTGACACTAACTGTGACTAAGAATTTAACTGTAGATGTTACTACCAGTGTAACTGTCACTTCGAATTTAAATGTCGATGTCACTAACAGTTTAACTGTCACTAACTGTCACTTCTAATTTAATTTTTTGGTGTGACTATCAGTTTAACTAACACTAACTGTGACTAAGAATTTAATTGTAGATGTTACAACCAGTGTAACTGTCACTGAATTTTAATGTCAATGTCACTAACGGTTTAACTGTCACTAACTGTCACTTCTAATTTAAATTTTGGTGTAACTATCAGTTTAACTGACACTAACTGTGACTAGGAATTTAACTATCGATGTTACTACTAGTGTAACTGATACTAACTGTTACTTTTGAATGTAAATGTCGATGTCACTAACAGTTTAACTGTCAATACGAGTTTTGCTATTGATGTTACTATCATTGTAACTGTCACTAACTGTCACTTTGAATTTAAATGTCGATGTCACTAACGGTTTAACTGTCACTAACTGTCACTTCTAATTTAAATTTTGGCGTAACTAACAGTTTAACTGACACTAATTGTGACTGAGAATTTAACTGTCGATGTTAATACTAGTGTCACTGTCACTAACTGTCACTTTTGAATCTAAATGTAGATGTCAATTACAGTTTAACTGTCACTAACTGTCACTACGAATTTTGCTATTGATGTTACTACCATTGTAATTGTCACTTTCTGTCACTTTGAATTTAAATGCTGAAGTCAGTAACAGTTTAACTGTCACTAACTGTCACTTCTAATTTAAATTTTGGTGTAACTAACAGTTTAACTGACACTAACTGTGACTAAGAATTTAACTGTCAATGTTACTACTAGTGTAACTGTCACTAACTGTCACTTTTGAATCTAAATGTCGATGTCACTAACAGTTTAACTGTTACTGTCAGTACAAATTTTGCTATTGATGTTACTACCATTGTAACTGTCACTAACTGTCACTTTGAATTTAAATGCCGAAGTCAGTAACAGTTTAACTGACACTAACTGTCACTTCTAATTTAAATTTTGGTGTAACTAACAGTTTACCTGACATTAACTGTGACTAAGAATTTAATTGTAGGTGTTACAACCAGTGAAACTGTCACTAACTGTCACTTTGAATTTAAATGCCGAAGTCAGTAACAGTTTAACTGTCACTCACTGTCACTTCTAATTTAAATTTTGGTGTAACTAACAGTTTAACTGACAATAACTGTGATTAAAAATTTAACTGTCAATGTTACTTCTAGTGTAACTGTCACTAACTGTCACTTTTGAATCTAAATGTCGATGTCACTAACAGTTTAACTGTCACTAACTGGCTCTACGAATTTTGCTATTGATTTTACTACCATTGTTACTGTCACTATCTGTAACATCGAATTTAAATGTCGATGTCACAAACAGTTTAACTATCACTGTCACTATGAATTTTGCTATTGATGTTACTACCAGTTTAACTGTCACTAACTGTCACTCTGAATTTAAATGTTGAGATAATTAAACGTTTAAGTAACACTGTGACTTCAAATTTAAATGTAGATATTAATACCATTGTAACTGTCACTAACTGTAACTTTGAATTTAAATTTTGGTGTAACTAACAGTTTAACTGACACTAACTGTGACTAAGAATTTAACTGTAGGTGTTACTACCAATGTAACTGTCACTAACTGTCACTTTGAATTTAAATGTCGATGTCACTAACAGTTTAACTGTCATTAACTATCACTTCTAATTTAAATTTTGGTGTAACTAACAGTTTAACTGACACTAACTGTGACTAAGAATTTAACTGTAGATGTTACTACCAGTGTAACTGTCACTTCGAATTTAAATGTCAATGTCACTAACAGTTTAACTGTCACTAACTGTCACTTCTAATTTAATTTTTTGGTGTGACTATCAATTTAACTAACGCTAACTGTGACTAAGAATTTAATTGTTGATGTTACAACCAGTGTAACTGTCACTAACTATCACTTTGAATTTAAATGTCGATGTCACTAACGGTTTAACTGTCACTAACTGTCACTTCTAATTTAAATTTTGGTGTAACTAACAGTTTAACTGACACTGTGATTAAGATTTTAACTGTAGATGTTATTACCAATGTAACTGTCACTTTGAATTTAAATGTCGATGTCACTAACAGTTTAACTGTCACTAACTGTCACTTCCAATTAAATTTTTTGGTGTAACTATCAGTTTAACTGACACTAACTGTGACTAAGAATTTAATTGTAGATATTACAACCAGTGTAACTTCACTAACTGTCACTTTGAATGTAAATTTCAATGTCACTAACAGTTTAACTGTCACTAACTGTCACTTGTAATTTAAATTTTGGTGTAACTAACAGTTTAACTGACACTGTGATTAAGAATTTAACTGTCGATGTTACTACTAGTGTAACTGTCACTGTCACTTTTGAATCTAAATGTCTATGTCACTAACAGTTTAACTGTCACTAACTATCACTACAAATTTTGCTATTGATGTTATTACCATTGTAACTGTCAATAACTGTCACTTCGAATTTAAATGTCAATGTCACAAACAGTTTAACTGTCACTGTCACTACAATTTTTTCTATTGATGTTTCTACCAGTTTAACTGTCACTAACTGTCACTCTGAATTTAAATGTCGAGATAAGTAACAGTTCAACTAACACAAACTGTGACTACGAATTTAAATGTAGATGTTACTACCATTGTAACTGTCACTAACTGTCACTTTGAATTTAAATTTTGGTGTAACTAACAGTTTAACTGACACTAACTGTGACTAAGAATTTAACTGTAGGTGTTACTACCAATGTAACTGTCACTAACTGTCACTTTGAATTTAAATGTCGATGTCACTAACAGTTTAACTGTCATTAACTATCACTTCTAATTTAAATTTTGGTGTAACTAACAGTTTAACTGACACTAACTGTGACTAAGAATTTAACTGTAGATGTTACTACCAGTGTAACTGTCACTTCGAATTTAAATGTCGATGTCACTAACAGTTTAACTGTCACTAACTGTCACTTCTAATTTAATTTTTTGGTGTGACTATCAGTTTAACTAACGCTAACTGTGACTAAGAATTTAATTGTTGATGTTACAACCAGTGTAACTGTCACTAACTATCACTTTGAATTTAAATGTCGATGTCACTAACGGTTTAACTGTCACTAACTGTCACTTCTAATTTAAATTTTGGTGTAACTAACAGTTTAACTGACACTGTGATTAAGATTTTAACTGTAGATGTTATTACCAATGTAACTGTCACTTTGAATTTAAATGTCGATGTCACTAACAGTTTAACTGTCACTAACTGTCACTTCCAATTAAATTTTTTGGTGTAACTATCAGTTTAACTGACACTAACTGTGACTAAGAATTTAATTGTAGATATTACAACCAGTGTAACTTCACTAACTGTCACTTTGAATGTAAATTTCAATGTCACTAACAGTTTAACTGTCACTAACTGTCACTTGTAATTTAAATTTTGGTGTAACTAACAGTTTAACTGACACTGTGATTAAGAATTTAACTGTCGATGTTACTACTAGTGTAACTGTCACTGTCACTTTTGAATCTAAATGTCTATGTCACTAACAGTTTAACTGTCACTAACTATCACTACAAATTTTGCTATTGATGTTATTACCATTGTAACTGTCAATAACTGTCACTTCGAATTTAAATGTCAATGTCACAAACAGTTTAACTGTCACTGTCACTACAATTTTTTCTATTGATGTTTCTACCAGTTTAACTGTCACTAACTGTCACTCCGAATTTAAATGTCGAGATAAGTAACAGTTCAACTAACACAAACTGTGACTACGAATTTAAATGTAGATGTTACTACCATTGTAACTGTCACTAACTGTCACTTTGAATTTAAATTTTGGTGTAACTAACAGTTTAACTGACACTAACTGTGACTAAGAATTTAACTGTAGGTGTTACTACCAATGTAACTGTCACTAACTGTCACTTTGAATTTAAATGTCGATGTCACTAACAGTTTAACTGTCATTAACTATCACTTCTAATTTAAATTTTGGTGTAACTAACAGTTTAACTGACACTAACTGTGACTAAGAATTTAACTGTAGATGTTACTACCAGTGTAACTGTCACTTCGAATTTAAATGTCGATGTCACTAACAGTTTAACTGTCACTAACTGTCACTTCTAATTTAATTTTTTGGTGTGACTATCAGTTTAACTAACGCTAACTGTGACTAAGAATTTAATTGTTGATGTTACAACCAGTGTAACTGTCACTAACTATCACTTTGAATTTAAATGTCGATGTCACTAACGGTTTAACTGTCACTAACTGTCACTTCTAATTTAAATTTTGGTGTAACTAACAGTTTAACTGACACTGTGATTAAGATTTTAACTGTAGATGTTATTACCAATGTAACTGTCACTTTGAATTTAAATGTCGATGTCACTAACAGTTTAACTGTCACTAACTGTCACTTCCAATTACATTTTTTGGTGTAACTATCAGTTTAACTGACACTAACTGTGACTAAGAATTTAATTGTAGATATTACAACCAGTGTAACTTCACTAACTGTCACTTTGAATGTAAATTTCAATGTCACTAACAGTTTAACTGTCACTAACTGTCACTTGTAATTTAAATTTTGGTGTAACTAACAGTTTAACTGACACTGTGATTAAGAATTTAACTGTCGATGTTACTACTAGTGTATCTGTCACTGTCACTTTTGAATCTAAATGTCTATGTCACTAACAGTTTAACTGTCACTAACTATCACTACAAATTTTGCTATTGATGTTATTACCATTGTAACTGTCAATAACTGTCACTTCGAATTTAAATGTCAATGTCACAAACAGTTTAACTGTCACTGTCACTACAATTTTTTCTATTGATGTTTCTACCAGTTTAACTGTCACTAACTGTCACTCCGAATTTAAATGTCGAGATAAGTAACAGTTCAACTAACACAAACTGTGACTACGAATTTAAATGTAGATGTTACTACCATTGTAACTGTCACTAACTGTCACTTTGAATTAAAATTTTGGGGTAACTAACAGTTTAACTTACACTAACTGTGACTACTAGTGTAACTGTCACTAACTGTCATTTTTTAATCTAAATGTCAATGTCACTAACAGTTTAACTGTCACTAACTGTCACTACGAATTTTGCTATTGATGTTACTGTCTGTAACAGTTTTTTAAGACACTCAGACCAGATGTTTAGATTAAAACACAGTTTTATTAAAAAAAAAATAAAGAGTAAAGAACGCCCTCTAGAAGCGACACAAAATAATAGCGATATAATGACAGAAATGCCTTCATAGGTCAAGTATACAGAAGCATAAAATCACATATACTATCTCAGGACAGGCACACAGTGGCTAGGATACTCAATGGTTAAATACAATACTCAATCAGTCTCTGTTGTGGTGTTTGGCATGCCCAAGATGGTGATCAGGCAGCTATTGGTGTAGATAATGCCTCACCGAAAGGTCTTAAGGCTAGAATGCTGCAGTGAATAGCCCCCACGGGTGTAACAATGGAGACAACTTAATCTGCAAGTGCTTGAGTCGATAGCCCCCATGGGCATAACAACGGAGACTGCTACAATGCAAGAGCTTGCCAATAGCCCCCACGGGCGTAATAACGGAGACCAACTGCACAGGACAAACTTGAGCCAATAGCCCCCACGGGCATATACCGGAGACAACCTGCAAGAGCTTGAGCCAGTAGCCCAATGGGCGTAACAACAGAGACTGCTATAACGCAAGAGCTAGCCAATAGCCCCCACGGGTGTAATAACTGTGACCACTATGTGCTGCAAGTATATGAGCCAATAGCCCCCACGGGCTTATACCGGAGACAACCTGCACGAGCCAATAGCGCCTCTAATGGGCGCTGTAACGTGAACCAACTACTCTGCTGATGGAAGGATGAGCCGCCGTCTAGATCAGGCTTGTAACGCGGCCAGCTCTGCAGAAGTAGCGACCAAACAGCATAGGCTCAGCAAGTGTACGTGAAGGCTCAGATCACGGAAAGGCAGCACTGCAAGGGTTAAGCAGCTCAAGGATCGAAGGCTCAGCAATTGAGGACAGTGCTCTGCAAGTGTCAGGGAAGGCTCTGCAACTGAAGCACACCTCTGCAAGAGATACCGGAGACTCAGCACTGGAGGCACAACTCTGCAAGAGTAAAAGAGGCAACACGATCAGCCCGGTAAGCGAGCTCAGTGGAAGTCAGAATGTCACCACGGCAACACTTGCAGCAGGAAGCAGGAACAAGCAGGTCACTGGAACAAGCCAGTTCTGGTCACGGAGCAGGAAGTCAGCCAGGCTGGGTCGGTACACAGAGATGGTTCTCAGACAAGCCAGATCAGTCACAAATAGGAACGTCAGCCAGACCGGGTCAGATCATGGAGGAGGTTCTCAGACAAGCCAGGTCGGTGACGAGCAGGAACGTCAGCAAAGCCGGGTCGGATCACGGAGCAGGAACACAGGAGCGTAGTCAAGACGGGCCAAATCAGTACACAGGAATCAGGAACGCAGGAACACAGCAACAGCAACACTGGCTCTGGAACACCACGAAAGGGCACCTGACAGGTGTCAAAGGCCAGGCATAAAAAGGTCACCAGGGGCAGGCCAAACAGACTCAGCCAATCAGAGCGCACCACAAGCGAGAGTGACAGAGAGGAATCACAGGCACTGTGATAGTACTCCCCTCTCAAAGACCCCCTCTGGCTGCAGGAGGTCTTGGTTTCTGGGGATATTTAGAGTGGAAGTTGCACAGTAGTCTAGGCGCATGGAGGTCCTTCTGATCCACCCAGGAACGTTCCTCAGGGCCATAGCCCTTCCAATGGACCAAATATTGCAACTTCCCCCTAAATCTCCTGGAATCAATGATACTCTGGAACTCGTACTCCTCCTGGCCCTGAACGTGCACCGGCCCAGGAATCACTGGATTGGTAGTGTAGCGGTTGCAAACCAAGGGTTTCTAGAGAGATACATGAAACACATTATGTAGACGCATAGAGGCTGGGAGTTCCAATGAGTATGAGACAGGATTGACCTTGCGGATAACTTTGAATGGCCCAATGAACTGGGGAACCAACTTATTGGATGGTACCTGCAAATTGAGGTTTCTGGAGGAGAGCCATACCCTATCCCCTACCTGGAATGAGACCGCTGGCAGCCGTCTACGATTGGCATGCCGCTGATGTCGCGGAAATGACTGACTGAGGGTCCTCTGAACCTGTGCCCAAGTGGAGCGAAGCTGCGCCATATGTCATCCAGGGCAGGAATCTGTTGTGACTAAAATGAGTCCGGGAGCAGGCACGGCTGGAACCCGTAGTTAATGAGAAACGGGGAGCTCCCGGACGATGAATTAACTGCACAATTCCTGGCAAACTCTGCCCACGGCAACAGGTCGGCCCAATTATCATGATGATCGGTTACAAAGCAACACAGGAACTGCTCCAGTCCCTGATTGGCACGCTCAGCGGCCCCATTGGTCTGGGGATGGTAGGCGGAGGAAAAGGACAATTGGATGCCCATCTGGCCACAAAATACCCTCCAAAACCTGGACACGAACTGGCTCCCACGGTCAGAGACCACCATTCTGGGTACCCCATGCAAGCGAAACACTTCTTTGGCAAATACTATAGCCAATTCCTGAGCCGACGGAAGACCAGGGAGAGCCACGAAATGAGCCATCTTAGAGAACCTGTCGACCACCATGAGGATAAACATGTACCCCCTAGATGCTGGCAGTTCTCCCAGTAAATCGATAGAGATGTGGGACCATGGACGTTCGCCATTAGGCACAGGTTGAAGTAGGCCCACTCGGAGATGCCTGGGGGTCTTGGCACGAGCACAGGTGGCACAAGCTGCCGTAAAAGTGGAGAAATCAGCTCTAAGGGAGGGCCACCAAAACAACTGTGACAGGGACCATATTAGCTGATCCCTCCCGACGTGCCCAGCAGCCTTAGAAGAATGGTATGTCTCCAACAAACGGGTATGGAATGGCTCATTCACAAAACACTTGCCAACTGGAGTTTCTGGGGGAGCCCTTGCCTGAGATGCCAAAATCTCTTCCCCCAGTGACGAAGTGATGCTAGTACGCACCGTTGCCAGGATACGATCTGGTTGAATAATAGGTACAGGTTCTTTATCGCTCTCAATGTCCGATGCAAACTCTCTGGACAGAGCATCTGCCCTAACATTCTTTGAACCTGGTAAATAGGATACTACGAAATTGAACCGAGACAGAAAATGTGCCCACCTAGCTTGTCGGGAGGACAGCCTTTTTGCTTCAGAGAGATAAGTCAAATTTTTGTGGTCAGTTAGGATTAACACCGGGGTTCTGGTACCCTCCAATAGGTGACACCACTCTTTAAGAGCAAGAATAATAGCCAGAAGCTCTCTGTCGCCAATCTCATAGTGGCTTTGGGCACTGGAGAGTTTTTTAGAAAAGAACCCACAAGGTCTCAAGGCGCCACCTCCCACAGGACGTTGGGAAAGCACTGCCCCAACTCCGACCTCAGAGGCATCAACTTCCAATGTGAATGGCAGGACGGGATTCGGGTGGGACAGCACTGGAGCAGAAGCAAAGGCAGATTTCAGAGTCTCAAAGGCAATTTCAGCTGCTTCGGACCATTGAGAGGGATTAGCGCCCTTATGTGTCAAGTCAGACAGGGGTTTTACAATAGTAGAAAAGTTCTGGATAAACTTCCTATAATAGTTGGCAAAACCCAAAAAGCGCTGAATGGCTTTTAACCCCTTGGGGCGAGGCCACTGTAGGACTGCTGCCAATTTTCCTTGGTCCATAGCAATGCCATCACTGGAAATTACGAACCCCATGAATGGTACTTGGGGTCTATGAAATTCGCACTTTTCTAGTTTACAGAACAGTTTATTCTTATGTAATCGAAGCAAAACCTCAGAGACAGCCTTAATATGCTGGGTGAGGTTGGCAGAGTGAATCAATATATCGTCTAGATATACCACCACACAGGACTGAAGCATGTTATGTAGGATGTCATTAATAAATTCCTGGAACACCGCAGGTGCATTGCATAGGCCAAATGGTATCACCAGATATTCATAATGCCCTGTTCTGGTATTAAATGCCGTCCTCCACTCATCTCCAGCCTTAATTCTGATCAGGTTATATGCAGCCCGCAAATCAAGTTTAGTAAAGGTGGAAGAGCCCGTTAACCTGTCAAATAACTCCGTAATGAGTGGAATAGGGTAGGCATTCTTACGCATCAGCTTGTTTAACCCCCGGTAATCAATACATGGTCTAAGCTCGCCATTTTTCTTTTTTACAAAAAAGAACCCGGCACTAGCCGGAGAGGTAGACTTGCGAATAATCCCTCTCTTGAGGGCATCCTCAATGTAGTCCTCCATAGCCCTGTTCTCATCACACGACAGTGGATAAGTGTGACCCCTCGGAGGCACCACACCCGGGGGCAGATCAACAGCGCAATCATAGGGTCTGTGCTGAGGCAATGCGCTGGCCTCTCCCTTGCTGAATACGTCACTAAATTCTTGATATTCAGCTGGCACGGACGGAGAGGTACACAAAATCTTGACAGGGTGCGATAGGCAGTTTTCTGCACAGTACTCAGACCAAGATTTAACCTCGCATCGCTGCCAGTCAAACTGAGGATTATGTAATAGTAGCCATGGAAACCCCAGAATGACCGCATGATGAGGAGATCGAATAATTTGAAAACGTACCTCCTCCTTGTGAAGAGCCCCAACTGACATAGTAATAGGAGTCATTTCCATGGTAATAAATGCCGGTTCCAAAGGTCTGCCATCAGTAGCTTCAATAGCCAGGAGGGACTCTCTTTCGATTAACGGAATTCTGTGCAATTCGGTAAAGGATTGGTCCATGAAGTACTCAGCGGCACCAGAGTCCACCAATGCCCTGACCTCCACAGCCAGGTCTGCCCAAGAGAATACCACCTGGATGGTGGGTTTCAGTGTACTTGAGTCTAGGGACTGCTGCCCAATCTGCATTGGCTCTCCAGTTCGGGTGAACGTTCAGGAGGAATGGGCGGTGAGGATGGGTTAATGTCACGGTTTGTTAAGACTCTCAGACGCAAAGATAGGTAAAAACACAACTTTATTGAAAAGTTTAAGACAACCCCATAGGGTATCATACACATTCATACATATCTCTTTATTGGCAGGAAAGCAATAATAACAATAGCAATACAGGCTCTACCGGCCCTGCCAATATACCGGGCAATGCAGCCAGGAAGTTGGTGCAAGGAATAAATAGGCTCTACCGGCCTTGCCAATATACCAGGCAAGGCAGCCAGGAACTTGGTGCAAGGAATAAATAGGTTGTACCGGCCCTGCCAATATACCGGGCAAGGCAGCCAGGAAGTTGGTACTCAAGAATAGAGGCTCTACCGGCCTTGCCAATATACCGGGCAAGACAGCCAATAGACAGACAGCAATATACAGGCTCTACCGGCCTTGCCAATACCGGGTAAGGCAACCCAAGATGATAATAGAATTAGATTCTACCGGCCTTACCAATATACCGGGCAAGGCAGCCTGGTAAGGGTGAGTGGCAACCACTAAAGCCTCAGTGACTGTAAAGGTGGCAACAGCAGTCACAGGGATGACATAAGAGGCTAAGTCAGCATAAGTGGCAAGCCAAGGGACACCAGGGTACCACCCGTACCTGCATCCTGGGAAGACAGTAATGCACAATACGATAATAGACTCAAGGGTGGTGGAGCGGACCAGTACCTAGTACTGGGAGCAAGTCAACAAGGTGCAACTGCAGCCGGGAGGCTAAGGAGCGAACCAGTACCCGTGTACTGGGAGACCGGAACAAACAAGTTACTATAACAGCCGAGAGGCTGTGGAGCGAACCAGTACCTTGTACTGAGAGTGCTATACGAATTACGTAACAACAGCCGGAGGGCTAAGGAGCGAACCAGTGTCCACACACTGGGAACGCTAAACGTATCTTGCAATAACAGCCGGATGGCTATGGAGAGAACCAGTGCCCACACACTGGGAACGCTATGTTATCGTGTAATAACAGCCGGATGGCTTATGGAGCGAACCAGTACCCTGTACGTGGAACGCTAATCGTATCCTGTAATAACAGTCGGATGTCTTATGGAGCAAACCAGTGCCCACACACTGGGAACGCTATACGTCTCGTACAATAACAGTCGGATGGCTTATGGAGCGAACCAGTGCCCACACACTGGGAACGCTATACGTCTCATACAATAGCAGCCAGATGGCTTATGGAGCGAACCAGTGCCCACACACTGGGAACGCTATACGTCTCGACAATAGCAGCCGGATGGCTTATGGAGCGAACCAGTACCCTGTACGTGGAAGGCTAATCGTATCCTGCAATAACAGCCGGATGGCTATGGAGCGAACCAGTGCCCGCACACTGGGAACGCTATACGTCTCGACAATAGCAGCTGGATGGCTTATGGAGCAAACCAATACCCCGTAAGTGGAACACTAATCGTATCTTGCAATAACAGCCGGCGGCTGTGGAGCGAACCAGTACCCGCATATTGGATAAACCGGCAGAGAGTAGAAATGTCGCCAAGGCGACTCAGGAACGTCAGCTGACTACAGGCGGACTGGATAGGAACCAGCAGGTGGAAATAGGAATCAGCACTCAGACGATCAACCGGATCAGGAATGGCAGCGGGAACTGGCAGCAGGAAACGATGACCAAGCGGAGACTCCAACCGGATCAGAAACGGAAGCAGGAACCACTGTACAGGTAACTACAGGAACTGGACGAATTCTGGTAGCAGGAACACAGCAAAGGGCCCAGGAAGCTCAGGAACATAAGGTAGATACGAGCAGCATAGAGACAACACGAAAGGGCAACCAAAGGGTCAGTCTCAGTCTAAATAGGCAATACAGGGTGGGCTGAAAACAGACAACCAATGGAGAGCCCCCTATGGGTAATTGACACAAAAACAGAGCAATCACAGGCACCGTGATAGTTAAAAAGACTGCCATGCCCATAATTTCTGGACCTCGCCCTTCTTGCCAACTGTCTCTCACGAATACGGGAGTCAATAAGCATGACATAGTCAATGTACTCATCCAGATCACTAGGTACATCTCTGGCAGCTATTTCATCCTTAATTGATTCGGACAGACCCTGAGCAAAGGCTGACACTAAAGCCTCATTGTTCCATCCCACCTCTGCTGCCAAGGTCCGAAACTCAATGGCATAGTCGCCCAAGGTACGATCGCCCTGCTGTATCTCCATTAACCTTTTGGCAGCAGAGGCAGCTCTGCCAGGAACCTCAAACACTCTGCGGAACTTCCTTACGAACTCATTAAAGCTCAAAGTACAGGGTTTGGCATTCTCCCACAGGGGATTAGCCCATGGCAATGCTTTGCCCGTCAATAGCGATATCATAAATCTGACCTTACGCCAATCATTCGGAAATGCCTGGGGCGTGAGTTCCAAAAATATCTCCAATTGATTAATAAAACCCCTGTATTGTGTAAGTTCGCCATCATATCTCAATGGTAACAGTGCCGCCGCCGTTAAGCCTCTGGTATGTGTAGTAGGGACTACAGACTGAATATCCGGTGTGGAGACTGGGGGGACCACCGAATTATGGTTAGGTTTGTCAAGATGTACCGTACACTCAAGTAAGGTTTGTAAGGCCAGTGCCAACTGGTCTAGGCGCTGCTCGTGTAAAACCATCCTCCAGTGGATGTTTTGTGTGTTACCTTCACCCTTGCTGTCTGAGGTCATGGCCCTTTCGTACTGTAATGGTTTTTTAAGGCACTCAGACCAGCTGGTTAGAATAAAACACAGTTTTATTAAAAAAAATAAAGAGTAAAGAACGCCCTCTACTGGCGACACAAAATAATAGCGATATAATGACAGAAATGCCTTCATAGGTCAAGTATACAGAAGCATAAAATCACATATACTATCTCAGGACAGGCACACAGTGGCTAGGATACTCAATGGTTAAATACAATACTCAATCAGTCTCTGTTGTGGTGTTTGGCATGCCCAAGATGGTGATCAGGCAGCTATTGGTGTAGATAATGCCTCACTGAAAGGTCTTAAGGCTAGAATGCTGCAGTGAATAGCCCCCACGGGCGTAACAATGGAGACAACTTAATTTGCAAGTGCTTGAGTTGATAGCCCCCACAGGCGTAACAACAGAGACTGCTACAAAGAAAGAGCTTGCCAATAGACCCCATGGGCGTAATAACGGAGACCAACTGCACAGGACAAACTTCAGCCAATAGCCCCCACGGGCGTGTACCGGAGACAACCTGCAAGAGCTTGAGCCAATAGCCCCACGGGCGTAACAACAGAGACTGCTATAACGCTAGCCAATAGCCCCCACGGGTGTAATAACTGTGAACACTCTGTGCTGCAAGTATATGAGCCAATAGCCCCCATGGGCGTATACTGGAGACAACCTGCACGAGCCAATAGGGCCTCTAATGGGTGCAGTAACGTGAACCGACTACTCTGCTGATGGAAGGATGAGCCGCCGTCTAGATCAGGCTTGTAACGCGGCCGGCTCTGCAGAAGTAGCGACCATACAGCATAGGCTCAGCAAGTGTACGTGAAGGCTCAGATCACGGAAAGGCAGCACTGCAAGGGTTAAGCAGCTCAAGGATCGAAGGCTCAGCAATCGAGGACAGTGCTCTGCAAGTGTCAGGGAAGACTCAGCACAGGAGGCACAATTCTGCAAGCGTAAAAGAGGCAACACGATCAGCCCGGTAAGCAAGTTCAGCGGAAGTCAGAATGTCGCCAAGGTGAAATTAGCAGCAGGAAGCAGGAACAAGCAGGTCACTGGAACAAGCCGGTTCAGGTCACGGAGCAGGAAGTCAGCCAGGCCGGGTCGGTACACAGAGATGGTTCTCAGACAAGCCAAATCAGTCACAAACAGGAACGTCAGCCAGACCGGGTCAGATCATGGAGGAGGTTCTCAGACAAGCCAGGTCGGTCACGAGCAGGAACGTCAGCAAAGCCGGGTCGGATCACGGAGCAGGAACACAGGAGCGTAGTCAAGACAGGCCAAATAAGTACACAGGAATCAGTAACGCAGGAACACAGCAACAGCAACACTGGCTCTGGAACACCACGAAAGGGCACCTGACAGGTGTCAAAGGCCAGGCATAAAAAGGTCACCAGAGGCGGGCCAAACAGACTCAGCCAATCAGAGCACACCACAAGCGAGAGTGACAGAGAGGAATCACAGGCACCGCGATACTGTCACTAACTGTCACTTTGAATTAAAATTGTGGTGTAACTAACACTTTAACTGACACTGTGACTAAGAATTTAACTGTCAATATTACTACTAGTGTAACTGTCACTGTCACTTTTGAATCTAAATGTCGATGTCACTAACAGTTTAACTGTCACTAACTGTCACTACGAATTTTGCTATGGATGTTACTACCATTGTAACTGTCACTAACTGTCACTTTGAATTTAAATGTCGAAGTCAGTAACAGTTTAAATGTCACTAACTGTCACTTCTAATTTAAATTTTGGTGTAACTAAGAGTTTAACTGACATTAACTGTGACTAAGAATTTAATTGTAGATGTTACAACCAGTGTAACTGTCACTAACTGTCACTTCTAATTTAAATTTTGGTGTAACTAACAGTTTAACTGACACTAACTGTGTTTAATAATTTAACTGTCGATGTTACTACTAGTGTAACTGTCACTAACTGTCACTTTTGAATGTAAATGTCAATGTCACTAACAGTTTAACGGTCACTGTCATTACGAATTTTGCTATTGATGTTACTACCATTGTAACTGTCACTAACTGTCATTTCGAATTTAAATGTTGATGTCACAAACAGTTTAACTGTCACTGTGAATTTTGCTATTGATGTTACTACCAGTTTAACTGTCACTAACTGTCACTCCGAATTTAAATTTTGAGATAACTAACAGTTTAACTAACACTAACTGTGACTACGAATTTAAATGTAGATGTTACTACCATTGTAACGTCACTGTCACTTTGAATTTAAATTTTGGTGTAACTAACAGTTTAACTGACACTAACTGTGACTAAGTATTTAACTGTAGATGTTACTACCAGTGTAACTGTTTTTAAATGTCGATGTCACTAACGGTTTAACTGTCACTAACTGTCACTTTGAATTTAAATTTTGGTGTAACTAACAGTTTAACTGACACTAACTGTGACTAAGAATTTAACTGTCAATGTTACTACTAGTGTAACTGTCACTAACTGTCACTTTTGAATCTAAATGTAGATGTCAATTACAGTTTAACTGTCACTAACTGTCACTACGAATTTTGCTATTGATGTTACTACCATTGTAACTGTCACTGTCACTTTGAATTTAAATGTCGAAGTCAGTAACAGTTTTTAACTATCACTAACTGTCACTTCTAATTTAAATTTTGATGTAACTAACAGTTTAACTGACATTAACTGTGACTAAGATTTTAACTGTAGATGTTACGACCAGTGTAACTGTCGCTTTAAATTTATATGTCGATGTCACTAACAGTTTAACTGTCACTAACTGTCACTTCTAATTTAAATTTTGGTGTAACTAACAGTTAATCTGACACTAACTGTGACTAAGAATTTAACTGTCAATGTTACTGCTAGTGTAACTGACACTGTCACTTTTGAATTTAACCCTCTGAGTGCCAGAGTGGTACGGAATGCATTGCAAAGGCACTCAAAGGGTTAAATGTCGATTTCACTAACATTTTATCTGTCACTAACTGTCACTACGAATTTTGCTATTGATGTTACTGCCATTGTAACTGTCACTAACTGTCACTTTGAATTTAAATGTCGAAGTCAGTGACAGTTTAACTGTCACTAACTGTCACTTCTAATTTAAATTTTGGTGTAACTAACAGTTTAACTGACATTAACTGTGACTAAGAGTTTAATTGTAGATATTGCAAACAGTGTAACTGTCACTAACTGCCACTTCTAATTAAAATTTTGGTGTAACTAACAGTTTAACTGACACTAACTGTGACTATGAATTTAACTGTCAATGTTACTACTAGTGTAACTGACACTGTCACTTTCGAATCTAAATGTCGATGTCACTCACAGTTTAACTGTCACTAACTGTCACTTTGAATTTTGCTATTGATGTTACTATCATTGAAACTGTCACTGTCACTTTGAATTTAAATGCTGATATCACGGTTTGTCACTAACTGTCACTTTGAATTTAAATTTTGGTGTCACTAACAGTTTAACTGACACTAACTGTGACTAAGAATTTAACTGTCAATGTTACTACTAGTGTAACTGTCACTAACTGTCACTTTTGAATCTAAATGTAGATGTCAATTACAGTTTAACTGTAACTAACTACAACGAATTTTGCTATTGATGTTACTACCATTGTAACTGTCACTGTCACTTTGAATTTAAATGTTGAAGTCAGTAACAGTTTAACTGTCACTTCTAATTTAAATTTTGTTGTAACTAACAGTTTAACTGACATTAACTGTGACTAAGTATTTAATTGTAGATGTTACAACCAGAGTAACTGTCACTAACAGTTACTTTGAATTTACATGTCGATGTCACTAACGGTTTAACTGTCACTAACTGTCACTTCTAATTTAAATTTTGGTGTAACTAACTGTTTAACTGACACTAACTGTGACTAAGAATTTAACTGTCGATGTTACTACTAGTGTAACTGTCACTAACTGTCAATTTTGAATCTAAATGTCGATGTCAATAACTGTTTAACTGTCACTAACTCTTACTACGAATTTTGCTATTGATGTTATTACCATTGTAACTGTCACTAACTGTCACTTCGAATTTAAATGTCGATGTCACAAACAGTTTAACTGTCACTGTCACTACGAATTTTGCTATTGGTGTTACTACCAGTTTAACTGTCACTAACTGTCACTCTGAATTTAAATGTTGAGATAACTAACAGTTTAACTAACACTAACTGTGGCTAAGAATTTAAATGTGGATGTTACTACCATTGTAACTGTCACTGTCATTTTGAATTTAAATTTCCGTGTAACTAACAGTTTAACTGACATTAATTGTGACTAAGAATTTAACTGTAGATGTTACTACCAGTGTAACTGTCACTTTGAATTTAAATGTCGATGTCACTGACAGTTTAACTGTCACGTCTGATTTAAATTTTGGTGTAACTAACAGTTTAACTGACATTAACTGTGACTAAGAATTTAATTGTAGATGTTACTACCAGTGTAACTGTCACTTTTGAATCTAAATGTCGATGTCACTAACAGTTTAACTGTCACTAAAAATCACTACTAATTTTGCTATTGATGTTTCTACCATTGTAACTGTCATGTACTGTCAGTTAGAATTTAAATGTCGATGTCACAAACAGCTTAACTGTCACTGTCACTACAAATTTTGCTATTGATGTTACTACTACTTTAACTGTCACTGTCACTCCGAACTTAGATATCTAACAGTTTAACAACACTAACTGTGACTATGAATTTAAATGTAGATGAAACTACCTTTGTAACTGTCACTAAATGTCACTTTGAATTTAAATTTTCATTTAACTAACAATTTAACTGACACTAACTGTGACTAAGAATTTAACTGTAGATGTTACTGCCAATGTAACTGTCACTATAAATTTAAATGTCGATGTCACTAACAGTTTAACTGTCACTAACTGTCACTTCTAATTTAAATTTTGGTGTTACTAACTGTTTAACTGACACTAACTGTGACTAAGAATTTAACTGTCGATGTTACTTCTAGTGAAACTGTCACTAACTGTCACTTTTGAATCTAAATGTCGATGTCACTAACAGTTTAACTGTCACTAACTGTCTCTACGAATTTTGCTATTGATGTTATTACCATTGTAACTGTCACTATCTGTCACATCGAATTTAAATGTCGATGTCACAAACAGTTTAACTGTCACTACGAATTTTGCTATTGATGTTACTACCAGTTTAACTGTCACTGTCACTCCGAATTTAAATGTCGAGATAACTAACAGTTTAACTAACACTAACTGTGACTACGAATTTAAATGTAAATGTTACTACCAATATAACTGTCACTAACTGTCACTTTGAATTTTAATTTTGGTGTAACTAACAGTTTAACTGACACTAACTGTGACTAAGGGCTAGATTTAAAGGCAGCCGTTAGCAAAAAAACGGGTGCGTTAATTTTCATGTAGCATTTCAAAGATTTGTCTAAAGAACAACTAACGGCAGTTTGAGAATCATTAAGGCCGATAGACTTACGTGCATTGAGACGCATGGAACAAGATTCCCCAGAGCCATTCAAAGGCTTGCAGTACTGTTAACGGATGAAAAAAAGAGACACCTAACGGGAAAAAGTTAAGACCCACTTTTCTTAGCCGTTAGACACTTAACGGTCAAAACAAAAAACTCGTTACAGAGGAAAATACACAAAATGCTTACAGCACAAGCATGTAAATGGAAAAATTAACCCGTGCAATGCCAAAACAACACAAAAACATGGACAGACACCACAAATCACTCCACACACAACAACAAGCATCACCACAGGGACAAGGACCCCCAAAAAAACAACAACAGAACATGGCACGGAACAATGCTGGTTATCACACGACACCGACACCTGCAAATACAAGCTCACCTGTGCAACATCAAAACGCGATGCACACGCAACCTGCACCCCACAACTGCACACCTGCAAATGGTAGACACATACCAAGCACAACACACCACATCTTATAACACACACACACACACCTGCAAACACTTTCCTGGACAAAAACAACTTCCCATTGGTCAGCACTCACCTCATCACCACACCTACACAACGCCCTATCAAGTACATAAAGGGACAACTCACCACACTCACCTGTGACTTGTTTTCCACTCAGGGAGGGAGAGATAGAGAGAGAAAGAGATTGAGATAGAGAGAGATAGAGAGCACAATCAGTATGTTGGGTTACAAATTGTTGCGAAGACTGCGAAGAAGGCGTGCAAGGGAGAGAGCTAGGGAACACCAGCAACCCCCAGGCACACCTGATCAACAGCCTTCACCTGTTGCAAGTGAGGAGGCTCTGGCTCAGCAGCCACACAGGAGTCCTTCCCCACCTGGAGGATAGCACCTGCCTGCAGATGCACAGCTGAAGCAACAGGATGCTCCACAGCAACAGAATGCTCCACAGCAGCAGAGGATGTATAGACGACCACCAAGGCCCAGGGTATACCGCCCATGGGTCACCCTCTTTGGAATGACCGATGATGAGGTCATTGATCGCTACAGGTTGAGGCCTGACAGCATCATTGCCTTGTATGAGGTCATCATGGATCAGCTGGATCCCATCTACATCCACAACTATGCCTTACCTGGCCTGCAAAAACTTCTGTGTGCCATACACTTCATGGCAAGTGGGGCCTTCCAGTCCACTGAGGGTTACTCATCTGGCAAGTCACAGGCCACATTCTCCAGGGTGCTGGCTCAGGTCTTGCCAGCCCTCAAAAGCAAGGCCAGTACTTATATACATTTCCCCACCACCGACATGGACTGGATACACCTCAAGCAGGCCTTTTACGCAAGGGGAGGTATGCCCAGGGTCATGGGTGCTATAGATTGCACACATGTCCGTATTAAAACCCCAGCATGTGACGCACAGCTATTCATCAACAGGAAGAACTTCCACTCCATGAACGTGCAGATGGTGTGTGACAGCAATATGAGGATTATGAATGTCTGTGCAAAGTATCCTGGTAGCTCAAATGATTCCTACATTCTCCAAAACTCCTCAGTCCACAGAGGTTTCGAGAATGGAACTTTTACAGGGGTATGGCTTTTGGATGAGTTCACAATACAAAATCACACCACATCCACAGGCGTACACACTACGCAAGTATGCTCCTGACCCACAGCTAGTACGTCCACCACACAAAACATCATTCACACAACATGTGCTCCCTGTCTCACCATGTCACTCACATTACACCGGTGATGCTGGCTATGGATGCAAGTCCTGGCTACTGACCCCTGTGGCCAATCCTCAAACACATGCCCAGGAAAGGTACAACCAGGCTCATGGCTGAACGAGGAATGCCACTGAGTGGACCGCTCGGAGGGAGCACTGCAGTATGCACCTGGAAAGGTGTGAGACATAATTGTGGCATGCGCAATACTGCACAACATCGCAGTGGACACCAGTCTGTTGGATGACATCCAGGACCCCCCCATACCTGAAGTGCCCATGGACATCGGCCATGTTGAGGAGACCTTGAGAGGGGCGCAAATCAGAGACACACTCATCACGGAACACTTTACCTGTGAGTATAACACAGGCATGCAAACAATCTATGCAAGTCCCCCATCAGTCCTGTGAATTGGTGCCAACACACTAACCACACTGCACATGATGTTCTGTCTCACCCCGCAGGAACATTGACACAGCACTGCACTGGCAGCAGCAAGGCCCCAAACATCAACCATACCATAGACGTGGCATATTGTGTGTGGGGATTCAAAAACCATCCTCCATTCCCCTCTCCACGTTGACATACAGATCCCAAGGATATCACGCACAGCCCCAGGAGAAACAAGGTACAACACATAACCCATGTTCATCACCTTACAGGGCTTGATTGACAGCAACTATCTTGATTTGCCATGATCATAGCCTGAGCAACCATGCTAGCCTTGTAGTGATAGAGTATTATCCAGTGCTATGCATTGGATAATACTCCGTCACATCAGGGGTTAAAGGGCCATTGGACTCAATATGGGACCTGTACTGTGCTAGAGCTGAGAAGAGCAGCAGAGGGGTGGATGTACAGTGGTATTGTCACACAATGTAGAGGTCATGAAACGTAGATCAGATTACCAGGGACTCCATGCTGACCTGTGAGTGTGCAGACATATGTGCCCCCGACATGAATACACACATCAACAAATATGTCCTAATAGTTCCATGGAACAAATGACATTGGGCTGTCACTGTCACTTTCACAGTGGCAGCCCAAATTCATTACCTCCATGGAGCTCTCAGAACAATTGTTGATGTGTGTATTCATGTCAGGGGCACATATCCATAGGGCTGGTGCACATGTCCTTAGTTCTCCACGTAATTGGTTACAGATGAGTACACAACACATTACCAAGCAATGGTTTGTGTACTCACCTGTAATTAAGAAAATTGAGGGGATTATAAAGTCGAAATTGTTGCTTCATGATCAGTTCAGGTCTACTGCTCCAAATCCTGTCCTCTTGTCCCACAGGCATCCATAACATGATCCATCCTTGAACTGAAGATCTTCCATGTGACTGGATTGATGTCTTGACAACACCTTCATGAAGCTCACCCCTTGCTGTTTCTGGTGATTTTGTTGGTGATGCAATGTTTGACCTGAGGTTCTCAGCAACCTCTACTGGAACATTCTCATATAGATACAGAAAACACAAATTCACGAGTGTAATAACCTGTACAGTTAGGATGCTCATCAACAGAGTTGTCAAGCCTTGTGGACAACACATGAGCAGGACAGGAGTGTTACTAAAGTAGTACGATTTTGTTTCAAAGTACATTTAGTGTTCTCATACAAGTGTTCAATGCATATAGACAATACACGCAGAAAACACATGTACGTTCTAATGTACTTTGAGACACAATAAAGATGAACCATCACTATTCAATCTGTGTCTGTATGAGGATATATTGGATTACACATTTGTCAATGCGTAACCACGCTCAGGATAGAATATCCCCCATACATGGAAAGGCATCACCCACATCACAGGAGTCCACCACTTGTTTGCCAGTGAGTGGACTCTGTGATGTATTCATGCAAACAGATGATGGTGGCAGTGATACACTAATGTGTTGTGGGAGTGATAAAGAGGTGATACAGGGGACATACTTCCACAGTGAATTCCTGTCCACAGTTTCTGTGATGCTCAGTATAATCAATGTTCTGAGATATTGCTCCACTTTGACATATCTCAGTACATGGGCTACATCAACGAACAACCAGACTAAGTGGACATGTGTTATCACTGGTAAAGTCTGTGACACCCTTAGGAAAACAACAACTCAACTTACTGGAGACCCCAATGCTCACCCCAGGATATCAATGTGTGTGCTACACATTGAAATCCTAGGTTAGAAACATTGGGTTCCCCAGTAAGTCAGTTGCACAATGAGTGTTTGAATCCAAGACAATATTGATGCATGTCCCATTTATCTGTCCTGCTTGTTATGTCACCACTAAGTCACATGTTTGGTTATCCACTTAACCCTCTGAGTGCCAGAGTGGTACCCAACGCATTTCTTTGCAATGAATTGCCTACCACTCTTGCACTCAAAGGGTTTAACACAACATATGATGTAGACGAATGTTCAATGTTGTACCATTTGTTGTGCTAAGGGGTATGTTTTGTTGTTCAAATTCAACACACAACATCGCCATATAACACAGTTGAGTAATATGGCTCCAGGGATGTATTTCCAGTTGAATTTGTACAACGGTGTGTGTGTGTGTGTGTGTGTGTGAAAACAAGTTGTAACATCCCACAAACATTTCACCCAGGCAGAGGTTGTGTTCACTGCATTGTATGGCAATGCACTGGAGACAACCCTGCCACCCAATCCATAACTGAAGACACAGCAGATCAGACAGGAATCAAAAGTACAATGTTTCTTTATTGAGGGGGCAGTTAACAGGTTGAGCCTTTCATTTTTTTCTTTTTTTTGGGGGGGGGGCCTTAGACCGGGTGCCAGAGGTGGATGCCCTTATTGATCGCCTGGTCACCCTTTTCCCCCTAGGTGTGGCTTCAGGGGTAACACTGGAGGGGGTGGTGGGTGCAGTAGACCCCTCCGTGGAATTCAAGTTCTCCCTCTCCATCCTCAAGGTCTCCCTGCGGTTGATCTCCCTCAACTCCAGAAGTACCTGTGTGAACATTTCCATGATACCTGTCTTGATCTGGTGGAGGTGTGTGTTCACCCTGGCCACCTCCGATTCCAGGGCTTGGATTCTGGTCTCCAATCTGGCTGTGTTCCTCCTGGATTCCCTCCTGCTTCTGGTGATGTTGCCATCTGTGCTCCTGCTCGACCGGAGTAGTCTCCTCTGCAGGGCCATACACTCCACCTCCATCCCTGTGAGGCGTGCAGTGCTGGAGGTGGATGTGCCCGGTGACCCTGGTGCTGCTCTTTCCTCTGCTGCTGTGGGTGCTGTTTCCTCTGCTGCTGAGGGTGCTGTTTCCTCTGCTGCTGGAGGTGCTGTTTCCTCTGCTGCTGCTGGATGTGCTGTGGCTGCTGTGACAGCTGTTGGAGTGGCTGGTGCAGATGATGGGCATATGCCCACCACATCAAGTGACTCCGAGCTGCCTAATGATGTATGTGCTGGTGGAGGGGTGAATATGTCCCTGGGTTGGGGCCGCTGGGGCTCACCAATCAGGCCCAGGTGTGGGTAGTCCAGTGGCCAAGGGTCATATGGTGGCCACTGATAGGTGCTTGGACCCCACCTGGGATAATACCTTGGGGCATGCTGTGGAGCCATCCAGGAGGGTGGGTTGATGTGTGAGGCATATGGCCCATATTGGGTGGTGGCCACTGTCCCTGGCAGCCATTGCCTCCCTGGCCGTGGTGCTACTGCTGGAGGGTAGTAGCTGGTGGAGGTGGCTGGATACATCCACCTCTCCTCCTGTTGCACCCAGCCACTGTACTGGGGAGGTGCAGCTTGGAGGGGTGCAGCCTGTGGTGGTGCAGCTTGGAGGGGTGCAGCCTGTGGTGGTGCAGAAGGTGGTCGTGCAGCCTGTGTTGGAGGAGATGGGGATGGTGGGTATGGTGACCACCGGCTGGTCCCCTCCTCTGTGTACTCCTCAATGGGGGGTGACATTGCCTCCTCCACGGGCTCCCGCTGGGCTTGAGGGCCGTAAGCTGTGTGGAGAAATGAGATGTTGTGATTAGTGAACTTAGCCATAGGTTTGGGGGGACGGTTATACTTTGATATGTGGTGAAGAAAAATATATGTGTTTGGGTTAATCCCCCTGGGTAAACAATGGTACTCCCAAGGTGTTGTTTGAGTTATTACGGTAAAAGGTTTCATTTTGAGGTGCAATATCACAGTGGCCCAAAATAGTACAGTGGGGCTGTTGCAACACTCTCCCATGTAGAGATCTGGTCCCTGTACCAGAGCTGTCCATATGATAGTGTAGTAACAGCACCACTGTACAATTTCAGGCCACTGGGATATTGCCCCTGACATATCCATGTCTGAGCTGTGATACCTTTTGAATCAACACACCTTTCAGCAGTAGGAATACCATTGTTTAACTCGGGGGGGTGAATCCTACAACAGGTATTTGTCTTTACAACTTTTAGGGATGGCTATCCCTCCAAGGGTCTAGCAAAGATTAAGTCTACCTTGATGTCATATTGTAGACATTGTGAAAACAGATGTTGTTCGCTGTTAGTCCTATCCCTCCTACCCTCATGGTTATTCAGATATTGATCTATGTGACAGATGGAGATTGCATTCATTTGTCCACACGAGGGCTCTTCAGCAGAGCCAAAATCGCCCTATTTAGAGAACAATACTTAATTGGAATGGTGTACAGAGTGTGCATGGTTTGCAAGCACACTCTGTGAACCATTCCAAAGAGGTATTTATCTGGAAATGTTGCGACTTTGGCTCTGCTGAAGAGCCTCCGTGTGGTCAAATGACAGATATCTCCACCTGTCACATAGAACAATATCTGTATAACCATGAGTGTTGGAGGGATGGGACTTAGATCGAGACACATCTTTTAACGATGGCAATGATATGACATCATGATGACATTACCCATTGCTATCCCATTACAGTCACACACAAGTAGAAATGGTCATATATGTATGTGGATATGTACCCTTCATATGGATACAGTAATATCCTTCCAAGATGTGAAGCCAGAGAGCAGTTCAGTAGGTGTGATTGCCTTACTGGCTATATATATGTGCACCCATCCAACAATACATTGGATTGATATGATGGATATGAACATACCTCGTATATCCCATCTACGTAGAGTGTGATATACTATGTATGTGTATTTGGATGGTAGCAATGTAGGTTGATTTTTGATGGGTGCACATATCTGGCCAGGAAGGCAATCACATCCAGTGAACTGATCTCTGTGTTTGCATCGTGTTGGGACATATTTTGAAACATTTGAAAGGTACATATCTAAACGTTTTTATTAGTGTCCATATCTCTTGTGAATAGATCTGCCGTGGGATTCAAGTGTTATTAAACCCTATCTTCTTAATTGATCCCATACAATGCACAATTTTGGATTACTTGACAGGTGACTCTCTGGTTGTCATGATGATATCCTATGCATTACATTGTGATGCATGGGATACCACCCTGGCAATCACAGATTGATGAATTTGAAGATCCTGTCCGTGTTGTATGTTCCAGTTGAATCCTAAGGGCAACAATCAAGCCAGTAGTGAGGGATATCTTTGATTGAAGCCTGTTTTTCTCTGTGTATGACCCATCCATCCTTCTGTGTGAGGCAACAGTACTCAGTCCGAGATATCCATCAGTCATGGCCTGTTGGTGACCAAGGTACAATGGTTGATATTTGGTTCCCATGTATATACTGCAAACAGCGGCTGGTGTACCATCCATCCATGGCATCAGCACCCCTGTGGATCCATGTGGGAATCAGATGTGGGATATGTCATTTCAAGTTAGAGTAAATGATTGCAGCACAACACCAAGGCCTACTTTATCCACCTTTAATTCTGTGGAATAGTTTTCGGCCTGTGTGTTGCACATACAAGACAGTTATTCTCCGGGACACTGATGTGTGACCTGATCCACCCTTTTTGTGATTCAGTAAGCGGTGATGTTGAACTGATGAACTGAACATGATGGTGACTTCTCCAGTGATCTCCTTTCCATGGAGTCTGTACAATGGGACCCTATCAACTTGATTCTTGTTTTTGCATATTCTCCATAGGCTAACACTGGTATTGGTGAAGTGAGGGTGTGTGAGGGTTACTTTGTGTCCACCATCTCTTTGTCACCGCTTAGTGAATGTCCCCTGTGTAGCATGTGATCATTGGCCTATTGACTTGTTTGTTGTCTGGTTAACCCTTTGAGTCCCAAAGGGGTTGCCAAAGCATTGTTGATCGATGCATTGATGATCCCTCTAGCACTCAAGGGGTTAGGTGCTGACTTCCCTGTGGGGACATGGGTGACATTGTGTGTGAACAGTGATGATATTTAAGAGATGACATTTTGAACATCACGGTTTGTTTATTGTGTGTGATGAATACAAGGATCTCTGCTGTGAGCTATTTATTCCAAGGCCTGATCAGGTGACCAGGGGACACCCCTTGAGATTAGAGGAAAGGAGGTTTAAACTTCAGCAGAGTAAGGGTTTTTTTACGGTAAGGTCTGTTAAATTGTGGAATTCATTGCCCAGGGAGGTAGTTAGGGCACATACAATGGATACATTTAAGAGAAGATTAGATACATTTCTTTCAAAAGGGAACATACAGAGTTATACTGTTTATCAGTCGGCTGATCAGGAAGGTCTGATAAAGACTAATTTAATTGGTAGCAGGAAAGCTATAAAATTCTCAGTTACTGGGGTATGAGGCGAAGGTTGAACTTGATGGACTTGTGTCTTTTTTCAACCTAATTTACTATGTTACTATGAGCAGCGACAGGACCTTGACATTTGTCCTGGTGTTGTGTCCTGTTTTTTACCCTCAGGGTGCTGTGTTGGTGCAGTTGTATGGATGAATGATGGGCATGTGTTGAGGTGTGACTGTGTGTGTGCAGCTGGTGTTGGTTGATGTAGTGTGTGGTTATGTGGTGTTGCACTTACCGGTAGTGTGGAGGCTGCTCTCATCCCCAGTGTCAGCTCCTCCAACGACCCCCTCGATCAGGGTTGGGGACATGGTCTGCCGCACCATCTCCTCCCAGCTGCAGAAGGTGATAGGGACGGGTGGGCCACCTCCAGTGCCTCGGGCGTGCTTGGCGAGCTCTGTGAGCTTGTTCTTGACCACCCTCCGGCAGTCGCCCCATCTCTTTTTGATGGACTCCACGTCCCACCTGCATGGCGCCACTGCGTTCACCTGGCTGCAGATCTAGTTCCAGGCTGCCTTCCTCCTCGCTGACAGGCCAGGGACCTGTGCCGTTGGGTGGAGAACACTCTCCCGGATAGCTTCCACGAGAGCCGTGTTCTCCTCCTCGGTGTATTTAGGATCCCTGATCCTGCCCTCGTCACCTCCGGTATGGGAGGATTCTGAGCTGGAGTGTCCTGCCTGGTCTGACCCTGACTGTGTGGGGTGCTCCCCAACAACTACCCCTTGTACCACTGCAGGTTCTGTCCCTGTCCTGCGTGTGCCTGCTCTTGTGGGCTGGGTCCCCCTCTGCCCTGCGGATCTCCCTCTCCCACCCCTGCTCTGCTCAGGGATGCCCTCCTGACCTTCCTCCTCCTCCACTACTCTCCCCATCCCTCTCTCCTGTCCTCCTCTCCTTGCCATCACTCACCCACTCACACCCAGGCACTCCCACTGGCCCTCACAGACACACTCGATCCACTCACTCTCTGTCACACACTTTCACTCACAGATTCACACTGTAAAAATAACATTTAAAATGTGTAAGGTGTTATGAAAAAAAAGGACTATGTGTATGTATGTGTATGTGGTTGTGTTTGTATGGGTGTATGTAATATGTGCAAAGGTGTGATATGTGTCGAATTATGTGCAATGCTCTCCAAACTCAAAAACTTCTCTACCTCCAATGTACGCTCCTGTCTCCCTCTCTCTGTTCACTATCCTCTGCTCCTGGGTCCTGATATCTAGCTCTCAAGAACTTGATAACAGACAGTGTGTTGCGGTTATTTTTGGGTGTATTTGAAGTTTTTTGATACTTTGGGGCTTTGGGATTGGCTGTGTGTTTGAATTTGTTGTTGCATCAATCAGGGTTGCTAGACAACGGCAGCTGTTATGTTACATGTTGTTTTGAGCTATGTTATCGTGTGATTTGGCCGCCCGTTGTGCAATAACATGAGCGACAACTGGTTTTGTGTTACGTGTTTTGGCTGTGCCTACGCTCGATAGCTATTCTTGTATAGTACCTATTGAATATGCCGTAACTCATGTATAATTTGTGAGCAATGTGCCTTTTTCACTTAGCGGCTGGTTTAACGTGAGCCTTTAAATCTAGCCCTGTCATGGTACCCAGCATAAATGAAGGACAGACACAGTATATGTAATGTAAAACCACCTTTATTGAAAATAAACAATAATGAATACCAATACCCACACAACCCCAGACACAAGACTAAGATCTCCGGTCTACTACCCGGATGTCACAGTTTTTGATGAACACTCAGACCAGACTAGTAAGGTTAAAATAACCTCCGTAGCATCTCAAACTGAGCTGGATGTAACGTTAGCCCAAAACAACACAGCTCCGAGGTGAAGCGAGAACGCGCTCGCTGGGGCTTCTGGGGGCGAAGTGGGAAGTCCTGCTGCTCCGTGCCGCACATACAGGGTGCCGCAGTATGCGGAAGTGGCACTTTTTCAACATAAATATCTTGGCTCACAGGTCAGTAAATTTAAAACAAAACCCAGCGCTGGTATTGCATTAGGACTTATAACCAGCGCTCCAATTGTTTTTTCATGTGAATGTTCCCCTTTAACAGAAGGGTTTTCCATATGAAGTGTACTTCATAAAACAGTCAGTTATTTCTAATTACAGTGTCCAAGTTGTAGTTCAAGAGTAATTGAATGATATAGTATCCCCCGCCTGCCCCTTTTGCTGATGTAACATTGTTCACCTCAGATCAGAAAGACTGTCCAGATGGATCACAGCAAGAGTCAATCTTCTAACTGTGAGCATAAGAAAAAACTTTCCCTCCTTTGTCAATGGGTGCAGGGTTTTCCTTATGCTCACAGTAAGAAGTCCCTTGCTGCAACAGGAGGGAGATACTTTTCATTCAATTTCTCTTGAACTACAACTCGGACAGTATTGAAATAACACTCTCCATGGCCCAAATACTATGAAGATTAATAGGAACATTACTATATCTTTAAGTAAATAAAAATAAAAAAAAAAGAAAGCTGTATCTGGGTGTTTATTTTCTGGAGAACAATGTGAACGTAGATATGGCTGATCAAGTAAAACACATTACTATATGCAGTACTACATGCGAGCTACACAATTAATATTACTTCAGTCTTCTGAACCAGTGATTGAGAAGCCAGATACATCAATCAAAAATGTGTATTAAAAACAAAACCCAATTCCATATACAGAAAATAGCAATTTGAGCAAAAACTGATTGATGGTATAACACATAATAGAATTCTTGTACATTGCATGTAATTAAATAAAAACTGTCAGTTTTGAGCATCCTGTTTAAAAAAACGTACATCGATAGAACGACATGAAAGGTAATCTTTTATAAATGTACTTTTTTTTTTATTATTATGATATGCTGTCAGAAATTTGTTTGTTCCAGAAAAAAAGCTTTTGAGATTGAAAGATTCCAGGAGGCCATATGCACAAACAAAACAAGTGACTCAGTTCTGGGGCAAAGCACCTGCCCCATTGTGCAGGGATTCTCAGACCTGTTCTTAGCCCCTCAATGGTTCAGGTTTTCAGGTGAATCAGTCAGTAGTTCAGTCACTCTGCAGTGTCTTCTGGTGTTAATGACAGTAAATTGAGGAGAACCTGAGAACATAAACTTTTTTTTTGGAGGGGGTGGGGCTTGAGGACAGGTTTGGGGTAATTTGTTTGCCCCAGAATTGCTCCAATTTTGTCTGTGAATATGATTCAGTGACATTAACCCTTTGAGTACCAGAGCATGCCCATCTCAGTGTGAAACAATGCATTGTACACCCCTTTGGCACTCAAAGGAAAAAAAAAACAATCATACCTGCCTTCTAATAGTGATAGCTTCTCTTCACATGTTACAGGAATTTGCTATACTCAGTGTTCCAGCACTGCAGCCGGTAAACACGTTTTCTCTAGAACACAGTTTTGCCAGACTATAGTACAAATACTGTTACTGATATATTAGGTAAATGGACAAAGGAGGACATAAGTACCCAAAATTCCCACTGATTTAGAGGGATAAAGGGATAGTAATACTTTATTATTACTATCCCCCATATTGTAGGTATTTGCAAAATAATTTAATAGCCCACAGGTTCATCTCTCAAACCTTTATGGTTTGAGAGATAACCAAAGGCAAAGTTCCCCCCTCCCTCCCCCTTCCCTGAAGTCAGGGTTGTGCTGACTGCAGGGATATCCTGTCTTTCTTTCATCATGCGGCTCTGCAGCAGAGCCGCAATCGCGTTAATGACAAAGAATTATTTCACTGAAACGGTCTTCTACATGTACTTGCAAACCAAGCGCATGTAGAAGACCGTTTCAGTGAAATAATTCTTCTTCACTAATGGGATCTCGGCTTAGCTGCAGAGCCGCAAGCCTGTTGTACGACAGACTTCCCCTGCAGTCAGCACAACACTGAGTTCAGGGAAGGGGGAGGGAGGGGGGAACTTTGCCTTCGGTTATCTCTCAAACCATAAAGGTTTGAGAGATGAACCTGGGAGCTATTAACTTAATTTGCAAATGCCTACAATATGAGGGATAGTATTAATAAAGTATTACTATCCCTTTAAATGGCAGACTGGCTTGTAACATCTTCATTCAGGAGGTTAAAATCTGCATTTAAATGATTGAAAATTTTTATTTGCCCCATGGCGTAGACTTTCTCATTTCTCCAATCCTTCTTCTTAGTATAGCAGCCTCAAACTAGGTTCTAAAAGAAGGATACTAATCTATATCAACCACTGCAATCCAATAGTAATCTCTGGAGCATGCATAAACATTTGTTTTTAAAGGGATGCGCTAGAAGCCCTGCTTGTGGGAATGGCCATCTGTGTAACCTGGTGCACAATCAGTAGATATTGATGGAGTGATAGTCTGGGAAAATGTCTAATTCAACTGTTGAATAGAGGTAGCGTCCTTCAGAAGTGTGGTTTCCCACACAGGGCATGAACAGGAGAGAACTGGCCAAAAACGGGACTCTGTCAATCACCTAACATGTTTAGCAGGCTGTGCGGTTCACTTTCTCATGGGTTATAGACTATCATGTTTCTCCAGTCTATATACAGTTATAGCCACAGCTACAAATGATCAAAAGAAACAAGTAAGATTTTGAAGAAGAGGCAAGAGTGGGATAAGATATACTTGTAAGTTATTTGATAATGCTTATGAATGAGTTACTAATATTCCCAGGGAAGAACATACTAAATATAAGGAAAGAAAAATGGAAGAAAAATATTGGATTATTTATTTTACAACAAATTATGACATAAGCTCCAACCATGTACAAAAAAGTTTGAGGAAACTGCCATTTCTAAAAGGAAGATCTGATTTTAGTTCGATGTCCCTAAGGTTTTGTCTAATGTCTACAGAAAAATGATAAAACAAAAACCACAGGAATATGTTCAAATGTGGGAAAAAGGGCAACATTACATGTTCTCACCATCCCTTTGGTAATGGTACCCAAAAATATTTTGAAATCTGTAGTTATTGAGAAGATATATTATATGCGCCTCTTCCTCAGTTGTAACTGAGCTTGTGCTATATTTGCTTACTTGTCAGTGCGGGATAAAATATGTGTTCCACTCAGTGCACAAACTGAAAGTTTGATTTGGGGAACACCTCAGAAATAGTAATAATGGAATGGACAAACATAGTGTCCCCAAACACTTTTTAGAACATCAAGAATGCAAATGGGATTATCATTTTCAGCAATAGATCAAGTTCTGCCAAATAGGAGGGGTGGAGAAAGGCTATTAAAACTAAGGAGAATGGAAATATGCTGCATCCATGAACTCAAAACTTAGCATCCTAGTGAACTTAATTTGACTTGGCAGCCTTTATATAAATATATATATATATATATATAAATATCCTATATAATAATTCGCTAAATCGTGTGTAACGCCGCGACATGCGCAGTAGACACTACTGCACGTGCTGCAGTCATGCGCAGTAGAGACTGCCCACGCCACTGCTGATACAGAGCTGGGCGCTCCAAAGGAGTGTCCAGCTCTGTATCAGCCGTGGCGCGGGCAGTCTCTACTGCACGTGACTGCCCCGCGACCGGGTGGCTGTGACACTGTGGCCCGTGTAACGGGCTGTTCAACTAGTATATATATATATATATATTTCCGATATATAGAAAACACTCACAGGTCTTTCTTCAAGTGAAAAAGTGTAAATTTAATCATCAACGTTTCGGCCTACCCTTAGGCCTTTATCAAGATGCTTACAGACCAACATACAAGTGCCCATATAAATACCGAACCCTAAAGTGCTAAGTGGCGCCAAAATGACGTCATCTAATGGGGAGGGGAAAAAAATAAAAAATAAAAAATAAATATAAATCAAAAAATAAAAAAGAGAGAAACCATTAACCAAAAATTAGTGAAAATTAAATTAAAATGTCATACTTAACGATAGAGTATAAACTCATAAAATAAAAGAAAATATGTGATTCCAAAAATAAAGAAGAAAAGGGGAAAGGTCAAACATACCTCTCTATCATTCATAAACTCCCAGTTTTCATGATCTTAAATAACAATGTACGTAAGTAAAATCCTACTTATGTTGCAACATATCAGTATTAACTTGTTATACTTTGTAGCGATAATTGGAAACATAATATCCGATACTCATCCTCACTCGTCTGTTGGTGTATATGACGTTCACTGCAACGCCACACCCACCAACAATGTGTCAAACCGAGCATATCTCTTAAGCTATTAATTATCGCCAATAAATCAAGTTATTCATTAGAGCATAGTTCCAAATTACCAGTTGATATACATAGCGCTCTATATAATCTGGTTCTCCATGACATCGCATAGCACATTGCTTCCAATTAAAATCCACCAATAATTGCTCTGCTGGCATAAATCTAGTAATGGAGTTTTCTCCGAAAACAGAATTCAATATATAGATAATGTGTTAATATCTGACAACAGAATTAATTATAAATCTGTAACACCGATCATGCTAGCATTTGTTAGATGTCTGTGAATAACCCGAACGAGCATGTTATTATATAGTACATATCTAGTACATTGCATATTCGTTACAGTGATACTATTAACCGTTCGTCTATTAAAATATTGGATAGAAGATAAGCAATGATAAAGTCAATAAACTCTCTCTGTGACACTGTGATGCCATTGCCTCAATGGTTAGAGAGTCAACAAATAATATTCCTATCATTGTAGGGAAGATTCCGACGTCCCCAAACCACTAATATGTATAGTAGTGATCATTTTTGACTCTGGTTAGATACCGTGTTCCTTTCATTGTGGTATAAACTCCAGAATCCAAAAACACTATTGTGAAAAATAGTGTACACCAATGATCATTCAGCACAAATAATTCCCATTTATTGCAACTTCGGCCATGGTTGGGAGAATTCCCTACGTTTCACCATCCACCGTCACCAAGAGAACCCCTCGGTAGCGTGAGGAAGGAAAACGGGGTGAAATAACCTCCCAATCACCTACTCTGCAGGTGACCCATATTAGAGTGGTTGCCTTGTTAATACCACTAGGTCCGAAGTGCTAAATATCTTTTAGTAAAAGCTGCTGAATGTAAGCTTCTCGTTAAGTCCTGTTGGAGACAGCGAATGCAGTTTATATATCCATTTGGTCTCACGTTGATATAAACGTTTTACTCTGTCACCACCCCTTTTCAAAGGGGGCACATGATCAATCACCATACATTTAAGTGCTGACAGGCCATGTTTAAATTCATGCCAGTGTTTAGCTACTGGCTTATCACTGATATGTCCCGATAGAGCTCTCATGATTGTTGCCCTATGGTTTGCCATCCTCTCTCTGAAGGTGCACGTTGTTAAACCCACGTATAATTTATCACATGGGCATTGTATGATGTAGATAACATAAGTGCTCGTGCAAGATAATCTGTATTTAATATTAAAAGTTTCACCTGTGAGTGGATTAGAAAATTGTTCACCAGTCTGCATATATCTGCATGTCACACAATTGGGACAGCGATAACAGCCTGCTTTAGGTTTATTCAACCAAGAATGTTCCTTTTGTGTATAACAATGTTCAGGGTCCGTATGCACCAGCAAATCTTTTAAATTAGCCCCTCTTTTGTAACTTATTAAATGTGGCTGTTTAAAAATGTCCGGTAAAGAATCATCATATGATAAAATATTCCAATGTCTACGAATCTCCTCTTTAATCCGTCCACTTGCTGTAGTATATGTTGTAGGAAATATTAATTGTTGTTTCTTCTCTTTGTGTCCCATTTGCTGTCCTGGGAGACTGTCCATCTGTTTCAATGCTCGTTCTAATTGTATATCCAAATCATTTGAAGAATAACCTCTCACTTTAAACCTGTCTGAAAGTTCCTCCAACTGTATTTTGGCCATTTCCTTATCACTGTTATTTCTAATAATTCTAGTCATTTGTGAAAATGGGAGACTTTTAGTGACATGTTTTGGATGAAAACTTTTTTGGTGTAAAAGGGTATTCCTGTCAGTATTCTTGCGATAATTTGTGTAGTGGATTTTCCCGTCTCTAATAAACAGTTTAACATCCAAGAACTCAATACTTTCTCGGTCATGTTTAGTGGTGAATCTGATGGTTGATGGAATTGTGTTCATTTTCTCAAAAAAGGCGAGCAAAGATTCTTCGTCGCCCCTCCAGATCATGAACACATCGTCAATGAAACGAAAGTATTTAACAATCTGTTCCTTGTATTGAGACAATATATGTACATCTTCGTACTCTGCCATGAAAATATTGGCATATGACGGGGCCATCGAACTCCCCATCGCCGTCCCCGAGATCTGTCTGTAATACCTCCTCTCAAAACGGAAGAAGTTAAAACACAGACAGACCTCAAGGAGTTTGAGCAAAAATGAGTCCAGTGGTCCAGTCATTCTTAATGTACTTTGTAAGGCTTTCTCTACTGCCCGCATACCCAAATTAGTAGGTATCATGGTGTATAGACTAGATACATCCATGGTAACTAACCAACATTGACTCAAATCATATTGAATTGTTTGTATTTTCAAGAGAAAGTCTTGAGTATCTCTGATGTATGTAGGTGCACTCTGAACGGTTGTAAAAATGAATCCAGATATTGTGACAAGGGCTGCAACAATGAGTTCCTTGCTGAAATAATCGGTCTTCCTGGAGGTTTAATGGGGTCTTTGTGGATTTTTGGTAACGTATATAAGATTGGACATACTGGATGGTCCGTGATCAAAAACTGTGATAACTTTGTTGTGATCCAGCCTTGTTGTTGAGCATCCGTGATAATCTTATCTATGATCTTTTTATCACTGCTCGTTGGATCAACTGCAAGAGGTTCATATGTGTTATGATCACGTAACTGTAACTCTATGTCTTCTCTGGAGGGGCGACGAAGAATCTTTGCTCGCCTTTTTTGAGAAAATGAACACAATTCCATCAACCATCAGATTCACCACTAAACATGACCGAGAAAGTATTGAGTTCTTGGATGTTAAACAGTTTATTAGAGACGGGAAAATCCACTACACAAATTATCGCAAGAATACTGACAGGAATACCCTTTTACACCAAAAAAGTTTTCATCCAAAACATGTCACTAAAAGTCTCCCATTTTCACAAATGACTAGAATTATTAGAAACAACAGTAATAAGGAAATGGCCAAAATACAGTTGGAGGAACTTTCAGACAGGTTTAAAGTGAGAGGTTATTCTTCAAATGATTTGGATATACAATTAGAACGAGCATTGAAACAGATGGACAGTCTCCCAGGACAGCAAATGGGACACAAAGAGAAGAAACAACAATTAATATTTCCTACAACATATACTACAGCAAGTGGACGGATTAAAGAGGAGATTCGTAGACATTGGAATATTTTATCATATGATGATTCTTTACCGGACATTTTTAAACAGCCACATTTAATAAGTTACAAAAGAGGGGCTAATTTAAAAGATTTGCTGGTGCATACGGACCCTGAACATTGTTATACACAAAAGGAACATTCTTGGTTGAATAAACCTAAAGTAGGCTGTTATCGCTGTCCCAATTGTGTGACATGCAGATATATGCAGACTGGTGAACAATTTTCTAATCCACTCACAGGTGAAACTTTTAATATTAAATACAGATTATCTTGCACGAGCACTTATGTTATCTACATCATACAATGCCCATGTGATAAATTATACGTGGGTTTAACAACGTGCACCTTCAGAGAGAGGATGGCAAACCATAGGGCAACAATCATGAGAGCTCTATCGGGACATATCAGTGATAAGCCAGTAGCTAAACACTGGCATGAATTTAAACATGGCCTGTCAGCACTTAAATGTATGGTGATTGATCATGTGCCCCCTTTGAAAAGGGGTGGTGACAGAGTAAAACGTTTATATCAACGTGATATGGATTCTGGAGTTTATTCCACAATGAAAGGAACATGGTATCTAACCAGAGTCAAAAATGATCACTACTATACATATTAGTGGTTTGGGGACGTCGGAATCTTCCCTACAATGATAGGAATATTATTTGTTGACTCTCTAACCATTGAGGCAATGGCATCAAGGAGGTGTTGACAGTGTCACAGAGAGAGTTTATTGACTTTATCATTGCTTATCTTCTATCCAATATTTTAATAGACGAACGGTTAATAGTATCACTGTAACGAATATGCAATGTACTAGATATGTACTATATAATAACATGCTCGTTCGGGTTATTCACAGACATCTAACAAATGCTAGCATGATCGGTGTTACAGATTTATAATTAATTCTGTTGTCAGATATTAACACATTATCTATATATTGAATTCTGTTTTCGGAGAAAACTCCATTACTAGATTTATGCCAGCAGAGCAATTATTGGTGGATTTTAATTGGAAGCAATGTGCTATGCGATGTCATGGAGAACCAGATTATATAGAGCGCTATGTATATCAACTAGTAATTTGGAACTATGCTCTAATGAATAACTTGATTTATTGGCGATAATTAATAGCTTAAGAGATATGCTCGGTTTGACACATTGTTGATGGGTGTGGCGTTGCGGTGAACGTCATATACACCAACAGACGAGTGAGGATGAGTATCGGATATTATGTTTCCAATTATCGCTACAAAGTATAACAAGTTAATACTGATATGTTGCAACATAAGTAGGATTTTACTTACGTACATTGTTATTTAAGATCATGAAAACTGGGAGTTTATGAATGATAGAGAGGTATGTTTGACCTTTCCCCTTTTCTTCTTTATTTTTGGAATCACATATTTTCTTTTATTTTATGAGTTTATACTCTATCGTTAAGTATGACATTTTAATTTAATTTTCACTAATTTTTGGTTAATGGTTTCTCTCTTTTTTATTTTTTGATTTATATTTATTTTTTATTTTTTTCCCCTCCCCATTAGATGACGTCATTTTGGCGCCACTTAGCACTTTAGGGTTCGGTATTTATATGGGCACTTGTATGTTGGTCTGTAAGCATCTTGATAAAGGCCTAAGGGTAGGCCGAAACGTTGATGATTAAATTTACACTTTTTCACTTGAAGAAAGACCTGTGAGTGTTTTCTATATATCGGAAATATATTATACATAAAGTGGAAGAGAACACCCGGGCGTTTGTGGATTAAACAGTGAGTGCTCAACATGGGACATTTCTAAATATATATATATATATATATATATATATAGTATATATATATATATATATATATATATATATATATATATATATATATATATATATTACTAGCAGTGTAGGACGGCGTTGCCCGTCTGTTTTTGTTTATGAAAGTTCTGTAAAATGCATATGATCATGTTCTGTTTTTGCTCTCTGCCCCCCCCCAGCTGACTTGAACTGCCATAGTGTCCCCATAGTGAGAGACACACACATCCCATACTGAGACACACACATCCCATAGTGAGACACACATGCCATAGTGACACACATATACACATCCTGTAATGAGACAGACACATACACACCCCATAGAGACACACACACACTTACACATACACATCCCATAGTGAGACAAACACATACACATCCCATACAGAGACACACACACATATGCATCCCATAGTGAGACACACGGTGTGTTTGGTGTGTGTGTGTTTGATGCTGTGTTTGGTGCTGTGTGTGTGTGTATGTGTGTGTGTTTGGTGGTGTGTGTGTGTTTGTTTGGTGCTGTGTGAGTGGAGCATGTGTGGATTAGGATGATGTAGGAGCAAGTGGCAGCCATTTTGTTTTTTTCCTCAGTTGGATAGTGGTGGGCAGCCTGGAGAGTGGGGGTGGGCCAACTCCCTGCACGATTTTCACAGGAGTAGCAGTACTACAACTCCTGTGAAAATCACGTCCCCATTGAATTACCCAATGGGAGCAGTAACTCCTCCTTACTGCCACCCCTGGGTGTGTGTCTCCTGAGGAGACAAAAATTATGCAATGAGCCTTTCTCTTTTACATATATAGATATACACACACATGTATATATATATATATATATATATATATATATATATATATATATTATTTATAAAAAATAAGAACGCTAAACAATATATCGTATTTCAATATGCAAAATAGTTATTTAATGTAAATCTAAATATATACAAATATATACATAAATCCTATATGGGCTGTGTAAATACACCAACAATACTAAATATATAGCATTAAAAACACCTATTGGTTCCGGAGCTCAAGAATAAAAAGTGTAACTAGATATCCCTGGATCCGCTATTGTTCCTTCCGTGGCATAAAATATACTGCAATTGACTGTAGTTGTAGATTGTAGTATATAGACAGATCTTCTTAGTCGTTAGGTTATCTATATATATATAAAAAAGACAACGAATTGGCCAAATCACAGTTCTTCTTGAGGACAATGGAGTAAAGGGTAGTATTAACTCCTACCTTGCTGTAACATAGCAGGCAGGTCTGTATAGGGGTGTTGATCTGTATAAGTCCTCTTATGACTAGTTATACAGGCTGATACAGCTTCCAATACAAATACAGAGGTAATAATTTACCTGAGTTCTCTCGGTAGTTGCTCAAATCCGGCTGTCTACATATACAGTATAACCTCTACTGTATTGTCCTCAGTTGTTACCACTGATGTTTCTCTTAAGTGGTGTAGAGCTGTGATCACTTCAGCCTCATTTCGCTATTCACAGACCTCCCGTCCTTTAATGAAATAGATGATATGTAGTGTAAGCCCTTATTATACTGTGATAGCCTTTGCCGTGTCCGGAAATTCTTTGTGATTCAAAGGTCAATTGATTGAATAAAGCTAGGTGAATTTCCAACGTGTTTCGTACCACCTATTGGTACTTCTTCAGTGAGCTGTATGATATTGCCAATTGTTAGAGTCCTCCTTTTATCTAGCGGCAAAATGGCTCCATAATGTTGTCATTATTCAGTGAGATGAGTTGAATTTCCACTTCCTCTCTTTTCTACAATACCGCAATGTACAAATATTCCAACATGGCTTCTTCAATATAAAAACACATGTATATACACGCACAGTATTGTAGGGAAGGAGTCCTAATGGGGGAAGTGAATATTCAACTTATCGCACTGAATATATGACCTGAAGAAACAGAAGATTAAACTGTTGAAGTTCTGTTCTGGTAATGATGAACAGAAGTTGATGAAAAATAGAAAAACACTACATAAAGATAAAAATGAAGATCTAGATTGTGTATTGAAAGAATGGATCCATCAGCATCACAGTGAACACATGCCACTTAATAGTATGCTGATCATAAAACAAGCAAAGATCTATCATAAAGAACTGAAAATGGAAGGGAACTGTGACTATTCAGCAGGCTGGTTTCAAAAATTTAAGAAAAGACATGGCATTAACATTTTTTTGTGGTGATCAGCATCTGCTGATCATAAAGCAGCAGAGAAATTCATTGGCGAGTTTGCCAAGGTCATTGCTGATGAAAATCTGATGCCAGAACAAATCTATAATGCTGATGAAACATCACTTTTTGGGCGTTATTGCCCCAGAAAGACACTGACTACAGCTGATGACACAGCCCCTACAGGAATTAAGGATGCCAAGGACAGAATAACTGTGCTTGCATGTGCTAATGTAGCAGGCACACTTAAGTGTAAACTTGCTGTGACAGGCAAAAACTTGTTTTAAAGGAGTGAATTTTTTACCAGTCCATTATTATACTAACAAGAAGGCATGGATCACCAGGAACATCTTTTCTGATTGGTTTCACAATCATTTTGTACCAGCAGCTCGTGTTCACTCAGCGAAGCTGGGCTGGATGACGACTGCAAGATTTTGTTATTCCTTGACAACTGTTCTGCTCATCATCTAGCTGAAATTCTCATAAAAAATAATGTTTATGCATTGTACTTTCCCCCAAATTTGACTTCATTGATTCAGCAATGTGACCAGGGTATCCTTAGATCGATGAAGTCACTATAAAAACACTTTCTTGAACAGCATGCTAGCAGCAGTGAACAGAAGTGTGGGTGTGGAAGGTTTTCAAAAGGAGTTTAACATGAAGGATCCTGTATATGCTGTTGCCAACACTTGGAACACAGTGACTAAAGACACATTTGTTCATGCCTGGCACAACCCCTGGCCTGTGACTATGTTTAGTGATGATGATGATGATGATGATGATGATGATGAACAAGGTGATGACTTGAAAGGATTCTGTATGTCAAGTGAGAAAACACTTATGTCTGATCTCCTTAGATATGTAAGAAATATACAGTCTGAGTCTGTCAGAAAGCTGAAAGAAGTGGATACAGAAGAAGTTTTTAACATCGATAATGAGGCTCCAGTTGTTCATTATTGAACAATGGTGAAATAGCCAAAATGGTTCTGAATCAAGGTGATAATAGTGACAATGAAGATGACATTGTTACCACTGCAGAAAAAGTGCCTATAGATGACATGGTGAAATGTGTGATGGTCTTATTGAAGGACTAGAGCAGCGTGCATTCATAACAGAACAAGAAATCATGTCAGTTTAACCGTTGTTAATGAGGCAGATGACTCTGCAGGAAACATTTAAAAAAGCCATGGAGCACAATGCCTCCTCATTCCTAGAGGACTCACCTCCTGGTCCCACAACAGTTCCTGATGTTTTTCTCACCTAAAAAAAAAAAAAAAAAGAAAAGTGTACAGCAACCTTTTAACCCTTTCAGTGCCAGAGGGGTATGCAATACATTGCTCTGCAATTCGCTGAGTACCCCTCTGGCACTCAACTGGATAACAGCTGATACCTGTACATGCACAAGTATTCTGGTGATGCTACTGTGCTACTTGACTACCCTGAGCACATTTTTCACTGTATTAATGGTATGGCATATTTTTTAATGTTAAAGGGGCATTATCATCCCTATACAAGCCTCATTTTAACAAACTGAAAGACTTAGCCTTTTTCTGGTTTATCCAGCCTTTCTCTGGCATATCCACTATGTTCATTACATTGTGATTATATTGTACAATATTATTAGTAGATTTTAAAACTTATATTGGATCATTAGTCTTTTTTATTTTTTTACATTTAGTATTTTATGTCTACGGTTCATTTTAGGTGCCTATACTGTTTCACTGTATATCTATATAGCATCTGTAATAGAGTGTTTGCGGCACAATATACTTATATTCTATTGTAGTGTATCTGTCTACTGTGCCAGAACGCTCCTGTTCAGATGCTTACATAATATTGTTATTATTGACAATTACTTGTTTTGTCTGAGGTGTCTCGTACTGTAATAAAGTTTATTATAATTTTGTAGCACCATTGAGCTCTTTTCATTATTCTTCTTGTATCTCTATTTTTTGTGGTTTGTCCACTATGAGACCGCTGGAAAGATAGCGATCTGGTGCGCCATCCCTGCATTTCACACACCCAACCATGGTGCAGCATTTATGGATGGAGACATGAGACCTAGGATGGAGATCAACTACTTTAGGGACAGAATTTCAAAAGTCTGATATGAGCCAGGACCTTGAATATTTTGTCTAAAAGACAAAAAATCTTTCCTGCAATTGTGTCCAGATTGAGAAACAGAAATCTCTTATGCTTTGGATTAAGTCTTATTCTTCAGATTATTGTCCAACCCAGTGCTGTGCTCCATCAGATGGACAACTATCACTTTTGTAAATGGTCTTGGAGTAGAAGAAAGTCTGAAAGGAAGGGCATCAACCTGAAGATGATGACTGCCCCATTTTATATAGATTAGGGGTGGGCAAAATGTGTGAAAAATTTCCATACATGACTTTTCGCGAAAACGTGCCCCTTTTCCTGTGAAAAATTTTGTCTTTCCATCTATGCAAAAATGTACTCCTTTTCATCTATTTTAACAAATCTTCCGCCTATGTTAACACATTTTTTGCCTATTTTAACACATTTTTTGCCTATATTTCCTATAGGTACTACATTTCCCACTGTAATATTACTTCTTCTGAGGGCTGAAGTTTAGAAATAAGTGGCTGAAAGTCAAAGTTGTGAGTCCTACAGCAAAATATGGCTTGAAAAATGTGTTAGCATGCAGAATGCATTTGTCCGTTGCCCACAGCACTTTCTTACTTAAGTGACACTGGCACATATTCATGATGATATCAAGTAATAAAAAAAAATAAAGTACAACCTACAATGTGGCAGATATGTATTGTAGTGGTGGTGGTGGGGGACTGGCAGGGTTTGATTTGTGTATGTATTTTTACCATTGTCATACTCTATCCTCCTTCTCAGATTATTGACACACCTTATTGGTCATAGCAGTGGTCCCATTTGTCCTCCTCATCTGTGCTGCTGTTAATATATTTGTCCTGGCTTTGTCTGTCATGTGTGGTTTCTGCTGCTACTACTACTGGAGAAAGATGTTGATGTAATTCTACTGCCACTACTACTAGGTGTCAATGGTGCAGCACTTACAGCAGCAGCATCAGAGGTACTCGTCATATCTAACACTGTGGATGTTAACCTGTGTTGCTGTTGCTGGGTACTCAAAACAGGTGTGTGTGGCTGAGTGGAACTTGGACTTTGAAGAGGCAATGATGCTGATGATGACTAATAGGGTGACTTTGTGCTTTTTGACACAGTGCTCCTTAAAGGGATAGTAATGTTTCATAATAAAAGCAGCTCTAATTAATCATCATAGTATTTGTACTTTGGAGAGTGTTATTTCAATTCTGTCAGAGCTGTAGTTCAAGAGTAATTCAATGACAAAGTATCCCCCTTCCTCCCCTTTTACTGATGTAACACTGCTCAGCCAGAGCAGAAGGAAGGTGCCCAGGTAGATTGCACAGAGGGACAATCTTCAATTAAGATAAGGGAAAAACCTGAAACACTTGTCAAGGAGGGCAGGGCTTTCATTGTTCTCATAGAAGATTGTCCCCTGCTGTTATATGTCTGGTCTATGGACTGCATTCCACATCTGAGAAGAGATGGCTTACACTAGGTAAAAGGGGAGGGAGGGGAAACTTTGCTTGAGAATATCTCTCAAACCATAAAGGTTTGAGAGATAACACTCATATCGTTCTTCATGTTTTTTAATGCCTACAAAATAAAATAAAGATAAAACAAAGTATTACTATCCCTTTAAAAGTGACTTTCTGCTAATCTTATAGCCATGTCACCATCCTCACTCTCAACTTCATCTGTATTTGAACAAAAGAAGGATGCTGGAAGGATATATTCTAGATCTGCATCATCATCAATCATCATTAGGTCATTCTCAGCAGCATCAGCATCACCTGACAGTTCTTGCCCACTACCCTTATATTCCTCTAAGCTTTTGGAGGTCTCAAACAATTTCTTTTTACTTTTACTGTAACAAAGTTCCCTACTATGGGTGTTTTGGTGTTTGTTTGTCACACTATCTGATGCAGCAGGCAGTTCAACTGCTACACCTTCCTCTGTTATGCTGCAACGTCTTTCCCCAGACTTCCCCACCCAGCACAGATATAATAACAGCAATATCAGCAAGCAAATAGGTCCCTAGCTGCCTGTGTCTTGCCAGTCAGTCACATGGAATTTTGGAGTATTTGGGGGTCAACCTCCTCCCTCCCTTCTTATCACCTAGAGTGCCCCCAGACTCCCCTAATACAGAGAACAAATGTCGTACCTAAATGACTCCCTAAACTAAGCTTCAATTCCCCTATATTTGCCTATCTCCTCTAGCTCAAAAACATGCTGCTCTCTCCTCTCACCAACACAGAATGGCTGCTGTGAGAGCCTGACAGCATTTTCTGTGGTGGAGAAATATTTTTCTTCCCACTGATTTCAAAGGTCAGAAAAGGTGGGAAAAAGAGGAAAAATGGCACTTTTCGTGGGAAATTATTCACCAAGCGGAAAGTGCCATTATTCACAGATTTCAGTTTGAGGCGAATTTTCGCCCAGCCCTAGTATAGTTATACAAAGTCTTCATGGATAATTATATGAAGTAGTCCACTTGAAGGCATGTTGGTTATCACATTCTCTCATTTTAGTATATTTACAGCCAACTTGATTTTTTCCATTTTGAAATCTTACTAGTTATTGTATCTTTGGAAATCATGAGAACAGCGGCATAAGTATTCTGTACCCTTCTCTTATAAATTTTAACAGCATTGTATCTGAGGGTATATGTCCCCCTTTTCCAAAAAGAAAACCAACCTTCCTCCTACTGGAATGGAAGATATTGTGTCATAATTTTTTTTTTTTAGGGTGGTGGTGGTGATAGATTTCTATGACTTGAAGTTTTTGTAACTACTGAGGGGCTTTATATATATATATATATATATAATGAATATTTATGTTCAGGAGGCTATTTTCTCTTCACCGTACTTGTTGACCAAAGTGTCCAAAAGTTTGCATAGAGAATTTTCACAGGGTAGAGTCAAATTTAGCCGCCCATTGTCTCATAATATACTAATGCATTCAATAGATGTGTATCAAAATAAACTATAATGTAATTTCATGACATAGCTTGCAACACAGGCAATGGTAATACTAGAGTGAAAAGAAGCTTCAAAAGCACAATGCAAATCTTCTTTTTCTTGCCCATAAGGTATCAAACCAAAAACCACATTCTACAGGGATAGTAGATTTTTTAGTATGGCTTGCTAAATAACATCAGCTCTTGGTGTATGGTTGCACTGGACAGTATCCAAGTATCCATGTTTCTTAGGAAAAACAAGTCTCTCTCTTTTCAGGAACATCCCATTCATTTTTAATATTGTCATAAACAGTTGTTTGGACAGTAAAAAGTTTGCAACCTAATAATGTTCTTCTTGAACAGACCTTAGTTTGTCATCATCTTTAATATTTATTGCTTTAGTAAGTGTATCAATATTAACTAGAAATACATATGAATCTTCATTTGAAGACTGTCTGAATCTGAAGCAAAGAGTGATCTATGGTTTCTAATACCTGAGGAGGTAGTAGGCCCCTGGCAGGGATTATTAGTGGTTTTAAGTGACTAATAAGTATCTAGCATAGTCAAAATATACTCTGGTATAGATTGAGAACATTGCTTTTTGATACAAACCACGCATCATTTTTATTATTCTAGTCAACAGATATGGCCACTTTACATACTGAATAAGTAGAGGGACAATATATTTGAAATAATTTCTGAAGGCAAATCTCAATCAAAATGTTACCCAATAGCAAAGAGTATAACATAAGGTAAATAACAAGTCAGCTGAAACTATCAGAAGAGAAGAGCAAGACTGCACATAGCCAGACTGAACCAGAGAAATCCACAAGTATTCAGCATTCTGGGACCAAAACTAAGGGTAGGGCTAATGTGCCCCCTTCAAGGCATAACACACTAGCTTGCATGATATAAAGGAGCCAAGGTAGAACCGCTCTGTGTCCACTCCAAAGCACATACACAAACAACAGATCCTACCTGTGCAGGACAAGAAATACCAATGAGAATATTTGAGATATGAGGTCCCTTAGTTTCCTGCATTGCACATAGAGGCAGAACTCCATCAGGTGTATGCTGACTGGAGACCCTGAAGGGAAAAAAAAGCCTTATCCAAAACCTTTAACCCTTTGAGTGCCATGGGGGTAGGCAACGTATTGCAAAGCAATGCGTTGCCTACCCCTCTAGCACTCAAAGGTTTAAAATCGTGCAAGCCTTTTCAGATAATGAAATGCCAACAGACTCCAGCAGAGTTCTAACAGACATGCACGCATACACACACACACACACACACATACACATATATATATATATATATATATATGTATGTATGTTCCGTATACATTAGAAGTGCATACTGTAAGTATTTTAAACAGATTAATTATCAATTTAGTAATTTTTAGGTAATGTTTTGCATTGATAATGTAACAAGGAAATGTTTGTATGTTAACCGGGCATGTATAAAGGCAAAAATGTATACATTTTATGGTAAACCAAAAGCACTATTTGGAAAAAAAATCCCAGCATTTCTATTGATTCAAACGTGGCTTTAAAGCCATGAAACAATGAGAGTAGACCCTCTAGCATTCAATGGGTTAAACCCCAAATTTAAATAAATCAAAATTTGCATTTATCCCATTGTGTGATTCTTATGCCATAGATTTACTCCACTTCTTTGTTCATATGGCTCATGAAAGGGGAAAGTATCAATACAATTCTACAATAGGCAGAGAAATCAATGTATGTGTACTGCTCCTGCCTAATAACACCTATTAAACTGCCTATGCTGAAAATAATCCTGTTTGTGCTGCTGGTACCATTGGTAGTGTGGAAGTATAGTGGCATTTTTTGGTATTCTGTTCTTCTCTGCCCTGTTTATTGTGATGTACTAACAACTACAAGAAGTTGTAGTACAACTAGTCAGTTTTTCTGAACATGATATCTAGGTGTGGTTCAGAACTTGCTCACATTAATGTCTTAATGATGGTGGAGTTTGTCCGCCGTTATGCATTAAATCTCTCACACATGCTGTAGATACCCAGTTGTGTAGGCTCATTATATTTTTACTAATGTATAAACTGAGAAAATAATCTTTTCTGGTGGATTTGTGCATACCTCAATGATTCCGATTATCAAATATACAAGCAGCAAGTAAACAAACTGAGAAAAGTTAAGGAATCTAAAGGAAAAGTGACAAATGTACAAAGATACTTGTTCTGTGTTACATCTAAGAAGCCTGTATTGGCTGCATATCAGTATTATACAGATGTAATCTAGAAAAAGAAATAAATTCCATTTTAGCATGACTGATTATTAAAGAATGTAGCATGCTTTTATGTTTATGTAGACACATTTTTGCTTTGATTTTACCAGTAGATATGTTATTTTGTACTTCTGTAGTTTATCCGTAACATACATTTTTTCATTTCTATGATTAAGCTTTGTGATATGGAGATTGTTTCATAACAAATATCTTTATTGTAAAAAACAATACATTATTGTGTTACTGTTCATATAATCTCTTTATTTTCTGCAATAATTATATTATTATTGATGGAAATCCACCTGTTTTTGTCTCTTTTTTTCTGCTATTTCATATCAAATGTTGACACTTCCAAAAATTGATTTCTCCCACAGCTGTAGTATAAAATTTACTTTTAGAAGTCAATTGACTGTAAGGGTTCTGAAATTATGAAGGTATTTGTAGGGATAAATAAGTATTGAAATCTTATTAGTGTGCTTTTATCTAATAATTTGATTTATTTAATTAATTACTAAGAAACTAATTTCAGGATTTAGTATGGATTATGTCAGGAGTAGTAACTAACTCCTGTTCTCGATGTTACTCTGCCCTGCTAATGAGGTTGTGAAAAAGGCAGCTCTGTATAATAAATAATGACAGGAATGTATTAATCCACCAGCAGAGCTAATTTTCTGTGCTTGGATGTTGTATTAATAATCATGCGGCTGCAGTTCTACTAAACTGTATGAGCGCTTTAATGCATGCCATACACATAATGAAAACTGTAACTCTTTAAGGACCAGAAGGATGTGCAACACATTCTGAAAGTTTGCATATTTGAAAACTGCATTAAAAACTGCCGATATGTCATGTTAGCCAAAAGACCAGCCAATGTACAGTTAAGGAGATATTCATACTGTAACCTTCTTCTCTCTGGTCTTCCTGCCTCACAACTCCATTTACTTCAATCTATACAGAATGCTGCACCACGAGTTCCCTTAATGTCATCAAGGTTTGTCCCTGCCCCCACTCCTTCATTCACTCCATTGGCTGCCCATCAAACTCTCTTGTTCAAGATCCTTCTCTCCTCTACCCTTATATTTTTCCACTCTGATCTCCTGCTACACCCCATCGCACCACTTATAATTTAGTTATGTTCCCCTAAACCAACCAGAAATAGTTTACTAATGAAATGTTGTCCTTTATTTGGCGACCAGCAAAAAGGCAATATCATAATGTCGCCTGAATGAAAAGGATGACATCAGAATGTCACGCTCATCCAAAGGGCAACATTTTGATGTTGCATGCTTAATGTTTGCAAAAGGATTGATAAAGTTAAAACAGAAGGTTTACACAGTTTGAATAGCATAGCCAGAAAAGTCGAAATATGTTAATGAAAGAATTGATGCAAATCCACTGTGGAGAAAGCGGTGCCCGAGTCACTTCTCCATGCTGTGCCTTAAGCTGCCCTCTTCTGCCCCTGGTGACTGAGTGCTCTGATGATGTCATGCCATGAGCATTCAGTCCCCAGGGCAGAATAAGTGAAACCCTTTGATTCTGTTCAGTGTTCCTTCCTCTTGAAAGGATAAACTCCTTTATTAAAGTGAATACAGCTCCCATATTATTCCCCTGGGTCAACTAATTCTGTCAGGAACTCATCCTTAAGGCACAGGATGGAGAAGTGACTTGGGCACCTCTTTCTCCACAGGGGGTATGCATCAATTCTTTAATATATATTTCACGTTTTCTGGCCATGTTATTCAAACTGTGTAAACTTTCTGTTTTAACTTTTTCAATCACTTTGTGACCATTAAGAATGCAACATCAGAATGTCACCCTTTTCATTCAGGCAACATTATGATGTTGTCCTTTTGCTGGTTGCCAAATAGAGGGCAACATTTCATTAGGATACACCAGAAATCGAGTACTGTATTCTACACTTAACCCTTATATTGTCTGTATGTCTCCCTTTCCAACTTTAGATTGTAAGATTTTGAGCAGGGACCCCATTTCCTGTGTTTTATTTTCCTTAGCACTTGTCACAAAGGATTGTCTAAACCCTTAAATTATAAAGCATTGCATACATTTGTGGTGCTATATAAATAAGCATCTTAATTAACAACAAATTAATTCAAACTTGTTACAGCATACAATCAGCAAGCAAATACTTCTTATTATAATACCAAGTCCATCCGGATCCTTGGATTACTTACCACAATACAGGCATACACCATACTTAAGCTAGTGTCTGGTTCAGAATTCAATAATATTTTATTGTAACACTATGTGTTGTATTGTATTGTATTGTATATTTTATTTATATAGCGCCAATCAGTGTACTTGGCACTTTACAGTTTACATTTGATATAGAAGGGGTACAATAAATGTAGTGATTAAGTGCTTATAAAGACAATCATAAGGGGAACAACAGGTGAGTATACATGAGGATGAAAGGCCCCTGCCCCATAGAGCTTACAATCTAAGTCATGTCAGTTTACTGTTCTTTGTAGCTTTTCAGCATAACCAACGATTTAGCTCAAGTTTAACTAATGCCAGAATTCCTATAATTCAATTTATGTCATATACTTTCTTTACACCAGTCAATGCCGGACCTCCACTGAGGTCCTCACCCACCAGCCTACTCATCTGGAAATCAATCCAGTCGCCAATCCACCCTTACTTCCATCAAGTAAGAAAAAACCCCACACTAATTGTTCAAACCATTTCAGCTGCTACATTGCAGCCATCTAAACTGGAGTAAGATACTCCAACTTCCACATCTGTCCATAAAGTTACTTACACAGGCACGGTAAGTCAATTAGATTAAATGAATAGTAATACTTCATATGTAAAAAAATATATATTGTAGGGTTTATCCTCCTGAGTAAAAGAAGGGTACTTCCACTGCTGAGAAGTGCTTTATTCAAATGTTATTGCAGATCAAACTTGATTTTTTTAGGTGCAGTATCACAGTGACCTGAAATTGTACAGTGGTACTGTGCTACACCATCATATGGACAGCTCTGGTCAGTTGACCATAAAACTTCATAGGATGGTGTAGCAATAGCGCCACTGTACAATTTCAGGTATCTGTGATACTGCACCTAAAAAATTAAAGTTTGAGCTTCGATAAAATTTGAATAAAACATCTCTCAGGAGTGGGAGTTTCCTTGTTTTAGGAGGATAAACCCTACAATATAAATCATTTCCCATATAAAGTATTACTATCCCTTTAAAGTGGAAGATATGGAAGGAAAGTATAAGTAAGCGATTGTATAACCAGTGTATCGTCTTACAGGAATTACTCTCAACCCACCTTGCAAGGTATCAATTCATATTATTTTATTTGTCGGTCCACCAATCCCTCACTCCCTCCACCCCCCCAAGAGTATGAACTAAGCCACCAGCTCCAGTTTCTAGCTGGATAAGTGTTATATGTACTGTGCTTCACGGCAGTAAACCCCCCACCTTTTTTCTTACCAGTTTCAATCATGACTACAATATCCTCTAAAGCATAAGTTCACCGCCCATCTCACCCCATAATTACATACCTGGTCTCAACCTCTTCTCCTTACCTATTCACGGAAATCAAGACATTGGTCACACCTTACCTTGCCATATTTTATCTCTTCGTAGCGGCCAAAGGTATCTCCTCACCTTACCTCTTCTCTTAGGCCGAAGTTTGCACCACATCTTTCTTATTCGGGGGGGCCAAGGGTTCTGCCATACCTTACCCCTTCATAGAGGTTGAAGGTATAGCCACACCATACTTCTTCATAGAGGCCAAAGTTTTCTGTTATGCCTTACCTCTGTTCCAAGGCAGAAGGTTATTCTAGATAACTTACACTTTCATAAGAGGCCTAAGGTTCTCTGAGAATCCTTACCTCCTAGAAACTGTTCTTGGACTTACCTTACTTCCTCTAGCAAGCTGCAATTCTCCCACTACACCTTACCTCTTCATAGAGGCCGAAGGTTACTGACACCCCTTACCTCCCTCTGCAAGCCAAAGGTACAACGACACCTTACCTCCTTGTGGAGGCCAAAGGTTCCTTCCTTCATCTTTCTTCTTCGTAGAAGACAGGATATTACTGACATACCTCACCTTCTCACAAGGCCGGAAGTCCTAGGAAGCTTACCTCTTATAGAGGCCAAATTTTCCTCACTCACCTTACCTCTTTGCAGAGGCTGCAAACACTGACAACCTTGCCTCCCCAAGGAGTCCAAAGGTTCACGGAAACCTTACCTCCTCAAGGATTCCAAAGGTTCATGGAAGCCTTACTTCTTCATAGAGGAAGGTTCCTTTTAACATTCTTAGGCTTCAGACGATCCTTACCTCGCCATAGAGGTTGAAGGATATGCAACATAACATATAGTCCAGCAATTCTATATAACATTGCCCTTATCCAAGTCTAAGTCAAGAGTTCCTTCCCCCTATTTTCAAACGCAGTTCATTTTATACCCTCCCAAAAGCTATAAACCCCACTTCTTTTTCTTCCCATACATGGTTCTGGGAGTGTGATGGTGTCTTGTCCCCTCCCTGCAGGAGTGAAAGTTTATCCGACTATCCTTGGTTCAGGGTATTGTTAATGACCAATCTCTCCCCCTTCTTGGGGCCGTTGAGCTTGGTTACTCCCTGACCTCCCACAAGAGTCATTGTAGCCACTCTCCTCCATTTCCATAATAAGCACAGTCTATGGCCCACCCCACCTCCAAGAACAGGGCATCCCAGAGATACCCACCACGGATGTAGAAGGCTCCATTTTGTTTATACACCATAGTCAATTCTCCATCTCAATCATTCTTTTTTCCCCCGAAGCTGTATGCATCCAGGCTACTTCTTGTTGTGGGCCGAGTCTATCACAGCCTTGCTTTTGAGACTAAGCTATTGCCAGCTTCCTCTCCCAAACCAAAGGTCTTTCACAACTTCTGTTTTGTCTTAGTCAATGTCATCCATCCATTTTTCCGTTCCACCATTCACAACTTCCAGTTATATATGTATATGTTAATCCTCACATTACCACTCCCCACTTGAATCTAGTAACCTCACAAACATAGCTACAATGAGTTCTCCATATTAATTATCCCCCCATATATTCTTCTATTCCCCCCCTCTTCTCCCATCAAATAACATGGATAACATCAACCAAGAAGTTGGTTCAGATCTGGAAGGAAGTGCATCCAGCATTCCCTTCACCCTAGATCCTTCTGGCATTCCTATAAGGAATGGACTATAGCAAAAATTATGGTAGAACTCAGGAAATGCCACATTCCCCTCTCAGCCACAGTCAGAAAAGTGGAGTTATATACCACCTTCTGTCACCCCTTTTCCTACCCTCCTCCCACTCCAATCCCTGCCCCCCCAGTCCCCTCCTTCCACCGCACAGAACCAACTTGCACATATTACCAGCTTGCTCACGGACATAACCTCATCCATGTCTGATTTGCAGGGAAGATTATCTGCACTCGAGCAAACTTCTGCTGCTCCCAGTTTCATTCAATATCCTTCTCAAGCTTCTACAGTTGCTCCAGATACTTCTGCTATGGCCTCACCCTGTATAACACCAGAGCATATGGTCCCTCAGCACATCCGGGGGGACATCATTGAAGGGAAAGATGTCAATCTTATCACACTACTATTGGCCTCAAAAGAGTTGACAGAGCAGAAGATGGTGCGCTGAAGAGACATATCCGTTACGCTCAAAACCTAAGACCCCCATCTATCAAAACATCTGTCCATCACTGAATTTGTTTTAGCTTTCAGTATTTATAGAGATATACAGCTCTACTTCACAGACGCCAAGAATTAGATCAGTATTTATTCACCATAGTAGATTTAGCCTATAAATACGGAGGTCATTATTTCTTTGATTACCACAAATCATTTTCAGCAAAAGGTGGCAATAGCCTTAGTCCAGTTCCATTTCACAACAGATTTGTGTAACCTGAATCACAAATTATTTTGCAGGCATTTTGCTCGGCTCAAAGCCCCAGTATGCAACATATGCCAGCTTGCCTTATACTCCCCCAATATGTGCTCAGCAACTTTCACTTCACCCAGTGTCTGGCTCCTCAGCAAGCCTTCACCATTTCACCATTGATACCATCTACCAGTGCCATGCCTAGCACCCAATCCCTTCCACCCAGTGACAAATTAGATAGACAGATCCACTACCTCTGCTTATCACCCATATGCAATAACTATAACTCAAAAGTTTGTTTTTTCAGCGGATGCAGACTGTTACGTTTATGTTTCCTGTGTAGGAAGGCCCATTCCAGAACCATCTGTCCTAGATTTTCTCAAAATAAATGACTAGGCGTGGTCAACATATCTTTTCTCCAGTCTCTGCTTTCTTCTCCTCCTGACTCTCATATGACAGAATTTTGTATTCACTGATTCATAGAGGTATTCCATACAGGCATCATTGGCAATCCTTGCTCTTCATTAGAATGTAAAAATCTCATGTCAGCTACAGATGAGCCAGAAGTAGTCACCAACCTTCTAGCTATGGAATTTGAAAAAGGATTTCTGCTAGGCCCCTTCCAAAATCCGTCTTTCCTGGTTTGGCGAATCAGACCTATAGGAATCACCAGAAGGAAATTCTTTTTTAAAAAAGCATGATAATTTATTTCATATTCATCCTCTATTCCCAGCATAAATTACCTGACCCCCTCAGAAGCCTACTCCTTACAATATTGTATCATAAACCAAGTCATTTTACTGCTGGCTATCAAAATCAGACATATCCGATGCATTCAAATTCCTCCCTTCCACCCCCACCTGTGGCACCTGCAAGGGTTTCAGAGGAACAATCAATACTACTACAGGCTCACTTTCAGATCAAAAAAGTAGCCCCAAACTGTTTAACAGCTTTGCAGATGCCTTAAACTGGCTATTAATCAATCATAACAACTGCCCTTCCATTCAACATTATCTCAAAGACTTCCTGCTTATCGAACCCTCTTCATCCCCCCCATCCAGTCTGAATAAATTACTATCATTATTCTAACAGTTACATATCCCTATAGCCGTAGATAAACTAGCAGCCCTTCAACCTCAGTAGAATTCCTAGGCATCATACTAGAGTCCACAAACCTAGAATCTTCCATCTGACAAACTAATCCATTTCAGGTCCCTCATCGAAATGTACTCCTCCTGCAAGTCAATTAACCGCACTCAGTTACAGTCCCTACTAGGTCATTTAAACTTCGCCATGCACATTATTCCCCAGGCCAGATCTTTCATATCCCATCTCATCTCCCTCCTGCCAGCCTTCCCCAACGAAGACGCCAACATCCCTATTCCTCCTTCAGTTCAATCAGACCTAAGGATATGGTCCCACTTCCTCCAAGAGTGGAACGGCTGCTCCTTTTCTCCACCTTCCCCTTCAAACACTTCACCCTCCATCTTTACAGACGCAACCACAGGTTTCAGATTTTCAGCCATATTTGTAAACGAATCTTGGCCATAGGAAGCATTCAATCTATCCTATTTCCTTATAAAGTCATATCTATTTGAAATTTATCCCATAGTAGCAGCAGCAACCCTGTGGGGTAATTTATGGTCAGGAATAGCAGTTACATTTAACACTGACAACCTCTGCAACATAATGAACAAAAGCTGCTCTTTATCCCCAGAAATCATGATGTTTCTCCAGAAGCTGACATGGCTTTCAATTCATGTAAAATTTCATATTTTCATCACTTTCATCCCAGGTAACCAGAATAATGCCGCTGATGCTTTTTTCTAATTTCAATTTCAGGTCTTCTTCTCATTGAACTCTTCAGCAAATCCTCAGCCTTCACAATCTCCAAAGTTCTCTGAAATAATAATGCCCTAAGTCCGTTGCTTTCGCAAGCCCAAGAAAATATCAATCAAGGATTAGCACCAAGCACAAACTGAACTTACTATCAAGCCTGATCCTCATTCTTCACATTCATAGCACAAACCAAAGCTACCAGTCCCTTTGATCCACCAGTCATACTTGCATTTGCATCATACTGCCATTCAGCTCTCCATTTAGCCCCAATTACCATGAAATTATACATTTCAGGTATTCAACACTTCCTAGCTCTCAAATGCCCTAATTCCCCATCTATTTTTTCCAACCTCAGCATCAAGTTATTTCTCAAGTTACACACTCCCCTTACTAGGTTGCCCCACACTGGTCCCAAGTTCATACAAATGTACAAATTCCTACAAAAACATCCATTTGATCACACTACCAATATATTCCTCACTGCAGCAATATGCCTCACCTTCTTTGGCTTCTTAAGACCAGGTGAGTTTATTTCCCGCTCCTGATCAGTCCCATTCATTAAAAAATCTCAACTCACCTTCTATAGTAACCATTGTTCCTTATTCTTAGCAAATTACAAAAACAGGTTCTGGGGCATTCATTCCATCCTTTCCGACCCATAACAAATGGTGCCCTCTGAAACTCCTTAAAAACTGTCATCCCTCACTTATAATAATGCAGCAAATAGCACCCTTCTCCCTAACACAATAGGCCCATTGACTACTACCAACTTTATCAAACATATCAGGTCCATCCTAAACCAACTAGGATACAATTTCAACGCATACTCAGGCAACATATTCAGGATAGGCGCAGCCACAGCAGCCTCCAAAAATAAGGTACCAGTTCATGTTTTTCTTAGTATATTTCTAACCCTGCCAAAGAAATCATAGAAGCCCTCACCTCTCTGTCCAACTGAGTGATATTTCAGTTCAAATAAAGATTAATATTTATCGATTGTCTTTGGCTCTCTTTTTGGACCTTAAGTCAGGCCTACCATGTCGTCTCTGACTTGGGACTCGGCTCACAGGGGCTCCACACATACTCTCACATACATGTTTCCTAACTTCCAGCGCTGGAATTCCCGACCACAATTTTAAGGCTGTACCTGTATTTGTTGGAGGGGCTGCAAGCCTATAAATAACAGGCAGTAGCTTCCCCACTGGGCTCATTATGTCTCAAGTCCTCCCTTCAGCATTCTCCCCCCTTCATTCAAATATTCCTTCCAGGTTGGTCCTCAGTTCAGGCCTACCCTGCTGTCTCTGCCTTGGGACTCAGCTCCCAGGGGCTCCACACATACACTAACTTACATGTTTCCTAACTTCCAGCGCTGGAAGTTTTGACCACAATAATATTTATTTTTTGACACTGGCACATATTCATGATGATATCAATTGAGAGAAATGTGAAAAAACCTACAGTGTGGCAGATGTGTATGGTAGTGGTGGTGGGGGACTGTTGTGATGTGATTAACATGTGTGTGTGTATATATAGATATATAGATAGATAGATAGATAGATAGATAGATAGATAGATAGATAGATTCCTACAGTAGTTTTTACCATTATCACGTTTGTGTCAAATGTAAGCTATACTTGTTCTCTGATTACAAATTACTCATTGGTCATAGCAGTGGCCCATACTGTGGTATTTGGTAGCAACCCATCTTCACATCCCTCCTCCTCATCTGTGCTGCTGTTAATACATTTGGCTTAGCTTTCCCTGTCATAGCTTTTGAATGCTGAGTGAAGTATCTCCATACTGTAGAATTCATGTACTGAGGGCTTCCTGAGTGGCTGCTACTACTACTTGAACTAGATGTTGATGCAACTCTACTACTACTAGGCATCAAGGGTGCATCACTTCCAACAGCAGAAGCTGTGGAACTCAGCTAACGTTGTGGTTGTTAATAACCTGTGTTGCTGTTGTTTTTGCTGCTGATTACTCAACACAAGTGGGTATGTATAAAATTCAAAAAACAAGAGTAGCGCTAATATGTAGGTCTAGTCAACAATCTCCTCTGCAGCCTAAGATTCCAGAATTGGGCTTCTGAATTACCTCATAAAAATATACTAATATAATACACAAATCCGCGCCTGAAGTGAGAACTGTGGTTATATATCTGGACTGCAAAAAGCAAAAAATAAAAAAATGTGTTAGATGTATAAATTCTATTTATTAAAATATACCTTAACTTGACATGCAAGTTCAGTACATAACAATAAAGATCTACCAGTGCCAACAATAAAAAGATATCTAGATCTCACAAAGATTCCCAGCCAAAATGTGATAATTATATCACTAGAGCTTATACATATCTTATAAAACCATCCAAAATTGTATATAAGTACATCAAATATGTTGTGATGATGGGTATTAATATGTGACAAGACAGAATGTTGTGGAAAATTGAGCCTTTGCCTTTCTTATAACTTTCTGGCCATGTCATCATCTCTCTCTCAATCTCAAAGTCATCTATATCTGAAGAAGAGGTGGATGTGGGAGTGATATATTCTTGATCTGCATTATCATCATCAGTCATTGTTAGGTCATCCTCAACATCAGCATCGCCCCCACCTCTTCTTTTTTCCAAGTTGGAGGTATGACATTTTGGCTGCAAGTCTTTCATGAAGACCACTTATGACCACTCTGATGTGGAAACAAGGCCAAGCGACTCAACTATGCATGAAAACACAGGAACTGGGGTGCAGAAAAATGGCAGCAGGTGCTCTGGACTGATGCGCCAACATTTGAAAAATTTGACTGCAGCAGAAGACAGTTTGTTCGCCGAAGGCTGGAGAGCCGTACAAGAATGGTATCCTCAAGGCTGAGAAGTACAGGCAGATACTTATCCATCATGTAATACCATCAGGGAAGCATCTGATTGGCCCCAAATTTATACTGCAGCAGGACAACTACCCCAAATATAAGCCAAAGTCATTAAGAACTATAGTCCGCGTAAAGCCGAATGAGGAGTCCTGGAAGTAATGGTATGACCCCCACAGAGACCTGATCTCAACATCATCGAGTCTGTCTGGGATTACATGAAGAGAGAGAAGCAACTGAGGCTGCCTACATCCACAGAAGATTAGTTCTAAAAGATGTTTAGAATAACCACCTGCCTTAAAAAACTGTGTGCAAGTGTACCTAGAAGAACTGATGCTTTTTTGAAGTCAAAGGGTGGTTACACCAAATATTGATTTGATTTTTACTTTTCTTCTGTTCCCTCACTGTACATTTTGTTAATTGATAAATATAAACTATTAAAATGACTATTTTTGAAAGCATTCTTACTTTACAGCATTTTTTCACATCTGCCTAAAACGTTTGTTTGCATTTATGTATATAAACATGTGTGTGTGTTTATGCATATATATATATGTATATATATATTTTTTTTTTAATATATATATATATATATATATATATATATATATATATATATATAATAAATTCAACTTATTCTCTGTCAGGGAAAGTAGCAATAAAAAGGTTGCCCCTTTATCTCCTCAATCGTATTGCTTCATCCTAGTGTTGATTAGTTTGATCTCTGACTAGAATTGGTTTGGAAAGTATCAATGGTGGGGCTTAAATTATAAGGTGTCCTATTAAGGCCACAAGAGGTTGACTAATGGAAAAAAATGTATAATAAATAGTAATAACTTTGATGAAGATGAAAAACTACGTGTCCAATTCAAGCCCATTGCAAATCACATCTGTTGATCCAATAAAAGGGAAAAAAAGCCTTTTAAGTAATTTCAAGACAAAGGGGGGCATGTGGCCAGCATTTTTTTTTAAATAAAATGCGCATTAAAAGAACTTTTATTTTTTTAAAGAAGGCAATTAAAAAAAAAAAAAAAAAAAAGAATAATCGAAGGAAAGAGGCCACACTTTTTAAATCCTTTGAGCGCCGGAAGGGTAGCCCTCCAGCGCTCAAATGGTTAACTGTGGCATATTTGCGGGGACTTGATAAGTGAACATCTTAATTCTGTTACTAATAAAGATGGTAGATCTCAGGTAGCAATACATATTGTGAATGAACATAACACAACCAGTTAATTTTTTGCTTTTCAAAAAAAGGGAGGATGACATGGTGGCAGGAACAAATAGGAGAGAAGCATTTTGGATTTTTGAGTTGGGAACTAGAAGGCCACAAGGTTTAAACAAAGAATGGGTTTTCTAATGGGTATATTGTGTAATGTGCCCCATAGTCGCCATTCCTCTTGCTGAGCATGTCAGGCTTTTTGTATTTATATATTCATGCTTTTTCATCTTGATCTGTATAGGTATTATATTATTGGTACCTTTCGATTTGAGGTATGCATTTTTTAAGTTTTTTTTTATTAGTGCATGACCTATGGGATTTGATTTGCTCCTTGGGTGCCAAGGAGGCATGTAGTGCATTGCTCTGTGGTGCGTTGGATGCCTTTCCAGCACTTGCTGGGTTAATCTTTTCCTTGTTCCTTTTGTGTGATGTCAATTTTGTATTGTCTATTGTCTATATAGTTTGTTTACGGTCAGACGGTCCTGTCCTCTGGTGAAGGAGGCCTGTGCATTTTTGAAATGCGCAAGGAATGGACTACTGTGATTATCATGTGTAAGTACTTTTTTGCTCTTTTATGCTGTGTCATACAATAAAGATAAATAAATAAAAATAAATAAAAATGTTTTTATGGAAATCCTCTTCTCCTCCGATTATTTTTCTTTATTCTTGAGCACCTGAGTAGCCATAATAGTGACATATGTTTTGGTCAGCAGACTTACAGCTAGATGTTACAGCTATGGAGTATGGGTGATAGGATTTTGTTAGGACTAGTATTGTTTAACCTTATTGTTAAAGTTATGGGTAGTGTAGGGCCAAGTGTAGGGTTAGCTTTTGGGAACATTACTGTTTTTTTTTAGCTCAGAGTTGGCTACTTTCCTTTGAGGTTCCCACTATTCACGCTATTTAGCTTGAGTTGTGGGAACAAAAAGCTGCAATGAGCGTTAGGCCGCAACATGGGTTTTGGCGACCGATGATCGTTGCAGTGAATGCTAGATTCCAACTATACAACCATGTGTGTGTTGCTAGGAACTACTTTGGCCTCTAATAACGCTTTTAGCACTGTTAACAGTATCAAGCCCCTGCTGAGAGGGAAGATAATTAATTAACCCTTTGAGTGCCAGAGGGGTATGCAACACATTGCAAAGCAATGCATTGCGTACCCCTCTGGCACTCAAAGGGTTAAAAATAGTTGCTATTAGTGATTGTCATTTTACCATTCTTTGAAGGTGACTGAATGCATTGGATGATGGCAAGATTATTGTGCTGTAAAACCCTTTACATTCTCTAGCTGGTTGCTGCCTTGGCAGTACCAGTTATTTAAAGCTTGCATATTAAACTTTTTTGGTTTATTTTCCTGCTTTAAGACATCCTGTAGCCCTGTATTAAATTAATCTGCTGAGTTCAAAGCCAAAGTATGTTCTTTATTAGTGAAGAGGATGTTCTAATTATCCTGTCAGCACTGCTATTAATCCAGACATTTTATTACTAATTCTTCTATTTAGACATTGACAGCTTTATAGTACCTTATGTATTAGACTTTTTATTCTGTTTCTTTGTTGAATGTGAGTTCTTATAACTTTTTCTTAATTGTTAGGTATTAGTACAATAATTTCAAATGATTATTTATTTATATTTTTTGCATTGTATTCTATTGATCTTTTAAACAAATTAATTTCATGACAGATGTTCACTGAATATGTATAATATACTATTCTATATTCACACATCCAGACAGAAATCAGCATGGCACACAGATTTAATTGAAGCTCAGTGTATCTTAGTGGATGACATATTATAAGCTTAGAAGGTTTATGAACCAATCAGAAACTTCCATGCATGTTGCAATAAACGCCAACAAATACATGAGCTGTTAAAGAGAGAGTCAACATCCTTCTTGACTTTATATATTCTGCTATAGTATTATGTGTCAAGTCAAATTGCATATTATTTTTTTTATTTTATTTTCATCTATTTTTTTTACAGATTTATTGGGCACCCTTGATCTCTTTTTCCAAGGAAATATAAAAGCTGTGGTATTTATAAAATGTTGCAGTCTTTCTGTAGCTCTGAGTGCTGTGTATGCTGTAATTAAAGGCTTTTCTTCACTGTTTCACACTATTTTACATTGTATCTTTTTACATTGTTGCACTCTCTCTGCTTTCACAGTCCGAAGTATAAAGCTTTCTGAAAATAAATTTAGATAGCTCTGTGTCAGGTAAACAGAAGTTAATGGAATAGGAGACCTCACTAGCATTCAAGCGGTAGAAAAGCTCTATTTAAGAGCATGATCATTGAAGAATTTGCATTTTCCCCCTGTGGTGCAGTTGGCTTACTCCAGAATAACTTCAGTTTGCTTTTATAAATACTGGTCTTAGAGTCTTATGTAGAAAGCAGAACATATGAAATATGGAACATATTTATATTTAAAAATATTTACCAAATAGTAAATCATTATGAGTAGAGATGGGTGAAAAGTCTATTTTTTTTCTTTTGAAATTTTCAAAGAAAATTTGCAATTTGTTGTTTTTAGTGGCAATTCCAGCATGTAGAAAATACATTGAATTTTGGCCTTTTCGCTAATACTGCTCATTTTGCCACAACAACTCTACCATTTCCTGCCTACGCTTTCTGTGAGAGAATTCCTGCACCATAATATAGAAACCCAGAGTTTCTAACAGTGCTATGTGATTATAGATTATAGATTAGACAGAGGATCAAAGAGAGAGAGGGGGAAATAAAAACAAATGCTGAGTTCTGTTCCTTACCTCACAATAAGTAAAATGATCTGAAAGGGGCATGATGCAGTTGATGTTGAGAAATAGGTAGCAAAAGTAGTAGGAGATAATTTAGTCCAGCAGACAGTACTGCCAGGCCTACAATATTCCTGTGGAACTGGATTCATATTTTAATAAGGGAAATGTTAGATATGGTTGTGTGCAGTAGCAGCACATTGCAGATGCCTGTTTCTCTGAAGCAGGCCCCTGTCTTTGAAGACATATGTGACATAAGGGGCCCTTGTGTCACATTTCTCACCACCATCAGAGGAATTAGAGACTTGTGGTAGTGATGACTTTGAGAGTGGTGAAGAAAATGTAATGAGAACATTCTTTGCTGAAACCAATGAAGTATGGGAGCTAGAGATGGAGCTGGGAATGGGCATCACCACCACCAATAGGGATAATATGGTGTTTGCTGCAAGATTTCTTTCTGCTGCTGAGTCTGAAGTATATCCTATATTATAGGATCATCATCATACTGATGTGTATCACTGTCCACCCTCCCCAAGGTGGTAGTACTGATGGTGGGAATAGCTGTGCAGTGATATGGGACAGGTAGTTGTCCATGTGATTTCTTCTAGTACTCTTCCTAGTACCATTGCTGTTGCAGCAGCAGCACCACAAGCCATTGCAAGTGTATCCAATCAACAACATCCGTCTCCAAGGTATTATTTTTCATTGGGAGCAGGGATTGTGCAATTGACAGCAACTGCAATGTGCACACTGTGTGACAAGGTTATGGAGTGGTTAAGGAGGGGTAAAACACTGATACATCTGCTGCAATAAAGCACATAAAGTATAATGTCCCTGAGGTGTATGGAGAACATGTAGAATGAAAAGGATGTGGGTGAAAATCCCACAAAAAATGTGAGGTAATTGAGAAAACTCACCAGTCTGGGACATTGACTGTGCACATTGCATCTGTTAATAACTGCACAATTCCACCCTGCTCCCAAGGAAAAATATTTACTGATTTTAGAGGAGGTGCACCTTAAGTAGTGAGGGTTTGTTGTGGTGCTGCTGCCTTGGCACTAAGTCTAGTAGGAACCTTTACCACCACCTGTCTCATGTACCTCCAACTGCTGGTTCCACCACCACCACCACAGTCTTTAGGGATGATGATGATCCCACTTCTATACAACAACATAATCCTGTAAAATATGATGCTCAAATGACTCACCAGCAGAAAGTAAATTAGAAATCATAATATTACTGGTGGTTGGGCACTTGGCATATAATGTTTATGGTGGTGACTTACAATCACAAGGCACTGCCAGCAGTAGGCTGTAATATTTTTAAAGCTTGTCTTTCTGTAGGCTAACAATTATTTTAAAGGCTTGTCTTTCTATAAGCATGCTGTAATTTTCAAAAAGATAATTAAAAAGTAAAAGGTTTAACTTAATATGGTGGATATAAATGGTGGTGGTGAATGCACGGAATGCAGTGCCAGAGGTTGAAGCTGTGCTAGAAGTTTTGCTAGAAGAAGTGAAGCTGCAATAAAATCAATAAAAAATGGTCCCATGTGATCTTTCCCCATAATGTACACCTATATTGTACACTGATTCAATCTCCAGATTGATTTGTTCCTTTTCTGTGTTAATCACCACCATGGCTTTTTGCCTTAGCCATAATTCTAATCTATAGGGAGTCTCTGTTCTTGGTGCCAGAGTTCCACCAGAGCATGGTTTTGTTTCTAGTTCTTTGTACTTTATTATTGTGCTAACCTGTTAACTTTTCTTCCCTTTCAACACTTTAATCCTGGTTTATGCCTGAAGACAAACATGAGAAAAATGGCACTTTCTGCATATCAGTATATTTTTGCTTAGCTCATTGTATTGAAATAAATGGTACAACAACATTTTTCCCTCACAGGTGTAGTATTAAATGGGTGTTAGGCTATCACACCATGAATCTCTGGGGAACCAAACAGGAGAAAGGAGATTGACCCCAAATAAAGCAAAATTTGGTGTGACTGACTGGGAAGACAAAGGCAGCTAGGATCCAATTTGAGGTTTACCTCAAATATCCAAAAATTTGGTGTGACTGAGTAGACACAGGCAGCTGTGATCCAAGTTCCCTCCTGATCTGGTTGTTATCTCTGTGTCAGGGGAGTCTGGGGTTGTGAGAAGGTAACAAAGCAGAATTACCCCAAATATCCCAAAAATCTGTATGACTGGCTGGGAACGCACAGGCAGAGGCAATCAAACATTCTTCCGGATCTGGCAGTTATCTCTGTGCTAGTGGTGTCTGGATAAATCAGTAATTTAACAGATAGTGTGTTTTTTTTTGTTTGTTTTTTTGACAGTGATAGGGATGGGGGGGTTCACTTAATTACAAAAGATTGATAGGTGACAGAGACAGGCATCCTCATGAGCAGACTGAGATGGTAGGGGTAGTGGTGGCATGTGTGGAAACTCTATGACTCTTGTAATCTCCAAAAACAAACTCATAGTCACACTCCTCTGCAGCAGGAGCAGAAAATCTTGGCACAATCACTGACACATCAATAACACTTCTGCAGCAATTTTACAGAGAGTGTGTTTTTTTTGTTGTTGTTGACAGTGATAGGGCAAGGGGGGACACTTAAAAAAATGGATAGGTAACAGAGACAGGGACCCTGACTTTAGATATGGCTGAAGCAGAGTGATACTAGACAAGTGTCACTGCAGGGGGAGTAGGGACCCTCGCAATCTAGGTAGTGGTTGGTGCTAGAGTTCAACGCTAGGGGGCGATGCTTGGGTGCAGTGACGGTGCACCAGATACTCCCTTGCTGCAGCTGAAGCTGGATTAAGGTGCTGGTCGCGCAACCAGATTGTTCCACCCCAATTGAGCCGGGGTGCAACCAGGATAGGAGTAACTGGGAATCGTGTGAACCAGGAACTAAGGCCAGAAGAGGGGAACACAGACAAGCCGGATAGGATATCAGGGAGCAGCAAGGTCAGACAAGACGGGTCAGGCTATCAGAGAGCAGTGGAGGTCAGACAAGTCGGGACAGGATACCACAGAGCAATAGAAAACACAGGAACTCAAGGAGTACTAACAAGCTTATGGAACGGGCAAGAACTAAAGGGATGGCTGAGTATTTAAACAATAATACTCCAATAGGAGGAAGAGGCAGACTCAAGCCCTAATGGGCTACTGGGACAAGCCCAAAACAACAAGACTGCTCAAAGCCCAAATGGACTTATGATATGTCCAATGGGCTGAAACATAATCACACTCCCATTGGGCTGCAGTAGTGTGCCCAATGGGAGAGGGGAGACAAGAGGCAGGGAGCAAGCCACCTATACATTCAGATGCAGCGGGCTATTGAGATTCTAATTGCTTCCCGTTTGTCTCATCCGAGACATGTAAAAGTGTATAGCCCTTCTGGGGGCAAATACTGATGTTCTCTGCTGACCTCATCTAACATTTGTTAGAAAAGTATCTGTTATGGTGTGACTGAAAAATATCCCTTGGTCACACATGGAGTACTCTCATTTAGTGCTGGTCCTAGCCCTGGTCCCCCGCTAGTGTTCCAGTCATCTTTAGTCTCTAGATTATCCCTTTTCTGCATTAGCCATCTTGTGTGTTGTCCAGTCTTCTATTAAAGCAGTATTGTTTGGACTAATCTATAATGAACAGAGAGGAATCCCAGTTACGGAGTACATCGGAGCAGAGACACATGGAATGAGAGGAAGGCGGCATTGTGACCAGTAAGGGGGTCTGGGACCCCGAGACGTTTATTGCCATTTAGGCTATTGTGAGTGCGCATTTGTATGCTTTGTTATATGTGGTTGGATTAAAACATATTACACTTAGATACATTTTTCTTTCTTCTTTTATAAGGTGTATATGATATACAACAGGAATCCTTGAGTGCATTCTTGACTTTTTGGATTCCCTTGGTCACACATTGTAGTTACATAGTTACATAGTAATTTAGGTTGAAAAAAGACTTGCGTCCATCCAGTTCAACCCTTTTCCTATTCCTGTTTACCATCGCTGACCCAAAAGAAGGCATCTGACTCAAAATGGCAATCAGATTTCTCCCTGGATCAACAAGCCCTAACTAAATATTAATCCCAATACTAACGTGCATAGCCCTCTATGTTATGCTCTTTTAAATAAGTATCCAGGCCCCTTTTAAAGGCATCTAATGTATTTGATAGCACCACCTCCTCCGGAAGTGCATTCCATACCTTTATTGTCCTTACTGTAAAGAAACCCTTCCGCTGTTGTAGATTAAATCTCCTTTCCTCAAGTCTAAGCGGGTGGCCCCTTGTCCTGTGTACTGTTCTGTTAAGTCTCACCTGCCATTTTTACCTATCTGTGTAAGTTTGTATCAAACTTTGTAAATTTTAATTATACACATCCCAATAATCGTATCCACAGGACAGAGACATACCTACTATGACCCTCCTTACAACATATAGAGCAGGAATATAAAAGTTTACACCTCGAGGGCATCAAACAAGCAAAGATTTAAGAATATTCTTGCATGGGCCCAGGTTTTTTTGTCAAAATTAATGGGTTACTGATTAATTAATCTGATAGAGGTGTATAGCTCCTAGTAACAGAATAATAATATTTTACATTTGACATTAAAAACATACCGTCCTGTTATTCTTTTTAATGTCTTGCTTTAGATATTTAAATAATGTGCACTAGAGAATACCTAATATTTACATAACTATATTAACTACAAGCTACTACAACTAATTGATGCAGCATATATATCTCTTCATCTCTAATCCAAAGAGATGAGAGGATTTAGGAAAATTTTAATAAAACTGGATGATGCTCACATGAACTTAAAAGGATAGTAATGTTTCATAAAAAAAGCAGCTCCAATTAATCTTCATAGTATTTGGGCCATGAAGAGTGTTATTTCACTGCTGTCAGAGTTGTAGTTCAATAGTAATTGAATGATAAAGTATCCCCCTCCCGCCCCTTTTACTGATGTAACACTGTTGAGCTCAGAGCAGCAGGGTGTTGTCCAAGTGAATTGCAGAGAGGGACAATTTTCAATGAACATAAGGGAAAAAAACATGAAAAACCTTTCAAAGGGGGTAGGGCTTTCATTGTTCTCACAGTATGAAGATTATCCCTTGCTGTGAGCAGTCTGGTCTGTAGACCAGATTCCACATCTGAGGGGAGGTGGCTTACACTAGGTAAAAGGGGTGGGAGGGGGAAATTTATTATTCAATTACTCTTGAACTACAACTCTGACAGTATTGAAATAACACTCTCCATGGCCCAAATACTATGAAGGTTAATTGGTGCTCCTTTTTTTATGAAACATTACTATCCGTTTAAATTATGAATATTTGTTTAATTGAGGCTTGTTAAAACTGACACCTGAAATTACATTTATTATATATTTATTCTAGATCAATTGCAGGTGTAAATATCGTGTGGTGTACATATTTTCATAAATAAATACTTTGATATAACCCAACAGTAGCAAATGTACCAAAAACAGAAAATATTCAATGTTTCCATTTAGTATTTTGAGACAATGGTCTATGTAAATTATATTTTCTGGGCTTTCTGCCACCCGTGTAGACTTTATCCCTTTGGATTCTAGAGATTCTGTTAAAGCCTTTGTAAAAAATGGACTGGAAAAGTTGGTATTTGCTAGAATACAAGAAGTTAACTAACATAGCCCTTAACCCCTTAAGGACTGTCATGGGTTGGCAAGTCATAAGGACCCATGACATGCCAGGACCGTCATGGATTGCAGGGCTCCCCGTGCGGTTGCACCCCGTTCGGGGATCCTTAAACCGGTTCACAAAAAAAAAGGTCCCTGGTTCTTATGTGCCGGCCGCATGCACGCACAGCTGGTCCTTAAGGGGTTAAGTTTTCAAAGTGCTTAATAAGGTTGAAGTTTATCACTTAAACTCTTTTGCGCTCTCTCTCTGTCTGTGTGCCTCTCCCTGGAAATGTCAACAGATGGAAACTGATCAACAAATAAAATTGGGATGGCAAGAATTTGTAAGTATTATCTTTAAGACAAATTTACCCCTCTGCCTCAAGCAAAAGATTTTGACCAATGTGTCCTCCCTGTTCTTATGTATAACTGTGAAACATGGAAACTGAATGCCAAAGCCATACAAAAACTTAAGGTTACACAGAGAAGTATGGAAAATCTAATTCTGAACATAACAAAAAGAGACTGAAAAAAGTGTGCTTTGATTTGTCAGCAAACAAAGGTTTATGACACCACTAAAAGAGTAACACTCCTAAAATGGAAATGAGGCCATAGCAAGAATACCTGATGCCAGATGGATCAAACACATTTTGGAATAGATTCCACTTGATAGTAAACAGGTTGATGAAATTGCTAAATTTGTTAATACACAGTGGCAACAGGAAGCACAAGACCAAAATTGTTGGAAACTTGCTGAGGAGGCCTTCATCCTACAATGTATAGACAATGGCTGAAGATAATGAGAAGAGATATACTGTTCAAGTTTGGAATTTGCATTACTAGGAGAGAGGAGAAATAGAGATGCACAAATTACACCACTTACCAGGCTGTCTGAGGCGTATAAAGAATTATTTTCCTTGGAGGTATGAGTCACTTGTGTAATGGGTTACATGAGTATAAAATCATCAGCTGGGGATGCCAGTTGTTAGCTGTGATGACATTCTCATTATCCTTGAGCACCAAAGAGTTCTGCAGCCAGGGACTGGTTCTCTGACCTGTACATCTTTGTGAGATTCCTCAGAATTAGAGAATGGCATTATACAGCCCCTTTATAACAGCAAAATGCTGCACAGTGACCTCCAAAGAGGCAACTGTACAATTGTGTTGAATCCAACCATTCAACATCACTTGCATTGCATTTGGTCTCCAGGAGAAATTACCATCCCAAGGCCTACTATTATTGTACAAGACCTGCCAAACGAATGGTGCACTGCATCAAAATTATGAATGTAGATCTGTACTCTTCACTGAATTCCTGTTCTATCTAGGACATTCCTATGGACAGACAATGGTGTGCTACACAGAGATATGGGGAAGAGTTTCTTGTACAATTCTAGCAGACACCAGCTTCCAGTGCAGTAGTGCAGAGAGGTATCATGCATGGCAGCTGCACATGCCTAGTACACAATACAGGAACTCTCACAGACTGACACTTTGTAGATCTGCTTGTACAACTCATCATCAGACCAAAGCAGAATTCCTGCCAACAAACAGCACTTGCTACCATCTTCAACCTCCATGACTTCTACACGCTGATGTGGCCATGCACATTATCCAGGCTCGATTGAGCACATGTGAAATGTTATAGGTTGTCAGCTGCTCTTGACCCCTTCTGAATTCACTCTGCAGGAAATTAATTATCCACATATAGTGGCTGGAATATAACCCTAATTAAGCTGGGGATCGAAGACTGAGATGCATAGCTTGAGATTATTGCCAGACCCTAGTGTGTCCTTGCTGTGGCTTATGCCAAAGGTAGAGGCACTGACCCAATTTGAGCCAGGGAAGATAAGGAGGAACATACCTTGTTACTCCAATTTCAGGTGACCTCATGGTAATGATGAGGCAACCAGTACAAGGCTATAGCTGCTATTTAGAGAAACTCTGGTTCCTCGGAAGAAGAAGCTGGAAGCTTAGTAAAGGAGTGTCCCTCTAAGAAAAAAAGTGGTCTTAGTTCTTTTAAGAGCAAAACAACAGATTATATCTTTAAACTTGACAGTGGATGAGTAGTAGAGGCTGTAAGCAGCAGTGAGGACACACATGGAGAAAAGCTAACAACTTGGAGGAGGTCCTCAGTATACAGCACACTGAAGACAGCTGGCATACAACACGGAGAGACTGAATAGAGCAGCAGGGAAGAAATCAGCTGAGACACTGACAGCTTTAGCAGATGCTGGCTCTGGGATGCTGCAGCAAGAGACATATATGGGGCAGAGAGCCAATTTTAACCAGACACTAAAGCCAAAGAATCACAAACAGGATCAGAAAAGATGAGATACCAAGACAGCAACTGATGAGAGAGGATGTCAAAACTAGCCAGAGGTCACAACTAGGGATGGGTGAAAATTTCTGCCTCAAACTGAAATCTGAGAAAAATGGCACTTTCCGCTTGGCGAACAATTCCCCTCAAAAAGTGCAGATTTTCCACTTTTTCCCACTTTTTTCGTCTAGCTCATTCCATTGAAATCAATGGAAACATTGAAGTTATACACAACACATAACAAATATTATTTTAGTTCCCAAAGGCATAGTATAAAAGAGGCATGAGGGTGCTAATTTTCATGCATATAGTGCTTCCTCTAGACTGTAAGCTCTCACAATCAAGGCCCTCTGATCTTGTTTTCTATGTTCCAGTACTGTTTTACGCCTCTGTATGTCTATTCCCTTTTGTACAGCAATGCAGAATATGTTGGTGCTGTAACTCCAGACTCAAAAACTCCCCGAACCTCCAATCTATCTCTCAAACCAAGAGACTCTAGAGGAAGCACTATATGCATGAAAATTAGTCACCTACTGGATAAGAAGAATAATATTTGGGGCAGCTTTGGTTTCTAAATATACAGCATTTGATGATCCATTCCATGAAAATTCTTTGAAACCATAATTTTCTCCATGCCAGATAGTCGGGACAGAAAATTTTAGATTCGGTCTTTTGATCATGAGGAGTATTACCATCACAGCCAGGTCAGGCTTCCTTCATGCACAGATCCTAGCAACGATCCGGATTTTCACACGCCGGACTATGACTGCGATCTGTTGATAGACCGAAACATTGAGAATGGTGTGGGCTGCCTACCGCTAGTCTGGATGATCTCCAATGTTTCCTCCACTCTGGCTGCTTCACCATTACTGCTACTACTACTACTAACACCAACCACATAAAGTTCAGCCACAGAGTCTTCCTCCTCGGTCTCAAAGTCACTAGTAATATGAGTATATTGTTGATTACCCACTCCTACACTCCTAACACTAACAAGCTGCTGGACCTTAGTAGTACTAGCACTGGTGGGACTGCTTGTGAATGGTAAGTGTGACTTAGGGTCCCTTGCTGTCACACTTGGAATCATCCCCCCCCCTTCTGAGTAGCAGCAAGTTCAGCACTGGTGGCAGCAAGGGCAGCATGTCTGACAGCAGGCACAATACTGGTGGCCACAGGGACAGCACATCTGGCAGCAGTTACAGCAATGGTGACTGCAGGTAAAGCACTGGTGGCAGCAGGGACAGCATATCTGGCAGCAGGTACAGCACTAGTGGAAGCAGGGGCAGCATATCTGGTAGCAGGTACAGCAATGCTGGTCTTGCAGCAGGCACAGGCAGCTCAACTGTCCTCCTCTCACTAATACTACCCTTTTCTTTCTCCTTTCCCATTCCCTTTTCTACCTCCCTTCCCATTAAATTTCTCAAGTTTCCTTGGGGTGATTTAGGCAGACTGGACAGAATTGGTTCAGTACTGCTAGTCACTTCCTCCTCCTCCTCAGACTCAGTGGACACATAAAAAGGGTCCTTCTAGTCCCTCCTTTTACTGCTCATAGTGATAGCAGTCACTATGATCCTCTCCTGCCTCAATTTTCACAATAAATAACAGCAGAACAGCACAGCATGTCTACCTCACTTTGTAACTGCTTCTATTGTGTCAGACTTCCGCTAATACGTCACATTTTTATAGCGAAAAAGTGAAAAAATTGGCAGGGAATTTTGGCGAATGGGTGAAAAACATGGGCATTTTATTCACTGTTTGAAAAGATTTTCTTCGTGAAACAGTGGAAAAAATTGTGTTTTTCGCGGAATTTCTCGCTGGAACATGGTGACAACTTTCGCCCATCCTATCATGGTGCCCGTGATTGGTGCTATACACTGTCTATCACCTGCAGGGACTCCTATTGGTTGCCTATTGTCTGCCTGCCTCTGACTGCCTATTTATACTCAGCTCAGGCACCCTTTGGTTGCCCTTTCGTGGTGTCTCTGACAGTACCTGTTTGTTCTTCCTGTCATGCTGTTTGGGCCTGTTCCAGTGTTCCAGAGTCCAGAGCTACAGAGTCCTGTGTTCCAGTCTGTCTCGCTGCTTGAGGCCTGTTCCAGTTTTCCAGAGTCTTCAGCTACTGAATCTTGAATTCCAGTGTTCCTGATTTCATCTGTTCCTGTTCCAGTCTGCTTGCCACTCCGGTTGGACCTCTCCGTGACGACTGATGCTCCGGTTGTTTCGTTTGGCTTGTTCCGGTTGCTGTTTCTTCAGCTGTGTTTGCTGTGCCCCACCTTCACTTAGTCTCAGAGTTCCCATCCGGTAGTCGCTTGGCAACATTGCTCACTCTCTCGCCTCGGCGATATTCTTACTGTGTTGGTCCCAGCGTGTGGACGTTGGTGAACTCCACTAAACCTGGTGGTAGATTATACTGTTGGTCCCAGCGTGCGGACGCTGGTTAACTCCATTTAACCTGGTGGCAGATTATACTGTTGGTCCCAGCGTGTGGACGCTGGTTAACTCCATTAAACCTGGTGGCAGATTATCCTGTTGGTCCCAGCGTGCGGACGCTGGTTAACTCCATTAAACCTGGTGGCAGATTATACTGTTGGTCCCAGCGTGCGGACGCTGGTTAACTCCATTAAACCTGGTGGCAGATTATCCTGTTGGTCCCAGCGTGCGGACGCTGGTTAACTCCATTAAACCTGTTGACAGATTATACTGTTGGTCCCAGCGTGCGGACGCTGGTTAACTCCATTTAACCTGGTGGCATATTATCCTGTTGGTCCCAGCGTGCGGACGCTGGTTAACTCCATTAAGCCTGGTGGCAGATTAAACTGTTGGTCCCAGCGTGCGGACGCTGGTTAACTCCATTTAACCTGGTGGCACATTATCCTCTTGGTCCCAGCGTACGGACGCTGGTTAACTCCATTAAACCTGTGGTATATTATCCTGTTGGTCCCAGCGTGCGGACGCTGGTTAACTCCATTAAACCTGGTGGTATATTATCCTGTTGGTCCCAGCGTGCGGACGCTGGTTAACTCCATTGAAGCTGGTGGCAGATTATACTGTTGGTCCCAGCGCGCAGATGCTGGTTTACTCCATTAAACCTGGTAACATATTATACTGTTGGTTCCACGCTGGTTGTCTCCGTTTAACCTGGTGGTCTCTTCCTTTGGGGCTGTCCTGCCCGGTGTTGGTGAGGCCGGTAGAACCGGTACATTCCATCTCACGGTTGCCTTACCCGGTATTGGCAGGACCGGTAGAGCCTCTTCACAGTATTCACTGAGGCTGCCTTGCCCGGTATTGGTAAGGCCGGTAGAACCGGTACATTCCATCTCATGGTTGCCTTACCAGGTATTGGCAAGGCCGGTAGAGCCTATCCTCAGCATCTCCCAAGGCTGCCTTGCCCGGTATTGGTAAGGCCGGTAGAACCGGTATATTCCATCTCACGGTTGCCTTACCCGGTGTTGGCAAGGTCGGTAGAGCCTGCTATTGCTATTCCTTATAGCCGCCTAGGTTGCCTTGCTCGGTATTATAGGCAAGGCCGGTAGAACCTGTTCTATTTCTCAGTTGCTATATATATTGTATGTGTATGTATGTGAACCCTATGGGGAGTGCCTTAACTTTTCAATAAAGTTATGCTTTTACCTAAACCTGTTGTCTGAGTGTGTTAAAAAAACGTGACACATCCCTAGTCACAACGAAGTAGCAAAATAATCAAACAGCTGAGTTTCAGATCCTGCCTGGGATTTGTTTTGGATTTTGTGGCTTCCCTTACCTGGACTTCTTTCCTCCCATTGTTCCTGATTGGGCCCCTCATGTGTTCACCTTGCCTGATTATCGAGCTTGTCTCAGTTCTGTGGTTCCTTCTGTGTTAGTGAGCTTGGCATTGTTCTACACTCCCAGTTGTTTGATCCCTGGCTCACGGCTGACCGCGGCTTTTGGCTTCCTACATTGTGCTCCATTGCTCTTAGTTATTTGACCCTTGGTTTACGTCTGAGTATGGCTTTTTGGCTCCCTACGTTATGTCCTGTCGCTCCCTGTTACCCTGGCTTGTTTCTCTTGTCAGTCTGCCTTGCCTACGCATTGTGTATACTCCTGTTTCTAGTGGTTGGGTAGTGTCCTCTCCGGAACTATTCATCTGCAGCCTAGCTGGGTTCTCTGACCAGATGCGCATTAGAAGTACTCTCACCAGTTTTTGTGTATGGCTGTCCCACTGCTGCAGTGGAGATTAGCCACCTATCGTTGCGGTGTTAGGCTTCCACGACCAGTGTGGTCCTGCCGTTACTGGATGTGTATCACGGTGCCCGTGATCCCTCTGTCACTCTCGCTTGTGGTGCACTCTGATTGGCTGAGTCTGTTTAGCCCGCCCCTGGTGACCTTTTTATGCCTGGCCTTTGACACCAGTCAGGTGCCCTTTCGTGGTGTTCCAGAGCCAGTGTTGCTGTTGCTGTGTTCCTGCGTTCCTGATTCCTGTGCACCGATTTGGCCTGTTGTTGACTACGCTCCTGTGTTCCTGCTTCGTGATCTGACCCGGCTTGGCTGACGTTCCTGCTCGCGACTGATTTGGCTTGTCTGAGAACCACCTCCATGACCCGACCCGGCCTGGCTGACTTCCTGCTCCGTGACCTGAACCGTCTTGTTACAGTGACCTGCTTTGTTCCTGCTTCCTGCTACTGGTGTTGCCGTGGCGACATTCTGACTTCCGCTGGGGTCGGTTACTGGGCTGGTCATGTTGCCTCTTAACACTTGCAGAGCCAAGTCTCCAGTGCTGAATCTCTGTTGTCTCTTGCAGAGCTGTGCTTCCATTGCTGAGCCTTCCTTGACACTTGCAGAGCGATACCCAATATTGCTGGGCCTCCGATCCTTGAGCTGCTATTAACCCTTGCAGTGCTGCTGACTCCTTAGCTGAGCCTTCACTTTCACTTGCAGAGCCTAAGCTGTTGATTCGCTACATCTGCAGAGCCGGCCACGTTGTAAGCCTGGTCTAGACGGTGGCTCATATTGTCACTAGCAGAGTAGTCGGTTTACGTTACCGCTCCCGAGGTAGGCGCTATTGGCTCTTGCTTTAGCTGTGTTCTCTCTGGTATATGCTCGTGGGGGCTATTGGCTCAAGCACTTGCAGCAGGGTGGTCTCCAGTATACGCCCCCGAGGGGGCTATTGGCTCAAACATTTGCAGTGCAGGGTGGTCTCCGTTATTACGCCCGTGGGGCTACTGGCTTAAGCTCTTGCAGGTTGTCTCCGGTATACGCCTTTGGGGGCTATTGGCTCAAGCTAATCCTGTGCAGTTGGTCTCTGTTATTACGCCCGTGGGGGCTATTGGCAAGCTCTTTCATTGTAGCTATCTCCGTTGTTACGCCCGTGGGGGCTATCGACTCAAGCACTTGCAGATTAAGTGGTCTCCGTTGCTACGCCCGTGGGGGCTATTCACTGCAACTTCTCTGTAGATTCTACCACTATTCCAGTACTGCCTGCAGCTTACTAGCCTTAAGAACTTTAGGTGTTGCATCATCTACACCAATAGCTGCCTGATCACCACCCTGGGCATGCCAAACACCACAACAGAGACTGACTGATTATAGTGTTTAACCATTGAGTATCCTCCCTACTGTGTGCCTGTCCTGAGACAGCATATGTGATACTTATGCTTCTGTATATTGGGCCTGTGAAGGCATATCAGTCATTATTTCGCTATTATTTTGTGTTGCCTCGTTTCAAGGTATTTTTTGGAGATTTACAAAAAGCCCTAGATAAAGCTGAGAGCAAGTGAATTTTATATTTGTCAACTAGGAAACCTCAATGTTTTAACTCAGAGCATGACATGAGTTTGTTTGTCCATAGATGAGTTAATCCATGGGGTATATTAGCTAGTCAGTTTCTGAGTGACTCATATTGTACTTCTGATAAATTTAGTGTTCTGTCTCTTTAAATCCTATCTATCTTATGACGTTTTGAACATGGATATTGTGTATATGTACTCACATGCCCTTGTTTTGAGTCTTTATTTGTCTTGGGAAATATTTTTCTATAATTAATTTGTTATAATTAATTTATGTGTTCTTAATTTTGTCCTTTGTGGTGTGTTAGAGTTGCCACATTCTTTAGGTCAGATTTTTGTCTGTCAGACATTTTTTGAGTTGCCTTGGAGTGAGGCATCTTTTTGACTATATATGCCAGTTGTAGTTTGATTGTGTTTTCAACACGGACAATATGGCTTTTTTAGTCAGATGTTTGACCTGGGCCAATCTTTTTTGTTCTGTTAATGACATGGTTCATCTGGTGTTTCACTATATAATACACTATGAAACACTCTTAACTTAGCCTGTGATTAAGTGTGTCCCCACATGAAACTCGTTAGGCAGTTTGTGATGTGATTTGATTTGCCTTACATTATATCATCTCTTGCCAATGTATACTGGTGTTTTTTTATTCTGTTACAATACCCACATCGGTTCTGACCTGTGGCTCTGGCTGACTACTCACTCTGTGTATGAACCCGGCTTGACTGACCAGTGGCCCTGGCTACTACCTGCTCAGTGTAGCCTCCAGTTGCCTTTCCTGTAGGCCTGGTTACTTTTGCTCCTTGTAGTCCTCGGTTTGCCTGACCAGTAGCCCTGGCTCCTAATCGCTCAGCATAGTCTCCGGTTGCCTAACCAGTGGCCTGGTTACTCTCGCTTATTGTAGTCCCTGGCTTGTCTGACCTGTGACTTTGGCTGCCTACTTGCTCCCTACACTACTTGCTTGCCTGACCTGTAGTCTTGGTGTCTCCTGGCTCTGGTCTGCTCTCACTCTCTGTTGCCTCCGTTTGCAGACCAAGTGGTGACTTACACATATGGAATATAAGATAGGAAGCTATATCAATTGTATGACTCATAATGTGGTCTATCTATTCACATGGGTGCGATGCTCAATTCAATATGTAGGCAGGACAGCGCAACTTTTGTGGCAACGTATTTGGGAGCATGTTTACCAATCTGAGAGGGGTCAGTTAAACTCCGCTGTGGCTAGACATATCCACGATGCCCATGGGGGTGATCTGTCATGCCTGCGTTTTGTCGGCATAGAGAGACTACGGTTACCCTGTAGAGGGGGAGATCTACCCAGAATTCTAAATGAGTGTGAAGCTTTCTGGATATTGAATCTCAAAACCAGGATGTTGTTGGGTCTCAATGCTGAATGGAATATTAGCCACATTTTATAAGCTATTTTTGTATCCTTCTAGACGGATATTTTGGGTTGTATATTATGTGTTTTGAGGTAACACCTTGACAAGTCTAACTTTGGAATCTTCATTTTAGCCCTAGTGGCTGCTAGTCACTATCATGCTTTTTATGAAGAATATTGTAACAACAATAGTGATCATTTTTATAGTATGATATGTGATCTGCTTGCCAATTGAAGGATTTGTGGAATATGTCTCTCAAATGCAGAGATGCGATTTTGAGAGTACATTCATTTGGATATATGTGTCATCTGATTGTATTTTTCTGGTTTGTTTGTTTTTTGAAATCTGATTTCGGCTGATGAGCGCGATGGTATGCAAGGGGTACATTTTTTGTTTAGCCCTCATGCAACACCATTGCAGACAAGGGAGTTGTTAAATACCCCCACAGGCCAATAGGAGATGAGGTATATCAAGGAGGCAGGATTGTGACACTAAACCCCTCAAGGAGAGCCCTCCAGCTGCATGGATCTATGGAAGACATGGAGGAGAGAGAGAGAGAACATTAACATTGGAGGCCAGAATCCAGGATTGCTCCTCAGGACCATAATCTTTCCAATCTATAAGTTATTGCAAAGATTCCCAAACCATCCAAGAGTCCAAAATCTTATTAGCAACAAAGTCAGAGTAACCATCAACCAGGATGGCAGCAGTGGGCGAAAGTTGGCTCATAAGCAAATGCATGTCACCAACTTTAAAAACAGATATATGAAATGAACTAGGTATCTTCATGGAAGAACGAAGCTCTAAGGAAAAGCTGACCAGAGAAATCCTGTTAATCTGAAAGGACCTGATGGTCAAAACTAGACAGAGTTGACAACTAAGTAGTAAAAGAATGTCACAGTTCCCAGAGAAGTTCAGGAGTCAGTACTTTATAGTTAAATGCAATTTATTAATAGTAGTGGTAGGCAAATATATACAAAGAAACAAGCAGAGGGTTACAAGCCAGCGAGCACAGTTATCAGAAATAATAGGCTGCCAAGCTTGACCACAATGCTAGAGACTAGGCCTCAGCCATTGGTAGTCTCTACCGGAATCAGGAACAGAACAGGAGCAGGAACTGGGTCAGGTACAGGAACACAGGATCTTGATCCGAAGTAGGAGATGTACCGACGAACGCCTGCCATCAGTAAGGAGTGAACTCTGACTCAGCCTGCAGTCAGAGAGGGAGTACATAACTGACTCAAGCCTGCAGTCAGTATCAGAGCTGGTCTACCAGAGCCCCAGGTCCGCAATAGGTTAGGTGTCTGCTAGGTAAAGGGAGCAAACTTAAGAGTAGTCAGACAGAGCCACAAATCAGCACCAGAGGTGGTAGTCAGACGAGCCAGGTCATGCACAGTTCAGGTAGTCAGCCAGAGCCACAGGTCTGCACCAGGTTGGATGTCTACTAATAGGAATACACAAAAGAATAGTCAGACAGAGCCACAGGTCAGCACCAGGTTGGATGGAAGACTAGCCAGGTCATACACAGAGTCCAAGGTAAGAGAACTGCTAAGCACAACAACGCAAGGGCAACTGAGTCAGGACTCAGTCTGCCTTTTAAACCACTCCACAGGAAGTAGGTAGGAGGTGCAGCTCAGAGGGAGGAAGTAGGTAGGAGGAGACTACAGGAAGCAAACACATAAAACAGAGGCCTGCTGCATGCTTGAAGCCTCGCACCTGTAGATGATGCTGAAACTAAGGTAAGCTGTACCAAAGAATCAAGCAGCTCAGGAGACAAATAAAACTGGATTCAAGGAATGGGCAACAGGTAAAGTAGAAGGCACATATTTGCTACTGATTAAAATATTGTTGTGCACATTTTTGTCTCTAGGAATAATCATTTTTCCTTATGTTGTTCCTCATACATATATGTGATTTCATGTGAATAACTTATCAACTTTCTGCTTGCTTAACTATGTGTTGGAGATATCTTAAACACCCATAGGAATAAAAGTAAGCAGTTGTTTATAACTACACGTATTGAAGCTGTTTGTTGATGCATCAAGGCAACTTATTTTCCCTTGACCTTTCTTACTTCATAATACAATTCATTATAAATCCACTAGCACAAGGACTTAACTAATTATTTGATATGAAATACCTAACCATGCAAATTCTCTAATAATGAACAATAAGTCTTCAGATAAATATGGTTTGCTATTATTTTTGTTATCTAGCAATTAACCGTAAAGTCAATAATCTGTATGCTGCCTAATATACAAGAGAGCAAGATAATTATGAATATTCTCTTACTTCAGTAAAGATGGATAATGAAATCTGATTATGAATCTTGAGTTTTAATTAGAAGTTCACAGCTCAATGGGAAATTGATTTTGACTTCTTGGAGCACAAGTACTTTAAATTTGGGTACTTAGATGTCAATATCTAATAGAATTTCAAATATGAAAAAAGCGGAGAGGGAAATAATGTATTTTACTGTTAAAATGAGCAAAAACAGATTTTTTTTTTTTATTCCATTCCTGAAGTAATTCTAATGGTACTAAAGATGTGACAATTAGTGGCTGATAGGTTAGGATAGGGTACCTTTGAAAGCTGTGGTTGACAAATAAGAACAATTTAAAAACAGACTCTAATTAGAGGGATGAACATGTCACAATGCATTGGTATTTTCCCCAATGTGTTTATTGGTAAATGAACTTTATCTTCTGAGTGGATGCAATTTTTATATTTTGTATATGGGATATACATCCTTAGTGAGGCTTATCTTGGGATATCTGTAATTCTCTATGGCTGACAAACCATGAGCTGATAGATAGATAGATAGATAGATAGATAGATAGATAGATAGATAGATAGATAGATTTAGTTACTGGTTCCTTATTCTTGGCACCTTTCAAAAGCTGCCCAGACTGAAAACTACTGTTGCCTTAATCCATTAGTTACTAATCATTCTCTTGATCATATGAACTGTGAAAGCTCATGTTAACCCGATTCCTGTCCTGTCAGCTTGTTCTCCTTCTGCTTAATGTATTGAGAGATTTCATGAGAGTGTTGTTGTTGCCTCTTTAGGGAGCCTTGCTTAAGTCTAGCCTGTGCTTAAGGTCTAACTGCCTTATGTCCAAAACAAATGTGGAGCAAACCAGCTGTCCCATGGGGGGTTAAATAAAACACCCTTTTATTTAAATTGGGATTTTAAACCCTCTAAAACCAGAGCAATCCCCAGGGCATTGCTTCCTAATGCATTGAAGATCTCATTATCATTTGGGTGGTTAAACCCCCTATTTAAATCAATGTTTGTTTGTTTTTAGGGAATTTTTATTTGTCCTCTATGGTGCATTTGGTTTGCTTCTGTGTTACTCCAGTTCTATTTTGGCCATAAGGCTTTAGGTCATTTCTGTGTTAGGTAATTTATGTGTTAGTCCAGCTTACTTGTATGTTATATGGTTATGAGAAGCTGTAATATTATGACAGCAAAGTTTATGTAGCCAAAATAATTGCACTGATTTATTAATGTTCTGGCTTAACCTACAACAGGACATCATTTTTTTGGCTTACAGAATGCAAATCTGGTGAAATAATTTAATAAAATTTGTATATGAATAAATCTATATTTCAAAGAGGAACATTTATACAGGGGTGCTATGAAATCAGTCATTAGACACCAGTTATTGTACTGAAAAAATAAAATGATTTAATTTCTAAGGAAGTTACAAAATCAGTTTAGTTGATTTCAACAGGACAAAAATAAAAACATCTATTATTAGAACAAATGTTTGAGTGCAATATAATAGCGCCAGTTTGTTCATAAATATATTACTCACATTTCTCAAATGATAAAACCTATTCCTAAAAGATAAATGAGGTGCCATTCATATTGGTATTCATGGAAATTCTGTACTATGAAATACTGTGTACACCTCAGGCACATAACAGGAACAGATGGCACTGAATGTGTATAATTCAGGAGTACAATTTCAGTGAAAGCCATATGGAAAATATGAAAATGTTATGGGTTGGAAAATAAAATTTGCTTTGCATAATAAATCTTCAATTACTTTATGAAAGTATAATGACTGCAAATAGTGAATTCAACAATATAGATTTCAAATGTACTGAAAGTTTACACAGTAGATTACTTTTATTTTTACTAAACTTTGAGAATTTTTGTGCACCACTAAGTTTGCATTATTGGCAAATGAAATTGCTGTGTCAAGAAATATCAGAAGTAAAGCAGCTTTACCCCCAATGTTTCGCAATGCATTGCTCTCCTCGCCTGGTGCTCAAGTCCTATTGTAATAAATAACTGAAGAGAGACGAAGAGCATAGAAAATACAATCAGATTATTAGGGTGTGTGTTAAAGGGATAGTAATACTTAAATATTATTAATCCTCATATTGTAGCCATGGTAAAAAGAATTTAATTGCCCCCAGTGTCATCTCTCAAACCTTTATGGTTTAAGAGATAACCGCACGCAAAGTTCCCCCCTCCCTCCCCCTTCCCTGAAGTCTGCGTTGTAGCTGACTGCAGGGATATCCAATCTTATTTTCAGCAGGTGGCTCTGCAGCTGAGCTGAGATCGCGTTAGTAAAAAAGAATTATTTCACTGAAACGGTCTTCTATGTGTGCTCGGTTTGCAGGATGGTTTCAGTGAAATAATTATTTTTTAGTAAAGCGATCTCGGCTCTGCTGCAGAGCCGCAAACAGGGATGTATCTTGACCTAGGCTGACTAGGCCTAGGGCGGCACTTTAGAGGGGGCGGCATTATAAGCCACCCCCCCGCCCACTCGGATGCCCCCATCCACCTGAACTTAATCACAAAGTATTGAGCCCGCCCGCTCAGTAATTTGGGTGCTGGTATAGGACTGTGCTGCAGTAGAGCAATGGTACGTATCAAGCAAGGAGTTGATGTATGTTTATTGCTGTGTGAATGCACAATCGTTTATCACCATTCCTTATAATGCATTCCCCATGTGAACCTTTGCACCTTAGTGCTACTGACTCAGCTCTGATTTTTGGATGCGCCTATCGTTACTCTCCCTCCTTGCCACTTCATTGTTTGAGCAGTCCTTACTTCACCAGCACAAGTCTTGAGAGGATTATGGGACAAAAATAAACCAGTCTGAGAAGCGGATAATATGCAGCCCTTCTGGCTCATGATGTTGAACCTGAATTGTGGCTGCGCTCAGAAATATGTGATATAATAATCGTCACCATGGGTTATACCAAGAAGCGTTGCTACCTTTGATAGTCCTGTACCCTCTTCCATCGCACTTTGGCTGATGTACTAAGCGGAACTGGAGTAGATCTGCAGAAGGACAAAACTATACTTGAGGGGGACAAATAATCTTAACATTGAATTTAGATAAGGTTTTTAACCCCTCGAGTACTATAGTGGTCTTAAGCGTATTGGTTTTTCTGGGGGTTAAAGTCCTACTTCCATAGAATATTTGTATCATTCTTCTGTGGTGGTTTCCCCAAACTTACACCAGTTCTTAGTTCATCAACACTGGGTGGGCACTAGGCAGAGTATTTATTGCCTTGTTTATTTAACCGCCTAAGGACCAGAGGGATTGTGTTTCACACATCTATGGTCCTTAATGGATTAAATTATCTGATAAGGAGATGGGGGCAGTGTGCCAGCTGTGTGGAAATATGATTTTCAGAAATTAAAGGGACACTAACACATAAAATGTCCTAGTTAATGAAATATTAAATATCATATTATTTCAGCTAGCAGCTGTAAACTTACATTTTAATGAGTAAATTATCCTATTCAAAGAGCACTTATATAACCTATGAGTGCTGGAGGGGTGCAAAGCAACGTGTTGGACACCCCTCATAGAGTTAACTTTGTTAGTGTGTTTGTAACAAGAGTTCATTTATTGTAATTAGTACCCGCTGGTCTTCCATGCAGAAATAGTTCTCAGCCTATTTACAGGCAGCCCTGGACAAGTGTGGTACTTGGAGACCTAGAGAATGCATGAATTGCTGCTCCCTCAGGATATGCAAGACTAGATTTTAGGCCTCAAACAAAATAGAGAATTTTTACAGGGGTTTTAAGTGTATATAAAGCAAATTCATTGTATGTGTTTTCCTTTAATTCTGAAACTGGAGTACATGAACAACATGTTGCACCCTTTGGCCTAACTTTCATATGATGTGTGCAAGAACTGAATTCTTAGATGCGGATAAAGCTGCTTCTGTATGAAGAGTGACCTGAGAGAGTTTAAGACCTAGACTTGACAATAAAGGCGGAAGGGGTGTATCCTAAACTGGAAGAGTTGTGGCCTAGACAGGAAGGGGTGGGGCAAATTAAGATTAGGGGGGTGCGTGAGTTTAGTCAGGCCTAGGGCAGCACAAAACCTAAATACACCACTGGCCGTAAGTCTGTCATACGACAGGCTTCCCCTGCAGTCAGCTACAACGCTGACTTTAGGGAAGGGGGAGGGAGGGGGGAACTTTGCGTTCTGTTATCTCTCAAACCATAAAGGTTTGAGAGATGACACTGGGGACAATTAAATTCTTTTTACCGTGTCTACAATATGGGGATTAAAAATTACTATCCCTTTAAAGCCGGAATAACATGGCATTTACTGTATATATAAAGTCAAAATAATGGGCAGCACCCATGGGACTTGACTAATAAATTTATTGCAATCTTTGCAATAAATTTATTACTCAAGTCCCACGGGTGCTGCCCATTAGTTTGACTTTATCCAATCAAATATAGGGATTGTGCACCTAGGCATTTGCTTACAAGTTGGGAGTGAGTGCTTTCCAATTATCTATCTATCTATATATATATGTATTGGGAAGAAGGGGCACTCCAAAACCTAAGATAGTTAAATATGTAAATGCCTTGGTACCTCCTACATAAATTATACAGAAAAGCCATTAGTCATGAGACCAAAGAATAGGATCACTCATAGGTCTTAAAATACGGAAAACAATGTTTTTTGTATCAACAAGGTTTCAGCCCCCTCGATCCTCATGACTAATGACTAATTATTACATAAAAAGTAGCGTGTGCCCTGGCCAGCCATTTTCATTTTCTCTCTCTCTTTCTTTATATATATATATCTATAGATAGATAGATATATAGATATATAGATATAAAAGAGGAGAAATAAAGGAAAAGTGTTCTATAATACTAAAAATAAAAATATTTATTATATGTAAAAGTGTAAAAACTGTAACATATAAGAACCTAGAACAGCATTGTTTAACGCAATATGGATACAGTGCGCACTGAATGCCAGCTAAAGGTACTATAAGTACAATATACAAAAACAATGAAACAATATAAGCACCTAACAAGGATCTGAGTGCCACAATATAGATACACTGTGTACCCAGTTCCTCCTATAAAATCTATACAGTGAAGGAAACAAATGAATACCAAGCTTATGATTGCTACAAAAGCATCCTATATAATAATTCGCTAAATCATGTGTAACGCCCGACATGCGCAGTAGAGACTGCCCGCGCCGCGGCTGATACAGAGCTGGGCGCTCCGAAGGAGCGTCCAGCTCTGTATCAGCAGTGGCGTGGGCAGTCTCTACTGCGCGTGACTGCCCCGCGACCGGCTGCCAGAGGCACAGTAGCCCGTGTAACGGGCTGTTCAACTAGTAAATACATAATACAGTTCAATTAAATCTGATGAAGAGGTACTGCAAAACTGGTATCGCAATCACATGGAATATATCAGTAGGCTGACTTTCCCATCTATACTGACAGATAGTCTGATGAAATATTACTGCTTGGCTGATAAAGGTCTCCACAGCGTTAAGATGTAAGTCACCTGTTTTAAATTCCATACATTATCTTCCATTTATATTTTCTATATATTATTTGTGGATCAATACTATATATCCTTACAAATTCGTCCTCTAACTTCCAACTGTGGATTTCAGCCCCCGACTAGATAATAACCAATGTAACAATGTTACCTTGAGTCTCTTTATCCTTCCGTCTATGCGGGCAGAGGGATTGCTTCTACTTGGAACAGACTTCACGTGTTCTCAGATCTCTTTGTCTGTTTGTATCTCCACTTACCTTTATGGGCAGACCTCCCGTCTTTATCTTTTTCTCAGTGTATTTGGCACCCCACGACATAAAATATCAACAGCAGTAACTCTGTTAGCTCTTGTGATTGCTTTGGTATGTTAATTGCTTTTTTAATGACTGATAAATGACTGTAGCAAGAAGGGATTTTAATTTGTATAATGGAAACATTTACTTACATATACATCCTTCCTACAACAATGTGGTATAATGTATGCAATTATACATGCAATATGCAATTATATATATTTTATTTTTATATTTTTGTATAGTATATGCAGTTGTCTGTATTTACTGAGCTTCGTTTTAGTCTTCTCTTGCTAAACACCTTCTCACAACAAAAAATATACTTACAGAATTTATAAAGCAGTGATAAGAGCAGCAGAATAATTACTCTGCAAGTATTCAATTTGCTCTTTAAATAATTCATATTTATGTGTCATTTAAACTTTTGAGAATACATAGCAAAGTATCAGGGCAAGTCTGTCTTCTATGTCTCCATGTATATAACATATATCATTTATTAAAACAATTTGATAAACATATAGAGTTAACAAATCTCATTCTAAAAATGTAAGTTGACCATATTGGTTAAACCCCAAGGGAACTGCCTTTTCATTTTAAACAGAAGTATTAGAGTAGTAAATATTTCAAAAGACAACAAATATGTTTAACAGAGTCTTGTCTTTAAGGCCACTGGGTGAACATTTTGAAGTTCACATATCTATTTGCATTTATCAAAGTGGGATTTTAATCTTGCCTCAGGCATATAGCTATTTATACATATTGTTTCTGATTTCAAAAAGATAAGAAAATGGATGTGTCTAGTCTAATTTAAAGGTCATTAATAAAAGGGTCATTTTGATTGCTTACTTTTTTAAATACCTTCTCCATGCTGATAATTTAAGATGTTTTAACTGTAGTTCATTTCCATTTCTTTTTAAGTAAAAGCTCAAAAGTACAACATAGTATAACATACTAAAAGTCAGATCGATATCATGGGTACTAAAATTCACGTTGTTGCAAAACCAATGCCTAAACAATATTTTTTGTGTTTATATACCTCTGGTCTTCCTGCCTCTCATCTGTCTAAGCTTCAGTCTGGTCTCAATTCAGCAGCAAGAATAACTACCCTTGCTTCCAGATATCTTCCCTCTTACCTGCTATTGAAATTCCTCCCTTGTCTACCCATAAGGTCTCGTATTTCTTACAAAATTCTGCTCCTCTCTTTTGGGTCATTTTTTGTGGCACCCTCTTATATGTCTGCTTTTATCTCCCGCTACACCCCTTTCCAACACCTGTGTTCTTCTCATGAGTTCCTTCTGTCCTCTCCTTACATAACCCAAGCCATCTTTCTGCTGCAATCATTTTCACTGGCTGACCCTCGACTTTGGAATGCCCTCCCTATCACTATTTGGCTCCATCCATACTCTCTTACAAGCATCTCCTAGATGCAAATAAATTGGATAGCTGAGGCACTCCCAAGAATCGGTGACAATGCAGTAGTCCTGAAGGTGAGATCAAATGTCAGAGATGATTTTGTCATCATCCAATAAAGACTCATTCAGTTTCCAAGGTTTTGAGGACTGAATGTCATCTGGACGAAAGAACGAGATAGAGACAGGAGCGTGGTCTGTCCACGAGACAGATTCTATGATGGCAGAAGACATGAAGCAGAAATTCCGAGATGAAGATGTGATCAATCCTACTATACTTTGAGTGTGGTGGAGACAAATACTTGTAATCTCTGTCTAACGGGTGGACTGTGCTCCAGAAGTCAAATAAGTGTCTGTCGACGAAGGCTTTCCTAATGAGACATAGATGAGTGAGTTTGAAAGGGATTTGCCTGATGATGTTTCCAGGGAGGGGTCCATGGCCAGATTGAAGTCCCCAGCGATTATTACCCTACCCTCCATTTCAACATCTAAAAGGGATATAGTTTTGGACAGGAATGCGACCTGATTGGAGTTCTGACCGTACACGTTTAAAAGAACAAATGGTTTATTGAAAAATAATCCTTTCAAAAGAAGATGCCATCTTCATCTTTCTGGATATCTGTCATAATCCAAGGGAAGGTGTTCCTTATAAGTATCCCTACCCCTCTTTTTTTTTTCTTTTGCAGATGAAAAATAGGATGTAGGGAACGTACGATTGGACAGAGAAGGAGAAGCCAGTTCAGAAAAGAGAGTTTCTTGAAGCATAACAATGTCGGCCGTCAACCTATTTAGGTCTGTAAGTGCCATAGAACGTTTTCCTGGGCAGTTGAGACCTCTAGCATTCAGGGAGACAACTTTAATTTGATTCATGGTGGATATCTGTGTGAATATCTGTCTTTGCGGAATGGATCACACTCAAGGCTCGGGACGAATGGAGGGGGATAGAAGGGTGAAAGAGAAAAAAACAAACACAAAACTGATAGAGAGAAGGTACCAGAAAAAGAAGAAGAGAGATAATTGACTGTTGGTGCCCAAAGGCCACCTGGTGAACCCGGACATAGTACATGCATGGAAGGGAAGAGCAAGAGAGCTCCTGGTGTGTCAGAACCCGTAAGAATGGCCTCAGGATGGAGTATGATCAACTATATTCAATCTTGAGATTGAAAGGCAAAATGGAAATATGAACTGCACATGAAAGGAAGTATTCTGCTAATACAGTAATGTTAGGAAAATCAAAGTATGCCTGGAGCCTCACGTTTGTAGGAGCTGATTGATATTAAAAAATTGGTGGAGACAGTGGGCATGTGGGGCAGAGGAATGGGGAGGGAGCAACAAGGAGACATAGGTAGAATTTCAAGAGTGGCCCTATGTAAATCACTGTGTATCCCCCGAATGGGTGGCTCAAATTGTACCATGATGCATATTCCCCAATGTACATATCGGGGAGAAAAAGGCTGGAAAATAGGGGTGTAAGGCCAACTTAAGTATGATCTAGATTGCTATAGGACTACTGACACGTGAAACTAAGGTCAACCTGATGGACCAGAGTGATATACTGTATATGTATGCAAAGGAGGAATCCAGTTCTCTCCACTCTGAGGTTCATGTGATAACATGTCATACACCTCATTGGGACAAATGCAAAGAAAATACCACATTTATGGAGTGGTTTAAAGGTCATTCGGGATACATACCACTCCTCTTGTCATAATGCAAACAGGGTGCTAGCCCAATCAAACTATAAGATAAGGAATGACATACAGCCATAACATTTTGACAATAAAATTGATTGTATAAGCATATATTAGTGATGCATATGTCTCTGCAGACAGACAGGTCTCTGCTTCATGGTTGTCACTGTAATTAAATTGTAACGGTTTGTTTGACACACAGACACAGTGGTTTAGGATAAAACACAGTTTTATTGAAATCACAGTAATAAAATAACCCTCACAGGTCCTGTAGTATATAAGCTGAATAATACAGACACACGACAGGTTACATATACATATGCCTACACAGGTCCAGCATAAACATAAAGTCCGCAACAGTCTATACTGACACAGGTCAGGCAGAATATAATGGATTCCCAGGAGCAAGGTATTGCATGGGTTAATGGTCTTCTTTGAGTGTACACAGTCCCATGTGCAGAGAGGTCTGTGATGGGGCTCTCTCCATATAGACAGCTGAAGGATTCGTAACGGCCAGAAACAGGTTAGCAGAATAAACGTGAACTGCCAAGGTAGTAATGGGAATTGAGTCACATAAGGCATTGCCATAGCAGTAACGGAGACCAGACCACTTGCACTCTGCCGGAGCAGTAACGGGGACAAGACCAATGGCACACTGCCATAGTAGTAACGGAGACAGGCACTTGCTCTCCGCAGAACAGTAACAGAGATTAGACCGGTGGCACACTGCCGTAGCAGTAACGGAGGCAGACACATGCACTCTGCAGGCGCAGTAACGGAGACCAGGCCCAAGGCACACTGCCATAGCAGTAACGGAGGCAGACACATGCACTCTGCAGGCGCAGTAACGGAGACCAGGCCCAAGGCACACTGCCATAGCAGTAACGGAGGCAGACACTTGCACTCTGCAGAAGCAGTAACGGAGACCAGGCCCAAGGCACACTGCCGTAGCAGTAACGGAGGCAGACACTTGCACTCTGCAGAAGCAGTAACGGAGACTAGGCCCAAGGCACACTGCCGTAGCAGTAACGGAGGCAGACACTTGCACTCTGCAGAGGCAGTAACGGAGGGCAAGGCCAATGGCACACTGCTGTAGCAGTAAAGGGGACTGGGCCACTTGTACTCTGCAGGAGGAAATGGAGACACAATTGCCTGACCATCAGAATGTCACCAAGGCAACCAAGCCGGGTTGAATCACGGAGCAGGAACGTCAGCCAAGCTGGGTCAGATCATGGAGCAGGAATGTCAGCCAAGCCGGTCGGTACACAGTAGCAGGAACCTCAGCCCAGCCGGGTTGGTACACAGGAGCAGGAATGTCATCCAAGCCGGGTCGGTACACAGGAGCAGGTGCAGAAGAATAGTCAGGCAATCCGGGTCAGTACACAGGAGCAGGAGACAAGATGCAAAGTAGTCAGGCAGGCCAAGTCGGTACACTGGGAATCACTGAGCAGAATCAAGCACTGGCACAGGAACACCACGAAAGGGCCCCGGAGGGGTGCAAAAGCCCAGTCAATAAAGGTCATACTGGGCGGGACAAGCACAAGCTAGCCAATGGAAGCAAAGCACAGGATTAGACTGACAGAAAACAACAAGGGAGCACAGGCACCGTGATATAAATGCAGCAGAGATATGAATTTGTACTAAGGATGAATGAGGTAAGTCAGACAGTGCCCTCCAGTTCCGTCCTTTAGAAGAGATGTAACACACTATGTGAGGAAAACAGTCTGCCCCAGTCAACCAACCACATTGAAGTACCACACAAACTGCCCTATGAGGAATATGGATGTTTTAACGAAGCACACCCATGTGGTTCTAAGCAAAATCAGCAGAGACTCAAGCATCTATTCCAGTACAGTGGTATATAAACGTTAGAGCAAAAATGGCCTTGTATTGAAAGGGCCCAACAAACAATAAAGAAGTGCCATTGTAGAACTCTGGAACTGGCTTGCCTCTAAATCAGTTAGATTGGAGGCATATAAACCTCTTAGTAAAAGCGAGCCGTTTTAGATAACCAGAACGGCAGATCTGTCAATAACCCTCATAAGAGACAAATGCAGTACAGTATATTAGTTATAGTTATTCAACCATTAAACCTAATGTCTTTATCAGACATACTAATTAACATAACGAGTGGGTTCATTTATATGAAATAAAAAAAAAAAAAAAAAAACTATAAAATAAAAATGAAACAGGCCCAGATGTATAACCCCTCCAAGTAGTGAGAAAATAATTAGCAATCTCTATCTACATGAAAGGAGAGAACTAAAGGAACTGTTGTGACACTAATGCGTGGAAGGAAAATGGGATAAGGTAGAAAAATAAAACACATTAACCCTCGTCTCACCCCCCTCCCCTTGTCCCTCCTCTACCCCTTCGCTCCCTGTGGAATTCGTTAAACCGTGTCTATGGTCGGGCTACCTACCGCCATCAAGAGCAAAGGGGGAGAAGAAGGCTAGTACACATTATATTACATTTAGGCCTAGGGAAGGCTATATAGCACCACGGAACCAGAGAAATTATCCCCCCTGTATAGTCAAACAGTATGAAAACATCAACAGTTAAGTGAAAATGTAACAGTCCACCTGTGGGTTTAGCCACTGGAACATGGTAGTTAGGGTCTGAAGTGATAGGTGCTTCTACTCAACTATGGGATGGCCCAGAAGGGCAAGAAAGATACATCGGTGGGGACCCTTGGGTTCAGGTCCATGCAGCCACATCGCCAAGTTGATCTTCTGGAATAGAGTCCAGCTTGCGTTGTTTCTTCTTCTTTTCAGGTGAAACGGCAAACCATTCGTTTCTCTTGTTGGGGCGAAGGGTTTGGGACGATGAGGTAGGCTTGTTTCTGTCAGGAACTGGGATCCCCAGTGCTGCACAAAACCCTGGAACTTCAGCAGATTAATACAACGTGGCTGAGGTGCCATTGTGTGTCGCATGTAGGGAGAAAGGGTATCCCCAGCGATATTTTATTTGCATAGACTTCATCTGTTCTGTCAGAAGTTGCATTGAGCGTCGAAGAAATAGTATGTGTGTGGTGATAGATCATTGAATAGCAGGATCTCTGTACCTTCAAACTTGATGACTTCTCTTTTCCTGCCTTTTTGCATGATGAATTCCTTTATTTTGTGTCTATGAACACACACACCCAGTCTCTAGGGACATTTCCTGAGTTGTCTCTTAACTTCAGGGCTCAAGATCATCGACTCTTCTCACTAGCTGGTGTATACACTCAGCTTGTTCTGCGACGTTTTGCTCTAGAACCTTAACGTGGCCCACTATTTCTTTATTTTTTTCTTCCAAGATTTCCATCCTCTGGCCCATTTTAGTAATAGTCTCCTTTAAGGTTGTGACCTCCAATTTAAATGTCGCCTTGAGTTCCTCCATATAGGATTTGAAATCCTCTTTGGAAACCAGGCCACCCATCATGGTCGAGATTTCTGAATGCAACAGAGTTAAGTCTGCCATCTCTGCAGGTATCAGGGATGAGGATGATGAGAGATGGGCGTCACCTTGGTCGTCTGTAAGTTCCCGCGTAGGAACGCTTGAGTGCGAGGGCTCAGGGGGTGAATGCAGAGCAGGCCCGATTGGGAGTTAATCAGTAATCTTGCCCTTGGCCATTATCACAACTTTCCCTTTACCGTTGCAACCTCTCATTCGGGTCAGTAGTATGACACCATTAAGCAGAAGGGGTCAGAAATAATTTGAGGCATGAGAAGGTGGCTAAAATGCAATTCTTCCACACCAGGGCTCGGAGAAACTCTAGAAAGCGACCAGTGCCATTGAAGGTCAGGCCACGATCTGCTGTACTTTATTTTTTTTTAATCACTTGACATGAATAAGTGCCAGTGTGACTTAAGCAGGAAGTAAGTGTTGTGGGCAAAGGACAAATGCACTCTGCATGTTAACACATTTTTCAAGGTTACTGTAGGACTCACAACTTTGACTTCTAGCTACTTATTTCTTCACTACAGCCCTCAGAAGAAGTAATATTGTGCTAGGAAATGTTGCACCATATTGAACATAGAAAAAAATATATTGGAATAGGATAAAAATGTGTTAGAATAGGAGAAAAACGTGTTAGAATGTTTTAGAATAAGAGAAAAATGTGTTAGGATAGGAGAAATAGATGTATGAAAAGGAGAAAAATATGTTGAATAGGCGAAAGATGTGTTAAACTAAGTGAAAATGTGTGAGAATAGTAGAATACTGTATTGGAATAGGTGAAAAATTTGCTGGAATAGGCAAAAAGAAGGAAAATTTTGCATTGGAGAAAAAGAGAAAACGTTTGCAAAAAAAGTGAAAAATCTGCTGTTTATCGCGAAAAGTCATGCAGGAAATTTGCCCCACTTTTTGCCCACCCCTATTCATGACCACTACTTATTATACATAATTTGCAATCACACCGTCTATAAAAGTATAATTAATAAGCAAACCTCAATAAAGTGAACAGTGCTTTAAGTAATAAAGAAATAAATAATCTACAGGGCTTGTTAAATTAAGCAGTTATACCCACTTCAGATTGACTCAAATGAGTAAAAATAATTTAAATGCTCACAAATTTTACATTAAAGCAATAACTAACAATAACTAAACATACTAAAAGAAATAATACGTTTACACGTACATAAATTAAAGATCTAGAAGACTTCTTGTTTGCACAACTACCTATAGCTGTCTGCATATTGTACCATAGTCTTATCATTAATGGGAAATAGGAAAATTATTTTTATAATCGTAATTCACAATGTTGGATTACATACTATATTTAGTAGAAAATGTCTTTATCCAATGATAGTTTTCTATATTTAGGAAAATTCTTAACGAGGAAATCCCTATTTTTACTAGCTGCAATATATTATCCTTAACCAGCATACTCTTTCAGAAATTATTTTCTTAAAATGTCCTACTTTTCACTGAAAGCACTTTCTGAAGAACAATTTGTTCAAAAACTGTCCTACACACATTTCACAAATCAAATGGGATGGATAAGGACTTCTTGCACAATAAGTAGTTAACACTTGATTCTTTACTTCTGTTACATCATTGATATCTTGCTTAATTGTACAATTGCCTGGGAATGTAATTTTACCCGTCCATGCCAGATTTAATCAATTCCAGTCCACCATAAGACACCTTCTGAATTACTCTGTTGAATACATCAATTTTCTTGACATCATAAACTGAGTTATTTCAGCAGTAAAATATCACTAGATCAGGCCTAAATTTCCATATGCCTCATATGCTAACAATTTTTTCAAGGCTGAGGCCTATGGCAAGGTAACCCTTGAAAAAACTGTTAACACTTTGGGATGGCCTATGGCAAGGGAGGCCCTGAAAAAATGTTATTTTTAGTGTGACATCTGCTAAAAAATGACTGTTGGTGGTGGGTGACTGACTTTCCATGGGTCATTGTCTGCTGGTGGTACTCGTAATGGCAATTTAGACTCAGGGAAGACTGTGGGTGCTGGGGATATGTTTTTTGTCATCTTAGACTGGTTGGGGTTTTTCTGAATGGGTATTTCAGTGTGGGATTTTGGGGTATGTTGTTGTCATCATTGCTGTGGGAGGACAAGGGTCACAGACTCAAAGTGATATCTTGGTTGATGGAACTCTTTAACCTTGCCATCATAGCCCTTTCAGTGCTATCACAATGCACTGAATACCTTTCTGGCACTCAAAGGATTAAACCTCAGGGTGGTTATATTGGATATAATTAATTAGAGCAGACATACCAAGGTTGGATCCCTCCTCATTTCTCTTCACAACCTTTTAACACACTGTGCACATTTCAGTTTTTGGTGAATGAGCAGTTGCTGTCTGCAAGGAAAAATACACCCACAAATAGGCATATGCATAGCTGCAGAATTTTTCCAGTGGCAGGTGTACATACCTGAAGAACCATTATGGGAACCTGGTTCCTTCCTTTGTTCCTTTTTTCTTCTGATTTTGCAGACTTTCCCATCCTGAATGCCTTGGTCCTGGCTGCCCTTGAGTTGAGGAAGGGGACTCATATGTTACCCATTCCTAGCTGAACGGATGATAGTCTTAAAGCACATGCTTTTGTGTGTGTGCTTGAGGACAGATTTGAGCATACCTGTCATAAGGCACAAGAGTTTAACCCATAGAGAGCCAGAGGGGTATTCAGTGCATTTGAAGCACTCAAAGGGTTACATTTATTCAGTTTTCTTCATATAAAATGAAAGGATAAATACTACACAGTATGATTTTGGTGGAGTTTATATTTTATAATATTTAAAAAACTCAATGTCATTAAGATGACTCACCCTGCAGAAAAGGGAAAAAAAATCACTCAATCAACATTCCTATTTAAGCCACAGGGACATTTATTATTTAGCTTTACAGTATAAAAGGTGCTTCTAATGGAATTGCAAACAAAACATTAACCACTCATTGTGTCCTTGCAAGTTAATTGCATCTAAGATGGTATCAGTTCAACAACTTAGCTGTGAAACATATGAAAGAAATGAGTTTGATTATAGCGTTTTTCCTCATCTAACTGTATAACAACCTATACTTAAGCTAACCAGTGATTTTATCTGTTGTATGGGGAAATAGCAGTTGTGTTTTGTTTCATCAATACAATGTTAGCTTGAAACATTTCCAGAAGCTTTTTGTTTTCCTATTACTGATGGTTTTCATGAACTGAAATGGAAATGTTGGATGATAACCAGCAATAACAACTTTTCATGTCAAAGGGAGAACACAATTTCTTCACTGACATTTGATAAATACATATAAAAATATAGGTGATTAATCCTACTTGAAAGTAAAACACCTTAACCGAGAATGGCTGTATAATCAAAGTGAGTGTAAAACGTTATGGGATGTGGAGTTAAATGACACACAGAATGCTGTTTAGGGGAGTCTTAGGTTTGTATTGACTTTTTGCTTGTGCCAAGTGTATCCAACATCAAAGAAATTCCACTAGGAGAAAGGCTCTAAAGATATGTATTATTATTATTAGTAGTAGTAGTAGTAGTAGTAGTAGTAATAGTAGTAGTGTATTGTTAACCGTTTGAGTGCCAGAGGGTTACATTGCAATGTGTTTCATACCCTCTGGCACTGAAAGGGTTAATACATTGACTCAGTTATGTGTCTGGGATATTTTAATTAGCTATAGAAGTTGAGGAGGCTGAAATGGAGTTTTATTGCTGCATTCCAATAACAACATTGGGGCCAAACAAAAAATCCCAATTGGGATGCATTGGAGAGATCTCTAGCAACCAATGATTTCAATGCCCTTAAAAGTGGAACTTTCATATGCTGTAAAGTTGCCCTGCTATAACTGAGCAGGTAGCGACTAGCTTCAGAATATATATTTTGCCTTTGAAATATGGGTCATTCTAAAGAAATCCATCATTGTAGGTGACTGACAGCTGGGTTAGCGCAGTCTGTGCACCTGCGCCGTCAGTCCTTCTGGTTATCATGTGGTACGCTGCAATGCTTCTTACAGGAGACAGGACTGACAGCACAGGAGCCCAGACAAGATGTCTGCGCTGTAGCCTGGGTTCCGGTCTCCTTCAATGATTGATTTCTTTAGAATGGCCTACATTTCAAAGGTAAAATATATATTCTAAAGTTAATTGCTACCTGCTTAATTATAGCAGGGTGACTTTATAACAGATGAAAGTTCCACTTTAAGTCAATGACAGATAAAAGTCGGTACTGTGTTAGCTGTAGAAGTACAGCAGGCATCAAGGAGGTATCAACAACTATATTTGCCTCCTTAAAGTCAATGGGCATTTAGGGAATTGTGTGTGTCCCTTGTGGTTCATTTGTTTTACAATTTCTGCAGATCTTTGTAAGTAAGCAATAATGATTTCAGTAAAAGCATATACAAGTAGAGATGGATGAAAAGTCACAATTTGTTTGCACAAGATATTTTGTGAAAACCACTTGGCTTTCTGCAATTTTTGTGAGAAATTTCACCCATAGAGAGACTATTAGAATTTCCTCCATTTCACTTAGACCCAAAAATATTTTGCAAAAATGCATGTTTTGCCTATGCCTTTCAATGGTGTGAATGTTTCCACCCACATACTATAAAAATGTCCAAAAAGATTACGTAAATAGGAAGTAAACAAAGTGGAAGGAGAGAGAGGGCAAACAACGATATTTAAAGCAAATTATAAAGCAAAATAAGGGTTACTACCAACTCATAGTTCTGGCTGACACTATGAGCATCAGTAATAAAAAAAAGAAAGAGAAGCTGGCAGGAACCTGATGCACCCAGTGACACAGAGGAGAAGGAGGAAGTCACCACTAACCTAAAAGGACTGGAAGGTCACATTCCCCAGACCCAATGATGATTATTCCCTCAACATCATGACTTGGTATCTTGGGGAAAATTGGGAAGACAGCTGAACTGGGTAGCTGTTTGAGCAGCACAGGTCAGCTGTCCTGCTAAAAGTGCCGTTTTTCTGCTTTTTTCACCTAGCTCATTCAATTGAAATAAATGGGAACATTGAATTTACACACAAAACAAAATAAATATTTTTTTTTTCCCAAAGGCATAGTATAAAAGGGGCATGAGAGTGCCTGTGTTGGTGGGGTGTGGAGAAAGAATTAGTTGAACAGGGTATGTTTTTTTGGGGGGTTGTTTAACTTTGGTTGTGGGCAGTTAATAAAAAAATAAATCCTAAATACAATTTAAAAAACCCATAAGACATGGTATAAAAGGGGTCTGAGGAGGGTGCTTGTGTTGGTGGGTGGAGTCTGGGGAATAAATCAGTTGAACAGGGAATTTGTTTTGAGGGGGTTCTTGACTGGTATTGGGGGGACAGTTAATAAAATAAATAAAATAAGAAATGTCTATGTAAAGTGATAGAGACAGGAACCCACTGACATAAGTTGCCACTGGGGTGGGCTCATACTTGATTTGATAGACTGTTTTGTAGAGGATGATTTGTCAGATTTGTTGTTAGAGGCCCAAGCCCTGAGGAACATCGATTTGTAGGACTTAGACTTACTAGAGGCACAAGCCCTGAAGAAACATTGATTTGTAGAACTTAAAATTGTTTTTTTTTTATTTTATTTTATTTTTTTTAAAGCACAGGCCTTGAGAAAAAATGATGCCTTACTGGCCTAGTGTCAGCAGGTCATCTTGGCCAGTGGTCCTCCTGAGTCCATAATTGTGGAATTTACAACTGCTGTTCTTGCTGTTGCTGAGTTGTTTAACCCCTTAAGGACCCATGATGGTCCTGGACCATCATGGGTTGTTATCCCCTTATGGACCCATGACGGTCCAGGACCGTCATGGCTTAAATGATAGCAGTGTGCCTCCGTGCACGCTGCTATTATTAATTCCAGGCTGAGACTGAGTGCTCCGAGATCGGGGAGTTCAGTCTCAGCCCTTCTTGCTTGTGCTGGTTCATGTGATCGCCGTAGCAGCAATCACATGTACCGGCTGTCACGGTTTTAATGAGCACTCAGACAATTGGGTAGGATAAAATAGGAAAGCTTTATTAGATAGAATAAAGCGCACAAGGCCCTTCACGGGTCCAAACTCTACAAAAGCAGCAGCAATAAAGTTTGACACAGGACAGAGCATACAAGATAACATACAATAGTGAGGCTCTACTGGCCTTACCGAATACCGGGTAAGGCAGCCTAATAGCTAGTGCAACAAGGAACTGAAGAGGCTCTACCGGCCTTACCGAATACCGGGTAAGGCAGCCTAGTAGCCGGTGCAACAAGGAACTGGGGAGGCTCTATCGGCCTTACCGAATACCGGGTAAGGCAGCCAAATAGCTAGTGCACAAGGACTGAGGAGGCTCTACCGGCCTTACCGAATACCGGGTAAGGCATCCTAGCAGCTGGTGTAACAAGGAACTGAGGAGGCTCTACCGGCCTTACCGAATACCGGGTAAGCCAGCCTAGTAGCTGGAACAACAAGGACTGGCCAGTGACTGGATAGCACAGACTGAAAGTGCGGATGGAGGCAACCGTAGTACAGGCTGAGTGCTGTGGTGCAACAATAACCGCTAGTGACCAGATCGCACTGACAGGAAGTGCTTAACGGAGGCCACGGGTCACAACAGGCTGAAAGAAATAGGAAAGCAACAGTTAACAGCTTAGTGACTGGGTAGCACTGACTGGAAGTGCTTAACGGAGGCAACCGAGTACAAGCTGAGCGACTAGTGAGGCAACAGTAACCGCTAGAGACTGGGTAGCACTGACTGGAAGTGCATAATGGAGGCAACCGCAGTACAGGCTGTGTGAGATAGGAAGGCAACAGTAACCGCTTAGTGACCGGATCGCACTGACAGGAAGTGCTTAACGGAGGCCAATGATCGCAACAGGCTGAGCAAAATTGAAAGGCAACAGTAACCACTAGTGACAGGTAGCACTGACTGCAAAGCGAGGGCAACACTATAGCAAGTCAGTCATGCCTGGATCAACACACAGAGAGCGGTAGTCAGCCACAGCCTGGGTTGGTACACAGAGAGCGGTAGTCAGCCACAGCCTGGGTCAGTACACAGAGAGCGGTAGTCAGCCAAAGCTTTGGTCGGTACACAGAGAGCGGTAGTCAGCCACAGCCTGAGTCGATACACAGAGAGCGGTAGTCAGCCAAAGCCTGGGTCGGTACACAGAGAGCGGTAGTCAGCCACAACCTGGTTCGGTACACAGAGAGTGGTAGTCAGTCAGAAACCGAATCAACACAGAACAGGAGCACCGAGTCACAAATATCGGAGACACCACGAAAGGGCACCCGTTTGGTGACATGTGGGCGTATATAAAGGCTAGCCCTGGGAGGGGCTAGCCAGCATGCACCAATAAAAGTCAGTACTGCACAAACCCGGAAGTCAGAATGTCGCACAGTAATCACGGGCACCGTGATAGTACCCCCCTCTCAAAGACCCCCCTCCTTCCTTGAGGGGGTCTGGGTTTACCAGGAAACTTGGCATGAAACCTGCGCAGCAGAATGGGAGCATGAATATCAGAGTGGTTAACCCAAGAACGTTCCTCTGGACCATAACCCTTTCCAATGCACCAAGTATTGAACCTGGCCACGGAATCTACGTGAATCCAGAACACTCTGCACTTCATATTCATCGTGATCCTGTATGTGCACAGGACCAGGGACAGCAGGAGTGGTAGTGTACCGGTTGCATACCAACGGTTTGAGGAGAGACACATGGAACACATTGTGTATTTTCATAGAAGCCTGTAACTCCAAAGCATAGGAGACAGGGTTAACTCGACGGAGCACCCGGAGCAGACCCACAAATTGGGGACCAAACTTAAGACACGGAAGTTGCAACCTGAGATTCTTGGAGGATAATCAGACCCGGTCCCCCACCTGGAATACAGGAGCCGGCAAATGTCTGTTATTGGCATGTCGCTGGGCACGTGCAAAGGACTCACGTAGGGTATTCTGGACTTGTGCCCATGTGGAGCGGAGCTGCCTAATATGCTCATCCAGAGCCGGAATCTGCTGTGCCTGAAAGTTATCAGGGAGCAAGCATGGCTGAAACCCATAGTTGATCAGGAAGGGTGAGCTCCCAGAAGTACTGCACACCACACAGTTCCTGGCAAACTCTGCCCACGGCAACAAGTCAGCCCAATTGTCGTGATGATTGGAAATGAAGCAACGCAAGAACTGCTCCAATCCCTGATTGGCACGCTCAACGGCCCCATTAGTCTGGGGATGATAAGCTGAGGAAAATGACAACTGAATCCCCATCTGTTCACAAAAGGCCCTCCAGAATCTCGAGACAAATTGACTCCCACGATCTGAGACCAGCATCTTGGGTACCCTGTGGAGTCGGAATACCTCCCTGGCAAATACAACTGTCAGTTCCTTAGCAGATGGCAAGCCAGGGAGTGGCACAAAATGAGCCATTTTAGAGAACCTGTCAACTATCATAAGGATTACGGTAAACCCTCTGGAAGCCGGCAGTTCTCCCAAGAAATCAATAGATACGTGTGACCAAGGGTGGTCCCCATTAGGAACAGTCTGTAAGAGATCCACAGGAAGATGTCTGGGGACTTTGGAACGGGCACAAGTGGCACACGCTGCTGTAAATGCCGCACAGTCATCTCTCATGCCAGGCCACCAAAACATACAGGACAATGACCAAATCAGTTGATTTTTCCCAACATGACCGGCCGCCCGGGAGGAGTGGTAAGTATTCATAAGTTTAGCCCGAAAAGGCTCGGCCACAAAGCACTTGCCCACAGGTTTCTCTGGAGGAGCATTGGCCTGGGATGCCAAAATCTCCTCTCCCAAAGGAGACGTGATACTGGTTCCTAAGGTGGCAAGTATACGGTTCGGCGGGATGATAGGCACAGGAATAGAGTCAGCTTCTGGGTCTGAGCCAAATTGTCTGGATAAGGCATCAGCACGTACGTTCTTAGTACCAGGTAGGTATGAGACAATTAAATTAAAATGAGACAAGAATAGTGCTCACCTTGCTTGCCTCGGAAAAAGCCTTTTAGCCTCTGATAGGTACATGAGATATTTATGATCCGTCAGGATCAAAATAGGTACCTTAGTGCCCTCCAACAAGTGTCGCCATTCACGTAAGGCCATAATAATCGCTAGGAGTTCCCGGTCTCCAATGTCATAAAGGCTCTGTGCCTTGGTCAACTTTCTTGAAAAGAACCCACATGGCCTCAAGGTTTTATCTGGACCTGGTTTTTGGCCCAAGACTGCCCCTACTCCAGTGTCAAAAGCATCCACTTCTAACGTAAATGGCAACCCAGGAATAGGATGCGACAGCACTGGAGCAGTAGAAAAAGCCAATTTCAAAGTCTCAAATGCCTTAATTGCCTCTGGGGGCCATTCAGATGCAGAGGCACCCTTGTAGGTCATATCAGTGAGTGGTTTTACAATACTGGAATAGTCGCAAATAAATTTCCTATAATAATTCGTGAATCCTAGGAAACGCTGCAAGGGTTTGAGACCAGTAGGTCACGGCCATTGTTGCACAGCTGCAAGCTTGTCCTTGTCCATAGCGAAGCCCTCTTTAGAGATCACATACCCCAAAAAGGCCACACTGGACCTATGGAACTCGTACTTCTCAAGTTTGCAATACAGCTTATTTTCCCTTAGCTTTTGCAAGACCGCAGAAACCTGGCCACGGTGAGTCTCCAGGTCAGGCGAGTAAATTAAAATGTCGTCTAGATACATGACCACACAGGACTGTAAGAACTCTCGTAGGACATCATTGATCAATTCTTGAAAAACTGCCGGGGCATTGCATAGACCAAATGGCATGACTAAATACTCGTAATTGCCTGTGCGAGTATTGAAACCGGTTTTCCACTCATCACCGTCCTTAATCCGAACTAAATTATATGCCGCCCTCAAATCCAGTTTCGTAAAAATGGAACACCCTTTAAACGATCAAACAGTTCGGTGATGAGTGGAATGGGATAGGTGTTCTTTATCATTATTTTGTTAAGACCCCTATAATCAATACAGGGTCTTAGTTCACCGTCCTTCTTTTTGACAAAAAAGAATCCAGCCCTCGCAGGCAAGGAGGACTTGCGTATAATACCCCGAGCCAGGGCGTCACTGATATACTCCTCCATGGCACTGTTCTCAACACCAGACAATGGGTATGTTCTACCCTTCGGGGGCATAGCGCCTGGCACAAGATCAATAGCACAATCGTACGTACGATGTACCGGCAAAGTGCTAGCCTCACCCTTACTGAATACATCGCTGAATGACTGATATTCCAGCGGTAAGGAGGGAGAGGTACACAAAATTTTGGTAGGCTGACTCAGACAGTGTTTTTTACAGTATTCAGACCAAGACAATACTTCACAATTTCTCCAGTCCAATCTGGGATTATGCTTATTTAGCCACGGAAACCCCAAAATGACCTCAAAATGGGGGGACTGGATGATCTGGAATTGAATGGTCTCTTTGTGAAGTGCTCCAGTGCACACAGATAAAGGACATGTCTCCTGTGTGACCTGAGGTGGTACCAACGGTCTCCCATCAATGGCCTCAATGTCGAGTGGAGAGTCTCTGCTCACCAATGGAATGTTATGCATGAAAGCAAAGTTCTTGTCCATGAAATACCCGGCTGCACCAGAATCAATTAGGGCAGGCATCTTGGTAGTTTCAGAGGCCCAAGAGATCACAATGTCAATCACCGGTTTGCTTAACATGCCTTCTGGGGACTGGTATACGCCACCTAGGATCTGTCCCCCACATGACCCTAGGTGCACTTGTTTCCCGGTCGCACGGGACAGGTTTTGAGCGAATGACCTGCCTTGCCACAGTACAGGCCTATCCCCTGTTTGCGACGGAAGGAGCGCTCTTGCTTGGATAACCATGTAAAATTGACTTGCATAGGTTCCGTGCTCCCTATAGCAGGACCCAGAGGAATGGGAGGAGAGGGAGACATGGGTGGAAAAACAACCCTGTTGTCCAATTCGCCAGTGGATCTTGCACTGCGACTCTTGTATAGACTCCTCTCCCTTATGCGAGAGTCTATCAGAATTGTATATTCAATGAATTCATCTAGACCCACCGGTAGGTCTTTAGCTGCAATTTTGTCTTTAATCTTATCGTCCAGGCCCTGGGAAAATGCAGCAACCAGCGCCTTATCGTTCCAGTTTACCTCTGCTGCAAGTGTACGAAATTCAATGGCAAATTCAGAAACAGTACGTGTGCCCTGCTTGCTTCTCATAAGGCACTTGGCAGCAGAGGTGGCACGCCCTGGAACTTCGAACACACTGCAGAAGGCCCTTACAAATTCAACAAAATTTGTAGTAATAGGTTTGCCAGTCTCCCAAATCGGATTTGCCCAAGCTAAGGCCTTGCCCGTGAGTAGAGAGATCATAAATCCCACCTTGCTTCTGTCACTGGGGAACGCCTGTGGCACTAGTTCGAGAAAAATCTCCATTTGGTTCAAGAACCCACGGCAAAGCGTTGGCTCCCCATCATATCGCAAAGGCAACAGAGCAGTAGCGGAGAGGCCTCTAGAGGAGGAACAGGGAGCACTAGCCTGTGTCAATGGTGCCGGAACTGGAGTGGCCACCAAAGATGGTACAGGTCTCTCGAGGCAAGCAGTGCGGTCAAGAATGGTCTGAATAGCCATAGACAGTTGGTCTAATCGTTGTTCCTGCGCATCTAATCTCCACAGGAGATTTTGGGAACTACCCTCACCAGCCTTGTCTGAGGTCATGGCCCTTTCGTACTGTCATGGTTTTAATGAGCACTTAGACAATTGGGTAGGATAAAATAGGAAAGCTTTATTAGATAGAATAAAGCGCACAAGGCCCCTCACAGGTCCAAACTCTACAAAGCAGCAGCAATAAAGTTTGACACAGGACAGGGCATACAAGATAACATACAATAGTGAGGCTCTACCAGCCTTACCGAATACCGGGTAAGGCAGCCTAATAGCTGGTGCAACAAGGAACTGAAGAGGCTCTACCGGCCTTACCGAATACCGGGTAAGGCAGCCTAGTAGCTGGTACAACAAGGAACTGAGGAGGCTCTACCAGCCTTACCGAACACCGGGTGAGGCAACCAAATAGCTAGTGCAACAAGGAACTGAGGAGACTCTACCGGCCTTACCGAATACCGGGTAAGGCAGCCTAGTAGTTGGTGTAACAAGGAACTGAGGAGGCTCTACCGGCCTTACCTAATACCGGGTAAGGCAGCCTAGTAGCTGGAACAACAAGGACTGGCCAATGACTGGATAGCACAGACTGAAAGTGCGGATGGAGGCAACCGTAGTACAGGCTGAGTGCTGTGGTGCAACAGTAACCGCTAGTGACTGGATCGCACTGACAGGAAGTGCTTAACGGAGGCCACGGGTCGCAACAGGCTGAGAGAAATAGGAAGGCAACAGTTAACCGCTTAGTGACTGGGTGGCACTGACTGGAAGTGCTTAACGGAGGCAACCGAGTACAAGCTGAGCGACTAGTGAGGTAACAGTCACCGCTAGAGACTGGGTAGCACTGACTGGAAGTGCATAAAAGAGGCAACCGCAGTACAGGCTGAGTGAGATAGGAAGGCAACAGTAACCGCTTAGTGACCGGATCGCACTGACAGGAAGTGCTTAACGGAGGCCACTGATCGCAACAGGCTGAGCAAAATCGGAAGGCAATATTAACCGCTAGTGACAGGTAGCACTGACTGCAAAGCGAGGGCAACAGTATAGCAAGTCAGTTGTGCCTGGATCAATACACGGAGAGTGGTAGTCAGCCACGGCCTGGGTCGGTACACAGAGAGCGGTAGTCACCCACAACCTGGGTCGGTACACAGACAGCGGTAATCAGCCACAGCCTGGGTCGGTACACAGAGAGTGGTAGTCAGCCAAAGCTTGGGTCTGTACACAGAGAGTGATAGTCAGCCACAGCCTGAGTCGGTACACAGAGAGCGGTAGTCAGCCAAAGCCTGGGTCGGTACACAGAGAGCAGTAGTCAGCCACAACCTGGGTCTGTACACAGAGAGCGGTAGTCAGTCAGAAACCGGATTAACACAGAACAGGAGCACGAATATTGGAGACACCACGAAAGGGCACCCGCTTGGTGACATGAGGGCGTATATAAAGGCTAGCTCTGGGAGGGGCTAGCCAGCATGCACCAATAAAAGTCAGTACTGCACAAACCCGGAAGTCAGAATGTCGCACAGTAATCACGGGCACAGTGATACTGGCATTCTGAGAAAGCAGCAAAGCATGCTGACTCTGAGTGTCTCCTCTACCTCTGTCTCCCTGCTGGTGCAGGAGGCTGGCTAAATGCAGGTTAATTTTTGACCTGCAATGATGTACTTTTTTTTTTTTTTTTTTTTTAAACACAACACACTTTAAAAAAAAAAAAAAAAAAATTTATTAAAAAAAAAAATATCATTAAACAATATTGGAAGTGTGATTGTTGTGGAGCCATGTAATACACTTATACACACCGCCAAATGTCAGGGATAAAAAAGTGTCAAAATAGGGTGGGAAAAAAGGACATGGGGATTTTCACCCAGGGGGGACAGTGGCCACTTTAAATGCACATTTTGTAGGTATGACTGACCAGTCATATTTTTCATGCAGTCTTCATAAAAATGTAACCCTTTGTGCTCAATTGATCACAAGGGAAAAAAACAAAAATGTTTTTTACTCTTTTTTACATTTTTTTTTAATTTTCATAAAGTAAATGGTGGGTTATCCATATATGTGGGGTATCAAAAGAAAGCCCTATTTGTGCTTAAAAAACAGTATATAATTTATGGGGGTGGAATGAAAGACTTAGAGGGAAAACACTGTTGAACAAAGACATAGTCAAAAAGGTCAGAATTGCTCCGGTCCTTAAGGGAAAACAACCTCAGATTTTCCCGGTCCTTAAGGGGTTAAGTAACATGATATATATACTCTGGTGATATCTGGATAACAGGCACTATTGGGCACCTTCTTGTTTGTGTTTTTCTCTATGATGGTTAGGCAGCTGAAAGTGAATGGGATCAACAATAGCACTAACATGGGTGATGGATGATGTAGGTTCCACTTGCCATGACTAGCTCCAGTGATTCTCCTGAGGCAGTAGCAGCACCATAAGTAGCCCCCAGTATATGTGAAGAACAGAAGAAGTTGGCCAATAATTCTTCTCCACCTGCCCCTCCTCCAAAATCATAGTAAATTAGGTTGACTAAAGACACAAGTCCATCAAGTTCAACCTTTGCCTCATACCCCAGTGACTGAGAATTTTGTAACTTTCCTGCTACCAAATAAGTCTTTATCAGACCTTCCTGATCTGCCTACTAAAAAACAGTATAACTCTTTATGTTCCCTTTTCAAAGAAATGTATATAATCTTCTCTTAAATGTATCCATTGTATCTGCCATAACCACCTCAAGGAATTCCACAACTTAACAGACCTTACTGTAAAAAAAACCTTTCCTCTGCTGAAGTCTAAACCTCCTTTCCTCTAATCTCAAGGGGTGTCCCCTGGTCACCTGATCAAGCCTTGGAATAAATAGATCACCACAGAGATCCTTATATTGGCCTCTCATATACTTGTACAATGTGATAAGGTCTCCTCTTAGTTGTCTTTTCTCTAGAGTAAATAAACCAAGTTTGTCTAGTCATTCCTCATACGTCATGTTCTCCGTTCCCTTTTTTTGTTGCTCTTCTCTGTACCCTCTCTAGTTCTAGTATACCTTTTTTCAAAACTGGTGCCCAAAACTGCACTGCATACTCAAGATGAGGTCGTACCAATGATTTGTATAACGGCAAAATAATGTTATCCACTCTTGCTTCAATACCATGCAAGACAGGATTTTGTTTGCCTTTGATACTGCTGTTTGACACTGGTCCCTGTGTCCAAGTTTGTCATTGACAAGGATACCCAGATCTTTCTCTAGCAATGAGGCCCCTAAAATGATTACATTAAGTATATAATTAGCCTTGGGATTATTTCCTCCCAAATTCATGACTTTACACTTCCCAAATTATACTTCATATTCCATTTCTCTGCCCCATCTGCCATTTTATGTAAATCCCTCTGTAGAGAGCTACTTGGCTCTCTGTCTTTCTGTCCTTAGACACTCCCACATTACTCCTTGGAGACTTCAACCTACACCCTGATGATACATCCTCATCTAGTGCCTCCCTATTTCTCTCGCTGACCTTGTCCTTTGGCCTTCAACTGCTGCCAGCACTCACAGGGATGGTCACAGGCTAGATCTAGTTCTCACCAGAAACTGCTCAGTCTCCGACTTCACAATTTCCCCATTTCCACTTTCTGACCATCATCTTATCTCCTTCACACTATCTCACAAACCTTCCCCTGCCCTCCCTAAATCACTCTTCCTAACCAGGAGCCTACACTCGGTCAAACTACCAGACCTGACATTGACTGTGCAGACTTCCCTCTCTTCTCTCTGCCCTACTGCTGCTACTACTACTAATTTAAACACTCTGGTCCATGAATATAACACCTCATTAATGTCCTCCTTGGACCTGCATGCTCCCCTTCAATATTGAAACTCCCGCCCCAGGAATTCCAGACCCTGGCTAAATTCAACAATCCGAATGCTACACACCTGCTGTCGAGCTGCAGAACGTCTCTGGTGAAAGTCTTATTCTGTTGTCAACTTCCACCATTACAAATTCATGCTATCCTGTTTTAACACAGCTCTCACCCAGACTAAACAGAAATACTTCTCTAACATCATCACTACCCACAAATCTAGCCCCCGTGACCTCTTTAAAATCTTCGAGTCTCTTCTCAAACCCCCAACCTTGAACTGCTCCTCCTTCTCCACCACTCCACATGACTATGCTGACTTTTTCAAAAATACGATACAGTCCATCCAACAAACAATACCCTCTACATCCTCTCCTCCTATGCCTCTGATTCCTAGTCCACCCCGATCAATCCTCAGCTCATTCTCCCCTACAACAGAGGAGGAGGTATCTCTTTTACTATCCTCCTCTCCACCCACTACCTGCCCCTCGGATCCCATGCCCTCTCACCTTGTAAAGGCTCTTGCAAGTAGTCTTGCTCCCAGCCTTACTAATATCTTTAACTCTTCTCTCTCTACCGGAACTTTTCCATCCTCAAGCATGCAATAGTCAGACCTATGCTCAAAAAGCCCTCACTCAACCCCACCTGCCTTTCAAATTACCGTCCGGTTTCACTCCTCCCCTTTACAGCTAAGATCTTGGAACGCCTTGTATTCTCCCACTTAATTTCTTTTCTCAATTCAAACTCTCTTCTTGACCTTTTACAGTCAGGTTTCTATTCCAACTATTCCACAGAGACAGCCCTAACAAAAATTACAAATGATCTATACACAGCAAGGGACAAAGGACACTTAAGTATACTAATCCTACTAGATCTATCTGCTGCTTTCAACATTGTTGACATGCACTCCTACTGGACACACTGCATACCCTTGGCATTCGTGACACACCTATAGAATATATTTCCTCCTATCTCTCTAAACATACCTTCAGTGTTTCTTTTTCTAACACTTTGTCATCTCCTCTCGACCTCTCAGTAGGTGTACCTCAGGGATCAGTCCTGGGACCACTTCTTTTTTCATTCTACACCCTCTCACTTGGTGACTTCATCTCATCTCTTGGATTTAATTACCATCTGTATGCAGATGACACACTAATCTATTTCTCTGTCCCTGACCTCACTCCAGCTGTGCAGGCTCAAGTCACTCAATGTCTCTCAGCCATTTCATCATGGATGGCCCACCACCACCTTAAACTTAATATGGCTAAGACAGAGCTGGTGGTGTTCCCTCCTAAAACCCATCCACCAACCCCTTTCTCTATCACAACAGAAAACTGTGCTATACACTCAGTATCCAAAGCACGCTGTCTTGGGGTCATACCTGATTCTAAATTAACCTTCTTCCCCCATATCCAAGCTGTCACTAGAACATGTCACTTCCTCCTAAAAAATATTGCAAAAATACATCCGTTCCTCTGCATATCAACGACTAAAACACTATCTCAGGCACTTGTTCTCACTAGACTTGACTACTGCAACATTCTACTCTCCGGTCTTCCTGCTTCTCATCTCTCTCCACTTCAACCTGTTGTCAATTCAGCCGCAAGAATCACCACATTTGCTCCCAGATATCTTCCATCTCATCTCCTCCTGAAATCCCTCAATTGGCTACCTATAAAATATTGTATTTCTTACAAGATTCTCCTCCTCTCCTATAAGTCACTCTGTTCTTCAGCACCCTCTTACATTTCTGCCCTTATCTCCCGCTACACCCCTTCCCGTCCCCTACGGTCTTCTCAAGGGTTCTTTCTGTCCTCTCCCTACAAAACTCGAGCCATCTCTCAACTACAAGCTTTCTCACTGGCTGCTCCTCGACTCTGGAATGCCCTCCCCATCACCATTCGCCAATCATCCACAATCATCACTTTCAAGCGTCTCCTCAAAACTCAGCTGCTCAGGGAGGCATCTCAATAGCAATGTCCTCCTTCTGCACACTGACAGTCACAGCAGAATACTTCTGCACTTCTTTCACCACACCTTGTACCTGCACTTATAATCCTCATCCCACTGTCTCTGTTTGTCATTATGAATTCAACTTAGATTGTAAGCTCCATGGGGCAGGGTCCCTTTCCTAGTGTATGATTCCCTTGCTGAACTTTCCCTCACAAATAATGTAATGATTGTACTTAACCTAAATTTGATGTTTTGCTTTCTATATCTATTTTCCAGGTAATTTATAAACATGTTAAAAAGCAGCGGACCTAATACTGAAACCTGAGGTACTCCCCTCTCCACATTAACTGTACTGGAGAATTTTCCATTTACAACCACACACTGTTCCCTATCCTTCAACTAGTTTTGTATCCAATTGCAAAGGTTATCTCCTAGCCCCAATTTCTTTATTTTATACCCCAGCCTTCTGTGTGGCACTGTATCAAATGCCTTTGCAAAATCTAGATATAGTACATCAGCTGCCTTGCCATTATCAAGGTGTATTATTATTAGAATATAAATTTTTCCCTTGAGAGCAGGAACTGTGGCTCTCATCAGCAACTGCAATGTGCACAGAGTGTGTGGTAAATAACATCTGGGGGCACAATTGTATGTAAACACCATGACACCAGAACCCAAATACTGCACTGTCACTTTATCCCTTGTCCAGAACCTGCTAAGAACACATACCAATTTGCTGACAGTTTAATAGTAATGATGAACCCTCCCTGCCACGATCTTAGCATATTCTGCAGGATGGAATTTCCTCAGATGCTGCTTGATGCCCTGCTTACAATTCTCCTGCACCACATTGGCATGTGTGTCCAGTGTACCACACAGTATGCAATGGGTGGTAACGAACCGCCACATCCTAACATCAACAGAGTGGCTATCATTTAGTGGGGGAGGTAACAATGAATGAGGTGGATTGGCAGAAGATGTAGTTACTCTAGTGGAAGAAGGTGATGGCGAGCTAGTTGTTTCACTCATCATGAACTCTGCCTGGGTTTCTCTGTTCTTCCTACTCTTTGATCTCTGCCTCACCTCTTATTGCCTTTCTGGAGAGTCAGGGGGTACAGCAACAGTGGTGCTTGATTTCTGTGCTGGGTGTTTGGCTTTATCATATTTGACATAAATGTCATGGTGTCTGTGTTTCATGTGTGTCATCAGTGCAGTTGTGCCAAGGTGTGTTCCCTCCTTTCTTCTTCTTGCTGACTTGTCACAAATTGTGCACAGTGGCGTTGATCATGACTACACTATGCATGCCCCAAGAGAAAAATAGTCCCACACCCACTTTCTGTGGCAGCAGATAATGTTGCTGCTGTTGCTGCTACTGCCTCAGATTCAGCACTGCAACTAGGACCAGGAGTATTGCTGCCGCTGGTAAGTGGAACCTGTCCTAGTCCCACATTACTTGTTGACCCCATTCCCACTGTGTTCACGGTGGTCTGTGGCACACTAACTTGCTTCTCAGCATCCTATTGCCCTTGCAACTCAGTAGCAGCAGGAATTAGAGCAGTTGCAAATTACAAATGCTCGCTGCTGGTGGTGATGGTGATACCCATCCTCATCTCTGTCTCCCATTCCTTCTTAGTTTGGGCTATAAAGGCCATCAATGTCTCTTCCATCCCAGCTTCTCCAGCATCATCATCACCACCACCACTAGTCCCTACGTGCTGCTACTGCTCTATTACAGACATCTCACTGCTGCTTGGAGGAGGTGACAAGCAATGTGGCAGAGGGTCCCCTAATGTCACACTTGTCATTTCTTGGTGATGTGAAGAAGGCAGACTGGCAGCAGTAGCAGCAGGCACAGGCAGCTGATCTGTGCTCCTTGTGGTGGTGGTGGTGCTGGTGGTGGTGGTATTATTTCTACGCCTGCTATCTCCCAACAGTTCTAGCCTCTTCAGGATCATGTTCCACTTGAACACTCTAGTGAAGGCAATGAGACATCCAGGGCAAGAGGAATAGTGTGGGCTCCCTTCACCTCTAGTCTGGATGCTCTCAAATGCTTCTCCTCCCACTCCCCTAATACTAGTCCCACCTGCTTCACCATTACCGTTACTACTAATAACACGAACCACATCAAGCCCCAGAGGCTTCCTCTTCTCAGTCACTATTAATATGAGGTTATTGATTACCCCCTCCTTCACAGCTAATGCTAACAAGCTGCTAGACCTTAGTAGTATCATCTTCTCCCCCCCGAGTATTACATGTCACACTAGCAGCAGGTTCAGCACTGGTGGCAGCAGGTTCAGCACTGGTTGCAGCAGGGCCAGCACGTCTGACAGCAGGCACAGTATTGGTGGCAGCAGGTTCAGCACTGGCAGCAGGCAAAGCACTGGTGGAAGCAGGTGCAGCACATCTGACAGCAGGCACAGTATTGGTGGCAGCAGGTTCAGCACTGGCAGCAGGTACAGCACTGGTGGAAGCAGGGGCAGCACTGGCAGCAGGCACAGCACTGGTGGCAGCAGGGCAGCGCTTCTGACAGTAGGCACAGCATTAGTGGAAGCAGAGGCAGCACTTCTGGCAGCAGTTACAGCAATGGTTGTGGCAGGGGCAGCATGTCTGGCAGCAGGCACAGGCAGCTGACCTGTCCTGCTCTCACTACTACCCTTTCGTCCTCCCTTCTCATTAAATTCCCCAAGATCCCTAGGGGTGATTTAGGGGTACTGGCCAGCATTGGTTCTGTAGTGCTTACTTCCACCTCCTCCTCAGACTTGGTGACCACATAAGGGGCCTTCCAATTCCTCCTTCTACTATTTTTAAACTTTCTTCTAGTGATAGCAGTCATTATAAGCCTATCCTGCCTCAATTTTTCAAAAAGAGCACATGTCTGCCTTGCTCTGTACTGCTTCTGATGAGTTTCACTTCCTGGAAAATGTCACATTTTTATACAAAAAGGCGAAAAATACGTAAATCAATGGGCGGAAACTTTCTAGCCATTGAAAAAATGGCAAAGAATTTTGGCCAATGGGTGAAAAATACAGAGATTTTAATAGCTGGTTATAAAGCTAATTTTCCCGTGAAAAAGGGGACAATTACGTTGTTTTTGCGGGATTTCTCACGGGAACACACCGAGAACTTAAGCCCACTCCTAATTCTGAGGCAGCAGCAGCAGCATCACCTGCTCTAGCCAGCGAAGTGGATTGTGGAGATGAAGAAGGCCATTCTTCTCCAACTGTACCATCCGTGAAATCATGGCTGTGAGACTATTTTTCTCTCGGGGCAGGCACAGTGCAGTCATCAGCAACTGAACTGTATACTAGGTGTGACATGTCAGTGAAAGGAGGAAAGGAGGGAAATCACCTTGGCACAACCACTGTCATAAAACACATGCAACACAGACACCACATGTAAAAAGCAAAGTCCTACAAAAGAAATCAAGAGCTGATATCACTGTACATCCTATCCCCCCCCCCCAAGGGCACAAGGCACGTCCACAGAAATCCAAGAGGAATAGTATAAAAACCCATCCTGATCCTTGATGCTTGACGGCAAGCATTACAACTGCTGATTTTACATTGCGGACATAAGAGTCAAGATGTTTGGTTGCAGTTGTGCCATTTGTTTCATATGAGTGCAGATGTGTCAATTATTCCCAGTTCTTCCCCTATGTCACAATATTGTAAGTGTTGATGAAAGGTACAGTAGCTTCCTGCTGTCAAGGGAAAATTTAGTATTCCAACACATCCATAATATTGGATAAGGTGCAGGAGAATAAGGATTATTAGCAAACGTAATTTCTCTAGATAAACCTGAGGTGGTGGGGGCTTGTGATAGTGATTCAGCTATTCAGCAATCAGCATCATTGGAGCTAGTGGCAAGTGGAACCATCATTCTACCAACTCCTGTCTCATATCACTGGTTTCTTTTGCCCTAACTCTTTCTCTCTCTCTATCATCCTCCACAATGCAACCCTCCACTCGATCTATAAACACATCTTTATATTCTGTGACAAAATCTAATGCTTTAGAGAGATACTGCTGATCATCACGACTCCTTGTTATGGCAAGCTGATCATGCTTTAGCAGAAACTCAGAAATTTTGCTGGGGGTCCAGAAAAGTACCAAGAATATATTCCTCATTGCTTTTAATGGATACTATATGAGGGTCTTGCTAAAAACATGTTGTTGACCAACTGGTGCATGTCTGTGTTGTCATTATAGTAATATCTCTCAGCCACGCCTTTCTGCAATAAATATCTCAGAGGAATTGTGCTAATTCCTGCCCCTTTGTGAGTAGCCAGAATACTTGCCTCCTCAAAAAGTTTCAGCAGCTCACATACATGACACATTAGTTGCCATTTCCCAGGTGACAAAGAGGCATCCTTCAAGGCCTTCCAATTTTGCATTGCGTACTCACTGATGACCTTATTCTGCTTGCACAAATTCCCTAGCATGTACAAAGTGTAATTCCACCTGGTTGTGGCCTCTGTTTTCAGCTGGTGATGGGGCAACATCTTGGCAACCTTGCCATTCACAGACATACTTTGGGATTATTTTTGTGAAGTTTTGATTCCTTCCCAGGAACTCAGACAATGTGCTTGGAAGTACAATGCAGAATAAACCTGTAACTTAATTGCTTTAACAACATGACTAGAGGAGGTGGGGGAGGTGGAGGCAGCATGTGTGGGAAGTCTACAACAAACTTAGAGTCATACTCCGCTGCAGCAGGAGCCATTGGTGTTATATCAAATAAACAAACTTGTGGGACTATCTTTGACACATAAACATTACTATTTATCTTATGTGCCCCAGAGCCCTGGAAACTTTTATGAGTGCTTCTGCTGCTGCTAGTTTAGGGACCTTTGACCTGTTGATGGTATGTCTCCCTGTCAGACCTGCGTTGGTACTTCATGTGGGATCTCATTGAGGAGGTACCTAGGTGTTAGTCTCCTTTCCTCCTGCTCATATGTTTTTTTACACAGACAACAGATTGTAACATGCTGAGTGAAGTATGTCCATACTGTGGACTTCATATACTGTGGGGTTCCTGCGGGGCTACTACTACTACTGGGGCTAGATGTAGCTGCAACTGTACTACTACTAGGTGTCACAGGTACCGCACTTCCAACAGCTGCAGAGGGACTCATCATAGCTAAGGTTGTGGATGTTGATAACCTGTGCTGTTGCTGGTTACTCAACACTAGTAATGTGTGTGATGGAGTGGGATTTGGACTAGGAAGCAGTTACAATACTAATGATAACTGACAGGATCATTTTGTTTTTTTGGGCATCTTTTCTTGTCCAGACTTTCCAATTGTTTTCTCAACCAGTTTATAGACACAGTGCTCCTTTTCAGTGATGGTAGATTGAGTCTTTACCTTTCATCTAACTTTCTGGTCATGTCATCATCTCTCTCACTCTCAGCTTCATCTGTACCGGAAGAAGAGGAGGTTACTGGAGGGATATATTCTAGATCTACATCATCATTCATTAGGTAATCCTCAGCATTGCCTTCCTCTTCTTTCTCACTACTTTTATATTCCTCTACACGTTTAGAGGTCTTAAACAATTTATTTTTACTTTTCCTTTCTGGGGGATTTTCACAATGTTTGCTACTATTTTCAGGACAGTTGTATGTATGTGTATATATGTTTATTTTTATGGCGCCACACAGATAATGCATTGCCATACAATAGAAGTATGTTACAATAAATAAAAGGGGATAAAATAAGTGTCACAGTCATAGAAACAACAGGAGAGAGGTCCCTGCCCCAAGGAAGGTACGGTATAAATGGGTAACAGGAGAAGGATAACAAGGTATGAGGGTGCCAAGTGCTGTGATTACATGTCCTGAGTTTACCAAAAGGTAGTACATGGTACTACTGCTCCAGAAGATAAGATTTCAGGTTACACTTTTAGACAGAGGGGGATTGTCCAAGACGTACATAGAGGGGTATGGCGTTTTACAGGTAGGGAGCAGAAAGTAAAAAAACATTTGAGACAGAAGAGGGCAGATGATGGGGATGGTTTAATCAGAAGGGCATTGAATACATAGTGAAGGAGGCAGCTGGAAACATAAGAGAAGATGAGTGAAGAGATGTAATGTGGGGCAACAGTGTGGAGAGCATTAAAGGTGAGAAGAAGGACTTTGTAAGTGATGCGTTGATGAATAGGGTACCATGTCAGATGTCTAAGAATGATGTGAGCATGTTCAGTTTTTGGGGAGAGTGTGGTGATTCATGCAGCTGAGCTTAAAACAGATTACGTTGGGGAAAGATGGGAAGCAGGGAGGCCAGTAAGTAGGGCATTGCAATAGTCTAAGAGGGACAGAATGAGGACATGCAGAAGAGTTTTTTTAGGAGAGGAACAGGTGGATTTTAGAGAAAGAGGTGACATGTTCTAGCCACAGCGTTAAGTGAAGGAAAGGGAAGAATCAAATACGTCCCCAATGCAGCATGCTGAGCTGACTTGATCAATGTCAATTCCATCAACTGTAATGGTGAAGCTGGTTGTTGGGCAAGGTCTTGGGGGGAAAATTAGAAGGACGGTTTTGGACATGTATACCTTCAGCTGACGGTGGGCCATCCAGGATGATATGACCAAGAGAAACGGTGTAGCAGGAAAAAAGAAGTGGACCCAGAACAGAGCCTGGAGGCACCCACACAGACAGAAGGACTGTAGAGGAGATGTTATTGCCAGAGGGCACAAAAAAGGAACATTGTGAAAGACAGGAGGAAAGCTATGAAGCAACTTGATTGTGGAGAATCTGAAAAAGAAGAAATGGTTAACTGTGTCAAAGGCAGAGGATAAGTTGAGTAGTATAGAAAATTGGCTTTTGGATTTTGCAGTCTGGGGATCATTAGCCACTATATACATATATATATATATATATATATATATATATATATATATATATATATATATTTCACACACAGATATATAGAAAGACTGGAGGGGGCACTGAAGAGAAGGTGCACCCTAAGCTTATCTCCTGCCAGTCTTTCCTTTATCACTGACAGTGGTATTTGTCTGTGATCAGAACATTCTTACACCGTAGTCTGTCAAATTTGTGACATCACTATCATTTTATTCATTCAATTCTGTCATCTCTATAAAAGGGAAAAAAAAAACATTTAAAATGTGTGTGGTTTAATCTATCATCATATTGTAAGGTATTTTCAGGAAACAATTATTCTTAGCTGTAACTTTTTTGTCTGACTAATGGTTTAAACTTGAAGAAGACAAATTAAAGCATAAATATCAGGAGTGAGAAGCAGTAGTATGACTTTAACTGATTAAACATTTTTATTTGAAAATGTCTTTGTTTCTTTGAAAAAAATTTGTTTCAAAGACAAAACTAAATGTCTTTTTAACATTAAAATGTTTAAGGGCAAAATTAATAAAGATCTTCATACTCTCAGGGGCGTTGCTAGGTTCCAGGGCAAAATTCAACAGTGAACCTGCTGCCCACGGTAGAGATGACAATGCCATGGTGAGGAGTATAACTGTTTATTTTGCTAATTTATTTAGAACACAATGCAGAGTTAAAAAGTAAGCCATTTGTGTTCAGCTCTTGTCATTTTTTGTTCTAACTTAAAACCCATTGAACTTTACTCGAAGCAGCTCTGTGTTATTAATATATAGTGGAAAAGTATAATTACTGAGCAGCTACAACACACTGTATTAACTTTTCTATTTACTGGAAAATTAAATGTGAATACATTCTCCCTGAACTGCATTTGCAGTGTAAGGTATCTATTTTAAGTTAACATAGGAAAATGAGTGCATTACATTCAGTGCACATCTTTCTGTATACATACCAGAAGTACTGGGTGCTGGAGTTATGGTTGCTTCTACTTGCTCTGTAGTACTTGAAAACGGTGATGAAAACCTGCACACTGCATCAGCTGCAAACCTGATTTTTAGTTAATAGAAAATCTACAATTGAAAGGGAGCTATACTATTGATAACACACAGCTTACAATCGAAAGGGAGCTACACTAGTGACAACACACCGCTTACAGTTGAAAGGGAGCTACTTTAGTGATACCACACAGTTTACAATTGAAAGGGAGCTACTCTAGTGATACCACACAGCTTACAATTGAATGGGAGCTACACTATTGACAACACACAGCTTACAATTGAAAGGGAGCTACTCTAGTGATACCACACATCTTACAATTGAATGGGAGCTACACTATTGACAACACACAGCTTACAATTGAAAGGGAGCTACTCTAGTGATACCACACAGCTTACAATTGAAAGGGAGCTACTCTAGTGATACCACACAGTCTACAAATGAAAGGGAGCTAATCTAGTGATACCACACAGCTTACAATTCAAATGGAGCTAATCTAGTGATACCACACAGCTTACAAATCACAGGGAGCTAATCTAGTGATAACACACAGTTTACAAATGAAAGGGAGCTAATCTAGTGATACCACACTGCTTACAAATGAAAGGAATCTAATCTAGTGATACCACACAGCTTACAAATGAAAGGGAGCTACTCTAGTGATATCACACAGCTTACAAATGAAAGGGAGCTAATCTAGTGATACCACACAGCTTACAAATGAAAGGGAGCTAATCTAGTGATGCCACACAGTTTACAATTCACAGGGAGCTAATCTAGTGATATCACACAGCTTACAATTCACAGGGAGCTAATCTAGTGATACCACACAGTTTACAATTGAAAAGCAGCTACTCTTGTGATACCACACAGCTTACAGTTGGAAGGGAGCTACTCTAGTGATACCACACAGATGGTATTAAAAGCCCAATTTAACTCAATCAATTGGACATTTTATGTGTCACTTATGCAGAATTGCTCAGCTTCTTTTGTACAAATGTCCCACCGAATTATAAAATAAATACAAATATATTTTCTTTTATAAAATATAAACTGCATTTTGTATTCCTGCATAAAATGAACACTGATTAAAACAAGGCATATTAAAGCAGAACTTTCACCTACATGTGTTTCAACTCCATTGATTTGTTCCATAGAACAATTAGGAAATGTACATTATTAGTGGTAAGAAATTACTTTTAATGCCCCAAAAATACCTTAGTTGCCATCCGATGCATGGGGGGGGGGATGCTGCCATGCTGATGACTAAGGAGTCTATATGTCTTGCATTTACTTGAGGTGCAAGTTCTGTTTTAAACTTCTGAGTGCCGAAAATCTCTGATTTAATACTAGCAAATTGATGATCTTGAAGTTTTTCTTTTTTTTTTTTATATCTATTTAATTAAAATTAATTTGCATATATGTTTATTAAATATTTAGTCTCAGCCAATGTATTTCTCATCTTTATAGCACTGAGAAAGTGTTAAATGCCCTTCCAGAAACAAGCAGTTGTGTATAAAGCACTTTGATACCAGAGATGTCTCCAATACAATGTAAACCAATGCATTGGAGACCTCATTAGTATCCAAGGGAGTTAAACAGCACTACAGGAGCAGTAGTGCCAGAGTCTGTGGCATATGGGTGCAAAATTCACAAATATCCTGAAGAGGGATAATATTAGTATTAGTGAGTCTACTGTATTCATACTCACTTAACTTTGACTTTGACTTGTGCTCTGCCCTGCCTGTGTTCCTGACCTCTCCACTCTGCTCTGGGACAAACACATGCACCATCCCTGCTGTCACACACACTAGCCAGCCAATGATAGAGGTGCATCCTGACAAAACTCTCCTCTCTCACTGGCTGCCAGTCCAACTTATTGGGAAGTCATTGGACTGGCAGATATAGCTTAGGTACTGTTCCTTCCTACTTTGTGTGTGGGGTGGCTGACCAGGCAGAGGGGCAGAATGTCAGACTTGCTGCACTCTTAGCCCCACAGCGGCACCCCTGATTGTCGCCACTTTTAATTCTTTACAACATATTTTCAAATGTGACAGATTGACTCATGATCTGACAATATTTTAAATTATGAAGACTTTTTGAACATTTAGCCCAAAGAGTACAAAATGTACTCTGAAGGACTAGAGTGATTCATGCAGCAAACCCAGCTGTACCTCATCTTTGAAGAGAAATAAGAAACCCCATTGTTTTAAATGGAGCTTTTACACCCTGTCCTAAAAACACTTCACAGTATGTTGGAGCCCTCTCTTGCATTCAAGGGCTTAAAAACCTATTTAAAATAATGGTTTGCATCAAAAGTGCCACAGTTCTTCTTAGTATGTCAGCTGTATAGTCTGTTGTGACATGCCTTTTCACTTTACTCAAGAAGTAACATGAGGGGAGATGTGTAAAATGGGCATAACAGAGAAAGGTCTAGATTCATTAAAGTTTGAAGAGGGCTGAAAATGTTGATGTCCTGTTAGAGCAGTGTCGAAGGCACATTGATAGTATTCACTAAAGTGTCTTCAAGATCACATCACCATCAGTCGACACAAATCTGCTCATATCAACATCCATCCGTCAGGTTTAAGAATTTTCACTCATCACATCTACAATGGCCTATTTGCATATGGAAATTTGTAATTATGCTTAATTTCCATAATGATAAAGAGCCATTATCATATGCAAGGGGGTGTGTTTTTTTAATAAAGTAAATAAAGTATCCTCCTCCCACACCCTTTTACTGATGTAACACTGCTCACCTCAGAGCAGCAAGACTGTCCAGATGGATCACAGAGAGGGACAATCTTCAGTGAACATAAGGAAAAACCTGAAAAACCTGTCAATGGGGCAGGGTTTCTTTATATTCACAGTAAGAAGATTGTCTCTTGCTGTGACCTGTCCGGTAAAGTGACCAGATTCCACATCTGAGGGGAGGCGACTTACACTAGGTCAGTGGTTCTCAACTCCTGTCCTCAGGACCCACTAACAGGCCAGGAATTGATGTGTCCCGTAACATCACCCGTGCCCTGACCAATGCAGTTACTGGGAAGGTCCACTTAACGACTGACACATGGACAAGTGCTTGTGGCCAGGGACGCTACATTTCCCTGACGGCACACTGGGTGAATGTCGTGGAGGCTGGGAGCGACTCGGACCCTTGGATGGCACAGGTGCTACCCATGCCGAGGATTGCGGGCCCTACCTCCAACAGGGTTTCCGCCAGCACCTACGTTATTGGCTCCTCCTCCTCCGTTTCCACCTCCGAATTCTCTGCGCGCAGCGCCACTCACCCATCAGCCGGTAGCTGGAAGCAGTTTAGCACTGCAGTGGGGAAGCGTCAACAGGCCGTGCTGAAGCTGATCTGCCTTGGGGACAAACAGCACACGGCCTCAGAGCTGTTGCAGGGGATTAGTCACCAGACCGAGCAGTGGCTCTCGCCACTCAACCTGCAACCAGGCATGTTTGTGTGTGATAATGGGCGTAACTTGGTGGCGGCTTATGAGCTCGGCAAGCTCACACACGTACCATGCCTAGCGCATGTATTTAATTTAGTGGTTCAGTGATTTCGCGTGCGCCGCGTGTGTGCACATTTCCGTAAGTCATCAACAGCTTCAGCCGGCCTGTTGAAGCTGCAGCAGCGCTTACAATTGCCAGCTCACCGGCTGCTGTGTGATGTGAGCACGCGCTGAAACTCCACCTTCCACATGTTGGCCCAGCTTTGTGAGCAGCAGAGGGCAGTAGTGGAGTACCAGCTGTTACACGGTCGTCGCCTCTCCGTTCAACTTCCTGTAATCAGAAGTGAGGAGTGGGAATGGATGTCAGACCTCTGTGAGGTTTTACGCAATTTTGAGGAATCGACACAGATGGTGAGCGGCGATAACGCTATTATCAGTGTAACCATCCCACTTCTGTGTCTACTGAAACGCTCGCTGCTCACAATTAAAACCGACGCTTTGCATGTGGAAGAGGTGGAAATGCGGGAGGAAGAGCTTACACAAGGTGATAGCCAGAGCACCCTCACTTCGTCTTCTCAGCGACAATTGGAGGAGGCGGAGGAGGAGGAGGAGGAGGAGGAAGACACGGTTGCCTCCGCTACAGAGGGTAGCCATGGAACTTTAGTTCCATCTCTTCAGCGTGGGTGGGCAGAAGAGGAGGAAGAGGATGAGGAGATTGAGAGTCATCCTCCTGGTGAGGACAGCGAAATCTTGCCTGTTGGTACTCTGCCACACATGGCTGACTTTATGTTAGGCTGCCTTTCCCGTGACCCACGCGTTATACGCATTTTAGACAACACGGATTACTGGGTGTTCACCCTTCTGGACCCCCGCTACAAAGAGAATTTCTCATCTCTCATTCCTCCGGTGGAGAGGACAAGCAAAATGGTGCAATACCAGAAGGTTCTTGTTGAAAAATTGCTCCAAAATTTTCCATCTGACAACGCTGGCGGCAGAGTACGTGCTACCTTGGCCAACCGAGAAGGGGAGAAAAGGGGAGCACACAGCAGTTCCGACAAAGGCAGGGCAACACTCTCCAAGGCGTGGGACACCTTCATGACACCCCGCCAGCACCCTCACCCTGATGCGCAGCCTAGTGTCACAAGGAGGGAAAAGTTTTGGAAGATGGTGAAGGAGTACGTAGCAGACCGTGTCAGCGTCCTCACTGATCCCTCTGTGCCTTACAACTACTGGGTGTCCAAGCTGGACACGTGGTATGAACTGGCACTCTACGCCTTGGAGGTGCTGGCCTGCCCTGCCGCCAGCGTTCTGTCTGAGCGGGTATTTAGTGCTGCTGGTGGCATCATAACAGATAAGCGTATCCGCCTTTCCACCGAAAATGCTGATAGGTTGACACTTATAAAAATGAACAAGGCCTGGATTTCCCCTGACTTCTCCACTCCACTGGAGGAAAGCCCCGGGTGAACATAAAGTGACTTTATATATGTTATTTACAATGATGGGAATACTCCCATTCACCCCTTCCACCCAAAAAACGGGGATATGGTTGACTCTCTTCCATATACCCTGTGATATATTTTTTATATAGGGCCAGCTCACCAGCGGGCCCTGTGATATAATTTTTATATAGGGCCAGCTCACCAGCGGGCCCTGTGATATAATTTTTATATAGGGCCAGCTCACCAGCGGGCCCTGTTTGACAACTTTTTGTATAGGTCAGCTCACCAGCGGGCCTTCTTATATAATGTTTTATTGGGTCAGCTCTCTAGCGGGCCCTCTCATATAATGTTTTATAGCGTCAGCTCACTAGCGGGCCTTCGCATATAATGTTTAGGATGGTCAGCTCCGCAGCAGACCCTCACCCATAATGTTTTAGAGGGTCACCAGCAGGCCATTAATCCTAATTTTTCAAGGGTGTGTATGATGCCCTCCTTTATGTGTAATAAAGGGTGTATTGGAGTGACATTGCAGTCTAATTTTTGGCAGCCCTTTCACTTAGTGCATAGGCTTTATGAGTGTTGGACCACTACCTGAACTATTGTACCACAATGTGAATGAGGCCCTCCATTTTGTGATATACAGGTTGTATCGGAGTGCCTCAGGTCCTCCCATTGAATTAAATAGGGCTGGGGTGTTCGACAGAGCAGAAGGTAGTTCTTGGCTTCATCCACTAAGTCACTTCGTCACTTTTACTGAATGGATCAGACCCCACTGTTCCGACTATAAATTTTGGACTTAACAAGTGCAAACGGACATGTTGTAAAACCTGTGGTAGCTGCGGCCTCCGTTCCTGAATGCTGTACCTTACCCGGGGCCATAACCACGTTGAACACCTGCTTTACTCTGCGCACGTTTCCCTCTTAATCATGGCCCCAGTTCTGAAAAATCGATGAAATTTTTTGCAGAATTTGCCTCTGCGCACGTTTCCCTCTTAATCATGGCCCCAGTTCCGAAAAATCGATGAAATTTTTTGCAGAATTTGCCTCTGCGCACGTTTCCCTCTTAATCATGGCCCCAGTTCCGAAAAATCGATGAAATTTTTTGCAGACTTTGCCTCTGCGCACGTTTCCCTCTTAATCATGGCCCCAGTTCCGAAAAATCGATGAAATTTTTTGCAGAATTTGCAGATGATATACAAGTAAATATACAGCAAATACTGTTTGGTAACAATTTTTCGCCTAAAGTCGTTTTTATCTTCCTTTTTGTGTGTTTTACGGTCAGTCTGTAAAAATGGCGTACTCCGGGCGAAACATCGTTCCCAGCAGCGACGTTGGAGTCCAAGATGCATCCAGACATCCTCCCTATGCTGTCCCTGAACCATTTCTGTGGTGTTTCCATCATTTTCTGCCCTTTTCCTATGGACCAGGCACCCTCCCCTCATCAGAGCAGGGGGTGCCTGGTGTAATGCTCGAGTCCTCCCATTGACTTCAATGGGGCTCGGGTGCTCGGCCGAGCACTCAAGCCTCCGGGGGCGCTCGGTCAGAGCACCCGAACACCCGAGCATTGGGGTGCTCGATCATCACTAATTACTATCTCTTTGATAGATCTGAGCATACTTTTGTTGCACTTAATAAAATAATATGCTTAGCAGATATTTCAAATGAACATACAGTCAGGGAGGCGTTCTCTGTAGATCTTATCACCTTCAGATCTCTATAGTGGCTACTTCGAGCTCCTGCAGCCAACCATTGTATTGCACTCACTTAGGACCAGGGTTATTATGCATTAAGGTGTGTTAAGAGGTGATAAAGTGGTGATAAAGTGGAGATGACTTCTCCAGTGATATCACTTCACCAGTTCCTATGTTATTCTATAGAAACTATGCACTAAAATCTCCCAAGTTGGAGAAATCTTAGTGGATAACCTCCCAGCTGAAACAATACAATGTTTGTCTGCAGTAGCTGGAAGCTGCCACTTTAGAGGTCTGATGGAAAGATGGTGCACATAGGTTGTCTCCATGCATCTTCTTGTGACATATTAAAGCAAATATACGGGAGGCAATACACGCCAGTATTTACTGGTTTTATTAAATGAAGTGCAACAATCCTGATATTGCAAGTCCATTAAAAAACACCACTTTTGCTTCGGTAGGGATTTGTGACGTAAAATCAATGATAATATTTATCATCTTTAATGCAATCAGCCCATTGGTAGCTAAAGATGTCTTACACTAGTAACATTATATGCTGCATCTCCTAGTCCTATTGTTGTAGTGACTATGAGAATTAATTTCCCCATAACATTGAAACTGTATTAAAATGAGAAATCATTTTTCCTTCCTCTCCACTTATGTACATTAGTAATAGCAAATAGTCCATGCATGAGCATTATCCATCATTGTGATCTGTTCCATTTCACATTGATTTCACCTCATCGTTACAGCCTATTTTATGATCGTTATTTATATATGACAAATAAATATCCTGTTGAATAGTTACTTGCATGATAGTGGTTATATCAGCCATAGCCAATTCTTCCCTCATCAAGAAGAAAAATGCTTTTATCATGCAGCTTTTAACTGCCTTCAGTTATTTACTGTAAATATAGAGTGTGGGAGGGCAACCCAAACCCCTCCAGCTGTTCTGAACTAAAGTTCCCATTAACCCCAGACAGTCAACAACTGGCTGGGGATAATGGGACTGATAGTCCAGAACAGCTGGAGGGCCTCAGGTTGCCCACCAATGTTGCAGAGGGAAATCCACATATAGCCTTTGTGCTTGGCCTGTTCGGGACTATTATTCCCATTACTCCCATCTATATAAAGGTTGGATGTTCCCAACAGCTGAAGGTCCAGAAGTCCAATTTATATGGTCCTGCTTCACCCCTTCCCAAACACCCTGTCCCCATGGCATCAAAATTAACCATGTCATTGCAGGAAATGCAATGTTGCGCTAAATTAATAATAATAATAATAATGAACAATTCCCTTCCTACACCTATACAACATATCATCAATCCCTCAATAAATTAGGTGCCTGACAACAGTGCTACCTGACCCACTCAGATTATAGAAATGGTAATAATTAAACTGAAGAATAATAAAATACATATATACAATGTACTTGTGTAATGGTTTGGAATGGAAGGATCCTGCCTATTCTGGGATACACTAATACAAACGGGCAAATAAAATTTGAGACCTACCACCTGTGCACTGGGGTGAGAGCCTTACAGTTAATTGCAGGACTCGATTACTCTATTCAGTTTATGTTAGAACTGGGTATCCCAGTTACAGTACATTCTATAAGGTGTAAAGGGATAGTAATACTTAGTTTTAACTTTATTTTATTTTGTAGGCATTAAAAAAACATGAAGAATGATATAAGTCTTATTTCTCAAACCTTTATGGTTTAAGAGATATTCACAAGCAAAGTGTCCCCCTCCAGTCTCTTTTACTGATGTAACACTTCTCAGGCAGGGCAGAAGGGAGCTGCCCAGGTAGACTGCAGAGAGGGACAATCTTCAATTAAGATAAGGGAAAAACCTGAAAAGATTGTCAAGGGGGGTAGGGATTTCATTGTTTTCATAGGAATAAGAGTGTCCCCTTCTGTTATCTGTCTGGTCTATGGACTGCATTCCACATCTAGAAGAGATTGTTTACAGTAGGTAAAAGGGGCGGGAGGGGGAAACTTTGCTTGTGAATATCTCATAAACCATAAAGGTTTGAGAGATAAGACTTATATCGTTCTTCATGTTTTTTTAATGCCTACAAAATAAAATAAAGTTAAAACGAAGTATTACTATCCCTTTATTTAAGGCATTTTTTCTCCTCCACCATCTTGGCTGTTTGGTGTTATTACAGTGATATCATTTTAAAATGTAAGGCTAGAAACTATTGCACTGAAGTATGGGGACAGTATCAGTAATTCTATTCTGGAACCTATCACAAAGCCAGGAGCAGGTACTGTAGGCTCTTACCTACCCACCTTCAAATGTAAAGTGGTTAGATGATACAGTAGGTCATGGGCAACATGATGCAGTAGGCTGGCAGTGGATGATATGATATAGACCAGCAGCTGCTGGTGGGTCTCACATCCTCAACCCCTATATAGCTGATGCCATATGACCTCATTTGGATGTATTGTGGTATATTGCATACTTTTTTTCATAAGTTTTAGATGTTTATTTTGCTTTGAATGCCCTATGAATCCCAAACTGGCCCCGTGAGGATATATAAAAAACAAAAAATTAGAGCGGTGCAGAGAGTCCTCTAAGTGTAGTATACAAAGCTGAAACAATCCTTCACCAACACCCAATAGGAAAAATACTCGCAATTTCAAGAGGCCAAAACTTGCCAGGAAATACGAATTGTGTGTAAACAGCCACTCTAACAGCACATAATAACAAACCCAGTGCAATCCTGGCTCAACCTTTATTTATTCTCTTAATCTCTTAAAAAAAGAGTCCAGAGCTATGGAAACATTAAACTCCTTTGATCAAACAAATGGTACACAATAAAAATATGTATATTATATAAAATACACATAAAACCAATAGCCAACAGATAGACTGGAGACCATGCAATAAGTGCTTAAAATATATATTTGCAAATGGCATAACGCATTTCATGACAATACAGTCACTTCTTCAGAGGCTCACATACAATAATGAATATGGAAATGCAAACCTTTAAACATTTCTTCCTCCCAAATTTCAAAACACACATTACAACTGGTTTCACTAACATCTAATAGAGGACCAAAAGCCACATGGTCGAGTGCATTACATTAGCACGCGTTCCATTGACCATAACATCCAGGATTACACAATACCATGAGTAAGTCCGGCCACACCTCCTAGCTGCATCGTATGGTGTAATCCATGACTCACATACATAGACGTGCATTCCACAGGGAAACAAAACGCATGCGCAGTGCAGAAGAATGAGGAAACCCCCTACTGGCATGTTCCCAAACCTCATGAACAGCTAATAAACTCCTTTAACAGCCATATAAAGTGTTTTGATAAAATCTAGGGAGTTGAAAAGTGTGGGATAACCCAAATGTATAAAATATAAATTACATGATGTTTTAATCTCCTCACCCCTCACAACAAAGGAAGGGATCCATATATGAATACATTACATATTATCCAACTCAGGACCACCTCCATATCCAGAAGGGGATGAGAATACTCCCCACATTACAATACAATTAATCCTAGGTATAAGGATGTATTATGAACAGACAGAAATATAAAATATACATCATACATAATCCTACCTAAAACTACTATCCTCACATATGGTAGGTATTCCCAGTAGAACAACAGATCTTTTCCACAATACATTCCAGGCAAGTAAAATATACAATCTTAGTAAAACAACCTCAAAATACCCCAACCTTATCTAGCAAATACATATAAACCACCATAGTTATCTATTTCTTATTTGATGTAAATCCATATCTTCATTTAACTCCTTGTCCCCTAAAGTGCCTAATGTAAACATATAGTAGGCTTCCTGCCTACATAGCTTTCTAAATCTATATTTTTGAGATGGAATCCAATCAATACCCACAACCTTAAAATTAAGTAAGCCCTCCTTACTACATGTTAGGAAGTGTCTATGATCCATATCTTTTCTTATAATTTTTCTTTTATGTTCACAATTCTCTTTCTTAGCTCTCTTTTGGTCCTACCAACATAAACAGCATTACAGCCACATTGAATTAAATACACTACATGATTTGTGCCACAATTTACAAAGTGTTTCAACAAATATAATTTTTGATTTTCATAAAGACACATGGAGCTAGATTCTATTACCATCGCTAAAAAAAAAAACATGCATGTTTTTTTCAAGTCAGATTTTAGTATCCTATTACCAGGCTTGTGAAAACAAAATTAATGGTAATTATAAGCACCGCCAGTGAAAAAAAAAGCCCATCAGAAGCAACGAAAAACAAAGTGCAAGTAGCATTTTTTTACCCACGCTCCTGTTTTGTGGTTCAATTTTCTGTCAGTAATCAGAGTTGAGGTGTAGAAGCCACGACGATGGTTTCAAAAACATCGTTGTTCAAACAAAAGCAGTGCAGAATACAGTATTCATCATAGAAATCTGACATAGACTACCCCCTTTGAAATTTTAACCCCCCTCCTTTAAAATTCGACTTATAGTGCTCCAATGACTTTCTTTCTCCATTTAAATTCAACATTGTTCTTCTCCATTTTTTTTACATTACCTTGTTCTATTTGTATTGCATGATTAACCCTATGAGTACCAGAGAGGTAGCAATGTGTTTGCTACCCCTCTGGTACTCAAAGGGTTAATAGGCAAGTTATGTGGCTGCATATGTATATGCCTGTATATGTGTAAGAAATGTGTTTTTTTCTTTTTAATTTTATGTTAAAAAAAAAAGTCCAGACCTCAAGGGGGCATCAGGACCCCTCCTGACACCCCTCTAGCATTGATCACCTATCCAGTAGGATAGATGATCAATGCAGGCGACAATTGCCAGTATTTTTAATAAAGCCCATGTAACATGTGTTACTATTTTCAATTTTCCTTTAATGGGGATTTACAGAAGTTTACTTTCAGTGCCATTGAGGTGTCACTATTATTGTCTGATGCAGCACTTGGTCCCACTGGTAAATCCTGTCACTCCTCTGTGGCAACAATACTAGAATGCCAATGTTCATCATCATCTTTAACCTATGTAGTACTACTAGTACTACTACTGGTAGTGGAAATGTTCACATCACTTGCTAATGGCCGCCTCCTCACAAAGAAAAGGTTCATTTTTACTTGCTGCAATATCTTCCACAACCCTGGCTTCACTGGATTTATGTAGTACCACCTTACTACCACCAACATGACAATGTACTCCTAACACAACATTCCCATGGCATGTTTGGTGGACAATAATCTAATGATAGTTCTGTCAATTGTTGTTAATGTGCACAATTTGGCTGTTAGCAAAATGTGGAATTATGTTTTTCTCCCTGATAATATTGTGTTATTGATATCATTATTACAGTCAGTCTCTGTTACTGTTATGTCAGTCATCATAACTCATGTAAAAAACTTCTGTTTGTCTCTGTCTTATCAGTCAAAGGTTTTTATATTATTATTATTATTTTCTTTTCTGTTAAAGGTCCCTGTCTGTCACAATCGCTGTATTAAACTCACTCACTCACTTAGTGTTTGATGTCAAAACAAAATAAGTGATTGATTATAAAAGTTTTACGTGTGTGAGTGAATTTAAATTAATATATAAATGATTGTAATGTAAAACTACATGTTAATACTCAAAGTAACAAATTAATATAACTTGTTGAAGTTTGAATTCTAGGCTAAAACTATGAACTGATTAATTGTAGATGTGCTGAAATAATAATGCTAAATGTGGTGATGTGCGGATTGATGAAATAAATAAACACATGAATAAATGTGTACTAAATGGTAATAAATAAAAATGGATGAATAAAGAATATATATATGAAAAAATATGAAAACAGTATATAAAAGAATATATAAAAATGAAAAAAGTATATAGAAAAGAAAATTTTAATGATGATAAAACTATATCATGGGCCTATCTATAATAATAGAAAGATAATACAAGATATAGCTGTATCATTGGTGTATATCTCCAATACTTGAAAATAATTTTATTTTATATTGTAGCCCTTAAAAAACATTAAAAATAATATAAGTCTTATCTCCCAAACCTTTATGGTTTGGGAGATATTAGCAAGTAAAGTAAAGTTTCCTTTTCCTGGCTGTTTTAGCCAAGTCTGCCATCTAGTGGACAGATTTGGAAGCCGGTCCACAGATCAACTGGCAGCTCTTTAGCAGTGCCAAGATCACGATCTTTAAAAAGAACTACTTCATTGGAACTGTCTACAAAGTGTGCCTGGCTTGCAAGCACACTTTGTAGACCATTCCAATGAAGAAATGATTATTAAAGATCGTGATCTCGGCACTTCTGAAGAACCATAGCCGGTCTGCGGACCGAATTTCAAATCTGACAGGTAGAGCAGTGATGCCACTCCAGGGGAATATTTACTTGCTAATATTTCCCAAACCATAAAGGTTTAGGAGATAAGACTTATATCATTTTTAATGTTTTTTAAGGGCTACAATATAAAATAAAATTATTTTCAAGTATTACTATCCCTTTAATATTGGACAAAAGGTATGAACAGTTGTTTGTACCTTCCAAATGTACAGTTCTGGGGGGCATTGTCCTTCTGGGGCAAAAATCCCCATGTTCCTCTTTCCCTCCCTGATTTCGCTCTGTTAAGAGATTAAAGTTTGTGATATGTATATAAGTTTTACATTGCTCAATAAATCTCACAATAATTTTTTTTTAGAAAATGTTTTTTATAAATCCGTGTAAAATTTTTTTTTGTTTATTTAGTTACTGTCAGTAGATCATACAGTGACCTATTCTTAGTCCTGCCAAAGCTTCCACACTGTAGGGGTTAATAATCCTCAACATTGGCTCTTTCTGTTTTGTTTTTGGACTGTTCTCTGCTTCTTTCTTCCTTACTCTCACAGTAAGGAAGAGAGAGGCAGAGAACAGTGACAAAGGCAATTTGTAAAACATATTACCTTTGTCAATAAGACATATTGCCTTTGGCAATGAAAAAGCCTGTACATGTGACAGCTGTACTATCATTCACATGTATTCACATGTATTCACATGTATTCACATGCAAAGCAGGGAAGGACTGAAACTGAGCGCTTCGGTCCTGGAGTGCTCAGTTTCAGCCTGTGCAGCATGATAGCAGCATGCACGGAGATGTGCTGCTATCATTTAACCCATGACATGCCAGAACCGTCATGGGCCCTTATGGGAATTTCACCCATGATGGCACTGACATGTCATGGGTCCTTAAGGGGTTAAGGAATTACCTTTATTTATTAGTCTTATAACTCTCGCTTTTAAATGTTAATTAAAACTTAAATGGGGGGGGCAGAGCAACTACTCAGGGAGATGGACGTGTTTTGAGTTGCTCTGCATCTGGGACACTGATTTTTTGATGTTTTTTCAACATTTACTCCTCAATTGTTAAACTTTATTTGGTCTGCACGCTTCCCTGCCTAATGTTGTCTAAAACTTTATGCCAAGGCCCTTGCCAGTAGGCTCAAACCCTACCCCCCCGGCTTTATACACCCAAATTATTCAGGTTTTATGCCAGGTAGAGATACATTGGACAATACCACAAAGGTCCTTTCACTCATTTATATGGCTCTCCGTAAGAAAATTCCATCTTTACTTGTTTTGGTAGATGCGAGAAAGGCATTTGACCGGGTTGGATGGCCTTATCTCTTTGAGCTACTCAGGTTCTAGGTCTTGGCGAGAGGGGTTGAGATACCATTCTCAGCTTGTACTCTTCACCTTCTGCAAGGGTTAATGTAAATGGGTACCTGTCTAGGCCTTTTGATTTCCAGAATGGCACTAGGCAAGGTTGCCCCCTTTCACTGATCATCTTCATCTCGGTACCTGAACCTTCGCTTGCCCTGGTCCATCACACTGACTCAATTTGCAGATTGCCAGTGTCTACCTCAAACTCTAAAATTACCAGCTTCGCGGACAACATGATTTTTTCTGTTTCTAACCCTTCTTCCTCCCTCTCTTCTCTGTTAGACATTTTAGGTCAGTACAGTGCAATTTCACAATTGAAGATAAATCTCTGTAAAATGGAGATTCTTCCTTTGGGAATTTCCCAATCTATGCTTTCCGCATTAAAGAATGACTAACCATTCTCATGGGCCAAGGACCATATAACTTATCTTGGCATTCTTCTTGCACCTAACACCCGACAGATAGTCGGGATTAATGCTTCGCTAATGTTGAAGACCCTAGAGTCTGATTTACAAATGTGACAGCCCCTCCCCATCTCCTGGTTTGGGAGAGTGAACCTGAAGATGGTGGTCCTCCTGAAATTGGTGTACATGTTTAAATGTATTCTCTCACTCTTCCCTATGTCGGTCATCAAATCCCTCCAATGACTGCTGAATGCCTTTGTGTGGTCTGGACGTCATCCATGATTGCCATCCAACACCCTATGCCTACCATTGAAGAGAGGTGGCCTTGGTCTTCCGAGAGTCCTCTGGATCTATCATGCTTCTAATTTATAAAAACTAGTGGACTGTTACTACTCTGCTTCAAAGGACTGGATTTCTGGCCTATTCCTAGACCTTACCACTCTTTCCCAGTACAATGTCTTTTGGAACTCCAAGAATCTTCGCCACCCACCTTTCCCTACTCACCCCCATTTTGGCCCATCTTTTCGAGGTCTGGTGCCTGTTAAGGGCCCAGAGTATTTAGCACCCCACTCCTCGCTTTGTCTCTCAATATAGGGTCACCCGGACTTTCCCCCAGGGGAGGTTTCCTCTCCCTTCGGATGACAGAAATTGGCTAACTCTCACACTTTGCAGACTCTTTTTTTCCCACAGGGTATCTTACACCGCTATGCAGAATTTAATCTCCTCTTTCTTCTCCTTGCAGTTAGTCAGTGGGAATACTGACAATTGCAACACCTTGGTTATTCCCTGGTGGGTGCAGAATACAAGCCTCGCACCCTTACCTGTTTTAAAAGTAATCTGGTTAAAGGGAAGCTCAAGGTTAAAACATTTTCTAAGCTGCTAGCGTTTCTTAGTTCTCTTGTCCCTCAGTCGAAACCATGGTACTTCGAGCAGTGGGAACTTGAACTGGGATTTGTCTGGCCTCTTGACACTTGGCATGACATCATGGTTCTCTTGATCCACTCCTCCAGGGACACAGATCACGAGGAGATGAATTACAAGTTGGTCACACGTTGGTATTTTACCTCACAGAGACTGGCCCATACATGTTTGACTGAACTTCCCTTGTGTTGGAGATGTGGCACCGAACTGGGCAATATGACCCCTATTTGGTGGTCATGCTCTGTGCTACAAACTTTTTGGTCCTCCATGACTCTTGAGGTATTGAACATTACTGAACTGCCCCAACTCTAGACCCTGTATTGTTTTTCCACCCTTTTTTGACTTCCAACCACCCATCCCCTTCTACTATGCTATTGTCTCACCTTTTGAATGTGGCGAAGTCCTTGGTCCTGCTGCACTTGAAAGATCAGTTCACTCCTACTGTGGCAGAATGGAGGCCTTCTATGAGAATCTTGGCGGCTCTGGAGAGAACTCACACCCTGGCCACTCATTCTATGCCGGCTTTTGAAGCAGTATGAGGTCCCTGGCAAGTCTCTGATTGCTCGAGTCCTTTAATTCCATAGATGTTCCACTTTGAGTACTGCCTTGTCTTTATGCTTGCTTTCCTACTCTTCTATTTACTGTTCTTCTCCATAGTCTTTCTCTCTTCTTCTTTCTTGTTTCCCCATCTCTGGCTTTCTTTCATGCTACTTCTTTATGTACTTGGCCAATAACATGTCTGCTTTCACTGAAATTGTCATTCATACTCAATATTCCTTATTGCATTGTTGCTGTTTTCATTCACCTGGCACCCGTGTGTCTGGTACTTTTATGCTACCTTTTGATTGTAACATATGTTCTATGACATGGTATATCAGATTAGTATACCTGTTTTTTGTTGTTACCAAGTATGTATTGTATTATGCTTTTTGTTCTTTAGTAAAGCTTAAAAAACAGCTTAAATCCTTGAGATAAGATTTATCTAGAAAATGTTGAATTAAAATGTCCAATTGATCGTCTCACAATCTGGCACTAAAGTACAATTATGTCTTATCCTACGGAATTGTCCATATGTTCTGATTTTTTGACCTGGAATCCCACTCAATTAAAGATCCAAAAACTCAATGCTGTTATTCTTAATTGTTTTAGTAAAATGAATGTCCAAAGACAGAAGTTGACAACGCTGTATGTCATGCTACAGAAAAATCACCCTATTGCTTCAAAGCAAGCATAGTTTTTCAGCTTCCTCTTGAAGATGCAGCATGCATTCTGTTCCCAGAGATTACAAAGGTACTTCTTCTAAGCAACCTGGTTCATTTTCCTTATCTGTTCACTAGTCTGGCAGATTTAAAATAATTGTCATACAAAGAAGCCCTCTTCCAAATCAGGAGCATCTAAATGCTCTTCCACCTGAAGGGAGATTCAGGGATCTTCCCCTGTTTTCTCCCTTGGGGAGAAGAACCCAGTATTTAATAACAATGGAAAAATGTCATCTCAAATGAATGTGTACTATTTATTTGTAAATATCAAGTGAATTTTGTGATGATAGTTCCTTGCTTTTTTCAGTCCAAGGTTCAAAAGGACCATGCAGTCAATCCTCAAGGCCTTCCAACAGTTCAAGATTTAAGGATTATCTTGTTTAAGCACTGGTATTTTAATCAAAATGAATAGTTCACTGATTAACTCAACAACGCTTAATCAGGGAAATCCTTACATCTAGGTCTATAGGTAGCTCTTCAGGACTGAACTTGGACACTCCTGAGATACAGCATTGTCTTCACTGACGAGTGATACCAAGAGATGCAAATTTCAGTGCTTCCATTCAAAACTTTTTTTATAGTTGCCAAAAACATGAAGGTTGTCATCAATGATCACAAAAATTACATAAAGGTACCCATATTCAAGTTGGAGTCACTAGGATCTGCCATTCTTTCTATGGAACAGGGAAAAATCCTGGCATCCATGAACATAATATACTCTAATTTCCACACTCATATCAACACATTACCAGTTTCTGAGATTTGCATTCAAGGATCTGTATTTTAAATTTGTATATCTTCCTTTCAGCCTAGCTACAGTCACCAGAGAATTCAAAAACATTTGTCACATTTGGCAGCATTTCCAAGGTCCCTGGGGCAAATATAGCCCCTTACATTGAAGCCTTATTGATCAAGCCCTGTCATGTTACACATGCATGGTTTGCTTTTTTATTCTGTTTGTCCCTTTCCTCTCCCCTTCTTCCTGTCTTCAGTATTGCTCCTCCCCTCTTCACTCACTTGCTTCTCATCCTCCATTCCAGTCACATCTTAGCTGCTTACCTCCTTACAGCATAATCTTTTGACCTATCCATCTGTTCATCAGTGTATGGTTTGCAGTTTAAATAAACTCCTTCACAATCTACAAGGTGTCTTTTGGATCGAGTCACTGTCAGCCAATTCACCTAGGACTGAAGGTTACCGCTATCTCATCACAACTGTAAGTTACAGAGATCACACTTTCAGTGCTTAGACTGGAGAGGCAGAACAGTCAAAAGATTAGTGAGGGGATCTTAGAAGATCAGACAAATATCTTGTAAAGGATCTTTGCTAGCTAAGCATGTATACTGAGATGTATATGGACACTGGATTATAGTAGCAAACAGTGCAGACTGCATCCTCCAGCCAGCAGTGAGTCTCAGCTCAGGATTCATCTGTTATAGCTCAGTTTATTGTAAGAACTGTCCATACAACTGTTATACATCAGCTTCTATACAGTCTGTGTATTACCACATGCATTTCTTCTACCTACAAGTGAATGTAAGCCCTGTATGCTGACCTCTCTGGCTCCTCTCACCACTGGTTGCCTAGGAAACCTGATCCCCTGGCCAGAACTTTGATACATTTCTATGCAAACACACTACTGTGTAATTTAACCCTCTGCTTGTCATCACAATGCAATCTGAAGAACCTAAACTTCTTCCAGAACAGGAGTTAGATCCTACAAGCCCCATAAAACAAAAGCGTTTAACAAAACCAACTTGGAAGATTCAACAAAACTATGAAGCTGACAGAGAGGAACTCCTGTGTAACCTCAAACACTTATGGTCCAGGACTATTGAATGCATGTCAGCTCTGTCTCACCCTACACGTGAGGTACTGCACCTAGAAGACCTAGTTAACCAATTGAATGCTGCTTATGAGAACTATCAAAGACTGTCTGCCAAATATGCTGATCTCTTAAAGCGGTACAACACAGAAGATTCCTTACAAGAATTAAAGGAATGGAATGAGCTCAATCTTGCAAGAGATGATTTAGTATTACAAACAAAAACAAAGGCAGAAGTAAAAATCACACATCTCCATGAATCCAGATCCCATCTCTCCACATCTTCTAGGCGCTCCACAAGATCTTCCAGATCCTCACTATCAAAATCTTCTACACTAAGCCAGCAACTCATCAAAGCCCGCGCTGATGCAGAAGCGTCTAAAATCCAGGCAGCTTTCGCCCAAGAGAAAGCAGAGATGGAAGCTGAAGCTGCAAAGAAGAAAGCAGAGATGGAAGCTGAAGCTGCAAGGAAGAAAGCAGAGATGGAAGCTGAAGCTGCAAAGAAGAAAGCAGAGATGGAAGCTGAAGCTGCAAGGAAGAAAGCAGAGATGGAAGTTTTGGAAAAACAATGTGAGCATGCCAAAGACATGGCAAGACTGAGAGTCTTAGAGCAGGCTGCTAGTGACAATGAGAAATCTTGGAGTAGTAGTCACTCTGTTATATCGTACACTTCAGAACTCCATCACTCTGTCATAGCACCCAAGGCACTCAACCAAGGAGTTTTCTCTGCACCTACTGCACTTACTCAAGCAGCGGAAATTGGCATGGACAGAAAAGACTTTCTACCTTCTTATGGCACTAACCAGTTACCTCTTAGCACACCCACTACTATACAGCTACAAACCAACACACCCTTGGACTGTAAGCCAGATCCAGTGTTGAACGTCTTAGCACCATCTTATGTTCCCAAGTCACTTAACATCAGTGTACCGGTAACTGCAACTAACTCTGTTCCACCTACAACCGTATACCCAAAGTCTGAAAGCACAGACATGTCACAGTTCGCTAAATATATGCTTCGCAGAGAACTCACTAGGACAGGCCTCACCACGTTTGATGACAAACCTGAAAATTACAGAGGCTGGAAATTCACCTTTAAGGCCACAATCAGCGAGCTAGACATCACCGCTGCAGAAGAACTGGATCTGCTCATCAGGTGGCTAGGTCCACAGTCTGCTGAACGTATCAAAAGACTCAAGACTAGTGTTGAGCGAGCATGCTCGGCCGATGCTCGGATCGGCTCGAGCATCGCTCTGCTCGGCACATGGCGGTACTCGTACGAGTACCGCATGTGCTCGCCCGCCATGTTCGGGTCTCCTCCCCGCACGTTTTGCGGCTGCTGCGCAGCCAATAAACGTGCAGGGAGGCTCTGACATCGGTGTAATGCCAGCAGCCATGTTGGCTGCTGGCATTACACTGATTGGCTGGCCAGAACCCGTGGTCAGGTGCTGTATAGCACCTGACCATCGAGTTCGGCTCAGTCTGAGCCAGGGAGAGCTGAGGATAGGAAGGGAAAGGCAGTGTAGGGAGGAAAAAAACAAAAATTGTGAAAAAAAAAGAACCAAAAGTCCTTTTTAGGACTACTGTGTGTGGGGGCAGCAGGTTATTTGGTGTGGGGGGAAAAAAACAAAAAAAAAAAAAAAAAAATATATATATTCTGTTTAGTGTGCAAAGTTGCAGATTAGAGCACATTCTGTTTAGTGTGCACAGTTGCAGATTAGAGCACATTCTGTTTAGTGTGCAAAGTTGCAGATTAGAGCACATTCTGTTTAGTGTGCAAAGTTGCAGATTAGAGCACATTCTGTTTAGTGTGCAAAGTTGCAGATTAGAGCACATTCTGTTAAGTCTTCAAACTAAAATATCAAAGTCACGTATTCCATTCAGTGTGCGTCGCCGCAGTTTAGCAGCACATTCTGAGTACTGTGCAGAGTTGCAGAATAGGAAGAAATACTGTTAAGTCTTCAAACTAAAATATCAAAGTCACATATTCCATTCAGTGTGCTTCGCCGCAGTTTAGCAGCACATTCTGTGTACTGTGCAGAGTTGCAGAATAGGAAGAAATACTGTTAAGTCTTCAAACTCAAATATCAAAGTCACATATTCCATTCAGTGTGCTTCGCCGCAGTTTAGCAGCACATTCTGTGTACTGTGCAGAGTTGCAGAATAGGAAGAAATACTGTTAAGTCTTCAAACTAAAATATCAAAGTCACATATTCCATTCAGTGTGCTTCGCCGCAGTGTAGCAGCACATTCTGTGTACTGTGCAGAGTTGCAGAATAGGAAGAAATACTGTTAAGTCTTCAAACTAAAATATCAAAGTCACATATTCCATTCAGTGTGCTTCGCCGCAGTGTAGCAGCACATTCTGTGTACTGTGCAGAGTTGCAGAATAGGAAGAAATACTGTTAAGTCTTCAAACTAAAATATCAAAGTCACATATTCCATTCAGTGTGCTTCGCCGCAGTTTAGCAGCACATTCTGTGTACTGTGCAGAGTTGCAGAATAGGAAGAAATACTGTTAAGTCTTCAAACTAAAATATCAAAGTCACATATTCCATTCAGTGTGCTTCGCCGCAGTGTAGCAGCACATTCTGTGTACTGTGCAGAGTTGCAGAATAGGAAGAAATACTGTTAAGTCTTCAAACTAAAATATCAAAGTCACATATTCCATTCAGTGTCTTTCACCGCCGTTTAACAGCCTATTCTGTGTACTCTGCACAGTTGCAGAATTATAAGAAATACTGTTAAGTTTTCAAACTCAAATATTAAAGTCACATATTCCATTCAGTGTCTTTCACCGCCGTTTAACAGCCTATTCTGTGTACTCTGTACAGTTGCAGAATTATAAGAAATACTGTTAAGTTTTCAAACTCAAATATTAAAGTCACATATTCCATTCAGTGTCTTTCACCGCCGTTTAACAGCCTATTCTGTGTACTCTGTACAGTTGCAGAATTATAAGAAATACTGTTAAGTTTTCAAACTCAAATATTAAAGTCACATATTCCATTCAGTGTCTTTCACCGCCGTTTAACAGCCTATTCTGTGTACTCTGTACAGTTCCAGAATTATAAGAAATACTGTTAAGTTTTCAAACTCAAATATTAAAGTCACATATTCCATTCAGTGTCTTTCACCGCCGTTTAACAGCCTATTCTGTGTACTCTGTACAGTTCCAGAATTATAAGAAATACTGTTAATTTTTCAAACTCAAATATTAAAGTCACATATTCCATTCAGTGTCTTTCACCGCCGTTTAACAGCCTATTCTGTGTACTCTGTACAGTTCCAGAATTATAAGAAATACTGTTAAGTTTTCAAACTCAAATATTAAAGTCACATATTCCATTCAGTGTCTTTCACCGCCGTTTAACAGCCTATTCTGTGTACTCTGTACAGTTCCAGAATTATAAGAAATACTGTTAAGTTTTCAAACTCAAATATTAAAGTCACATATTCCATTCAGTGTCTTTCACCGCCGTTTAACAGCCTATTCTGTGTACTCTGTACAGTTCCAGAATTATAAGAAATACTGTTAATTTTTCAAACTCAAATATTAAAGTCACATATTCCATTCAGTGTCTTTCACCGCCGTTTAACAGCCTATTCTGTGTACTCTGTACAGTTCCAGAATTATAAGAAATACTGTTAAGTTTTCAAACTCAAATATTAAAGTCACATATTCCATTCAGTGTGTTTCAACGCCGTTTAACAGCCTATTCTGTGTACTCTGCAGAGTTGCAGAATTATAAGAAATACTGTTAAGTTTTCAAACTCAAATATTAAAGTCACATATTCCATTCAGTGTCTTTCACCGCCGTTTAACAGCCTATTCTGTGTACTCTGTACAGTTCCAGAATTATAAGAAATACTGTTAAGTTTTCAAACTCAAATATTAAAGTCACATATTCCATTCAGTGTGTTTCAACGCCGTTTAACAGCCTATTCTGTGTACTCTGCAGAGTTGCAGAATAGTAAGAAATACTGTTAATTTTTCAAACTCAAATATTAAAGTCACATATTCCATTCAGTGTCTTTCACCGCCGTTTAACAGCCTATTCTGTGTACTCTGTACAGTTCCAGAATTATAAGAAATACTGTTAAGTTTTCAAACTCAAATATTAAAGTCACATATTCCATTCAGTGTGTTTCAACGCCGTTTAACAGCCTATTCTGTGTACTCTGCAGAGTTGCAGAATTATAAGAAATACTGTTAAGTTTTCAAACTCAAATATTAAAGTCACATATTCCATTCAGTGTCTTTCACCGCCGTTTAACAGCCTATTCTGTGTACTCTGTACAGTTCCAGAATTATAAGAAATACTGTTAAGTTTTCAAACTCAAATATTAAAGTCACATATTCCATTCAGTGTGTTTCAACGCGCCGTTTAACAGCCTATTCTGTGTACTCTGCAGAGTTGCAGAATAGTAAGAAATACTGTTAAGTTTTCAAACTCAAATATTAAAGTCACATATTCCATTCAGTGTCTTTCACCGCCGTTTAACAGCCTATTCTGTGTACTCTGTACAGTTCCAGAATTATAAGAAATACTGTTAAGTTTTAAAACTCAAATATTAAAGTCACATATTCCATTCAGTGTGTTTCAACGCCGTTTAACAGCCTATTCTGTGTACTCTGCAGAGTTGCAGAATAGTAAGAAATACTGTTAAGTTTTCAAACTCAAATATTAAAGTCACATATTCCATTCAGTGTGTGTCACCGCCGTTTAGCAGCCTATTCTGTGTACTCTGCAGAGTTGCAGAATAGTAAGAAATACTGTTAATTTTTCAAACTCAAATATTAAAGTCACTTATTCCATTCAGTGTGTGTCACCGCAGTTTAGCAGCCTATTCTGTGTACTCTGCAGAGTTGCAGAATAGTAAGAAATACTGTTAAGTTTTCAAACTCATATATATTAAAGTCATATATATCGTGTAAGATGAAGAAGGCGGGTAAAAAGGGACGGGGAAGTGGACGTGATCCTGAAAGTTCAGGGCACGGGTCAGGACGCGGAGAAACTGTGCCTGGTGCCAGAGCACAAGAAAGAAAGACATCCACCATACCTAGCTTCATCTCTGATTTCACAGGGCGTCGCAGGACATCACTCTCGAGGTCCGACCAGTGCGAACAGGTGGTCGGTTGGATGACAGCTGATACTGCTTCCAGTCGGTTAAGCACCACCCTGTCTTCCACCAAGTCCACTCTCAGTAGCCAAGAGTCTGGTCAACATAATCCTCACTCTGATCATCCTTCCTCCCACCATACACGGTCTGGTCAAAGAAGTGATCCCACACTGGGATATAGTGATGAGCTCGTCTCATCACCAATCCTTCATTTGACCCTCTCTCCAAGCACGCTTGCAGAGGAACATGACATCTTGTGCCCTGATTCACAACCTCTAGAGGCTACCCAATCACAAGAAGATGACAGATGTGAACGGCATTTAAGGTCAAAGGAAGTAGTGGATGATGATGATGATGATGATGAGACACAGTTGCCATTAAATCAACCACTATTTCCGTCTCAAGACCTTGTTGAGGAGAATGTTATACAGTTGTCAATGACTGAGTATGTGGTGGGATCAAGACTTGAGGAGGATGATCAGAGTGAGGAAGTGGAGGAGGACTTGGTGGACGATGAGGTGACTGACCCCACCTGGGAAGGTGTAGAGCCGAGCGATGACAGCAGTCCTGAGGGTGAGCCATCTGCAGCACCGCAACAGGCTGGAAGAGGCAGTGGTGTGGCTACAGAAAGAAGGCGGACCGCACCAAACCGGCCCGCAAATGTTCCACGGAGCACCCCCTTGCGTAAATCTACCTTGCCAAGGGGTAGGTGTTCCGCGGTATGGCGTTTTTTTAAGGAAAGTGCGGACGACAAAAGAATTGTAGTTTGCAACCTGTGCCACACCAGAATGAGCCGAGGCATGAACACTAGAAACCTCACCACCACCAGCATGATCCGACATATGGCATCCAAGCACCGTAGTAAGTGGGAGGAACGCCTAGATCGCCCATCTGTGTCTGCAGGCCACACCACTGCCTCCTCTTCCCCTGTTTTCGGTGCCGGCCAATCGCCTGTCGAAGGCGCAGGCCCGCATACCTCCCGCCCTGCACCTGTACCATCTGAAGCACCATCAGCGACCACATCCACTTCCCTGTCCCAGCACAGCGTCCAAATGTCGTTACCCCAGGCATTTGAGCGCAAGAGAAAGTACCCAGCCACCCACCCACAGGCCATAGCACTAACCTCACACCTTTCCAAATTACTGGCCATCGAAATGCTGCCATTTAGGCTTGTGGACACTGAGTCCTTCCGCAGCCTGATGGCAGCAGCTGTCCCTCGGTACGCGGTCCCCAGCCGCCACTACTTTTCCCGGTGTGCCATCCCCGCATTACACCACCATGTGTCCCGTAACATCACCCGTGCCCTGACCAACGCAGTTACTGGGAAGGTCCACTTAACGACTGACACATGGACAAGTGCTTGTGGCCAGGGACGCTACATTTCCCTGACGGCACACTGGGTGAATGTCGTGGAGGCTGGGAGCGACTCGGACCCTGGGATGGCACGGGTGCTACCCACGCCGAGGATTGCGGGCCCTACCTCCATCAGGGTTTCCACCAGCACCTACGTTATTGGCTCCTCCTCCTCCGTTTCCACCTCCGAATTCTCTACACACACCGCCACTCCCCCATCAGCCAGTAGCTGGAAGCAGTGTAGCACTGCAGTGGGGAAGCGTCAACAGGCCGTGCTGAAGCTGATCTGCCTTGGGGACAAACAGCACACGGCCTCAGAGCTGTTGCAGGGGATTAGTCACCAGACCGAGCAGTGGCTCTCGCCACTCAACCTGCAACCAGGCATGGTTGTGTGTGATAATGGGCGTAACTTGGTGGCGGCTTTGGAGCTCGGCAAGCTCACACACGTACCATGCCTAGCGCATGTATTTAATTTAGTGGTGCAGCGATTTCTAAAAACCTACCCCAATGTGCATGATCTCTTGACCAAGGTGCGCCGCGTGTGTGCACATTTCCGTAAGTCATCTACAGCTTCGGCCGGCCTGTTGAAGCTGCAGCAGCGCTTACAATTGCCAGCTCACCGGCTGCTGTGTGACGTGAGCACGCGCTGGAACTCCACCTTCCACATGTTGGCCCGGCTTTGTGAGCAGCAGAGGGCAGTAGTGGAGTACCAGCTGTTACACGGTCGTCGCCTCTCCGTTCAACTTCCTGTAATCAGAAGTGAGGAGTGGGAATGGATGTCAGACCTCTGCGAGGTTTTACGCAATTTTGAGGAATCGACACAGATGGTGAGCGGCGATAACGCTATTATCAGTGTAACCATCCCACTTCTGTGTCTACTGAAACGCTCGCTGCTCACAATTAAAACCGACGCTTTGCATGTGGAAGAGGTGGAAATGGGGGAGGAAGAGCTTACACAAGGTGATAGCCAGAGCACCCTCACTTCGTCTTCTCAGCGACAATTGGAGGAGGCGGAGGAGGAGGAGGAGGAGGAGGAGGAGGAGGAAGACACGGTTGCCTCCGCTACAGAGGGTAGCCATGGAACTTTAGTTCCATCTCTTCAGCGTGGGTGGGCAGAAGAGGAGGAAGAGGATGAGGATATTGAGAGTCAGCCTCCTGGTGAGGACAGCGAAATCTTGACTGTTGGTACTCTGGCACACATGGCTGACTTTATGTTAGGCTGCCTTTCCCGTGACCCACGCGTTGTACGCATTTTAGACAACACGGATTACTGGGTGTTCACCCTTCTGGACCCCCGCTACAAAGAGAATTTCTCATCTCTCATTCCTCCGGTGGAGAGGACAAGCAAAATGGTGCAATACCAGAAGGTTCTTGTTGAAAAATTGCTCCAAAATTTTCCATCTGACAACGCTGGCGGCAGAGTACGTGCTACCTTGGCCAACCGAGAAGGGGAGAAAAGGGGAGCACACAGCAGTTCCGACAAAGGCAGGGCAACACTCTCCAAGGCGTGGGACACCTTCATGACACCCCGCCAGCACCCTCACCCTGATGCGCAGCCTAGTGTCACAAGGAGGGAAAAGTTTTGGAAGATGGTGAAGGAGTACGTAGCAGACCGTGTCAGCGTCCTCAATGATCCCTCTGTGCCTTACAACTACTGGGTGTCCAAGCTGGACACGTGGTATGAACTGGCACTCTACGCCTTGGAGGTGCTGGCCTGCCCTGCCGCCAGCGTTCTGTCTGAGCGGGTATTTAGTGCTGCTGGTGGCATCATAACAGATAAGCGTATCCGCCTTTCCACCGACAATGCTGATAGGTTGACACTTATAAAAATGAACAAGGCCTGGATTTCCCCTGACTTCTCCACTCCACTGGAGGAAAGCCGCGGGGGAACATAAACTCACTTTATATATGTTATTTACAATGATGTGAATACTCTGTATTCCCATTCACCCCTTCCACCCAAAAAACGGGTATATGGTTGACTCTTAATCTTCTCATCCTCCTCCTCCTCTTCCATATGCCCTGTGCTATAATTTTTATATAGGGCCAGCTCACCAGCGGGCCCTGTGATATAATTTTTATATAGGGCCAGCTCACCAGCGGGCCCTGTTTGACAATTTTTATATAGGTCAGCTCACCAGCGGGCCTTCTCATATAATGTTTTATTGGGTCAGCTCTCTAGCGGGCCCTCTCATATAATGTTTTATAGCGTCAGCTCACTAGCGGGCCTTCGCATATAATGTTTAGGATGGTCAGCTCTGCAGCAGACCCTCACCCATAATGTTTTAGATGGTCAGCTCAGCGCACGTTTCCCTCTTAATCATGGCCTCAGTTCTGAAAATCAAGGAAATTTTTGGGAGAATTTGCCTCTGCGCACGTTTCCCTCTTAATCATGGCCTCAGTTCTGAAAATCAAGGAAATTTTTGGGATAATTTGCCTCTGCGCACGTTTCCCTCTTAATCATGGCCTCAGTTCTGAAAATCAAGGAAATTTTTGGGAGAATTTGCCTCTGCGCACGTTTCCCTCTTAATCATGGCCTCAGTTCTGAAAATCAAGGAAATTTTTGGGAGAATTTGCCTCTGCGCACGTTTCCCTCTTAATCATGGCCTCAGTTCTGAAAATCAAGGAAATGTTTGGGATAATTTGCCTCTGCGCACGTTTCCCTCTTAATCATGGCCTCACTTCAGAAAATCGATGAAATTTTTGGGAGAATTTGCAGATGATATACAAGTAAATATACAGCAAATACTGTTTGGTAACAATTTTTCGCCTAAAGTCGTTTTTATTTTCCTTTTTGTGTGTTTTACGGTCAGTCTGTAAAAATGGCGTACTACGGGCGAAAGATCGTTCCCAGCAGCGATGTTGGAGTCCAAGGTGCATCCAGACATCCTCCCTATGCTGTCCCTGAACCATTTCTGTAGTGTTTCCATCTTTTTCTGCCCTTTTCCTATGGACCAGGCACCCTCCCCTCATCAGAGCAGGGGGTGCCTGGTGTAATGCTCGAGTCCTCCCATTGACTTCAATGGGGCTCGGGTGCTCGGCCGAGCACTCGAGCCTCAGGGGGTGCTCGGTCAGAGCACCCGAACATCCGAGCATTGGGGTGCTCGCTCATCACTACTCAAGACCGTTTATACTTCCAACCCTGCTGCAGGTCTTGATGCTGCTTGGGACAGACTTGAACGTAGCTTTGGCAGCTCTGAGGCCATCGAAGATGCTTTATTTAAAAGGTTGCAAGGCTTCCCAAGAATTACAGCTAAAGAAAATCTGAAGCTTCAAGAACTCAGTGATCTTCTACTAGAGCTCCAACTTGCTAAAGCTGATAGCCTCTTACCAGGACTCAGTTACCTCGACACCCCTCGTGGAATTAATCCTATTGTCCTTAAGCTACCATATAGCATTCAAGAAAAATGGGTTAGTCGGGGATCAACTTACAAGAAAAAACATGGAGTTGCCTTTCCTCCCCTTTCCTTCTTCTGTGACTTCATAAAGGAAATCGCGGACTCTAAGAATGACCCAAGTTTCTTCTACAGCGACTGTAATCCACTCAATTCACCTTCTCCAGGACTTGCAAACGCATGTATAACACACAGAGGCCGCAGGGGCCCAGTATCAGTGAAAAGGACTGATGTCCAACCTGCACCCGCTAAGGTTCTTCAAAAGACTGGGCAAAGCAAGAAACTTGAGGATCCAAATCACCAATGTCCCATACATAACAAGCCACATCCACTTAAGAAATGCATCGGCTTTAGAAAGAAACCTCTACAAGAACGTAAGGAACTTTTAAAGGAATTTAGAATTTGTTTCAGATGCTGTGCCTCCACAGAACACCTTGCAAAAGACTGTAAGGCTAACATTAAATGCATGGAATGTGGTAGCGACAACCACGTGCAAGCCCTTCATCTGTACCAACAAAGCTCTACTCCATCCACAGACATCCCTCCTGTGGCAAAGCATGGCGGGGAGCACACTGAACAAGCAGCTACCTCCACACCAGTATTCTCTACATGCACGGAAGTCTGTGGGGAAGGACTTTGTGAGAAATCCTGTGCGAAGATATGCTTGGTTCGTGTATATTTTAAGGGCCAACCTGAAAAGGCCATAAGACTGTATACCATTCTCGACGATCAGAGTAACCGATCTCTTGCAAGCACAAGGTTCTTTGATCTGTTGGGCATAGCAGGAGATGCTCTACCTTATACCCTCGGTACTTGTGCAGGCATTACAGAAGTCTTGGGTAGAAGAGCCAGTGGCCTCATAGTTGCTCCACTTAATAGCAACAAAGAAATACCTTTGCCGACTATCATCGAGTGTAATCAGATCCCAACTAACAAGGATGAGATTCCCACTCCTGAAGCTGCCCTGCACCATTCTCACTTGAAGGACATAGCTGACCAAATACCAGCCTTTGATGAAAATGCTGATATCCTGCTGTTACTTGGGAGAGACATTCTTAGAGTGCATAAGGTTCGCCAGCAAATCAACGGCCCACATGATGCACCTTACGCCCAGCGTCTGGATCTAGGCTGGGTTATCATAGGCAACGTCTGCCTTAGCAACGTCAAGAAACCATTTTCAGTCTCTTCCTTTAAAACACACGTTCTGCCAAATGGACGCATTACTTGTTTCCCACAACGACAACATCGCTACAGTGTCAAAGAAAAGCTGTGTAACAAAGGTACACAAGAACGCATCATACTTGATGACAGCAAAGCATTTGTCTTTCGGGATGACAACATCGGTAGCACAGTGTTTAAAGTGACCACAAGAGACAATGAGTTGGCAGCCACAATGGAAAACAAGGAATTCTTGAAAACAATGAGTAAAGAGTTCTACCAAGACGATTCCAACAGCTGGGTGGCACCACTACCATTTCGCACCCCAAGGAAGAGGATTCCAAACAATATGCAATATGCAAATTCACGGTTCATCTCTTTAGAGCGCAGCCTAAACCGGAAACCGGAGATGAAGAAACATTTTGTTGACTTCATGCAGAAGGTATTTGAGAGAGATCATGCCGAGCCTGCACCCCCTCTTACACATGGAGAAGAATGCTGGTACCTACCGTGTTTGGCATCTACCATCCTCGCAAACCTGACCAAATTAGGGTGGTCTTCGACTCAAGTGCTCGTTATGAAGGCGTTTCTCTCAATGACAATCTTCTCACTGGGCCTAACCTGAACAACAACCTCCTAGGAGTCTTACTCCGCTTTAGACAAGAGCCAATTGCTATTATGGCCGACATCCAACAAATGTTTCATTGTTTCATCGTCCGGGAAGACAATAGAAACTTCCTCAGGTTCCGATGGTACCGCAATAATGATGTCAATGATGAGGTTGTAGACTATCCGATGAAAGTTCATGTGTTTGGTAATAGTCCCTCACCGGCAGTTGCCATTTTTGAATTGAGGAAGACAGCCCAAATAGGCGAACAAGAGTTCGGGTCTGATGCACGTCAGTTTGTGGAAAGGAACTTCTACGTAGACGACGGTCTCAAGTCTCTACCTACGGAGGAAGAAGCCATTGACCTTCTCACCAGAACTCAGAACATGCTTGCTACAGCCAACCTCCAACTACACAAAATCATCTCCAACAGCAATGAGGTTACGAGAGCATTTCCTTCTGATGATCACGCCATCAGTGCTAAGGAGTTTCAACTAGGGTCTGACCTTACCCTCACTCAACGCAGCCTTGGGTTGCTATGGAATGTTAAACAAGATGTGTTCACATTTCAGACATCAGTCTGTGACAAGCCCTTCACAAAACGTGGAGTACTGTCCGCAGTAAACAGTATCTACGATCCCTTGGGATTTATTACACCCTTTACTATTCAGGGCAAGATATTACTCAGACAACTTACTTCGGAGAACACTGACTGGGACACCCCTTTACCCAAAGAGAAACAACAAAGGTGGGAATCCTGGAAGCAGTCTCTTCAGGCATTGGAACAGTTTAAAATATCACGTTCTTACACTCTTGTGTCTATGAAGAATGCCACTAGATTAGAGATCCATGTCTTCTCTGACGCATCCATGGAAGCTATAGCTGCTGTAGCCTATCTCCGAGTTGTAAACTCCCACTGTGAAACCAGTGTGGGATTTGTCATGGGCAAGGCAAAGCTAACTCCAAAACCTGCACATACTATTCCAAGGCTAGAACTCTGTGCAGCCGTGTTAGCTGTTGAAATTGCTGAGCTTATAAAGCACGAAATAGACTCCCATATTGACTCCTTTGACTTTTACACAGACAGCAGAATTGTGCTAGGATACATACACAATCAAACAAGACAATTCCATGTGTATGTTGGCAATCGAGTGGAACGCATTAGGAAATTCTCCATTCCAGCACAATGGCACTATGTACCCACTGATCTTAACCCTGCCGACCTAGGCAGTCGTTCAATACCTGCTAATGCTTTTCTGGATACATCGTGGATATCTCCACCAGTACTCTTGAATGAGAAATTCTTCTCAAGCACTGTAAAGTCTACTTTTGAACTTATCTATCCGGATGCAGATAACGAAATCAAGACCACTGCAGTTACTCTTAATACCTCCGTTGAGGCAAAGGTAGTGAAAGAAGGTTCTGCAAGGCACTACTTTAGACCCATAAATGAGCTGGTACTTCTTCTGCCTAAAAAGGAAGATGAACTCCTCCCACCGACCTGATGCCAAGAGAGATGTTTCAGAAAAGAGACATTATTATATATGGACTTAACTAACGTTAATGTTGTTATTAGAAATCATAGATTTTGACGGGGAGTGTCATGTTACACATGCATGGTTTGCTTTTTTATTCTGTTTGTCCCTTTCCTCTCCCCTTCTTCCTGTCTTCAGTATTGCTCCTCCCCTCTTCACTCACTTGCTTCTCATCCTCCATTCCAGTCACATCTTAGCTGCTTACCTCCTTACAGCATAATCTTTTGACCTATCCATCTGTTCATCAGTGTATGGTTTGCAGTTTAAATAAACTCCTTCACAATCTACAAGGTGTCTTTTGGATCGAGTCACTGTCAGCCAATTCACCTAGGACTGAAGGTTACCGCTATCTCATCACAACTGTAAGTTACAGAGATCACACTTTCAGTGCTTAGACTGGAGAGGCAGAACAAGCCCACCTCAGTCCAGGGGTTACAGGATCACCTCCAACTAAGAATGCAAATTCTGCAGAAACACAGGTGCATCATAAATACACACAAGTGTCATTTGACACCACCTGTACAATTGGAATTCTTGGGCTTGATCTTCAGCTGTGGAGCAAGGATCAATCACCACTCTACTCAAGGCCTATGGTCTCCAGCTGAAAAAGATGCTTTCCATCAACATTCTGGAACTTTGGGCTGTATTCAATGCTCTCATAACATGAATGATCCCCTTGAAAGCACATCAGGTTCAGTTATAGTCCTATAACTGCAGTAGCATGCATAAACCATCAAGGAGGCACCAGAAGCATAGCTTTCCAGCCCTATTTAAAGTTTACAATCTAGGTGCAGTCATCTTGGAGTTGGACTATCTCAGCAAACAGACACTTGACCCAGGATAATGCCTGATTGTTGGAGAATGCTATAAATTGGCCTGATGGCTTCACATCTCCAGATTTTTGTAAAAAATTAAGAGATCCAACAGAGACAGTTGTAGATGTCATGGGTATTCTGTGGCTACACTCACTAGTGTATGCATATACTCTGATTACCATGATTCTCAGACTTCTTTCCAAGATAAAGAATGAATAAATTCATGCACTTCTACTAGATCCAATTTGGCCGTCATCTTCGGGCCACTTCCGTAGGAGACTATTGGCATCTGCTTCTATTTCCTGATCTACTCACACAAGGTCACATCTGACATCCCCATGCATGCAACCTTACTTTGATGGCTTGGAACTTGAAATCCAAATCTGAAAATGTATTGTGTTTTAGTGTTGCATTTATACACATAATGTTGAGTGGTTATAAGATAGTGTTTGCTTAAATTTACCACAGAGTATAACAAACCTACTTTGCATTTTGTGAATTACTAGCTGGGCAGCACAGCAACTGAGAGTGAGCAATTGTAAGTGTACAAATATATATTCAGGGTATCTATTTTGTATCCATTTTGATGATATTTATTCTTCTAATTCACAGGTAAGATTTGTCTGAATCTATTCCTAAGTACTGTGGACAACTGAGCGTTGATTAGATACTTGGTAAGGAATCTGAACACTGAGTCATTCAGTTGGTTGGGATTGATGTGTTTATTAGTATCTGTTAGATCTAGTTACATACAGTTTTTGCTAATTAATGGGAGTTGCCTTCTGTGTATAAAAGTAGGTTTGTTATTAGCTGGGCTAATTACTAGCTGGGCAGCACCGCAATTGAAAATTATTAATTGTAAGTGTACAAGGAGATATTCTGGAGATAATCTGGAGGTGATCTGTGGTGATTAAAGTCAGAAAACAACTGCAAAATCTGAAGGTATTTTACTCTTTGTCCCCTGATTACATTAGTGCTGTGAACATGTCAGGCATGTTGCAGTGCAATGGATGTTTTGCTTTTCTCCCCCCGGAAACCTTTTGGAGGTTCAGAAGTTGTCCAATTTGTAACCAATTTTCTGTTTTACAACAGGAAATCGATAATTTGAAGACATCTACAAGATGTCTGTGAGCTCCACACAGGTACAAAAGAAACAAGTGCCACTGTCTCAGAGGCTTCCAAGGAATGGCAGATGGACTACAGTTGGTTCTGGAAGGGTAAGAGTTATGGAAAGAGGCATACCCCACAGTCTGTTCCTCTTTATTTCTTTGCTGCACTTTCAGAACACTGTCTTAATATTGGAACAACTATGTAAGCAGAGACTACTGACTCACCAGCCTGTAATCCTCAGGTAAATAAGACTGTAACCACTGTCAAACTGACAAAGGTAAGAAGTGAAAACTGCTTTGAGAGGAAGCAACTATTATTGGGGGATTCCATATTAAGATTCACTCTGGAGGATAGTCATGCTGCTGGCAAAGGAGTCAGATGTCTTCCTGGTGCTACAGCTCACAGAGATAGAAGACGCATTTTAAAAATTGTTAAGGAAACAAGACAAAATGGAGAGTTGGATGTCATAGTCCATTTAGGGACAAATGATTTGGCTTGTAATGAGGTAAAGATGTTTTTAAGGATCTGCAGCAAGTTGCTTCCACGGTATCTGTTTCAGAGGTTCTGCCAGTGTATAAGAAACATGATGGTAGGATGCAGCGAATTAGAGACTTTACTTCATGGCTAGGGAAGTGGGGCCAAAAACATGGATTTGGCTTTGTTTCTCACACCATCCCTATTTGGTGTAACAATGAATTGTACAAAAAGGATGGATTGCATCTTTCTCAAAAGGGAACAGAGGTTCTTAGCAAGCAATTCAGAAGTTTTGTTAACAGGTATGTAAACTAGTAGAGGGGGGCAATGGAATGATACATAATAAAATCAATTGCCCCCCACAGCATTGCACAGATGAATTAGATCAAGGGATGTCTGTGGCACATAGGTCAAAAACCAATACAATTCAAGCAATGTGTACAAATGCCCACAGTTTAGGGAATAAGATCCCTGAACTCACTGCAATAATAACTAGTGAAGATGTGGACTTAGTGGGAATTACCGAGACATGGTACTAAGAAAAAAATGACTGGGATGTAGAAATACCAGGGTACTCTCTATTTAGAAAAGACAAGAAAGGCAGAAAAGGAGGAGAGGTTGCCATTTATGTCAAAAATAGCTTAAAGGGATAGTAATACTTCGTTTTAACTTTATTTTATTTTGTAGGCATTAAAAAAACATGAAGAATGATATAAGTCTTATCTCTCAAACCTTTATGGTTTAAGAGATATTCACAAACAAAGTATCCCTTCCCTGTTCAACCAGATCAGAAGGAAGGTGCCCAGGTAGACTGCAGAGAGGGACAATCTTCAATTAAGATAAGGGAAAAAGCTGAAAAACTTGTCAAGGGGGGAAGGGCTTTCATTGTTTTAATACAAAGAAGACTGTCCTCTTCTGTTATCTGTCTGGTCATACAACCAGATTCACATATGAGAAGAGATGGCTTACACTAGGAAAAAGGGGCGGGAGGGGAAACTTTGCTTGTGAATATCTCATAAACCATAAAGGTTTGAGAGATGAGACTTATATCATTCTTCATGTTTTTAATGCCTACAAAATAAAATAAAGTTAAAACAAAGTATTACTATCCCTTTAAAGGTTAATCTTATACATGGTATGGAGGAGAACACAGAGACTGTTTGGATAACTTTAGAATATGGGAATAAGATGGTCACTCATATAGGTGTGATCTATAAACCCCCAGGACAAGCAGAGGAGTTGGATCAACTGCTAGTCAAGGAAGTAACTAAGATGACTGTGAAAGGTGAGGTTTTTATTATGGGGGACTTTAACCTTTCTGATGTGGACTGGAAAAACCAAACAGCATGTTCAGCTAGGAGTAGAGATATCCTAAATTCTTTACAAGGATTAGCTCTTAGTGAATTAGTAGAAGAGCCGACTAGGAAGGAAGCCACATTAGATTTATTATTTACTAATGGAGACGGTATTAGATGTAGCTGTAGGAGAGTGTTTGGGCTCCAGTGATCATCAATCTGTGTGGTTTAATATAAATACAGAGGCAGAGTTGTGCCACACAAAAAGGTTCTGGACTTTAGAAAGGCTGATTTTTCTAAAATGGAAGCATTTTTATGTCATTCTTTAACTTGGAGATCTTTAGATGGAGTCCAGGAGAAATGGGATTATCTGAAATGTGTTTTACTAAACGCAACAGAGCATTGCATTAGGCATGTCAGTAAGAGTAAAAGAAAAAGAAAACTACTGTGGTATTCCACAGAAATGGCAAATATAGTAAAGCAGAAAAAAGAAGCATTTAAGAAATATAAACAGATGCAGAAGGAAGAAGATAGGTATCGGTACAAGACCAGGCTGAAGGAGGCCAAATGCATTATTAGATTTGCCAAAGCACACACAGAGGAAAAAATTGCCAAGTCAATAAAAAAGGGGGATAACACATTTTTTAGATATATAAGTGAAAGGAGAAAATGAAACAAGGAATAGTTAGACTGAAAACAAAAAAAATGAAAACAATGTAAATGAGAATAAAGGGCTAGCTGACTGTCTCAATTAATATTTTGTTCAGTGTTTACAGAGGAAGATGAAAGGAAGGGACCTCTGTTAGAAAAAAGAAATGGAAAGACATGGGAAACATGCATATTTACAGAGGAAGAAGTTCTACTTCAACTTTCTAAGTTAAAAACAGATAAATCAATGGGACCAGATGGGATATACCCGAAGTTGTTAAAAGAACTTAAAGTGATAGTAATGTCTAAAAAAAACTTTTTTGCATTTAGAAGAGCTCAAAAAGCTGATCTAAATGCAAAAAAACGTATCTCTCAAACCACTATGGTTTAAGAGATACGGGTGTTTGAAATTTGATTTCTCCTACTGACAGCTGTAAAGCTGTCAGCAGGAGATCCGTGTCGGTCAACATGGAGGCGCTTGAGAAGTGCCGAGATCTCGTTACTTACACAGAATCCCTTCATTGGAATGGTCTAAAACGTGTGCCTAGTGTTCAAGCACATGTTTTAGACTATTCCAATGAAAGGATTCCGTGTAAGTAACGAGATCTCGGCACTTCTCAAGCGCCACAGTGTCGACCGACACGGATCTCCTGCTGACAGCTTTACAGCTGTCAGTAGGAGAAATCAAACTTCAAACGCCCGTATCTCTTAAACCATAGCGGTTTGAGAGATACGTGTTTTTGCATTCAGATCAGCTTTTTGAGCTCTTCTAAATGCAAAAAAGTTTTTTTAGACATTACTAACACTTTAAGTGTGTTCTGGCAAAAACTTAAACAGAATTATTCAATCAGTCACTATCAACAGGAGTAGTTCCAGAAGATTGGAAGATAGCAAATGTAGTACCGCTTCACAAAAAAGGTAGCAGGGAAGAGTCTGGTAACAACAGACCAGTAAGTCTTATATCAGTAGTGGGAAAATTAATGGAGACTATGCTAAAGGAAAAAATTGTTGAATATCTGAATTTGAATAGCTTGTAAGAGACCAAACACCATGGGATTACAGCAGGGAGATCTTGTCAAACTAACCTCATAGATTTTTTGACTGGGTAACTAAAATAATAGACCAAGGGGGAGCAGTAGATATAGCTTATCTAGATTTCATTAAAGCATTTGACACTGTCCCTCACAGAAGACTCATTAATGAATTGCAGTGTTTGGGTCTGGATGCAAAAGTAGTTAAATGGACAAGGCAATGGCTGAGTGACAGGAGACAGAGGGTGGTAATCAATGGAGAATATTTGGCCCAAAGGAGTGTTACTAGTGGGGTACCTCAGAGATCTGTACTGGGGTCCATTCTTTTTAATATTTTATTAGTGATATTGCAAAAGGTATTGAAGGTAAGGTATGCCTTTTTGCAGAAGATACAAGGTTCTACAATAGGGTAGACATTCCAGGGGGAAATGACAAATTATTTAAGTAAATTAGAAGAATGGACAAGAGTGTGGCAGCTGCAGATTAATGTTGATAAATGTAAAATAATGCACTTGAGACATAAAAATCCAGCAATACAGGGGTATATTTTTGTATAAAATTAATTTATGGCACTTTTAAATATGCAGTTATGAAGGCAATCCTGGACAAAGTCTCCTGCAATCCAGAGCACCTCATACTTGTCAAGACTAGTATATTTTGGATTGTGATATTGGTGTTACGTATAAAAAGCAAGGCTGGGGACAACCCTGTCTTGTACCCTTTTGTAATGTGAAGACTTGGAAATCAGCATTATTATTAGTGATGATTACTTTTGGCATTCTATAAATTAGTTTGATTAATTTGTAAAGGTGTGACCACATTTTTATGCTCTAGTAAGCAAAATAAATATGTCCATGGGACTGTTAAAAGCCTTCTCTGCAGTGTTGAAGGCTAATGTAGACTACCCCTAAAACAATCTTGCTGAGGCAAAAGCCGGACTAACAATGCACATCAAGGATAACTGCCTAGGGATAGTAACTACCTAGTTGGGTGCATCAAAAGAAAAGGAAGCAGAAACCTTCAATTGGTCAAATCACTGCTGTACTGAGCTGTAGAGAGACTTGAAGTTGAGAATTCGAATGAGCCAAACACTGACAGACAGGAGCAGGAACCAGCTGAGATCTGAAGGCTGGACTCCAACAAACTTTAATGGTAGATCGACTAATGGTCGAATTAATTGAACTCTAACTGGAACAGATGGACCGACTGATGGTTGAATGAGTCAAACTCAGACCTCACCGCATAGGTGAACTGGTGACTACTGAGGGAGAATTACAGCAAGAGGAAGGGAACAGGATCACAGGAACAGGACTGAGGCTAACTCGAATACCACTAAGATCTCACTCCAGCACTGAGCAGCTAATGCTTAATAAAGGCGTGGCATTAAACATAAACAAGATATGGAGTGAGGAATCCAGCAAACAGGGCAAATGAAAAAAAACCTAGAGATGGAGTGCACAGGAAAAGCCCTGGCAGCAAGGACAGAGTATGACAGGGAGTCCCTTTAGGCTTTCTAAAAACTATTATTATGAGATGCTATAGTCATCCAGGAGAGAATTGTTGGTGAGAATATCATTAAAGATGGCTGTGGAGATTATTTTAAAATATTCTGCTGGGAGACTATAGGAAAAATGTACATTGCCATTATTGGGATTGGCAATGCCCACCTATCCTCCTCTTCACTAAATGTATTGTTAAGGGATTCATATTATTCTTTGGACAGATCAGGTAGGGTAATTAAAATGATGAAGTGCATGCCCAAAGTGTTGTCATCAGAGTCTTTCCAGTAAAGAGTTCATTTTTTTATATCTAATTGGTTGGTTACAATCAAATTATTGATATGCATGCTGGTAATCATGTTCCTGCTTCATGCAGCCTTAACAAGCGTGGTTAAGAGTTTATCCTGTTTGTTTGCCTACTGGAACCATCTGCATGACTACATATTTAATCTAAATTGTGCATCTGTCACAGTACCTTGTTTCCAGCGCCGCCGCTTCAGTGACGCTCGGAGTCTTTCCACGCGTCATCTGCAGGCAAGAGGCTTCAAGCATGCTGCAGGCCTCTGTTTTATGTGTGTTTGTTTCCTGTAGTCTCCTCCTAACTACTTCCTCCCTCTAGCTGCTCCTCCTACCTACTTCCTGTGGAGTGGTTTAAAGGGCAGACTGAGTCCTGACCCAGTCACCCTTACGTTGTTGTTCTGAGCAGTTCATTTTCTGGTATTCCTGATTCCTGTTTATGATCCTGCTTGTCTGTCCATCCATTCTGGTGTTGACCTGTGGCTCTGTCTGACTATTCTCCTTGGCGTTCCGATTTGGCTCAGATATACTTTCTGGTGCAAACCTGTGGCTCTGACTGACTACCCTCTCCATGTATGACCCAGGCTTGTCTGACTACCCACTTTGGTGTTGACCTGGGGCTCTATCCACTGCGCATCCAGCATCATACGCTCCAGTGGATATCCTGTCTGGTGCAAACCTGTGGCTCTGGCTGACTACCCGCTCAGTGTATGACCTAGACTTGTCTGACTACCCACTCTGCTGTTGACCTGGGGCTCTATCCACTGCACATCCAGCATTCCATCACTTCAGTGGATATCCTTTCTGGTGCAAACCTGTGGCTCTGCCTGACTACCTGCTCCGTGTATGACTTTGGCTCGTCTGACTATCCTATCTGGTGCTTACTAGAAGGCTCTGTCTGTTCGCTCAGTTTGTTGGTTCCGTTATTCAGACATCCTTCCTAGTACTGACCTGGGGCTCTAGCAGACTCCTAGCTACTGACTGCAGGCTGAGTCAGTATCTCTTGGGCGTTACCTTACCACGAGACTCTAGTGGGCTGAGGCCTAGTCTTGGACAGTACGGTGCAGAGATTGGGAGACTGCTATTCCAGATACAGTGCTCGCCATTTCAATCACCCACTGTGTGTTTATTTATATATTGCATTACTGTCATTATTCTCATAATAAAGGTTCTATTAATTATACCGTCTGACTCCTGGTTTTGCTTGCCAGGCGTAACAGCAGCATCATGTAGAACCTCTTCATAAACCTCCTTCCCAGCTTTGTAGTGTGATTTATTGGCAGACATTTTACGTTTCAAAAACCTTCTATAAGCTTTGCACAGTCCTCGCTGGAGATGAGTACGTTTTGACCTTGTTTCTTCCCTCATCTGCAAAATAAGATATAATGTGTCTTTATATGTTTGTCATAACATTATTGGATCTGATTCTCACTTTCATTACTGTAGTCGTAGCCCTGCCTGCTGGCTTTAGGATATTTCTAAAGTATTGATGTCAGTTAAATGGAGAATATGTCAGGGAAATTGGTGCATGGTATAAGTTTATTATGTCATGGATGGCACAGTGAGTCACACTGAGTCTATGATATGGGGGTTGCCTAAAAGTTAATTTATTCTAGTAAAGGTATTATTTGTATGAGAGTAAAAAAGTTTAGTCATGTGCAATGGGGTGTGATTCTCCCCATATATCTGTCAGTTTAAGATGGTAGTATAAGAAGATAATGGTAATGGTACATTTTAGGTGTATAGGACTTGTGGTGTTAATGTTTGATTTTAGTTTAACCAGAGAAAACCCTCCCAACTGGCTGTGGATGGACTAAGATACTTTGACTATTGCCACATTTACCTTTGTGAAACAGAGCATTGATGCTAATGCTTAGTTAGAACACCTCAAGAGTAATAAAAAAATAAGAACCAAACTATAACACACAGTAAGTTCAAACAATTGAAACATAGTAGGTTATAGTCTGTTTCTTCCTAACCCTTGTCAAACCCTCACTATATCCTGTGTATCTGGATCATAAACAAGATTTAAACTAAAGAATTACTCTGCAACATTTTTATATAAAGAAAACATTTGACGCTGTAATGCAATGGGTGTCAACCCATTTAACAAGGGTACCATCCAGCCACCACCAAGCAAGATCCCCCCCAAAAAGGTGGATCCAAACCAGCAGGGACCCAACCAGCCCTCCCCAACTGCGAGACCCTCCAAAAAGCTCCCATTCAGAAAAGCACATGCTACCCTAACATATGAAACATATGTTTCTTTTTTAGGTTTTCACTGAAGTAAAATAACAAATACAAATACATGCCCTCAACAGAACTCATATCAACTCGAACATAACATAATACAAGGAATAACAGTACAACGTGTATTTATGGAGGTACCAGATGTTGTCAATCAAGTGTCATAGAAGAGGGGATTGTAGGTTTCTAGGCAAAGAGCAAGGCATGAGCTGTGCATGATGGGGGAAGGAGAGAAGCAGGATGGTAAGAATGGATAAGTGGATGGGGAGGGACAGAGGAGAAAAAAAATAATGGGGGGAGGGCTGTGGAGGTGCCTGTGGACCGAAGCAGCCAGGCAAAAGTCAGAAATACGGGGGCTATCAGCAAGAGACTACTAGGGCATCAACCCAAAATCTGAACAGAGAGGATCACATTCTAGAGGGCAAACTCATGGACAAATTTAGAAGCATTGTTATTCTTAAGATAGTAAAGCCTTTTCATATTGGAAATATGCTTTAAACTGATTCTCAGTCTGTCAGGGTATGAGAGAGTGAGGATTTCCAGAATATGGATATGCAGGACCTAGAAGCAGAGTCAGCCACAATAAATGAAGAAGAGAATGAAAAGGGGTGGTTCAGGTCTGGGAGCACACCTAGTAGGTAAGCTTAAGAAGTAGGAGGAATATTAAGACTGGTGAGGCCTGTGAGAGAAGAACAAACATTTTGCCAGAAAGTTGATTTAAGTGGAAGGCTTGAAACCATTAGCCATCAGAGATCAAAACGTTAAGGTCCAAGGACCAGGCTGATGTGTAGGGCACGTGTGTTTGGGTTGAGGAGGCAGTCAACAATTTATACATTTTAGAAATACCTCACTTGAGTGGATCAGAGAGAATGAGGGTTTTGTGCATATAGTCTGGTGGAGCAAAGAAAGAAGTAATGTGGTGAATTTGTATAAAATGCCAAAATTCATTAGCTGGGAGGCCAAGGCCCTCACAGAGAGATGGGAAGGCAGGTAGTACCTATTCAGGCATGATATGTTCCTGATCACGAATTCCCCTCAGGAGCCATGACCTAAAGGTATTGCAATGAAGCCCGGGGAAAGTCAGGGTAGCCTATTACTGAGTAGAGAGGGAAGCGGCAAAAGCATGTAAAGTAGAAGATGGTTCTGAAATTGTTTGTAATAGGAACGTGGGAGGCCATCGGCCAGGGCATTTAACAGTAGAGGAGGTTTTAATTGCTAATAGGATTTGTCCATGGGTGTGAACCTTTATATGAGCTCTGGTAGTGATTCATTGAATTATGTTTGTAATACCTTAAAAGCTAGAGCGGTCTCAAAGCCCCAATTTGAAACAATAGGCATTTGTATCTCTGCCATAATGTGCAGTTGGTTTTCCCCATAGTTGTTCATCTTTTGTTTTATGTATAAGTTCTTTGGGCTTTCTTTAGCCAACAAAATTAGCTTGACTTTATATTAGAAATGGGAGTTTGGTAGGCCAGAATTTGCCCCCTCTGAAGTTCATGTCTACCAAGTTTAACTATGGAGATGCTTGAGTTTTTAACAACCCACTTTGTTGGCACAGTGAATATAACTGACTATATCTTTATCTATTATCGGTATTATATTTTTTGGGAAAGTGTATATCGTTTTATAAAAATAAACAATATGATAATATTTTAACTGAATATAATTCAGCTTATATGTTAGAGCATATTTGATTTTTTGTTTTCTTAACATAATTCAGTCAGTGTTCTATTATATGCAGTGAAACATCCTGTTGACCGTAATTAAGCTTTTTCCTTAAGGATCACATAGCCGCAGCAACTCTAGGTGATTTTACACACAGGATAATGGTTATGAGTATTAGACCTTGGGGATATTTTATGCAAGCATATATCTACTTCTGTCAGACAGATGTTTGAAAATATCTGCTAAAGCTAACTCCAGCATGAACTAAGATATGCACATAGACATTACAGCAAAATACTTTACCCTTCACCATGCAAATGGTCCCATAAATTATATTGGAAGCACATTAATGCTTCCAAAACTAAGATGTATTTGTCAGACTGTCCAAATCTTATTTGAGATGTATTGGGATAGCAGTTGGAAAGCAATTACTATAGATTAGGTTTTTGTTTAATATCATAGATAAATGAATGCTTTTATAATCAAATGCTTGATTATGTTAAATAAAGACATGAGATTAAATATTGTTTTTTGTGCTGTTGGGTGTTGATGTACTTATTTTAAATTACTATTTTAATTTATTAAATATTTTTTCATTGCTTGATCACTATTATTATTGTTTAATTACTGTAAAAACATCAACAAATTCTATAGTACTTTACGTCATGGAGTAGCTTTATCAACAATGAATTTTGAAAGCACAATGCTTAATAAATATAGCACACAGAAATTACAAATCAGTCAGGTGATCCAGTTTTTATTTACTTTTTTATAAAATGTCTGACTGTGTATTATAACTGCTCTGAGCTTGATATTTATGTCTGTACTATTGACCTGCAAAGGATGATGTTCTAAGAACTGAAGTAGGGGATAGCAAAAAGTAATAAAGTGAACTCATCCCCATTTCTGTTGATTTGAATGGGGCTTCTATCCCTTGAAGTCTAGAGAAGTCTCCAGCTCAGTTTGAGATATTTGGATTTGTCCCCTATGGAACAGTTGCTTTGCACTATTTCTTCTTAGTAAATCAACAAAGAGATGCACAGTTACCCCATAAGGTTTGTTTTCTCAGAAATGTGCCATCCAAGATCACGTTACAGTAATGTATTTAGTATGCACATTAATTCAAACATTCAGGGACCGAAATGTTGACAATGAACTGTACACTGCACTTTATCAATGTGACCTAAAAGGTCTTACGTGCAGTTCATATACCATTTCTCACATATATTTATTTAGTGGGTGTCATTGCTGTGTACTTGGTCCCACAGAGGTGATTACTGTGCAGACAGGGTTCCCTTGTTAGTTGACTGGTGGGGGCTACTAAGTTTAGTTGTGCTTTGCAGCCCACCTCACAAGTGAGTATGCATACCTGGGCTCGATGAGGCAAACTGTTGATAAGATGGTTAATTGTTTCATTGTTTCTTGGGGAATGTTATGCTGTTAATGCTCTCTTTCTGGGTCATCAAAAGTCACAAACTTTTCTGTCCTATTCATTATTTTAAAGAGTGGAGTGAAAATTCTGAAGTTCAAATGAGGGATAGATCAATTTATTTTAACCTTGCACATTCCTTTATCAGTGGCTTTAGGGCTTAATTCTGAAGCACTAATCCAGGTTGGCACACTACTTTAATGGTTGCTATAAAATGACATGCTAAATGACAATGCAAGGCTAATGGGTAGCTTGAAGCAGTATAAAAAAATACTTTTTCAGCCACTACCTGATCCCAAATGATATCTCATCGTCAGTGAAAAAAGGCATGTGTCTACCTGCTCTTTATGTTACCTTTGCTCTGCTCTGTCACCAAAATAGGAAATATTGCACTGGATGTCAGCTTTTTAAGTTGTGGGTTACAACTGGCCAGTAAACCCCATGTTGACTTAGATTCTCTGGAAAAATCCACTTGCAGCCTTTCAAAAGACATAGCACACAATGGAATTAATTTGCAATAGAAACAAGTTTTAATGACACAATAAACATTTTTTAACAATAAAATGCAGATGATACTGTTATAATTTGATTATATAAATATGTTCATATCAACCACGTCACCTCTTGCTGCTACTGTGCAAACCCACTGTCAACCACATCTGTAACTGTCAAATTCCCTATTGTGCTGACGACTAGGGGTAGGGTTACATGCACAAAAGCAATTCTAGGGCTAACAGACTGTGCCACATAGTAATATGGGATTTTAAGCCATTGAATGCTGGAGAGGTCTCCAGTGTATTGCAAAACAATGTCTTGAGGACCTCTCTAACATTAATGGGGCTATATGCTACATATAAATAAACAGAAATTTGTGACATTTTATTGGTCTCCTACGGTACAGTTGTCCCAAAATTGCTAATCTTTGTCTTTGTGCTTATGTCCCTTGCTGTTTGCTAAACTCGAAGCATATCTGCTGAATTGCAATAGCTTTTGCCTTTCTTTCTTCTAAGGAACTTTACATCCTGTTCCCCTAGTTGTGCTTTACACACCTTCCAGTCAATCAGCTTCTAGTGGGTTTCGTCGTCTACTCCTAGAAGCTGATTGGCTGAGAGGTGCATAAGCACACATCCCAGCCAATGGCATGCATTTTGGACAGAGAATGGCCATATAAAAAGGCAGTCTCTGTTCAAAATTCCCTCATTATGATTCAGGAAACAGCCTACACGGTAGGGGGGTCTGTGCCACTAGACATTCCTGCTGCCGCCAGCGGTGGCAGTGGCAATATTCTTCATCATTTGATGCACAAGTACTTATAGATTTCAAAATGGAATGGCTTAATTTTACTTTTCAGAGATATGCCACACTGCATTTAACCCTCTGAGCATCGGATGGGTACCCTTTTGGCATTAAAAGGGCTAACTCTTGCATGTCTTGGGGCAAACATAACCAACTGGCACTCGTAGGATTAATTCTACAAACATCTGACACTTTTTTCAGTACTTTGGATGTATCGATATGAAGATTAGGGCCCCATATCAATGCATCCACTGGTGATTTAAGTTTTTTTTTAACTTTCAATTCCTGCATCAGTACATTGGAGATCCGTTAAGGGACTCTGCACCCCAAAAAAACTGGGTGCAGATTTTCACATGATAAAGGAGGGGGTAAATAGCGGAGCAGATAGTCAGCCAGAGCCACTGGTCAAGACCAAGAGGGTAGTCAGACAGGCCAGGGGTCAATACCAGAGCGGGTAGTCAGCCAGAGCCACAGGTCAAAACCAAGCGGGTAGTCAGACAAGCCACAACATCTGGACACAGGGAACAATGGAGGCCAAGCCAAGTGTCATGCACGGATCACTAGCAAACACTCTGACTGCACTGGAACACCATGTAAGGGCAACTAATGTGGTGTCCAGGCAGTTTATATACACCGACAAGAGCAAGGAGGTGGAGCACACAACTAGCTCCTATGCATTTAAGAGAGGAGTGCGACGTCACTGGAAGAATTCCCCAATGACGCGCGCCTGCTCTGATACTGCCGAATGTGGAAGAACTTGGCATACAAGATGTGGCATGACAGCCGCGAGAAGAAGCTACCGGCCGGCCACCCAAAGAAGGAAAACAAGCACCCGGCTCTTCACCGCCGGGTGCCAGGTAAGTGCACAGGGCTGACATTACAAGTGAACTGTGAAACAAGCACAGTGCACAGTGTATGTATGGTTCTGTGACTACCAGTGGGACAGAAGAACAAGGCTATCAGACAGTGTAGCTCTGTGACTCCCTTTGGACAATAGAACAAAGCTGGGGTTTCACATGTGTGATTCTGTGGTTCCCAGTGAGATAGACGAACAAGACTGAGGTGTGTGATTCTGTGATCACTAGTGGGCAATGGAACACAGCTATCATGTAAGAGAGTTTATGTGTGCTTCAGTGACTACCAGTGGATAATGGGACAAGACTGGAGTGTCAAATGATACATGTGTGTATCTGTGGTTACCAGTGATTAGTGGGACAAGACTGGGTGTCAGACAATGTATGTGTGATTTCATTGCTACTAGTGAACAGTTGAACAAATCTGGGATATCAGTAGTAGAGCAGAACAAGGCTGTAGTGTCAGACAGTCTATGTTTAGTTCTGTAATTACCATTGGACAGTAGGACTAAGCTGGGGTGTCATGTACCAGAGGAACAGTGGAACAAGTCTGGTGTGTCAGACAGAGTATGTGTCATTCTGTAGCTACCAATGGAGAGTGGTAAAAGGCTGGAGAGTGAGAAAGTGTGGCTGGAGAGTGATTCTGTGGCTACCATTGGAGAGTTTCATAAAATTGGGCTGTTAATCAATACATGTACGCTTCTGTGACTACTAGTGAACAGTGGAACAAGGCTGGGGTGTCAGACAATGCATGTATGATAGTGTGGCTACCATTGGGACAGTGGAGCAAACCTGGAATATCTGAGGGACAGTGGAACAGGTGTAGGGTATCAGACATGTATGAGTGGATATGTGACTACCAGTGAACAGTGGAACAAGGTTTGGGTGCCAGGCAATGTATGTATGCTCTGTGACTACCAGTGGAAGTCTATATCTGCCTTCTTCACGCCTCTTTTGCTAGCATAATGTATTGTTGCTGAGTAAAACAAGGATATTCACCGTGCTGTGAATTGTTTCATTAAAAAGTTATTATAGTTCAGTCTTTTTTTCGATATTAAACAGCTTGTAACATCTCCATTTGGTGTCCAGTTAGCATTTCTATTACATTATATGACATATCTGAGCTATAAACCTCCATATAACGTTATAGACAAAGTTCACCCACTTTGTGACATTTTTAGATTTAATAACTTTGGAACATCCCCAAAGCATTAGTAATGAAATGTAAATCAAATAATAATTTTGGTATGGGTATCATTAATTTCAGTACCTTGTTTATAGGACTGAGTAGTTTTGGTTCTATTGTGTGGAAAGGAAGCTTGAAAATAATTTGTGTATACATAATGTTCAGATACATTTTCTCCTTCCAGATCAATGCAAAAAAAGGGACCTCATAATGTTGCTGTTGTAGAGTTTAATTGATACCTATACACACTGGCCTAAAGCCTAATCCATAGAGGGTGCCTTTTGCTGCTAGTCTTTTGCCATTAATGATAATTAATACTTTTAATTGAACACTGTGGGGCAACAAATTGCTAAAAGTTCCCAAATTATTGAAATAAAACTATCTTGACTTTGGACTGTGGAAATCCTTTATGTATCATTCTCACAAATAAATGTTAATAACTAGTTACAATTTGCAAATAAAACCACATCTGTTACTATGTCATGCACATGTAACTATTCAGTAGTTTATTGTGAATAAGACTGTCTTTTTCTAAGTTCTTGATTTTGTCTCTTTTACTCTCAGTAGATTTGTTACATATGTCTGTAAGGTATCTGTTGCATATCTTGAGAGTTTATTTGATCTGTCCTATTGAGTCATTAATTTCACATTTTTGGCTCTGTTTTGTATACTAAGTAGGTGTAAATCTGTCAAAATTGTATTTGGAACCAATTGAAGAACCAGTAATATGTTGATATGTATGATCCTATGTGCCTTAATTATTAAAGGGGATCTATCACCCCCTATACAAGTTATACTTAATAGATTATTTAGCCAATATGTTTAAAATGTGTTTTACCTTATTCAGGCAAAAAAAGAATGTTTAAAGTGTGCCCTGCACCTACTTCTGCATAGACTGTGGTTATCTGCTCTGTAACCGCAGTCTGTCACTCTGCCTCTACTCCCTTCCCTCTATCCAGCCTCCTCCTATGATGGAGGCTTTCTGTCTGTAAGCAGGAGCGGTCTCATTGGCAGAGTGACAGACTGCGGTTACACAGCAGGTAGCCACAGTCTGTCCGGAGGTAGGGTGCAGGGCACTCTTTAAACATTAATTTTTGCCCAAATAGCATAAAAAAGGTTTTAAACATATTTGCTAAATAATCTAACTGATAAGCCTAACTTGTGATAGATCCACTTTAAGTTAAAGATGTGCATTTCTGGAGCAAACCAACTGCACCATTAGGAGCATTAAAACATCTACAAATCAATGCATTGGAGACCTTTTTAATAATCAAAGGGTTAAAATCCCCATCCTGAATGAATGAATGAATATGGCCCTATGTTTCTAAAGATTCTTATTGGAGCATATGTCAGTCTATCATGTGTCAACACTTTCAAAACTGAGGAACTAGCACCAGGTAACACACACACCATATCACCTGCTGTAGTAAGCATGTACAGTGTGAATTCGGAAGGGGATTTGTGGGCAGAACCACAGGTATGTGATAGTCAAGCACAAGGAGAAGCCAAGTGTGGTTATTTAACTCTACCAGTACCAAAGACTAGATAGATTAGATCATGGTTATCCAACCCTGGTCCTCAAGGGCTACCAAAAGTGCAAATGGACTATCAGTGGCATAGTCACTTTAATTATTCCATCTGCTCTCATGAAAGGATATCCTGAAAATATACAGTGTTGGCATATCTTGAGGACCAGGGTTGGCCTAGATTAGATGGATACATTAGATAGAGTTGATTAGCTAGAGTATAATAGATAGAGCAGATTAGAGAGCTGGATTAGGGATAGATAGATAGATAGATAGATAGATAGATAGATAGATAGATAGATAGATAGATAGACTGAACATAGTATGATGTTAACATGAATTGCATTAACATGAATAGTGCATGCTTTAAAGATCTTTGCAATTTAGGGAACATGTTAGAGTAAGAAATGAATGTCTTATAATAAATTTCTTTTTTACTGTTTCAGTGGACATTGATAGATTATTAAGTCAAATGGAAGAAAAACACTCCTGTTTTACGTGTACTGTATTATTGTTTTCAGTTTAATTTGAAATTATATAGTACTTCATCATTAAGTCTCATTTGAGCAATCTAATTAGCATGGAAAATGTGTTGAAGTACAATATGTCTATGTCAATGCCTAATAATATTCTCAATCAGTATTTTGCCTCAAAAGTATGATTATATTTCTTCCAAACATTGCCGATGATTAATGTGTAACTGTGGTGTTCTTTTATTATTGGCCCAGAGCTCACTGATTTCTCATCTGTTTAATTTTGGAAGGAAATGAATAAATTCCAAACCTGTTCACATGATTGAATGAGAAGCATCAGACCTAACAATAGTAAAGCACAATTGACAATAATAAGGATCTAGGGAAATTGTGTACTGCTTTAGAGGTGCAACAAGTTAATTAGTTTGTTAGAAAAACTTCATAGTAAAATATATTAAACAACTAAAAAATATGTTCATAAACTGGTTTGTATTTTATTACTATATTTATGGTTGTTATTATTATTATTATTGTTATTGCAAAGCATGTTGGGGTCTGCATACAAAGGCAGCAACTGTTATGTCAAAGGTAGTTTTGAATGTGCAATGGTAGATTTGGGCAGCACATAGTGAAAAGCGCATAGAAGTAGAGGCTTGTTACAAGTATACAGAGTCTACGTTCCTGCAAAACGGCAGATATAATGAAGACTTTGGGATGCTGACCCTCCCCAAACGCAGGGCCACGGCTATAATGAGGCACAGTGAATGCATTGCCTCACGCCAAGGTGGAAAATTTGCTTTTGGCTGGGGGAATGTCTACAACATCAGTTTGTCAACCATGTACTTCCTTCTGGCACTAAAAAAGTTAACGCCTTGAGGACCAGTGAAGTGTGCAATGTATTGCTTTACAATGTGTTGCACATCCAGTTGGTCTTCAAGGGGTTAAAAAAAGGATACACTCAATGAGTATACAGCTCCTTACACCAAACTCCCCATTAATCATCTGAGAACCAGTGGGTTGTGAAATGCATTGCTTTCCAATATGTTCCATACCTCTCTAGCAGTAAAATGGTTAAACCAGTGCTTTCCAAACTGTGTGTCACGACACGTTAGTGTGTCGGCTGCAGTGTGTAGGTGTGTCACAGGCAAAGGTGCTGTTCACACAGCGCAAGATTGTCATTAATCCCAAGCACGAGCTACACTGGGAGCTGAGATAAAAGACTACTACTTAATGGTCGCATTTACACAGTGGGAGATTGCCTCCGTGTGCTGCATACAGCTGGAGCGCCACAAAAATTTTGTAACAGCTGGAGTGCCTCCATGGGCTACATACATAATATGTATGCAGCACACTGAGGCACTCCAGCTGTTACAAATCTTTTGGCGGTTCAGCTGTTAAAATCTTTTAAGATGCCACCTCCTCTATACCTCTGCCCTCTCTTTGGGCTGCCAGGCTGGAGTGTCCCTGTTCTCCAAGGCTGCCTGTCACATGGCTACTGCTTCTGCTTGTGGTGCCGATGAGACAGGAAAGACGGACAGTACTTCTAAAATCAGTTATGTGCTATCTATTTAATAATGCGACATGAGAATCTTGCACTTATATGTAGCGCAACATTCTCATGTTGCCCTTTTAAAAACCACACGACATGCTTAATGCCTTCCGCAGTATGAATGAAAGGTTTTCATGAGATATGTTGTGTCCCCATACATCTTGTTATTACAATTTATGTATGTGTCCGTATCTCTTATAAGAGATTATTAGTTTAACCTCTGGTTTGCTAGCAAAACTGAATTACTGTGTCACGAAATGATGCATGTCTAAAAAGTGTGTCACCAACATGAAAAGTTTGGAAAGCTCTGGGTTAAACAAATATCCTTTTGGCACTGACACTCTGACTTATCTCTCCATATGTGTTCTGTATGCTCAGTAGCAGACTGATCACCTCATTCGGCTTTCAGCTTCACTGTAAGAGGTGACTGGTTGCCACTGAGCACACAAAACACAAGCGAGGATTGAAGAAACTGTCTCTGTGTACGTGGACAAATAAGTAAAATCACCAGTGTCAAAAGGACATTTGTTTAAGTATTTGCCTGCCAGAGAGGTGTGGAAAACATTGCAGAGCAATGCTTGTCACACTCTTCCGGCACTCAGTGATGAATAGAGTGTTAGAGAAGGGAGCTTCAGCACGACTGAACCTGTTTTTCTTTAACTTTTCAGTGCCAGTAGGGTGTTCAGTTATTGGACTCTACTCTGGCACTCAAATGGTCAATATAATGTGTGATGCCCTCTCCCTGCTTGCCCAAACGTCCCATCTCACCCCCCATTATCCCCCTCTCTCCTATGCTCTCACTCCTTAATTCCTTGTGCTATTTTGCCCTCCCATCACTTGCCTTTTTTTTCAAAATGTTTACAATTTCCCTTCCCTTTGTCCTCTTCTTCCCAACTCTCTCTCTCTCCTACCATTGGTAGTCATAGAACCATACAACTACACATACTCTGTTTGACACCCCAGACAAGTTTCTCCACGCACTCTTTACAAACAGTTCCTACTGTGTAACGGTTTTATAGGACACTCAGACCAGCAGGTTAGAATAAAACACAGTTTTATTAAAAGACAAGAAAGACTGCCCTCTATAGGCAATACAGAATGACTGAAATAGACAGTAAAGTACAGATGCCCTCTCAGGCCCAATATACAGGGAAATAAATATATACTGTCACAGGACAGGCATAAGTAGCATACAGGGTACTCAAGCTTATGAGTATATAGCCAATAGCAGCCACACGGTGCGTTAACGGAGACCAAATACACTGTGAAAGCTTATGAGTATAGAGCCAATAGCACCCCACGGCGCTGTAACGGGGACCAACTACACTGCAAGAGCTTAACGGTATAGAGCCAGTAGCACCTCTCTGGTGTAGTAACGGAGACCAACAACACTGCAAGAGCTGAGGTGTATGGAGCCAATCACACCCGACCAGTGCGTTAACTAGACAAGTGCGCCCAACAAGTGTAACCGGATGCTCAAGGTAAATCGGAGGCCACCAAGCTCTACAAGTGTTAACGGGAGGCTCTAGTAATGGAGACTACAAGGCTCTGCAAGTGTAAGTGGAAGGCTCTGGGCAGCGGAAGCAACGGCTCTGCAAGTGTTAACGGAGGCTCAGTGAATGGAGGCAACAGCTCTGCAAGTGTTAACAGAGGCTCAATGAACGGAGGCAACAGTGCTCTGTCAGTGCAAACAGAAGGCTTAGTGCTCTGTAAGTGATAATGGAGGCCCAGAGTAACGGAGGCAACAGTGCTCAGCAAGAGTAAACGGGAAGGCCCAGTACATAGGAGGCAACAACTCTGTCAGCCCTGAAAACAGCACAGCAGCAGTCAGAATGTCGCCCAGGTGACACTGGAACAGGATCTCAGCAGGAACACAGGCAGGGTCGTCAATGTAGCAGGGTCAGGTCATGGAGCAGGAACGTCAGCCAGGCTGGGTATCACGGTGCCCGTGATTGGTGCTGTTCAGTGTCAGTCACTTGCTGAGTATCATGATTGGCTGTCTGTGATTAGCCCTCCTCACACAGCCTTTTTAAATCCAGGCTGAGCACTTCCAGGTTGCTCTTTCGTGGTGTTTCTGACTCCACTCTGCCTGACCTGCTTGTCAGGCTTCTGGGCCTGTTCCTGCTGTTCCTGCTGTACTTGCTGTACTTGCTGATCCTGTGTTCCTGTGTTCCAGTGTTCCAGTGTTCCTGTGTTCCAGCACCTCGCGGGTTAATCTTACTGAGTTCCAGTGTTCCTGTGTTCCAGCACCTCGCGGGTTAATCTTACTGAGTTCCTGAATCTCCTGCTCCAGCCGTCGCTCTGGCGACATTGTTCTTCTCGCTGCTGATCATACGTTGTTGGTTTACTCCACTAAACCTGGTTGCGATATACATTGTTGGTCCCAGCGTGCGGATGCTGGTTTACTCCACCAAACCTGGTTGCAATATACATTGTTGGTCCCAGCGTGCGGACGCTGGTTTACTCCACTAAACCTGGTTGCAATATACATTGTTGGTCTCAGCGTGCGGACGCTGGGTTACTCCACTAAACCTGGTGGCGATATACATTGTTGGTCCCAGCATGCGGACGCTGGTTTATTCTACTAAACCTGGTTGCTATATACATTGTTGGTCCCAGCGTGCGGACGCTGGTTTACTCCACTAAACTGGTTGCGAGATACATTATTGGCTCCAGCGTGCGGACGCTGGTTTGCTCCACTAAACCTGGTTGCGATATACGTTGTTGGTCCCAGCGTGCGGACGCTGGTTTACTCCACTAAACCTGGTTGCGATATACATTGTTGGTTCCAGCGTGCGGTCGCTGGTTTGCTCCACTAAACCTGGTTGCGATATACGTTGTTGGTCCCAGCGTGCGGACGCTGGTTTGCTCCACTAAACCTGGTTGCGATATACATTGTTGGTTCCAGCATGCGGTCGCTGGTTTGCTCCATTAAACCTGGTGGCGCTATTACCATTAGTCCCAACGTACGGACGTTGGTTTGCTCCTGAACATCCAGTACTGTGGTCAGTCGCTGTCCACTTCCTTGCAGTTGTCTGAGTATCCCTGGCAATAGACTCCTGCTGAGTAAGACCTCTATACTTATGCTCTATGCTGTCTTAGTCACCTGACAGCTGGTCTACTCGCTCAGGCTGCCCTGCCCGGTATTGGTGAGGCCGGTAGAACCTTGACGATACCATCCTGTAGGTTGCCTCACCCGGTATTGGCAGAACCGGTAGAGCCTACTCCAGTACTCCTTTGGGCTGCCCTGCCCGGTATTGGTAAGGCCGGTAGAACCTTGTAAGTCACCATCTTTAAGGTTGCCTTACCTGGTATTGTCAGGGCCGGTAGAGCCTACATTCAGCATTCTGTGGGGGCTGCCTTGCCCGGTATTGGTAAGGCTGGTAGAACCGGTATATGTCATCTCTTGGTTGCCTTACCCGGTATTTAGGCAAGGCCGGTAGAACCTATTATATGTTATATTACTGTTGTATTGTTATGTATGTTTACCCTACGGGGGCTGCCTTTAACTTTTAATAAAGTTATTTTACCAAACCTTAAGTCTGAGAGTCTTCAAATCCGTGACACTGGGTCAAATCACGGAGCAGGAACTAAGGAGCGTAGTCAGACGGGCCAAGTCGGTACACAGGAACGCAAGAACACTGGAACACAGCTACACAGCAACACTGGCTCAGGAACACCACGAAAGGGCACCTGACAGTGTTCCTGCGTTCATATCAGTTGTAAGCACTTTGGTATCACTAGTGTAGTTCTATTTAAACTTAAGATTGGTGTATCACGATTGTAGCTCCATTTAAACTGTAAGCTCTCTGGTATTACTAGTGTTGTCATAAGCTCTGTGCTATCTCAAAATAATTAGTTTAAATATTAGAAACAATTCAAAGTTAATTATCAGATTGCCATATTACCATTCAAGTAGGTGCTAAATCAGAAAAAGTACACTGTTGATAAGGTTGGCAAGCAAGACAAGTAGTCAACGGTATAGTTAAGATCACGTTTATTAGACTAATAATAACAGTAATGCAACAAGACACAAGTTAGTTATACTGCATCAGCAATGTGTCTCCCAGGAAGAAATTTCAAGGCAGTCAGGGGTTTCCAGACGTGCTGTGCAAGTTCTTTTGAAGAAGTACAAAGAAACAGGCAATGATGAGGACCGTGTAGGCCAAGGAAACTTAGTGCAGAAGATGAAAGACACATTGTGCTTCCCTTCCCTGGTATACCCATCCACTGTCCGGAGAAGTATTGTCAGAAGTCGTCTTCATGGAAGACTTGAAACCAAAAAGCCATATCTCCATGGAAACAAGGCCAGGCGACTAAACTATGCAGGAACAGGACTAAACTAAACTAGGAACAGGGGTACACACATGCCTCATAAAAAGAAAAATACATCAATTACACAAATGTACAGATACTTAAAGGGATAGTAATACTTCATTTTAACTTTATTTTATTTTGTAGGCATTAAAAAAATATGAAGAATGATATAAGTCTTATCTCTCAAACCTTAATGGTTTAAGAGATATTCACAGGCAAAGTTTCCCCTCCTGCCCCTTTTACCTAGTGTAAGCCATCTCTTCTCAGATGGGGAATCTAGTTGTAAGACCAGACAGATAACAGCAGGGGACAATCTTCTTACAATGAAAACAATGAAAGCCCTTCCCCCCTTGACAAGCTTTTCAGGTTTTTCCCTTATGTTAATTGAAGATTGTCCCTCTCTGCAGTCTACCTGGGCACCTCCCTTCTGCTCTGGCTGAAAAGTGTTACATCAGTAAAAGGGGCGGAAGGGGGACACTTTGTCATTGAATTACTCTTGATCTACAACTATGACAGAACTGAAATAACACTTCCAAAGTCCAAATGATGATGCTTTTATTATGAAACATTACTATCCCTTTAAATACTTAAATCAATATATATAATTACAAACCTGAAAGGTGCAAGGATAAGCAGCTGATCTAAGCCTAAAAGCAAAAATAATAATAGATAATAAATAATAAATACATTCATAAATATTAAAAACAATGAATATCTATTTCCTCATTAATGCCCTTGGGTTTCAAAATTTGGAATATATAGATCCAATAAGATTTGCGTTGATAAAGCCTTCTGAATCTATCACCTCCTCGTTTGCTCACTGGTATCTGCTCTATACCTGTAATACTAAGATTATTTAAGCTCCCTCTTTGGCACTCTAAAAAGTGTCTAGAGACAGTATACTTAATAGATTTATTAAAAATATTAAGTCTGTGCTCTCTAAATTTTTCTTTCAAGCTGCTTACAGTACGACCAACGTACTGCTTACCACATTCGCAGCTCAACGTATAAATAGCATATTTGGAACAGCAATCAATCCTACTCTTAATATTAAAAATCTTCCCAGTTTAATAAGGCCTAAAATCTTTACAATACTTAACCCCTTGAGTGCCAAAGAGGTATGCAACGCATTGCTTTGCAATGTGTTGCGTACCTCTCTGGCACTCAAAGGGTTAATATATTTACAGGTCAAACATCTGTTATGATGACACCCAAAACAACCTATGTTCTTATAGACCATATTCCTCATTCTATTATCTTTGTCTCGCAACATACTGGGTGCTAACATATTTTTTAGACTTTTAGACTTCCTAAAGACCACTTTACGCTTAGTCGGTAATTTAGTACCTACAACAGGGTCACATTTTAATATCCCCCAATGTCTATTAATTATCCTTTTAATCTTATTGGCTTCTCCGTTAAATCTTGTTACAAAAGGTACAAAGAATTCCGTTTCACTTGACATCTTATTATTTTTATATCTATACTTATCTTTCACTTTCCTATTTATTTTTCGATTTCCATTATCTTTATCGTATAGATTATTAAAAAGTTTCTTTCTATCACGTTCACTGGCTCTTTTATATGCATCATTAATTAATGATTCCTTATAACTTTTTTCCAGAAAACAGACCTTCATATCTAAAGCCTGGTCCTGAAAGTCTGATTTTTTGCTACAATTTCTGCGTAATCTCAAAAATTGTCCATAGGGTATATTATTCACCCATTTTTGCAGATGTTCACTAGTGGGATCTAAATAGGAATTAGTATCTACACTTTTATAAAAGGTCTTACTCTGCACCTTATTACTTTCATCAATAAATAATAGTAAGTCCAAAAATTCAATTTCTATTCTACTATAGTTATGCGTAAAATTGAGACCAATTAAGTTATTATTGATATATTTAAAAAATTGTAAAAGACTAGCTTCACTCCCTTTCCAAATAATCAAAATATCATTGATATATCAGCCATAGAAGACAAGGTTCGCCCCCACCTTGATGAGTCCCAAATATGAGACTCCTCCCAGTGTCCCATAAAAAAATTAGCATAATTGGGCACGAACCTTGTCCCCATGGTCGTCCCACATATTTGTAAATAAAACTGTTCTTGAAAAATAAAATAATTATTACACAATATAGACTCAATACACTCCATTAAAAAATTAACCTGAATCCTACACATACTAGGATCTTTCTTTAAAAAATATTCTACTGCAGTAAGACCCAAGTCATGTCTTATATTGGAATATAGTGCTGTGACATCACAGGTCACCAAAAAAAGGGAATCATCCGACTAGATTCATTCAAGTTTACCTAAAACATCTCTAGAGTCTTGAATGAAAGATCTTAATTTGATCCCTTTCTGTTGCAGAAAGAAATCAACATACTGGGACAAATTAGCAGTAAGAGATCCTATCCCCTCTATTATAGGCCTACCCAGGGGGTTCTTTTGATTCTTATGAATTTTACGAAGATGGTATACTATTGGTGTAATAGGATGTTCAATACATAAATTATTTCTTTCCATCTTATTGATTATTCCACATATAGATGCTTTCTCCAAAATATCTTTCAGTTTCTTATTCATTTCACATGTGGGATCATAATCTAGTTTTTTATAAAAAGATGAATCATCCAATAGTGTAAAAGCCTCCTTCAGATAATCAACTTTATCCTGTATAACTATCCCCTCCCTCTTTATCAGCCATCCTGAATATAATGTTATCATCATCTATCTACTCTTTGAGGCACTTTTTTCATAAGGGGATAGGTTATCTGTACATCTAAAATTCTTCTTACACATATCATTTAGATCATCTAAAACTAATGTATCAAAGGAATCCAAAGAACTTCCTTTGAATTCCACTGGATAAAACAAGGATTTATTTTTAAAATCTGTATGAATAAAACCATCATTATTTTTTTCCCCACATGAGCTTTTCTTCCTCTTTAGATATAACCATCCTCTTTTTTTATAAAATGCCTTTTCAAAGTCAGATTTCTAACAAACTTGTTCAAGTCAATAAATAACTCAAAGTGATCAGGTTTAGTGACAGGAGGAAAACGCAAACCCTTTCTTAGAAGATTAATAGCCCAAATATTCAACTCTCTCTGGGATGAATTAAAAATTCCCAGTTTCTTTACATGTTCACCACCTCGCTGTATAGTTTTTTCTTTTGAGGCATTCCCTTTTCTTCATCCTGAGGGAAACTTTGGTTGTTTTTACTTTTGATTTCGGAATAAAGTTTAATACTACACTTAGAGGGATTTTTCCCTGCTCTCCTGTGTTCTACTTTTTTGCTCTTTTAAACTCTGTACAAGATTGCATGGTGGCAACGTTGTGACATCACTGCTCATTTCAAGTGACTGGGAAGGGGTTCAGGACAGTTGCATGCTGGATGGCAGCTGCACCAAGAAAGGCTAACCAGTACTGAAGGGAGAATGACTTTAGCACAGCATGAAGCAGCTTCACTCGGTGGGATAGGTATATATTGATGGCACCATTGGCAGAAACATTTAAAATCTCTAATTTTTTTTTCAATATTTAACCCCTTGATGGGGACCAGTGAAATATGCAATACACCACTCTGGTCCTCAGTTAGTGAATTCTCACTCAGTTTGCTAATGTACAGTTTTCCTTGGTGTTAAGAGTTTCCCAAATATGTATATGTATCTATATATCTATATACATCTATATATTTATCTATATCTATCTATCTATATCTATATATCTATGTATATATATTGTGACCTCTGTTGAAGTCTGCCTTTAAATCACAACTCCTCATAACAAACAAAATTAGCAGAGGGCACCAAATGGCACCCAAAGCAGCCTGAGGCAGAACTTAACAAATTACAGTTGCCAGTTCACCATGGCAACCAGAAATTGGGACCTGGTTCCCAGTAAAATTAACCTTTATGTGGGGGAGGAATTTCCTTACACTGCAGGGCAGGTTTTAACAATGTAAAGTATACACACACAATCCCATGAGCATGGGAGCAATCTTGTATAAAAAAATCCTGTGCAATGTGGTTAATTAAAAAAATCAGACCTTGTGGGGGGGGTCATTGGGACCCCCTTTGATGCCCCCCTCCACAATTGATTGCCTATCTCTAGGATAGCCAATCCGTGCTGCAACAGGAAGGCAATCACTGCATTCCCGCTACAGCCTTCTTCTCACTTTGCATTCTATGAATTTCTAGGTTTCAAAACCCAAATGATGTAAATGGGCTTTGGAGGTCCTCCTACTTAACCCAGACTTTCATAGAATGCTGGGTTGAAGATGAGGAGTTAGAGGTAAGGCAGCAATCCCCTTCTTGGTTGTGGCATTACATGTATAAGCAATCAATGCCAGGAGGCATAAGTAGGGGTCCCAATGCTTCCTCCACAAACTCTGATCAAGAGATCCCTCACTATATACATTTTTGTTTTATAGATGATCACTCTTTGTTCATGGGAGTGAACATGTATATTTTAAAGTGTTAAAACTTGTCCTGCTGTGTATAATAATAATAATAATAATAATAATAATAATAATAATAATAATAATCATCATCATCATAATAAAATAAAATAACCCTCTCAGTCTGGCATCATGGCAGCCATACACTCTCTGACACCCTCCCTCCCATCAGCCTTGTGCTCTTGCCCACTGGTAGCCACAGATCCCCAAACATACTGAGTGTCCCAAGCAGCCTTGTTCCCCTGTCCACTGGTATCTACAGTTCCCTATGTACATTGAATGACTCGCCAGCCTTGTTCCCTCCTCTGTGATGAGGAGTATGTCTCCTAAATTTTTGTTCTGGATCCTACAGTAAAAATAAATTTGCCAAGCACTGGCTTAAGGGACATTGAGCCTATCCCCTCGCCCACTTGCCTGGTCCTTGTGGGAGGGAGAGTAAGCCCAAGTAGAACAAACTTGCCTCTCTCCCCTTGCTGGGAACAGGACAGAGCGGTGGGAAAAGGAAATGGTGAAAAAAATGGGCAGGGTTTGTACTTTAAATAAGTTTACCTGTAACTAGATAAGGAGACAATGGTTAATCATTGCTTCCTACCATCCCTCCGTATTTTCCAGATATAGCTGAGCAGCTACTGTTGTTTAAAGTGGAACGTTCAGATAATAGCTTGAAAATAGATGTCTTACCATAAAAAAATAGCTGTGTCTAAAGGAATCCGTCCCGTTTGGAGACGGAACCCAGGCTAGAGCGCAGACATCTTGTCTGTGCACCTGCGCCGTCAGTCCCGGTCTCCTGTTTTGCACCATATGGTCACCAGAAGGGACTGAAGGCACAGGCGCACAAAGCACACTAACCTGCCCGTCAGTCCCGAAACGGAACAGATTCCTTTAGACACAGCTATTTTTTTATGGTAAGATATTTAATGAATGCATGGTGACTTGCTATTATCTGAAAGTTCCACTTTAAAGGACACCTACTCATGTAAGTCCTTCTGTTAACCAAATTAAGAGCCTCTTATTCCATAGGGTATAGTAATAATTTACAGAAATGATCAACCTTCTTTTAGCAAACTTTTGTGTACTTATATCACATATGTTTGATGTTATAAACCTATTCTTATTCTATATTCAATGTTTGCGTAGATTCACTGTACTACCTGGCTCCTGTTTACTAAAACTGGAGATTTAGAAGCAAAAACAGGATGGGAGAAAAAAATATCTCATTTCCATTTTAGTTCTGTTTTGTAATTAGCTTAAAAGCACATTGAAACTTGTTTTCACTAATTTGTTTCAGGTAATTTAGTCAAAAGCTAAAATATAGATACTTTATCCATGAAAAGTAGTCTTTGACATAAACAATTCCTATTCATGCTGTATTTCCCATTCATTTAGGTAAGTACATTTTCTTATTCATGGTTTACTAAAGGAGTGAAATCTGCACAGCCATTTCAGCACATAGAGTCCCCAAATCATTTTTATGTCTGATTTTAAAGCTTATAAGAACCCGGTCTGTGTTATTTATAACATGATGAAATGCTTTTATAGGAGAATACTTTCATATAACTAATTCTTCAGATTTAATGGTTCTCATATTATTCAAAGCCCAAAATACACACAAATAAAACATCAGGGATTTATGCATCAAGCTAAAATGATGTAATTCTGGAGCAAACCAGTTGTATTATAGGGGAGAAATAAAAATCCCACCAATTTCCATTGAATTCAATTGGGCTTTTAACCTCTCTAGCATTTAAGTAGTTAAAAAACTCAATTAAATTAAAAAAATTAATTAAGGTCCAAAGAACCTTACTCATTGTGCACAGGTTAAAATTTGGAGCAGACCAACAGCTGCTTAGTAGGAAAATTCCTACTGACCTATTAACCTTTTGAAAAGATCATTTAACCCCTTTTTACAGTCCCTTTTACAACACAGTTGGAGATCTATGTAGGGCTCAAGGGTCAGCCCTGTGATGCAATTGGTTTGCTCCAGTTTAGCTGGATGAATAAGACCCTAGGGTCCATATACACAAAAGCAGAACCTGAGCAATTCTGGGACCAACCAACCTCACCACAGATAATAAATAAATACGATTTTTATCTTAAATTCTCGAGATCTTCAATGTATTTGTGGGGATATAGTAATATGATTCCACGCTAACACAGATAGCAGAATCGATTTATCAGTGCTGCAACTGCTTAACGTCTAGGTACCAAGCTTCCTATGGCAAATATTATCCTCTTCATGCCACTTGTGTGAAAGGGAAGGTGCTTTGAGAAATTGTGAGTGTATGGCCATTCAGGGCATGCCATTCCTCTATTCCTTGCTAGCAAGGCACTTATTAAATTAGTTAAAGTCTTATGGTGCAGTTGATTGGCCCCAGAATTGCTCCTACTTTGTACTGAAATACACTGAAAGCTGTGGTATGCTCACAGGCAGTTATTAAATGTATCACTTTTAAATCACTTTTGATATTTTTTTATTCCAAAAATATAGAATTTTTTAAATCTATTCTAGGACTAACACGGTATAATTCATTTTCTTTTTTATTTCAATGTATAAAATGGAAATAACCATTTTGATTTAATCATATTATGCACAGAGTTAAGATTTGCAGTCAGTCTCATGCTGCAATAATGAGTTAGTATTTCTATTTCCTGTATGTGCTATTTTAATCCTTTTGTATATTCAATTTAATAAAACCACTCTGTGTATATTTGCATTTAATCAAGCAGACAAAGAGACAATTAGTTTCTCATTTTATGGTACTGTACTGTTGTACTTTATATTTTCAATAGTAAAATGTTCTTTTTTTTAGGAGAGAACTGATAATCCACACATATATTACATTTAAAGGTCACAAAAAACATAATTTTGTTAATTATGTCAGTATTTAAATTTTACTAAAACAATTCTCAGAACTATGATAACAAATATTCAAAATCTTGCCAGTATAATACTCTTACTTTTACAATACAATAGCTATAGTTCTATTTTTTTGCAAGGACTGATTTTAAAGGGATAGTAATACTTTGTTTTAACTTTATTTTATTTTGTAGGCATTAAAAAAACATAAAGAATGATATAAGTCTTATCTCCCAAACCTTTATGGTTTAAGAGATATTCACAAGCAAAGTGTCCCCCTCCCGCCCCTTTTACTGATGTAACACTGTTCAGCCAGGGCAGAAGGGAGCTGCCCAGGTAGACTGCAGAGAGGGACAATCTGCAATTAAGATAAGGGAAAAACCTGAAAAACTTGTCAAGGGGGACAGGGATTTCATTGTTTTCAAAGGAATAAGAGTGTCCCCTTCTGTTATCTGTCTGGTCTATAGACTGCATTCCACATCTGAGAAGAGATTGTTTACACGAGGTAAAAGGGGCGGGAGGGGGAAACTTTGCTTGTGAATATCTCATAAACCATAAAGGTTTGAGAGATAAGACTTATATCATTCTTCATCTTTTTTTAATGCCTACAAAATAAAATAAAGTTAAAACGAAGTATTACTATCCCTTTAAAATAATAATTTACAAGTGTTTTCACTTCTATGGAATAATGGATTAAAATATTTAAATTATTTATACATTGGTATTTTTCTCATGATCTTAATAAAAACAAAACATCTGCATGCACACTTCATTTTACATTAATAACACTTTATCTCGTATTTCCTAAATGCAAACAAGGGAATATTAAAACCAGGCTATTTATACTGAATTTACTTATTGCAATAATTGTAATTACAATTATAATAATAAATGTAATGCATTTTACCAAAATATTAATTACAGATGACAGTTATTTTCATTATGTGACTGCCTGTTATTATAATAAGAAATTGGTTTTGCTTAGTTTGTAAAACACAAACATGACTATTTATCTCTATTTTATACACAATAGTTTTACAGCTGTCAATAAAAATAACAAATCGGATTTCATTTGTATAGAAAATGGTGGTTTATTTAGTAAAGAGATAAAAAAGGCATGATTCTGCTTAGAAGATGTTATACCTACCTCCATGTCCCATCGCATTGGCAAATCTTTTCTCGCTTTTGGACACCTGAGTGCAAGCTCACATAGGAATTTGTATGCACTATTTGCTGTGAGCTCATCTGGTTGTGGCCCTGACTCAGCCTGCTTAACTAACACTCAACATCTTTAAAGGGATAGTAATGCCCCACAAAAAATAATTTCAAGTTGTAGTCCTTAAAAAGTTGAGCACAGCTCAAAAACACATATCTCTCAAACCACTGTGGTTTGAGAGATACAGGCATTTAAAGTTTGTGGTTTCCTGCTGTCAGCTGTAAAGCTGTCATCAGGAGATCAGTGTCTGCTGTGCAGCAGAGCCACAATCATAGTAACATAGTAGATAAGGCTGAAAAAAGACATGCATCCATCAAGTCCAGCCTATGCCAAAAACACCCCCGTTGATCCAACTAAAAAAGCCCTCTGGAGCCATTTCCAATCTAGTCCCAAGTGTGTGTGTGTGTGGGGGGGGAATTATTCCTTCCTGACTCCAATTGGTAATCAAAATAGTTCTCCGGATCAATATCCTATTTACTTTGAAGCCATCTGTCATAATTGTCAATATTGTTCTGTGCTAGATAGGCATCCATTGCTTTTTTGAATGCATCTGCATTATCTGCAAGCACAACATCCAGAGGCAAAGAACTCCATAGCCTTACTGCCCTTACTATAAAGAATCTCTGCCTTTTAGTCGAAAGCGCCATTCCTCTAGTCTTAATGGATGACCTCTTGTTTTTCAGCTCTTTGCATAAATAATTCATTGGATAGATCTTTGTATTTACCTTGAATGTATTTGTAAATGGTAATCATATCACCCCTTAGACGTCTCTTCTCTAATGTAAACAAACCCAGTCTGGCTAGTCTCTCTTTGTAACTCAGATCCTCCAATCCCTTTATCAGTTTTGTTGCACGTCTCGGCACCTTTTCCAGTAATGTATTTTTTTAGAACAGGCACCCACAATCGCGTTATTTACAATGAATTACTTCATTGAAATGCTCTAAAAAGTGTGCTTGGTTTGCAATTCATTATACTAGCACAGGCCACAAATGAATCCAGTGGAGGTAGCCTAAGTCTTGTCCAGGAAAGATCAACAAGAACAGATTCTGAACACTCACATTTCACATTTAGAGAATCTGGGCAGAAACTCTAGTGCAACCCTTGAGATGTTAAGTGCTTCAGATATTTATTCCACATCTACTCTCACTCCTGTGGCATCTGTCAGAATTTTGACGTTAAAAGTCAGAATTTAGAGTTTGAAAGTCAGAATTTTGACTTTAAAACTCAAAATTCGGACTTTCAAATTTTGACTTTAAAAGTCAGAATTTCGAATTTAAAAATCAGAATTCTGACTTTAAAAGTCAAAATTTTGACTTTAAAAGTCAGACTTTTGACTTTAAAAGTCAAAATTAGAATTTTTTTTTTGTTGGCCCCAGGGATCTTCAGTAATCATCAGAGGCATTTGCAGAATACAAAAATGCAGACGAAACCTGTAAAAAGGCTATTAAATTAGCTAGACTGGAGAACGAAAAAAATATTGCTAAGGAGAGCAAGAGCAACCCAAAAAAATTCTTTAAATACATTAATGGTAAAAAATTTAAGTCTGATAATGTTGGGTCATTGTTATCTGAAACAGGTGAGATGGTCAAGGGGGCCAGAGAGAAGGCAGATATTTTCAATAATTTCTTTTCTTCTGTTTTTACCAAGGAAGACCCAATGGACAAGAATCTTCAAATTACTTTTACAGAACAGTCACAGCAAGCATGGGACTGACTAACACAAGAAAAAGTGTTAAAACAATTAAATGGTGTTAAAGTAGAAAAAGCCCCGGGGCCAGATGGTATACACCCATGGGTACTTGAAGAGCTAAGCCAGGCCCTGGCCAGACCGTTATATTTTGATTTTTAGGGATTCTTTTATTTCAGGTATGGTGTCCATGGATTGGCGTAAAGCAGATGTGGTGCACATATTTAAAAAGGAATCAAAGTCACAGCCAGGAAAATTACAGACCTGTAAGCTTGACATCTGTGGTAGGGAAGCTGTTTGAAGGGTTGCAAAGGGAATATATTCAAGATTCAGCTTGAACAGGAATATCATTAGCAGGAACCAACATGGCTTTATGAAAGACAGGTCTTGTCAAAGTAACTTGATCGCATTTTATGAAAAAGTGAGTAAAAATATAGATGCGGGAGAGGAGGATGATGTGATCTATTTAGACTTTGTCAAGGCATTTGATACGGTTCCACACAAGAGGTTACTGTACAAATTGAATGAAATAGGCCTAGGGGAAAACGTTCATGTGTGGATTGGAAATTGGCTGAAAGATAGAATGCAAAGAGTGACAGTAAATGGCAAGTTCTTCAATTTGATAAATGTGATAAGTGAAGTCCTAGGTCCTCTTCTTTTTAATTTGTTTATTAATGACCTCCCAGAGGGCATAGGGAGCCATGTATCAGTGTTTGCCGATGACACTAAATTAAGTAAGGTAATAAGGTCTGAACTGGATGTGTCTTCATTACGAGAGGATTTGGACAAATTGAGTAACTTGGCAGGCAAATGGCAAATGAGATTCAGTGTAGACAAATGTAAAGTTATGCATTTTGGGTATAATAATAAAAATGCAACATATAGTTTAAATGGTGTTTCTCTGGGGAAATCTACTAATGAAAAGAATTTGGGAGTAATAGTAGACAACAGACTTAGCAGTAGCATGCAGTGCCAGTTGGCAGCTGCAAAGGCCATTGAGATATTGGCATGTATTAAAAGGGGCATTGACTCAAGGGAGGAAGAAATTATTATGCCTCTTTACAGGTCCATGGTAAAACCCCACCTAGAATATGCTGTTCAATTTTGGGCGCCCTTTCTTAAAAATGACATGGAGCTAGAGAGAGTGCAGAGGAGGGCTACAAAACTAGTAAGGGGAATGGAAAGTTTAAGTTATGAAGAAAGGGTAGAAAAGTTAAACTTGTACACACTAGAAAAATGGTGTCTTAGAGGGGATATGATAACACTATATAAATATGTTCAGGGCCCGTACAAAGAGCTCTTCAAAGACCTGTTCATTAACAGAACAGTAGAAAGGACAAGAGGCCACCCACTTAGACTTGAGGAAAGGAGATTTCATCTACAGCAGCGGAAGGGTTTCTTTACAGTGAGGACAATAAAGGTATGGAATTCACTGCCTGAAGAGCTGGTGCTATCGAATACATTAGATGCCTTTAAAAAGGGCCTGGATACTTATTTAAAAGAGAAGAACATAGAGAGCTATGTACGTTAGTATTGGGATTAATATTTAGTTAGTACTTGTTGATCCAAGGAGAAATCTGATTGCTATTTGGAAGCAAGAAGGGAATCCCCCCCCCCCCCCATTCAATGCAGAATTTGAAATTGTTGTATTGAGGGGTTTTTTTGCCTTCTTTAGGATCAGCGATGGTAAACAAGAAGAGGAAAAGGGTTGAATTAGATGGACGCAAGTCTTTTTTCAACCTAAAGTACTATGTTACTAACTCAGAACAGAGGCCAAAGGAGCTTGCTGCACTGGAACACCACGTAAGGGCAACTGAGCCCTGTGTCCAGGCAGCTTATAAGGCCTACAAGGGAGGTGGAACAAAAAATGGCTACACATATGGCTGAATAAGAACAGGCGCAACGTCACTGGAGGTCTGAACCACCAGAAGCACTCCTGCTCTCGCAAGAGGCAATGGAATGTGGAAGCGTGGAACAAAGTCCATCGGGACCAGGATAGGGAGTTCTCCCCTGTTGCCACTCCAGCAAGGTACGCTGTGACATTATATCTGTGTGAGATAGATATGTATCCAATTTTTGGATTTGGGATATACAGATTGTGGGAGATTTTGAAGTAGGAATTATGTTTGGGTATGTGCTATTGGGGAGTGAGTATCTTAAACTGGATCCGCCTACTGTTTTTTTTGTCTGCGGGTGGATTCAGATGGGATATAACATTCCACATAAAGGGATGGTGTGATATACAGTCCATCAGCATATATTTAATGCTGGAAAGTAACTATTCCCGTCTCTGGAGTATTACATGGCTGCTGCCTGAATAGATATGATTATATATATTACATTTTGCCAACTTCTGCAAATCATTTGGACAGCAGTGCAGGAAGAGAGAAACTGGGTTAACATGTATATTATACATGTTCCTGTAGAACAGGTATCTTGCTTCATGCGTATTGACATTCAAAGGGTTAAGGATAATAGACACACTAGTCACAAACATATCATCTTTTAAAAGAATTATGGAGGGTAAATAGGATATGGATATATATGGAATTAAATAATATATGATAAAGTTGTGTGCAAGCAGTTAATTAATGATATTGTGAGCAAAGGGTTAACACATTGTATAAAAACATCAGAACTGGATGAGACTGAAATTTATTCCGGAAGAAGGAAAGTGGAGCTTTTTGAAATGCGTTGGAGGAGGACACTGAAATTGGATGACATTAAAAGTCAATAATGTACAAAAAAGGAAAAGAAAGCCAAAAAAAACTAAATACAGGTGAAGACACCAGTGAAAGGTGAGAATGCTAATAAGAGCATGAATGGGAGTGAAGCAGCGGGAGTAAAGACACGTCAAGGTAAGAGGAGGACGTTTGCCCCCTTGTTGGATTGATGTAAAGATAAGTCTCCGGCTTCCCCCTTATTTATAATATGGCGATGTAAGTCCTGTCACCGGCTATTTGAAGTCAATTCAGCGTGTGATACAAAAATCTTTTAAAGGGAATATTGGATGATTATAATACGGAATTGTTCCTTTTGAAGAGCGGTGATTCATATCACATTGCCTTTAAGACTGAGCACCTGTCTACGTATCCATTTTTGATGGATTTATCACTGTGAAAGGTTGATCACATTCATTTAGTTCACTTCATTTCATCACGATTTTATTTCACAATTTCACTGACTTCCATTTTTTATTCAGTTCATTGGAGATATGTTTGGATATATCTAATCTGTTTCATCTACTAATATTATCATCATTTGTCACTGTTTATTTCATTACTTACATACAGTATTCACCGTTTATGTATAGGATTTTTTTTTTAAGATTGGAATTGCACACCCATTAATTTCTTTTGATTGGCCGATTGGACATATGCACAGGATGTTGTATACACTATATTGAACTGATCACAATTTATTTTTATTTTAGGAAATGCATTTTGTGAATGAAATCTGCCAGTCATTGTGATATTTGTTTATAGTTGAGTGTTCAGTATATATAATATCATTATCTAGGCAGATGTGGATCACTGATTGGTTTATTCATATTAGTAGCAGTTTGATTATATATATATATATATATATATATATATATATATATATATATATATATATATATATATATCTCAGAGGACCACAGCCGCATAGATTGTATTAGGCATAGGTTAGCTCAAATATTTTAACAATTTTATTGCCGCATGTGTGACTGACTGCCTACCTCTGCCCTATATAGTTGATAGGGGAGGTGGGATTTAGGTGGCACGGTGCCAATTTTTTTTATAGGGAGTGTTATAGTCTGTGCATGGGTTATTTACCTTGAATTGCTCATTATTGCATTTATCTCCTCACATGTAAGATCTAGACAGAGAGGGCATGGAGCATATTCGGAGCAAGTATCCTACAGATAGGAATATTGATATATGAGTTTCCAATACATTTAATATTCTCTTTTACCTAAGCCACTTAGGAGTTATCATTTATCATTCAGCATTGATATATATTTTGATGTCTTATGCCGCTTTACACTGTTTTTTTATAATAGTTCAATTATATTTTTCCTTACAAATGGGGATTAGGTATAAATAGTGACAGAATGAATTTTGGGGAGCATTGGAACTATTGTATATAACTACATAAATAACTTCACTACTTCTTTTTTCTGCCCCAGAGCCCTGGGAACTTTTTAGAGTGCTTCTGCTAGTTGCAGCACCTTTGGCCTGGTGATAGCGTGTCTCCCAGTCAGACTTGTATTTGTGCTTCAGGTGGGATCTCATAGAGGAGGTGTCTAGGTGTGAGCCTACTTCCCCCTTGCTCACATGCTTTTTGCACAGAGAGATAGCAACATGGTTAGCTTGAGAATCCTGAGTGAAGTATCTCCATACTGTGGACTTCATGCTGTTACTATTACTACTGGGGCTAGATGTTGATGCAGTTCTACTGCCACTACTACTAGGTGTCAAATGTGCAGCACTCACAGCAGCAGCAGCAGCAGCAGAGTCATTCATCATATCTAACATTGTGGATGTTAATAACATGTGTTGCTGTTGTTGATGTTGCTGCTGGGTACTCAACACAGGCATCATCATCATTTATTGCACACCCTGCAGCAACCATTGCTGCAGTCAGTTTTTGAACCAATACTTTGCTTTCACATGCCTACAATGCTCCACCCTTGCCCTTCCCCTTCCCCTTGTGCATTGGCTGGACATTGCTCAACTACTGTGTGTGTTTTTACTCTACAGTACGCAACACAGCTGATGAAGAATGATGCCTAAGCCGAGTCAGCTGTCACCTAATATATTCAGTTTTTTTTTTATTTCTTTTTGTTTTTTATTTTTTATTTTTATTATTTTTTTTTTCCGTTGTCCACCCTGTCTTATCACAGTCTGTCCAAAAAAAAAATGATTTCCCCAGACTTCCCCAGCACAAAGACATTAACAGCAAGATCAGCAAGCAAATAGGTCCCCAGCTGCCTGTGTCTTGCCAGTCAATCACGTGGAATTCTAGGGTATTTGGGGGCAACGTCCTCCCTTCTTCTCCCCAGAGTGCCCCACTGACTCTCCTAAAACAGACAACAAATATCCTACTAAAAGATTTGCTAAACTAAACTTCAAGTCCCCTGTCTTCTCTAGCTCAAACAACATGCTGTTCTCTCCTCTCACAAAGACAGAATGCCATGCTGTGAGAGCCTAACACCCTTTTATATGGCTGTAGAAAACTAGAGAAAACTTTCTTGTGGTGGAGAAAAATTTTCTTCCCATTGGTTTAAATACCAAGGATCTAGGTGAAAAAAGTGGGAAAAAGTGGAAAAACTGCACTTTTTGGCGGGAAATTATTCACCAAGCAGGAAGTGCCATTATTATTCGCTGATTTCAGGTTGAGGAGAACATTTTCGCCCATCCCTATTTCCTAGTTTATCCAGCCTGTAAAAAATGGCACCACACTAGTATGGGCTGACATACTGCAGTGGGTGCCAGGAGCACAAAATAATTCTTATGTATTTTAACCCATTGAGTGCAAGAGAGGTATCCAATACATAGGATACCTCTCTGGCACTCAAAGGGTTAAATTCAGACCTTGTGGGGGCCATCAGGAACCTTGTGATGTCCCCCAGCTACTGATCTCCCAGCCAATTTGGCTGGAAATTCAATAGAGGTTAAATGGCAGATGAAAGGTATGTATTAACTTGTTATACATTCTTTTGATTTATTTAACACATAAACAGAATACAGAATACAATAATCCAGGTTTATGTGACCATAAAATAAAATGTTAAAATGACTACCATAAATGCTGATATAATACTTTTTAGGATTATACCTATTTTTCCTTTTAGGATATGGCTGTGATTAAATCAGCTCATTACTGGTATAATTATGTTCTTATTGAAGGTAATCTGTGCTTTGTTCTGTGAAGATCACATAAAAGCATGAATGCATTCAATCTGGCAAACCTAAATTAATATTATATTTTATACAAATCACATATTTCTATTTTACTGTACTGCATGTTTTTAATTATTATTCTATAAGCTAAGAAATCAGCTGAACCTCGATATTACCTAATAACCCTTTCTACAGATACATCAGAGTATTAACACCTTGGTTTCTAGATTCCTCTCCAATGCCTTAAAGATCTCTTTAGCATTTAAGTTGTTTAGAAAAAAAGATATAAACATTGGGGTACGTAGGAGCAAACACTGCCCCCCATGACTATTAGATGTTTTCATAGCATTGCTTCTTATGACAGCCATAGCTGCTGTGGTCTCTGCTCATTTTGCACATACAAATTTTTAATTTATTGACCCTATGCACCATGTTAGTAGCCCATCATTCAGTAGATTCTAATTTCTTGATATACTCCAAGAGAGAAGTGGGCCAATGTGCTAATAGAATTGGAGCAAGCAACTGCTCTTTACAGGGCAAACACAAATTCACATTGATTTATATGGGTCTTTAAAAACCTTGAATGCTTGAGAAATATACAGTGCATTACTTCACAGTGGGTTGGATACCTCTTTAGCATTCAGGGATGAAAATAAATGGGAATTTGTAGAATATTTTTTTCCCCCCAGTTTTGCAGTTGATTTGCTCCAGATTTGTGCCAATTCTGCTAACTACATCAGCCTCCTGGTTGCCAGAACTCAACACCATCATCTGGGGAGGTCTTACTATTGATCTAATACATGTAATAGTACATGGTCCTGCTGCTAATGCTCTTCCTACACAACCTGTTATGCAGTTGGATTTTCTCATAATTGAGCTGCATTGTTTGCCTACATTCAAAGAGGAATTGAATCCTAAAATCCTCTTACTTCATTTAACTTTCCTAATTAGGTATCCTTCAAACAGAAGTCATTTATATTTAAATACTATTTTTGATGTTTTTGACCTCTCTTGCAGTGTTCCTTGAGATCTATTCAGGTATATCAAAACCTACTGTTTGCTATGAGAAGGTGTGATCTAAAGGCAGACCTCAAAATAGAGGAATATAGAGGAAACTCTATATCTAGGAAACTGCAGATTTATTGCAAAAACAAATAGAGATATTCAACTAAAAATGTAAACAAAGTAAGAGATATTATTGATGTGGCATATGTTTTTGTCATGCTAAAAGTACACATAAGTGCTAGTGGGCCAAAATATTGCTTTGCAATGCCTTGGATATGTACCCAGACACTTAAAGGGATAGTAATATTTCAAAATAAAAACAGCTCCAGTTAATCTCCATAGTATTTGGGCCATGGAGTGTGTTATTTCAATACTGCCAGAGTTGTAGTTCAAGAGTAATTGAATGATAAAGTATCCCCCTCCCGCCCCTTTTACTGATGTAACACTGCTCACCTCAGAACAGAAAGGTGGTGTCCAGATGGCTTGCAGAGAGGGACAATCTACAGTTAGCATAAGGGAAAAACTTATCAAGGGCGGCAGGGTTTTCATTGTTGTCACAGTAAGAAGATTGTCTCTTGCTGTGAAATGTCTGGTCTTAAGACCAGATTCCACATCCGAGGTGAGCAGTGTTACACTAGGTAAAGGGGCAGGAGGGGGTAATTTATCATTCAATTACTCTTGAACTACGGCTCTGACAGTATTAAAATAATACGCTACATGGCTCAAATACTGTGAAGGTTAATTGGAGCTGCTTTTATTTTGAAACATTACTATACCTTTAAAGGCCTATTTTCTCAGTATAAAGGAAGAATAGGTGCAAGAAGAAGAAATGTGCATCAACAATCAACACCACTCTTATAGTGTACATGCATGATACTATTAAAGTCAATCTCACGGGTATTTTATTCCGGTATTGAAATAGCTCACAGGGTAATATTATTAGCTTGTACCTGCTTAGTCTATGGCAGTCCTTTTTCTGAGCATGGAATGAATATATAAAATACATAAAAATATAATACTAAGAGGGCAAATATAAAGGGGCTGAAACATATAGATATATATTTAATATAAAAGAATGTACATACTAACATTAAAACAGAAAAACATTAAAAATCATGACATTTTCCATGCAGGAGAAGATGTAGCTGAAACTTCTGCTGCAGATTAGACAAAAGGAAAGGTTCTGCATCAGATTCTATCCTGTACAAATAAATAACATGTGACTTACTATAAATGGGGGTTTAGTTATATGTTTTTGGGCGAAAGCACAATGTGCCTCAAATCTGTAAATGTGTTTAGTATAATGCAATTAAAAAGCAGTAATACATACCACCTTAAACCAGTCCTCCCTTATTTAACTCACAAGGGTTTTGTTCACAGTAGGGGTAAGGTGGTTTCACTGTTGAATGTTGATGCACTTTTCTATTTTTGAAGGCAGAAATTTCCTGCCACACAGAAAAAATCTGCTTAATTTCCTGCTAGACTATAAAAGCCACGAGTGCGAGTTTTGTTACCAGAGAGAGAGAGGGAGAGAGAGAGGTGTAGTGGTGTTGCAGTAGATGAGAACTGTTAATACAAACATTTGTGATTACTTAAGTCTGTGAAGTATGTGTGGCTTTGTGTTAGGTTAGTGAGTGTTACTTAAATTGTTCGAGTTAGTCTTAGGACAGTGAGGAACATTCAAATCATGTAAGTTAGTGTCAGGGCAGTGAGAGTCATTCATTTTATGTGAGTTAGTGTTTGGGAAGGGAGGGTCAGTGAAGTTTGTAGTGTAGTGAATGTGAGTGACGTGTTTTTTCATTAATTTTTGTATAATTTTGTTGTCTTTGTAATACTTTTTTTTTCAATAAAATGTTATTATAATATTTTTTTATAATACTTGTTTTTCTTTATAATACTTTTTTCCTTTTATAATATTTTTGTGAGACTTGTTCTCATTTGTAAGCAAAGGCAGTAGGACTTGGCTGGTGATGGGAAGAGATTGAGGCATCATCTTCGTCAGTGGTGCATAGACTGCCTCTAAACCGGTGTGTGCTCACATTTGTCAAGATGGAAGGAGAGGCAGCAATTGTTAGAAGTAATGTTACTGCTCTTGCCACCAGCAACACTGCAGTGGAGCCCCAGACACCTGCACCAACAATGGCGGTGACAACAGGCACCACCCTTGTCACTAAGTAATTTAGATTTTGGTTATGATTTTGAGTCCTCAGTCTTTCAGTGCACTCCTGTCACAGTTCCCAGAAATAAACCTCTGTGTGTTATCGGGTTACATGCATTACTGTACACGTAAAGTAAAACAATCTTTATTTAGAATAATCACAGTAATGCACGTAAACAGATAACACACAGAGGGTGATCAAAGAGGCAAGCACTGTATCATAAATAGCAGTCCGCCAATGGATCCACCACACTGTCCGAGACTAGGCCTCAGCCCACTGGAGCCTCGAGGTAATTTGGGATGCCCAAAGAACTAGCACTCACTCGGCCTGCAGTCAGTCTAGGAGTCTGATAGAGCCCCAGATCCGCACTAGGATGGATGTCTGTGGAGCGGGGACCAACACACAGAAGAAACAGACAGAGCCCCCTAGTCAGCACCAGAAAGGATAGTCAGAGAAGCCGGGTCATACACAGAATGGGTAGTCACCCAGAGCCACAGGTTTGCAGCAGATAGGATATCCACTGAATTGTTGGTATGCTGGAAGCGCAGTGGACAAAGCCCCAGGTCAACACCAGAGTGGATAGTCAGACAAGCCAGGTTGTACACGGAGCGGGTAGTCAGCCAGAGCCACATGTTTGCACCAGAAAGGATGTCTAAGCCAAATCGGAACGCACAAGGAGAAAAGTCAGACAGAGTCACAGGTCAACACCAGAATGGATGGTCAGACAAGCCAGGTCATACACAGAGCCCAAGGGAAACAGAACTGTATTGTACAACAACGCAAGGGCAACTGAGTCAGAACTTAGTCTGCCCTTTAAACCCCTCCTCAGGAAGTAAGTAGGAGGAGTAGCTCAGACGAAAGAAGTAGGTAGGAAGGAAGTAGGTGGGAGGAGACTACAAGAAGCATGGCATAAAACAGAGACTGGCTACATGCTTGAAGCCTCGCACCTGCAGATGACACTGAAAGCAAGGTAAGCTATAACAACTTCAAAGCTTCCTTCATCAGATGAGCATGGAGTGGCACAGAGAGGAAATAGAATGGGGGAGTGATGATGAGGATTAAGAAGATAGACTACAATTGTAGGTGGGTGTAGTAGGCCAGAGAAATTGTCTTGTGAGTGTGCAGCCGGGGTATATAGTACCAGATCATGTGAATGGGAAGGAAGAAGAGATGGAGTTCCTTTGAGGGATCAGGTTCTGGCTTTGAGCAGGCAGGAAGAGAAGCAGAATCCTGTAAGTGGTCAGGAGGAAGAGGAGTAGGTTCTGGCTGCATATGGGCAGCAAGAGGAGCAAGATTCTGTGAGTGGGCCTGAAGATGTGGTGGTGGTGGGACTGGTGAAAGCAGCTGCAGATGTGGTAGAGGAGAATGAGGGAGGCAGAACCCAATGTTAATCAGGGGCTGGGTGAGACTAGGAATCTGCAGGAGTATAAAAATATACAGGTTTGAAACTCCTGCTCGCTGACAGTAACATTACACAAGAGCCAAACATGGAACCCACAGAGATTGGTTGAATGATTCACAATTGTGATGTGATCACATTTGAGAGAATGCCATAACCTGCTACAATTATAGGCATCTTTTACAATAACACTACTTTTTAACAAACATATTGGCTATGTTAAATAAATGTAGTAGAAAGAAAAAAAGCTAGAAAATCATAGTAGAGGAAAGGTTATAAACATTAATTTGGCTGTTATCCCAGGTATAGCTTTATTTGGACTTCATTGGATTTGCATTGAACATCTTGGGCCTTATGCACAAAAGAAAAAGGGGGCAATTCTGGAATAAGCCTGTTTGGGTGACCTCCTTAGCATTCACGAGGTTAAAAGCCCTATTTAAATCAATGGGGGGTTTGGGGAATTTTAAAATGTGGTTGCTGCAGAATTTGGGTGCAAGAGAGGTATCCAACTCTTTGACACTCAAAAGTTTCATTCTCATTTCTTTTTTACATAGGGCTCCTTGTATTTGTTTTAAAAAATGAATAGCTCATTTACACATCATTTGTCTAAGCAATAGTTTTCATGAGAAACAAACATAAATTTACATAACAGAACTGTTTTATTTAAGCCTGGTTGTAAATAAATATTTAGTAAATAATACTAAATGTCACTGACAAATGAATGCAATTAATGCTGGTATTTAATGTAGTTGTTGCTAATAGCATTTTATTTGCCTGAATGAATAAACACTTAACCCCTTCGATGTTAAAGTGGTTTCTTTTGGTTTGTATGAAAATACAATGGGCATATCTTTAACATCCGTTCTTTCTTTTTATTTTTTTGTATAGCTGATTCGTATGATCCTATTTATGACTGTCTTTAGTAATCTTATGTATATTTACATGAAACATACCCTTTTCATATCTTTAACCTTTATACAATACCTTTATACAATAAAAGACTTTAGAATGGTAGAATATTACCAGGCAAATGTATACTTTTTTGATATTTATTTTTATTAGTTAAAGAAAATATCTGTATGAAAGTATCTATTACTCACCATTTTACATTTTTTTCTATTTATTAATAACTTTTAATATCATAATAGGACATGAGTCAGAACTGTTGTGAGATTAGCTATGTACTATATTCAATATTAAAAACAAGAGGATGGTAACGTATAGAAGGGATTGATATAGGTAATCAGGAGCTAAGCATATAGGAACACATTAGTATATTAAAATAACTTAGCTAGGTAGATGCATTTTATACAGTAGTCACCTTTATTTATTCATTTTTGCATAATAGTTATAGTTCACTATATTTTTGATACCAATTTCAGGTCTTTACTTACACTTCTTCACAACAGAAATCAGAATTTTCAGTCTGAATGTGATTAACCATAGAGATAAGCCCACCCATTAAGGAGCACTGCAAACACTTCTGTAAGGAAAATCTCATTGTCCAATGATAGCTTACAAATTCAATCCCTCTCTCTCTCTCTCTCTCTATGTGTATATATATATATATATATATATATATATATATCCCCTACACTCGATGAAAGACATATACCTAGTAAAGTTCCTTTTAAAGGGATAGTAATACTTCGCTTTATCTTTATATTATTTTGTAGGCATTAAAAAAAACACGAAGAATGATATGTCTTATCTCTCAAACATTTATGGTTTGAGAGATACTGGCAAGCAAAGTTTCCCCTCCCTCCCCTTTTACCTAGTGTAAGCCATCTCTTCTCAGATGTGGAATCCAGTCCATAGACCAGACAGATAACAGAAGGGGACAATCTTCTTCCTATGAGAACAATGAAAGCCCTGCCCCCTTGACACGTTTTTCAGGTTTTTCCCTTATCTTAATTGAAGATTGTCCCTCTCTGCGGTCTACCTGGTCACCTCCCTTCTGATCTGGCTGAACAGTGTTACATCAGTAAAAGGGGCGAGAGGGGGATACTTTGTCATTGAATTACTCTTGAACTGCAACTCTGACAGAATTGAAATAAGACTCTCTAAGGTCCAAATACTATGATGATTAATTAGAGCTGCTTTTATTATGAAACATTACTATCCCTTTAAGGGACTCATTGGTGAATATTTTCTGTTTTCAAAAACAATAACAGACATTGTCTCTGAAGAATAGAAAAAGCTAAAATTCATTTTACCATCTGCATCATCACAAAGTAAACAGTTGGAAAAGGTCTCTGTGGACAAACAGCAATTTCCTATTTTATGAAGTAAGATGCATCATTTAAAACTACTGATTTTCCATAACAACTAATAAAATATAATGTAAAAGAGCACATATAGTGGCATATATTGGCATTTACTAAAGGCCTTTGTGAGATACAACTATTTTTTTTAACCATATTTTATAATTTTTTTCAATGGTGTTTTTCATAATTATGTCCCAAGTTTGCATTTCTTTCTTTACTTATTACTTATTGCTTATTTATTACAATTGCTCAAATATCTGTGATGTTTTAATAGCAGATAGTTGGGTACATTATAAACATGTTGGGTACTGTTTACACAAAATCCACCTTTTCACTGTTGATTCTTTCATTCAATCAGACATCCATTGATAATTTTACATGCTGTAAACTTTAATGTTTTTTCTTATTCACATTTTCCTAAAATAAACAACTTCTGCTTGCATTTTGGTGTATATCGCCACAAAATCAGTCACCAATGTGATTTTCAACTTTGTAAATGCCCTCCATAGATATATGCAGTTATTGAGAATTTGGTGTCATGATGACGTGTGCTCAAAATATATGCACTGCACTAGTAATGAAAAAAAATAATATGAAATCAATGTATTAACCCCTACAATCATCTATTCTGGGCAATAATAAAATGTGAAAGCACTCATCTGAGTAGGTATACCTTCTGATGTTTCAGTCCAAAACAGTGGGATCTGTTCAAGAAAACAAGAAATATGACCTAATACTAAAGAAAGAAAAATCTGTGACTTTTATCAATGTGGAAGGCTGGGAGGTCAAGGGAGAAGAAGCTTGATTGGAGGTCAAGGACGTCGAACTCGGCCAGTGGTCGAAGAAGTCAAACTCAACTGGTGTTTGAGGAAGTCGAACTCCACTAGAGGGTGCAGGAAGAGAACCACCAGAGTAGGAGGTAAGGATAGTCAACAGGCCCACTCAACAACAGATGCACAGTGCAGTACCAGTGGAGAGATGAAGAATAGTCAAACAAGCCGGGTCACAGTCCAGTCGGGCAAAGGCAGAAGGAGGGTTGAAGAAACAGAGCCAAGGTCAAATAAAAACATGGACACATAGCCAAATCAAGTAAAGTAAGGGAAGTCAAAGGAAAGCTGGGTCTATACACAGGAATCACTAGCATAAGGCTTGAACTCAGGTCACAACATGAACACTTTGAAATATGGCAGTGTTCTCATGGGAAATTTATTGGCAGTGGCTAAAAGGAGAAAATGTTATGTATTGTTTATGAGCGGGAAGTTTTGCAAAACTGAGAAATCGTTTCTTCACAAAAAATCCTGCAGGAAATTTCTCTGACTTTTCTCTATCCCTACTTAGCAGCAGTAGTATTGCAGCAAGAAACCTCATGACCATAGAAAGCACAGGCAGAAAACAACAAAGCTCTTGTGCAAAATTAATTGGGGGTAGAGAAAATTCAGGAATTTTATATTTTCTATGCACTGGATTTTCCTTAAAAAAGAAGACATTGTGGAGGGTTTTACCCATCTAAAAATGCTTAACCCGTCTCTGCACAGGACTATCTAGTGACTCCTGTATATTCTGATATTATGACCCTTAAAGAGATAGTAATGTCAGAAAAACAGTATTAATTATATGGTAGATACAAATAAAAGAGAGCACTTGCACTTCTTCGTATCTCTCAAACCATTATGCTTTGAGAGATATAGGAAAATAAAGTTCTCCGCTCCCTCCCCTTTCTGCTTGATGAGCTGTAAAGCTATCAGAAGCAGATTCTGGTTCCTGAATCAGATGGCGGCTCTTCAGCCGGAACGGTCTACAACGTGTGTCTGGTTTGCAAGCACATGTTGTAGACCATTCTGATGAAGTATTTATCTGTAGATATCGTTATATCGGCATTGTTGAAGAGCCGCGTCTGGTCAAGTGACCAGAATCTGCTTCTGACAGCTTTACAGCTCATCAAGGAGAAAGGGGAGGGAGCGGAGAACTTTATTTTCCTATATCTCTCAAGCCATAACGGTTTGAGAGATACGAATAAGTGCAAGTACTCTCTTAATTGTATCTACCATATAGTTTATACTTTTTTTCTGACATTTCTATTCCTTTAAGGTTATTCATCATGCTAAAAAGTTGCATTTCTGGAGCAAAAAGAATACACCATGGGGGGGGGGTGATAAAACTCTGCAATTTCCCATTGATTTAAATGGGGTTTTTAACAAGTTTAATGCTAAAGAAGTCTTCAGTGCAGTCAAGGGGCTCAAATGAATATGCATTTTCCTTCCTTTGAAAACCTAAAAAAAAGTTTTTTAATTCCTCATTTAAATCAGTGTAAACCGTTATACCTCCTCTGCAGCTGGTCCCAAAATTGCACCTCCTAATCTATTCTTCAGATGATTACTTCTGCTGGAAAATTTTACCAAGAAATTTCAGATTAGCAAATAAAGAAAGGAAGCAAGCAAATTTTTAAAAAATTCACTTCACACTTTCAAAACCAAGTCTTTCAAAGGAATCAACAAAAGCATTCTCATTATTTAAGTATTTAACTTTATGACAGAATCAATATAAAAAGTTTACTAGAAATAGCTAGGCAGACTACATAGTTTGAAATTAATGCTTTTTAAGTTAATGGAAAATTAATACACAACAATAAGCTTTAAACAAGAGCAAACAGGGCAGCTTTTTTTTTAAGACCTTAAGCAATGGGCCGTTAAAATATCTGTCTATGTGGGGTTGTAGTAGCCCAACCCATAAATAAAAAACAAGTCAGTATAGAACTCATGGAGATTGCTGAAATTTTCTCTTGCTTCCCTAAATCAAACTGTGCAAAACTAGAAAGGACAAGCTCAGCTACAAACAGTTACAAGGTCTTCAGTCCAGAATGACTTAAGTTCCCGTTTCACGACCATCTTATCATCCTGCATGGTTCCTCTGAAGGAACACCATGTTTCTCTGCATGAAAAATGTTTAGGAGTACATGGCCAATATTACTCCTACATGACCTCTTGACAGTTTCTGTTCTCTTTAAACCTAGAACCTATGCTACATACTTTATAAAGGTATGACTTTACATGTTTCATCTGTTAGGAGAACTAGTAGCTAGGGCCCATCATCTACTACAAAAATATAGTACAATATTAGACACTTGGTCTACCATTTCCAGGCAATAGATACCCTCTACAAATATTTTCTCTGGGATTCCTTTTTATAGACTGCTGTAGATGCTGTTTAGCAAGGATGCCAATGAGTTGAAGATTATATTACAGAGTTCCAGAGGTTAGGTTTCGAGTAACCCTGTCCATCCAGATTGACCACAGACCGTGGAAATGTCTTGACCGTGCTGCTTCAGCCTGATGAGGTTCATGATCCTTCCCTTCTTACCTGGATCCCAGTTGACACCCAAGGTGCAGTGAAAAAAACATGCAGATTGGATTGAACTCAACATCTTTTGTCTGCACTGTCATAAGCCAAGCCCTTTTATCTGTACTTGCTCTAACAGACTAAATGAATTCAGAAGTGAGCCACCCTTTTTGTCTTCTGAAAATCATATTACTACTACTGTAAATATTTCTCCTCATCTGTTTATATCTCTGTGTCTATCTCTCTCTCTGCAGTGAAGTAAGAAAATTGTAACTTTACAGACTCAAGCAAATGTTTTCTAGGTAAGGATTTGGCTACAACCCTTTCCTTCCCCACCTGGAACAAGATTGTCCCAATTAATGCGCAAGTTGTTGATGGGAATCTTATCAATTCTGGACCAGTTACTCTGGAAACAGTACCACTGTGTGTGACCATAGGATCAATAAAGAAGAACTGTTCTTTGATGTTCAAGCTTCCTTGGTTTAGTAAACATAATACAGTCATCATTGGGGAAGTAGCACCATAATTGTTTCATTTTACTATTTTTCTATTTTTTACCACATTGTCCGACATAGGGGTAGATTTAGTGGCAGGTGTTAGCATAGCCGGTAGGGTCAAAGTGAATACCGGCTGACAAAATAAAATGTCTAACGTGGTAGTCAAAGGCCCTACCAGCTGTAATCACAAAGGACTTTAAGCTAAATGTACTTTTGTGAGTTAAGTTCCCATAATGCCGCTAAGAGCAGCGATATTGGGAACTTAACAGTAAAAAGCAATTAACTATCGGTGCCTGACATACTGCCAAGCACCGACTGTTAACTGATACATATTAAACTTACCTGTCATCCACTGTCTGTCTCATTCTGTTCTCTATCTTCTCTTCTTTCTTCTATCTTTGCTTCTTTCTTCTCTTCTTCCTTCCTGTAAAAGAAAATACAAGATTTAGTTTAACCCCTTGAGTGCCAGAGGGGTACACAATGCATTGCAAAGCAATGCGTTGCAGACCTCTCTGGGCTCAACGGGTTAAGTCAGTGCCCAAGAATATACATATAAAGTGCCATTATATGTCTCTAAATAAAATATGCCCCCAAAGAACAAGTGCACAAATATGGTAGATATTCTCAGAATAAATAAATGATGCGCCGTGAGCCACAGGTCCCCCCTCCTTTCGGGCCGATGCCCGTTCTGCATTGAGGGAATCAGAGCAGAGACTGCCTTTATATATGGGCAGCCTCTGATCCGATTCCCTCACAGCCATTGGCTGAGATGTGCTGACACACACATCCCAGCCAATCAGTTTGAAGAACAGTCGCTCGAATCTGATTAAAAAATCAGTCAATTGGCTGCCTTTCCCGGTATATGGTAAGGCCGGTAGAACCAATCCTGTTTCCCTGGGTTGCCTTACTCGGTATTGGCAAGGCCGGTAGAGCCTGTGCATTCCCTGTTAATTGGCTGCCTTGCCCGGTATATGGTAAGGCCGGTAGAACCAGTCCTGTTTTCGTGGGTTGCCTTACTCGGTATTGGCAAGGCCGGTAAAGCCTCACCTTAAGTTCCAGTTCCCTGGCTGTCCTGCCCGGTATATTGGCAGGACCGGTACAGCCAATATTACTCTGTTTGCATTGTATTTCTATTCTAATAAAGATATATGTGTGTACGTGTATATTCCCCTAAGGGGTTGCATTAACTTTTCAGTAAAGTTGATTTTTTACCTAACTCTGTGTCTGAGAGTCTTAACAAACCGTGACACCAGGTGACTAGTAAGCAGGAACTGGATGACCACAGGCAAGCAGGAACAGCGACAAGGCCCAGGAAGCTCAGGAACTCAATGCAGGTGCAAACAGCATAGAGACAACACGAAAGGGCACTCAAAGGGTGCCCAAGCTCAGTCTAAATAGGCAATGCAGGGCGGGCTGAAGGCAAGCAGCCAATGGAGAGCCCCCTACAGGTAACTGACATGTAAAGGCAGCAATCATGGGCACCGTGATACAGAGGAATCAGCAACATCCATAGTGCTAATTTCATCATGACTTAAAGGACAAAGAATCGAGGAAGATACTTCATTAACCGTATCAACCACCATGGGATTCATATAATTTATATTAGAATCCGTTTACTCCACAAAAAATGTATTCAGTGTCAAGCGTCTCGTAAATTTATTCAAATCTAAAATAGTATCAACAATATTAAAGTTTCTCGTAGGCAAAAAGCCGATACCTTTTGACAATAGCCAACTTTCTGTCACAGTCAAAGTCCGACTAGATAAATTTAGGACCTCCTGCCTCGGCCCCTTCTCGATTTCCTAGTCCTCCTCTTCCCCTTTGTCCCTCTTCTTGTAGGTTTTTAGTCCCTTCCATCATATCGAGACCTCTTGGATGACTCTGGGACCTCCTGTAGAAGGCCCTGCCCCTGTAGTTTTTTTGGGGTATATTCTGACGTCCAGCTCTAGTGTCAGTAAAGACCTCATTGGCAGAAGAAGAGCGTCTGTCCTGCAAAATAGGGAGAGGGGAGACTGTATTCTGTTCCGAGTCACTCAAATCCTGTTGCACACTAGAAAAACTCACTCTTTTACTCTCTGTTCATGATCGCAATATAGATCTTCTATCTCCTTGACTGGGTCTAAATGATCTATTCATTTTCTCAATTCTCCTCTCTTTAGGCCATGATTTGTCATAATCTTCCCTATCCCTTCAAAACTTCCTTGACTTCAAAACCGTAATATTATGCTCTGATTTCTGTAATTTCAGCTTGAGTTCCTGATCAAAGTTTAAATATTCTGTAGTATTACAATATATTTTTTTTTCATCTATCACAGTAGCAAGATCATTTTGAACCTGCAAATACAGCTCCTTTTTAAAGGTAACTATAAGATCCATCAATTTCTTGGAGCAATCAGACAACAAGGTATTCCACTTGCACATAAAATCTTCATTAGCCTGTGCAAATTTCAGTACCTTGCTAATCCTAAGACCCCTGGGGATCATACCAGTGGCAAGATATTTTTCTAAAGTTGTTATATCCCACTACATTCTCATTTCTCTAGTGGTTAAGAGTTCTAACTTTTTCGAAAGCGTTTCACAAGAAAAAGCTTAATCATCAAGATATGGAGATTCAACAGAGAACACCTGGGTGGCCTTTAACATCCGATCAGTGTGTGGGTCTGCCATTACTGCAGTTACCTCCCCATCCATCAATTCAGACTGAACAGTCTGTAAAACTTCATCAACCAATATAGAGATCAAAAGAAATGTTGGAATCAGAATCAAGTAATAAAAAGCTGGGACTGTAATATAAATGAACGAGTGAGTCTGAAAAAATGTATGTATCAATACCCAATGCAGGGAAGCCAACAACACATATAAAGCTGAAAAACAGTATACCATAAAGAGATAAGTATCGTTAGTTTGGAGGGAGGCTCTGAGATGTACTGACTATCACGGTGCCCGTGATTTGTGCTATCCTGTGTCTATCACTTGCTGGAGTTCCTCATTGGTTGTCTGTTATCAGCCCTCCTCACTCAGCCTATTTAAACCCAGTTTGGGCACTCCCAGGTTGCCCTTTTGTGGTGTTTCTGACATCACTTTACCTGACCTGCTTGTCAGGCTTTTGGGCCTGATATACCAGTGTTCCAGTATTCCAGTACTCCGTTGTTCCGGTGTTCCTGTGTTCCAGTACTCCGTTGTTCCTGGGTTCCAGTACCTCGCCATTTGATCGTTCCTGAGTTCCTGAGTCTCCTGCCTGCTAGTCTCTCCAGCCGGTTCCGGTCTCTTCCGTGGCTCCAGCAGTTCTGGTCATCTGTCAGTGCAGCTGTGCTCGCTCCGGTGTATCCTCCGCTTGATCTCTGGACTCTCGCTCTATCTGCTGTCGCTTAGGTGACATTGTTCTTTCTCGCTCCAGCGACCTATACTGTTGGTTCCAGCGTGCGGACGCTGGTTTACTCCATTAACCTGGTGCGCTCTCTCTGTTGGTCCCAGCGTGCGGACGCTGGTTTACTCCATTATCCTGGTGTGCTCTCTCTGTTGGTCCCAGCGTGCGGACGCTGGTTTACTCCATTAACCTGGTGCGCTCACTATGTTAGTCCCAGCGTGCGGACGCTGGTTTACTCCATTAATCTGGTTGAGCTCACTCTGTTGGTCCCAGCGTGCGGACGCTGGTTTACTCCATTAACCTGGTTGCGCTCACTCCGTTGGTCCGATCGTGCGGACGCTGGTTTACTCCATAAACCTGGTTGCGCTCACTCCGTTGGTCCCAGCGTGTGGACGCTAGTTTACTCCATAAACCTGGTTGCGCTCACTCTGTTGGTCCCAGCATGCGGACGCTGGTTTGCTCCATTAATCTGGTTGCGCTCACTCTGTTGGTCCCAGCATGCGGATGCTGGTTTACTCCATTAATCTGGTGCGCTCACTGTGTTGGTCCCAGCGTGCAGATACTGGTTTACTCCATTGATCTGGTTGCGCTCATTACTGTTGGTCCCAGCGTGTGGACGCTGGTTTACCCCATTAAACCTGGTGGTGCTAGTAACTGTTGGTTCCAGCATGCGGACGCTGGTTTGCTCCTTGACTACTCATATACTGAGGACAGGTTGCTGTCCAATTCCTTACGCAGTTGTCTGGTATTCTCAGGCTAAAGACTTCTGCTGAGGAGACCATTGTTCCACTCCATACTACTGTCATTGTCACCTGACAGCTTGGTCTCCCCTCTTGGGCTACCCTGCCCGGTATTGGTAAGGCCGGTAGAACCTAAATACGTTTACATCTTAAAGTTGCCTTACCCGGTATTGGCAGGGCCGGTAGAGCCTACACTCAGTACTCCATTGGGCTGCCTTGCCCGGTATTGGTAAGGCCGGTAGAACCGGTACATGTCATCTAACGGTTGCCTTACCCGGTATAGGCAAGGCCGGTAGAGCCTATCGCTATTGCAACTGTCACTCGGGTTGCCTTGCCCGGTATTATTGGCAAGGCCGGTAGAACCTATTTTCTTGTCATTTATTGTTGTATTGTTATATACGTATGATACCCTACGGGGGATTGCCTTAACTTTTCAATAAAGTTACGTTTTTACCAAACCTTAAGTCTGAGAGTCTTCAAATACCGTGACACTGACATATGAGCCATTAAGGTGTTTATTGTGATTGGGAATTGAATGTGTGTCAATGGTGACGTGGTTTCCATTCATCCCAGTGTAGTTCGTTTTTCTTTTGGTTGTCAGGTTTGAATGTATACGTCGGTTTTTCATTGGGTCTTTGATGTCACGTTATGGGGCGGAGCCTGTTTCATGTTTAAGGTGGGTGATTGTTTGTTCTGGCGTCAGTGATCTGTATGGAACATGGAAGATGACCCGCATGGCCATTGCAGCTTGCGTTCCATCGGAGTCGTTTGGAGTAGCATACATTTGGAGAGGTTATCAAGTGTTCACATTCAAAGTAAGTTTTATTTATCTATTTTTTGCAAAGTTGACGCTAGCCCATTGGCGTTATGTCATTATTTTGATCACTATTATTTACATCATCGATGGGTGTTATTTGTACTATACATCATGTAATATGCATCGTGTTTTATATTGTGGAGGGTGAGTGGATTTTATATTATATGAAGTCTACATGATATTAAGATTTGAAATCATTTGGATTATCATACAGTCTGGACCATATTGATTGTTAGTTTCAATTAACCTATCAGGGAATAGGAAGGGGGATATAAACTTGATGCAGTCAGTTTGTTTTAGCTTTTGAGACTGAGAGTTTGCATTTGAGAAAGTAGCTAGGGAGCTACGAAACGTTATGCAATATCTATTAGTCTAGTTTTAAAATTGTTTTTTATGTTAAGCTCATTGGAGCAGATTTTATTTGTAGAAACATTTTTTTGTATTAAAAATCTTTTCTTGGAGATATAAGACTGCAGCACGGTGTTTTGAATCCCTTCAACACTTCCGAGGAGACCTGAGCAGAGACAGGTGAAATTTCTCTGCAAGTCTGTTGTGTTATTTGTGGGTATAAGCCCCCGAGTAACATATATACTTGTGAATATACTCATTCCACTGTCGTCCAGTACAGGTTACTGGTAACTCTGGGAGGCATCAGTCCCCTTTAAGTAGGCAGGAACATTCTCTAAATGTATGCAGGGGGTGGAGCCTCCCTTCCCTCTCAGGCTGCAGTCCAACTAGCCTGCTCCAGAATTGTTTGTTCCTGTGTGTGAACACACCAGGTGGAGAACATCTTGTCAGCTTTAGTTTCTTTTTTATTTTTCTGTCAAATATGGAATACCACCATTAGGCGGGTTACCTTTACTGACAAATGCCCTCTCCAAAGTGGCTAGCTCAGTGTCCAGGGCCTTTTGGTGGACCTCAAGCCCTGAAGGGGGACTATCTTGATTACAAGTGCTTCCCCATGGATTACCCTCTGAGGTAATTCTTAGTGCATGGTAACCTGAAGACAGAAGATCTGCAGAAATGTGAGCCACCCTTTGAGTGCTGAAGGTCCACTTGTCACACAGTGTCCCTTAATTGGGCCTGTATTTGGGAGTTCTCATTGCGCACTCCGGCACTCATTGGGTGTATATGTGTATGTCTGTGGGTATTTGGAGCAGCTTTCTGTGGTAACTTAACCCTTCCTCTGCTGGTTTGACAGGTTTAATGGGGTTTTCTGGCACGTTTCTTACTGGATCAGTATTTTCTCTATTTGTATACATGTTCCCTGCATGTGTTTAATGTTTTTAACTTGTAGTTTAACTTTTATTACAATTGTATAATGCGCCTTTAAGGCGCGCTTTACCGCATAGACGCCATTGCTCCATTTACTCTCTATGGGTTAACACTGTTTGGGACGTATCTCTGTAACCGCTTCACACAGCAAATTCAGAGAGGGCTCATTTTAATTGTCTACCCTTGCTCTATCATCCGGTTTATAGTTCAAGTGTGTTGGGGGGCTTCGGGCACTGTTTTGAGGTACTTTTTGGGAAAAACTACATTTCCCATGAGCGCTTGATTCGCGCTTAATTTCTGATTGGCTCCCGTCACGGCAGCCATTTTGGGCACTTTTCTCAATGAGTATCCTACACAGGGCTTGGACAATCCTTTTCTCCTCTGGAGATTGTCCCTTCGCCTGCCAGAACAGTCTATATTTAGCATTTCTGGGGTGAAATATCAATCTTACACACTACAATTGGGTGATTCATTGTACAGTTGTCTATACCGCTGGAGCTAGGGGCTAGACTTAAGACTAAGGAAGATGGGGTATCAGTATCCCCCATTGCGCATTGCTCTTCCTGTCACACAGGGCTACCTAGAGTATTCTTTGGTCATTTCTGCCCAGCAGGTTCTGAGGTTCCTGGCAGCAACCCAGGGCCTTCCAGCCATGCTATTGAGCCAGCTTGGGTGCGAGAGTTTAAGGCTGCAACTGGAGACCTTAGGTCCACTTTACAGCTCTTTACATCCCAGATAGAGGGGGCACTTAAATTATGGCAGACCCCCCCTGCCTCAACCGCAGGGAGCACCTGATGTGTCAGATTCTTCTGAGGAAGAATTGTTGCTAGATTCGAATGTTGAGGTTGGTGCTCTTTTGGAATCTTCCAGGTCTCTTAGGAGACCCATTTGAAGCTGATCCTGAAACCTCTACTGAGGGCCTGATCAGGGCTGTATTGTCCACTCTCAACATTCCATCGGTTCAGGGGGTTCCCTCTGATCCCTCTGATGTTTTTCAGGTGCCTGCAAAGCCCCTTACTCATTTTCCTCCTAACGAACTATTGATTGTTTTGTTCTGACGCATGGACTACTCCGGAGGAGTCCTCCTCAGTGTCTAGAAAGTTTGCTAAACTTTTCCCCTTTTCTGAAACAGAAATGACTAAATGGGTTCATCCCTCTAAGGTGGACGCACCCATATCTAGACTGCCTAAATCTACTGTCTTACATGGTTCTGATGCTTATGCGCTGCAAGATTGGACTGAAAAGTAACTTGAGGTTCCCTTCAAGTCCATTTTCACTTCTATTGGCTCTGCTATGCGTCCAGCCTTTGCTGTTGCATGGGTTATCCGGGCTGTTGCAATTTGGACTGAGCAACTCACTATGGCGGTCCGTCAGGATGCGCCTACTTCCGAGAGATTGCGTCTCCTTGCTATTATCTCTGTGGATCAACACTATGTTTCTGCTGCTGCCTTTGATGCCATCCGCATGATGGCAAAGGCCTCCACTACTTCTGTGGTGGTTGGGCGTGCGCTTTGGCTTAAGATTTGGTCTGCTGTCACTGCTTCCAAGAAAGTTTTTCTTTTTTTTGCCTTTTGAAGGTACTTCCTTGTTTGGATCCGAACTTAAGGAACTAATTAGCGAGGCCTCGGGGGTTAGAGTACTCTTCTACCCTTGGTCTTTCAAAAAAAAAAAAAAAAAAGTTGGCGTTTACGCGTAAACGGCCCTTTTGTTCCTTTCACTCTGAGACACGTACGACGAACCAGGCGGTTCCATCTGCTCCGCGTTCCTCCTTCAAGCCCATGAACCAATTGCAGCCCAAGGCCGCATACAAGCTCATGACTTCGTGACTGCTTCGGCATGACTTTACCAACACCGTGGGATGATTCAGTGTCGGACCCATGGGCTTTTCTGGTGGTGTCTGAGGGATATAAGATCCCTTTCTTTTCTTTCCCACTTTTTCGTCTTTATCTTTCTTGTTCTTCTCAAGAAGTCGAGTGAAGCCGTCTGTTCAAAGATGCTATTCAGGCTCTTCTGGACAAGGATGTCCTGGAACAGGTACCCCCTGTGGACAGGGGTTCAGGATTCTATTCAAGCCTCTTTGTGGTGACCAAAAAAAAAAAAAAATGCCGCCCTGTTTTGGATCTAAACGATCTTAATTCCTTTGTAGTGAAGTCTCACTGTCGTCAGGAGTCTCTGCTCACAATATTCGCTGCCATGTCTCCAGGGGAGTTTCTTGCTTCTCTGGACCTTCAGGATGCGTATTGCACATCCCAATCCATCTAGAGAGCAGGCAGTATCTGAGGTTTGCCTGCGCCAGAGGTCATTTTCAGTTTCAGCTCTATCATTGGTCTGACAACAGCCCCCCCCAGGTTTTCCAACGGGTGCTGGGGGGCCTTGATATCCGTCCTCCATCGGGACGGCATCAGAGTGACTTCGTACATGGACAACTTGCCTTTTGCAAGCATCATCTGCGGACCTTCTTCATTAGCAGGTCCAGACCTGCATTCAGTTCCTTACACATCATGGTTGGATTGCAAACTTGGTCAAGTCTGACCTCGTTCCGTCTTGGCACCTGGGTCTTCTGTTCGATACTCAGAGGTGCATGATTTTTCTACCGGATGAGGTAACCATCAAACTGCTCAAAGGGTCTCAATGATCCTAACCCGCGATCGGATACTGGTTCCAAAGTTGTCTTCTCTGGTGGGGTAGTTCATCTCCACTATAGAGGCGGTTCCATTTGCCATGGTACACACCAGGGAACTTCAAGGATTTGTGATACGGACATGCAGGGACCGACCGATCATCAGAAGCTATCGATCACTCCCTCCTCATGTCGAGTTGAGCTTGGAGTGGTGGTTGGGCCTTTCCAATCTCCTACAAGGAAGATCCTTCCGGATTCTCTACTGGACCGAGGTCACAATGGATGCCAGCCTCCTGGGCTGGGGAGCTGTTCTGGGTCGCTTTAGCGTTCAGGGGAAGTGGTCCATGGAGGTGTCCCTTCTTTCCATCATTGGGAGTCTCAACTGGAGGATGGTCCAGTCTGAGTGGAGTCCGACTCCGCCATGGCAGTGGCTTACATCAACAGACAGGGCGGGACAAGAAGTCTCGCCGCTTGGTTAGAGGTCAAGGGCATTCTATCCTGGGCACAGGTTCATGTTCCTGTCATTTCCGCAGTGCTCATTCCAGGCGTAGACAACGTCATGGCATACTTCCTCAGTCGTCACACAGTCGACAGCGGAGAGTGGGAACTACATCCGGAGGTGTTTCAACTCCTGGTTCTGAGATGGGGAATGCCCCAGTGGATCTGATGGCAATGGGACACAACAGGAAGGTTCCGCCGTTTTGCTCTCTGTGGAGCGACACTCTAACTCTGCTGCTGATGCAATGTCCATTCCTGGACATTCTCTCTGGCCATTTTTCCTCCTCTCTCTCTCTATGTTAATATGGGCGTTACGGAAATTGTAACTGGTACGTTTGTCATGTGTTGCACGCTGCTGGAATATCCCAAGTTGCAGTTATTTTTCAAGGATGATTGTGCCAATTTTACTTAAGCAGGAAGTCAGTGTTGTGGCAAAGGACAAAGGCACTCAGCCTGCTAATACATTTGTCAAGGCATATGTTGCTGTAAGACTCACAACTTTTACAGAGGTGAAAGGTAAAAATGTTATGTATTTTCTCTTGGCTGGAATTTCCACAATATTTCGCTGACTTTTCACCCATCCCTAATGTTGAGGCTTAATATACAATGTGAGTAGCAGCATTTGTATTTTTCTAGAATATGTAGATTTATATGTATACCATATCACTAGGCAATAACCAGTACTTTCATAGGGGAGATGTATTAAAGTATATAGGAGTATCAGATGTTCTTGGTAGAAATAGAATATTTAATTCAAATTTTTACTCACTTCTTGATCAACTAATCTGAGTTTCCATAGTATGATATATAAAATAATGATACACATGTAATTACTGAAGAAAGCTTTATTGCAAAATATTTCATGTATTGTACTACACTAAGCCATTTAGATGCCCAAGACAATATATTATTCATTGGCATTCACAGAATTATTAAAAAAAAAAAAGTATTAGCATTATTTTTTTGTGCTGGATAGCTGACGCTTGACATCAGTGTTGCTAAGCAGCTGAGGTCATGAAGCCCATTATGTACATTCACATCATTAATTTGAGTTAGCAGCAATATCAAAATGACAAGTATACCATTTCTCAGAAAAAGGGCATATTTCTTAGTAATGAAATATTATGGCCTAAAACAAATTTTACCTTATACTGTAACTAGTTTCAATGTGTATATTTTATGTTAAACATAATGTACAGTTTCATATTCTATACAGAGATTATATACACTTTGAAGCTAAGGTCAAATATACATAATCGATCTACATAAAAATGTACATAAAAACAAAGATCTTTTTTGTAGTGTCATTGATTTGCTGTAGCTAATATTTTTATGAGCGAAAATTCCTGATACAAGCAGGCACCAAAAAAGACAAGCAAAGCAATAATATATTTACAACATATTTTCCAGTCCATTTTATTATAATTCTTACTGACCTTCCTTTTAGAGTATGTTTAAAATACAGTAAATAAGTGAAACTATGAATGGTACTGCAAAAATGTGCCTTTTTTGCTTCTTAGAAAACAGAGGTCTGTGTCATAAATATTTTTAACCAAAGTGTAGGTCACTTCATTTCCTATATTATAATTCACTAAGGATGTTTGTCAGAAACCATCATGTGCAGTAGAGACGCTGCACGCGCTGCAGTCATGAGCAGTACAGACTGCCCGCACCGCAGCTGATATGGAGTGGGACGCTCCGAATTCAGACCGGAGTCTTCTCTGCGCACCTTCCTGGGAAGGTGTGCAGAGAGGACTACGCGATGATCAAGCATAATTACCTCACACAAACAATGATTGCCAGCATTTGTAATAAAAATATCTGTTATGTTATTCAACTATTTTATACATGTTGCCACAGGGAGGTCAGCACTTAACCCTTTGAGTGCTAGAGGGATATGCAATACTACATGTGTTATGCTCTACAATACATTGGGTACCAGTCTGGCACTCAAAGGGTTAACACCACACCAGGGTCATGTTACACAGGTCTACAGGTGACAGCACACACATGACAGTTCAACTAACATAAACCGATTGCATGCCCAACACACAGGCCAGTGAGCAATAAACCCATGCCTCAAATCACACATTTGCACCATTCGCACAACCATGACAACTATGTTAAAACAATTACACCACCGCACACAGGCAAAGTTATTCCACAAACACACAATGACAGGGGAACACAGCAACATAAGCAGCTGGAGGACATATATTTCACTCACTCAGAGAACCATGGCAAGCACACATACAAAATGTAATGCTCACAATCTCCATGGTGCCACAGTTGACTACCTCTGGATTCAAACAGAAATGTCCTCTATGTCACATAATATGTACTCAACATGTATGCATACCTCCTTGGTGTTCTCACTTTTCAGGATACATAATAACCAAAGCTCAACCACTGTAGGTCACTTCCATTAATGAAAAGGATCTTGTCAAGCTGGTCAATCAATGAATGCATGGATGGTATCCCATGCATTACAACACAATGCATAGGATACGATTCTGTCAATCAAGTGTTATCATCTTGTATCCCACTTGCCATTGCCCAGGTTACTAATCGCACAATATCATTTCCTCACACACCATCCATGCCGGTAGCCAAGCAGAAGGAAAAGTGAGCAGGTGGAGTGTATTGTCTGACCTCCAGTGACACGGCCCCTGATGAGCCAGCAGAGGGCACCAGTTGGATACCACCACCACAACAGTTACAGTACTGGCTGCCGCCAAAACCAACCCAAGAGTGGATGCCCCAGGAGTCACACCACTGAATGCAACAACAGATGTAGATGCCAACAATAACCTCAGGGCAGTACTGGATGTCTACCTTCCCACCACCACCACCAATGGGATGCCACTGGATGCCTAATATGGTTAGCATTCCTCAAAATGGGTGATATGGCCCCACAACATGACCAAAGGCACAAGACTGGATGAAACCCAAACAAGAGACCAACCTACAGCCACAACCAAGGTGGGAAGGGTACACATCCCAGTGGCAAAAGTTTGACCCATGTCCACTCGACTACCAACATCTTGGCATCATAGGTGAGTCACAGAGACCTGAACCACTCACTGACTTCACACCACCAGCAGAGTGAACCTGGGGAACTAGGATCATCTGTCAGTGAGGAGACCATAGGTGTGGTGAGGCAGAACGGTCACCCTCTAATTCATCACATGCTGGCCCCCTCACATCTGTCTACACTTTGCATCACCAGCAGCTGCAGCATCAGAGAAGACACACTCAGACCATGAAGGAATCACCTGTCAAGGGACAGACACAGACTAAGGAGGAGAGGCATCAGCAGCATCTCCATGTGCACCACCCATGCCCTCATCATGTGCCACAGCTACCTTATCTAGCATGATGGATGTGGAACATATCCACTTCCAGCAGAGTCTACTGAGAGAGACCAGGAACTTCTCCAGGAGGTATCTGAACAACATGGAGAGAACTGCAGGCAATTTTAGTGGTATTGACACACAGAAATATGGCATACAGGGACTGGACTCAGTGACTTGTTTGGCCAGATGCTCATTGAAATGCACCAACAAATCTTATTCCAGTAGATGCTGTTGGAGTGAGCTCAACTGTCAACTAAGGGGTCAACTGCAACAACCTCCCCCTCAAGTGTTACAACCGCAACAACCCCAAGACGCACAAGAGTCATCAGACATACAGTGATAGCATCCATATCTGCACCGCCTTCCAAACCCCCCAAAAAATAAAAAGGCCACATGTGTCAGGTTTTCACTAAATAAAATGCACTTCTTGATCCCAATCATGTCTGTGATTCTATCAGGCATCTAACAAGGTCAGTGGCAGAGATGTCACCAGTGCATTTTAAATCCATGCATTGACCACAACTCTTGCACATTTTACTTGGTGGGAAAGTGTTTGAACATCAAACACAGCACATACGATGTTGTCCAATTTAAACTCACAATACACCAAGCAAAGCAAAACTCTGGAACCTCTTGTCTGGGCATGATGTGAGTTGAAGTTTAACAAAAGTTGATGGGGAACATGTCACATTCCAAGTCTGGTCACACACAGGATCACAGGGACAGTAGATATACACAAGAGTACACCACTTTCACATACGTCCATGTAAGGCATGTGACACAGGGATCACACTCTGCAAATGCACATCTCACAATACACATTGTCTGGAACACATACATCTCCTTCAAAGGAACCAGTGTGCATCCCTGAGGGTGTGTTTTCATCAGGGGGTGTGCTAGTGAGTGGTGGAGGGATCTTAGTGGATGCCTGGGATGCCAGCTGGTCACTCAACGCATCATACATTTATGTGTTGTATAACACTCTTGTATTCCATACTCCAGGCTGACTGAACATATGCAAGACTCACATGTTGTTCTGGTGAAACATCACTGTTGAACTACCTTCATGATGGGTTCCTTAACAGTTCCACTGTTATGAGGAGGTTCATGACTGTCCAAGATTCCAAACAAGGGGCATATGTGGATTTCAGATGATGTTCATTGAGTTGGAACAACATATGGATGTTGTGCAGTCCTCAACACCTTGTTCTTCATAGTGTGAATGACCTCTGATACAGAAACTTTGTGTCAGGGCAAACACATAGCAATGGCTCATTGGGGATTGGTCATCTCTCTCCTTTGTTCCATTGTGTATGAACAGATATGCCCTCATCAAGTCCCACCATATGATTCAAGTCAGTGACATGACAATATGGATAACAATAGAGCATTTTCTCATAAGTTACTCATTTTATATTTTTGTCACTATTTTGCAAAACAGACAAAATTCAATTTATAGACTGTACTTTAATGAATGACACATTGATACTACGACCCATGTATTCAAATAAAAATTATACATTTGGAAATAGAAGAGAACATTTGTTTAAGTGTTCAATATATTGCATTTCATGCACAAAATACATAGAAATAAAATATAGGGCCTTATGCACAGAAGAAAATAGGAACAATTCTGGAGCAAACCAACTGCACTATAGAAGAAATATAATTTCCCATTGAGTTTAATGCCTTATATCCTATAGGGGTCTTCAAAGCATGCATTTGTCAGTAGTAATATGAACATAATCCTGCACCTTCCACAATCTATACATTTTCATCAGTGCTTTGAAGAATGACATGCCTGTATAATGACATGCCTGGTATAAAATCGTATAAACAAACTAGTTGATTATCTTTCTAACCCAAGGCAACAGCTTAAAAAATAGGGCATTATAGAAACAAAAAGTATTTTATATTTCCATTACTTGAATACATGAAATTGTTGATGAACATGGTATGTCATACTATATTTGGAAGCTAATGTTTTAAAAACAAAATTGAATGAATCCCTTTAGATTGGTGTGGCCTACTCCTAGGATATCCAGGATAGAACCCAAAGTTGGACCTACAATAATTTGAAGTTTTCAGTATACTCGACCTTGCTTTTACATTAGATATGTCTCTAGCTTTTATAGGTTAAAATCCCTTTCATGTCAACAAAAATTTTTACACCTAGTGGTGCAACTATTTTCCTGCAGAATTGCTCCATGTTTGTTTTTCTATATGTAACCTAAATTTGTACTTGTAGCCTAAAGTGTTATATTAGATAGGGCTAAATATTTTTTAAATAATTCCCCTAGTAGTTTTATTAATATGGTATGTTTCTGCCTATTATTTGTGACAGGGCATGGCCTATAGATATTAGTTTAACTTCATTTTCCTAGCAGAGTAAAGCATTTTGTCTGAGTTGGACAAAATGGTAATAATGTGCATTTTGATTAATCATTGACTATCAAATTAATTCACTTTGTTATGGTGTTTTTAATTAGCATTACTTATTAACAACATTATCGTAAATTCTATCCCTAATACAAGAGTCTTAGAAACGTAATCCTAAATTATTTACAGCAGTTCATATTTATCATGTTTATATTAGACATTTTTCATTTGTGCCGGTATGAAGTTATTTACATTGAATTTAATTTGTATATTTTTACTCAAAATATTACTTAAGTTAAGATGGTTTTCACAGTTAAATTTTAGGATTCCTTATAGCATATTAATATTCATTAGCTAATTAATGTGTTTACTTCTAAAGTGCTAGATGATAATCTTGTCATTATAAACCTTTTAGTGTTACTCGAGGGATGTTATAATGAATCATTTAATGTGTAGAAAATAGATATCAGATAAAATTGCCAAAAGAATTCTCGAATAATTATTTCCCATAGTTGAGTTGTAAAATGATACATAGTCTAATAATTTTTGAAGATTGAGAAAACTGACCAGATGGTTATTATAGGTTATAATTTATAAACAATTTTCTGAAGTCACATTCAAATCATAGAAAAGTGTACGTACTTTATGCAGCCTTATAAGACAATAGGGGAGATAAACTAAAGCATGATAAAGTGGGGATAAAGCAGAAATGACTTCTGCAGTGATATCACTTCTCCAAATCCTGTGTTATTTTATGGAGCCAAGGCACTATGATTTCTCCACCTTCAGATGCCTTAGTGCATAACTCATATAAAATAAATATCTATACTTGAAAAAATAGTAAAATGTTTTACAATGCACCTTTCTTTTTGTGTGCTAACAAAGCACATAGCATAAGTATACAAACAATTATTAGATGAGCTGTAGAGATGGGAGAAAAGTATTGCCTCAAAAGTGAAAAGCACAAAAAAGTCACTTTCTGCAGTCCTGAAAAATTCCTGTGAAAAGTATCATTACTCCACTTTATTTATCTTTTTTACTGCATTGAAATCAATTATAATAATGTATCCCTCCCCTCACTTGGAGAAATTTCCCATGTGTTAGAATTTTGCTAGTATAAAGGGGTGTTACTATACTGTATGTTGTCAGTCTGCTTGGGATAGAAAGAGAAAGCAGCTGTAACTGATTCTATTGGCAACGGGCAAAGAAATGGGAGCCAGAGCTGCTTTTTCAGGAGTCAAGGTTGCAGCAAAGTTGTTCTCCATGTGTGGGGAATGTAAAGTTAAAAAAAAGTATAGATGAACAAAATATTTCTCTGAAAAAGAGAAAAATGGCACTTTTCCACTTCATTCCACCTCAACCCATGTTAACCATGAACCAACACACTATCCTTCTAGCATTGTCCCATGGTAACTACAGAACCATACAACCTCCCCAGCCTTGTCCCATAGTAACCATAGAACTACACAGTGCACCCACAGCTTTGTCCCATAGTAACCACAGAACCACTCATTGCCCCCCCGTCTTGTCCCATAGTGACCTTAGAACCACACACACTTTCCCCATCCTCAAGCTTCACCCTGTAGTAATCATTGAACCACACAGTGCTCCTAAGCTTTTTCCCATAAAAACCATAGAACCACACAGTGTTTCTCCAGATTTGACCCATAGGAACCACAGAACCACCCACTGCCCCACCCCCCGGCTTTTGTCCCACAATAGCCGTAGCACCACACAGTGCCCCCCAGTCTTGCCCTACAATAATCACAGACCCAAACTTGTCCTCCCAGACTTTTTCCACGCCCTGTAGTAACTATAGAAGTACACAGTGTCCCTCCTGCCTTAACTCACAGTAACCATAGAAGCACATACCCCAGCATTGTCCCACGTTGGCCACACAAGGATCACCCTTACCGCTGACTCTGAGCCATGGCCCACTTCATTGGTAGCCATAGAAAACCACTTGTGAGTCCCATGTGAACAGGAAAAGTTCCCTCAGAGAAAAAAAAATACAATTTAAGCATCATGAAGATGTTGCAGCTTTTAATGGTTAATGAAGTTTTACAGCATGATAGTAAAAACTGTCTTACTTTGGCTGGCTTATATATCTTTTTAACCTCAAGGTCATTGCATCAAGAAAATAGAATATACATATGTAATCAGTTTACATATGTTCATTAATGGATCTATACACTGTGGAGCCACATTACATCATGAACATGTAATTAGCTTGGTCATCTTATAGAAACCATGTGTTATAACATATGAATATTTTTGATGGAATTGAGACATAATGCCATGGGGGGGGGGGGGGCTTCAGTATCTTCTTAGCTAACTGTGACAACTAGAGGTTACATTACAGAAATTGAGACAGTTACTTTTAATGTCACTATACATTTAAATAGACAGATCTCAGTCAGATCTATATGATTTCTATGCTATCTATTTAATTAGCTAACTTAACTCTAGTAATCCTGCCTCCCCCCAGCAATAAAGGAATCAATTGAATCAAACTTTCCTTGTTGAAAGGGTGAGAACGAATGAATGAATGAACTAATTGTTTTCAATGAAAATGCTGAAATTTCAAGCAACTAGAACTTAGTATGTCATTTTTTTGAAAACTCACTCAAAGGATTAAATGTTACCATGCTCAAGTTCTGGCCTGTATTGCTAGTGGTCCCTGAGGAAATGGATATTCAAGCACCACAGAGTACAAAACTCAAAGTATTAGTGTCCCAAAGGAAAAACATTAAATTGTTCAAGCTATGAATTCTATTAGCTTGAAATCTTTGAATCACTTGTTAATATGTTTATATCAATAAACACACCAGTGAGTAACTAGCTACTATTCAAACAGATCTTCAGTCTTTCCTCACTCACACCAAATGAGTCTCAAATCAAATGTAAAGAGGCATTACCCTCATAGCAAAATTAAATAAGTGCAGTAGACTGTTAAATGGTACAATATACTATGTTTGCCCTTGCATCTTTTATTGGCATAATATTTTTTTATAATTAGGATTTTTATTACGTACAGCAGTAAGGTAAACGTCAAGGATCAGTATAGAAATTAACAAGAGTCATTACAAAAAAATGAACAAGAGAATACGTACATTCAATAAGCAGATGCATAGGTAAGGAAATAAACAATACTCCCAGTGCATCACTGCCGTGTAATTTATAAAGTATTGGAGGGAAGGGTGACAAGGATGCAGGAGGTGTAGGGTGAGTGGAAGAGTATGGAAGGATCAGGGTTTGGGAAAGGAGAAAAAGGAGTAGTTAGAGAGATGAGCCAAAATGAAAGTGATGAAAAACATATGAAGAAAAGAGAAGTGAAGGAGGTCAGAAGGAAAGGGTGGCATAAGGAAAGAAACTAAAGAGAGGGAATGGAAAGAAAAGAAAGATGATGAGAAATGAGGAGAAGGGAGAAGAAAAAGAAGAAGAAAGGGTTCCTAATTCAGGAAGTCTAAGTGACAGGGATATTATCACGGTGCTCTTACTGGCCTATTCACTTTCTTGTGTTTGCCTGGCAGCAGCATGGCGGGTGACTACTTCCTGGCCACTCGTGTGTCACTCTGAGCGTTCGCTATTTTATAGTTTCCACCTTGATTGACCTATGTGACTTCTCCTCCTAGAGAGGCCTTATATGCTGCATTCTATCATTGTCTCAGTGCCCTTTTGTGGTGTACCTGAACGCTTCTTGAGTCTTCCGTTGTGTTCCGTTCCTAGCTGCTGAATCTGATTTGTGTATGACCCTGGCTCCGTCTGACTGCCAATTTGTGCCTGAACCTTTTGCCTAGCTATTGACCGCTCCATATTATTTTTATTATTATTAATCTTTATTTATATAGTGCCAACAAATTCCGCAACGCTTTACAGTAGGGAATAGACATACAGAGGTATTAAATAGTACAATCAAATGTGGAGAACAGAAGGATCAGAGGACCCTGCTCGTGAGAGCTTACATTCTAGAGGAAGGTAGGTTTGACACAGAAGGAGTAACTGCTATTGAGTGTAAGTGCCTCCTGCCACATGAACTGCCAGTCAGAGGGTGGGAGTGAGAAGTGCTGTTGAGTGTAGTGGTCCAGGCAAAGGGTGATTCTTAGTGATAATGTTTATGGAGGCAGTTGATAGGCTTCCCTTAAGAGGTGAGTTTTCAGGGAGCGTCTGAAGATCTGAAGGCTGGGGGAGAGTCTGATTGGGCGGGGGAGGGAATTCCAGAACTGAGGTGCAGCACGGGAGAAGTTCTGTAGGCGGGAGTGGGAGGATGTGATAAGAGCTGTGGAGAACAGAAGGTCATGTGCAGAGCAAAGATGGCAAGAGGGAGTGTATTTGGAAATGAGAGATTGGATTGACAGAGGGGTTTGGTGTCAGAGAAGCGATGAGTGAGGTAGATTAGTATTGCAGCAGAGTTCATTATGGACTGTAGTGGGGATAGTCGGGTGAGAGGAAGGCCAATTAGTAATGAGTTACAGTAGTCAAGACGGGACATGATGAGTGTTTGGATAAGAATTTTGGTAGTGTCTTGTGTGAGAAAGGGTCGGATTCTAGAGATGTTGCGGAGGTGAAGGCGGCATGATTTGGAGATTGACTGAATGTGAGGAACGAAGGATAGGGTAGAGTCAAATGTGAACTCCAGGCAGCGAGCTTTAGGGGTCGTTGAGATGGTAGCGTTGTTGATGGTGAGGGTAATATCTGGGGTAAGGCTGGTTGTAGTGGGAGGGAAGATGATTAGTTCAGTTTTGCCAAGTTTAAGTTTGAGTTGACGGGAGGACATCCAGGAAGACACAGCAGACAGACAGTCAGATACTCAGGGCAAGAGGGAAGGGGAAAGGTCAGGGGAGGAAATATATATTTGAGTGTCATCAGCATAGAGATGATGGTGAAACCCAAGGGAGTTGATTAGTTTTCTGAGGGACGCGGTGTAAATTGAGAAGAGCAAGGGTCCCAGGACTGATCCTTGAGGCACTCCAACAGACAGTGGGATGGGTGGAGAAGTGGAGCCAGAGTAGGAAATGCTGAAGAAGCAGTTGCAGAGATAAGATGAAAACCAGGAGAGTGCAATGTCACAGAGACCTAGGGAGTAGAGGGCTTGGAGGAGGAGTGGGTGATCTACTGTGTCAAAGGCGGCTGACAGGTCCAAGAGAATGAGTATGGAGTAGTGGACTTTTGACTTGGCGGCAAGCAAGTCATTGGCCACTTTAGTGAGGGCAGTCTCAGTGGAGTGATGAGGGCGGAATCAAGATTGCAAGGGATCTAGCAGGGAGTGGGAGCAGAGGAATCTAGTGAGCTGATTATATGCGAGACGCTCAAGGAGCTTGTGGGCAAATGAGAGCAGAGAAATTGGTCGGTAATTTGACAGTGCGTTTGGGTCCAGAGGATGGGAAGGTGCTGGTTGAGAGGGAGAGGTTGAATATATGAGTAAGGATTGGAGTTAGTAGAGGGGAGAGTTCTTGAGCAAGCTGAGATGGGATTGGGTTGAGAGGGCATGTGGTTAGATTTGAGTGAGTAAGGAGAAGAGAAACTTCATCCTCGGTGATGGGTGAGAAGGAGCTTAGTGTGTATGTGGGAGAGGTGACAGGGATGGGCTGGCTGGGTGGGGGTGGGAGTGGTGAAATGTCATGTCTGATAGATTCGATCTTGTCCTTGAAGTAGGTGGCAAGATCTTTTGCAGAGAAGTTATTGGAAGGTGTTTGTGTTGGTAGATGTAGAAGAGATTTGAAGGCTAAAAAAAGGCGTTTCGGGTTAGAGGAGAGATTAGAAATTAGAGAGGAAAAGTATGACTGTTTGGCCAGGGAGAGGGCAGAGCTATATGAATGGAAAATGCATTTGTAGTGTATGAAGTCAGCTGTGGAGTGTGATCTCCTCCAGTGCCTTTCGGCAGTGTGTGAGCACCTTTGGAGGTATTGCGTTTGTCTTGTGTGCCAGGGTTGTAGTGGAGTTGTGCGTGGGTGGCGTGGAGTTGCAGGTGCCACTGTGTCGAGGGCTGTTGTGAGAGTGCTGTTGTACAGAGCAGTAGTTTTGTCAGGGCAAGTAAGTGTGAGGATGGGGTTGAGAAGAGGTTGCAGTGATGTGGAGAATTGTTGCGGATCAAGAGTATGTAGATTTCTCCGCAAGCTCTTGGTCACAGTGGGGGGAGGGGGGTTGCATGGTATGATGAGGTTACCGGTGAGGAGGTCAGAGAGGGGAAAGGGGATATTAGAGGAGTTGGAGACTGAGCAGAGGTTAGTGAAGACAAAGTCAAGGGAGTGACCATCACTGTGCGTGGGGGAGCTGGTCCACTGTGATAAGCCAAAGGAAGTTGTTAAGGAGAGGAGATTGAGGGTGGGGGGGTGTTATGATTATCTATAGGGATGTTGAAGTCACCCATGATGAGAGTAGGGACATCAGAGGACATGAAGTGAGGGAGCCAGGAGGTGAAGTGATCAAGGAATTGAGTAGAAGGACAAGGTGGCTTGTATATGACTGTAACATGCAAGTGGAAGGGAGAGAAGAGGCAAAGTGTGTGAACTTCGAATGTAGGGCAGTAGAGAGAGTGGTGGGGATTACTTGAAATATATGGTTAAGGGACAGCAGAATGCCTACTGCACCCCCTTGCCTGTTGCAAGGCCTGGGTGTATGTGTGAATTGAAGGCCTCCATGTGAAAGTGCAGCACTGGAGGCAATGTCTGACGATGTGAGCCAAGTTTCTGTGATGGCTAGGAGGTTTAGGGAGTGAGAAATGAACAGATCTTGAACAACTGTTAGTTTGTTACACACAGAGTGGGAGTTCCAGAGACAAAAGCAAAAAGGGGGGGGGGGAGGTTAGGTGACGTGATACGGCTATTAGATTGTGGACGTTGCATGTGTGAGTGGTGGTGATAGGGAGCGGAGGAATGAGAAAAGTTCATGGGAGCAGAGAAGTGGTAAGGGAAGAAGTGAGGGTGCAATGAAAATGGAGTGACTCTTAATGTGCATACAGGAGGAGGAGAGTCTTTTGCAGGTGAGAAAGGTGATGAGAAGGAAAGGAGCTAATTTGGCCACAGTGGGGTTAATGCATGGGGCAGTAGAATTTGTGCAGCAGTCTATAATCCAGGAGAGTACTGGATGACTTGGCAAACAAGTAAAGTATTTGGTGAGGATAGGAGTCAGTTCAGGGTTAAATGAAGCAATCCGTTTTTCATCTGTAGCTATAGATGTTGTAATGGTTAATGGTAGTGGGAGAGGAAATCAGGATCAGGTTTTTTTTTCCATCAGCGGTTAAGTGGTTAATTGTGCAGTTTGTGAATTCAGTTGTGGTAATCCTGGTTTCTTTGCATCAGGTGTTCAGCAGGTTTGATAGAAGATGCAAATGTCAGTGCTTGGTGAAAATAGATGTTTCTTTGGTCTGAATATAGCAAGGGTAGTTCTTTAGTTGATAGTGGTCTGTCCTCAGTCCAGCCTCTGTCCAACTCAGTCTAACTCACTGTTATATTGACTTAATGCCCTGACTTTAGGACCTGATACACTGCAATCTAGTAACCTTATATAGGGAGGTCTAGGGCCTGGGATACAACACAGCTGATTCCAGTCAAGGAGATTTGCACATCAGAGAGAGAGACAGGCATTGGAGGTGTGATTTTAGACAGACAGAGGGTAGCAGGAAGAGATAACAGGAGGAAGTTACAATCCACTGGAGATTAAATTCCAAATAGCAAAAGACATCTTGCAATCAATGATATCTATAACTCAAATGATATCTATAACTCAGTCTAACTCATTGTTATATTGACTTAATGCCCTGACCTGACCTGATACACTGCAAGCAGATACACTGCAAGCTAGTAACCTATATAGGGCAGTCTAGGGCCTGGGATACAACACAACGGATTTCGGTCAAGGAGATTTGCACATCAGAGAGAGAGACAGGGCATTGGAGGTGTGAGTTTAGACAGACAGAGGGCAGCAGGAAGAGATAACTATAATTACCTGTATTGAGAGACAGACAGGAGGAAGTTACATTCCACTAGAGATGAGATTCCAAATAGTAAAAGACAGCTTGCAATCAATAAATGATATCTATAACTCAGTCTAACTCACTGTTATATTGAATTAATGCCCTAACTTTAGAACCTGATACACTGCAAGTCTGTGCTGACTTTGGCATTGTCTGACTACCTGCTCTGTATATGACCTTTGGCCTGGCTGACTAACCGCTCTGTGCTGATATTGTCCTGTCAGTAGTGCAGCAGCACCAAAGTTCTCTGGGGCTTGTTGTGCATCTAGCGTTCTAGGGTGCACGGTGTTCTGTGACCCTAGTGTTCTAGGGTATTGTGGTTGTGTCCTTGCATTCTAGCTGGTGGGCCTCCTGTTTCTGCTCCACTATAGAGCACTCTTACCACTATCTCTACCTCTGTGGTTCTGCTCTCACTACTTGTTTGCTCCTAGCTTGTGCATCAAACCTGAATTTTTTAGGTGCAATATCACAGTGGCCTGAAAATTTACAGTGGCGCTGTTGCTACACCATCCTATGGACTGCTCTGGTCCATAGATCATAAATCTCTAAAAAGCAAAAGACAGCTTACAATCAATAAATGATATCTATAACTCAGTGTAACTCACTGTTATATTTTCTTACTGCCCTGACTTTAGGACCTGATACACTGCAAGGCCTTACAGACTTTTGCATTGTCTGACTACCAGCTCTGTATATGACCTTTGGCCTGGCTGGCTAACCACTCTGTGCTGATTTTGGCTTGTCCAGCTACCCGCTCTGTGTATGACCTCTGGCCTGGCTGACTACCCGCTCTGTGCTAAGTACTGTGGCTTGTCTGACTTCCTGCTTCGTGATAAGTACTTTGGCTTATCTGACTACCCGTATTGTTTGACCATAGGCTGGTTAGTCTCTCTTGCTCTCTGAGGCCTGGCTTCTCCTGGCACGTTCTCATTCTCAGTCCTTGGTCAGGTAAGTCCTGTCAGTAGTGCAGCAGCAACAAAGTTCTCTGGGGCTTGTTGTGAGTCTAGCGTTCTAGGGTGCACGGTGTTCTGTGACCCTAGTGTTCTAGGGTATTGCGGTTGTGTCCTTGCATTCTAGCTGGTGGGCCTCCTGTTTCTGCTCTGCTACAGAGCACTCTTACCACTATCTCTACCTCTGTGGTTCTGCTCTCGCTACTTGTTTGCTCCTAGCTTTTGCATCAAACTTGAATTTTTTAGGTGCAATATCACAGTGGCCTGAAAATTTACAGTGGCACTGTTGCTACACCATCCTATGGACTGCTCTGGTCCGTAGACCATAAATCTCCATAGGATGGTGTAGCAACAGCTCCACCGTAAATTTTCAGGCCACTGTGATATTGCACCTAAAAATTTCAAGTTTGAACTGTTATAATTTTTTAATAAAATATCTTTCAGCAGTGGGAGTACCCTTGTTTTATTTGGGGACATAAACCCTACCTATATATTTTTTTACATCTTAAGTATTACTAAACCTTTAATAAAAAATAAATCCTAAATACAATTAAAAAAAAAAACATAAGACATGGTATGAAAGGGATCTTAGGATGGTGCCTGTGTTGGAGGGTGGAGTCTGGAGAATGAATCAGTTGAACAAGGAATTTGTTTTGGAGGTGGGTTCTTGACTGGTATTGGGGGACAGTTAATAAAAAAAGAAAATAAGAAATTTGTATGTAAAGTGATAGAGACAGGAACCCCCTGACTAGGGGTAGGTGAAAAGTGTGAAAAATTTCCTGCATGACTTTTCGCGAAAACTTAACACATTTTTGCCTATATTTCCTATAGGTACTACATTTCCCAATTGTAATATTACTTCTTCTGAGGGCTATAGTTTAGAAATAAGTGTCTGAAAGTCAAAGTTGTAAGTCTTAAAGCCAGGTCATGCATGGATAATCAGGAACGCAGGAGAATGCACTTGCATCCAGAAGTAGACACAAGGGCAAGGAGGGCAAGCCTAGATGCTTTAAATATCCTGGAAGGGGTTAGCTGATAACAGTCAGGTGAGTAACCATGGAAACCGAGAGGTCAAGGAAGTTTGTTAAGCATCAGCTGACTGAAACAGGGAAGGAAAGGCAGCAGTAATTAAAGGTCGAGTGTTAGACAAGATCAGTCAATCCATGGCAGCTGCTTCACCATTACAAATTAAAATAACTGTACATTTTTAAGGTCTGTGGGGACACTTAGGACTGCCAAGGACTTTGCTCAATGTCACACTTAACAAAAGTATTCCACCAACCTGATGATCCACTTGCAGCCAGTGTTAAGCAAACATAATTTCTTTCAAGCTGATGGTGGGTTACATTTTCCATTATTCTCAGCTGGCCAACAGTTGGAGAACCAAAGGCTGCCTATCCCTACTCTCTTGTTCAATTTTTTTAGACTGTAATGTCCTGTTTTATTCACCAAAAATTTGTATAAGAATTAATAAAAGTAATTGAAAAAGAAATTACTGTGGCGTCAAGTAAGAGTTTGCTTTTCGTTTTTTGATCCATAACAAAAATTAGTTACTTGGCCTCTATTTTTGCTTATTCCTTTCTTTAGCAAACTACTTATACTTTCTAATTGCTATTATATTCTGATGGTCTTACTAATTATGTGCCTGCATCTTGCTAAGTTCCTTTATATGACCAGTCTTGAGACCCTGAATCTTTGCAATCTTGACCCCAGCTTGTGAACTCAACTACAATATTTTGCTGTGACACTGGCATTCACTATTCATGGCTATAAAATCTATTCATTTTCCTTGGTCTTAGGTCAGTGTTGCTTCAGTTGATTTTGTCTATCAGTATGAACATAATTACAGTTTTATTTTAAGCCAGAATGAGTCCAGCTGAGTTGGGTCAACTCATGAGATGTGATTCTATAATATTTGTATTAGGTCAAAGCAGGCTGTTTCAAAAGCTATGAAACTAGTGTTTTATTTATCATTGTCTGCAGCATTAACCAGAGTAAAATATATATAAACCAGAATTACTTCTCATTGCATTTGTGTAATTAGGGTTTGATTGCTATATGACTCAAGATATGTGAGGGGAGCTGTTAAAGCTTTTGTGTTACCTGCCATTGCCATGCTGGGTACTCTTACAACAATACTTTCTAGAAACTTAACCAGACTCAGAAAAAAGCCAAACAGTGCACTGAAAATTGTTATTAAGGTTAGATAGGAACAGTGGTTACAGACTGTATACACTTGGATGCAGGTAACTTGAACAAGCATCAAACAATCAGGAAGGGGAGTTTTTAAAGGAACCGGGAAAATATAAAGACAGGCAAGGACAAGGGGAAAGCAAAAACCCAGAACATGATTGCATGGCAATAGCCAATGATTTTTCAGATATTTCTCCCTGGGCTAAGACTGTTCAGCGAGTGAAGTTTATACAGACACTCTTTCAGAGGCTCATGAAGCTTCTCCTTGTTTCTTTTTTGGTAGGGCACAATTAAGATTAGATGGTCAAATGTGTAGGCTTTGCAGGCCTTCCCAGAATATGAATCCTGTAATAAGCTGGTCTGGAAGATATCTGTGATCATTTGGGAGATCAAGCATCTAGATTGTTGATATATTGTTCAAGCACCAGAATGGTGCTGATTAGTGTTGAGCGAGCATGCTCGGCCGATGCTCGGATCGGCTCGAGCATCGCTCTGCTCGGCACATGGCGGTACTCGTACGAGTACCGCATGTGCTCGCCCGCCATGTTCGGGTCTCCTCCCCGCACGTTTTGCGGCTGCTGCGCAGCCAATAAACGTGCAGGGAGGCTCTGACATCAGTGTAATGCCAGCAGCCATGTTGGCTGCTGGCATTACACTGATTGGCTGGCCAGAACCCGTGGTCGGGTGCTGTATAGCACCTGACCAGCGAGTTCGGCTCAGTCTTAGCCAGGGAGAGATGAGGATAGGAAGGGAAAGTCAGTGTAGGGAGAAAAAAAACGATTGTGAAAAAAAAAGAACCAAAAGTCCTTTTTAGGACTACTGTGTGTGGGGGCAGCAGGTTATTTTGTGTGGGGGGAAAAAAAAAAAAAAAAAACATATATTCTGTTTAGTGTGCAAAGTTGCAGATTAGAGCACATTCTGTTTAGTGTGCAAAGTTGCAGATTAGAGCACATTCTGTTTAGTGTGCAAAGTTGCAGATTAGAGCACATTCTGTTAAGTCTTCAAACTAAAATATCAAAGTCACATATTCCATTCAGTGTGCTTCGCCGCAGTTTAGCAGCACATTCTGTGTACTGTGCAGAGTTGCAGAATAGGAAGAAATACTGTTAAGTCTTCAAACTAAAATATCAAAGTCACATATTCCATTCAGTGTGCTTCGCCGCAGTTTAGCAGCACATTCTGTGTACTGTGCAGAGTTGCAGAATAGGAAGAAATACTGTTAAGTCTTCAAACTAAAATATCAAAGTCACATATTCCATTCAGTGTGCTTCGCCGCAGTGTAGCAGCACATTCTGTGTAATGTGCAGAGTTGCAGAATAGGAAGAAATACTGTTAAGTCTTCAAACTAAAATATCAAAGTCACATATTCCATTCAGTGTGCTTCGCCGCAGTGTAGCAGCACATTCTGTGTACTGTGCAGAGTTGCAGAATAGGAAGAAATACTGTTAAGTCTTCAAACTAAAATATCAAAGTCACATATTCCATTCAGTGTGCGTCACCGCAGTTTAGCAGCCTATTCTGTGTACTCTGCACAGTTGCAGAATAGGAAGAAATACTGTTAAGTTTTCAAACTAAAATATCAAAGTCACATATTATATTCAGTGTGCGTCACCGCAGTTTAGCAGCCTATTCTCTGTACTCTGCACAGTTGCAGAATAGGAAGAAATACTGTTAAGTTTTCAAACTAAAATATCAAAGTCACATATTCCATTCTGTGTGCGTCACCGCAGTTTAGCAGCCTATTCTGTGTACTCTGCACAGTTGCAGAATAGGAAGAAATACTGTTAAGTTTTCAAACTCAAATATTAAAGTCACATATTCCATTCAGTGTGTGTCACCGCAGTTTAGCAGCCTATTCTGTGTACTCTGCACAGTTGCAGAATAGGAAGAAATACTGTTAAGTTTTCAAACTCAAATATTAAAGTCACATATTCCATTCAGTGTGTGTCACCGCAGTTTAGCAGCCTATTCTGTGTACTCTGCACAGTTGCAGAATAGGAAGAAATACTGTTAAGTTTTCAAACTCAAATATTAAAGTCACATATTCCATTCAGTGTGTGTCACCGCAGTTTAGCAGCCTATTCTGTGTACTCTGCACAGTTGCAGAATAGGAAGAAATACTGTTAAGTTTTCAAACTCAAATATTAAAGTCACATATTCCATTCAGTGTGTGTCACCGCAGTTTAGCAGCCTATTCTGTGTACTCTGCACAGTTGCAGAATAGGAAGAAATACTGTTAAGTTTTCAAACTCAAATATTAAAGTCACATATTCCATTCAGTGTGTGTCACCGCAGTTTAGCAGCCTATTCTGTGTACTCTGCACAGTTGCAGAATAGGAAGAGATACTGTTAAGTCTTCAAACTAAAATATCAAAGTCACATATTCCATTCAGTGTGCTTCGCCGCAGTGTAGCAGCACATTCTGTGTACTGTGCAGAGTTGCAGAATAGGAAGAAATACTGTTAAGTCTTCAAACTAAAATATCAAAGTCACATATTCCATTCAGTGTGCTTCGCCGCAGTGTAGCAGCACATTCTGTGTACTGTGCAGAGTTGCAGAATAGGAAGAAATACTGTTAAGTTTTCAAACTCAAATATTAAAGTCACATATTCCATTCAGTGTGTGTCACCGCAGTTTAGCAGCCTATTCTGTGTACTCTGCACAGTTGCAGAATAGGAAGAAATACTGTTAAGTTTTCAAACTCAAATATTAAAGTCACATATTCCATTCAGTGTGTGTCACCGCAGTTTAGCAGCCTATTCTGTGTACTCTGCACAGTTGCAGAATAGGAAGAAATACTGTTAAGTTTTCAAACTCAAATATTAAAGTCACATATTCCATTCAGTGTGTGTCACCGCAGTTTAGCAGCCTATTCTGTGTACTCTGCACAGTTGCAGAATAGGAAGAAATACTGTTAAGTTTTCAAACTCAAATATTAAAGTCACATATTCCATTCAGTGTGTGTCACCGCAGTTTAGCAGCCTATTCTGTGTACTCTGCACAGTTGCAGAATAGGAAGAAATACTGTTAAGTCTTCAAACTAAAATATCAAAGTCACATATTCCATTCAGTGTGCTTCGCCGCAGTGTAGCAGCACATTCTGTGTACTGTGCAGAGTTGCAGAATAGGAAGAAATACTGTTAAGTCTTCAAACTAAAATATCAAAGTCACATATTCCATTCAGTGTGCTTCGCCGCAGTGTAGCAGCACATTCTGTGTACTGTGCAGAGTTGCAGAATAGGAAGAAATACTGTTAAGTCTTCAAACTAAAATATCAAAGTCACATATTCCATTCAGTGTGCTTTGCCGCAGTTTAGCAGCACATTCTGTGTACTGTGCAGAGTTGCAGAATAGGAAGAAATACTGTTAAGTTTTCAAACTCAAATATTAAAGTCACATATTCCATTCAGTGTGTGTCACCGCAGTTTAGCAGCCTATTCTGTGTACTCTGCACAGTTGCAGAATAGGAAGAAATACTGTTAAGTTTTCAAACTCAAATATTAAAGTCACATATTCCATTCAGTGTGCGTCACCGCAGTTTAGCAGCCTATTCTGTGTACTCTGCACAGTTGCAGAATAGGAAGAAATACTGTTAAGTTTTCAAACTCAAATATTAAAGTCACATATTCCGTGTAAGATGAAGAAGGCGGGTAAAAAGGGACGGGGAAGTGGACGTGATCCTGATAGTTCAGGGCGCGGGTCAGGACGCGGAGAAACTGTGCCTGGTGCCAGAGCACAAGAAAGAAAGACATCCACCATACCTAGCTTCATGTCTCATTTCACAGGGCGTCGCAGGACATCACTCTCGAGGTCCGACCACTGCGAACAGGTGGTCGGTTGGATGTCAGCTGATACTGCTTCCAGTCGGTTAAGCACCACCCTGTCTTCCACCAAGTCCACTCTCAGTAGCCAAGAGTCTGGTCAACATAATCCTCACTCTGATCATCCTTCCTCCCACCATACACGATCTGGTCAAAGAAGTGATCCCACACTGGGATATAGTGAGGAGCTCGTCTCATCACCAATCCTTCATTTGACCCTCTCTCCAAGCACGCTTGCAGAGGAACATGACATCTTGTGCCCTGATTCACAACCTCTAGAGGGTACCCAATCACAAGAAGATGACAGATGTGAACGGCATTTAAGGTCAAAGGAAGTAGTGGATGATGATGATGATGATGAGACACAGTTGCCATTAAATCAACCACTATTACCGTCTCAAGACCTTGTTGAGGAGAATGTTATACAGTTGTCAATGACTGAGTATGTGGTGGGATCAAGACATGAGGAGGATGATCAGAGTGAGGAAGTGGAGGAGGACTTGGTGGACGATGAGGTGACTGACCCCACCTGGGAAGGTGTAGAGCCGAGCGATGACAGCAGTCCTGAGGGTGAGCCATCTGCAGCACCGCAACAGGCTGGAAGAGGCAGTGGTGTGGCTACAGAAAGAAGGCGGACCGCACCAAACCGGCCCGCAAATGTTCCACGGAGCACCCCCTTGCGTAAATCTACCTTGCCAAAGGGTAGGTGTTCCGCGGTATGGCATTTTTTTAAGGAAAGTGCGGACGACAAAAGAATTGTAGTTTGCAACCTGTGCCACACCAGAATGAGCCGAGGCATGAACACTAGAAACCTCACCACCACCAGCATGATCCGACACATGGCATCCAAGCACCGTAATAAGTGGGAGGAACGCCCGGATCGCCAATCTGTGTCTGCAGGCCACACCACTGCCTCCTCTTCCCCTGTTTTTGGTGCCGGCCAATCGCCTGTCGAAGGCGCAGGCCCGCATACCTCCCGCCCTGCACCTGTACCATCTGAAGCACCATCAGCGACCACATCCACTTCCCTGTCCCAGCACAGCGTTCAAATGTAGTTACCCCAGGCATTTGAGCGCAAGAGAAAATACCCAGCCACCCACCCACAGGCCATAGCACTAACCTCACACCTTTCCAAATTACTGGCCATCGAAATGCTGCCATTTAGGCTTGTGGACACTGAGTCCTTCCGCAGCCTGATGGCAGCAGCTGTCCCTCGGTACGTGGTCCCCAGCCGCCACTACTTTTCCCGGTGTGCCATCCCCGCATTACACCACCATGTGTCCCGTAACATCACCCGTGCCCTGACCAACGCAGTTACTGGGAAGGTCCACTTAACGACTTACACATGGACAAGTGCTTGTGGCCAGGGACGCTACATTTCCCTGACGGCACACTGGGTGAATGTCGTGGAGGCTGGGAGCGACTCGGACCCTGGGATGGCACAGGTGCTACCCACGCCGAGGATTGCGGGCCCTACCTCCATCAGGGTTTCCGCCAGCACCTACGTTATTGGCTCCTCCTCCTCCGTTTCCACCTCCGAATTCTCTACACGCAGCGCCACTCCCCCATCAGCCAGTAGCTGGAAGCAGTGTAGCACTGCAGTGGGGAAGCGTCAACAGGCCGTGCTGAAGCTGATCTGCCTTGGGGACAAACAGCACACGGCCTCAGAGCTGTTGTAGGGGTTTAGTCACCAGACCGAGCAGTGGCTCTCGCCACTCAACCTGCAACCAGGCATGGTTGTGTGTGATAATGGGCGTAACTTGGTGGCGGCTTTGGAGCTCGGCAAGCTCACACACGTACCATGCCTAGCGCATGTATTTAATTTAGTGGTTCAGCGATTTCTAAAAACCTACCCCAATGTGCATGATCTCTTGACCAAGGTGCGCCGCGTGTGTGCACATTTCCGTAAGTCATCTACAGCTTCGGCCGGCCTGTTGAAGCTGCAGCAGCGCTTACAATTGCCAGCTCACCGGCTGCTGTGTGACGTGAGCACGCGCTGGAACTCCACCTTCCACATGTTGGCCCGGCTTTGTGAGCAGCAGAGGGCAGTAGTGGAGTACCAGCTGTTACACGGTCGTCGCCTCTCCGTTCAACTTCCTGTAATCAGAAGTGAGGAGTGGGAATGGATGTCAGACCTCTGCGAGGTTTTACGCAATTTTGAGGAATCGACACAGATGGTGAGCGGCGATAACGCTATTATCAGTGTAACCATCCCACTTCTGTGTCTACTGAAACGCTCGCTGCTCACAATTAAAACCGACGCTTTGCATGTGGAAGAGGTGGAAATGGGGGAGGAAGAGCTTACACAAGGTGATAGCCAGAGCACCCTCACTTCGTCTTCTCAGCGACAATTGGAGGAGGCGGAGGAGGAGGAGGAGGAGGAAGACACGGTTGCCTCCGCTACAGAGGGTAGCCATGGAACTTTAGTTCCATCTCTTCAGCGTGGGTGGGCAGAAGAGGAGGAAGAGGATGAGGATATTGAGAGTCATTCTCCTGGTGAGGACAGCGAAATCTTGCCTGTTGGTACTCTGGCACACATGGCTGACTTTATGTTAGGCTGCCTTTCCCGTGACCCACGCGTTGTACGCATTTTAGACAACACGGATTACTGGGTGTTCACCCTTCTGGACCCCCGCTACAAAGAGAATTTCTCATCTCTCATTCCTCCGGTGGAGAGGACAAGCAAAATGGTGCAATACCAGAAGGTTCTTGTTGAAAAATTGCTCCAAAATTTTCCATCTGACAACGCTGGCGGCAGAGTACGTGCTACCTTGGCCAACCGAGAAGGGGAGAAAAGGGGAGCACACAGCAGTTCCGACAAAGGCAGGGCAACACTCTCCAAGGCGTGGGACACCTTCATGACACCCCGCCAGCACCCTCACCCTGATGCGCAGCCTAGTGTCACAAGGAGGGAAAAGTTTTGGAAGATGGTGAAGGAGTACGTAGCAGACCGTGTCAGCGTCCTCAATGATCCCTCTGTGCCTTACAACTACTGGGTGTCCAAGCTGGACACGTGGTATGAACTGGCACTCTACGCCTTGGAGGTGCTGGCCTGCCCTGCCGCCAGCGTTCTGTCTGAGCGGGTATTTAGTGCTGCTGGTGGCATCATAACAGATAAGCGTATCCGCCTTTCCACCGACAATGCTGATAGGTTGACACTTATAAAAATGAACAAGGCCTGGATTTCCCCTGACTTCTCCACTCCACTGGAGGAAAGCCCCGGGGGAACATAAACTCACTTTATATATGTTATTTACAATGATGGGAATACTCTGTATTCCCATTCACCCCTTCCACCCAAAAAACGGGTATATGGTTGACTCTTAATCTTCTCATCCTCCTCCTCCTCTTCCATATGCCCTGTGCTATAATTTTTATATAGGGCCAGCTCACCAGCGGGCCCTGTGATATAATTTTTATATAGGGCCAGCTCACTAGCGGGCCCTGTTTGACAATTTTTATATAGGTCAGCTCACCAGCGGGCCTTCTCATATAATGTTTTATTGGGTCAGCTCTCTAACGGGCCCTCTCATATAATGTTTTATAGCGTCAGCTCACTAGCGGGCCTTCGCATATAATGTTTAGGATGGTCAGCTCTGCAGCAGACCCTCACCCATAATGTTTTAGATGGTCAGCTCAGCGCACGTTTCCCTCTTAATCATGGCCTCAGTTCAATAAAATCAAGGAAATTTTTGGGAGAATTTGCCTCTGCGCACGTTTCCCTCTTAATCATGGCCTCACTTCAGAAAATCAAGGAAATTTTTGGGAGAATTTGCCTCTGCGCACGTTTCCCTCTTAATCATGGCCTCACTTCAGAAAATCAAGGAAATTTTTGGGATAATTTGCCTCTGCGCACATTTCCCTCTTAATCATGGCCTCACTTCAGAAAATCAAGGACATTTTTGGGATAATTTGCCTCTGCGCACGTTTCCCTCTTAATCATGGCCTCACTTCAGAAAATCAAGGAAATTTTTGGGATAATTTGCAGATGATATACAAGTAAATATACAGCAAATATTGTTTGGTAACAATTTTTCGCCTAAAGTCGTTTTTATTTTCCTTTTTGTGTGTTTTATGGTCAGTCTGTAAAAATGGCGTACTACGGGCGAAAGATCGTTCCCAGCAGCGATGTTGGAGTCCAAGATGCATCCAGACATCCTCCCTATGCTGTCCCTGAACCATTTCTGTGGTGTTTCCATCCTTTTCTGCCCTTTTCCTATGGACCAGGCACCCTCCCCTCATCAGAGCAGGGGGTGCCTGGTGTAATGCTCGAGTCCTCCCATTGACTTCAATGGGGCTCGGGTGCTCGGCCGAGCACTCGAGCCTCCGGGGGCGCTCGGTCAGAGCACCCGAACACCCGAGCATTGGGGTGCTCGCTCATCACTAGTGCTGATGCTTCCCTGTCTGCCGTCTCCATAACCATCACTACAAGATCCATTCATGTTTATGGGACATATCAAATAAACCTCATCAGATTACTTGATTTTTCATTGAGCATTTAGAATCAATGAGAGGATATGTGACAAGGTTGGCATGCATTGTGGCCCTCTTTAATCTGGAAGCTTGTGATTGAATTGAAATCCCTGCCCACCAGCAGGAGTCCTCCTGACCTATGTCTTTTTAAGATTTTGGACTCAGAAATGATCCCGTTGTGTGGCCTCTATGTAAATTCACTCATGGCACAGTGGGTGAATGTACCAAACTGATTATATCTCAATGTTCTGAGCTACATGTGCAAAGCAAATTAGAAAGGGGTAGAATGTGAGTGCATAGAGGAAATGGCATCCAGGTACACAATTTCCTTGAGTATGCTATGGAGTTGACAGAGGGAGTGGGATAACCTCGTAGAAAAAAGTAGTTGAAAATAAACAGAAGGTAGCAGTACCAGGAGACTTACAGAATTTACTCACAAAGAATCTGAAGCACCAGTTGCAAAAAAGCAGGAAGAATATTGATCTGGAAAAGAGGTTAGGACTGGTAGAAAACTATCAGGGTCAAACCAAGGTCTGAAGTTAAAAGAACGCTGAACAAGGAGGGCACAGTATGACCCTATTTAAAGGATCACGAATTGGTGAAGGCAATGGGCAGAGCAGAATAAATATCTAAAGTAGACCTGGAATATTGAAAATGGATTCTACATGAAAAGCAGTCTTGGGAATAGGTTTTTACATATACTATAATATAATTTTAAAGCAGTCAATGGGTTAATAAGTAATCATAATTATATAATTTCAAAAACTTTTTATGATTAGCAGAAACACAACGAAAAAGGGAGATCACAAATGTCCAGAGGCATCTTTAATTGTTTAAAAATTATTTCTATTAATGTCTTGTGTTATGGTATGATGGATTAAAAAAAAAAATTGTTTAATAAAAGCAAGTGCCTCTTTAATTTAAGTATCCCCCTATCTTGCGTAAGTGATATACTATTAGTGAGATCAACTTCAATGTATGTAAATACTAATATCTAACTGAAGCAAGAGATATGTTGTATGTGATCTTTATGAACTGGACTGCCAGTTTATGTCCTATGTTCTCATAATTAATGTCAAATTGAACTGCAATTAAATTAATATATATTAATAGACTAAAAATCTAATATGCATACTAATTATATTAATGCAATATCTGCTCAATTATTTGTATCTTTTACAGTTCATAAAAATTCTCTGCTAATACTTTTGCTGCACACTTATCCTTGATTTATAGTTTATAAGGATATGCATAGTCATGAACTTAATTCTGTTGGAAAGTTTAATTAGTATGCATTTCTAGTATCAAGTGGTAGCATATCCCAAAAGATTTCTCATTGCATTTGTTATATTTCCCCTTGATTGTAGAAATTGGAAATCTAAATAAATGAAATTAAAGTATATATATTTGTCATTCATCATATAACACATTATAATTAAACAAATATTTTTTGTGGGTTGTAATGCTGAATATCCAAATTTAACATTCATTAATATAAACTGCAAACAACCTGTAGACTGCACAACTTCATAGCATAATATAAGTTTAGAAATTGATTTACTGTATTTTGCAGATTATAAAGGGACTGGAGAATCTGAGTTATAAAGGGAGACTAGCAAAACTGGGCTTATTTACATGTGAGAAGCGACATCTAAGGAGTTATATGATTACCATTTACATATATATTAATTTCCCAAGGAACTATTTACTTTAACTGCTGAGCAAATAATAAGAGTTAATCCATTAAGAATAGAGGAAAGACATTTTGGACTAAAACAAAGCTAGGTTTTTTTTACAGTAAGAACAGTAAAGTTATGAAAGCTATGGAATTATTTGCCTCATCATGTTATGTTTGCAGATACTGTAATTGTTTTTAAAAAAGTAATGGATACCTTTCTAGCACAGAACACTATTGATAATTATGACAGATGGCTTCAGAGTAGATAGGATGTTGATCCAGGAATTTTTTTAAACTATTTGGGGCTTAATTGGAAATGGCTTCAATAGTTTTTTTTTTTTGCCTTCCTCTGGATAAAAGGGGTGATATGGCATGGGCTGAACTTGATGGCTGCATGTCTTTTTAGTAGCCTCATCAATTATGTTACTAATTACTATGTTAAAAGTTAGGGGTAGATTTTAGGGTTAAAGATACTATTAGAATAAAATAGTAGGGATGGGCGAAAATTTTCACCTCAAATCAAAACCAGCAAATAATGGCGCTTCCAGCTTGGCAAATAATTTCCTGTGGAAAGTGCAGTTTTTTTTGCTTTTTTTTTTACTAGTTCATTGCATTGAAATTAATGGGAACATTGCATTTACATACGACACATACCAAATCTTATTTTATTATAGTATAAAAGGGGTCTGAATGTATCTGTGTCGGAGAAATGTGGGCAAAGAATCAGTTAAACAGGGAATTTATTTTGGGGGGACTGTCTACTGGGATTGAGGGGACATTTAACAAAAAAAAATTAAAAAAAGTAGACATGGTATAAAAGGGGTCTGAGGAGGGTGCATATATTGGTAGAGTCCGGAGAAAGAATCAGTTAAACAGAGAATTTGTTTACTGGTATTTACAAATAAATAAAATAGAATAAAAAATAAATGAAATAAGAAATTGGAATGTAATGTGACAGAAACCCCCTAATGTAAGCTGTGACTGAGTAGACTGAACTTGACGAGATAGAGTATTTTGAAGAGGACTTGTTATTACAGGCCCAAGTCCTTCAGAAACATTGATTTGTAGGACTTAGACTTATTAGAGATATAAGCCCTGAGGAAACATTGATTTGTTGTAGTACTTAGACTTATGTTATGTTAAGTACTTAGGCACACATCCTAAGGAAACATTAATTTGCTGTAAGAGTTAGACTTGTGTTTATGGATGGGCGAAAATGTTCTCCTTAAACCAAAATCGTCATCATCAACATCATCCCCGCTTCCAAGTCCAAGTCCCACTCAGCCACACAAACGTGAGTAACCAGCATCAGCAACAACAGCAACCTTAGCTATGAGTGCTTGGCTGCTGGAAGTGCTGCACTTTTGATACCTACTTGTAGCAGTACAATTGCATCAAGATGTAGCCCAAGTAGTGGTTGCAGCACCTCAGGAACCCCTCAATCCATGAGGTCCACATTATGGAGATACTTCACTCAGGATCCAAAAGCTATGACAGAGAAAGCCAGGCCAAATGTATTAATAGTAGCACAGATGATGAGGAGGAGAAGGGATGTGAAGAAGGGTTGCTACCCTTCGATCCTTTGACCAATAAGTAAGGTGTATCAGTAATCTGAGAAGAAGGATAGCATACATACATATATATACATACACACATCAATCACACCATGCCAGTCCCCCACCATCACCACCCCTATCCAATACCATTCAACAAACCCCTAAAAATTCCCTGTTCGACTGATTCTTTCCCAGACTCCACCCACCAACACAGACACTCTTCTCAGACCCATTTTATATCATGTCTTATGGGTTTTATTTATTTATTTTTTATTAACTGTCTCCCCCAATCCCGGTCAACAACCCCCCAAAATACATTCCCTGTTCAACTAATTGTTTCTCCACACGCCAACAAAACAGGCACCCTCATGCCCCTTTCATACTATGCCTGTGGGAAATAAAATACCATTTGCTATGTATTGTAGTTAAATTCAATGTCCCCATTGATTTCAATGGAATGAGTTCGGCAAAAAAAGCTGAAAAGCTGAAAATTTTAACTTTTTGTGGGAAAGTATTCAAAAGCGGGAAGATTTGGTTTGAGGTGAAACTTTTCACCCATCACTAGTTATGATTATTCTCCACCACATGACCATGTGTGGCTAGCGCACCCCACAATGTGCAATGGGTGGACATGAACTGCCACATCTTAACATATTCAGAATCAGTTGAACAAGGTGGATTACCAGATGATGCAGTTACATCTTCCCACCACATTACCCTAGAGCAAGAAGGTGATGGTGCACTAGGTGTTTCGCTCACCAACAAACTTTCAGGTTCTGGATGGGTTTCTATATTCTTCCTCCTCTTTGATTTATGCCTCACCTGTTGTTTCCATTGGGGAGAGTCAGGGAATACAGCAACATAAGTGCCTGATTTCTTTGGAGGGGGTTTGGCTATAGCATGCTTCACATAAATGTTATGGTGTCTGTGTTTCATATGTGTGAGAAGGGCAGTTGTGCCAAGGTGCTTTCCCTCCTTTCCCCTTTCCACTGACTTGTTCCAAATTGTGCACATTGCTCTCCCTAAGAATGAAGCGTAATCCAGACATGGACCCCTTGCTCTCAGTGCCTAGGGAATCCAGCTGCACATCACTGACAAGGCCCAACAAGGCTGAAATGTACATCTGGGGTTAGCTGGTTTTTCCATGCAGGGGGAATTTCCCGTCATTTTGGAACTGGACCAACCTTTTGGGCGGGATTAGTCTAATATGTATGTGGAAATTTCTCCTCTGTAATGATGTAATGACACTAGAGAGCTAAAACGTGATGCTTCTGAGTGGTGACTTCCAAAAGAAAAAGCTATTGTGCTGTTTGTTCGTCCTCATAAGGCTCTCACATTTTGTATGAGCAGTGCTGTTGCTGATGACTGCACTGTGTACCTAGAGAAAAATAGTCCCACACCCAGTACCTCGGGGGGGGGGGGGAAATGTGGAGAAGAATGGACTCTTTCTTTCTTCTTCTCCTCCAAATTTCCCTTCATTGTCTGGGGTAGAGGATGATGTTGCTGCTGTTGCTGCTACTGCCTACAGCTAGGACCAGGAGTATTGCTGCAGGCAAGTGGAACCTGTCCGAGTCTCACATCACTACTTCTGGACCCCATAACCACTGTGTCCACAGTGGTCCGCAACACACTAGCCTGCTCTTCATCATCCTGCTGCCCTTGCAAGAGCAGCAAACTTGCCAGTCTCACTGCTGGTGGTGGTGATGGTGATGCCCATCCCCATATCTGTCTCCCATTCCTTTTTGGTTTGGGCTAAAAAGGCCATTAATGTCTTTTCTACCCCAGCTGCTCCACCATCACTTTCATCATCATCACCACCACCAGTCCCACCTTGCTGCTGTTGCTCTATTACAGTATCACCAGCTGGAGGTGATGAATAATGTGACAGAGGGTCCCCTACTTTCACATATCTATCTCTTTAACTGGAGAAGATAGACTGGAAGCACTAGCAACAGGCATAGGCAGCTGATATGTGCTGATGGTGGTATTACTGCTGCTAGCCACCAGTTCTGCCTTCCTCAATATCATGTCCCATTGGGACAATGGTGTGTGGGGGGGAGTCACAGGGTCAGGGGAATGTTGTGGGCTCCCTTGACCACTAGACTGGCTGATCCACATCACTTCCCATTCCACCTCTCCATCAGCAGGATGATCTATTGTGTTCATGCTAGTCTCACTAGCTGCTTACTTTCACTAATATGAACCACATCAATTTCAATCTCAGAGTCATCACTATCACCGCCTCCCTCTCTGTCAACATGAGTCTCTAGCTGCTGGATCTTAGTAGTAGTAGTAGTGGTACTACTTGGGCATGGCAAGTGTGATTTAGGGTCCTTGTTGTCACACTTGTCCTCATCTCCCCCACCCCCCTCATTAGAATCACAAGACACACTGGCAGGTGCAGCACTGGCAGCAGGCACAGGTAGGTGACCTGTCCAGCTCACACTACTACTCTCTTCTTCCTCTGCCCATGACACAAGATCCCTACGAATGATGTAGGGGAACTGGCCATCATTGGGTTTGGGGAATCAGGGCATCCAGGCCCTTCAGTGCTGGTAGTGGTCACTTCTTCCTCCTCCTCATTCTCACTGGATGCATTACAGTCCATTGAGCTCCTCTTTTTACTTGTCATCCAGGTGCTTATAGTGATAGCACACATTATGACCCTCTCCTTCCTCAATTTCGCTATATAAATCAGAGAACAACAGCCTAGTGTGTTCTCTCTCTCTCTCTAGCAGACAATCATGTGGTTTAATGCTGATTTTTTTCAAAGGAACATGACATGACCTTTCACCAACCCCTACTAATGAGAAGGGATGAACAAAAAGTAAAAAAAAAATACTGTGGGAACTATCATAGAAAATGTGCAATTTCCCACATTTCCCTCAAACAATTTCTGCCTGTTTGCAAATGCCAATACATTTCCCACAAAAATGTTGCCATTTTTTTGCCTACGCTTTCTATGGCTGCAGTCTTTCCTTGCTCAATAATACTGCTGCTAAGGGATGAAATGGTGAAATTAACAGGTGAAAGTAAAAGTTGTGAGCAGCCCTTTTGCAAAATATGCCTTGAAATCATTGTTAGCAGGCTGAGGTCCTTTGTTTTTTGACCATGACACTAATCCCCTGCATGTCCAACTCTGGCATAAGCACCTTTGAAAAATATATGTGGCTTGAGATATGCCAGTAGGGTGCAACACTTGACTGTTCCAGGGTCACTTAACTAATGGATGAATTGAACCAGAGGGAAATGTGGATCAGACCCTCCACCTCCAGTGTCACTAGCCACCAGAGGACAATATATGCAAGTTGCTATATACAGTGTGGGAGTGTTGGTAGACATTTTCACATTGGCTGATTTGAAGGTGATGGAATAGGAAAATGAACTCTAGAAGGTATGGACATCTTCAACTGTTTTCTGAAATTCCATTTTCATATCATGTAACTATCCTAACCATTATTCTAGTACAATCATCTTAATTCATGTTTTGATATTCAATAACTTGGACAATTATACATTTCCATACTACTATTAATATGGGGTTGGATTAGACAGGGAATTTGTGGTGTTATTATTATACATTTTTTGTTGATGCCTCACTTGTAGTTTTACTTTTGCAGTTGTTTTAATAATGTCTAAATATAAAGTCTGTGCCTCTGGTATCATGCGAATGTGGCCTGTGTTGTCTTGGACCCATTTCTGTCCACATTTGCTACTCCGAGGGTTAAGTCACTTCTATCCTGTGTAGAAAAGACACATGATGGAAACCAAGAAAGTGGCACCTCATGAGTTACAAACAAAACATGTTTTGTGATACATCAAACAAGCAATGAAAGGTTGATAATAGCTGTGGAATTCAACCACTCTTTGGTGCAGATCCAGAATTTGTCTTAAAATCCTATGTACAGCAGCATAAAGGGAAAGAATCACAACTCCACATGGACTACACAAATTTGTGTAAGATCAATATGTTGATATTATAGTTGAGTACTTAATATAAAGATTTGTACACAAAAGAAAAACATGTTTGTAGGAAATCAAATTCTGTATTATATAAACACAGCAAAGAAATTTTATTTTTTACATATGCGTCTTTCAGAATACTGATCAAATTGATAGCACCTCCAAAAATAAGCAAGCAAGGCAGGAAAGAACATTGACATAATTGAAAATATTTCTAGTACATATTCATTGAAGCATTAGATTTAGAAAATGTTTAGCTTGTCTCTGTTACATATCTAACACAATGACAAAGATGTGTGTTAGAATTTTTTTATATAAATTATGTATTTTATCCATTTGTTTTAAAACACAAAACTGACCTCAGTGTTAGCTAACATAAAGAAAATCTGCTTCATGAGTATTTATCTATACATTATATGGGTATGCATTACAATCAGCACAAGTAGTTTATGAAGAAGTTATGAGAATATAATTTATGTTATTCTTGTGGTGTCTTTTTTTTCAAACAAGAGTCTTACTTTTAAGTTTAAGGATATACAGGGAAGATGTTCATCAAAATCTGAGTAGGAGTTCTAGATCTCAGAAGATGTAAGAGAACATGTGGAGGCTGATAATGTGAGCAGAAGGCTTCTGTTTGAAGAACACATGATAGTGACAGATAAATAACAAGGAAAAAATCTGTTTGTGTGAAGAAGTATATAAAGGAGAAGCTGTAAGAAGAAGAAATTAGGAATGATTAGGGAAAGGAGCAAAGTAGGAGGTTTCAAAGGTCTAGTCTTATAGTAAGGTAGTAGAGAAATTATAACAATGTAAACATTAAACTAAGCTGAAAAAGACACAAGCCCATGAAGTTCAATCATTGTGGGAAGGTGAATTACATTCCTAGACATCATGCTTAAATAAGTTGATTCACTTTCGTTTCATCAGTTACTTGACTAATATTTGACTATGAATTTACATTTTCATATTTCTTATAAATAGTTAGGGTTAATTACCTTAAATAGAAAGTATTTTTCTCAACTACCTGTACAAAAGAAACAGTCTGCTTTTCCATTGCAAAGGAACAAAACATCCTATATAATAATTCGCTAAAACGTGTGTAACGACGTAGTCATTCGCAATAGAGACTGCTGTGCGTGCTGCAGTCATGTGCAGTAGAGACTGTCCGTGGAGCGGCTGATTCAGAACATCCAGCTCTGTATCAGCCATGGTGCGGGCAGTCTCTACTGCTCATGACTGCCCCGCGACCGGCTGGCAGTGGCACTGTGGCCCGTGTAATGGGCTCTTCAACTAGTATAACATAAATCAAATATGCATGTACTTTTTCTGGAAGACTTTGGAAAACATAGTTGGGAAGACATAGGAAGCATTTGTGCCACTTTTGCATGAAAGCAAAAGTGGAGAACAAGTAGAAAAAAACAATTACACCAAAGGCAACAAATAAAAAAATACTCACATTTTCATTCATTTAAATGGAAGGTATAAGCCCGTGAATGCTAGAGAAGTCTCTAAAGCATTTCAGTTTAAATAAATTGATTTTTTTTGTTCACACCTATGCTGCTGGTTTACTTCAGAAAAGCTCCACTTTTCCATTTAGACATAAACCCTATGATTTTGCAGAAGAGAAAAACACATCAGTAAGTTTTTTAAATATTGGCTGCAATGCACAGAAACAATGAAAGGAAAATAGAAACAAAAATTAAACACAAAAATAAAGTTATAAATATATACATAGAATATATTCTTCTTATACCAATTCATCTATGCAGAAAAGAGATATGTAATAGATGGTATAGATAAGCTTGCTTGATGTAAAACATATGGGCGCACCAACTACAGTCATTCTTTTATTTTGCCATATACATCTCCAGTATTTGCAGAAAAAATAAGGGAGAAACACATGGGGTGCCCCTTGTGTAGAAACAAAATCAATATAACCACTACCACATACACCTAAAAAAAGATCCTGGAATGGACTGCCTTCACTGACTGCTCCTCATAACACTCTCTCCCAAAGTGACACAAACATGTAGTAACACAGAAAAAGGTGCCCAACAGTGCAGAAATGTAAATAATGTTTAGGACTCACAAGTATTCACACCAGGTGAGAGAAGATGGCTGCTTATCAATGGTGTAGTCTGCACATTTAATATTTAAAATAAATAAATACAATATACACCTTTTCAGGTCTTAAGGCTTAATTTTTTATTCACACATTAAAATCATAAAATTTCCAACCATTAATAACCCTTTGAGTACCAGGGGAGTATGCCATGCATTGCAGAGCAATGCTTTGCATTCCCTTTGGCCACTCTAAGGGTTAATGTGGTTATTAATTTAAGATCCTGAACCCTAACAAGTGGTACTCAGAGTATTTAAAAACACATAACAACTATTATCCATATTGATTCAAAAACTGTTGGCAAGATCCATATCACCATAGTCACTTTTTATGATTAGTATAATTGACAATTCAAAAACCAGTAGTGCTTAATATCGATAAAGGCAAGATTCTCTTTGAAATATACATGTCTAACCCAATTTCTACATGACCTAATTCAGTCTCCGGGTTCCAGTAGAAAGATAAAAAGTTAAACTTTAATTGCTGTATGAGCCCCCTCAGTTTCTGGGTTAGAATAAAATAAGTTTTACTACACAGTCTTCAAATGAAATAAGTTATCATATCTTACATTGACCCGAGATCCTTACTCTGTAAATCCTTCTTATATTAGTGATTGTCAAAATATTGTGGTCTTCAAACAATAACTATTGCCCCTTGTGTATTGATAACCTCCCCTCTTATTCCCTAATAGTCAGACCAGCTATATGGGGAATTTCAGAAGCAGCTAATTTGTAGATATCCCTAAGTGATTCAATGATCAAGTAGAGGGTTGCATTGTGTAGTATAAAAGGGAGACAGATAGGGCCAAACAAAAAACCTGCTAGAAAGCATATTGAAAACACGGAAAAGGAAGGCAGCAAAGGGGTAGATCAGCAGCAGTTACATCATCAACAAGAACACCCCAATGACATTTCTGAAAACAGGGCAATTCATGGGTCTCAGGGTCAGCAAATATCCAACATTTATGGTAGTGTCGGTGGCGGTGTCACTGGTGATGGCTCTTTAGGACCTGAGTATGGGTTGGTAAATAATACACAGGAACACCATGAAGCTACGTGCAGCATAGCTACATTCTTGGAAGAGACAATGACCCTATAGACTACTGGCAAGCACTGACATGTACCGCTGTGGAAACCCATGCCAACCAGCTAGAGTTGAGTCTGAGCCTGTTTTTAGTGCAGCGGTCTATACTGTAAGTGATCATAGGACACGACTATCGAGCAGGAGTGTTGGGATACTGACATTCTTAAAAATTAACTGACCATCTGAGTATCAGGTAGCAGAAGTGGACAAAACCACACATGACAGGGAAATCCAGGCCACATGTATTATTAACAGCAACACAGAGGATGAGGAGGATGATGCAGAGGAGGGATGTAAAGGGCTGCTACCATCTACCACTGTGTGATCACTGATTAATGTGTGTAAATAATCTGAGCACAATGACAGCTGACATCAGAATCAAACATGCTAATTATAATAATTGCTGTAGGAACCATGTTGAGTATGTGTAAATGTATAAGTATATAAATAAATATACATCAGTATCTTTATTCCTAGGCCCCTTTTCTGCTCTGCTAAGGACATGTGACTGACAGTTACAGACTTAATAATAACAATGAATCCTCCCTTCCACTAGCTTAGTGTATTCTGGAGGACAGAATATCCTCAGATACCCCTTGATTCCCTGTTTGCCATTAGCCTCCATCACATTGCCATATTTGGTTAGCACACCACACAATGTGCAATGAGTGGACACGAACTGTCACATTCTCGCATCTAGAGATTCCCTATCAGCAGCTGGGTGAGGTAACGATTATGGAGGTGGTACACTAGAAAAGGAGGAAGTCGAGGACCCTGAGGGTGCTGGACAGGGACAGATACTAATTTTTACCATGCCTAGAACCTAGCACCAGAAGCTGATGGAGAGGCAGGTATTTTGCTGGTCATCAACTTTTATGCTCAGACTGGGTTTCTCTACTCTTCTTCCTTTTTGATTTCCACCTATGTTCTTGAAGCTCTTGGGGAGAGGCAGGGGGTACAGCCACAGCGGCTTCCGATTTCGTTTGTGGGGGTTTGGCTTTAAAATGCTTCTCATTAATGTCATGGTGTTTGTACGTCATGTGTGTTATCAGGGCATTTTTGCCAAATTGAGCCCCCCTCCTTTCCCCTTTTCACTGACTGGTCACAGAACGTGCACAGTGCCATCACTGATGACTGCACCATGCCTTTCCCAAGAGAAAAATAGTCCCACACCAATGACTTCAGGCAGGGGACAGATGGAGAAGAATGGCCTCTTTCTTCTTCTCCACAATCCCCTTCACTGGCTGAGGCAGAGATGATACTGCTGCTGCTCCCTCAGAATCACCAATAGAATTAGGACCAGGATTATTGTTGGCAAGTGGAGCGGGTCCTAGTCCTGCATCCCTACTGCTGGAACCCAGTCCCATTGTGGCTACGGTGGTCTGTGACACATTAGCTTGCTCATCATCAACCTGTAGCTGAGAAAGATAAACATCTGGCCCTTGCAATTAAGCAGCAGAAGGGATTACAGCAACAGCAAGCTCCACCACCCCAGCTGCTCCACCATCACTCTCACTCTCATCATCCACCACCACCGCCGGTTTCTTGCTGCTGCAGTATGGGAGTATGGTTGGTTGGCATGATGACAAATGTGACAGAGTGTCCCCTAATGTCACACTTGCCATCTCTTCAGGTGAAGAAGGCAGACTGGCAGCATCAGCAGAAGGCACAGGCAGCAGATGCTAATATTGCTAACCTATTCTGTCTTCTTCATCATTGTCCCAGGGATCACTATAGAGATGTCACATTCTAGTTGGCTTACAAAGAAATGAAAATGTAGGAACAAGAGAAGAGTTCTATTTTCACTCCTTTTCCCAGTTACTGCAAAAAAGATAAACCTGTTCAAAAATCATATATCAAAAAGTCCAACTGGATAGCATTAATACTTCACTTTTATCAATTTATTTAACAATATAAACATTTATATTCTTTATTAGTTGAATAAATCTTAAAACCACTTCGTGTTGTCACTAGTTGACTTCACAAAGTATTAAAAACAACAACCACCCTATTACAATAGTGTTCAGTGTTTTTTTAATGCACACTTTAGACCTATATCTCTGTGTTTTCTTCTCTCCAGATATTACATTTCTTATATAGTTGCCAGAAATGTAAACAGTGGTAGTCTCTTAGTTAATATTAGCTTTCATTCATGAGAGGGAGAATATATATTGCAACTTAATGGCACAAGTTAGCGTTGTCACTTTTGTTGCTTATAGGGATTCTATGCTCTCTATGGAACTAATTAATATCAATTAAGGTATTCTTAAAAGGTTTACCAGCACCTTTTGATGACCTTAAAAATGAGCTCCGATAGCGTCCAGAAGTTCACTTTAAATACACTATTTCTGGGGATGATTTTTAATGTATTAATCTCTTCTAGTGAACCTGATGTTAACCAATTTATTAATCTACCAAAGTAGGTCTTTTTGTTGCCTTTCTTAACTGCTGGTTCTCACAGTTTCCCCAGCCATTTTTCCTACTAATTAGCTGGTTTGTGATTGCAGTGATCTCTGCAGCCCCTCGCAATTTAAAACCGTCTTGTGCGGTTTTACCCTTTCTTTGCCAAATCTCTATAGTTTATAGGGAACATATTGGCACTGTCCTATGCCATTCAGAAGTTCATTCAGTTTAGTTCATTCAGAAGTTCGTTTTGAATATAGGGGTAGAGGTTGCTGTTCTTAACCACTGGCTCTCACAGTTTCTCTAGCCTGTTTACCTAGTGCCTAGTGGGTTTGAGATAGCAATGATCTCTACCACAGCTCACAACCTCGTGCAGTTTTACCCTTTATTTGCCATACCAATAGAGTTTGTAGGAAGCGTATTCTTGCTGAGTCTAATAATTCAATGATAACAATGAGTTCCAATGCTCAAGAACAACACAGTGGTTATTCCCTGTCCTCTATCTCGTAGCTTACTTCTGAAAGCGTTCTTTATTCTGATACTAACACATTTTTATAACCATTGTATCGGACAGAGTTTGGAATACATTTAAATATGTTTAACTCTTCAATAATATATTAAAGGGTGGTTAGCATTGACCCAATGCATTTCCTTAGAATGAATCAAAATGGAAAAGGAACATCTACTAGTATCATTAGATGTGGAATCATTATACACTAGTATTATCCATGAAGTGGGCTGACAAGCAGTTGAGTATTTTCTGAATACTACTAATTTGTACCTCATAATAAATTAGTTATTGATCTACTGTCCTTCACTTTAACTGATAATTATTTTGTGTTCAATAAAAATATTATCATCAGCAACAAGGGGCAGCTATGGGGAGAACTTGTGCCGCAAGTTATGCTAACCTATACTTGGGGTGGTGGGAGCAGACACAGATTTTTGTGGATGAAATTGAAGAATATATCAGATTTTTAAGTATCTGGATACGTTTTCATCGATGATGTGTTCGTAATCTGGACAGGACCATCAGAAATCCTTAATTCATTTGTCTCCAAGATTAAAGATAATATTATTAATCTTAAAGTTACCATTACAGTCAGTAGTACTGAGCTAGCATTTCTAGATATACGCGTTTTGAGGGGACTAAATTACACCATAGAAACCTCAGTATACAGGAAAGAAACAGCAACCAGTACGTTACTTGAGGGTTCAATCAATCATCCCATACCCCTTGAAAATGGCATACCCATAGCCCAGTATTTGAGAATAAGAATTAAAAAGAATTTAAAGAATTTAAAAAGGAAGCTAAAAAACTTCAACAAAGATTTCTAGCAAGAGGATATAGTAGGAATGTCCTGAAAAGGGCATATAAAAGAGCCCTAGAAGACCATTGTAGGATATGGACGCACACTAGGAAGACTCCGAGCCCTAGTGGCACTTAACTGGCTTATTTAGCTATCATCGGCTCCCTATCCAGCCTGGAATATCCCCCTTAACTTCTGGGTCATCCTGCAATGTGGGGGAGATGGAGTAGATCCCAAAAATTACAGGTTTTCTTAAGGAGAACATTACACTGCTGAAAAAAACCCGATTCACACCTTTTTGATCCCAAGATGGTGGACCGAAGTTTGGGCCACAGGCCACTAGCGCTAGAGACCCTTTGCAAGAGATAGAGCTAGGATTGTGCCAGGGAAGGATTGACCCACAGTCCTTTGCTACCAAAGATGATATCCACTCATTACCCATGAGATCCGATCTGGAGGCTCTGGTCGACAAACTACGTGACTCCCTCCCTAACGACATTGCAGACCTCAGTAGATATGTGAAACAGATTGGGACCCGTGTGGCGGATTTGGAGGACACAAATGTCTTCATTCTGAATGAACAGGAGGAGACAAGACAATGCCTCATGGCCCAGAAGGACAAGATCGCTAAATTGCACTTTCACTTGGATGATGTTGAAAATAGAGGGAGACGCATCAATGTGCGCATTAGGGGCCTTCCTGAAACAGTGAAGCCCCAGGACCTTCGTGACACTGCGGGGAAGATCTTTGCTTCTATTCTGAAAATAGACCCCAAGCTGGTGCAGATCGAGAGAGTTCATCAGGCCTTGTGGCCTCGCGAGCAGAATGGGGAAAGGCCTCACGATGTCATCTGCTGTCTGGCATTGTTCCTCCAGAAAGACAAAGTCATGCACCTGGCTCGCCAACTACACTCTTTGCTCTGGGAGGAGACAGGCTTACATCTATATAATGACCTTTCGCTTATACCCTTCAGCTATGCCGAGCCTTCAAACCCCTGACAGGTGCTCTCAGAGACAACCATGTCTTTTACCATTGGGACTTTCCTTTTGCCCTCATTGTCTCCCATGACGGCTCCTTGTTCACCGTGAAGGACTCTGTGGATGCTGCCAAACTGTGCACTAATTTAAATTTTGCCCAGGTTAAATTGTGGGACCCCATTATTCACAAGTACAAAATGTTAGAAGTAGTGATGAGCGAGCACCTCAATGCTCGGATGTTCGGGTGCTCTGACCGAGCACCCCCTGAGGCTCGAGTGCTCGGCCGAGCATCCGAGCCCCATTGAAGTCAATGGGAGGACTCGAGCATTACACCAGGCACCCCCTGCTCTGATGAGGGGAGGGTGCCTGGTCCATAGGAAAAGGGCAGAAAAAGATGGAAACACTACAGAAATGGTTCAGGGACAGCATAGGGAGGATGTCTGGATGCACCTTGGACTCCAACATCGCTGCTGGGAACGATCTTTCGCCCGTAGTACGCCATTTTTACAGACTGACCATAAAACACACAAAAAGGAAAATAAAAACGACTTTAGGCGAAAAATTGTTACCAAACAATATTTGCTGTATATTTACTTGTATATCATCTGCAAATTCTCCCAAAAATTTCCTTGATTTTCAGAACTGAGGCCATGATTAAGAGGGAAACGTGCGCAGAGGCAAATTCTCCCAAAAATTTCCTTGATTTTCAGAACTGAGGCCATGATTAAGAGGGAAACGTGCGCAGAGGCAAATTCTCCCAAAAATTTCCTTGATTTTCAGAACTGAGGCCATGATTAAGATGGAAACGTGCGCTGAGCTGACCATCTAAAACATTATGGGTGAGGGTCTGCTGCAGAGCTGACCATCCTAAACATTATATGCGAAGGCCCGCTAGTGAGCTGACGCTATAAAACATTATATGAGAAGGCCCGCTGGTGAGCTGACCTATATAAAAATTGGCAAACAGGGCCCGCTGGTGAGCTGGCCCTATATAAAAATTATATCACAGGGCCCGCTGGTGAGCTGGCCCTATATAAAAATTATATCCCAGGGCACGCTGGTGAGCTGGCCCTATATAAAAATTATATCCCAGGGCACGCTGGTGAGCTGGCCCTATATAAAAATTATATCCCAGGGCATATGGAAGAGGAGGAGGAGGATGAGAAGATTAAGAGTCAACCATATACCCGTTTTTGGGGTGGAAGGGGTGAATGGGAATACAGAGTATTCCCATCATTGTAAATAACATATATAAAGTGAGTTTATGTTCCCCCAGGGCTTTCCTCCAGTGGAGTGGAGAAGTCAGGGGAAATCCAGGCCTTGTTCATTTTTATAAGTGTCAACCTATCAGCATTGTCGGTGGAAAGGCGGATACGCTTATCTGTTATGATGCCACCAGCAGCACTAAATACCCGCTCAGACAGAACGCTGGCGGCAGGGCAGGCCAGCACCTCCAAGGCGTAGAGTGCCAGTTCATACCACGTGTCCAGCTTGGACACCCAGTAGTTGTAAGGCACAGAGGGATCATTGAGGACGCTGACACGGTCTGCTACGTACTCCTTCACCATCTTCCAAAACTTTTCCCTCCTTGTGACACTAGGCTGCGTATCAGGGTGAGGGTGCTGGCGGGGTGTCATGAAGGTGTCCCACGCCTTGGAGAGTGTTGCCCTGCCTTTCTCGGAACTGCTGTGTGCTCCCCTTTTCTCCCCTTCTCGGTTGGCCAAGGTAGCACGTACTCTGCCGCCAGCGTTGTCAGATGGAGAATTTTGGAGCAATTTTTCAACAAGAACCTTCTGGTATTGCACCATTTTGCTTGTCCTCTCCACCGGAGGAATGAGAGATGAGAAATTCTCTTTGTAGCGGGGGTCCAGAAGGGTGAACACCCAGTAATCCGTGTTGTCTAAAATGCGTACAACGCGTGGGTCACGGGAAAGGCAGCCTAACATAAAGTCAGCCATGTGTGCCAGAGTACCAACAGGCAAGATTTCGCTGTCCTCACCAGGAGGCTGACTCTCAATATCCTCATCCTCTTCCTCCTCTTCTGCCCACCCACGCTGAAGAGATGGAACTAAAGTTCCATGGCTACCCTCTGTAGCGGAGGCAACCGTGTCTTCCTCCTCCTCCTCCTCCTCCTCCTCCGCCTCCTCCAATTGTCGCTGAGAAGACGAAGTGAGGGTGCTCTGGCTATCACCTTGTGTAAGCTCTTCCTCCCCCATTTCCACCTCTTCCACATGCAAAGCGTCGGTTTTAATTGTGAGCAGCGAGCGTTTCAGTAGACACAGAAGTGGGATGGTTACACTGATAATAGCGTTATCGCCGCTCACCATCTGTGTCGATTCCTCAAAATTGCGTAAAACCTCGCAGAGGTCTGACATCCATTCCCACTCCTCACTTCTGATTACAGGAAGTTGAACGGAGAGGCGACGACCGTGTAACAGCTGGTACTCCACTACTGCCCTCTGCTGCTCACAAAGCCGGGCCAACATGTGGAAGGTGGAGTTCCAGCGCGTGCTCACGTCACACAGCAGCCGGTGAGCTGGCAATTGTAAGCGCTGCTGCAGCTTCAACAGGCCGGCTGAAGCTGTTGATGACTTACGGAAATGTGCACACACGCGGCGCACCTTGGTCAAGAGATCATGCACATTGGGGTAGGTTTTTAGAAATCGCTGCACCACTAAATTAAATACATGCGCTAGGCATGGTACGTGTGTGAGCTTGCCGAGCTCCAAAGCCGCCACCAAGTTACGCCCATTATCACACACAACCATGCCTGGTTGCAGGTTGAGTGGCGAGAGCCACTGCTCGGTCTGGTGACTAATCCCCTGCAACAGCTCTGAGGCCGTGTGCTGTTTGTCCCCAAGGCAGATCAGCTTCAGCACGGCCTGTTGACGCTTCCCCACTGCAGTGCTACACTGCTTCCAGCTACTGGCTGATGGGGGAGTGGCGGTGTGTGTAGAGAATTCGGAGGTGGAAACGGAGGAGGAGGAGCCAATAACATAGGTGCTGGTGGAAACCCTGATGGAGGTAGGGCCCGCAATCCTCGGCGTGGGTAGCACCCGTGCCATCCCAGGGTCCGAGTCGCTCCCAGCCTCCACGACATTCACCCAGTGTGCCGTCAGGGAAATGTAGCGTCCCTGGCCACAAGCACTTGTCCATGTGTCAGTCGTTAAGTGGACCTTCCCAGTAACTGCGTTGGTCAGGGCACGGGTGATGTTACGGGACACATGGTGGTGTAATGCGGGGATGGCACACCGGGAAAAGTAGTGGCGGCTGGGGACCGCGTACCGAGGGACAGCTGCTGCCATCAGGCTGCGGAAGGACTCAGTGTCCACAAGCCTAAATGGCAGCATTTCGATGGCCAGTAATTTGGAAAGGTGTGAGGTTAGTGCTATGGCCTGTGGGTGGGTGGCTGGGTATTTTCTCTTGCGCTCAAATGCCTGGGGTAACGACATTTGGACGCTGTGCTGGGACAGGGAAGTGGATGTGGTCGCTGATGGTGCTTCAGATGCTACAGGTGCAGGGCGGGAGGTATGCGGGCCTGCGCCTTCGACAGGCGATTGGCCGGCACCGAAAACAGGGGAAGAGGAGGCAGTGGTGTGGCCTGCAGACACAGATGGGCGATCCAGGCGTTCCTCCCACTTACTACGGTGCTTGGATGCCATGTGTCGGATCATGCTGGTGGTGGTGAGGTTTCTAGTGTTCATGCCTCGGCTCATTCTGGTGTGGCACAGGTTGCAAACTACAAATCTTTTGTCGTCCGCACTTTCCTTAAAAAAACGCCATACCGCGGAACACCTACCCCTTGGCAAGGTAGATTTACGCAAGGGGGTGCTCCGTGGAACATTTGCGGGCCGGTTTGGTGCGGTCCGCCTTCTTTCTGTAGCCACACCACTGCCTCTTCCAGCCTGTTGCGGTGCTGCAGATGGCTCACCCTCAGGACTGCTGTCATCGCTCGGCTCTACACCTTCCCAGGTGGGGTCAGTCACCTCATCGTCCACCAAGTCCTCCTCCACTTCCTCACTCTGATCATCCTCCTCAAGTCTTGATCCCACCACATACTCAGTCATTGACAACTGTATAACATTCTCCTCAACAAGGTCTTGAGACGGAAATAGTGGTTGATTTAATGGCAACTGTGTCTCATCATCATCATCATCATCCACTACTTCCTTTGACCTTAAATGCCGTTCACATCTGTCATCTTCTTGTGATTGGGTAGCCTCTAGAGGTTGTGAATCAGGGCACAAGATGTCATGTTCCTCTGCAAGCGTGCTTGGAGAGAGGGTCAAATGAAGGATTGGTGATGAGACGAGCTCATCACTATATCCCAGTGTGGGATCACTTCTTTGACCAGACCGTGTATGGTGGGAGGAAGGATGATCAGAGTGAGGATTATGTTGACCAGACTCTTGGCTACTGAGAGTGGACTTGGTGGAAGACAGGGTGGTGCTTAACCGACTGGAAGCAGTATCAGCTGTCATCCAACCGACCACCTGTTCGCACTGGTCGGACCTCGAGAGTGATGTCCTGCGACGCCCTGTGAAATCAGACATGAAGCTAGGTATGGTGGATGTCTTTCTTTCTTGTGCTCTGGCACCAGGCACAGTTTCTCCGCGTCCTGACCCGCGCCCTGAACTTTCAGGATCACGTCCACTTCCCCGTCCCTTTTTACCCGCCTTCTTCATCTTACACGATATATATGACTTTAATATATATGAGTTTGAAAACTTAACAGTATTTCTTCCTATTCTGCAACTGTGCAGAGTACACAGAATAGGCTGCTAAACTGCGGTGACACACACTGAATGGAATAAGTGACTTTAATATTTGAGTTTGAAAACTTAACAGTATTTCTTCCTATTCTGCAACTCTGCAGAGTACACAGAATAGGCTGCTAAACTGCGGTGACACACACTGAATGGAATATGTGACTTTAATATTTGGGTTTGAAAACTTAACAGTATTTCTTCCTATTCTGCAACTGTGCAGAGTACACAGAATAGGCTGCTAAACTGCGGTGACACACACTGAATGGAATAAGTGACTTTAATATTTGAGTTTGAAAACTTAACAGTATTTCTTCCTATTCTGCAACTCTGCAGAGTACACAGAATAGGCTGCTAAACTGCGGTGACACACACTGAATGGAATAAGTGACTTTAATATTTGAGTTTGAAAACTTAACAGTATTTCTTCCTATTCTGCAACTCTGCAGAGTACACAGAATAGGCTGCTAAACTGCGGTGACACACACTGAATGGAATAAGTGACTTTAATATTTGAGTTTGAAAACTTAACAGTATTTCTTCCTATTCTGCAACTGTGCAGAGTACACAGAATAGGCTGCTAAACTGTGGTGACACACACTGAATGGAATAAGTGACTTTAATATTTGAGTTTGAAAACTTAACAGTATTTCTTCCTAGTCTGCAACTGTGCAGAGTACACAGAATAGGCTGCTAAACGGCGGTGAAACACACTGAATGAAATATGTGACTTTAATATTTGAGTTTGAAAACTTAACAGTATTTCTTATAATTCTGGAACTGTACAGAGTACACAGAATAGGCTGTTAAACGGCGGTGAAAGACACTGAATGGAATATGTGACTTTAATATTTGAGTTTGAAAACTTAACAGTATTTCTTACTATTCTGCAACTCTGCAGAGTACACAGAATAGGCTGTTAAACGGCGGTGAAAGACACTGAATGGAATATGTGACTTTAATATTTGAGTTTGAAAACTTAACAGTATTTCTTATAATTCTGGAACTGTACAGAGTACACAGAATAGGCTGTTAAACGGCGTTGAAACACACTGAATGGAATAAGTGACTTTAATATTTGAGTTTGAAAACTTAACAGTATTTCTTCCTAGTCTGCAACTGTGCAGAGTACACAGAATAGGCTGCTAAACGGCGGTGAAACACACTGAATGAAATATGTGACTTTAATATTTGAGTTTGAAAACTTAACAGTATTTCTTACTATTCTGCAACTCTGCAGAGTACACAGAATAGGCTGTTAAACGGCGGTGAAAGACACTGAATGGAATATGTGACTTTAATATTTGAGTTTGAAAACTTAACAGTATTTCTTACTATTCTGCAACTCTGCAGAGTACACAGAATAGGCTGTTAAACGGCGGTGAAAGACACTGAATGGAATATGTGACTTTAATATTTGAGTTTGAAAACTTAACAGTATTTCTTATAATTCTGGAACTGTACAGAGTACACAGAATAGGCTGTTAAACGGCGTTGAAACACACTGAATGGAATATGTGACTTTAATATTTGAGTTTGAAAACTTAACAGTATTTCTTATAATTCTGGAACTGTACAGAGTACACAGAATAGGCTGTTAAACGGCGTTGAAACACACTGAATGGAATATGTGACTTTAATATTTGAGTTTGAAAACTTAACAGTATTTCTTATAATTCTGGAACTGTACAGAGTACACAGAATAGGCTGTTAAACGGCGGTGAAAGACACTGAATGGAATATGTGACTTTAATATTTGAGTTTGAAAACTTAACAGTATTTCTTACTATTCTGCAACTCTGCAGAGTACACAGAATAGGCTGTTAAACGGCGGTGAAAGACACTGAATGGAATATGTGACTTTAATATTTGAGTTTGAAAACTTAACAGTATTTCTTATAATTCTGGAACTGTACAGAGTACACAGAATAGGCTGTTAAACGGCGTTGAAACACACTGAATGGAATAAGTGACTTTAATATTTGAGTTTGAAAACTTAACAGTATTTCTTCCTATTCTGCAACTCTGCAGAGTACACAGAATAGGCTGCTAAACTGCGGTGACACACACTGAATGGAATAAGTGACTTTAATATTTGAGTTTGAAAACTTAACAGTATTTCTTACTATTCTGCAACTCTGCAGAGTACACAGAATAGGCTGTTAAACGGCGGTGAAAGACACTGAATGGAATATGTGACTTTAATATTTGAGTTTGAAAACTTAACAGTATTTCTTACTATTCTGCAACTCTGCAGAGTACACAGAATAGGCTGTTAAACGGCGGTGAAAGACACTGAATGGAATATGTGACTTTAATATTTGAGTTTGAAAACTTAACAGTATTTCTTATAATTCTGGAACTGTACAGAGTACACAGAATAGGCTGTTAAACGGCGTTGAAACACACTGAATGGAATATGTGACTTTAATATTTGAGTTTGAAAACTTAACAGTATTTCTTATAATTCTGGAACTGTACAGAGTACACAGAATAGGCTGTTAAACGGCGTTGAAACACACTGAATGGAATATGTGACTTTAATATTTGAGTTTGAAAACTTAACAGTATTTCTTATAATTCTGGAACTGTACAGAGTACACAGAATAGGCTGTTAAACGGCGGTGAAAGACACTGAATGGAATATGTGACTTTAATATTTGAGTTTGAAAACTTAACAGTATTTCTTACTATTCTGCAACTCTGCAGAGTACACAGAATAGGCTGTTAAACGGCGGTGAAAGACACTGAATGGAATATGTGACTTTAATATTTGAGTTTGAAAACTTAACAGTATTTCTTATAATTCTGGAACTGTACAGAGTACACAGAATAGGCTGTTAAACGGCGTTGAAACACACTGAATGGAATATGTGACTTTAATATTTGAGTTTGAAAACTTAACAGTATTTCTTATAATTCTGGAACTGTACAGAGTACACAGAATAGGCTGTTAAACGGCATTGAAACACACTGAATGGAATATGTGACTTTGATATTTTAGTTTGAAGACTTAACAGTATTTCTTCCTATTCTGCAACTGTGCACAGTACACAGAATGTGCTGCTACACTGCGGCGAAGCACACTGAATGGAATATGTGACTTTGATATTTGAGTTTGAAGACTTAACAGTATTTCTTCCTATTCTGCAACTGTGCACAGTACACAGAATGTGCTGCTACACTGCGGCGAAGCACACTGAATGGAATATGTGACTTTGATATTTTAGTTTGAAGACTTAACAGTATTTCTTCCTATTCTGCAACTCTGCACAGTACACAGAATGTGCTGCTAAACTGCGGCGAAGCACACTGAATGGAATATGTGACTTTGATATTTTAGTTTGAAGACTTAACAGTATTTCTTCCTATTCTGCAACTCTGCACAGTACACAGAATGTGCTGCTACACTGCGGCGAAGCACACTGAATGGAATATGTGACTTTGATATTTTAGTTTGAAGACTTAACAGTATTTCTTCCTATTCTGCAACTCTGCACAGTACACAGAATGTGCTGCTAAACTGCGGCGAAGCACACTGAATGGAATATGTGACTTTGATATTTTAGTTTGAAGACTTAACAGTATTTCTTCCTATTCTGCAACTCTGCACAGTACACAGAATGTGCTGCTAAACTGCGGCGAAGCACACTGAATGGAATATGTGACTTTGATATTTTAGTTTGAAGACTTAACAGTATTTCTTCCTATTCTGCAACTCTGCACAGTACACAGAATGTGCTGCTAAACTGCGGCGAAGCACACTGAATGGAATATGTGACTTTGATATTTTAGTTTGAAGACTTAACAGTATTTCTTCCTATTCTGCAACTCTGCACAGTACTCAGAATGTGCTGCTAAACTGCGGCGACGCACACTGAATGGAATACGTGACTTTGATATTTTAGTTTGAAGACTTAACAGAATGTGCTCTAATCTGCAACTTTGCACACTAAACAGAATGTGCTCTAATCTGCAACTTTGCACACTAAACAGAATGTGCTCTAATCTGCAACTTTGCACACTAAACAGAATGTGCTCTAATCTGCAACTGTGCACACTAAACAGAATGTGCTCTAATCTGCAAGTTTGCACACTACACAGAATATATATATTTTTTTTTTTTTTTTTGTTTTTTTCCCCCCACACCAAATAACCTGCTGCCCCCACACACAGTAGTCCTAAAAAGGACTTTTGGTTCTTTTTTTTTAACAATTTTTGTTTTTTTCCTCCCTACACTGCCTTTCCCTTCCTATCCTCAGCTCTCCCTGGCTCAGACTGAGCCGAACTCGATGGTCAGGTGCTATACAGCACCTGACCACGGGTTCTGGCCAGCCAATCAGTGTAATGCCAGCAGCCAACATGGCTGCTGGCATTACACCGATGTCAGAGCCTCCCTGCACGTTTATTGGCTGCGCAGCAGGCGCAAAACGTGCGGGGAGGAGACACGAACATGGCGGGCGAGCACATGCGGTACTCGTACGAGTACCGCCATGTGCCGAGCAGAGCGATGCTCGAGCCGATCCGAGCATCGGCCGAGCATGCTCGCTCAACACTAGTTAGAAGCACTCCTGAATTTCAGTAATTAAAAGTTATTCAGCAGAATAAGGGGATTGTGCTTGAGAATAAATATATATATATAAACAAAATTGAAGAATAGAAAGAAAATCTCATTAACAGCACCAATCTCTCTCCTATATGAATAACATTGTGAGATCAATATGATGTGAGGTAATTGAGAGGAAAAATTTAAATAAAATAAATTAAAATTAACTTTTATTAATGCCCTTTTAAAATAAGCGAATTGTTAAAATCAATGGTTGTCCCAGAACTTTCTTGCTTAAACTATTTAGTTTAGTTTAGTCTTAACACCCTTACACTCTTAGTATTTATCTCACCCCTACAGTATGCACTAGCATAGGACAGAAGTAAATGATAATCTTTCTTTTGTTCGTTTCAGGACAGATATAACACTTCCGTACTGCATGTCTCAACACACAAACTATGACAAAAAGGTAGAGCACAGGTGTGTAAATGACAGGCCTGTGTTCAAGGTCAACTAATTATAAGGTACACTAATAAAAAGCTTATAGTATATAACAGTATCATTAACTCTTTTGATAAGATAAAAGCATAACTATATCTGCCTACCTACATACAGCTATAGGGAGAGAAGAGAGGGCGGCCGCAACAGTTGATCATTTAAAAATTAAAGCTAATCGCTTCCAGAACCCCAGTGGTTAAGTCTGCAAAAATCATTTTGTAATAGACCCGCTGGGCATGTGACCGATATAGGCCAAAAAATGAAAGCAGCAGAGAGAAGTAAAGAGTCTAGTGTTACACTAAATCATCCTAGTACTGAGACTACACAATAAACTGAATCGCAAAGTCTGTGCTCAGAGACCCAACGAGCGTTTTGCCTTTTGTGAAACACAAAATCCTTTCATCTACTTAACAAAAGTAGATATATTTATTGTCTTTTTCTTTCCAATGTCATGTTTTTTATTGGGAATAAATCCCAGAGGTATCTAATTTTAAACAGTCCAAAATGTAATCAGATATCCAGTCCATGAGGCATGGGCACCAGAACAACAATTTAACTCTCAAATATGGGCTGATAAGAGCATGCCTTCATTTAGGCCCTTGGGCCACAATGTACTCAATTCAAAAATCCATTTATTTTCAGTTTTGAGTAATTTGTTCTCCACATCCCCTTTCCTGATCCCTAAGGAGATGCGTTCTAGTCCAAATGTTTATGGTTCCTGTTGTCTGAGAGTTGTGTTGCTCCAGAAAATGTCTACTCATTCTGGAAAGAGATTTGCCCTCATTCTTATCTTTCGGGGCATTGATAATCTTTCTAAAATGTTCACCAATGTGCATTTTAAGTTGTCTATATGTTTTGCCAACATATATCAGATGGCATGGGCATTCAATGGCATAGATTATTTTTTGTGTAACAGTTGATATAATGATTGAATTTTCTCCATTTACTAAAGCGATTATTAATGCCTATGATATTCATGATATGTGGGCATGGAAGTATGGAAAACTATATATATAGATCTTATTGATTTTAGCTCTATCGGGCTATCAAGGGGTTAATTAGTATAATAAGTTCCATTAGGGCTCTATCCTATTTTATATAATGAAGTAATTTCCTCCACTCAGTAAGACAGTAGAAGAATTATATAATCAGCGATTATATAAATATCGCTTAAATTAGGTTGACCAGATCTCACCTTTAACAGGGGACATATAGGAAATAGGAATATTTCAGTAGTTCACTGAAATCAAAGCAGTGCTGCAGTATGCATTTTTCCTATGCATCCCCAGTTAAAGGTGAGGTCTGGTCAGCCTAGCTTAAACAATTCTATAGTTTTAATATTTAACCTGTTATTTTTGAAACACTACACAGAGACAGCATGGAGTGTGAGGTATTATGACAAATATATATGAGGAAAATGGATGCATTTGTATTGTTTTTAATAAACTCCAGGCAGTCAAGAGGTTAACCGTAAGAAAATATATCTCACGAAAGCCCATTTAATTTGGATAATTTAGGCTTCCAATCAATCTAGGAGAGGAAGGAAGGGTTAAGTTGTATACCAATTAAGCAACACATCTGATTGGTAGGGGGGAAGGACACAAGAGTTTAAATATGACATTTTCGGGCCAGCTCTTTATCCTTTGAAAAAGCCAAAAGGCAAAACAATCATCGGGTCTCTGAGCACAGTCCTCTCAGCCCTCCCCCTTACTCCTCTTATCTCTAACCCAGCTTTTCCCCCAGGTCAGGATGCCAATGCCTTCAGCCCTTGGCTTCTCCGGGGTCATCTTTTGCCCCTGCATCTGTCCTCTAACACTGCGAGAAAGGACTTTTCAACACTGCAGTCCCACTTGAACCTACCATCGGGCGAGTGGTGGAGATACAAACAACTTCATAGTTTTCTACAGAAGCATTCAGGTAATGTTTATATGCTCCGAGACCTCATTCCTTTCAAGAAACTCCTCATGTTCATCCAGCCCTGCTCCCGCAACATCTCAGCATTCTACCACTTTCTTACCTCTTACCCTGACCTGTGTCCTCTATACCCGAGCCGTCCCAGATGGGAAACCGACTTGGGGATACCTCTCTCAGATGACCTTTGGGGTCTTGCTGTTAGGGCAGCTATTTTGAGTTCTAGGAACTTTTCTACAGTTGAACTTAATTACAAAATATTGAACAGCTGTATCGGACTCCTGACTTATTGCACACTTACTAACCATCAGTCAGCCCTGGCTGCTGGAGGTGTAGCCAGGACTGGGGGTCTCTTTGTCATGTTTGGTGGGACTGCCCGAAATTAGGGCCCTGTTGGAGAGAGGTGGAGAGGACGCTGTCTGATGTTTTCTCGGCCGTGATATCCCTTTCCCCCCTTGTTGTGCTTTTGAATGAGATTCCGTGTGGGGTGGGAATTGCTCTCTCCCGGAGAAGACTATTTACTCATCTGCTAAATGCCATTAAGGTGTGCATTTCTAGATGTTGGAGGTCGAAGAGTGCTCCGTCCCATTCGGATTGGGTTACTGAAGTGTCTAAGATGATGTTAATGGAAAAGCTAACTTCTATGAGGCACTCTACCAGTTACAAGTTTGAGGTGACTTGGTCCCCAATCAACAGAATTCTATGAGTCAGCTGATAGGGGATGAGGTGTTTTGTTTTTGGCTATAGAGCTCCTGGTGCTGGTGGTCTCTCCCCTACCTTCTTCCTTATCGTCTCTCCTTTTTTAAAAGTCAACCTGCCAAAGTTGGGATACCCTTCTCTCAGGTTCGATGGAGATTAGAAGAAAAAAGCACCATAGTACCATAATATGCTGAGAGCTCCAGCTTACCCAACTCTAAAACCATGGTAGGTTGAGCAGAGGACACCCCCCTGACTTGGTGGGACACAGGGGAGGGATTTAAAGTCTACATTGTTGTCCCACTATACAGGTTGTTCCGTCTGGCTATTGTTTTTCATCTCTTTTAAAAAAAAGTCTGCGATATCTATCTACTGAGTCCTGGCTGCTCCAGTGTTCTGCAGTTTGATGCTGGCTACACCTCCAGTGTTGCTGCCATCCTGAGTCCACCTCGCACCAGTCATCCTCAGTTTTGTAGTCTCTTGTAAAAAAGTCTGCTGTATCGCTACTGAGTCGTGCCTGATCCAGTGTTCTACAGTTTGCTGCTGGCTACATCTCCAGTGTTCCAGTCATCCAGAGTCTGCCCTGTACCAGTCATCATCAGTCTTCCTTCTTCCTTCAAATTTAGCTACATCCATACTTCACCTTCTCATCCAGAGTTCTACCATCTTCATTTAGACCCTGGATATTGTTCCATTCATTTAATTTTCATTTATTGTTGTATTTTTAAATGTATTTTAAAGTCGCCAAATAAATCGGACTGTCAACGACTTTCATTTGAGTCAAACAGGTCGGATCCTAATTGCGGAGTCGACTAATGAAAAAAAAAATTCCTCCGACATCGAATTTTACTGAAAAGTCTACTAATAACGAATGAAAATGTTTATATTTTTAGTGAAGTATTAATGCTATCCTGTTGGGCTTTTTGATAGAGGACTTTTGAACAGATGTATCTTTTTTCGTAGTAATGGAGAAAAGGAGTGAAAATAGAATTCTTCTCTTGTTCCTACTTTTTCTTTTCTTTGTATGTATTATATTTTGAAACCTGCAATTCCAGATTACACTGCATTCATTATGGCCAACCCTAGACCATAAATAGCAACACTCTAGTTGGCAACCATCCAAAGGGTGCATTGGAAAATATCACGTGGCTCAAAAGGGCGAGATCAGAATATCATTCTAACGAAAAGAGTGATAATCTGATGTTGTACTTTTACAGGTTGCCAAAAGAGGGCAACATTGATGTTCCACTTCCACTTGATAAAGTTTGTTGTGGCTCGGTGCCCCCCCTCCCTGTGTTTTGGAGGATATATAACATTGGAAGCCATACCTTGAAATTTGAGATCCCTTGCTGGGCTGGGATCCCAGAGGGACAGTGCCGAGGGAATGGGAATCACAGGGTCAGCATTAGGGTCCACACTGGAGCTAGTTCCAGCAGCTGCTTCACAATCACCAACACCCCCACTCTTACCCCTGCCACTCTCTAGATTCTGTGTGGTAGTAGTGGGACTGCTTGCAGATGAAAAGTGTGACTTAGGGTCTCCTGTTGTCAAACTTGCCACCTCAAAATCAGAAGGCACACTGACAGCAAAAGCAGAAGGCATGGGCAGCTGACCTGTCCTGCTCACACTGTTACCCTCTTCTTCTTCTGCCTGCTTTGATGATTTCCCCCAGTCCATGTAAGGGGACCAGGTAAGAGAACTGAGCATCACTGGGTCTGGGGAATCAGGGCTCTCAGAATCTTCCATGCTGGTAGTGGTTACTTCCTCCTCCTCTGACTCACTGGATTCAGCACAGTCCTTCCAGCTCCTCATTTTTTTTAAATCCTGGTTCTCATATTGTTAGCCAACATTATGAGCCTCTGATAGCTTTATTTTGCTAAGTGAATCACTAAGAAATTACAGTGTTCCCTCTCTATCTCTCTAGCTGCTTATTTCTCTGTTTCACATTTTTGGCGTGGAAATGTTAAATACATGTAGTAAACAATGGGAGGTTTGTAGCCATTGAAAGACATAGTAAAACATTTTTTGCTCCAGGTGAAATGGAGAAATATGTATGGGGTTTGCAGAGGATGGTTTTTCTAGTGAAAAAGCTGACAACCACATGGTTTTTGCAGCATTTCTTGCGAGAACACAACAGAACCCATCTTTTCCTTTTTTTTTTCACTACACTGTTTCTGTTTTTTGTTTGCACTGATGATTCAATGTCCTGATGAATTCTAATATCTTAGTTATATTAGTAACACTTCACATTACTTTTTTTATCTTTATTTTATGTTTTCCTCTTTTGCAGCTTCTGCCTTATGTCCCTATGTTTTTTCAATAACCTGATCCAGATAATACCTATTTTATAATAAACCTGTAGCTTTTCCTTAGCTACAAAGAATATTCTATTTTTGCTGATTCTTACTTATTGAGAACATCTCTCTCCATTGAGGTGGTATCCTAGCAATTTTGTGTTATTTAGATATAACAGTCCATTGAATAGGAAAGCAGATTTGAGGGGATAAGGGAAGGTTGTTTTGATGATCTGGCATATTGTTTGAAAACATTTGTTTTGAAAGATAAATAGCTTGGAGCATTTCCCCGAAATATATATGTAACTGATGTTCCCACTATAGCACCATCAACAGAGTTCATGTAGTTTCATGTTAGGACAGTTGCTATGTAGTACTTTTGATTTTTAGTGCAGTTAGTTAGGAAAAGGGCATGTGCCCATCATGGAGTGTTAAAACTTTGGCTTAATTCTATCTTCCACTTGACCATGTAGGGAGTCTTGTTATGAAAAAGCATTTGATAGGTTGCAGATTAATTTTAAACATAAATCAAATATAGTTTCCATTTATTGTGATTTTAATTAACCTTAATTAAGTTTAAAGATCAATAAGACCTCCATACATTTAAACACACTAAACTACAGCTGAATGTTTTGTGTATTTATTTGGGTCAAGCACTACAACTTCACCCTTAAATAAAATAACCCCCCCCCCAAAAAAAATAGATAATTTTATACAAGTTTATAATGTGTATCAGAATTAATATTACAAAATGATGTTTGCATTGACAACCAAATAGAAATCTCACTTCTCAAACTACTTATCTTATTCTGAAGGACATTATTATAAACATACTAACACATGAAACATTTATAAAAATACAATTAATATAAATTCAGAAGCTTCTGAAAAATTAATTCTACAACATGTCACTTGTTTCTACTCTCCTGAGTAGCATGCATTAGCCATAAGCATCATCTTTAAAAGACAGGATATAACACAATTAATTATGCAGGACTATAGTGGAACCAATGACCTGAAGTGTTTATAAGTGTTCTTTTCAGAAGACAATAAGGAAAATCATTGTTCAGTTCTATTTGTAACAGAACTAATATGTATTAACTGATTGAAACATTAAATCGGTCGCCTCAACACTATAACAAAATCTACATTTAAGTAAATATTACACTCACCCTGTTCTTAGGGGGTCGATGGACCTGGTCTGCCCCCGTAAATTGTAGTAAGCGATTTCCACAGACTAGAGGACCACCGGATGGGAGCGCTCATGGGACCACCCCAGCACAATATAACCAGTTGCAAATCATAAAATTTGTAAATTTATTGCAAATAATACCTTAAGAGCATCAAACAAGTAACAATTCTCCCCTAACGGGGATACAAAGTTCCAAACACATACGCCTAATGCGTTTCGTGCACACTAAGACACTTAATCATAGGCAGTAACGGTTACTGCCTATGATTAAGTGTGTTAATGTGCACGAACCGCGTTAGGCATATGATGCACTTAAGGTATTATTTGCAATAGAGACTTCAGTAGCAGCAACAATGTGAAATATAAAGCAGAAACAAAAATATAAATATTTTGTTTACAGAGCATTTTCATAAGTTAAAAAACAAAAAGAACACAGCGCCACCCAGAGTGTCAAAATATACCCTGATGATATAGATAGTATGTAAGCATAGCAGTATACTTTTAAATAATTCTAAATGAATTTAACCTAGAAATAGATGATCCCTATGGTTGTAAGTGTGGAACAAAAAAGAAAACCAATTCTAAGAATATAAGTCCAAAGGTAGTCCAACTATAAAACAATATGATCAATGCTATCTTAAAGCCAGTTCGTATTTGGACACAATCTCTGCTGCTGATCTCACAGTTTAAATGCGATTCGATCTCCAAAGGTTGACATGCAAAAGATACAGAAAGGTGAGGGGAGAGACGGCGCAGATATCTAAGTGTAGTAAATTTTAATAGTTGAAACAATAATTAATACATGCATAAAATACAATATATTAATATAAAGACGTTAAGAGCATCTATATAAGATAGCTGATTGAAAAGTCAATTGAGGATGTCTTCTGGAGACAAACGGTAAAAAATTTGGATAAAGTATAGAATAAACTTAAAGTCCCTGATGTTTAGGGAATTATAGCGATCTATGTGTATCCAAGAATAAGAGTACAACATAGATAGTGTCTGCGGACATATAAGTTGACATATGAAGCGCACTGAGAGCAAGAGTTTTTATATGAGATAGGCACACTCTGTGTGTACAATATATGATCGGTAAGATGTAGACAAATAGTTGGTAAAGTAACGGATGGCCTCTTACTGGAGAGTGGAATCGGATGAGCCCTGCTACAATACTAATAAGTAGAGCTGAGCTCCAGTCACTCAATCTGGTGTGATTGGCCTCTTACTTTGTTTCTCTGATGAATCTGTGCAAATCAAAGCCATTTCTCACTGTAACTGGATACTTTTTCCTCTCACTTTCAATCTTTTTCCCAAATTCTTGCTCTGCTCAATCATTGCTATAATCGCTGTCACTTTGTGTTCTGTCCTGCCACGTGGCTGGAGACTGTAGTCTGAACCGTTTCGGCGCTGTATCTGTGCTTTTCTCAAAGATGAGTCTAATTGGCTTTTTTCTCTTGCCCTGTATATAACTGTTCCAACCAATCGGGCATAGATAAAAAAATATTAAATAAAATAAAATTGGTGAAATAAAGTGAAATGGGTTCTTGTGAGGTAAATTAAAAAATATATAGTTATTATAGAATAAAATAAAAGGGCGTTTGCAATGTAGATCTCCTATTGGCTAACTGTATTTTGTATCTGTCTTTATTTTGGAATGCAGAAATCTAGTTTTCTTTTGGAGCTTTGTTAATTAATTGTAAATCTAGTAATATTTGTGTTTGAATTAAGAAGTGAACAATGGTCTTTCAAGTTGGTAATCTAAAAAGGTGGCTGTAAATGTTTAAAGAGGTGAACAGGCAAATATTATCATTTTCTCTATGTCTCCACCTATTTTTATATTATAATACATTTTCTTTTGTTTATATATAGAATATATAGCAGGAACAAGCAGAGGATCACAAGCCAGCAAGCACTGCTATCAGGAATAGTAGGCTGCCAAGCTTGACCTCACTGCTGGAGACTAGGCCTAGCCACTGGTAGTCTCTACTGGAGTCTGGAACAGGAACTGGAATGGAACTGGAGCAGGAACACAGGATCTTAATCCGACAAAACGAGAATACCGACTCACGCTTGCAGTCAGTATGGAGCGTATCTCTAAAGCTCGCCTGCAGTCAGTATCACAGCAAGTCTGCCAGAGCCCCAGTTCCGCACCAGATTGGATGTCCATAGAGTAATAGACAACGGAATAGTCAGACGGAGCCACAGGTTGGCACCAGAGAGGGTAGTAAGACAAGCCAGGTCATATACAGTTCAGGTAGTCAGTCACAGGTCTGCACCAGATTGGGTGTCCACTATAGGGTAAGACAAAAGAATAGTCAGACAGTGCCACTGGTCAGCACCAGATTGGATGGAAGACATGCCAGGTCATACATGGAACCCAAGGTAATAGTGGGCAATGCATAAAGCAAGATCTGTGACATTCTGACGCCTTTCGCCCGTAATTAATGCATGCATATGTGCTGTGTCACTCTCCCGCTGCCGTGCATCATATGTGCGACATTGTCTGTAGTTTTGACGCATCTCGGCGATGCGTCCAAATCTTGCGTTGCTTCAGCGACACTTGCCGCCGTATTATCATCCTGCCCAAGGACATGGGCATCACTCCACTCCACCAAATGTGCCCAGACCAGGTGCCCAAACAGATGCCAGAAATGCTGCCACGCCCATAGCCAGGCGACTCCTTATCCAGCGACACCTGGAGCGCTACACTGGATGCTAGGTACTGTAACGGTATCCAACAGCAACTACCGACATAGTGGAGCACCAGGAAGCTCTGTGAGGAGAGAGATATGATGTATACTGATTGACACTTGACAACTTAGGACACTGGAAACATTGTTATATGCTCTAATCGAGAGGCATTGAAGTAAGGGTACAACCACACGGATTATGGATTGCTGGTAAATGCGCAGTACATATATATTGCACCGTAAGAGGCCATTACCCTACATGCTTCATATATATATATATATATATATATATATATCCAAACTGTGCACTCTCTTGAATAACTAAGCCCCTAGCCTGGGTGCAAATCCATGAAATAGTGAAATAGTTTAATCCAGAGAAAGCATTGCACTCACAGGTTGTTCTCAATGGGAAGAATGTGCTGGTTTATTCCATCAACGTTTCAGCCCCAGGTTGGGGTTGAAACGTTGATGGAATACCCCAGTACATTCTTCACTTTCAGAAAGAACTGTGAGTGCAATTCTGTTTTTTTTTTTTTTTACTATACTGTGTGTGTGTATATATATATATATATATATATATATATATATATATATATATAAATAACTTTCTATATCATAACAGAAATAACAGAAATCAGAGAAAGGTAATTTGATTTCCTTTGAAGTGCAAAATGTTGTTTTGAAGAAAATGTAAGTGTATCAAAAGACATTCAATATACTGTATACTGGGATTTTTTTTTTTAAATCTATGGCTTTTGTCTTTTTTCTGCAGTTTCTTGGAGAAAAGGAAACAAGTTTGTGATTCATTGTAATTAGTGTTGAGCGAGCATGCTCGGCCGATGCTCGGATCGGCTCGAGCATCGCTCTGCTCGGCACATGGCGGTACTCGTACGAGTACCGCATGTGCTCGCCCGCCATGTTCGGGTCTCCTCCCCGCACGTTTTGGGCCTGCTGCGCAGCCAATAAACGTGCAGGGAGGCTCTGACATCGGTGTAATGCCAGCAGCCATGTTGGCTGCTGGCATTACACTGATTGGCTGGCCAGAACCCGTGGTCAGGTGCTGTATAGCACCTGACCATCGAGTTCGGCTCAGTCTGAGCCAGGGAGAGCTGAGGATAGGAAGGGAAAGGCAGTGTAGGGAGGAAAAAAAAAAATTGTGACAAAAAAGAACCAAAAGTCCTTTTTAGGACTACTGTGTGTGGGGGCAGCAGGTTATTTGGTGTGGGGGGAAAAAAACAAAAAAAAAAAAAAAAATATATATATATTCTGTGTAGTGTGCAAAGTTGCAGATTAGAGCACATTCTGTTTAGTGTGCACAGTTGCAGATTAGAGCACATTCTGTTTAGTGTGCAAAGTTGCAGATTAGAGCACATTCTGTTTAGTGTGCAAAGTTGCAGATTAGAGCACATTCTGTTTAGTGTGCAAAGTTGCAGATTAGAGCACATTCTGTTAAGTCTTCAAACTAAAATTTAAAAGTCACATATTCCATTCAGTGTGCTTCGCCGCAGTGTAGCAGCACATTCTGTGTACTGTGCAGAGTTGCAGAATAGGAAGAAATACTGTTAAGTCTTCAAACTAAAATATCAAAGTCACATATTCCATTCAGTGTGCTTCGCCGCAGTTTAGCAGCATATTCTGTGTACTGTGCAGAGTTGCAGAATAGGAAGAAATACTGTTAAGTCTTCAAACTAAAATATCAAAGTCACATATTCCATTCAGTGTGCTTCGCCGCAGTGTAGCAGCACATTCTGTGTACTGTGCAGAGTTGCAGAATAGGAAGAAATACTGTTAAGTCTTCAAACTAAAATATCAAAGTCACATATTCCATTCAGTGTGCTTCGCCGCAGTGTAGCAGCACATTCTGTGTACTGTGCACAGTTGCAGAATAGGAAGAAATACTGTTAAGTCTTCAAACTAAAATATCAAAGTCACATATTCCATTCAGTGTCTTTCACCGCCGTTTAACAGCCTATTCTGTGTACTCTGCAGAGTTGCAGAATTATAAGAAATACTGTTAAGTTTTCAAACTCAAATATTAAAGTCACATATTCCATTCAGTGTCTTTCACCGCCGTTTAACAGCCTATTCTGTGTACTCTGTACAGTTCCAGAATTATAAGAAATACTGTTAAGTTTTCAAACTCAAATATTAAAGTCACATATTCCATTCAGTGTGTTTCAACGCCGTTTAACAGCCTATTCTGTGTACTCTGCAGAGTTGCAGAATAGTAAGAAATACTGTTAAGTTTTCAAACTCAAATATTAAAGTCACATATTTCATTCAGTGTGTTTCACCGCCGTTTAGCAGCCTATTCTGTGTACTCTGCACAGTTGCAGACTAGGAAGAAATACTGTTAAGTTTTCAAACCCAAATATTAAAGTCACATATTCCATTCAGTGTGTTTCAACGCCGTTTAACAGCCTATTCTGTGTACTCTGTACAGTTCCAGAATTATAAGAAATACTGTTAAGTTTTCAAACTCAAATATTAAAGTCACATATTCCATTCAGTGTGTTTCAACGCCGTTTAACAGCCTATTCTGTGTACTCTGTACAGTTCCAGAATTATAAGAAATACTGTTAAGTTTTCAAACTCAAATATTAAAGTCACATATTCCATTCAGTGTGTTTCAACGCCGTTTAACAGCCTATTCTGTGTACTCTGTACAGTTCCAGAATTATAAGAAATACTGTTAAGTTTTCAAACTCAAATATTAAAGTCACTTATTCCATTCAGTGTGTGTCACCGCAGTTTAGCAGCCTATTCTGTGTACTCTGCAGAGTTGCAGAATAGTAAGAAATACTGTTAAGTTTTCAAACTCAAATATTAAAGTCACATATTTCATTCAGTGTGTTTCACCGCCGTTTAGCAGCCTATTCTGTGTACTCTGCACAGTTGCAGACTAGGAAGAAATACTGTTAAGTTTTCAAACCCAAATATTAAAGTCACTTATTCCATTCAGTGTGTGTCACCGCAGTTTAGCAGCCTATTCTGTGTACTCTGCAGAGTTGCAGAATAGTAAGAAATACTGTTAAGTTTTCAAACTCAAATATTAAAGTCACATATTTCATTCAGTGTGTTTCACCGCCGTTTAGCAGCCTATTCTGTGTACTCTGCACAGTTGCAGACTAGGAAGAAATACTGTTAAGTTTTCAAACTCAAATATTAAAGTCACTTATTCCATTCAGTGTGTTTCAACGCCGTTTAACAGCCTATTCTGTGTACTCTGTACAGTTCCAGAATTATAAGAAATACTGTTAAGTTTTCAAACTCAAATATTAAAGTCACATATTCCATTCAGTGTCTTTCACCGCCGTTTAACAGCCTATTCTGTGTACTCTGCAGAGTTGCAGAATAGTAAGAAATACTGTTAAGTTTTCAAACTCAAATATTAAAGTCACATATTCCATTCAGTGTCTTTCACCGCCGTTTAACAGCCTATTCTGTGTACTCTGTACAGTTCCAGAATTATAAGAAATACTGTTAAGTTTTCAAACTCAAATATTAAAGTCACATATTTCATTCAGTGTGTTTCACCGCCGTTTAGCAGCCTATTCTGTGTACTCTGCACAGTTGCAGACTAGGAAGAAATACTGTTAAGTTTTCAAACTCAAATATTAAAGTCACTTATTCCATTCAGTGTGTGTCACCACAGTTTAGCAGCCTATTCTGTGTACTCTGCACAGTTGCAGAATAGGAAGAAATACTGTTAAGTTTTCAAACTCAAATATTAAAGTCACTTATTCCATTCAGTGTGTGTCACCGCAGTTTAGCAGCCTATTCTGTGTACTCTGCAGAGTTGCAGAATAGGAAGAAATACTGTTAAGTTTTCAAACTCAAATATTAAAGTCACTTATTCCATTCAGTGTGTGTCACCGCAGTTTAGCAGCCTATTCTGTGTACTCTGCAGAGTTGCAGAATAGGAAGAAATACTGTTAAGTTTTCAAACTCAAATATTAAAGTCACTTATTCCATTCAGTGTGTGTCACCGCAGTTTAGCAGCCTATTCTGTGTACTCTGCACAGTTGCAGAATAGGAAGAAATACTGTTAAGTTTTCAAACCCAAATATTAAAGTCACATATTCCATTCAGTGTGTGTCACCGCAGTTTAGCAGCCTATTCTGTGTACTCTGCAGAGTTGCAGAATAGGAAGAAATACTGTTAAGTTTTCAAACTCAAATATTAAAGTCACTTATTCCATTCAGTGTGTGTCACCGCAGTTTAGCAGCCTATTCTGTGTACTCTGCACAGTTGCAGAATAGGAAGAAATACTGTTAAGTTTTCAAACTCATATATATTAAAGTCATATATATCGTGTAAGATGAAGAAGGCGGGTAAAAAGGGACGGGGAAGTGGACGTGATCCTGAAAGTTCAGGGCGCGGGTCAGGACGCGGAGAAACTGTGCCTGGTGCCAGAGCACAAGAAAGAAAGACATCCACCATACCTAGCTTCATGTCTGATTTCACAGGGCGTCGCAGGACATCACTCTCGAGGTCCGACCAGTGCGAACAGGTGGTCGGTTGGATGACAGCTGATACTGCTTCCAGTCGGTTAAGCACCACCCTGTCTTCCACCAAGTCCACTCTCAGTAGCCAAGAGTCTGGTCAACATAATCCTCACTCTGATCATCCTTCCTCCCACCATACACGGTCTGGTCAAAGAAGTGATCCCACACTGGGATATAGTGATGAGCTCGTCTCATCACCAATCCTTCATTTGACCCTCTCTCCAAGCACGCTTGCAGAGGAACATGACATCTTGTGCCCTGATTCACAACCTCTAGAGGCTACCCAATCACAAGAAGATGACAGATGTGAACGGCATTTAAGGTCAAAGGAAGTAGTGGATGATGATGATGATGATGAGACACAGTTGCCATTAAATCAACCACTATTTCCGTCTCAAGACCTTGTTGAGGAGAATGTTATACAGTTGTCAATGACTGAGTATGTGGTGGGATCAAGACTTGAGGAGGATGATCAGAGTGAGGAAGTGGAGGAGGACTTGGTGGACGATGAGGTGACTGACCCCACCTGGGAAGGTGTAGAGCCGAGCGATGACAGCAGTCCTGAGGGTGAGCCATCTGCAGCACCGCAACAGGCTGGAAGAGGCAGTGGTGTGGCTACAGAAAGAAGGCGGACCGCACCAAACCGGCCCGCAAATGTTCCACGGAGCACCCCCTTGCGTAAATCTACCTTGCCAAGGGGTAGGTGTTCCGCGGTATGGCGTTTTTTTAAGGAAAGTGCGGACGACAAAAGATTTGTAGTTTGCAACCTGTGCCACACCAGAATGAGCCGAGGCATGAACACTAGAAACCTCACCACCACCAGCATGATCCGACACATGGCATCCAAGCACCGTAGTAAGTGGGAGGAACGCCTGGATCGCCCATCTGTGTCTGCAGGCCACACCACTGCCTCCTCTTCCCCTGTTTTCGGTGCCGGCCAATCGCCTGTCGAAGGCGCAGGCCCGCATACCTCCCGCCCTGCACCTGTAGCATCTGAAGCACCATCAGCGACCACATCCACTTCCCTGTCCCAGCACAGCGTCCAAATGTCGTTACCCCAGGCATTTGAGCGCAAGAGAAAATACCCAGCCACCCACCCACAGGCCATAGCACTAACCTCACACCTTTCCAAATTACTGGCCATCGAAATGCTGCCATTTAGGCTTGTGGACACTGAGTCCTTCCGCAGCCTGATGGCAGCAGCTGTCCCTCGGTACGCGGTCCCCAGCCGCCACTACTTTTCCCGGTGTGCCATCCCCGCATTACACCACCATGTGTCCCGTAACATCACCCGTGCCCTGACCAACGCAGTTACTGGGAAGGTCCACTTAACGACTGACACATGGACAAGTGCTTGTGGCCAGGGACGCTACATTTCCCTGACGGCACACTGGGTGAATGTCGTGGAGGCTGGGAGCGACTCGGACCCTGGGATGGCACGGGTGCTACCCACGCCGAGGATTGCGGGCCCTACCTCCATCAGGGTTTCCACCAGCACCTATGTTATTGGCTCCTCCTCCTCCGTTTCCACCTCCGAATTCTCTACACACACCGCCACTCCCCCATCAGCCAGTAGCTGGAAGCAGTGTAGCACTGCAGTGGGGAAGCGTCAACAGGCCGTGCTGAAGCTGATCTGCCTTGGGGACAAACAGCACACGGCCTCAGAGCTGTTGCAGGGGATTAGTCACCAGACCGAGCAGTGGCTCTCGCCACTCAACCTGCAACCAGGCATGGTTGTGTGTGATAATGGGCGTAACTTGGTGGCGGCTTTGGAGCTCGGCAAGCTCACACACGTACCATGCCTAGCGCATGTATTTAATTTAGTGGTGCAGCGATTTCTAAAAACCTACCCCAATGTGCATGATCTCTTGACCAAGGTGCGCCGCGTGTGTGCACATTTCCGTAAGTCATCAACAGCTTCAGCCGGCCTGTTGAAGCTGCAGCAGCGCTTACAATTGCCAGCTCACCGGCTGCTGTGTGACGTGAGCACGCGCTGGAACTCCACCTTCCACATGTTGGCCCGGCTTTGTGAGCAGCAGAGGGCAGTAGTGGAGTACCAGCTGTTACACGGTCGTCGCCTCTCCGTTCAACTTCCTGTAATCAGAAGTGAGGAGTGGGAATGGATGTCAGACCTCTGCGAGGTTTTACGCAATTTTGAGGAATCGACACAGATGGTGAGCGGCGATAACGCTATTATCAGTGTAACCATCCCACTTCTGTGTCTACTGAAACGCTCGCTGCTCACAATTAAAACCGACGCTTTGCATGTGGAAGAGGTGGAAATGGGGGAGGAAGAGCTTACACAAGGTGATAGCCAGAGCACCCTCACTTCGTCTTCTCAGCGACAATTGGAGGAGGCGGAGGAGGAGGAGGAGGAGGAGTAGGAGGAGGAAGACACGGTTGCCTCCGCTACAGAGGGTAGCCATGGAACTTTAGTTCCATCTCTTCAGCGTGGGTGGGCAGAAGAGGAGGAAGAGGATGAGGATATTGAGAGTCAGCCTCCTGGTGAGGACAGCGAAATCTTGCCTGTTGGTACTCTGGCACACATGGCTGACTTTATGTTAGGCTGCCTTTCCCGTGACCCACGCGTTGTACGCATTTTAGACAACACGGATTACTGGGTGTTCACCCTTCTGGACCCCCGCTACAAAGAGAATTTCTCATCTCTCATTCCTCCGGTGGAGAGGACAAGCAAAATGGTGCAATACCAGAAGGTTCTTGTTGAAAAATTGCTCCAAAATTTTCCATCTGACAACGCTGGCGGCAGAGTACGTGCTACCTTGGCCAACCGAGAAGGGGAGAAAAGGGGAGCACACAGCAGTTCCGAGAAAGGCAGGGCAACACTCTCCAAGGCGTGGGACACCTTCATGACACCCCGCCAGCACCCTCACCCTGATACGCAGCCTAGTGTCACAAGGAGGGAAAAGTTTTGGAAGATGGTGAAGGAGTACGTAGCAGACCGTGTCAGCGTCCTCAATGATCCCTCTGTGCCTTACAACTACTGGGTGTCCAAGCTGGACACGTGGTATGAACTGGCACTCTACGCCTTGGAGGTGCTGGCCTGCCCTGCCGCCAGCGTTCTGTCTGAGCGGGTATTTAGTGCTGCTGGTGGCATCATAACAGATAAGCGTATCCGCCTTTCCACCGACAATGCTGATAGGTTGACACTTATAAAAATGAACAAGGCCTGGATTTCCCCTGACTTCTCCACTCCACTGGAGGAAAGCCCTGGGGGAACATAAACTCACTTTATATATGTTATTTACAATGATGGGAATACTCTGTATTCCCATTCACCCCTTCCACCCCAAAAACGGGTATATGGTTGACTCTTAATCTTCTCATCCTCCTCCTCCTCTTCCATATGCCCTGGGATATAATTTTTATATAGGGCCAGCTCACCAGCGTGCCCTGGGATATAATTTTTATATAGGGCCAGCTCACCAGCGTGCCCTGGGATATAATTTTTATATAGGGCCAGCTCACCAGCGGGCCCTGTGATATAATTTTTATATAGGGCCAGCTCACCAGCGGGCCCTGTTTGCCAATTTTTATATAGGTCAGCTCACCAGCGGGCCTTCTCATATAATGTTTTATAGCGTCAGCTCACTAGCGGGCCTTCGCATATAATGTTTAGGATGGTCAGCTCTGCAGCAGACCCTCACCCATAATGTTTTAGATGGTCAGCTCAGCGCACGTTTCCATCTTAATCATGGCCTCAGTTCTGAAAATCAAGGAAATTTTTGGGAGAATTTGCCTCTGCGCACGTTTCCCTCTTAATCATGGCCTCAGTTCTGAAAATCAAGGAAATTTTTGGGAGAATTTGCAGATGATATACAAGTAAATATACAGCAAATATTGTTTGGTAACAATTTTTCGCCTAAAGTCGTTTTTAATTTCCTTTTTGTGTGTTTTATGGTCAGTCTGTAAAAATGGCGTACTACGGGCGAAAGATCGTTCCCAGCAGCGATGTTGGAGTCCAAGGTGCATCCAGACATCCTCCCTATGCTGTCCCTGAACCATTTCTGTAGTGTTTCCATCTTTTTCTGCCCTTTTCCTATGGACCAGGCACCCTCCCCTCATCAGAGCAGGGGGTGCCTGGTGTAATGCTCGAGTCCTCCCATTGACTTCAATGGGGCTCGGGTGCTCGGCCGAGCACTCGAGCCTCAGGGGGTGCTCGGTCAGAGCACCCGAACATCCGAGCATTGGGGTGCTCGCTCATCACTAATTGTAATAATTGTAGCAATATTAGTGTATATGTTAGTACATCATTAAAAACTGAAGCATAAAACATGCAGAATTTACAGACATTTTGAAAGAACAATTTCATGATACTGTCAAACTGTGCAATTAATTTGCAGACCTATAAAAGAAATGCGCATAGAAACATCCTCACAATGTGTTCACATTAATTCTATATGGTATTTTTTTTCACTACAACATGTATACATCTACATTTAACACAACAAATAAAAGCAATGTCATTGGAGGTAGGAGAGAATGAGAGAAGAAAATAGGGTAGTGGTGTTAGTCACCATAGTTATTACAGAAGTTTGTAATTTGTGATGCAAACTGACACCCTTTTGAAAAGTTTATCACTGTTATAATAAGAGATTTGAACCCTTACATATTCTATATAATAATTCGCTAAAGTTTGTCAGAAGCTGTCATGCGCAGTACAGTTGACTGCGCACGCTGCAGTCATGCGCAGTAGAGACTGCCCGCGGCTTATAATGGAGAGAGGACTACGGTCGGCATTCGGATCGGCCCACTCCATTATCAGCCATGCCGCGGGCAGTCTCTGCTACGCATGACTGCACCACGGCTGTTGCTGGGTGGCACTGTGGCCCGTGTAGACGGGCTCTTCAACTAGTTTTAGTCATAAAACAACCAAAAGCTTCCATTGCAAATTACAATTGTTTTTTTATATTTAGGGATGGGCAAAAGTTTTTTTCCAGAAAAATGAAACATGCAAAAATAAGACACTTCTCACCGTTCATGGCAATTCTGTTAAAAGTAGTGTGGTTTTTCAGCTTTTTTTTTCCTCTATTTCGTGAAAACCAATGACATCTCTGCAACATGTATAGTTTCTGTATTCCCACCATGCTAATTTGCCAGTATAAAAGAAGCTGTCGGATTTCCATGTGTCGTGTTGTCATGGGGAAGAGAGAGAAAACTACCAAAATGTTGATACTCGCTAGTTTAAGGTGACAGGCAAAGCGGTGGAGCTGGAGATGTTTGATTTAAGGAGTACTGATGATAGCCAGCCAGGTTTTCTTTGGGCAGGTGGGGTGCATGGAGTATGGGTGTGATTTGTAGATAGTGCCACTGACACTAAAATGTCAGGAAGTATGAAGTCAGCATAAAAATTATACCCTCAGCATCAGCAACAAAAAACAACAGCAACATCACGTTTTGCAGAACACGTCATGGCCACAGAAAACAATCTAACATCTGTGGAGGTGGCACTGGCAAATATCTGCAGTACTTGCTATGAAAATGTTGGCTGATAACTAATACACATGAACATGGTCAAAGAGTGGCCCTACTGGATGTGAGAAGATTACAGGATAATTATGGTGTAGGCAATCACAGAAACTATGACAGAGTTGAGTATTGGCAAACAAAACAGTGTATTTGTCCAGCATTTGTTCCTACAGCTGTGGAAACCCTTGGTTAGCCACCAGCAAACATTCAGTCAGAGTAGGTTTTTAGTGCAGCAATGTTGGAAGCATTACATTTTTAAACAGAAACATGCATCTTATACCATACAAGTATGTAGCAGAAGTGGAAAAAAATACCACAACACAAAGAGGAGTATTTCACACATAGTGGTGGCAAAAAAGTCTAATTTTTTGTGAAAAAAGCATCATTTCTACTTTTCCCATGGGAATTCCCACCCATAGGGAAACCAATATATTTACTCCATTTTTCTAAGACAAAAAAATTTCCAGTGAGAATGGTTCCATTTCCCACCTATATGTTTCAAAGGCTTCAAAACATCCTGCCCCTATAATAAAACCCCCACAAATTTCCCACCATGCAGCGTGGTGTACAACAGAACAGAAATAGAGTGGAAGGAGACAGTGAGAGACAGAGAGAGAGAAAATTATTTTAGAATCATTCTTAAAATAAAAATAAATAAAAATACATTTGTTTCAAGTGCTGACCACCAGAATAAAGAGAAGCTGTTCGCCCCCGATGGTAATAATACAGAGGAAGAGGAGGAAGAAATCATAGACACCAGTGCCAAAAGAAGTCCACATGCCCCAGATCCAATGATGTCCAGTCCCTTGGGAACTGGGAAAAAGAGTAAAGAAGGCAGAATTGGCTAGCAGTATGAGCAGCGCATACCAGCTGCTGTGCCTGCTGCTACTGCTGCCAGTGACTTCTTCTGAGGAGGGGATAGCAAGTGTGACAGCAGGACACCCTCTGTCATGTTTTTCATCATCGCCAACCAGTCCCACTCCCATAAAGCAACAAGAGACTGGTGGAGGTGGTGCTGAGAGTGAGGGTGGTGGTGGGAAAGCTGGTCTGGAGGAGATTATGAGAGCATTTTTGGTGGAAAGCAATAGGGAATGGGATGCATCCAGTGAGTCAGAGGAGGAGAAAGTGGCCTACACCAGTATGGAAGGGTTTGAGAGCCCTGATTCCGCAGACCCAATGATGTCCAGTCCCGCTACATTGACCTTTGGCGTTTTGGGGAAATTTTGAGAGAGGCAGAACTGGGTAGCAGTGTGAGCAGCACAGGTCAGCTGCCTGTGCCTCCACCTGCAGGGTTCTAGTAATCTATGGTTATATTTGAGTGGCCTGCCTCCAGTGGTGTTGGAGTGGGTATCCTTTTAAAAGGTGGCACGTGAAACAGCATGCGACCAAATGACAGTTACCATGAGACTAAGGAACAACATATATATTAAAAGAAACCAGAGGTGTGGCTGCAAAGACCCACACTACAAAGGATCTGCAAAGCAAAACTCATTAACGAGGTACTCAGACCAGTGAATCAAAGTATAGAAAAAGATACAAAGCTTTACTGAGACACAATAATAATAAAAAAAAAAACCTTTTAGGTTACACATTTTTAAAAACAAGGGGAGAGAGAGTGACTGATTTATTGTAACCGGTGTAACTTATTCTGCAATCATTTCACTTTGGCTATATCTTTTTGCTTGATACATTTTTGTAACACATGCGCATGATGAGTACATGAATATTTTGAATCTTGATTCTACTGACTATCTTTTGTATCTCTGCTCAGTGTCATCAATATCCTGTTGATATTTTAATTCAATCCTTTACCTCTTTTGTTGCGACTCTAACTTACAAATCTTTAAAAATCTATTTTTCTTACAGTGGAAGATTCCTAGAATAATTTTTGTATATGACTATTCCCTTATATTGTATGGTGTTCTAAACTATAGGTGATTTAAGCACCATAGATTGTTCACTCTCCTTCCCTTTGTTGTCTTTAAACATTTCAATGTATTATTTTTATGACCCAATAAAGCTTTGTACCTTTTTCTATAATTTGATTGACTTGTCTGAGTGTCTCATTAATGTGTTTTGCTTTGCAGATTCCTTGTGTTGTGGGTCTTTGCAGCCACACTTCTGGTTTCTGCTAATATATAGGATATATTTTAAATGACTGTAGGACAAGGGTATCAAGCAGAAGTGTTGAGAGACTAACATTCTTAAAAATGTCCCAACATCTAATACCAACTGTGAATCAGGTAGCGGACATAGACAAAACCACAAATGAGAGGAAAAGCCAGGCCACCTGTATTATTAACAGCAGAACAGAGTATCAGTAGGATGATGATGAGGAGGGATATGTAGGGTTGCTACCATCTGCCATGTGGGATCACTGTTATGAACTCTGATTAATGTGTATCAATAATATTCTGATGCTGCCTCTGAGAACAGCCTTTTAGAGCTTCAAATCAAAAAGGGGTCTGTGTGATGAGAGTGATTATCTTTAGATTATTAAAGTCATTTAATCTACATGCAATTCTGAATATATTCTGAATGCAGAAGATTACTGGGCTTTTTGTAGCAGAAAGGAGGGATTGGCGGTGGTGGTGATGATGGTGGAGAAGCTGGGGTGGAAGAGACATTATTGGCCTTTTTAGCCCAAACTGAGAAGGAGTGGGAAGCAGAGTTGAAGACGGGCATCACCACCAGCAGAGAGCTTTTGGAATTTTCTGAGTTTGCTGCTGCTGTGATTCCTGCTGCAGCTGAGTTGCAAGGGCAGCAGGATGCTGAGGAGTAGGCTAGTTGCCACAGATCACCGTGGGCACAGTGGAAATGGAGTCCAGTGACGCAGGACTAGGACAGGTTCCACTTTCCAGCAGCAATGCCCCCTGGTCGTAGTTGCAGTAGTGCTGATTCTGAGGCAGTAGCAGCAACAGCAGCAACATCATCCTCTGCCCCATCCAGTGAAGGAGAAGAAAAAAGAGGCTATTTTTCTTCACCTTTCCCCTCCCCCTTGAAGTCCTGGTTGTGGGACTATTATTTTCTTGGAGCAGGCACCCTGCAGTTATCAGCAACGGCACTGTATACAATTTGTGATAAATAAGTGAAAAGGGGTAAGGTGGGAATGAACTTTGGCACAACCACCCTGATAACACACATTCACATTTATGTGAAACATGTTAAAGCCAAACACCCACCAAACAAATTGGGCACCGATGTTACTGTATCCCCGACTCTCCCCAAAGGCAACAAGATGCAAGGCGTAAATCAAAGAGGAGGAATAATAATGTTCTTTTAAATTGATTGAATTTTTAATTCAGTATAGAGAGCAATGTTTGAAACAAATAGAAAGAGATACACAGGCAATTCAGGAAATACTTTTAAAGAGATGGATGAATTAATTAATGGGAGAATTAATAAAATAGAAAAAGAGCTAAAAGAGAGAAAAATGAATAAAATACAAAGACATGAGGATGATTATTTAACAGATTCAGTAAGAACATATAATAAAAAAAGTGAAGGGTGGAAGAAATCTGGCAATAATAGATATAGAATAGATAATAGAAAAAGCAATATAAAGAAGGATACTAACCCTAAAAATAAGACAACAATATTAATGGATAATATAAAGGAAAAAGAGAATAGGAATAAAAATAAAGAGTTAAAAACAATCCCACAAAAAATAGTTGAGAAGAGAGAGGTAATAAATCAGGAAAAATTGAAAATGGAAGTGGCAAAGGGTGTAAATATTGAAACAAATAACCATTTTGCAATATTAGAAGAACAAGAGCATATTGAAAATATAAAAAGTATACAAAGTGATGAAAATACAACTCTTGGATCATCAGAGATAGTACCTTTTTTGGGGAGGGGAGGACTAATGAAAGAGGGATTTATAAGAGTGGAGGAGGAAGAAAATATTTCTGGCTTGGTAAAGGGGGAAACCCTCAGAAAAAAAAGAGAGGAGGAAAGTGTAGAAGAGGAACTAGAGGAGGTCAAAAGAATAAAAAATGTAATATAGATTTAAAAGCGGGATATTGTTGTGATGGAGTTTTTAATTTGTCCAAAATAGATCTCAATCCAGATCAATTCTCAGTTATAAGAAAGGGTCTCAAGTTTGCCCCGACCACAACTCCGAATGATTTCAGTTTTTTCCTGGATTTGCAAAAATTCACTAGAAAATTAGCCTTAAAAAGGTTTTTTAAAAATAAAAGTGAAAATAATGAATCAGGAGAGGAACTGAGCGGAGAAAAGGATGGGGCAGACTTGGAGACTCTACAAGTATTGATGGAGTTACAAAAAGAAAATGGAGATCTAGGGGAGATTGAGATATGTTCTGAGAATGAGAATGAAAAGGAAAATGAGGAATTAAAGATAATTAAAACCCATTTTAAAGGTCCTTCAAAATTTTTTCCAGTACATTGGAAGGGACCATATGTAGAAACTTTTTCAAAACTAGTAATGAAGGATTATAACAAAGAGATCAAAGGGAAAAAATGTAGAAAATTTAATTTGACCCCTGAAGAAAGAAAAGCACTGAGGGATTTGTCTTATGATGACCGTGTAACCATTAGGGAGGCGGATAAAGGGGGGGATCAATCCTTATCCAAGATACAGAAGTGTATATACAAGAGGGTAGGAGGTTGTTGGGAGATAAGGTTTCATATAAAAAATTAAATGTGAATCCACAAGAAGAATACAAAAATCAATTGATGCTTTTGTTGGATGGGGCCCTCAGGAGGGGAATCATCACTAAGGAGGAGTATAAATTTATAAATATTACAGAACCTAGTGTTCAGTTTTTTTACCACATTCCGAAACTCCATAAATCTGTGGTGAACCCTCCTGGGTGCCCCATAATTTCTGGAATTAATTCTTTAACAACAAATTTATCGGCCTATGTAGACCACTTTTTACAAAAATATGTTAAGATCTTGCCATCATATATTAGAGATACCCAACATATTTTGGGGATTATCTCTGAATTCAAGTGGGTTAAGGGGCAATACATTTGGGCAACACTAGATGTTACAGCCCTGTATACATCAATACGTCATGAATTAGGTATAGATGGGGTGAAGTATTTCCGAAATAGAGACCCTGATATGTCTGAAGAACAGCAAGAATTTATTATTCAATGTATTAGTTTTATTTTACAGCACAATTTTTTTGAATTTCAAGGTGAATATTTTTTACCGGTACAGGGAACGACCATGGGCACCAGATTTGCCCCCGCGTACGCTAATTTATTTATGGGATTTTGGGAGATGATCGAAAATCTATCCCAGGGTGCGTGCGGGGGCTGTCTGGTGCTGTATGACCATTTCATAGATGATATTATTTTGGTATGGAAAGGCACAGTAAATTCACTTTATGATTTTATTCACAAATTGAATACAAATGATAGAGGGATTAGATTGACGTACACGGTTAGTGAAACGGAAATTCACTTTTTAGATTTATTATTGAGTACCACAGAGGATGGTGTGATTCAAAGTAGTATTTATAGAATAGAGGTTTCTCGTAATCCCTATATTGATGCAACAAGCTGCCATTTGCCGCAATGGCTGAAAAATATACCTTATGGGCAGTATCACAGATTACGCAGGAATTGTAGACTTTATAGAACGAGGGTACTCAAGAGAGGAAGTACAAAAAGCTTTTGAAAAAATGAAAAAAGTGGAGAGATCTGAAACATTGAAAAGTAGAGCAAATAAAAAGGATGATATACAGAAGTACAGAGATAAAATAGTATCTTTTGTAACTAGTTATAATGTATTTGCAGGGAAAATAGAAAAGATATTTAATAGGCACTGGCAGATTCTTCAGCAGGATTCACTATTGGAAGGGGTTACTGATGGGAGGCCTGCTATGGTATATAAAAGATGTAAAAATATAAGAGGAATTATTGCGCCAAGTAGGCCTAAGAAATTAAGGAATGTGGAACCTAATTCTAAAATAACAAGTCTCTTCCCTAAGATAGTGGGCAACTTCAGATGTAATAAAAAACGGTGTTTTGGTTGTAGAAATATGGAACATAAAGCTATAGGATTTGAGGGGATAGATGAATCAATTAACAAGTATAGTATAAAACAGTTTATCAATTGTGATACTCCGTACGTCATTTATATGATAACCTGCGTATGCGGGAAAAAATATATAGGACGTACGAAGCGCCAATTGAGAAAAAGAGTGGGGGAACACAGGAGAAATATAGATCAAAAGAATAAAGAACATAGTGTCTCTAGACACTTAGATTGTTGTGAGAAGGGTACTATAAATAACTTTACAATTAAAGGTATAGAACATATAACATCTACTATGCAAGGGAGATTCCAAATGTTATGCAAACGGGAAGCATTTTGGATACATAAACTGGGAACATTGGTGCCAAGGGGATTGAATGAAGAAATAGAATTGTCAAGTTTTATCTAATTTTTTTATTGAATTCTGTTAGTAGAATTATTAAGTGAGTAATGTAAAAATGTATTGTATGTTAATTCGCATTGGGAATATTGGTGCCAAGGGGAGTAAATGGAGAAATAGAATTGCCAGGTTTTCTCTAATTCTTCTATAGAATTCTGTGAGTAGAAATATTGAGTAAAAAATGTATTGTATGTTAATTTGTAGTATGTTGTAAAATGTCTCTGATATATGGAGGTATAAATAGGTAGTTATAATATATGTATAAAAGCACGCCAATCCCCGACATTCCACTTACAAGTATTGGAGGGATGTAGAGTAACTTAGTCTTGGGTTGTCGCTCGGTGTGTTAATACACCGGGCGATGTACTCTGTAGTTCTGTGGGTGGCTGGGATAGGGTATATATTTAGAGAGATTTTGTTCCCATGGTGATGGTATGTTTAGATGGAGGAGTGTATGAGGGGTTATGGGAAATGTGAGCCATGGAGACAGTAATTGGTTTAGTAGCCTACTGGCCGAAACCGGAAATAAACAGGAATGAAGAGGAGTGGTGAGAGGCATTGATGAACCACATACTCCGGAACGGGAAGTGTAGTGAGTGGGGATTGGCGTGGTGTGAAAAATATGTCTAAAACACATAAAAAGGTACACAGTAAAGATTTGTGAGATCTTTTTTGCTCTTGATAAAGCGGCTTTGAGGCCGGGAAACACGTTGAGCGTAATAGAAATAGAGTATTAAGGACACGAATTGTCTATATATGCTTTTTTATACTGGTGGTATTGTACATCATTAATGATTTTTAAGGTTAATTTTAATAAATATTTGTATACTGGCCCTTATAAGTGGTGATATTTGCCTCACTGCATAATTATAGTTGGGATACAGCATTAAGTCCTATAGAATCCCTAGATAGAGGGATGCTGCATGAGTTGCAGGAACTATAAGGACGTCGGGAGATCGGACAGCAGTGAGGGAGAGATACGGTATACCACTACTGGGGGTGATCCAGTAAAGGCGCTCATACCTAGAGGCCTCTATACAAGGTGAGTGGAAAATCAGCACGCTTATTCAGGTGGGGTGAGCACGGTGAAGGGGGCGACTGTCTAACGAACACGGTGGAGGTTAAATTCCAACGGAACATTACAGTCTGCACTCAGATTGTTTGTGCTTTCTCTATTTTTGTCTTTTTTGTACATATTGGTGGAGAACTGTGACCGGAGGTTCAAGGGAGAATTGGCGGCAACAATAAGCAGAAAACTACAGAGAGACTCTCTTTATTCATTGACTGAACGTATATGTAAGAGTATAAAGTGATAAGTAAATATAGTGTTGTGTTTAGATAGTAGCGCCACATTCAATAGGTGGTTGTTGGGATGTTACTGTATCCCTGACTCTCCCCAAAGGCAACAAGATGCAAGGCGTAAATCAAAGAGGAGGAATAATAGAGAAACTCATCTTGAAAGGTTGATGGCAAGGGAAACACCTGGCTCACCATCACCTTCTTGATCTAGGATCCAGGTACGGGATTCCAGGAAGATCATGTAATTACATCTTATGGTGATCCACCTCCTTCATCTTTACCTCCCACGCCACCTGAAAGCTATTCAGTAGATGTCAGGGATGTGACAGTTCGTGTCCACCCATTACACATGTGTAGTATGCTGACTACACATGACAGTGTGGTGGAGGATAATCACAAGCAAGGCATCCAGTGGCATCTGAGGAGATTCTATCCCTCAGAATGTGTTAAGCTGGTGGTAGGGACAGTTCATCATTACTATTAAAACTACAAGTTGTCACGCTAGCAGGGAGTGGAAAAGGGGCATAGTGACAGCAGCAGTACTTGATTTCTGGTGGGATAATTTCATATTGGGGACCCTAAGCATCATGGTGTTTGGTTACAGTTATGCCAGGTGTTTGATGTGAGTCCAAATGTGCCCATTGTTCCCAATCCTTCCCTTATTTACCACACACTGTGCACATTGCTGTTGCTGATGAGAGAAACAGTTCCTGCTCTCAAGGAAAAAAACTATATTCTATCAGCACACCGATAATTTTGGAGGAGGGACATTTTTGGCCAATTTTCTTTTGTCCACATATAGCTGAAGTGGTTGGGACTAGTTGTGGTGCTACTACTGCCTCAGGCTCATCACTGGAGCTAGTAGTGGCAATTATCACCCATGTGACTGCTGTTGTTGATCCTATTCCCTTTGAGCTGCCTAATATTGTGTTTAAACAATTCAGCAGCAGCAGCAACAGCAGCAAGAACAGCAGTTGCAAATGCCACAGTTACAATGGGGCATTTGACATTGGCCAGTGGCCACTGGCCACCACCACAACATTACCTGCTGACATTAGGCAGCAGGGCTTTTTTCTCACGGCTTGCTCTTTAAAAAAAAAAAAAAAAAAAAAAAACAGAGGCCTACAAAAAAAACAACAGCTTGTCCTACAAATCACTGATCCTTCAGGGCTTGTGACGCTAACAAGCCAAAGTCCAACAAATCAATGTTTCCTTAGAGCTTGTGTCAAACAAGTGTAAGTCATACAAATCAATGTTTCATTTAGATTTAGGTCTTTGGCCTAACACAATTGTAATTCTTAAAAAAGCAATGTTTCCTCAGGGCTTGGGCCTAATAAAAGTCTAATTTCCTACAACTAATCAATGTTTCCTCAGGACTTGTGCCTCTAACAACAAATCATCCTCTACAAAATACTTTATCCTGTCAAGATTCAGTCTTCCCCAGTCAAAGCTTACGTCAGGGGGTCCCTGTTTCTATCACATTATGTACCAATTTCTTATTTTATTCTTCATTTTATTTTTATCAACTGACCCCAAAATACCAGTCAACAAACCACCCCCAAAAAAGTTCCCGTTCAAGTAATTCCCCAGATTCCTCCCGCCAACACAGGGACCTCCTCAGACCCCTTTGTTTCCATGTCTTATTTTTTTTTATTTAATTTTTTTATTAACTGTCCCCCAAATCAACAAACCCCCACCCAACTGAATGTTTCCACACACTCCACCAACACTGGCACCCCAATACCCCTTTTATAATATACCTTTGGGAAATAAAATAACATTTGCTATGAGTGTGTGTAAATTCAATGTTCCCATTATTTTCAATGCAATGAGCTAGGTGAAAAAAGTGGAAAAACAGCAGTTTTGCAGGAGATTGTTTGCCAAGTGGGAAGTGCTATTATTAACCAATTAAGGTTTGAGGGGAAATTTTTCACCCATTCCTATATAGCATATGATTGGAGCAGTAGTTGATAAAATCAATAAAGAAGCATGGAATCTAACATATATGATACAGCAACTCTCTGCATTCTATCATTTAAATAGTTTTCTATCCATGCACAGAAATCATCTTCTAAGCTGATCTTTATCACTGTATGCATTAACCTCTTGTGAGGCACAAAATTAGAATGATCCCTCAAAATCCCAGCATGCTGCATCCAAAGCAATGCCACTTCCCATTTTATAGAATGCCAGTAAATTATTTTACCATGATTATCAACCATAAACTATGCTTACTCTCAATGAAATTAATTAAATTGTTGACCATCACATAATCCTGAGTAGTACCAGATAATAATACTTAAATTATTTTTTGTCTCAACATATTAGCTGCCCTCTCTTAACCCTTTCAGTGCTGCAGGGAGGTGCATTTCATACCCCGGGGCACTGAAAGGATTACAAGCTGCACTATTAACAAATATTCCCTGACTGAAATGATACTGATAAAATCTACCATCTTTAGCTGCAACAATTGCTACAGTTTCTGCATTAGTGTGTGAAGCCCAGAGTTCTCTGAGTTACCCGCTTTAAAATACTATATGTTATAGTTTTGTCCTTTTTTTTGTTCTGTACTTGCTACTTTTAATATCTGAGAAATGCTTACAACGCTATTGATTTTTGTTTCAATATAGAATGATTTCAATGCATTATAAGTTAATGCATTTGCTGCTAAAAATGTCCTCTGGGACAGAATTAGTGTGCAAACGGGGTTAAAATGAACTAACATTAAATATACACTACTTTATTGCTTTGAATGCTGGATGAATATTTGTTTATAAATAGAATGTAAAGTGGAACAGTGGTTGTGGCATTTCCAGCATCACAAGTCATTCTGCACTTCCAGGGATGCATTGGGGTGTGATAAATGGGAGATGAACTCTTGAACGTGTCTTCAATTCAATAGAGCTTATATACTAAGATCTCTCAAGGTGGAGACATATTAGTGCACAGTTATCAGAGAATAACAAAAGAAATTGGAGGGTTTATCACATTGAACATTTTCTTACCTTTATGAAACTTTGGTTTAAAACATCCCCACAGGTAGTAAGTGGCCAAACCATTGGTACTTTGATTGGTCTGTTTATATATGGGTTATTCTTATGGTTATTACAACAGATATTAGCCATCGTGGGATAAGAGAGCAACCGCTTTAGCACCAAGTTAGTGAGATTTTACCTTCATATCTACAAAGGATTAATTATTTCACTGTTTGGTTTGCTATATGTTACATACCTCTCAAAGGATTAACTTAGTTTGTGAGAAGAAGCTAGTTGCCACAATGAATCAATAATGTGTGGACTGGTTTTCCAAAATAAATCTTGATTACCGTAGTACTGGATATCAGGAACATGGGGTTAGACTTACTTTTTGTGATACTCAAAGACCTCAAACTCTTCACATTTTAGACTTACTACAATCCTGCTGATTAAAATGATGCATGCAACTCTTGCAAAACCCCAGGTTCTCAAAATATGTTTCTGTATTTAAGAAATGGCAACATTCTGAAAAATACTGAACTTACTAAAATAGTTTTTTTTATCCCTACCATATAATGCAAATACAGAAATTCTCTTACATAAGCATTGCAGACAGTAGGCAGAGAAAAGACCATCTATATAATGAAAACTCAGTTAATCTAATACACTGAGTGTTAATCTGAAAATGTTCTAGTGAGCAGCAGCTACTGGTGCAGATCCATCAGATTACCCATGCTATCCTGCATAGAAAAGCAAGAGGAGATGATAGGGCTCCCAACATAACAGACATAATAAAGGCTTTGTTGTGTTTCTGTACTACACTGTACTACATGTTATATGGCCATAACAATTCTCCCAGAATAATCATATTTACTTATGGATTTACATGGCCTAGCAAAATACAGCAGCAAGACAAATTCAATATGTAAAAAACATCCAAATGCATTTGTGTACGCAACTCCAATTAAACAGGAATATTAGGTTGAATACATTTTAAGATACAGTTGGCTTTCAAAAACTACAGTGGGGTCCTAGATATGAAATGCATTGTCAGTTAAGGGTATAATTTAGAATTTAAATTTTATTTTATTGCTTTTCTTCTTTTATTATACATAAACTATTAGTTGTTGTGATTTTATTTTGTTGCATGTTTATTCTAGACATATACTGGGTCTCATGGCAAAAGTAAAACATTGAAATTTTCTACTTAAGCACTCTTTTCAATATTTATCAATTGATTTCTTTATATCATATTTTGTACTCGGAGGTTATCATTTTCAGGGTTTTACTTTAATAATATCAGACATTGCTTTTGGATCTATTATTTGACATAAGAATGTACTTCAAAATATTATCAATATATTTAGTTTTTTCTAAGCTTCGTATGATTATTGATGAGAGTTCATTAATTGCATAAAATAGAAATGGAAAAGTAAATTGGATATGAGCCAACAATATTGTCCATTCATTACCAGAGTATGTTAGATAAACTTCAATAACTGAATTGACAAGACCTTTGTGGTATAAATGGAGATGTGGGTTCCTTGCTCTGTGACTCTGAAACCAATTAGATTATTGCAAGCAGCATGTGCAATGAGTTTTGACAGTTTGTCAGCCTAGATGTTGAATGGACCTGGTATGCATGATCAATATATTTCCAGTGTCTCTTTGTTGGCCATTTCTCTGTATTATTTCTATATTTCTTTTTCTATTTTTAATTGTTTTCATTGTCACAGAATGTTGGATGCTGCAATAGAAGTCTGGCAAATAGTTCAAGGAATATTATGAAACTTCTAACCTCTATAGGAAATTTCCCCTAATACCATGCTCAGCAAAGTCGCTATTTTTATTAATCACAACTTGAAGAAACTTTTTTTTATAGAAATTACAATATTTTTATTATTAATTTCTCCATTTTCACTGTGAATGTACTACTTCCTCAAATATTTATTCATTTGAAGATGTGTCAGAATAATGGAAAGATATTTTGAGCAGAAAGATGGCATAAGGATGGCATAAGTACACTTCACAGTAGAGCCAGGAATTAAGAAATAAGAAAGACAGTGCTGTAAGGTGTGGTTCTTCAATGAATGAGCGCGTCCTGTTAAGAACACTTAACACCTTGTAATAATACAGCCCAACTTACCTTACTCTGGCAGTAGATTCTAATGGCCACTATTAAGCAATTGTGCATTGTTTCTCAAACATTATTCTTCAATCATGCCCACAGAGGCAGAAATTATTATTTTTGGCTAGACTCCATCGCCATAATCTCTTTGTACTCTTTTAGGTAGCATACAGAGTATGAAGAATATGTGCTGAGAGTATCATTTCTTTTAGTATCATATTGGGTCTCACAAATGCATTGTTACATGAAGCAGCTATACACAGGTGTATGCTTATCTGTGTTTATATTGTCACACTGTTCAGAAGCCAAGATATTTGGGAATGCTTGTACTCAATTGCCTTTTCCTGTGATCTTTTGACTTTGTTATCCAGATATCTATGTTTCTGTTTCCTGTAGGATGTTACACTCACTGTCTGAGGTGCTGAGTATTATGGATCCAATTCCATGTATTCAGTTGTTTTTCACCTGTGGGTGAACTGCTTCTGGCTGGCAAATTTGGGTAAATTTACAGACAAGTACATTTTTTACTGACATTATTAGCTTCTTAAAATGTTACGTGCACTCAAATACAGGTGGTTAATAATTCTATATCCCTGCCTTCTTTTATTCTGTACTTAATGTATTCTTATTCTCTATTATGATGAAGTGTAAACATCCTGAAAGAGATAATCCATAGGGAAAATACTCTCCCCTAGTTATTCAGACACACAGACTTGATAAATGTACATATAGTTGAACTTTTGGAGGTTAGGGTTCTCCCATACTACTTTGCAATGTATTGGAGATGTTTCCACATTACACATGGTTAATAAATGCCAGAGCAAATATTAAGAAAATGTTAGATCATTTTGGTGCTGTTCATGTTACCCAAAAGTACAGTGGACAGCACTAAAAGTATCAGATTATGTTCACCTCACCTGGTCTCTGGAATTCAGCGAGGATATATGTGCTAGTCCTCCCCACAACAGGACCGTGTTGGATATTGCACCAATAGAGCAGCAACAACAATAGCATAAAAATGTATCCGGCAGATAAATGGTTAAAAAAAGATGAATGCTTAGTTTAAAAATAATCAAAACATTTCTAACATGTTTTGTGGTGCCATTGCTCTGTCTCAGCAGCAGGCTAATGAATGATGAGCAGTGCCATAGACCGCTGTGGCCACAACTGGACTGGGCTCCAGTTGTAGTGACGCGAGACTAGGACAGGTTTCACTTGCCAGCAATAATCCTGGTCCTAGTTTTAGTGCTGATTCTGAGGTAGCAACTGCATCATTCTCTGCTCCAGCCAGTGAAGTAGATTGTGAATTAGAGGGAGGAGGCCATTTTCCACCGTTCCCCTCCTTGAAGTCATGGGTATTGGATTATTTTTCTCTTGGGGCATTTACAGTGCAGTCATCAGTGAAGGCTCTTTGCACTATGTGTGAGAAGTGAGTGAAAAGGGGAAAGGAGGAGACACACCTTGGCAAAATCAACCTCATAAAACACATGCGATACAGACACCATGACATTTATGTGAATCATTATTACTTAGTCTGCTAGTTGTCACGTGTACTTAGTGGAGCAGACAAGGGTTATAGTGACAACAGTACTTGGTTTCTAGGGGGATGATTGACTTGACATTGCGGACCTAAGCATCAAGGAGTTTGGTTCATTTGTGCCAGTTTTTTGATATGAGTGCAGATGTGCCCATTGTTCCCAGTCCACTTTCACAAATTTCCTACAAACACTGTGCACATTGCAGTTTCTGATGAAAGGCACAGTGACTTCCTCCTGTCAAGGGAAAAATTATAAATCCAACACACCCATAATTTTGAAGGAGGTGCAGGAGGAGAAGTCAGTGAGCTCCAGGTGGTTATTGTCTTCCCACCTTCTAGAAGCTGATTGGATGGGGGATGAGTAAGCATACATCCCAACTAATGGACGGCTGGGAACAATTTTGTACAGAGAATGGCCATAAAAAAGCCAGTCTCTTCAAATTTCCCACAGAAAGGCCATAGGCAATGGCTCGAGAGGTAACAAGGTGGTGGGAGGGGTTGCCTGCATTTCTGCCACCACAGCTGGAGATGCAGGTGTAGGCAGCACCCTTTTTAACCCTTTCACTGCCTCATTAACTGATATATTTGGACTACCACAAAAGTAGCAAAATGGATTAGAAAAAATTATTTTCGATTTGGTCTATAAACACATTTTTGCTGCTTAGACTGCCTGCACAACCATTTGAGTGCTTTGCAATGCATTGCATAGACCTCCGCACTCAAAGGGTTGATGACTGCATAACATTGATTAACACATTTTTTGGAGCATATATAATTTTTACTTTTTTATCTTCTTTACAGGGACATCTTTGGAACAAAGAAGACGAGAAGACAGAAGATAAGAAGACACAAGATGAAGAGAAAGAAGAAGGAAGATAGAAGATGACAGAAGAAGACAGTGTATGAAAGGTAAGTGTTATACAGTTCTGAGTGTTAGTCTAGTGTTAAGGCTAGTATTGTTGTACTTCAATGTTAAGGGTAATGTGGGGGTTAGTGTATGGGAGGGTGACTGTGCATTGAGCTCACGCTCAGTGCTTGTCATTGTGTCAAGCACCAGTCATTAGCCCTATTCCTTTGATGTTGCCATGTCAAGCTCCTCCAGGCAGTGGGAGCCTGTGTCATGCCTTTCCGGGCGTTTTGTGTCTGCCAGCAGGATCTTATGCCTCACATACTGATCTGCACCTGTGGCATGCAGCGTATATCGGGTAACGTTGGGGAGTCACAGTGACATCATCAGACTGTGCCTCTAATCCCCATAAAAGCCCCAGTTGGCAAAGCATTGGTGCTCACTTGTAGCTGCCTAGTACTTCTCTAGTTGCGCTCATTACTTATGTTTATTGGATCTTCCAGCTTACTTGACTTCTGATTGTCTTTGGACCACCCTGAACTCAGCCTGCCTTGACCACTGCTGTCCCTGGATATTGCTTGAATTCAGCATGTCTTGACCAGTGCCTGTCTCTGGATTCTGCCCGTACTCAGCTTGCCTCAGCTACTGGTACCCATCTTCTGCTTTCTCAAGGTATGATTTTTTTATGTTACCCTGCATATTTGGGTTTCCAACTGTATTTAAGAGTAAATAGCTTTCTGCTTTTCTTTGGGTAGTTCCTCCTTCCCAGAGTCAGTTCCAGCAAGCTTACATTCCACCTTCTTTCTGTTTTTGGACGTTACATTACATGTGAGCCTTACCATGGAGCCCGCAGGAATAATCGATGCACTGCATACACTGGGAAACCGCATTTCCACACTCACAGTGTAAGTACAGGACGTACAGGCCAACCAGGCCCATTTACAGCAGCACCTGAGAGATCTGCAGCCTGGAACGGCACAAGCTACAGCTGCCATCTCTCCTGGGGGATCCCTACCCCCGGTCCCTGGTGGCTAGAATATACCTGAACCCTGGGTTCCCCTACCTGAGTGATTTGAGGGTGACAGAACCCGATACAGGTCTTTCGTCACCTCATGCAAACTGTTGTTTGCTATTAACCCATGTACATATGCTACAGACTACACTAGGGTCCACACCGTTATAACACTTCTGTCAGGGAAGCCACAGGTATGGGCCCAACATCTGCTACAAATCAACACTCCCACACTGGAGTCCTGGCATGTTTTCTGCCAGGCCATGGACTCATTATATGATGACCCTTCAGGGTAGCCTCTGCTCAGACAGCCCTCAGATCACTCACTCAAGGTAGGCACCCTTTAGAGGATTACATCGTTGATTTCAGATGTTTGCCTGTGAACTCTAAGGGCAAGATGTTCAAAAAGTGGTGGTAAATGAAATTGTCTGTAATAAGAATATAAAAGTTCTTACACCATAATCCGTCAATTTTCAGACATGTTTCCATAATTTTTTGCATCCAATTCCGCCATCTCCATCAAAGGGAAAAAGCCCTCTTAAAAGTGGGTGTGGTTTAATCTTCCGTCATAATGTAAGGTATTTTCAGAAAAAAAATTCGTTTGAACGTCATTTTTTTGTCTGATTAACATCATTTTTTCCCGACATAATAAAAAAAGGTCTAAACTTGGAGAAGAAAAAGACAAAAAATGTCTTTGCTTCTTTGAAAAGTTTCATTTCAAAGACAAAAACATGTGTTTCTTTGAAAAGTTTTGTTTTAAAGATGAAAACATCTTTGTTTCTTTGAAAATTTTCATTTCAAAGACAAAAAAAATCTTTGTTTCTTTGAAAAGTTTTGTTTCAAAGACAAAAAAAGTCTTTGTTTCTTTGCAAAGTTTGTTTTAAAGATGAAAGAATGTCTTTGTTTCTTTGAAAATTTTCATTTCAAAGACAAAATCAAAGACAATTTTTAAGATCAGAATTTTTCAGAGGGCTTAAAGGACAAATTAGCCCGTGTTCCATTACCCTCCGCTTTCCATGAACTTATCCAGCTGTCCATCCAAATTGACCGTAGTCTGAGGGAGAGAAGTTGGGAATGATAGACCCTGTTCTCATCTCCTTCTCATAGTTCTCTACTGACAGCTCCTGATTCTTCCTCCATTGCCACGCCAGTGTCCTCAGAGGAGCCCATACAGTTGGGGATGATTCACCGCTTTCCAAAGATAGAAGATGACAGAAGAAGACAGACAGTGTATGACAGGTGTTATACAGCTCTGAGTGTTAGTCTAGTGTTAAGGCTAGTATTGTTGTACTTCAATGTTAAGGGTAATGTGGGGGTTAGTATATGGGAAGGTGACTGTGTGTTGAGCTCATGCTCGGTGCTTGTCATTGTGTCAAGCACCAGTCATTAGCCCTATTCCTTTGATGTTGCCATGTCAAGCTCCTCCAGGCAGTAGGAGCCTGTGTCATGCCTTTCCGGGCATTTTGTTTCTGCTAGCAGGATCTTATGCCTCACATACTGATCTGCACCTGTGGCATGCAGCGTATATCGGGTAAAGTTGGGGCATCACAGTGACATCATCAGACTGTGCCACTGTCACAGCTTACCTTGACTTCAGCATGATTACAGGCGCGAGGCTTCAAGCAGGCTGCAGGCCTCTGTTTTATCTGTTTGCTTACTGTAGTCTTCTCCTACCTACGTCCTACTTCCTCCCTCTGAGCTGTTCCTCCTACTTCCTGTGGAGGGGTTTAAAAGGCAGACTGAGGCCTGACTCAGATGCCCTTGCGTTGTTGTTCTTAGGTGAAGTACTTGGGCTCTGTGTGTGACCTGGCTATCTACGAAAACCCACTCTGTGTATGACCTGGTTATTTATTAGAACCCGCACTGTGTATGACCCGGCTAAATAAGAGAAGCCTCTCTGTGTATGACCCAGATACGTACGAGTCACAGGGTCTCTTAGCGGTGATTGCAGGCGTGGGTCTGCAATCACCGCTAAGAGACCCTGTGACTCTGCCTGCAGTCACTATATCGAGACCCTATGACTCACGCCTGCAGTCACCAATCAGACTCTCTGTCCACAACAGTGGTCTGTCTAGGCCAATAGCACAAATTGATCACAGTAAGGGGTACTCATGATCACTGGGTCATACACAGAGAGGGTTCTCGTACTTATCTGGGTCATACACAGAGAGATGGTTCTCGTACGTATCTGGGTCATACACAGAGAGGGTTCTCTTACTTAGCCGGGTTATACACAGTATGGGTTCTAATAAATAGCCCGGCATACACAGAGTGGGTTTTTGTAGATAGCCAGGTCACACACAGAGCCCAAGTACTTCACCTAAGAACAACAACGCAAGGGCATCTGAGTCAGGCCTCAGTCTGCCTTTTAAACCCTCCACAGGAAGTAGGAGGAGCAGCTCAGAGGGAGGAAGTAGGAAGTAGGTAGGAGGAGACTACAGTAAGCAAACAGATAAAACAGAGGCCTGCAGCCTGCTTGAAGCCTCGCGCCTGTAATCATGCTGAAGTCAAGGTAAGCTGTGACAGCCTCTAATCCCCATAAAAGCCCCAGTCGGCAAAGCATTGGTGCTCACTTGTAGCTGCCTAGTACTTCTCTAGTTGCGCTCATTACTTATGCTCATTGGATCTTCCAGCTTACTTGACTTCTGATTGTCTTTGGACCACCCTGAACTCAGCCTGCCTTGACCACTGCTGTCCCTGGATATTGCTTGAATTCAGCATGTATTGACCAGTGCCTGTCTCTGGATTCTGCCTGTACTCAGCTTGCCTCAGTTACTGGTACCCATCTTCTGCTTTCTCAATGTATGATTTTTTTATGTTACCCTGCTGTCACGGTTTTATTGAACACTCAGACAATTGGGTAGGATAAAATAGGAAAGCTTTATTAGACTGAATAAAGCGCACAAGGCCCCTCACAGGTCCAAACTCTACAGCAGCAATAAAGTTTGACACAGGACAGGGCATACAAGATAACATACAATAGTGAGGCTCTATCGGCCGTACCGAATACCGGGTAAGGCAGCCTAATATCTGGGGCAACAAGGAACTGAGGAGGCTCTACCGGCCTTATCGAATACCGGGTAAGGCAGCTAATATCTGGTGCAACAAAGAACTGAGGAGGCTCTACCGGCCTTACCAAATACCGGGTAAGGCAGCCTAATATCTGGTGCAACAAGGAACTGAGGAGGCTCTACCGGCCTTACCGAATACCAGGTAAGGCAGCCTAATATCTGGTGTAACAAGGACTAGCTAGAGACCGGTTAGCACTGACTGGAATAGCTAAACGGAGACCACAGAAAGTCACAGGCTGAGTGATATAGGGAGGCAACAGTAACCGCTTAGTGACTGGTTAGCACTGACTGGAAGTGCTAAACAGAGGCAACCTATCACGGTCCCCGTGATTCTACATGTCACTCTCATCTGTGCTGCTCCCGGATTGGTTGAGCTGTGTTGGCCCATCCCTGGTTACCTGTTTTATTCTGGCCACTGACACCTGTCAGGTGACCTTTCGTGGTGTTTCTGAGCCAGCGTTGCTGTTGCAGTAGTCCAGTATCCTGATCTCCCGTGTACCGACTAGGCCTGTACCGACGACGTTCCTGTGTTCCTGTTCCGTGATTGACCCAGCCTGACTGACTTCCTGCGTGTTACTGATCTCCTACGGCATCCGATCCGGCCTGGCTGACGATCCTGCTCCATTACTGATCCGGCTTGTCTGCGAATCTCCTGCGTGTCCTGACCCGGTCTGGCTGACGACTGACTCCTGCGATTGCCTCTGTTCCTGCCCTCCTGACGGACGGTTCCCGTTGTCGCCTCAGCGACATTCTGATACTGCAGTGTGTGACTGTGCCTCCGCTTCTCCGTTGCTAAGCTATTGCTGAGCCTTCCATTGATTGTCTTACGTGTGCTGAGTCCAGACCCTTACTGTGCTGTGTCGTTCTCTGTACATAGACACTGGTGTTGCCTCATCCGATTACTGCTACTCTTCCACCTATTGCCTCAGCCTGTTACGCTGTTTCTGTGAGCCGGCCGCTTGTGGGCCTCGGTAGTCGGCGGCTCTACCTTGAAAGAGCAGTGGTTCCGTTATGCCCATTGGCTGTTGGCAAGCAGTACTGAACCCAGTGGTCTCCGTTATGCCCGTGGGGGGCTACCGACACAAGCTATCACGATACTAGTATCACAAGCTATCACAATACTAGTAGTCTCCGGTATGCCCGTGAGTGCTATTGGCTCAAGCAATCACGATACTAGTAGTCTCCGGTTACGCCCGTGGGGGCTATTGGCTCAAGTAGTCACGGTACTCTTGGTCTCCGTTATGCCCGTGGGGGCTACCACCTTATCACTTGCAGTTCCCGTTCAGTCGCAGCTATATTCTACAGCTTCACACAGTGAATGGACTTGTATGCTATCATCCAGCACATATCGCTCTATGCAGCACCAAGGGCGTGCCTAACACCACATTTGAAACTGATTACTAATACTAATAACCTCTTGTTCCCTATTTTGTGCTTATATACATAGTGATTTATTACCTGTTGCAGCAGGTATTTCTGCCTATATTCTGCCTATGCCAGTACTGCCCCAGTGGCGACCTTGTCATTCATTTTGCTTTAATAAAATGCTATTTGTTTTATCTATCCACAGTCTGAGTGTCTGAAAACCGTAACAGTATGAAAGGGCCATGACCTCAGATAGCAAGGGAGATACTGGCACACAGAATATCCATTGGAGAATAGATGTTCACGAGCAGCGCCTTGACTAGTTGGCACTGGCCTTGCAGACATTACTTGAGCGAACGGTACACCTAGACAAACCTAATCAGAATCCGGTGGTCACCCCAGTCTCTACACCGGAAAATATGCCTGTTGTTCCTACTACTCAGTCCAGAGGGTTCACGGCAGCACCGCCGTTACCGTTAAGATATGATGGCGAACCTAAGCAATGCAGAGGCTTTGTCAACCAATTGGAGATATTCTTTGAGCTCACGCCTCAGGCATTTCCGAATGATCAAAGTAAGGTTGGGTTCATGATCTCCCTATTAACTGGCAAGGCGTTATCTTGGGCGAATCCTCTGTGGGAGAATGCCAAACCCTGCACTCTGAATTTTAGGGAGTTCGTAAGACAGTTCCGCAGAGTGTTTGAGGTACCTGGTAGAGCCGCTTCTGCTGCCAAGAGGTTATTGGAGGTACAACAGGGAGATCGTACCTTGGGCGATTACGCTATTGAATTTCGAACTTTGGCAGCAGAGGTGGGCTGGAATAACGAGGCATTAGTCGCGGCTTTTGCCCAGGGCCTGTCAGAATCCATTAAGGATGAAATTGCCGCCAGAGATGTGCCTACTGATTTAGATGAGTACATTGATTACGTCATGGTTATTGACTCCCGCATTCGCGAGAGGCGGATGGCTAAGAGGGCGAAATCCAGGAATTTTGGGCATGGCAGTCTTGTGAACCCACCCTCGCCACCCCTTCCTCCTGAACGTACAGCGGAGGGTGGGGAGCCAATGCAGCTCGGGTTCACCAGACTAACTAAGGAGGAGAGGGCGCACCGTAAAAGAATGGGCTTATGCCTATACTGTGGTAAAGCTGGGTACCAGTTACGCACCTGTCCGGTTCGGCCGGGAAACAAACGCACCTAGGGTACCTTGAGGGACAGGCCCTAGGTGGCGTACAACAGTCCCTGGATACTAGTACACAGAGACCCACCATCCAGGTGGTATTTACGTGGACAGAGTCCTCTGTGTCAGTTTTGGCTCTGGTAGACTCCGGTGCAGCCGGTTATTTCATGGATCACTCCGTTGCTGAGTTGCAAAGGGAGTCCCCTCTGGCTATTGAGGCCATCGATGGTAGGCCATTAGAACCAGCACTTATCACTATGGAGACTATCCCTATTACTATGGTGATTGGGGCCCTCCACAAGGAGGAAGTGTACTTTCAAATAATTAATTTGCCTCATCACGCAGTTATCCTGGGGTTCCCATGGTTATCGTTACACAACCCCCAGTTTGACTGGAAAAAATGTGAAATATTGTCTTGGTCGGAATATTGTGTGGATAATTGTCTCTCACACCCTGTCAGGTTATTGTGTACCTCTCCCTCTGTGCCAGCTGAATACCAGGAGTTCAGTGACGTATTCAGTAAGGGGGAGGCTGGCGCCCTGCCTCAGCACAGACCTTATGATTGTGCCATTGATCTGGCCCCGGGCACGGTGCCTCCCAGGGGCCGCACTTATCCATTGTCAGTAGAAGAGAATAGGACTATGGAGGAATATATTGAGGATGCCCTCAAGAGAGGGATTATCCACAAGTCTACTTCACCGGCGGGTGCCGGGTTCTTCTTTGTAAAAAAGAAAAATGGCGAACTCAGACCTTGTATTGATTACAGGGGTCTAAATAAATGAATGTCCAGAAGTGCCTACCCCATTCCACTCATTACCGAGTTATTCAACAGGTTAAAGGGCTCTTCCATCTTTACTAAACTCGATCTCCGGGCTGCATATAACCTGATCAGAATTAAAGCTGGAGATGAGTGGAAGACGGCATTTAATACCAGATCAGGGCATTACGAATATCTAGTAATGCCATTCGGCCTATGTAATGCTCCTGCGGTATTTCAGGAGCTTATTAATGACATCCTTTGGGACATGCTTCAGTCCTGTGTTGTGGTATATCTTGATGACATATTGATTCACTCTAACAATCTTACCCAACACATCAAGGATGTCTCTGAGGTTTTGACTCGACTATGTAAAAATAAATTGTTTTGTAAACTTGAGAAGTGCGAATTTCACAGGTCCCAAGTACCCTTCCTGGGATTCGTGATCTCTAAAGATGGCATTGCCATGGACCAGGAGAAGTTGGCAGCAGTCCTACAGTGGCCTCGTCCCAAAGGGTTAAAAGCTATTCAGCGCTTTTGAGACACTGAAATCTGCATTTGCCGCTGCTCCAGTGCTGTCCCACCCTAACCCAGCCCTGCCTTTTACCCTAGAAGTCGATGCCTCTGAGGTTGGGGTCGGGGCAGTACTCTCCCAACGTCCGGTGGGAGGTGGTACATTAAGACCTTGTGGGTTCTTTTCAAATAAACTGTCCAGCACCCAAAGCCATTATGAGATTGGTGACAGGGAACTCTTGGCTATCATTCTGGCACTCAAGGAGTGGCGCCACCTATTGGAAGGTACTAAGACACCAGTACTAATTCTGACTGACCACAAGAATTTGTCATATCTCTCGGAGGCTAAGAGACTCTCCTCACGTCAGGCCAGATGGGCGCTCTTTTTGTCTCGGTTCAATTTTGTGGTCTCCTACCTACCGGGTTCCAAGAATGTCAGGGCAGATGCCTTGTCCAGACAGTTTGTATCAGACATTGAGAAGGAGGAGGAACCAGTACCCATCATTCAGCCAGACCGTATTCTGGCCACTATTCGCACTAGTATCACTTCTCCACTGGGGGAAGACATTTTGGCCTCTCAGGCTAGGGCTCCTCCAGAGACCCCAGTTGGCAAGTGTTTTGTCGATGAGCCATTAAATACCCGTCTATTACAAACCTACCACTCATCTAAGGCGGCTGGGCACATTGGGAGGGCTCAGCTATGTTGGTCTCTATCCCAGTTGTTTTGGTGGCCTTCCCTTAGGGCTGATTGCTCCGCTTTTACTGCAGCCTGTGCCACCTGTGCCCGTGCCAAGACACCTAGGCATCTTCCAGTAGGTTTGCTTCAACCAGTACCTAATGGCGACCGCCCATGGTCCCATATTTCCATTGACTTCCTGGGAGAGTTGCCAGCATCTAGAGGGTATACTTTTATCCTTATGGTGGTTGATAGGTTCTCTAAGATGGCTCATTTTGTGCCCCTCCCTGGTCTTCCATCGGCTCAGGAATTGGCTGTGGTATTTGCCAAAGAAGTGTTTAGGTTGAACGGGGTGCCTAGAGTGGTGGTATCCGACCGAGGGAGCCAGTTCGTGTCCAGATTTTGGAGGGCATTTTGTGGGCAGATGGGCATCCAGTTGTCGTTCTTTTCCGCCTATCACACCCAGACCAATGGAGCCGCTGAGCGTGCCAATCAAGGACTGGAACAGTTCTTGCACTGTTTTGTAACCGATCATCATGACAATTGGGCCGAACTGTCGCCTTGGGCGGAGTTTGCCAGGAATTGTGCAGTTAATTAATCGTCTGGGAGTTCCTCCTTTCTCATTAATTATGGGTCCCAGCCCTGCCTACTCCCGGACTCATTCCAGGCACAACAGATTCCAGCTCTGGATGAGCATATTGAGCAGCTTCGCTCCACTTGGGCACAGGTGCAGAGGACCCTCAGCCAGTCATTTCAGCGCTACCAGAAGCATGCCAATCGTAGACGGCGGCCAGTGGTTTCCTTTCAGGTGGGGGATAGAGTATGGCTTTCCTCCAGAAATCTCAAGTTGCAGGTGCCCTCCAATAAACTGGCACCTCGGTTCATTGGGCCATTTAAAGTTATCCGCAAGGTGAATCCAGTTTCATATGCATTGGAACTTCCAGCTTCTATGCACATACATAATGTGTTCCATGTATCTCTGTTAAAACCATTGGTTTGCAACTGCTACACTACCACTCCGGTGGTTCCTGGGCCGGTGGATGTTCAAGGCCAGGAGGAATATGAGGTTCAGAGTATCACTGACTCTAAGAGATTTAGGGGGAAGTTGCAATACTTGGTCAACTGGAAAGGATATGGCCCTGAGGAACGTTCCTGGTTAGATCAGAGGGATCTCCACGCGCCCAGGCTGTTGCGCAACTTCCACTCTAAATACCCTCAGAAACCAAGACCTCCGGCAGGGAGAGGGGGTCTTTGAGAGGCGGGTACTATCACGGTCCCCGTGATTCTACATGTCACTCTCATCTGTGCTGCTCCCGGATTGGTTGAGCTGTGTTGGCCCGCCCCTGGTTACCTGTTTTATTCTGGCCACTGGCACCTGTCAGGTGCCCTTTTGTGGTGTTTCTGAGCCAGCGTTGCTGTTGCAGTATTCCAGTATCCTGATCTCCCGTGTACCGACTAGGCCTGTACCGACGACGTTCCTGTGTTCCTGTTCCGTGATTGACCCAGCCTGACTGACTTCCTGCGTGTTACTGATCCGGCTTGTCTTCGAATCTCCTACGGCATCCGATCCGGCCTGGCTGATGATCCTGCTCCATTACTGATCCGGCTTGTCTGCGAATCTCCTGCGTGTCCTGACCCAGTCTGGCTGACGACTGACTCCTGTGATTGCCTCTGTTCCTGCCCTCCTGACGGATGGTTCCCGTTGTTGCCTCGGCGACATTCCGATACTGCAGTTTGTGACTGTGCCTCCGCTTCTCCGTTGCTGAGCTTTTGCTGAGCCTTCTATTGATTGTCTTACGTGTGCTGAGCCCAGACCCTTACTGTGCTGTGTCGTTCTCTGTACATAGACGCTGGTGTTGCCTCATCCGATTACTGCTACACTTCCACCTATTGCCTCAGCATGTTACGCTTTTTCTGTGAGCCGGCCGCTTGTATGCCTCGGTAGTCGGCAGCTCTACCTTGACAGAGCAGTGGTTCCGTTACGCCCGTTGGCTGTTGGCAAGCAGTACTGAACCCAGTGGTCTCCGTTACGCCCATGGGGGGTTACTGACACAAGCTATCACGATACTAGTAGTCTCCGGTATGCCCGTGGGGGCTATTGGCTCAAGCAATCATGATACTAGTAGTCTCCGGTTATGCCCGTGGGGGCTATTGGCTCAAGCAATCACGATACTGGTAGTCTCCGGTTACGCCCATGGGGGCTATTGGCTCAAGCAATCACGATACTAGTAGTCTCCGGTTACGCCCGTGGGGGCTATTGGCTCAAGTAGTCACGGTACTCTTGGTCTCCGTTACGCCCGTGGGGGCTACCACCGTATCACCTGCAGTTCCCGTTCAGTCGCAGCTATATTCTACAGCTTCACACAGTGAATGGACTTGTATGCTATCATCCAGCAAATATCGCTCTATGCAGCACCAAGGGCGTGCCTAACACCACATTTGAGACTGATTACTAATACTAATAACCTCTTGTTCCCTATTTTGTGCTTATATACATAGTGATTTATTACCTGTTGCAGCAGGTATTTCTACCTATATTCTGCCTATGCCAGTACTGCCCCAGTGGCGACCTTGTCATTCATTTTGCTTTAATAAAACTCTATTTGTTTTATCTAACCACTGTCTGAGTGTCTGAAAACCGTAACACAACCGTTAGTACAGGATGAGTGATATAGGAAGGCAACAGTAACCGCTTAGTGACCGGATAGCACTGGCAGGAAGTGCTTACCGGAGGCCACCGATAGCAACAGGCTGAGCGAAATATGGAGGCAACAGTTAACCGCTTAGTGACCGGGTAGCACTGACTGGAAGTGCTTAACGGAGGCAACCAATAGTACAGGCTGAGCGATATATGGAGGCAACAGTTAACCGCTTAGTGACCGGGCAGCACTGACTGGAAGTGCTTAACGGAGGCAACCAATAGTACAGGCTGAGCGATATAGGAAGGCAACCGTAACCGCTTAAATACTAGATAGCACTGACTGTAAGTGCTAAATGGAAGCAACAGAATAGCGAGTCAGTCGTGCTTAGATCAACACACACAGAGCGGTAGTCAGCCAAAGCCTGGGTTGGTACACGGAAAGCGGTAGTCAGCCACAGCCTGGGACGGTACACAGAGAGCGGTAGTCAGCCAAAGCCTGGGTCGGTACACAGAGAGCGGTAGTCAGCCAAAGCCTGGGTCGGTACACAGAGAGCGGTAGTCAGCCAGAGCCTGGGTCGGTACACAAGAGCGGTAGTCAGCCAGAAACCGGATCAACACGGAACAGGAGCACTGAGTCATGAAAATCAGAAACACCACGAAAGGGCACCCGTTTGGTGACAGGAGGGCGTATATAAAGGCTAGCCCTGGGAGGGGCTATCCAGCAAGCATCAATAAAAGACAGCAAGGCACAAACCCGGAAGTCAGAATGTCACTCAAGAATCACGGGCACCGTGATACCTGCATATTTGGGTTTCCAACTGTATTTAAGAGTAAACAGCTTTCTGCTTTTCTTTGGGTAGTTCCTCCTTCCCAGAGTCAGTTCCAGCAAGCTTACATTCCACCTTCTTTCTGTTTTTGGATGTTACATTACATGTGAACCTTACCATGGAGCCCGCAGGAATAATCGATGCACTGCACATACTGGGAAACTGCATTTCCACACTCACAGTGTCAGTACAGGACGTACTGTCCAACCAGGCCCACTTACAGCAGCACCTGCAAGATCTGCAGCCTGGAACGGCACAAGCTACAGCTGCCGTCTCTCCTGGGGGATCCCTACCCCTGGTCCCTGGTGGCTAGAATATACCTGAACCCTGGGTTCCCCTACCTGAGTGATCTGAGGGTGACAGAACCCGATACAGGTCTTTCGTCACCTCATGCAAACTATTGTTTGCTATTAACCCATGTACATATGCTACAGACTACATTAGCGTCCACACCGTTATAACACTTCTGTCAGGGAAGCCACAGGTATGGGCCCAACATCTGCTACAAATCAACACTTCCACACTGGAGTCCTGGCATGTTTTCTGCCAGGCTATGGACTCATTATATGATGATCCTTCAGGGTAGCCTCTGCTCAGACAGCCCTCAGATCACTCATTCAGGGTAGGCACCCTGTAAAGGATTACATCGTTGATTTCAGATGTTTGCCTGTGAACTCCAAGGGCAAGATGTTCAGAAAGTGGTGGTAAATGAAATTGTCTGTAATCAGAATAAAAAAGTTCTTACACCATAATCCGTCAATTTTCAGACATGTTTCTGTCATTTTTTGCATCCAGTTCCGCCATCTCCATCAAAGGGAAAAAGCCCTCTTAAAAGTGCGTGTGGTTTAATCTTCCATCATAATGTATGGTATTTTCAGAAAAAAATATTCGTTTGAACGTCATTTTTTTGTCTGATTAACGTCATTTTTTTCCCGACATAATAAAAAAGGTCTAAACTTGGAGAAGAAAAAGTACTGAGAAGCAATTTTTCATTTAAAAGACAAAAAAATTTCTTTGTTTCTTTGAAAAGTTTTGTTTCAAAGATAAAAAATGTCTTTGTTTCTTTGAAAATTTTCGTTTCAAAGACAAAAACGTGTTTCTTTGAAAAGTTTCGTTTTAAAGGAAAAAAATTCTTTGTTTCTTTGAAAAGTTTCATTTCAAAGACAAAAAAGTCTTAGTTTCTTTGAAAAGTTTTGTTTCAAAGACAAAAAAAGTCTTTGTTTCTTTGAAAATTTTCATTTGAAAGACAAAAAAAGTCTTTGTTTCTTTGAAAAGTTTTGTTTTAAAGACGAAAAAATGTCTTTGTTTCTTTGAAAATTTTCATTTCAAAGACAAAATCAAAGACAAATTTTAAGATCATAATTTTTCAGAGGGCTTAAAGGACAAACTAGCCCGTGTTCCATTACCCTCCGCTTTGCATGAACTTATACAACTGTCCATCCAAATTGACCGTAGTCTGAGGGAGAGAAGTCGGGAATGATAGGCCCTGTCCTGCCACTCCTCCTGCTGCCCAGGATAGAATTCTACCCTTGCTTGCATGTGACCTTTTAAAAGGATAACACTCTAGTTTACTTATTGCACTTATTGCTTTGTGGGATTGTCTGTCAAAACTCTGCATGCACAAGGTAGAATGAGGATGGTATGGACTATCCTATTGCTGCTGCCTTTTAATCACATCAAGTTTAGCCCCAGAGTCTTCCTCCTCACAGTTACTAGTAATATGAGGCTATTGATTACCCCCTCCTTCATTCATAACACTAACAAGCTGCTGGACCATCTTAGTTGTAGTACTAGCACTGGCAGGACTGCTTGGGGATGGCAAGTGTGACTTAGTGTCCCCTGCTGTTACACATGGTATCGTCTTCTCCTCCCCCCTCCTGAGTATTACAAGACACACTAGCAGCTTCAGAACTGATGTCAGCAGCTTCAGCACTGGCAGCAGGCACAGCACTGGTGGCACTGGCAACAGGGGCAGCACGTCTGACAGCAGACACAGTATTGGTGGCAGCAGGTTCAGCGCTGGCAGCAGGCACAGCACTGGTTTCAAAAAGGGCAGCATGTCTGACAGCAGGCACAGCACTAGTGGCAGCAGAGGCAACATGACTAGCAGCAGGCACAGGAAGCTGACCTGTCCTGCTCTCACTAGTACTACCCTTTTCTCCTTTCCTTCCAATTCTCTTTTCTCCCTCCCTTCCCATTAAATTCCCCAGGATCTCTTGGGGTGATTTAGGGGGACTGGACAACATTGGTACAGTAGTGCTCACTTCCGCCTCCTCCTCCTCCTCAGTGGACATATAAGGGTCCTTCCTGCTCATAGTGATAGCAGTCACTATGAGCCTCTCCTGCCTCAAATTTGGAAAAAAAAATTGCTTCTATTGTGTTTTATTTCCACAAATATCTTACATTTTTATATTGAAAAGCCGAAAACAAAGTAAATCAATGGGTGGAAACTTTCTAGCCATTGAAAAAATTTTCCCCTGAAAAAATGGACAAAAACGTGGTTTTCGCAGAATTTACCACTGGAAGGCGAGAGATTTCACCCACCCCTCGTCCACTCTCCACTAAGGACATGTGACAAATTGCAGTTTAGTAATAATTAACTGTCCCTGTCACCAGCTTAAAGTATTTTGCGGGATGGAATCTCCTCAGATGCCCTGGTTACAATTATTCTTCACCACATTACCATGTGTGGCCAGAGCACCCCACAGTGTGCAATGGGTGGACACAAACTGCCACATCATGACAGCTGCAGAATGGCTATCAGCTGGTGGGGGAGGTAGTGATGAATAAGGTGGATCAACAGAATATGAAGTTACATGATCTTCCCATAGCTGGACCATAGAGCAAGACGGTGATGGCAAGCCAAGTGTTTCGCACTCCATTGAATGCTCAGGCTCTGGCTGGGTTTCTCTATTCTTCCTCCTCTTTGATTTATGTCTCACCTCTTGTTGACTTTTGGGAGAATCAGGGGGTACAGCGACCGTGGTGTACAATTTCTTTGGTGGGGGTTTGACTGTAATGTGTTTCACATAAATGTCATGGTGTCTGTGTTTCATGTGTTATCAGGGTGGTTGTGCTAAGGTGCGTTCCTTCCATTTCCCCTCTTCACTGATTTCTCACAAATCATGCACAGTGCCGTTGCTGATGACTGCACTGTTGCTGCCCCAAGAGAAAAATAGTCCCACTCCCAGCACCTTGTGGTTACCTTACTCGTTACTCTAAGACTACCATTGTGCCTTGTTATTATTTTATTATCTATTATATATTACTATTCAATAAAGGTGGTTTTACTATTACAGTACTGACTCCTGGTGTATTCTTGTTAACCGTGACACTTAGTTGTAGAAGTGGGACTGCTCGGGGATGGAAAGTGTGACATAGGTTCCCCTTCTGTCACACTTGCCATCTATCACAGTCCCCCTAAGGAGGCCTTAGTAATCCTGTGCTTCCTTCCTCTGTGGTGTGTCAGCCGGCATGATTGTGGTTACTTCAGCATTGCTGACGTCATGAAACAGGCTCTGGCATGGACGCCTGTTTATGGGCCTATTCTGTTTTTCCTAATTGGGTTCTGTCTTCTTCTGCTCCTTTATTAACCTCCTTGGGCCTAGGAGTCATTGCCCTTACGTGGTGTTTCTGCTAGTTCTCTTGCTCTCCGTTGTGACCAGTACCTATATAAGAATCCGCTCTGTGTATGACTCCGGTATCATGGTCCCTGTGCTTCCTGGAGACATTCTGTCAGTCTCACTCACAGCTAATTCTTATTGGTTGCAGTGCCTTGTCCCGCCCAGTATTTGTCCTTAAATACTGGGTCCTGTCACTTCGCTGTGGCCCTTTTGTGATGTTTCCATTGCCAGCGCTTTTTCCAGTTCTTCGTGTGATCTCTGTGTACTGACCTGGATTGCCTGACTACTCTGCTGTATTTGTTCCTGCCTGTGTACCGACCCGGACTGCCCGACCACTCTGCTGTATACGTTCCTGCTCCGTGTACCGACCCGTATTGACTGACGTTCCTGCTCTGTGTACCGACTTGACCCAGCTGACGTTCCTGCTCTGTGTACCGACCCGGATTGGCTGACGTTCAGCTCTGAGTACCGACCCGGCCCAGCTGACATTCCTGCTCTGTGTACCGACCCAGCCCGGCTGACATTCCTGCTCTGTGTACCGACTGGATTGGCTCATTCCTGCTTTATGTACCGGCCCGGTAGGGCTACTGCTCCTGGTATTGGTGCGACCTGCGGTCCCATTCCGGTCCTCGGTTTGGGGTTCCGCGTCCAGGCTTCGGTCTCCAGATTACCCTTTTGAGCCTCAGTGTCTCTTGTGCAGTCTAGTGTCGATATGGTCAGTGTCGCACAGGCGACATTCCGGTGTCTACTCCATCAGTGCACCACGGTACGCTTGACCCTCCTTCCTGCCTTCAGCTGAGGTTGGTGTTTCGTTGGGCCCCTCAACCTGTGTTACCATCAGGCAGTCATTGCTGGTCTTGGCGTTCATTAACCCCTTCGGGGAAGGTCATTCACAGTGCAGTCTTCATTGGGCACCCATCCGGGCATACTGTCTCAGTCCTCCATCACTTCTAAGTCAGATCTAGTTATCCTGGGCCTCCGTTGTCTACTGGGCGTTTCTCTCTATTTAAGCACTCCCTGTGCAGAGTGGGAGTTTCAAGGGCCTCGCACTATTAGGGCCTGCTCGCTGTATTGGCCTAATAGTAACCCGTTCCTGGCTGCCTTGGTTTGAACATAACCTGACCTGTGTCAGTATAGTGTATAGCCTGTTTTGTACATATACTGGACCCGTGTGGGTATACATTGTATTTTTGCCATAACCTGTCCTGTGTCAGTACTGTATTGTGTTACCCTTACTGCTGGACCCGTGAGGGTTATATTCGCTAAACCTGTTCAATAAAACTGTGTTTTATTTCATCTACTGAGTGTCATTAAAACCATAACACCCGGCTTGTCTTACTACCCACATCGGTTCTGACCTGTGGCTTTGGCAGACTAACTCGCTCCGCGTATGACCCCAGCTTGTCTGACTACCCACATCGGTTCTGACCTGTGGCTCTGGCTGACTATCTCGCTCCATGTTGACCCCAGCTTGTCTGACTACCCACATCGGTTCTGACCTGTGGCTCTGGTTTACTATCTTGCTCCATGTTGACCCCGGCTTGTCTGACTACCCACATCGGTTCAGACCTGTGGATTTTGCTGACTAACCCTCTCTGTGTAGTCCCCAGTCTGTGCGACTTGTGGCTCTGGCTGCCTACTTGATCCGTGCACTCCTAGCTTGCCTGACCAGTAGTCTCCATGTTCCGTGGCTCTGGCCTGCTCTCAATCCCTGTTGCCTCCGGTCGCATGACCAAAGTGGTGCTTGCGCATATTATACCATTCATACTGGCTTTCCAATTGAGCCTCTTTCCTAGTCTTGGTAGCTCACAGTAGTGAAGAGCACAGTACAGTGTGCAGCTCCAGAGAGGAGCCTGGGTCCTATCATCCTGTGTCTGGGGTTGTGTGGGCTGTACTATTCCTTTATAATGTAAATAAAGGTGGTTGTATTTTATCATTGTGTCTGTCCTTCTGTCCATGACAGTAAGTAAGGGCCATGTCTACTGAGGGTTCAGGCAATCCACCTAATCAGAGCATCCTGTCCAGGATGGATTCTCAGGGCCAGAGAATCAATCAGTTGACTTTTGCTATGCAGACACTATTGAATTGCATGGCTCACCTTGATCACTTTGCATGAGTAGAGGGTTGTCTGGCTCCGCTCCTTTACTCCACAGATATGATGGGAATCCTACACTGTGCCTGGGGTTCCTTAAACAGCTGGGAATTTTTTTGGGAATGGTACCACATGCTTTCCCTACTGAGCGAAGTAAGGACGGATTCCTGATTTCCCTTCTGTCCAGCCCAATCTGGGAGACAGAAAAACCCATAATTCATAAATTCACAGAATTTGATGTTCCTGGGCGTGCAACCTCAGCTGCAAAAAGACTTACGACAATACGGCAGGCCTCATATACCGTAGCAGACTACGCTATTGAGTTCTGTACTCTGGCAGAGGAAGGTAGGATGGAACAATGAAGCCCTAGTTGCCTCTTTCTCCCAGGGCTTGTTTGACACTATTAAAGACAAAACAGCAGTCCAAGACCTACCTGGTGATCTGGAGGAGCTAATCTCAGTCACCATCTTGATATATACAAGAATCCGTGAGATGCCTTTGTTCAAGGAACAAGAGCATAAACCTTTACCTCGGTTGGCACCTAGCTTCTTACACCCACCCTGTCCTCCCTCACCTCTCATACCTCTCTGCTTATACTGTGGGGAGCCGGGTTATATGTTGAATGCTTGCCCTATCCGGCCGGGAAACGATTGCACCTAGGGTCATGTAGGGGACAGATCATGGGTGGAATTTCACAGTCCCCAGAGAAACTTCAGGACAAACCTATTACTATCTTGTTCTACTATCTAGTACTATCTTGGGCCGAGTCTTCAGTGGTGGCTCCGGCACTACTGGACTCCGGAGCCGCAGGGTTTTTCAATGATGCAGACATTGTGGCCAAAAATGCTATCCCTTTGCTAGTTCGCTCCACTCAGTTGGTGATCGAAGCCATTGAAGGCAGACCCCTACAGCCGGCAGACATTACTCATGAGACTCAACCCTTGTATCTAAGGGTAGAGGCACTCCATGTGGAGACACAACAGTTCCAAGTCATACATTCCCCCCATCATGCCATCATTCTGGGTTTTCCCTGGTTACAGACTCACAACCCAAGAATTGATTGGCAGACTTGTGATACGCTGTTGTGGTCTTCACAGTGTACAAGGTCTTGCATTCAGCAGCCTACCAGAATATTGTGTACCTCTACCTCGTTACCTGCTGAGTACCAGTCCTACAAAGAGGTATTTAATAAGGTAGAGGCCAGTACTTTACCGCCACACAGGCCTTACGATTGTACTGTTGATCTGGTACCGGGGGCCAGACCTCCTAGGGGCCGAGTTTATCCCTTGTCTGTGGAGGAGAACAAGGCCATGAAGAATTATGTGGCTGACTCCTTGTCCATGCATTTATATGTGGGATTTAAAAGAAAATAAAGGTTTCAACAAGTCACACAATATACAAACCCAAATGAGGAAAAATAACTCAAAACAAACTGTGACTTCAAAGAGCACTGCCATTTCCATGAATCATATGAAATGCATATGAAACATAATATAACAGGTCATTTGGGATTGGCATAAATAAATTGCAAATTAAAGTATAATATATTTATTATAAGTAAGTTATAATAAATTAAATTATAAGTAAAAGAACTTTTTTCAAACTACATAAATATAAACGTTGTGGAGAAGAAGTGGACACTGCCGATGATGACCTAATCACTGATGATGCAGAATGCAGATTTAGAATATGTCCCTCCAGTCTCCTCACTTTCTTCTGATACATATGAAACTGAAAGAAAAATGATTACTTTGATTATGGCCAAGTAAACCTGCCTAAAAAAACAAAATCATAATCTTAGTCATCATCAACAGCATCACCTTTGAAAAGTCCAACCCCCCTCAAGTCACGCTCACTACAGCTGACTAAGCAGAAACATAGGGCATCAACATCAACAACCCCAGCTATAAATGTTTCTGCTTCTGTTCTTGTTGTGGTAGTAGCAGCAGTAGTAGTCATAGTAGTACTCCCTCATGAAACCTTTGTCTGTGAAATCTACAGTATGGAGATACTTCACTCCGAAATTAAAAGGTAAACATACTGGACTCTTTATATCTACCCTTCCATCTTCAACTGGTGCTTTTACCAATTCCACCTGTTTCCCTTGTGTTTTCCTCAACTTCCTACCTCCCCCTTTCCCCCTCTCATTCCAACCCCTCCCCCTTTTTTTTCCTCTCATCTTTCTTTCTTGCTCATCCCCCCAATCCTTCTGGTGTTTTTACCATTGAGATTGCCCTTGTAATACTACAAGACTGTACTACCACATAAAAGTAACAAACAGGCTGTCAACCATGTGACCACCATGTATGCTTACCAGTTTACTCTGTATTAGAAGTCACAACATTTTTTTTCTCCAGGCTTCTCTGTTTACACTGATGCCTTGTTTGTATTAAAATGTTTTACAAAAATAAAATGTATTAAAAAAATAGGTAAGCATAATGCTATCTGTTATATGCTGTGAAACCCTCTCTGATGGCAGTGAAAGAGTACTTTTTAATAGACTGTGATGGGGGAGTGATGATGAACAGCAGAGTGGTAAATGATGTACTATGGGAAAGGGAAGTAAGGGACTTACATCAAAAGTATGAAAAAAATTATAGAGTTCATTAAATTAAGGGTAATAAATTAAAGCTTCATGTTCAAATTCTTATGCTGGAAATTACATTTAATTTTTAATAATATGTGATTTCTGGTGGAAGTGTATCTATTGTTTGAATGAGAAATGTTTTTATATTTGATATATCTAAGATTTCAGCATTTGCATTATATTTTCTGCTTAGTATTCATAGCAGTGCTTGAATCTTGTTTTTCATTACTGATTTAACATATTCCATCACAGTATGGGCTAAGAAATTTCATCTTTAAAACCAGTTTAATGAAAAGACATTTTTGACATTCTCACATCTAATTTGTGTTATGCTGGCATTTTCTATTTATAATTTTTTTTAAACATGCACATGGCAATATCATATAAGGAATTGTTTTAAAATATTAATATATTGCAGCCTTCAAATAAATAGATCCTATGTTTTTAGTGATTATAAGTGCCTTAGTTATTTGCTAAAATTCTCAAAGTGCCAAGACTCTTGGTAGTGTACTCATAATAACTTTACTATAAGAACCTTAAATAAAATAACTTTAAATTAAATACACTATGTAGTGTCATATAATCTATAACCAATAAGGCTATTTCACTTGAAGATTAGTATAAAGGAGCCAGCATAGTATTTATGAAATGAGAGGAGGCTCATTTTCTCATTTCAAAATTTAAATTTAGCCACATGAAAGGGAAAATATATGCTTATATATAATACATATATATATATATATATATATATATATATATATATAAACAGTTTTTTTTCCTGTCTATATTATTACGTTCCTGTAAGCATTGTTTTTTTTCTTGAGAAACTGTATCTGCTTTTCACTTGGAGAAGTTGTTCAGCAGTAATGATTAAATCTACTTTGTTCTTGCAGGTATTTCAAAAGAGTTATCAGAGTATACTATAGCTTTCAATTCCCAGAATTTGCTTTTTATTCACATATGCTCAAAATGATGTTTTTTACCTTTGTTAAATTCAGTTCAAACTGGAGTCATATTCAGAGTTAAATATGGATAAATTAAAAATAGGAAGATGTGTCATATAAGGTGGCAGCAAAAATGGATGTTAGCAGCACTGCAGCTGTCTTCCCTGTTTACACAGGCAGCTAATAACAGGAAATTACTCACAATGAGGCACATTTCTATAATTTAAAATACATGTAAAAGTGTGCATTAATCCAGGCAGGCATTTATAACATTGGATTGTGAAACAGACTTGTGATTCATATTAACCCTGGCAAAAAGTTTTCAGTTTCCTAATGTTTTGCTTCCTCACACCTCCACACTAGGGATAGGCAAAGTTTTCACCTCAAACCAAAATTGGTTAATAATGGCGCTTCCCAAATAATTTCCAGCAAAAAGTGCTGTTTTTCTGCTTTTTTCTGCCTAGCCCATTCCATTGAAATCAATGGGAGCACTGAATGCACACACAACATAAAGGCATAGTATAAAATGGGTATGGGGATGCCTTTGTTGGTGATGTGTGAGGAAACAAACAGGGAATTTTTTTTTGGAACCATCAAATTTACACACAACACACAAAGACATAGTATAAAAGGGGTATGAGGGTGCCTGCATTGGTGATGTGTGGGGAAACAATCAGTCAAATAGGGAATTTTTTTGGCAAGGGGTTGTTGATTGGGATTGAGGGGATAGTTAACAAATATTAAGTAAATAAATAAATCAGACATGGTATAAAAGGGGTTTGAAGAGGGTTTGCGTTGGTGGATGGAGTCTGGGGAAAGAATCAGTTGAACTGGGAATTTTTTGAGTGGGGAGTTTGTTGACTGGTATTGGGGGTACAGTTAAATAAAATAAAAAATAAGAAATTGGTATGTAATGTGACAGATGCAGGGGCCCCCTGATTTAAGCTCGATGAGATAGAGTATTTTGTAGAGGATGATTTGTAGGACGTAGACTTGTTGTTAGAGACCCAATAACTGAAGAAACATTGATTTGTAGGACGTTGCTTTGTTGTAGAACTTAGATTTGTTTTAGGCCCAAGCCCTCAGGAAACCTTCATTTGTAGGACTTAGACTTTTTATGCCCAAGCCCTGAGGAAACATTGATTTGTAGAACTTTGGCTTGTTAGCAGCAGAAGCCCTGAGAAATCACAGATCATTTTTATCAATTCGGCTTGTTAGTGTCACAAATCCTGAGGAATAACATATAGTTTTTTTATCACTTTGGCTTGTTAGTGTCAAATGCCCTGAGGAATCAGTGATTTATAGTACTTAGGCTTAAAAACAAGCCCCTAAAATATTTTTTTTGTAAGTCTCTGTTTTTGTTTTGTTTTTTGAAAGAACAACCCCTGAGAAAAAAAATATGCCCAACTGGCCTAGTACCAGCAGGTTATATTATGGTAGCCAGTGATAAATGCTGCTGTGTCTTTGCTGCATTTGTGACTGCTGTTCTTGCTGCTACTGTATAGTTGTTTAGTAGGGATGAGCGAGCACCCCGATGCTCGGGTGCTCGGGTGCTCTGACCGAGCACCCCCTGATGCTCGAGTGCTCGGCCGAGCACCCGAGCCCCATTCAAATGAATGGGAGCACTCGAGCATTAAACCAGGCACCCCCTGCTCTGATGAGCGGAGGGTGCCTGGTCAATGTCCCCCTTCATCTCCGCTATGCCCCTCTTCCACAATGTCCCCCTTCATCTCCTATGCCATAGCGGAGATGAAGGGGGGCATTGTGGAAGAGGGGCATAGCGGAGATGAAGGGGGACATTGTGGAAGAGGGGCATAGAGTCTATGCCCCTCTTCCACAATGTCCCCCTTCATCTCCGCTATGCCCCTCTTCCACAATGTCCCCCTTCATCTCCTCTATGGCATAGGAGATGAAGGGGGACATTGTGGAAGAGGGGCATAGCGGAGATGAAGGGGCACATTGTGGAAGACGGGCATAGCGGAGATGAAGGGGGACATTGTGGAAGAGGGGCATAGAGTCTATGCCCCTCTTCCACAATGTCCCCCTTCATCTCCGCAATGCCCCCTTCATCTCCGCAATGCCCCCGTACCTCCATTCCCTGGTGGTCCAGCGGAGCGTCTTCGGATCTGTGCCTCTTCCGGCACAGATCCTCTTCACCTGAACATGTCGGGCGAGCACATGGCGGTACTCGTACGAGTACCGCCATGTGCCGAGCAGAGCGATGCTCGAGCCGATCCGAGCATCGGCCGAGCACGCTCGCTCAACACTATTGTTTAGGCAACAAAATGATTAGGCAGCTCCAAGGGAATGGGATCAACAACAGTAATGATATGGGTGATGGATGATTATGGTTCCACTTGCCACTACTAGCTCTAGTGATGCTCTTGAGGTGGTAGCAGCACCACAACCAGCCCACATCACTTCTTGTATATGTGGAGAAAAGATGTTGGCAATAATGCTTCTCCACCTGCCCCTCCTGCAAAATCATGGGTGTGTTGTTAGAATAGAAAATGTTCCCTTGAGAAAATGTTCCCTTGAGAGCAGGAAAAAACTGTGACTCTCATCAGCAATTGCAATGTGCACAGTGTGTGTGGTAAATAATTGAAGGATTGGGAACAATGGGTACATATGCACTCACAGCAAACGCCTGAAACACTTAACAGACTGCAAAAGAGAAGTCAAGAAGAAGATCGGAGACCTGGCCTGCATGCCAGAGGCACCAGAGGTATTCCACCTATGAACATCACCTTCAATGCCTGGGAGGAGATGCTCTGAAACAACCTCTCCACGACTGCTGTTGTGGGGGACAATGCAGCTATGATACAGGAGATGAAAACACCCTTCAGACTCCCAGTAAGTCCATCATTCCATAACTAGCCACCACACAGAGTATCTTAGCCAATATGGCACAACACAGTGCCAACCTTGAGCTGCCTAACTTGATCAACCCAGCACTGATAGGCTTCAAATAAGCAGAACATGTTGTAGATCCCAAATCAAAGTGTGATGGGGTAAGCAGGCCAAATCATGTCAAAGTACAAGTTTTTCTTCAATTAAGCAAACCTATGTCACACAAACAAATATTACCATCACGTTGTAATTCAAACATCTGTTATGTTCTTCAAACATGTTTCACACGTGGCCAAGGGGAGGTCAGCCCTTAACCATTTGAGTGCTAGTTGGATATGCAAAGCATTGCTTTATAATTTGTTTGGTAGCCCTCTGGCACTCAAAGGGTTAAAGCAGAACTTTCAGTTCATACTTTGTTGCCATGTGTTCGTTAAAAGCATGGTGACTAGCTTGGAAATAGATGCCTTACCTTTAAAAAATAGCAGAGTGTAAAGTAATCCTTCCCATTTGGGGACTGACGGGCAGGTTAGTGTGGTCCGCGCCTGCGCTGTCAGTCCCTTCCGGTAACCATATGGTGCACTGTGGTGCTACTCAATGGAGACCGGGACTGACAGCGCAGGTGCACAGACAAGATGTCTCCGCTGTAGCCTGTGTTCTGGTCTCCAAACGTGAAGGATTACTTTACATTCTGCTATTTTTTAAAGGTAAGACATCTATTTCCAAGCTAGTCACCATGCGTGGAGACTTAGTATGATCTGAAAGTTCCGCTTTAACAGAGGAAGACCACACTATACCAGGGTTATGTTGTACAGGATTACAGATGTCAGCACACATATGATAGTTCAACTAACACAAACCGATTGCAACAAAATGCATTGGATACCATTCTGTCAATCAAGGGCTGATATCCCTCTTGTCATTGTTCAGGTTACTAGTCACACAATATAATTTCCCCACACAGCATCCATGCCTGCATCTGAGCAGAAGTCAAGTGAGCAGGAGGAACAGCAAAGTCTTATCCCCAATGACACATCCCCGATGAGCCTACACAGGGCACCAGCTGGATGTCACCACCACCACAGTCACTGTACAGGCTGCCACTAACAACAGCCCAAGAGTGGATACCCCATGATTCACAAAACTGGATGCATCAACAGAGGTGGATGCCACCAACAACAACAGGGCAGTACTGGATGCCCCCTCCACCACCACCAGTGGGATACCACTTGATGCCCAGCATGGTGATTACCCCACAATATGGGCCTTATGGCCCAACACCATGCCCACAACCACATAGCTGGATGCAACCCCAGAAAGATCCCAGCCTTAAGCCACAAACAAGATGGTTAAGGTAATAGATCCCAGTGGCCACAGCATGACCCATGCCCCTCTCTACACCAACATATTGGCCTCATAGGTGAAATCCAGAGACCTGAACCACTCACTGACTTCACATCACCAGCACTAACTGAACTTGGGGAACAAGAATCAACAGTAAGTGAGGAATTCATAGATGTAGTGGGGGCACAACACTCACCGTCTAATGCATCATACACTGTCCCTCTCACACCTGTCCACAGGTGTTTGGTGTGAGTCCAGATGTGTCCATTGTTCCCAGTCCTTCCCTTATTTCTCACACGCACACTGTGCATATTGCAGTTGCTGATGTCAGAGGTACAGTTCCTGCTCCCAAGTGAAAATGTATATTCTATCAACACACTCATGATTTTGGAGGAGAAGCAATATTTGCCAGCATCTTACTTTCTCCACATATACCTGAATCAGTGGGGGCTAGTTATAGCGCTGCTACTGCTGCTACTGGCTTATCACTGGAGCTAGCCATGGAAAATGGAACCTTCATCATCCATTACCCATGTTACTGCTGTTGTTGATCTCATTGCCTTTGAGCTGCCTAATCATACTGCTGTTTAAACAACTCAGCAGCAGCAGGAACAGCAGTCGCAAATTCCACAATTACACCAGGGCATTTGACAGTGGCCAGTGGCCACTGGTCAACACAGCATGACTTGCTGACACTAGGCCAGTAGGGCATTTTTTTCACAGGCTTGTTCATAAAAAAAATAATAACATAGGCCTACCAAAATAAATTATTTTTGGGGGCTTGTTTCTAACAAGCTTAAGTCGTACATAGTAACATAGTAAATTAGGTTGAAGTCCCCTAAAATGGTTCCATTAAGTTCATAAGTAGCCTTGAGATTTTTTATTCCCAAATGCATGACTTTACACTTTACCATATTAAACTTCATATTCATTTGCTTGTCCAGTCTGCCATTTTATGTAAATCCCTCTGTAGGGAGCAAATATCCTGTTCTGAATTAATTACCCTGCATAATTTAGTGCCATCTCCAAATCTCCTCAGATCTCTTTTATTCCATGTCTTATGGGGTTTTTTAAATTGTATTTATCTATTTTTTATTAACTGTCTCCCCAATCCCAGTCAAAAAAGCCCCCCAAAAACAATGCCTGTTCAACTGATTGTCTCCCCACACTCCACCAACACAGGCATCCTCATTCCCCTTTTATACTATGCCTTTGGGAAATACAATAACATTTGTTATGTATTGTATGTAAAGTCAATGTTCCCATTGAATTCAATGGAATGAGCTAGGTGAAAAAAGCAGAAAAACTGCACTTTTCACAGGAAATTATTTGCCAAGTGGGAATAGCCATTATTTGGCAATTTTGTTTTGAGGTGAACATTTTTGCCAATCCCTACCTACTGCATCTAAAATAGTTTCTGCATACCTGCAGTATAGCTACGTTCTAGGCAGAAACAATGACCCTAATGGCAAACAAAATAGTGTGTGTATGTGGCCAGCACTGACACATACTGCAGTGGAAACCCTTAACTGCCTTCCAGCAAGCGATGAGTCTGAGCAGGTTTTCAGTGCATCAAGTTACATTGTGAATGATCGTAGACTATCAAGCAGCAATGTTGCAAGACTAACATTAAAAATGAACCAACATCTAATACCATCTGAGTATCACGTAGCAGAAACAATACATGACAGAAAAAGCCAGGGCAAATGTATTAACAGCAGTACAGATAAAGATGAGGAGGAGGGATGTGAAGGGTTGCTACCATCTACCACACTTAGGACCACTGGTATGACCAATATGTTATGTGTATAAATAATCTGATAATAAGGTTAGCTTACTTTTGACACAAACATGATAATGGTAATAACTGCTATAGGAATATCTCTCTTTCTCTCTCTCTCTCCATATATACATGTAGGTATACATACATTCATACATACATAATCACAAATTGAAGGTTGTACCTTTTTATTATTAATATTATTATTATAACTATTTTAATATCTTGATGTACTGCCATTTTCTGATGTCATCCATGGCGCTTCACTCCAGGCCATTGAGTAGCTCCCCAGAGATTACTGACTTATGTAAACTGACCAGACCTCCTCTTTAACCGGGGACACATAGGAAATAGTCACATTTCAGGACTGCACTGAAATCAAAGCAGCCCTGCAGTGTGCATTTTTTTCATATGTGTCCCCAGTTAAAGGTGAGGTATGGTCATCCTATTATATAGGATACATTAACAGGAACAACTCTTTCTACTCAAACTCTTGCACAGAGAAGGGAAGAAAGACAGTGGATTTTAACTCTTTATCTACCCAAGAACCAGTTTCACAGGTCCCCTTAATACAGGGTGACCAGACCTCACCTTTAACCGGGGACACATTTGAAAAATGCATACTTCAGGGCTGCTTTGATTTCAGTGCTATCCTGAAATATGCCTATTTCCTATGTATCCCCGGTTACAGGTGAGATCTGGTTACCCTACCTTAATATACATTTTCCTAATTATTCAAAAGACCACTTAACTCCAAGCTGCTTCACTCTAAGCCAGTGAGCAGCTTCCATTGAGCTAGATGCTTACCTATATAGAAGAAATAAATACGGGTGCAACCCTTTTCCAGTCCACCCCTTACAAACAGTATAAAAGAAAACAGAATTGACGTTTAACCCTTTATCTACCTATGCAAAAGTCACACAAATTCCCTTTATATATTTTTTTACCTAATTCTTTATAACTTCACTAAACTCCAAACCTCTTCATTCCAAGCCAGTTAGCTTGCTCCAGAATTGCACCACTTTAAGAAGATTATGCAATAATTTCAACATTTAAAAAAGCTACAAGAATGTAACATGAATTTCCAGGCTTTTGTTAATTTGAGTAAGAATTTAACTGTAGCTTTAATGAAAGTTTGTTTTTGTTTTTACCATTGAATAAATATCTTTTTCAGCAGCTTCTAAATAGTCATAGTAATTCACTCAGAACAATTATTAGAATGTTAAGGGCTAATAGTTTAATTCTCTTTTCATCTGAGTTATAAGTTACTAATATACCCATACAGTATTATTTAATTTTAACAGACTGTTTTAAATAGCATTTGACTGGTGTAGCTGATTTTATAATTATAAATAAAATCAACCGTAACAGCTAGTCCACTCTTCAAGTGCTCAGAAATTAAAACTCAAGCAGCTTAAAATCAACCTTTATTTGTCTTGTATTATATGGCAATGTGTTTAGAGAAACATTAAAAACATTTAAATCCAGCATTGTGGGGTGTGCAGTGTGCAGTATCATCTGAGTCTTAATATACAAACATTTTTCTTTGTCAAGTTTAGGCCTCAAGTCAATTCCCTCCATTGCCAAAAAAACCTGCTTGCATTTTTTCAAGCACGGCAAGCAATTTAATTACCAGTGAGATTAACAAATACTGGCAGAAAAAAAATAGGTTTAGTGCTAAAGTTTGCACCCATTGGAACCTGTTAAAACAAGTTTCCCATTCCCATTCTATTATCTTTTCTGGGGGGCCGCAGAGTCCCCTAACGCATGTTTCAACCTGCCGATGCAGGAATTGAAAGTGGAAAAAAAGGAAAAAAATACACTAAATGTCCAGTGTATGTATGGATATCAGTCAATCAGTTTCGTCATCCTTCCTCCCAGAAGCCAAGTGGCTGGGATTGGAATGCCAGCACAGATTTAACCCTTTGAGTTCCAGAGAGGTATGCAACACATTGCTCTGCACCACCCATCTGGGTTAATGAATACATTACTTGAACACATATGAAGAAAAGGAAGATGAGGAGAAAGACAAAAGATTGAAGAAGATGGGCAGTGGATGACAGTTAAGTGTTACACAGATCTGGGTGTTAGGCTAGTGTTAGGGCTAGTATTGTTGCACTTTACTGTTAGGGATAGTGTAGGGTTAGTGTGTGTTTGAGCTCATGCTTGGTGCTTGGCAGTGTGTCAAGCACCAAGCATTAGCCGTTTTCCTTTGATGTTCCCATTACTGACACTATTTAGCGTGAGTTTTGGGAACTTAAAACACACAATAGATGTTTGGCGACAAGTCAGGTTCTGTGGCCCAATGATTGTAGTGATTTTAGTTGGTAGGACAATTGAATGCCTACAGCAACATATGCCTTGAAAATGTGTTAGCACGCAGAGTGCATCTGACTGTGCTCGAAACACTAACTTCCTTCTTAAATGACACTGGAACATATTCCTGATTACGATATCAAGTAATAACAAAAATAAAGTATAACCTACAATGTGGCAGATGTGTATTGTAGTGGTGGTGGGGGACTGGCTGGTATGGTGTGATTTGTGTATGTATATAGTTTTTACCATTTTCATGGTTGCATCAAATCGCTATCCTCCTCAGATTACTTGTTGCTCATAGCAGTCATCCCAGTTGGGGTAGGTGTTGGCAACCCTTCTTCACATCCCTCCTCCACCTCCTCATATGTGCTGAGGTTAAAATATTGTCCTGGCTTTATCTGTCATGTGTGGTTTCTGCTACTAATTGGCTTCTGGGGGGAGGGATGACAAAACCCTATAGAAGCTGATTGGCATGAGATGTTGGTTCATTTTTAAGAATGTTAGTCTCCCAACATTGCTGCTTCATAGCCATGTCCTGTGGTCATTGAAAATGTAACCATCAGCACTGAAAATCCTCTCAGACTCAACACTTGATGTAGGACAACTGAGGGTTTCCACTGCAGTACAGGTGAATGCTGGCCACACCCACTGCTTTGTTTGCTAGTATTTCATGGGGTCATTATTTCTGCCCAAAACGTAGCAATCCTGCAAGTATGCAGAAACCATCTCACATGCAGTGGCACCACTTCTAGGAGCTACACAGTGTTCCTGTGTGTCAGTTACCTACCCATACTCAGGCAGCTGCCACCACCACCACCACCAATGTCGGGGTTTTGCCTCCACTGCTGAAACCTATAAATTGCCCTGTGTTCCAAATAGGATATTCTGATTAATGATGTAGCTACTTCTGCTGGTTGAATTGCTTCACTGCCTTCCTTTACACTATACAGTCTAGATGTTTGTTGTGCCCTCAATTTTTCCCTCTCATCCCCTACAATGCAACCCTCCACTCAATCAATAAGCATATCTCGATATTCCTTGACAGGATCTGATTCCTCAGAGAGTTGCTGCTGATCATCATGACTCCTTGTTGTGACAAACTGCTGATGGCCCTTTAGCAGAAATTGTGAAATTTTGTGTTTGAAGAGGGGATCCAGCAAAGTGTCAAGAATGTATTCCTCATTGCTTTTAATGGACACAATGCAAGAATCTTGTTAAAAACACTCTAACATGTAATTTACCAGCTGGTGCATGTCTGTGTTGTCATTATGGTAAGATTCCTCAGCCATGCTGCTAATTTTTTCTGCAATAAAAATATCAGAGGTAGAATTTCACTAATTCCTGCCTCAATGCGACTCACCAGCATGGTTGCCTCCTCAAAGGGTTTCAGTAGCTCACATGCATCGCACATTAGTTGCCAAGAGGCTCCCTCCAAAGCCTTTCAGTTTTGCATGGTGTATTTGCTAAACCTTATTCTGCTCATACAAATGCTCTAGCATGTACATTGTGGAATTCCACCTGGCAGGGTGAAATTTTCAGCTGGTGATTGGGCAGGTTGTTATGCTCTTGTATGGAATATAGAGTGTTGCGTGCACTGTAGGAGCGACTAAAATGGACACCGATTTTGCGGCAATAGTGAGCATCTCTTTGAGGGTTTCAGAATTCTGTTGTCAGGCAGATTTTCTTGTCATACGCACTTTTCAGCCCTTTGCCCACCACACTAACTAACCACCCGCTTGTACAATTCAGGCACAGCCATCCTGGAAAAATAACTGTGGCTTGGGATATTCCAGTGTGGAGCTACACATGACATCAGTTATGTGAAACCTCTGTTTTCTACAAAAGAATACGGCAGCATGTCCATTGCCAACATCTTCGCAAGCTTGCCATTCCACAGGAGTACTTTCGGATTGTTTTTGTGAAGTTTTTGACTCCTTCCCAGGAACTCAGTCAGTGTGGGTTGGCAGGACATGGCAGAAGAAGTCTGAAACTTTATTGCTTTAACAACATGACTAGAGGAGGTGGTGGCAGTAGAGGAGCATGTGTAGGCAGTCTATGACAGTCTCCTACAGCAAAGCCAGAGACATCATACTCCTCTGCAGCAGGAACCATAGGTGTTATTTGGACTGAACTAACTGTTGGCACTGGCAGTAGCACACTCTCTGACACATAAATACCTTCACTGCTTCTTTTTTCTGCCCTAGAGCCCTCGGAACTTTTTAAAGTGCTTCTGCTACTGCTAGTTGTGGCACCTTTAGCCTGCTGATCTCATAGAGGAGGTGCCTAGGTGTGAGCCTGCTTCCCCCCTGCTCACGTTCTTTTTTGCACAGACAACAGATAGCAACATGCTTAGCTTGAGGATCCTGACTGAAGTATCTCCATACTGTGGACTTCGTGGACTGAGGGATTCCTGAGGCGCTGCTGCTGCTCCTACTACTACTGGGGCTAGATGTTGATGCAATGCAAAGGTGCTGCACTTACAGCATCAGCAACAGAAGCACCTGTCATAGCTAACATTGTGGATGTTAATAACCTTTGTTGCTCTTGTTGTTGTTGCTGCTGGGTACTCAAAATAAGTGTGTATGGCTGAATGGGACTTGGACTTTGACGAGGCGATGATGCTTATGATGACTGATAGGGTGACTGTGTGTTTTTTGACACCTGCGCTTGTCCAGGGTCAGACTTTGCAATGGCTTTCTCAAACAGTGTATAGACAGTTACAGTGCCCCATAAAAGTGGTGGAAGATTCAGACTTTGACTTTCTGCTAACCTTATAGCAACTTATAGTTCATCTCTAAAATCAAAACATTTTTAGAGCTAAAAGCTATAGAGCATTGGATAGACTTCCAGCATTCATCCAATATAGTCATGGACAAGTCATGTTCCCAAAGCCGATGAAGGGATACTGTAGATTTGGTCTGAAGAGTCAAGAAACCCTATAGATCACTGACGTTGTGCACTGTGTGGGGGAAATCTCTGCAAACGGAGATTCAAGAGTTAGCTATAACCAGAGGGGTATTAAGATAGCTCCTCAATTGCCTATATCACCATATGTCTCCAGAGGGGAGGTTTAGTCAACCCTGGAGCTGTTTGAAAGAGCTTAGGTTGTCTTTATGTAAAAGGTGAGTGATTAACAAAACACCATTTGTACGCCAGTGACTAAATTTTTCTTGACAAGTGCTTGGGGAGAAATCAGGATTATCAACGAGTGACGTTAAAGAAGAAGGTCAAGAAGACCAGGAAGGGTGACGTAGGAGGACTGAGCCTAAGAATCCCTAAGAATCAACTGCCTAATGGGTTTGGGAACAGGAAAAGATGTTCGTCTTGCACGAGGGTACCAAGGAAGGCTATGTAAGGGGAGCGGCGATGACATATCTGATATAATCCAAAGCCACATTTTGGTATCATCTGGATGAATCCAGGAGCCGAGTAGGGAAAAACCGAGTTATATGAGCTAAGTAAGGGGACAGCTAGATCTCCTGAAGGTCTAGAACGGGCCAGATCTAGCATCTTTATCCTGCCAGGTCTTGAATTCCAGATAAAGCCATTAATAAGGTGTTGTAGGTTTTAAGGTAGGAGGAAGGGAGTTGTATCAGGACTGTATGGAAGAGATAAAGCAGTTTAGGGAGTACCATCATTTTCCCAATCCAGGCTATATAGAGTTTGGACCATTTTTTAAAGTCTGCTGCAAATGTTGACAACAGAGGGAGGAAGTTCAGGGAATACAAGTTACCAGTGTTAGAAGCTAAGAGGATCCTCCAGTATTTCAGTTTACCTGAAGCAAATTTGAAAGGGGTGACACAAGACAGGAGCCCCCACTGATCAGAGGGGATAGTGACATTCCTAATTTCAGACTTAGTCCAATTCGGCTTAAAGTTAGACACAGCACCAAATCGGGTTAGCTCATCCATAACAGCAGGGAAAGAAGAGTTAGGGGAGTTAGAGAAGAGTTTGGTCATCTGCAAAAAGCGAAAGTTTATGTTCATGAGAAACAGTCTGTATTCCCACCACTCCCGAATTATGATAAATAGCACAGGCCAAAGCTTCTATAACTAATACAAATATGAGTAGAGATAGTGGACATCCCTGATGAGTTCCATTCTTAAGAGCAAAGGAATTCAATAGTAAACCATTAACCCTTACCCTAGCAGTGGGTGAAATGTAAAGATCGTTTACATCCAATATGAGTTAAGACAGTGAATGAAATCCCAAGACAAACGATTGAACACCTTCACGGCATTCATCAATAAACAGAACATACACATAGATTGGGAACAAGCATAGTCAATCAGCTGGATCAATTTCAATGTGTTGTCCTTGGCCCCATGGCCTTGCACAAAACCCACTTGGTCAGGATCTATAATGCTGAGCAACAAGGGGGACAGTTTATTAGATAAAATGTTAGCATACAATTTGGAATCCACATTAAGTAAGGATATTAGGCTATAGCTAGCAAGGAGTTTAGGATCTTTATTTGGTTTCAAAATTAAAGATATATGATCCTCCATAAAGGTTGTATAACATAGAACAGAATTGGGTAGTTCAAGGAACACACAAAGTAAGAGTGGGATAAGTGAGCAGAGAATTTCTTATAAAATAGAAGGGGGAAGACATCAGGCCTGGGTGATTTGCCCAATGGTGTTTGACTTAAGGCAAGATCTAGATCATGTTGAGTCAAATCTCACTCCAGGGAGGTTGCCTGAGCAGGAGAGAGTTTAGGCATGTGAGCAGAAGAAACATACGAAGCAGGGTCAGAGGAGGCTTCAGGTGATGAGTCCGGCAAATTGTATAGCATCTCATAGAAGCCATTGAAAACCCCTGCCATTGCTGGAAAAAACCCAACTAAAATATTGCCTTTACCCTCGACTTGGTAGATAGACACAGGATGGCCACGGTCCTTAGTTTGTAGTGACAGTAAACAGTCACATTTGTTGTTGAATTCATAAAAAGAGTCCTGTGCCCGGGTGAATGCCTTGGCGGAATTGGAGTGGAGAAGGTCGGTGAGACGTGTCCTTGTCTGAGTGAGCTGAACTAAATCAGTTGGATTTAAGGAAGATTTATGACAAGCATCCATTACTTTCAAATCAGATAACATCAAGTCAATTTCAATGCTGCACTTGCTTTTCAGATAAGTAGACCACTTAATAAATAAATCTCGAAGATAACATTTTAATGCTTGCCAAACCGTGAGGGCAGAGGGGACGGACTGTGAATTAACCTTTTAGCAGCGGAGGCAGCTCTACCAGGAACCTCAAACACTCTGCGGAACTGTCTTACGAATTCATCAAAGTTCCGAGTGCAGGGTTTGGCATTTTCCCAAAGAGGATTGGCCCATGCCAGTGCTTTGCCCGTCAGCAGGGAAATCATGAATCCGACCTTACTACAGTGGTTAGGAAATCCCTGGGGCGTTAGTTCCAGAAAGATCTCCAATTGATTAATAAAGCCCCTGCATAGGTTAGGTTCGCCATCATATCTTAATGGTAACGGTGCCGCCGCCGTTAGGCCTCTGGAATGAGCAATAGGAGTCACAGACTGATTGTCCAGGGTCGTAACCGGGGAGACCACTGGATTTTGGCTTGGTTTGTCAAGGTGTACCGTTCGCTCAAGTAACGTTTGTAAGGCCAATGCCAATTGGTCTAGGCGCTGCTCGTGAACATCCATTCTCCAGTGGATGTTTTGTGTATTACTCTCACCCTTACTGTCTGAGGTCATGGCCCTTTCGTACTGTCATGGTTTTCAAGACACTCAGACCAGTAGGTGAAATAAAACACAGTTTTATTAAGAACAAAATTAATGGAAGAATCGCCCTCTAAAGGCAGCGCTGAGTAATAGCGAGGAGGCAACAGTAGGACCAATATCCAGATAATGAATTAACAGCACAGGCAAATAACAGATACAGAGATACAAGGGTTAACACAGTAATCAGTCTGTCTCAGTTGTGGTGTTTGGCACGCCCAGGGTGATAATAGGCAGTAAATGGTGGAGAAAACTCAACACCAAAAGTTTATAATATTGAGATAACTGTCCAGCAAAGAAGAACCTGCAACCCAGAGCCTGCTGAACTTGAGCCAGTAGCCCCCACGGGCGTAATAACGGAGCAAATGGATTGCAAGAGCTTGAGCCTATAGCCCCCACGGGCGTGATAACGGAAGCAACTGGATTACAAGAGCTTGAGCCAATAGCTCCCTCGGGCGTGATAATGGAAGCAACTGGATTGCAAGAGCTTTAGCCAATAGCCCCCACGGGCGTAATAACAGAGGCTTGCACAGTAGCAGCTAAAGCCGTAGCGCCTACCGAGAGTGGTAACATAAACCAACTATACTGCAAGGAGTGATATGAACCGTCGCCTTACAAGGCCTTACTGAACCAGCTCAGCAGTAATAGTGGTTGGAAGTATAACGGTTCAGCAAGGATAGCAACGCTCTGTACCAGACTGGAGGCTCAGAACCGGGAACACAGCTCTGCACAGGTGAATGGCTAGGTAATCAGCAACACAGCTCTGCACGGGTAAACGGCTCAGGAGGAGTACAGCTCTGCACGGGTTAACGGCTCAGTAGGAGGAGTATAGCTCAGCAATATAACATCTCGGTTAGCAGGATCTCAGCTCAGCACGGGTTAACAGATGCAGCAGCAGGAGTACAGTTCACTGGAGGAAGTCAGAATGTCGCCTCAGCGACAGCAGGAAGCTGAACCGTTGTCTAGGTAGATGTAACCGGTGCAGGTCACGGAGCAGGAACGTCATACAAGCCGGGTCGAATCACGGAGCAGGGTTCTCAGACAAGCCAGGTCAGGTCGCGAGCAAGAACGTCAGCCAAGCCGGGTCGAATCACGGAGCAGGTTCTCAGACAAGCCAGATCAGGTCACGAGCAGGAACGTCAGCCAGGCCGGGTCAAATCACGGAGCAGAAACACAGGAACGTAGTCTGAGCAAGCCAAATCGGTACACCGGAAATCAGGAACACAGCACAGCAATACTGGCTCAGGAACACCACGAAAGGGCACCTGACAGGTGCCAATGGCCAAGTATAAAAAGGTCACCAGGGGCGGGACAAACAGGCTCAACCAATCGGAGCGCAGCACAAGTGAGAGTGACAGAAGCAAAATCATGGCACCGTGATACTTTCTCATAGTGATAGCAGTCACTATGAGCCTTTCCTTCCTCAATTTTGCATAAGGATCACCGTAGAGCAGCACAGCACATCTATCCTGCTCTGTAGCTGCTTCTATTGTGTTTCACTTCCTGGAATATGTCACGTTTTTATAGCGAAAAGACAAAAAACACATAACTCAATGAGTGGAAACTTTCTAACCATTGAAAAAATGGTGATGAATTGTTGCCAATGGACGAAAAATGCATAGATTTTAATTGTTGGATTTAAAGTGGATTTTCCTGTGAAAAAGCAGATAACAAAGTGGATTTTTGCGTGTGAACACGACGGGACCTTTCGCCCACCCCTAATGTTAACATCAGTTCACATTTCCTGTCCAATGTATACATACTTGTCCACCTCTTCTATTTCTAGTGATTTTCCTTGGACTGGTAAATTTGTTAAACATGACTAGCGTTTTGTTGATATTCATCTTCAGACTAAAACTTATGCTCTTCAATGCTTTCTTGCAGTTCTTCAGGACTGCTATCAAAGGATATGATACTGTCTGAAAAAATTAATTTATGTCTCCATTGATCATGAGTCCTTTTTTGTCCCAATTTAGTTTGCGGACATTTTCTTGTAAACAAGCTGAAAATAATTTTAGGGAAATTGTGTCTTCCTGGTTGCCTTTTTCTATGTTGACCTGAATTTTATCATTGTTGACCTATATGGATGCAGTTGCGTTTTCACATATTAATTGGAGGATATTGACGTAAGCTTTGTCTTTTCCTTGGTTGATCAGGCTTTGATTACTAGGGGTGGGTGAAAAGTGAGAAAAATTCCCAGCATGACTTTTCGCAAAAACTGGCCGAGTTTTTTATTTTTTGGCAAAAGTTTACTCCTTTTCACCAATGCAAAGTTTTCCTCCTTTAAACCTATTTTATAACATTTTTTCACCTATATTTCCTATGGGTACAATATTTCCTACTGCAATATTACTTGTACTGAGGGCTGTAGTGGAGAAATAAGTAGCTGAAAGTCAAAGTTGTGAGTCCTACAGCAACATATGCCTTGAAAAATGTATTAGCATGCAGAGTGCATTTGTCCTTTGCCCACAACACTAACTTCTCAGATTATTGACACACACACACACACACACACTGCTTATCGGTCATAGCAGTGGTCCCAAGTGTGGTAGATGGCAGTAACTCTTCTTCACATCCCTCCTCCTCATCTGTGCGGCTGTTAATATGTTTGTCCTGGCTTACTCTGTCATGTGTGTTTTCTGCTACCTGAAATTCATATGGTATGTGATGTTATTTCATTTCTAAGAATGTTAGTATCTCAACATTGCTGCTTGATAGCCATGCCCTGCTGTCATTGACAATGTAATGAGCTGCACTGAAATCCTGCTCAGACTCAACATTTGCTGGAGGACAACTAGGGTTTTCCACTGCAGTAAGCATCAGTGCTGGCCACACACACTGCTTTGTTTGCCAGTAGTCCATGGGGTCATTGTTTCTGCCTAGAATGTAGCTATCCTGCAAGTATGCAGAAACCATCCCACAAGGAGTGAGACCACTGCTAGGAGCTCAATGCTATTCCTGCGTTTCAGTTACCAACCTATACCCAGGGAGCAAGTCCCAAAGAGATGTGCCGCCGCCACCACCACCACTGCCATCACCAGTGTTGGGTACTTTCCACTTCTGATAAGGCTCATGAATTGCCCTGTGCTCAGAATGGGATATTCTGTTTGATGATGTAGGTGTTTCTGCTACTTGAAATGCTTTGCTGCCTTCCTTTTCACTATTCTGTCTAGATATTTTTTGTGCCCTCACTTTCACACTCTCTCTCTCTCTCTCTCTCTCATCCTCCACAATGCAACCCTCCACTCTATCAATAAGTATATCTCGGTATTCCTTGACAGAATCCAATTCCTCAGAGAGTTGCTGCTGATCATCATTACTCCTTGTTGTGACAAACTGCTGATGGCCCTTTGGCAAAAATTCTGAAATGTTGTGTTTGAAGTGGGGGTCCAGCAAAGTGGCAAGAATATATTCCTCATTGCTTTTAATGTACACTATGTGAGGATCTTGTTCAAAGCACTCTAACATGTCATTTACTAGTTATTTGGAAAGAAATAACTGTTGACAGTAGCACTCTCTCTGACACATAAATAAATTCAGTACTTCTTTTTTCTGCCCCAGATCCTTGGGAACTTTCTGGAGTGATTCTGCCACTGTGCTAGTTGTGGCACTTATAACCTGCTGATAGCGTGTCTTCCAGTCAGACCTGTGGTTGTGCTTCAGGTGGGATCTCATAGAGGAGGTGCCTAGGTTGAGCCTGCTTTACCCGCTCACGTGCTTTTTGCACAGACAACAGATCGCAACATGCTTATCTTTAGGATCCTGAGTGAAGTATCTCCATACTGTGGACTTCATGGACTGAGGGGTTCTGGAGGTGCTGCTACTACTACTACTACTACCGGGGCTAGATTTTAATGCAGTTCTACTGCTACTACTACTAGGTGTCAAAGGCACATCACTTCCAGCAGCAGAAGAGGCACTCATCATATCTAACATTGCAGATGTTAATAACCTGTGTTGCTGTTGTTGTTGCTGCTGGGTACTCAACACAGGTGTGTGTGGCTGAGTGGGAGTTGGACTTGGAACAGGTGTTGACACTGATGATGACTGATAGGGTGACTGTGTACATTTTGCCATCTTTGCTTATCCAGGGTCAAACATTCCAAAGGTTTTCTCAAACAGTTTATAGACAGGCAGGCACAGTGTTCCTTTTCAGTGGTGGAAGATTCAGCCTTTGCCTTTCCAGTAACTTTATGGCCATGTCATTATCATCTCTCTCACACTCCACTTCATCTGTATCTGAACAAGCGAAGGATGCTGGTGGGATATATTTTTTTCATCATCATCATCATCATCAGTCATCATTAGGTCATCCTCAGCATCATCATCACCTACCACTTCTTGCCCACTACCCTTATATTCCTCTAAGCATTTAGAAGTCCACACAATATATTTTTTTAATTTTACTTTCACAAAGTTCGCTACTACTTTCACAATAGATGTTTTGGTGCTTGTTTGTCTCACTATCTGTTACAGCAGATGGTTCAGCTGCTACACCTTCCTCTATTATGCAAACGCAAGAAAAGAAGACAAACGTACACTTCTCTATACAAAGTGCAAATGTGCCCTGTAGTGGGCAAATATAATACTATTGTTTTGATAAATATGAGGATTTCATTCCAACATTTAGCCAAACATTGTTGTTAAGCTTGCCAACCCTGTCAAGGTATCTCAAAATATGGCAAGTACCTACTCTAATACACTGTAAAGCCCTATCTAAATTAAAAACAGTCCCTGAGGAGATGTTATAATAAATGCATTGAAGAGGGGGGACAAATATAGTGTTTTTGATGCTTGGGGGTCCCAATGTTTGCAATTAAAAACAAAAGTAATAAAATAATTTAAAAAGATGTAGAAGAAGGACTTGCCTGTAGTCAGAGGCTGTCCATCCAAGAGGACTATGGATCCACCAGCCCTACTTAAAGGCAAAATGTTCTCACCCCCACAGGCCATATGAAGAATAATTAATTACAAACAGACAATGTGTAGTGAAGGGATAGACATTCCAATAACCATGTATTTTAAGACCTTTAAATATAGAAAAGTGCAATAAAATATTTGCGTTATATTAGTGATTAAGTAGAATAAGCAAAGAAGCAGCTACAATTAACAAATTTGTTTGGCCAAATTTTGGAGCTAAATCCTCATATTTATCAACAAAGTAGTATTATATATGCCCAATGCAGGACACACATTTGCACCTTGTATATAGAAGCACAGGTTTGTCTTTTTGTCTTGTGTTTGTACTTTAGGTTTCAGCCTAATACTTGGGGGACTGCGGAACCCTTTCATTCTCTGCTGCTATCTATACATTCACTACATTATTCTTACTTACACTTTATTAATTATATGTATGTATTATATATACTATTATCCTCCTATATAATAATTCACTAAAACTTGTGTAACGACGCAGTCATGCGCAGCAGAGACTGCCAGTAACAAGGCTGATACAGAGCGGGGCACTCTGAAGGAGCATCCAGCTCTGTATCAGCTATGGCGCAGTCTTTACTAAGCATGACTGCACTGCGAACAGCTAGCACTGTATCAGCCGTGGCTTGGGCAGTCTGTACTGTGCATGACTGCCCCACGACCAGCTGGCAGTATCACTATGGCCCGTGTAACGGACTCTTCAACTAGTATTATTATATTATATTATGTTATTCACCATTAACTCTAGAATGCAATTTGTTGTCTTTAGTGTTCTTCTTACGTCTTATATGGTCTTATTTTGTACTGTCCCTGCTAGTGCTGGACGTTTTGCTGGGACCTTGACAAACTACATCCTCCCGTGGAGGAGAGGCATCATCATCATTTATTGCACATGGTTCAGCAACCATTGCTGCAGTCAGTTTTTGAACTACTACCGTAAAATCTCAGTTATAATACACACCTGTGTATAATATGCAGGTATTTATTATACCCAAGATTCTGGGGGAAAACAAGAGTGCCTATGTATAATACACACCCTTGTTTTCCCCCTTACAAAAAAAAAATCTATTTCTGGCAAATATATTCTCTCCCTCCCTCCCCCATTTCAATCCACTGATAAAATAAGACTTACTATGATTAATTTAAGCCACCACTGAAGTAACATAGTAATATAGTAGATAAGGCTGAAAAAAGACATGCGTCCATCAAGTCCAGCCCATGCCAATAACACCCCTGTTGATCCAGAGGAAGGCAACAAAAAAGCCCTCTGGAGCAATTTCCAATGTAGGTGTGTAGGTGTGTGTGTGTGTCAAATAGTTCCCCGGATCAATATCCTATTTGCTTTGAAGCCCTCTGTCATAATTGTCAATATTGTTCTGTGCTAGATAGGCATACCTGGGAACTCTCCGGATTTGCCCCGGAGACTCCGGTTCTGACAGAGCTTTACCGGGTCTCCGGGGCAGAGGCAGATTCCTCCGGATGTGGAGAGTTTCTATTGAAACTCTGCCACATCTGTTTTTTTCTCCCGTTGTGCCTCCGTCCCCAGCCTTCTGTGTTACACATTTAACCCTCTGAGTGCCAGAGCGGTACGGAATGCATTGCTTTGCAATGCATTCCGTACCGCTCTGGCACTCAAATGGTTAAATCCCCCCGACACTCAAGTTAAGCCCCGCCCCTTTTTGACGCGATTAACGTCATTTTTGTTACCCCTTGCTGAACAGAGGACTACCCTCCGGGTAGCCCTCAACTGAAAGTTCCCAGGTATGTAGATAGGCATCCATTGCTTTTTTGAATGCAGTTACATTATCTGCAAGCACAACATCCCGAGGTAAAGAATTCCATAGCCTTACCGCCCTTACTGTAAAGAATCCCTGCCTGTGTTTCCCAAGAAAGCAAAATACAAGCAATGTAAATGTTCCCTGGGGGCAGCCCGCAGGGAACATTTACATTGCTTGTATTTTGCCTTCTTGAATGGAGACTTCAGTGGGGGCTTAAATTAAACATAGTAAGTCTTATCTTAAAAGCCGATTGTGCCGGGGGAGGGAGGGAACGTATCTGCCAGCACACTTTTTTTTTCTTAAAAATACTCTTGTGTATAATACGCAGCCCCCCATTTCACATAAGGTGAAGTGGGGTAAAATTGTGAGTATTATACACAAGATTTGATGGTACTTTACTCTCATGTCCCTGCACTGCTCCATCTCTGCCCCTTGTGCATTTGCTGTACATTACTCCACTACTGTGTGTGTGTTTTTACTCTACAGTACACAACACATCTGATGGAGTGTGATGTCTTGCCTTAGCCCAGTCAGCTGTCTGTCACCTAATATATTTGTTTGTTTATTTCTTTATCCTTATTTATTTATTTATTTATTATTATTATATATTTAGTTTTTAAGTTCACCCTACCTTATCAGAGGCTGTCCAAAAAAAAGTTATAATTGAAAAACAAAATCAACAACTTCTTTCCCCAGACTTCCCCAGCACAGAAACAATAATGGCAAGATCAGAAAGCAAATTTGTCCCCAGATGCTTGTGTCTTGTCAGTCAGTCACATGGAGTTTAGGGGTATTTGGGGTCAACCTCGTTCCTCCCTTCTTCTCCCCCAGAGTGCCTCCAGACTCTCCTAATAAACAAATATCCTACCTAGAATACTCCCTAAACTAAACTTCAATTCCCCTTTATTTGCCTATCTTTTCTAGCTCAAAAAATGTGCTGCTTTCTCCCCTAACTAACACAGAATGGCATGCTGTGACAGCCTGACACCCTTTTATATGGCTGTAGAAAAGCAGAGAAAACTTTCATGTGGTTGTGAAACATTTTTCTTCCCACTGATTTCAATGCAACGATATAGGTGAAAAAATCAGAAAAACAGCACTTTTCATAGGACATTATTCGCCAAGCAGGAAGTGCCATTGTTCACCAGATTTAGTTTGAGGCAAATATTTTCTCCCATCCCTACTGATTACTGCTTAGTTAATGAAGGCTATGCATAATGGAAGGTAGTGTTCATTGTCATTCTATAACTTGTTGCACTGCCTAGATATTGTCCATTGTACCACTGAAACCACTTCTGATGCTTTTAGATCTGCCTCCTCATCTTTTTTGTGTAATAGGATGACTTTTGCATTTTCCTTGTTTTATGCACGTTGCAGAGTTGTAGGTATTTTGAAAATAGTTTAGCTAAGCCTTTGAATAAATGTTGACCTCCAGCTTTCAACATTACAATAATGACTTTATAAGGACATTTCAACAGTTTTACAATTTTTCATTGATTTTATTGCAGCTTCTACTTCTTCTACCAACACTTCTGCCACAGTTCCAGCCACTTGCACTGCTTTCAGTTGTTGTTCTTCATACGTATAAAGATTTGAATACAATTCTTCCACTCTTTTTAGTATTTGTTGTATTTTTGCTGTTGTACCATATTCAAGCTTTAACCCCTTCGTGACCATTGATGTGCCAGGATCGTCACGGCACTTAAGGGCCAGTGATGGTCCTGGCACGTCATGGAGTTCAGGGCTCCCGGTGCAGCTGCACACCACTCCCTGAACTGTAAGTATAAAAAAAAAAGCTCCGTGGTCGTCAAGTGCCGGTCGCGAGTGTGCACGTTGGTCCTTAAGGGGTTAATGCAAGTGCCTATATGTGGCCATCTATCATTTTTATTTCTTTAGCTCTTGACTTTTTCCAGTGACCTTGCACTCATGTTTAAGTTAGATTCCTGCTTGGGTGCAAATTTAAGGGCTTGTGTACTTTATAACATAGAATACATGAGTACACTCAGGTATTCGAGATAATTAAAAAAGTCAGCATTTATTGATCAATATTTTGGGTGCATAAACAGCAGCTTTCCTCGGGTATATACACACCAGTCCACCACCACCACTTTCAGTGGAATTTGTAACCTCTTATTTTTATTATTATTTTTTTTTAATCATTTCTTTAAAATTTGTGGTATGGAAGCATAGCAACTCACTTGCAAAAAGAAAAAAAACTGAAAAATGTTTATTTTGTAGGCTTACACAAAGTTGAATGTTCAAAATATTATAGCAAGGCTAGGCTTGTGGGCTCCAAACAAGACTAGCCCTGAAAAAAAAAATTGTAGGCCTTAGGCTAGCAAACAACCAGTCCTGAGAAAAATGTGTTTGTAGGCTTGAAAAAAAAATGGTATGCCCTACTGTGCTACTGTCAGCAGATGGTGGTGGCAAATGCCACTTGCCACTGATGCATGGGACTGGGATCATTAGCACTTACATAAGACAGGCAGTGGTATAAAGATGCTTCTACTTGCATCTTACCCTAGGATTGCTGAGGCAGCAGCAACACCCCAACAAGCACCCACACCACTTCAGGTACATCTAGAGATGGTTTGCCAATTATGCTTATATTCCTGCATCTCCTCTAAAATCATGAGTTTGGTAAAGTACAGATTTTTCCATTGAGAGCAGAAAAGAACTGCGCCTTTCATCAGCAACTGCAATGTACACAGTGTATGCAAGGAAATATTCTGAAATAAGGGAAGAAATGGGAAGTATCACAACAATTAACAAATCTGCAATCATATTAAGGAACAGACACAACTGCAACCAAACACCTTGACACTTAAGTCAACAATGTATAACCATCCTCCAAGAAATCAAATACTGCTTTCAGCATGGCCTTTGTCCACTCCACTAAGGACAAGTGATGTCAAGATAGAAAACTTACTAAAAATAATGAATACACCAGCTTAGCATATTATGGAAGTTGTATGGATATATTGCATTTGATTGATTTCTACCACATTGCCATGTGGTCAGTGCACCAAACAATGTGCAATGGTTTGACAGGACCTGCCAGATCCTCACATCTACAGATTCGCTATTAGCTAGTGAGGGAGGCAATGGAAGCAAAGCTGTATGCCAGAGGATGAGGGAGAGGATGTTGAGGGTGCCAGGGCAGGGAAAATGAATACATCTTCTGACACCAGGACCCTAGCACAAGAAGGTGATTATGAAGTCAGTGGTAATCTCATCATCGATCTTCCAGGCTGTGTTTTTCTTGGGTTCCTCTGGAATATTCACCCCTGTTCCCCATTCCCCTTGGCAGGGGGCATAGAGAAAGCAGCTCGTAATTTCTTTTTGCAGTTCAACTTTGCATTCTTAACATAAACATTGTGCTGTCTATGTTGCACATGCTTTATGAGGGAATATGTGCCAAACTGTGTCCCCTCCTCTACCCTTTTCACTACTGTATCACACATAGTGCACAGTGCAGTTGCTTATGACTGCACTGTAGTTTCCGAAAGGGAAAAATATTCCCACACTGATGATTTCAGTGAGGGGAGAGGTGGAGAAGAATGGCCTTATTCTGGCTAGGGCAGGTGATGCTGCTGCTGCCTTAGCATCCTCACTACAGCTAGGATCAGGAGTATTGGTGGCAAGTGGAGCCTGTCCTAGTCCAACGTCACTAATTCAAGAACCCACTACCATGGTAACCTCAGTGGTCTGTGATATTCATCATCCTGCTACAATGATGAATGTCTCCCTTTGGTGAATTAGCAGCAGGAATTACAGCAGCAACAAACTCCTGAATGTCACTTCTGGTGTTGGTGGTGATGCCCATCTCAATTTTCATGTGTTTCTCCATTTTCTTATTGCTTGCAGCCAAAACACTCTTCCATACAGCTGTTCCAGCTCCCAAGTTAATTTCCTATCTCTCTCTCTCTCTCTCTCTCTCTCAAGTATAGACTGGCAAAATAAACTAAATTCCCCTTTTATACTTTAGCATGGTGATAATATATAGGTGAATCTCCACATGGGGGGATACATTATTATCATTTAACTTAATACAAAAGAAAAATGAATTTCCGAGGAAGGTGGGAAGTGCCATTTTTCACATTTTGTGTTTGAAGTCAAAAGTTTCACCCATCCCTAATGACGATTTCAAATTAAATTCCCACAAAGTACAGTCGGGCACCCTCTACATTTAAAACTTAACTTTTAATATTATCAGTCTCCATAAGACATGTAGTACATGCAACGTTTCAGTCAGATATTTAGACTTTCATCAGGTATATAAAGTAAAGGGTAACTTTATATCCATGATGAAAGTCTAACTATCTGACTGAAACGTTGGATGTACTACATGTCTTTTGGAGACTGAAAATATTAAAAGTTAAGTTTTAAATGTAGAGGGTGCCCGACTATACTTTGTGGGAATTGGAATTATATTTGTTGGAGCACCTCAAAGTTAATCAACAGGTGTGTGCAACAGTTCCTTGTGATTCAGCTATTTCAAATTAAAGAAATATTTAGAATTTTTAGTCAGTCACTGCCATGACCTAGACATTTTTCAGTTAGAAAAGTATCTTGATTATGATCACTAGTGTCTGTTTAAATAATTGAGTTCCCTAAGCATGTCTTAAACTAAACTTAGAATGCAGTACTATAGACCACAATATTATTTATGCTATTTTACATGAGGAGAAAAAGCAGATTTGACTATTTTAAAAGGTAATATCCACCATAAAGCAGTGGAATTGACCATATAAAAGCTTCTAGATTTGATTTTCTCTTCATGTAGAATCTGGTACAGAGTGATATCAAAGGCAATTTGAGAGGAGGCACTGCTGTGAAAGAACAGAGCTCACAGACTGCAGCATATATAAAAAAATATTATGCTTTAACATTTCAATTCATATCACAAAATGTAAAGCAAATTTTGGAAAGAGTATGCAACATATTTTAAAAATGATAACACTTTTTAATGAAAAATTTAAAATTCAGTTTTATTAAAAATAATTGTAAAATATCATATTTATGTATTGATATTTAATCATATATTTTATATAGTCATACAATTTTTTTCATGTAGGTTCTAATAACAAGATGAATGAGATTCAGTTTATGGCTGACAAATTTGGTAGAATAATCTTGGGTTTTTCTCAGCCATATTGCTATGACTAGATAGGTTAAAAAAATAAAATAATAAAATATGTAAACTATGCTGGTTGGAATAAATATAGTCGAAGTATACTATAAACAGGTAATATTTGCTTGGGTTACTGTACCAAAAAGCCATAATATGAAGAATCCTAGATGTCCTAGAAATCATCATATTATGGTTACATTTTTATTCTAACATCTTTACTTTTCTTGGAGTGAAACTTTATTGTTTTAATATTCACACAGTTAGACAGAAATCATCTATTATGTTACATTTTTCTGACATTTTGTTTTCTTTTGGAAGAAACATATGATCCCATTCTTATTTAATTTTTGAGCAAAGGATATCAATACCATTTAGCCTTACTTCATGAGTATCATAACCCAAGTTATGTCCTCCAAAAAGGAGAGCACCCTGAACAGTCTTGCCCCTCATTTTTTTTATATAGTTTATAACTACTTGTAATATTATTCCCTTTATTGAAGTGAAATGGCACAAAATTTCTGAACCTTAATAGACTCAGATTGGAATTTATACATGATGTGCACCTAATGAAAAAACATATTTCTTTTCTATATAATCTTCATCAAAATTTAATAACTGGATAAGTGAATGCTACCAAATCATTATAAGTAAGCTTTCACAAACATCTTTGCTACTAATATGTTGGTATTATTTTAAACCTACATTATTACAAAGACACCCGTACATTCATTTATTACCTGCAGTCTTAAATCCACCATATTTAGGTATCAAAATATTGTTTACTTAAATTTATACTGAAAAATATTACATTATTTTTATTTGTACAGGTATGCAAGTAGAAATATACTCTATAATTTTACAACATGGTACATAATATTTATATTAAAGCTTTTAGCCTGGAGATTGCAATGACAGAATGGAAAAATATTTTTGGATTTTGAAAAAAATAAATGTCTTTTAAACATTTAACAACCTAACGGAGATAGCAGTCAAAGATACAGAAAATACCTTTGTTTAGAAAAATAAGAAGGAAATAATTGTTGCCTATTACATTGCTCCTAGGTACATACATAAAATAACTATAACAAAACACATTTTACAAATGTTTTCAATTGTTCTTGGATGAAAACTAAACTAAAAGTAGCTGTTACTAATTGTATACAATTTACTCCTTGGCAACTATATAAATAAAGTATTAATTACAGGACATGAATACAGGTCTTTGGGATGATGCCAAAAACTCACATTTACTATAATAGGATATGATCTGGTACTGATCTGGCACTATCTTACCTTTTCAAAAAAACATTTTATAACTAGCAGTAATCTTGCTATTTTACATGTGTGTGGTTTTATTTTTTCAAGAGAAAAAAAAGAAACAAAATATTATTAAGGTTAGGGAGGTAAGGTGTCCATGTTAAGTGAACATTCTCAGTTGACTTGCAAGCCCCTGAATGATACAATATGAGAGATTATCTTAAATCTTCCTGTTGATCTGTGCAAACAATGGCACATTTCTTTACCCTGAATGGAACTGACAGTGCAAATATGCATGCATTCAAAGCAATCCACAACTGCTGAAATACAGCTGCTAATTTATTCAAGGAAAAATATACAGCACTTCCAATGTCAACTTCACCTCTACTGTTCATTTATGGCTTTAAATGGCACAGCAGAAATCTTTATCAACTGTAATTGAATCTAATTTGCATCCAAACCATATAAAATATTTCAAGCCAGGTGTATGGTCCATATTCTACAAAACAAGGGGCTCCGAGCTGCAAGATGAGTAGAGATTTCTAATTTTCTGTCTCCATTGTTTCACTCAAACTATTTAAGTATATGCCCAGTAAATGGTGCAGTTGTTTATCAGTTTATTTTGTTTTACATTGTTTTCCAGATATCATTTCTTGGTGAAAAATGCTTAAGGCTGTGATTTTGCTAGTTAATGATCATTATAGTGAAACTGAATAAATTCATGAATAATACTCCATGTCATTGTGCTGCGACTCCAATGGCTAGAAGGATGTCTCTGGTGGCTTATTTCCATTAATTCACCCTGCACCATAATGCATGTAAACCTAAGAACTTGTGTAGGAGCCACTGATTGTAGATATCCTTTCCAGCCTCAAGGAGCTGTAATAAAAGAAAAAAAGATATATATTAGTTTAATTATAATTATGGCAGGGACAAAGAAACATGGCATTTAATATTTTATGTATATAAATTTACATTCTCTTGTAGGATACATTTTCTCTACTGAAAATACTGTCTACATGCATTTAGTTGAAACCTTGAATTTATTAATGACAGAACAATATAAATATTGTCATTTGTCAAATATGTATAAAAAAGCATGGCAATGCCAGTGCAAGAAGCAGGGGAAGAAAAAACTAATCCACTGGTAGCCACAGAACTACCGGCCATGCCTTGTTCCACTGGAAGACATAGCACCACACTACACTTTCTACCAGCTTGTCCTATTGTTAGCTACAGTACCACACTGCTGTATTAAAAGAACTAAGCTACTCTGTATGGCAACACCATTTCCACGGATAGACACAGAATCACACAACACTGCCAGCACTGCCTTATTCTCTTGGTAGCATCAGAACCACACTAAACTGTCTGCCAGCACTGCCATGTTCCGCTAGTGTCCACAAAGCCACATTATACTGCAAGCATTGCCTTGTTTTACTGGTAGCCACAGAACCACACTGAACTGTCTGCCAGTAATGCCTTGTTACACTGGTAGCCACAGATCCAAACTAGACTGTCATCCAGCCCAGCCTTGTCCCACTGGTAGCAACAGAACTGCACATACACTGTCTGCTTTCCCAGTTTTGCTTCACATGAAGTCCTTGGATGCTAGGGAGGTCACCAAACCACTGCACATAAATGCACTGTAGACCACTCTTGCATCTAAAGGATCAATAATGAAACTCAAGGAACTCAGTTATATAATCTGTGCTGTGGCTAATATGTATGATGTGTAGTTCTAAAGAGATGGCCCATATGCTCCTCCTGCTCTATAACTAGCTCATTCAGAGGTGGAGGAACACGTGTGCCATGAGCATTATTATTAACACTTTGAATGCCAGAGAGGTCTCCAGTGCATTGTTATACAGTGTTGTACCATCCACATTTGTTTGGAAGGTGCAGGGGGATGGAGAGTAGCTGCAGGTCACATTAGTGTGGAGGTGGTTGGAGATGAGAGGCAAGATTCTGGGCATGTTTGTCTGGAGAGGAGAGGGAAGTGAAGTGGGAGCTGTGCAAATTGTTGGAGGGGAACCACTGATCATATTAGTTTGGATGCAGAAAAGAAGTGGAGTATGCAGGGGGAATTGAAGATGAGCAGGGAGCTGTGGGTCACATTTGTGGTTTATAGGTATGCATGTGTTCATAAGTGGTCATGCATGTGAGGGCTTATAAAGGCTCATTTGTGTTAGTCATTGAATTGACAGGCACTCAGGGTATTTCAATGCATTCTGTCTATATATATATATATATATATATATATATATATATATATATATATAGACACGCTGGCTTAACTTAATAGGGGTGCAACTAGATGTGTGACTATCAATTAAACTGTTGAGAAAGATTACTTTCACTTAGGACTGAATATATATGCAGGTATATTTAGCAAAGACTGAATAAACAGAAACATATGTTTATTTCTTTTCACAGGCAGTGGAAAAAATTGAACCTCCAGGGCCATGGCCCAACCAACTCTGTGACTCACCTAGAGCCAACGTTTCCTGTGATCTAAGAGTAGGCAATCTGCAGGCTCCAGCTGTTGTTAAACTACAATTTGCATTCTCCTCAGCTATCAAATAGATGATGGAAGTTATAATAAAACAACAGTTGTAATACTACAGGTTGTTCATTCCTGTTCTAAGCTGTTGCTTGTTTGTTAATTATCTACATGTATTAAGCGAGTGATATATTTATTGTAACAAACACTGAATCAAAAGTGAAACCAAAAGCATAAGTCAAATCAAGGACAAAGAAAAATAACTTATATAATTAATAATGTTGGAAAGAAATAAAGTGACAGAAGCTTGCAGCAAGGAATGAGAAGGTCCTCCAGTCCCTGAAACATTGGTATGAAATCCAAAAATCAAACACCAAACAACAAACCTGTGCTCCTCCATTTTAATTAAGATAAGTGTGCCCTGCATTGGGCATGTATAATAACACTGTTGATAAATATGAGGATTTAGTTACCCAAATTTTGTCCAAAAGAGGTTTAAGCTTGGCAGCCCCATCAAGGTACCTCAATATATGGCAAGTATCTACTCTAAATTTAAAATTATTGTTTGTCGTTTATCTTAATTGCATACACTGGGACCCCCAAGTATCACAAATACTACATAAAGGGCCCCCCCCCCAAGTGTTTATTATTACAACTCATCAGGGCTTGATTATAATTTAGATAGGGTTTTTCAGGTGTTTGGAGCACAGGTTTGTTGTTTGTTTGATAACTAAGTCAAACAGATCTAGAGAGTTACAGTTATACATCACTATTCAAGCCTATCTTGCTAACATAAACAATGCAGAGATTTTCTAAAGGTATGCGTACATTTAAACAAATTCTGTTCTCTGCTTTACAGAAGTTGATGTATGTTGCATATCTGTAGTGGTACACCTTCCAAAATTATGCAGTCAAGCTACTGCTTTCAAGATAACATATGAATTCTGCTAATTCCTAATGCAAACCATAAAGGGGCACTCATAGTGAAACACTTTTGCATAAAATTCAGGACCTCAACCGAAGTACCAGGGTACTCACAATATACGTCTGTTAAAAGTAGAGGGTTTTAACAGGTGGAGGGAATAAATTGCTGCCACTCAGGTCCATTGATATAAATCTGCTGCTCCCCAACATCAAAGGAATCCAGAAACGCAGTATCAAAAAGAGGTGGAACATAAAGAAACAGAGATAAGGGTGTGTTCCTTATAGCTAATTCGGGAGGTGCAATTGTAGTAGGTTGGTTGATTTGGATTATTTTGTGATATAGGATTTTGCAAAAAGGTTATATTTCTGTGCTGGTAGGACATTTATTTGAAAGAGCTAGAAGTTTGAATAGGAAGGTTATACTAGGTATAATTATAAGAAAAAGGCTATTGTACCAACTCAGAAAGATACAATTAGATTTCTCACTAGATATAATGAAGATTTTAGATCAATGGAGAATGATAAAAGAAAACATCGGAATTTGTTGAAATTGCACCCTGTTCTTAAAGAAATTGTTGGTGATAAACCAAGTTTTACATATGGAAAAGAAAAGTTACTTAAAAAAATCTAATAACCTTCAGTCAACTTGTTTAAGGCGTATTAGTACCACTTGAGAGGAATAATAAATAATAATAATGATACTAACATTTGTTTGACTTATGTAGATATTACAAGTGTGGTTCCAACAAGTGCAGTACTTGTTATTTAGGTCTAGAGACTCAGGTGAAGTTTTTCCTATTAGATAGTTTAGAACTTGTTTAGAACTTGTTCCTCTGCCTTTAATGAGTGCACATGTGTGTTGCAGTATGTGGGACATCCTACCCAAAATTCTTAGAACTTGATTTGGTCAACATCGACGCAATATCAAGAAAGGTTTTGTTGTTGCTTCTTAATGCATAACAATGATTGAATCATTGTGAGGCATATTGAACCTATAGATTACAGAACATTAATCTGGGTGGCCAGAATGAGTCTATAAAAATATTTATTAAATTTGATGTGTATATGTATATATCTTCATCCTCATTCATCATCATCTTCAGCTGTTGTCGATCCACTGCAGGATGAAGGCCTCCAACAACTTCTGTCCTATGTTTTTTTGTTGCTGCTGCATACCAACAAGTTTAGTAATTTCATCTACCCATCTTATCTTTGGCCTTCTTCTTGGGTGTTTAATATCAAGTGGAATTCATGCCAGATTTTGCTTGTTCCATCTATCAACAGGTCTTCTTGCTATGTAGCCTGCTAATTTCCATTTTAGGTGCTTTACTATTTCAATTAAGTCATAGACCTTTGCTGACAAAACCATGCACATGTTTTTCAGTCTCTTTTTGTTATGTTCAGGATTTAACGCTCCATACTTCTGTATGTAACTTTGGTTTTTGTATGGCTTTGGCATTCAGTGTCCATGTTTCAAGGCCATATGTAAGAACAGGGAGGACACATTGGTCAAAAACTTTTAACTTTGGAAAGAGTGGTAAATTTGTCTTAAAGACAGTTTTTATGTTTTCAAAATGCTTGCCATCCCAATTGTAATTGTTGCTCAATTTCCATCATGGTATTTCCACCTGTTGACATTTCCTGTCCAAGTTAAACATACTTGTCCACTTCTTCTAGTTCTTGTCCATCTACTGTATGTTAAATTTGTTAAACATGACTTTTTTGATCAGGCTTTTCATTCCAAGGCCTGATCAAATAATCAGGGACTACTCCTTAAGGTTAGAGGAAAGGAGGTATCAGTTTAAGCAGAGGAAGGTTTTCTAACAGTAAGGTCTGTTAAATTGTATAACTCTGTGCCCAAGGATGTGGTAAAAGCAGATACAATGGATACATTTAAGAGTAGATTAGATGCATTTCTTTCAAAAAGGGTCATACACAAATATGCTCTATATTAGTAGGTAAACAGGAAGTTCAGGTAAAAATACATATTCACTTGGTGGCATGAAGGCTCATATAACTCTCATTTTTCTGGAATTTTTGATGGACGTGTCTTTTTTCAACCTAATTTTTTTACATTACTGTATTGATATTCATCTTCAGACCAAAATGTTTGCTTTTCTGTTGTAGATCTTACAGTTCTTACAGTTCTCCAGGACTACTGGGAAAGAGAATGATATTTCTGCAAAACATAAGCGATTTACAGTAGAAACACACATAGTAGTTGGGTAATGTCTAGCAAACACACAAGGGGAAGGGGGAGGGGGAAGAAGTAAGAGCAGTGAAAGGACGTGTATCACGGTGCCCGTGATCTTCCTCTGTCACTCTTTGCTGTGGTGCGCTCCCATTGGCTGAGCTTGTTTGGCCCGCCCAGTATGGCCTATTTATACCCTGGCCTTGGCCACCTGTCAGGTGCCCTTTCGTGGTGTTCCTGAGCCAGTGTTGCTGTGTAGCTGTGTTCCAGTGTTCCTGCTTCCTGTGTACCGACTTGGCCCGTCTGACTACGCTCCTTAGTTCCTGCTCCGTGATTTGACCCGGCCTAGCTGACGTTCCTGCTTCGTGATTTGACCCGGCTTGTCTGACGATCCTGCTCTGTGATTTGACCCGGCCTGGCTGACGTTCCTGCACCGTGACCTGACCCGGCTACATTGCTGACCCTGCCAGTGTTCCTGCTGTGTGCTGTTCCAGTGTCGCCTGGGCGACATTCTGACTTGCACTGTGCTTGTGGCAGGGCTGACTGTGTCGTTGCCTCCTGTGTACTGGGCCTTTCCGTTTACTCTTGCTGAGCCTGCTGCCTCCGTTACTCTGGGCCTCCGTTTACGCTTACAGAGCACTGTGCCTTCCGTTAACACTTGCAGAGCCATGCCTCCATTCACTGAGCCTCCGTTAACACTTGCAGAGCAGTTGTCTCCATTCACTGAGCCTCCGTTAACACTTGCAGAGCCGTTGCTTCTGCTACCCTGAGCCTTCTGCTACACTTGCTGAGCCTTGGGTCTCCGTACAGCGCCCGTGGGGGTGCCATTGGCTCTATCCAGCTAAGCACTTGCAGTGTAGTTGGTCTTCTTTACAGCGCCCGTTGGGGTGCCATTGGCTCCATACAGCTAAGCTCTTGCAGTGTAATTGGTTTCCGTTACAACACCCGTGGGGGCTATTGGCTCTATTATCCTCAGCTCTCGCAGTGTCCTTGGTGTCCGTTAAACGCACCAGGTGGGTGCCATTGGCTCTATACAGCTAAGCTCTTGTAGTATATTGGTCTCCGTTACAACGTCCATGGGGGCTATTGGCTATATTATCCTCAGCTCGTGCAGTGCACTTGCTCTCCGTTCATGCACCGGTTGGGGTGCTAGTGGCTCTAGCTCATTAAGCTCTTGCAGAGTATTTTGGCCTCAGTTCCCTGCCTCAGCATAAGCAGTAGTCTCTGTCCTGCTCTATTACTGGTGTTTTCTCATCTAGCACCACTTATCGCTCCTTTACCATCTTATGGGCGTGTCAAACACACCACAACAGAGACTGATTGATTTCTATGTACTTTAACCATTGAGTTCCCTGCATGCTACTTATGCCTGTCCTGTGACAGTATATATTTATTTCCCTGTATACTGGGCCTGAGAGGGCATCTGTACTTTACTGTCTCCGTTACAGCGCCCGTTGGGGTGCCATTGGCTCCATACAGCTAAGCTCTTGCAGTGTAATTGGTTTCCGTTACAACGCCCGTGGGGGCTATTGGCTCTATTATCCTCAGCTCTCGCAGTGTCCTTGGTCTCCGTTAAACGCACCGGGTGTGTGCCATTGGCTCTATACAGCTAAGCTCTTGCAGTATATTGGTCTCCATTACAGAGCCCATGGGGGCTATTGGCGCTATTATCCTCAGCTCTTGCAGTGCACTTGCTCTCCGTTCCTGCACCGGTTGGGGTGCTAGTGGCTCTAGCTCATTAAGCTCTTGCAGAGTATTTTGGCCTCAGTTCCCTGCCTCAGCATAAGCAGTAGTCTCTGTCCTGCTCTTTTACTGGTGTTTTCTCATCTAGCACCACTTATCGCTCCTATACCATCTTATGGGCGTGTCAAACACACCACAACAGAGACTGATTGATTTCTATGTACTTTAACCATTGAGTTCCCTGAATGCTACTTATGCCTGTCCTGTGACAGTATATATTTATTTCCCTGTATACTGGGCCTGAGAGGGCATCTGTACTTTACTGTTCATTTCAGTTATTCTGTATTGCCTATAGAGGGCAGTCTTTCTTGTCTTTTAATAAAACTGTGTTTTATTCTAACCTGCTGGTCTGAGTGTCCTACAAAACCGTTACAACGTGCGAGTAAAGTGGGAGTTTAAAAACTGACTGCAGCCTGGGTGTGTCTGAGCACTCATCGAGGATGGCAGCATAGTGAGGGAGCTCCCATCACATTGGGATATTTTCAGTCTACAAATCTACAGTTTTGGCCACTGAAACTTGGGAATACCCTCGAATGATGGCTCAGTATCGTAATAAACAGCATCAAGAGCAAATGGTCAAGCATTTGGCCCTGAAGGAGAAATAACATATGCAGAAATTTGCAGGACAACAGGTCCAAAATGGTTCCCGTGCAGCACTTGATGATGATGAACAGTCGGACAAGGATGATATGGCCTCCACATCCTCTAGGAGCTGTAATACCTGAACAAGTGAAATCAAGACTATGCTTTCAACACTACGCTTCCAGATTAAGGGTGATGTTAAATCTATTGTTAATGAGCTGCGGAAGGATATCAGGGAAGTTGGCGAACGTACCTCTCGCTTATAGACTAAGGGGGATGAAGTGATTGATTATCACAATGGTCTGGCGGATATCCACGCTGCCTTGGAGCAAGAAGTGAAGTTACTGCGTATGAAGGTTTTTGACTTGGTGGATAGATCACGTTGTAACAATGTCATAATTCACGGAGTTACGGAGGATGTGACCCCTGCTAATCTAAAGGCCTGGGCCCAGGAATTTATGTCGGGCTTGCTACCAGATTTCTCCGACCATGACCCACTTATGGATCGGATGCACAGGTTGCCTAAGCCCTGAAGCCTACCTGCGGATGTTCCTCAAGACGTCATTATCAAGACGTCAGTATCATTTAAAGGAGAAACTTTTACAATTTAGCAGGCAACAGGAGAATCTACCTGTCCCATATTGCCATATTCATTTATTTGCAGACCTTTCCTCCCTGACAATCCAACTGAGGAAGCAATTGCAGTCCGTTACAGCTGCCCTGAGAAAGGCAGAGATCTGATACAAGTGGAGATTCCCGGTGAAGCTGGTGGTGACTCGAGATGGCTAGCAGGTGTCCATTACCTCTTTGGAGGAGGGTGTGTGGGTCCTATTGTCTTGGAATATTTCGGTGGAACTTTCCTCGAACCCTCAACTCCCTAGAGCCCAGCTATTACTGAAAGACTGGTCTATTGTTGCGGGTCAGCCGCCGTCTTCCAGCCAAGCACCCAGTTCACCTGCTCCGGGCCCTTCCAAGGGCTGACCTGCTCTTTGGCATTCCCAACCTTTGTTGCTTACTCACCTGGCAGGACTGTACTTTTCCCAGCAGATGCTTTCTACATGTGTACTACCATGGTAGTTCCTAGGAACTGTGGAATTCAACAGCTTTGCCGCGATTCTGCTTCAGGTATCAGATGGGATTCACTGTGGATTCCACCGACACCTCTCATTGTTCATTTATGTTCTTTTCAGTTTGGGTTTGCTTTACTTGGGATCCATTGGGTATTGGTGCTTACTTGGGGGCTAATGTGGACTGTTCTTATGTTTCCTGGTGGGGATCGGGGGGCCGTCCTTGAACTTGGGCCGGCTGACACTGGGGGTGTCCTGGGCTGTTACGGTTCTGGGCACCTCAGGTCCTCTGTATGACATTACATTGGTGACCCGGGGTGGCCTCCACGATTTCCCGATAGGGGTAGCCCTTTAACTGTTTCAGTGTTTGCAATTATTGTACCTACTACACTGATGATTCTTTAATGTGTTATGCTACATATTGTTTGTACAGTGTGGCATACCTTTTTCAATTGGGGTGACCTTCCTGATAATGGGGTATGTTTGGGGCATTCGACCTGTGGTGACTGGGTAGGACCCCCTCCTCATTTGCTGATTTTTGTCCGGGGTGATACCATGGAGATATTAGAGGGAAGAAAAAACCCTACTAAAACGAGACAAATGCCAATAAATGAAAATTTCCACTCGAATCTGTATCTTAGGCACCACATATTAACCTTACTGGTTCAAATGTGATCCTTTCCACCCACCGTTAGGTGATGAACTCAGTTGGGTACCTCTCCTCTCTTTGCAATTTCACATTTGCCCTGGTCACCTTGGGTCGAATGATTCATACTGGTATTGGTGGTCAATGTTTGGTTCCTGCTATAGTGTATGCTCCTTTAGTCTGTGGTAGAGATTGCCTTACCTGAGTACTTGTTATACTTTAGTCTCAGCTCATACTCATTTGCTCCTTGGGAATTAATATCAGTTCTACCTGCATCTTTTCTACCCCATTCCTTTGGGAGATGATTTGAAGATGACAGGGTTATTGCATACTGCTGTATGGTAATGAAAGGTAATAATAATTAAAAAAACACTTCAAATGCAAACACACCTTGGCACCTTCTAGCCCCGAGTTTCCTAGTCCCATCCTATTCTTATCTCCCAACTCTGTAGAACGTGTATCTTTATCAACATGTGCTTTGCACTGTTATATCTCTGATGTGGGGAATTGTCCTTCATGCTCTGCCATCACCTGTTATGCTGTGTTCTACTCCCCTTTCTCATCTGGGTATGAGCTCAGTGCTCTCGTTACTTATGTTTGTTTTGCTTAGGCAATATTTTGCACTATTTCCAACCGGCCCTTTAGGGCCATTGTCTACTATTCTTTTCCTCTGTCTCTCTTTTCTCTTTTTGTCTCCTTCGCTTCCCTCTTGGATCTTTCCCCGGGCAGAGTCTGTATTCCTCCCAGTCCTCCCACTTTCCTGGTCCTCTGTTCCTTTTTGTGTTCAATCCCTACCCTACCTATGTTTATGTACGATTCCCTGGGGTAGCAGTCTGGCGGACTATATGGCTTCAGCCTTATTGCGATTGTCCTTTTTGGTGCTGAGCAACCTAGACTTTCTGAGAGGGCTATACCGTTCTAACTCATATATATGCTTCACTCCTGGACACATTTTCTGCACTCTACCTGCATAAGATGTTATTCCAGGAGGCAGCACAAACTAAATCCCAAAACTGTGTGTATTCAGGAGACACATTTTGCTGCTGGCAAGATCCCCTATGCTATATCTAGAGACTTCCCCACTGTCTTTCATTCTCTTGCTCCAACCAAACGAGCAGGTCTTTCAGTTTGGTTTCATCAGTCATTGGCAACGACAGTGCATTTAGTTCGACCTGATCCCCATGGGAGATACCGTCTTTTGGTTGTAATGATTAATGATGTTCTGTATACCTTGTTAAACATTTATGCACCTAACTCGAACTCAACTCAGTTTGTGCAGGCCATTCTTTCTAAGTTAGCTCCCTATACTCAGGGGTCACTGATTGTATGTGGAGATTTCAATGTGATTTCAGACTCAGCTCTCGACACCTTGGCCACCCCTTCAGGACGGTATTTATGGGCAATGGTGTCTCAGGGTAGACTATTGCAACAAACCCTGAGGGAAGAGGGATTGCTTGATGCTTGGTTAGTCTCCAGCATTTCCAGCAGAGACTATTCTTTCTACTTTCACGTTCATAAATCCTATTTCAGACTTGACTACTTTTGTGTTGATAAAGGGACCTTACAGAGGATCCGCTGTTGTCAGATTGGGGTGATTCAATGGTCGGATCATGCGCCGGTGACTCTGGAGCTTTCTGGAGACTGGAAAATTAATGATCACTTGCTAGCTGGGAAGGAGGCTTCTACCTTTATTGAGCAGAAACTGCTGGAGTATTTTACCTTGAATGACACTACAGACATCTCCCCTGAGAGACTATGGGAAGCGCACAAAGCGGTCATCAGGGGCCATTGTATTGCTTATGCTGCAGCTGCAAAACAGAAGAGAGAGGCAAAGTTGCGCCATCTGATGCAGTCCTTGTCAATTCTGGAGACCAAGAAGAAAACCCATCCCAGCAAATGCCAATCCATCCAATTAGCAGTGTTATGACAGTAGATCTCCTCTATACAATTATACCATACTCAACTGATGCTTACTAAACTAAAACAGAGATTTTATACTGATAGTAATAAAGCGAGTACTCTCTTGGCTCGAGGTCTTAAAAAACAGGAGGCGAAGCATGTTCTTCTGTATATTGTTTCATCTTCAGGAGATAAGGTGATGAACTTGGCCTTAATTCCGGAGGTTTTCGCCAGGTATTATTCTGATCTATACAATTTATCCTTGGACGGCACTACCCCCTAGCAGATGAGCCAGGATATTGCCTCTTGTTGCAAAAAATGGCTGTGCCTAGTTTGAGCCATGCCAGATAGCATTTCTTTGTGCTCTGATAGAACTTGAGGAGATTCAGACACAGGTTAAATCCCTGCCACTTCATAAAGCTCAGGGGTCAGATGGCTTCACTGGTCAATATTATCGGACATTTACAAAAACCCTTTCTCCGCATTTGCTGAAGTTGTTCAGATCTGGCAGTCCAAGGGGCTCTTTCCTGCCCTCGATGCTCATGGCGTATATATATATCAGCCCTTCTGAAACCAGGTAAACTCCCATCCCATTGTCCTAATTTCTGAACTATCTCTCTACTAAACATGGACTTGAAGTTGTATGTCAGGGTTTTAGCATCCAGATTAAGATCTATTCTCCCCTCGTTGCTGCATTATGACCAGGTCGGTTTTGTTGAGGGCAGACAAGCCTCAGACAACACAAGGAAAATTGTGAATGTGATTGAGTCGGCAGGCCGCTCACAGACCGGGGACCTCGTCTTGGCATTAGATACGGAGAAGGCCTTCGATCAGCTCCACTGGGGTTACTTGTGGACGGTGTTGGAAGAATTCCTATTCCCTCCGGAATTCTTTCAGGCTACTCTCGATTTCTTATCTAACTCATTTGCCATTACCAATGGTTGCTGGCACGGATACCCCTTATCCCCACTTTTGTACGTATTGGCATTAGAACCACTGGCTTGTCAAAGATATTCAAATAAGATAGGGTTAACAGGAGAACCTACTAGGTTGAATATCTTCACCTAAATAGATAAAATTAAATTTGAGAACTTTACACTAAACTAGGTATTCATATGCTACTTCCCAGTAACGAATTGATTAAAATAATCAATCCCACATATTTGTGCAAAAATATAAATAATTTAAGTAAACTATACTATATAAGTGTAAACAACAATGATATAAATGAGTGACCAGCAATTGCAATAGATATACAGTAACTCAAACCACAATTAGCATTACCAGCAATTAAAGGGTTAACCACACATAGGCATATTCAGAGGTATTAAATAACAATAATGGAACTCAGCAGCGTAGAAAAGGATAATTCTTACATTTAATTAAAATACTGTTGGCAGCAACATTTATGAACACCACTGCCCCAGAAACTGTATAAACTATGCTAATTGAGGTTTAAGGTAGGTTCTCAGGTGAGTAAGCTTTAATATTAAGCCAGGTGTTCTAACAATTCTCCTTGTACCATATGCAATAGCAAAATTTAGAGAAATTAACTGGAATAAAATCCCAGATTTAGAGCACTATAATTTAATTATCTACTTATTTCAATATTGCATACCTTCTGAATAAAACATAAAGTGCAATTAATATAGACAATAATAGATTATACCAAGAATATACTTAGAATCAAATCCAATAATATATATCTAGACAGTATACCAAACTTCATGCAACATATATCATAAACATGACCATATCAATCCTATGTAAAACCTATAGGGTACTCCAAGGGTTAATCCACTTATTAATATAGTATACCCCACCCAAGATGGTGGCTTCTTTTGTCTAGTGAGAGGTTTAAATAAACTTCCCACTGTAGAAAAGTTTAGACCCAAAAACATACACAATGAAATCCAAAGAAACACCTCAAAATAAATAGATAAATAGTAGTTGAAGGGTTAATAAATGAATTCAAAGAATTACCCAGATCAAATATTAGTCACAACAATTATATTAACCATTATATAAACAAGGATATGTAGATCTCACTGCTATCAACTATTTTACACTTATCTGGCAAAATATGATAATTTACCAATTAATTAATTAATTCTGCTTAATTCAGAATTACTACAGCCAATATGGTTTATTATAATTGCTCCCAATTGGGTGGCCAGTCTAATTAAGACAAATTATAAAAACAATTATGTTTCTTCAAATATAGAAGAAATATGTATTTGAGTCTGAAATTTTGCAGAGTTAAAATAAGGAAAGATATAGTTACCATTCAATAAGTGTGCATTTCTTAGGATTTCTTTAGCAGCCAGTCAGGTTAAGATGATCAGCCTCTCAGTGGCCAAGACCACTCAGGAAGCCAAAAAGCCCCTTTGTCTCTCAAGCTTACATATTTATAATGTAAAATTACCCTTATCAGAATCTCCTCTAATTGGATAAAGATTCATTGCATTATGCAGTGACATCATCAGTATTATCTGATTGGACACTCTAAAGTTCTAATTTCTACATGAGATCATGCATATATTAACACCATATTTGGAATTCTGCAAACCGCTGGTAATAACGTTATATACCCTGCAGATGGCACTCTTACTCCACATTAAAATTTTCCCTGATAATATTTCCTTATCAATAGACAATAATGAGTTCTGTTTTGTGTCATCAGTGATATGTCAAAGGTTATCCCATTTGATATAAACATGTCACCCTAGCAGACTTTCCCATATGGGAGTATATCTTCTTCCCTGAGATTTTTACATAAGATAATGAACCTTCTTTAGACCTTATTGTCTGGAACAAAGTAATTTATAACCCTAAAACTCACTCATTTATGTAAAGAGACCCCTTTGTTTTAACATGAGATCATTACACCCATCTTAAAACAGACTGTCAGAGAATTTGGATTACAAGAAAAATTTACCATTTGGCATGGCAATGTCTCTGACAGGCTGCTTATATGGAGTAGTTTGCATATTCAGGGATTTCTATGCGGTCATGGTGAAGTGAAGCTTGGGCTGTTTGCTGACGATATTTTAATTACTTTGACTGACCCACTCAATTCTCTCACCCATTTGATGTCTACTCTACAGACCTACAGTGAGGTCTCCTACCTTTAGCTTTACACCTTAGCGGTGAATTGGTTGATCACCTCAGGAGTACTTATAGGTCTGACTGGAGATCGGACCAAATTTCATACGTGGGGGTCCAACTCTCGAAGAACTGTGCTGATCTGGCGAGAGAAAATCTGGGTACCTTATGGACTTCCGTTAAACAGGAGTTGCAAAGTTGGTCAAAATAAATGTTATCCTGGGTGGGTAGAATCGCCGCCATCAAGATGAACATCTTGCCTAAACTATTGTATCACTTTCGAGCTTTGCAGATACAAATTCTGTTAACCTTATTGTTGGACATGCAATCTGGCATTCAGCACTTTATTCAAAGTCCACGTGCTTCTAGCGTTGCTACTAGGTGGCTACTGGCGCCCATGCACCGGGGTGGTTTGGGCATACCTTCTCTGGTTCATTACTTCAGAGAAGCCAGAATGGCCCAGACTTTGTTATTCCATGCCACCCCAGGCGAGTTGGCGTGGGTGGATATGGAGTATGCTCAGACATCTCCTGCTCACATTTGTGACATTCTATGGTTGCTGCATAGACTGCAGCCTACCACAACCAGTTTCTTTATTAGTATGGGCCTGTCCTTGCATATGTGGTCGACATACACTTCCAAGTGCCTTGACCTAAAAAATTTCTCTATTGCTACTCCCTTACGAACACTGTACTTCGTTATTCCATACTTATTCTGAATGGCAGGTGGCTGGAATCAATAACTTGGGTAAATGAATCATTGATGAGGTGCTTGGGTCATTTGAGGAGTATCACGGTGCCCGTGATTGCTGCCTTTGTGTGTCTATCACCTGTAGGGGGCTCCCATTGGCTGCCTGTCTTCAGCCTGCCCCACTTTGCCTATTTAGACTGAGTCTGGGCACCCTTTGGTTGCCCTTTCGTGGTGTCTCTAGGCTGCTTCTACTTTCATCATGTTCCTGAAGTTCTATGGGCCATAAGCTGTGTTCCTGCTATCCTGAGTTCGTCCAGTTCCTGAGTCTTCTGATCAGCTGTTCCAGGTTCCGTGTCTGATCCGGTTGGAGTCACGGACGTTGCTGGTTCCTGCTGCCAGTCCTCGTTGCCGTTCCTGATCCGGGTGACCATCGTAGTGCTGGTTCCTGTTTTATCTTCAGCGTCCAGTTTCCTTTTCATCTGTGGCGGCTGTGATCTCTGGTCGCTCAGGCAACATTTCTACACTGTTGGTTCCCAGCACGCGGGTGCTGGTTCGCTCCATTGCCATACGGCTTGCTATACAATGAGTCTGTTGGTTCCCAGCACGTGGGTGCTGGTTCTCTCCACTGCCTTACGGCTTACTATACATCGAGTCTGTTGGTTCCCAGCGTGCGGGCGCTGGTTCGCTCCACTGCCTTACGGCTTACTATACATTGAGTCTGTTGGTTCCCAGCGCGCGGGGGCTGGTTCGCTCCACTGCCTTACGGCTTACTATACATTGAGTCTGTTGGTTCCCAGCACGTGGGCGCTGGTTCGCTCCATTGCCATACGGCTTGCTATACATTGAGTCTGTTGGTTCCCAGCATGCGAGTGCTGGTTCGCTTCACTGCCTTACGGCTTACTATACATTGAGTCTGTTGGTTCCCAGCGCGCGGGCGCTGGTTCGCTCCAGTGCCTTGCAGCTTACTATACATTGTGACTGTTGGTTCCCAGCGCGCGGGCGCTGGTTCACTCCATTGCCTCACGGCTGACATTATAGTGACACCGAAGGTCCCTGGTACGCGGGCACTGGTTCACTTCACGCTGTCCAGTCCTAGACAGCTAGTTATGTGTCCAGTACATGGGTACTGGTGTGTGCAGTATACCTGGTATTACCACTAGCTCATTTAGCCTCCATATGTCATCTCCATAACTGTCATTGTCATCTGACAGTCATTGAGGCCATAGTGGTTGACATCATCTCCTTTAAGGCTGCCTTGCCTGGTATATTGGTAAGGCCCGTAGAATCTTCCAGTTATTTCCATTTTGGGTTGCCTTACCCGGTATTGGCAAGGCCGGTAGAGCCTGTCTCATATGGTGTTCCGTTGGGCTGCCTTGCCCGATATATTGGCAGGGCCGGTAGAGCCTGTATCATATGGTGTTCCGTTAGGTTGCCTTGCCCGGTATAATGGCAGGGCCGGTAGAGCCTGTATACTCCTGGTAGTCCGTTAGACTGCCTTGCCCGGTATATTGTCAGGGCCGGTAGAGCCAGTTTCTCCTTGTATTCTGATAGGCTACCTTGCCCGGTATATTGGCAGGGTCGGTAGAGCCACCTATTCCCATTGCTTGCCCAGGCTGCCTTGCCCGGTATATTGGCAGGGCCTGTAGAGCCTTACCCACTATTATTACCACTTTCCTGTCATTTCTATATATGTGTATGTATATGTATGAGATCCTATGGGATTGTCTTAAACTTTTCAATAAAGTTGTGTTTTTACCTAACTTTGCGTCTGAGAGTCTTAACAAACCGTGACAAGGAGCTAAGATCTGCTTTTGTCCTACTGAACAGAGATTTTTATACTGAACGACCACTGTCCTACACTAAAACTCTATCTATGTGTTATGATATTCTGCTCACTTCGACGATTCCTTCAAAATTTCTGTTTATGGTGGCCTGGGAAAGAGAGTTGGGTTCTTCACTTTCAGCATCTAAGTGGGCAGAAGCTATCTCCAACCCTTCCAAATTCTTGCATTGCACAAATCACATCGAGCTCTCCACAAAGGTTTTGTATAGAAGGTACCTGGTTCCGTCTAGGCTAGCTAGAATATATCCAGCTATGTCCAATCTATGCTGGAGACAATGTTCCTGTATAGGTACTATGGAACATATCTGGTGGTCTTGTCCACAGATACGGGCATATTGGTCCATTGTATTCACTATGCTGTCTGAGGTGACCTCATTTAGGCTACCTTTGGACACTACCTCGGCTCTATTCCATGTCCTCCCGCACAATCTCCCTCCACCTGTGAAGTTAATGATGGGGCAAATCTTGCGAGTGGCAAAGTCCCTCCTAGCCCATAATTGGAAATCTGGGGTTGTTCCAACTACCACAACCTTACGTCAATTGATCACACATAATTTACTAATGGAGCACTTACACTTACATGATTGTTCAGGGAATTGCTGCTCTAAGCTGAAATCTGGTTTGTGGCCTACTCTTCTGTTTGTTTTACAATGTACCATTAGCTTTGTACCTGAGATGTCCCTCTGTTTTTTATGCTTTTTCCTTGTATTAACAAAAATCTTCAATAAAAAATTTTATTATTAAAAAAAAACTGACTGCAGCAATGGTTGCTGCCGTGTGTGCAGTAAATGAGGATGATCCCTCTCCTCCCAGGGAGAATGCAGTTTTTGGAGGTCCCACCAAAAATACCACCACCACCAGCACCAGTACTAAAAAAAAAAATGTAAGAAGAACACTGAAGACAACAACATCAAATTCTTGTGTTGATGATGGTATTATTGAAAAAGATGAGGCAGCTCAACCAACTGCTGCATCAGACAGTAAGGAAAACAGGCACCAAAACACCTGTCCTCAAAGTAGTAGTGAACTATGTTAAAGTAAAAGTAAAAAAAAAATTTTGAGCTTAGAGGACTATAAGGGTATTGGGCAATGAGGGACTGGCGATTCTGAGGAAGGCCTAATGATGACTGATGATGATGTAGATCTAGAAAATATCCCTCCAGTATCCTCCTCTTCTTCAGATACAGATCAAGTTGAGAGTAAGAGAGATAATGACAGGGCAGAAAGTTAGATGAAAGGCAAAGGCTAATTCTTCCACCACTGAAAAAAGGGGCACTGTGCCTGTTTATAAAGTGTTTGAGAAAACAATTGGAAAGTCTGACCCTGTAGAAGCAAATATGCCCCAAAATAAACAGTCTTCCTGTCAGTCATGATCAGCATCTTTACTGCTTCCAAGTTCAAGCCGCACTCAGCCACACTCTGCCACACACACAACACTTAGCATAAAGTAACCAACTGCAACAATAACATAGGATATTATAATCCCCAACCTTAGTTATAAAGGAGTTAAACCATTATGTAGGATGTACATTTAAATGTGCATATGGTTACTACTAATAAGTGATAAAACAACTAAATTGTAACAAACAAATAGTGTGCATAATGTGCAAAAATGAGATATAATGTAAAATGCTAATATAAAATTTTAGCATATGCAGTATTAGAATAAACGCATCCATTTATCACCTGAGTGCTGTCGGCCTTCTTTAACAAAATATATTTTAATAGCATCTACGTTTTCTGTAAATACTTTTCATTAGGTTTAAATCACTTTATGAATAAATATAGCTTAAAAAATCAGATTAAAATTAGTAATTATGTGAAACAGCCAAGAGGCAATAGTCACCCATGAAGATATGAATCATTATATTTGTCAAAATGAAATGACTAAGAGAAAATAAAACAAATGCTAAACCAATAAAATATCAAGTCCTGGATTTATGTTACACGTTTTCACTCTTTATTGCTAATTTAAATTCAAACTATGTTTGCAATCAAGTTGTCCCAGTTGGACAAACATAAAAAGGATGAAGTTATTAAAAAAATTGTGTGAAAAACCTCAGCATTGCCTATTCTGATACCATACACCCACTAGAAACATTGCTTGGTGCATCAATATTGTAACATTACTCATTACTCAATTTAGTACACTCGTTACACAAAACAAATGTGTGAGCATATGCATAGCAACAATAATAAATTAGGTATTATATGTGTAGTGAGTAGGGATGGGCAAAAAGTTTGTGTTCCCACTGGAAATGTAATGGAAAAAGCATGTTTTTTTGCTTTCCGGTAGGAAGTTTGCCCATAAAGCAACATGTAGATTTAGTGCCTTTTGCTAGGAACAAAGACAAAATTTTGAAAATTCTTCCAATTCCCTCTTATGTCACTCCCGAAGGTGCCCATATATATAATATCCTGCACTTTAGTGTTGTGTATTTTAGTAGTAAAAAGAGAAGCTGGATGGACCCTGAGGATAGTGACTCAGTTTCTCAAGAGACATTTGTCACTAACACTAGCAGTGCCACCACCAATAAAGGGACTCGTAGCCCACATTCTCCAGACACAATGAGGCAAGGTCCCCCAACATCATCTCTCCCTTGTGATGTAGGGAGAAAAGACTTGCTTCATCTGTCAAAGCAGCAGGATGGTGATGAGAAGGTAAGTGTGCCACAGTCTAAGCACCATGGCCACCACGGGACTGCCTTCTTCAAACAGCACTATGGGACCAGGGCCTGCTCCACATGACACCAATAATCCTGGTCCTAGTACCAGTGATGATATTAAGGCAGCAACATCACTTATCCCAGCCAGTGAAAGTGATTGTGGAAAAGAAGAAGGCCATTCTTCTTCACCTAGCCCCCTTCCTGAAATCATGGGTGTACGAACAGAAAGTTTTTGCCCCTTTATTAATATGGTTTTTGCCTTTCGCTATCAATATGTGCTGTTGTTCCTGTACCCCTTGACTCTCCCTAAAGGCAACAAGAGGCGAGGTAGAGATCAAAGAGGAGGAAGAATAGAGAAACCCAGCCAGAGGCTGAATGTTAGATGATGATCAAAACAACTGGCTTGCCATCACCTTCTTGCTCTAAGGTAACTACATCTTCTGCCAATCCACCTTGTTCATTGTTACCTCCCCCACTAAGTGATAGCTATTCTGTAGATGTCAAGATGTGGCAGTTTGTGTCCACACATTGCACATTGTGTGGTTCACTGACCATGCATGACAGTGTGGTGAAGGAGAATTGTAAGAAGCGAAGACAAACAGTAGTGCCTCAACGCATGCAGATAGTGGAACATCCAAGCAGAGAGCGTAACTTCAGATAATCAATCCAAAAGTGGACTCACCTCTGTCTGCAGGTGCTCAACCCAATCAGGCTCTCCCAGCCTGAAAAGTATACAAATGAATAGAAAAGTCCAGGCGGCACACTTCAACACGAACAGGTGTTAGAGCATAAAACAAGGTGTACTTTATTGAAATATTAAAAGCCACGAATATGGCAACCAAGCATGAAGACAAGACCATGGTTGGTCTTGTCTTCATGCTTGGTTGCCATATTCTAGTAACATTCTAGTAACAACACACCCACGATTGTGGAGGAGGGTCAGGTGGAGAAGCATTATTAGCCAACTTCTTTTTTTCTACACATACACCTGAAGTGGTAGGGGCTAGTTTCTGCTACTGCCTCAGGAACATCACTGGAGCTAGTTGTGGCAACTGGAACCTTTATCATCCATCAAACATATTACTGTTGTTGTTAATCCCATTCCCTTTGAGCTGCCTAACCATCCTGCTGCTTAAACAACTCAGCAGTATCAGCAAGAACAGCAGTCACAAATTCCACATTATGGCCCACACGACAAGACCTGCTGGCACTAGGCCAGTAGGATATTTTTTTTCCTCAGGGCTTGTTCTTAAAAAACAAAAAAAAAAAAAAAAACTATAGCTCTACAAAAAAATAAACAATTTTAGGGGCTTGTTTCTAACAAGCTTAAGTCCTAGAAATCAATGTTTCCTCAGGGCTTGGGACTAACATGAGTCTTCCCACAGCAAATCAATGTTTCCTCAGTGCTTGTGTCATTAGTAACATGTCTAAATCCTACAAATCAATATTTCCTCAGGACTTGGGTCTCTAACAAAAAATCTTACAAATCATTCTCTACAAAATATTCTATCACTTCACATATCAGTCTACCCCAGTGGCAGCTGGGGTAGTTTATTGACATGCACAGTGCTCCTTTTCAATGGTTTAACATTGAGCCTTTACCTTTCAGTTATCTTTCTGGAGACTAAATCATCTCTCTGACTCTCAACTTCATCTGTATCTGATGAAGAGGAGGACACTGGAGGGATATATTTTAGATCTACATCATCGTCAATCACCATCAGCATTGGTCATTGCTTCTTACCTACTACCTTTATATTCCTCTAAGCTTTTAGAAGTCTCAAACATTATTTTTATTTCCACAAAATTCGCTACTACTTTGAGGACAGGTGTGCTTGTTTCTCTCACTGTCAGATGCAGCATTTGGTTGAGCTGCTACACCTTCTTCCATTATGTCATCATCAACACTAGAATGCAAATCATCATTTTCAGTGTACTTACATGGGTTTGTTATAGTACTGATGCTGGTAGTTGTGTTGGAACGTTTGGTGGGACCTAGATTGACAACCTGCATCCTCCTTGGAAGGAGAGGGATTACTATCATTTATTGCACAGGAACAATGGCTGAAGTCAGTTTTTGGAGTACTGTGTGTGTTTTTACTATAAAGTACACAACAGAATTGATGGAGTGTGATGTCTTGCCTTGGCCCTCAATAAATACTCAATCTCATCTGGTATCAATCAAGTCTGCCTAAGTCACAAAGCTAACTTCAGGGTCCTTGTCAGCTGTCACTTATTTTTGTTAATACATATATATATATATATATATATATATATATATATATATATATATATATAAACTGCTCCAAAAAATAAAGGGAACACTTAAACAACACAATGTAACTCGAAGTCAATCACACTTCTGTGAAATCACACTGTCCACTCAGGAAGCAACACTGATTGACAATCACATGCTGTTGTGCAAATGGAACAGACAACAGGTGGAAATTATAGGCAATTAGAAAGACACCCCCAATAAAGGAGTGGTTCTGCAGGTGGTGACCACAGACCACTTATCAGTTCCTATGTTTCCTGGATGATGTTTTGGTCACTTTTGAATGCTGGTGGTGCTTTCACTCTAGTGGTAGCATGAGACGGAGTCTACAACCCACACAAGTGGCTCAGGTAGTGCAGCTCATCCAGGATGGCACATCAATGCGAGCTGTGGCAAGAAGGTTTGCTGTGTCTGTCAGCGTAGTGTCCAGAGCATGGAGGCGCTACCAGGAGACAGGCCAGTACATCAGGAGACGTGGAGGAGGCCGTAGGAGGGCAACAACCCAGCAGCAGGACCGCTATCTCCGCCTTTGTGCAAGGAGGAGCAGGAGGAGAACTGCCAGAACCCTGCAAAATGACCTCCAGCAGGCCACAAATGTGCATGTGTCCACTCAAACAGTCAGAAACAGACTCCATGAGGGTGGTATGAGGGCCCGACGTCCACAGGTGCTTACAGCCCAACACCATGCAGGACGTTTGGCATTTGCCAGAGAACACCAAGATTGGCAAATACGCCACTGGCGCCCTGTGCTCTTCACAGATGAAAGCAGGTTCACACTGAGCACATGTGACAGACGTGACAGAGTCTGGAGACTCCATGGAGAACGTTCTGCTGCCTTCAACATCCTCCAGCATGACCGGTTTGGCGGTGGGTCAGTAATGGTGTGGGGTGGCATTTCTTTGGGGGGCCGCATAGCCCTCCATGTGCTTGCCAGAGGTAGCCTGACTGCCGTTAGGTACCGAGATGAGATCATCAGACCCCTTGTGAGACCATATGCTGGTGCGGTTGGCCCTGGGTTCCTCCTAATGCAAGACAATGCTAGACCTCATGTGGCTGGAGTGTGTCAGCAGTTCCTGCAAGAGGAAGGCATTGATGCTATGGACTGGCCCGCCCGTTCCCCAGACCTGAATCCGATTGAGCGCATCTGGGACATCATGTCTCGCTCCATCCACCAACGCCACGTTGCACCACAGACTGTCCAGGAGTTGGCGGATGCTTTAGTCCAGGTCTGGGAGGACATCCCTCAGGAGACCATCCACAACCTCATCAGGAGCATGCCCAGGCGTTGTAGGGAGGTCATACGGGCACGTGGAGGCCACACACACTACTGAGCCTCATTTTGACTTGTTTTAAGGACATTACATCAAAGTTGGATCAGCCTGTAGTGTAGTTTTCCATTTTGATTTTGAGTGTGACTCCATATCCAGACCTCCATGGGTTGATAAATTTGATTTCTATTGAGAATTTTTGTGTGATTTTGTTGTCAGTTCATTCATTCAGATCTAGGATGTGTAATCTTAGTGTTCCCTTTATTTTTTGGAGCAATATATATATATATATATATATATATATATATATATATATATATATATATAAAATGCTGTATAATAAGAATGCTTTCAAAAACAGACATGTTAATAGTTTATTTTTATTAATTAACAACATGCATAGAGAAATCTAAATCAAATCAATATTTGGTGTGACCACCCTTTGCCTTCAAAACAGCATCAATTCTGAAATATAACAGAGATCCAATTAATCTGAACTATATAGATATATCTGACTTATGCATGAGGGGCAAATACTTAGGTAAGCCCTTCTGTTAAAGGAGCAGTAAACTTTTTTTATGAAAACACATATTTTATAGAACTTTTCCTGCTGAATAAAACAAGGTCACTCCCACTGCTGCCAGATGTTTTATTCAAAATTTATAGCAGTTCAAATAATCAGGAAGTGAATTTACTGTGTTTACTTCCTGATAGTTCTAACTGACAGGAAGTGACAGACGGTATCTATCACATTCTATGGAGAACTGTATGTCTCTGAGTTTTCTTTCCATTAGAATCTAACAGGAAATCTAGTTAGAATTTGACCACTAAAGGGCACTGCTAATGTAAAAAACATAGGTTTAAACTGTAATAACTCTGGAAATATAAATCTCTCTGCAGTGGGAGTACCCTTATTTTACTCAATAGGAAAAACCCTACAATATATATTTTTTCATAAAAAAGTTTACTGCTCCTTTAAACAAATTAAGAGCCACATATTCATATAGGTGTAATTCCATTTTAAGATGATCCCTATTTAGTGTTGAAATTTCTATTTCTTTCTATGTTTTTAAATACAGATTTTAGAGATTTTCCAGGTATATTGGGTCCGGGTTTTCCTTATGGGGCAGTCAGACCAATATATGCATATTTCTATTGAACCGGGCACTGATACATTTTTTAACCCTTTGAGCCACAGAGAGGTCCACGGCATATTGCTTTGCAATTCACTGCATTCCCCTATGGCACTCAAGAGGTTAAGCTATGTATTATTCTCCGTGATATTTCAGCAAACTTTTATCAATAGTATCCTTAAAGCGAACAGTTGTAATTCCTATCTATTATTGGGATTTCTATCATATGATAACCAGCTTGGATAAAGTAGATATTAATATTACAACCAATATTCCTATAATTTTTTATGTCATTACTAGTTGACAAGCCCATTACATGGGCCACAGTGCCACTGCCAGCCGGTTGCGGGACAGTCATGCGCAGTAGAGACTGCCCACACCGTGGCTGATACAGAGCTGTAGACTCCTTCGGAGAGTCCAGCTCTGTATCAGCCGCGGTGTGGGCAGTCTGTACTGAGCATGACTGCAGCACGCGCAGCAGTCTCTACTGCACATGACTGCGTTGTTACACACATTTTAGCAAATTATTATATAGGATTTGTAACTTTATATGACCTGGTGGTTTCTCACAGCTTAACCACCTCTGTACATCACACTGGGAGTCCTTAAGTTAAACTTATATTTATTTTGTATGTGTTATTTATTTTAATATTTTCTGCACCTCAGTGAGGCCACAGATAGCAGTAGCATTAATCTAACAGACTGACAGAGACAACTCCAGTTCATAAGCAATTTATGCAGACAAGCCTCCTATTAATATGGCTTGCTCCATGAGGAGGGCAATGGGGCAGTGTATGGACATTTCAGAATGTTGTTTCCCCTTAACCCAGTTTAATGCCATGTACAGCATAATCTGGTTGGAAACAGTAGCAGCGAGTGAACCTGTTGCAGTTATGTTTGTGAATTGATGTTTGTTGTTTTAGCAAATTGATTCAGATCAAAAGCAATGACATACTTCATTGCTTCAGGAAAGTACAGGTCCTCCTCTGCTGGTACGATTTCTAGGTTTACTATCCAATCAGATTCAACCATGTGAAGCAATAGACATGGCTTCCTCTTTTGCTTAAAGTTCATAGCACATTACAATAAAAAGGATTATCAAAACATATATACTGACTAGAAGAGCCTGTTACACGGGCTACAGTGCCACTGCCAGCAGGTCGCGGGGCAGTCGTGCGCAGTAGAGACTGCCCTCGTTGCTGCTGATACAGAGCTGGACGCTCCACGGCACGGGCAGTCTCCACTGCGCATGACTGCAGCACGTGCAGCAGTCTCTACTGCACATGACTGCATTGTTACACACGTTTTAGCGAATTATTATATAGGATTATATAGTTTATAGAATATGTATATTCACTTTTATTAAATATTTTATATTATTGAAGATTCTTGCGCTCTTCCCTTATTTTACCCGTACGGGTTCACTTTTTGCATTCCATTAAAAATCAGCAGCTTCCAGCTATAACAGTCATTTACAACATTAACCATGTCTACACTGTATTTCTGTTATTTTAATTGACAATATTTGTTTGCAAAAACAAAGACCTCCTAAGTAATACTCATTCCTTCACTCAGAACCTAGCAACCTAATCCATAGTCCTTCACTTCCTTCCCACCCCTTCTCCCATGGTTCTTGGAGGGGTCATGATATCTGCCACAAATATCCAAGACTTATTCTCTCAAATTCCTTTCATTTTGCTTCTTAAGAAGACTAACAACACAATTTTAAGAAAATTCTGCTTTTTTGCTCCCCTTTCTGTAGTCTGAGATACTTTGCTACATCCGTGGTAACTTAAATGCAACACAAAATTCCACAACAGGCCAGGCTTTCATTGTATCCTGCTTAGTGGCATGTGAGGCATCACTGGCTTAGTTATTGTCATTGAGCTGCATGTGCTTTAATTAGGAATATCCAGAAAACCTGACCTGCTTATGTGTACTGAAGACTGGAGCCGAGAATCATAGGTCTAGATCTTGGTAAATATTTTCCAATTCTGGCTAACTTCAATTAATTTTAAAATGAAAGACAGATAAAACTTAATTTTAGATATCCAGACATGCAGTCTCAGAATAGGATATTACATAATTAGTAGATTACATAATTAGCTCATTTATAATATACTCCAGGAAACTAAAATACTGTAATCTCTGGAGTATAATACTCACCTTTATAAAATATGCAGGTGTAATTTATACCGAAGATTTTAGGGAAACACTAAAGATACTGTGTATAATATGCACCAACATTTTTTCCTCCCTCTACCCACAAAAAAATTTAAAATGCAGGCATCTGATTCCTCTCCCATGATCTGCTAATTCGGTATCTATGTATCTGTACATGTGCCTACCTCCTCTCTGATGACCCCCTCAGCAGAATTGTAGGATATATCCGTCCAGCAGACAGCACTCTTGCATTTGCCGCCTGCTGCATCTGCAATGCCCTGTCAGGACATAAAAAAGTCCCCCTCAGCAGAAATATATTTTGTCTGAGCTGAGGAGGAATGTTGTATTTCCTTACAGTATTCCAAGAAAGGAATCTTTTAAATTAAAATTGTAAAAGTAATTTATATGTCATGCATGCTCTTGAAGAGTAATGATGCAAAAATGTATCAATAGTAAAACATGTGCTGGTATATGTGTCAGATGTAGGCATAAATGATCCTTGCTATGGTATAAATCTTGGTTGTTAGCAGGTTGGATAATGGACTTTAATATGGCTTTTAATATATATATATATATATATATATATATATATATATATATAGTACAAAGTACATTATATGTGGTGTACTTTTTATAATGTATGGCCCCAAAAATATCATAGATTGCAGTTAAAAGTTCTGAATCAAATATTGCATGAAAGCCTGTGTTAGAGTAACAACCTGGGAGCTTCAGAATTTAATGTTGCTGATATATTGTGTGCTATTGAAGATGTACTGTGTAATGTTCCAGAAAACTTTATGGAAGCAAATATGTTGATGGTAGAAATATCAGTATTCATAAACTCTACAAGCGAGATTTCATTTCCTATTAATTTCAAAACTATTTTGTTACTTATATTATGTAACTGTCAAAGTTCCATAAAGTCAAAATAATATTGCACATTTTAATCTTTCTGTCACTGTACAAAGCTCCACTGTGTAACTAAAATTATACTTTAAGAGAAATTAGATCCCCTGGGACATATATTACAAAAAACATTTTCTTAGATGCTTGACATTGAATCTATTTTCAACTCTGATTCATATCCATATAAAACCATAAGCAATCTATTTGTATTCAACAAGCAAGTTTTCATGTTTTGTGCCACAACCAAAAATCTATGAGTCATTCTCAAGAGTGCATCAGAGCCTTTCATACTTTAATGTGACTGTAACACACAAGCCTGATTGCTCGCACTTTGCTAAGGAATACAGAAAACTAAATATTTATATTGTATTGTAGTTGTGACAACCTCAAAAAAGAATTAATTTTCTTAATCCACTTAAAAAGCTCAAAACTAACATGAATTTTAATATCTGTAGTATTATTGCTGGCTATATTAAATGCCTAGACAGTAGGCACTCTTGTTTTGTCTTTAAATTATAAAAAAAATTGTATATAACGTATATAATCTACCACTATTTATATAAGTGGATTTTTCAGTTAAATACATTTCTCTTGCATTTTTCTTAATGTGGGATTCCTGTGTTCCGAAAGGATTTAACAGTATTTTTACAAAAATCCTCTTTTCTCTGTCATCCAATATGGAACACAGGAAACATGGAGATGTACCAAAACTACCCCCAAGATTCCTGGGAGAGAAAAACAGAAAAAAACCCTCTGCTACAGATCAGTTTGCATAAGATTAAACTGGTAAAATATGAATCTCAGGCGTCAATGAACACTGAACTTATACACCAAACAGTAAATACCAGTAAACAAACAGTAAACCAATAGGGTTCTTATCTTCAAACAGAAAAAAGGAATTTTAAAGGAGTCTTATACAGGCACCACAGCCTGAAGTACCTTCTGGCTAAAACTGTCCTCAGCTAAGGCCAGGACATTCACATGATAGTGTTTGATGAAACTGTGCAGAGATGACCACATCACTGCCTTACTCAGCTGCTCAGCAGTGGCTTTATTCTTATAGGACCAAGAGATGCCTACTGATCTGGTAGAGTATATCATGACCTGGAAGGGAACAGAGGACATACATCTGGCAGATGGTTGCCTTGCTTCTGGAAGTGATAGTAATATTACAGACTGCCTGGTAGACACACGTTGGCCCACAGGGATGACAAAAAGCTAATCAGATTTCTGAAATGGCTGTGTGATGAATGTAATACTTCAAGCAACTTACCAACAGATGAAGTTCCTTCTCCTGTCTATTAGAAGAAGCCTGCCAGAAAGAAGGAAGACCGGGTTTCTGTTTGCTATAGAACGCGAAAACAACAATGGTATAAAAAAAGAATTCCAGGTTCGGGCATTACGAATATCTGGTCAAGCCCTTTGGCCTTTGTAATGCCCCTGCAGTCTTCCATTCCTTGGTTAACAATGTTTTCAAGTATCTCTTGTAAACATTCATAGTAGTCTATCTGGATACTGGTATTCTCCCCAACTCTTGAAGAGCATTAAAGTCATGTTAGGTGAGTTTTAGCCCGCCTCAGATAGAACCATCTTTATTGTAAAATCAAGAAATGTGAGTTCGAAAAGACTTCTCTGTCCTTAATGGGGTATGTCTGCTAAAGGACTCACCATGGACCTAGAGAAGCTTTCCACTGTAACTGACTGACCCCTACCCCTTGGTTTAAAGACTATCCAGCAGTTTATTAGCTTTGCCAATTACTACCACAAATTCATCATGACAAGTGAGGAGACTAATGCGCAGCACTGGGGCCCTGAGGCTTTACAAGCATTCCTCTTCTGCCCCATCATTATATATCTGCATTCCCACTCTCCATATTCTCTGGAGGTTGAGACAGCATCTGGAGCTGTTCTATGTCAGCGATCCGCTACTTCAGGGATTCTTCATCCCTATTCCTTTTTACTCTCAATGCTTTACATCAGTGAAGAAAAGTTATGATACCAGGAACAAGGCACTTTTGGCTGTTAAGTTGGCTTTGGATGACTGGTGGTATTTTCTTGAGGGATCACCTCATGACAAACCATCAGAATCTGCAGTACCTAGCCTCTGACAATCGCCTTAACACCTGCCAGGCTTCTTGGGCCTTGTTCTGCTCCCGTTTTAATTTAATTAACTCCTACATACCTCAGACAAAGAACGTTAAGGCTAATGTCCTATCTCCCCAGTTTGTCTCTGATGCTAAATCTCAGCCCAGTCCTGAGACAATATTGACACACATCCGTGTCATTTTCTCACTGTCTTTCTTACCCGCCTCCAACAAGTCCTGTGTGCTTGTCTTACCAGTATCTCCTTGCCTCCTAATGTTTTCTGTATGCCTTTGGAGTATTTATCAGACTTCCTCAGTTGTAGACAGGTTCTCCAAGTAGGGGCACTTTGTTCCATTACTCAAACTCCCCACCTTTGTGAAATTGTCAGAGTCTTTTTAAGTGGCAGATGACCACCATCGATCTCTAGCTCCCGGATATTCCCTGGGTGATCCTGTCTGGATCTCAGTGAAGAATATAAATCTGTGTCACCCATCTGACATAATGGGCCCCTGCTTACTAGGGCAATTTAAGGTCCAGGCCTGTCTTTCTTACAGACCTTGAAGATAAATCCTGTTTTCCATGTTTCCCTTCTTAAACCCTACATCCAGGCTCATGTCTTTCACCCCTCCTTGTCTCCTCCCCTGCTGGTCTCCATGATCGATTCTATCCTAGACTCTCACCTCTTCCATGGCAAATTACAGTACCTGCTCAACCGGAAGGGCTTTGGCCTGGAGGAGTGCTCCTGGGTGGTGGCCTGAACATCCAGGCTACTGCTTTGGTTGGCCCCTTCCATCAGTCTTTTCAAGCTATTGTTGAACTCCCAGAGGTAGTCATTTTGGGAGGGATAGTGTCATGTTTTGCCCATTTTCCTGCCTTTTTTAGTGTTCCTTGCCTTGCTTTGAGTTCGGTCCTGAGCTTTTATCAAGCGCCAGTGCCTCAGTGCTGGTGTGGGATCAAAGCATTTCAGTGCATTATTATCACGGTGCCCATGCTCCCTTTCCTACTTTCTGTCAGTCTACACTGTGCTTTGCTCCCATTGGCTATTCTGTGTTTGGCCCGCCCAGTATGACCTTTATATACTGGGCTCTGTCACCCCTCCGGTGCCCTTTCGTGGTGTTCCTGTACCAGTGCTTGTTTCTGCTCAGTGATTCCCAGTGTACCGACTTGGCCTGCCTGACTACTCTGCATCTCGTCTCCTGTCTGTGTACCAACCCGTATTGCCTGACCATTCTTCTGCGCCTGCTCCTGTGTCCCGACCCGGCTTGGCTGACGTTCCTGCTCCTGTGTACTGACCCAGCTTGGCTGACATTCCTGCTCCATGATTCGACCCGGCTTGGTTGACGTTCCTGCTCTGGCTGCCTCTGTGTCGCCTTGGTGACATTGCTATCCATCAGGCATTTTGTGTCGCTTCCGGTTGGTTACGATCTCAGGGCGAGTTGCTCGGTTGCCCAGTCAGTCCGGTCACGGCAGTGTTCAATTGTGTCTCTGTACTGCTTCTGCAGAGTGCAAGTGGCCTAGTCTCCATTACTGCTACGACAGTGTGCCATTGGCCTTGTCTCCGTTACTGCTACGGCAGTGTGCTATTGGCCTTGTCTCCGTTGCTGCTCCTGCAGAGTGCAAGTGGTCTGTCTCCGTTACTGCTACGGCAGTGTGCCATTGGCCTTGTCTCCGTTACTGCTCCTGCAGAGTGCAAGTGGCCTAGTCTCCGTTACTGCTACTGCAGTGTGCCATTGGCCTTGTCTCCGTTACTGCTCCTGCAGAGCGCAAGTGGCCTAGTCTCCGTTACTACTACGGCAGTGTGCCATTGGCCTTGTCTCCGTTACTGCTCCTGCAGAGTGCAAGTGTCTGTCTCCATTACTGCTACGGCAGTGTGCCATTGGCCTTGTCTCCGTTACTGCTCCTGCAGAGTGCAAGTGTCCTGTCTCCGTTACTGCTACAGCAGCATCCCATTGGTCTTGTCTCCGTTACTGCTCCGGCAGAGTGCAAGTGGCCTGGTCTCCATTACTGGAATGGCAGTGCCCTATGTTGCTCAATTCCTGATATTACTCTGGCAGTTCACGTTTGTTCTGCTAACCTATTTCTGGGCGTTACGTATCCTTATGCTTTCTATATGGAGTGAGCTCCATCACAGACCTCTCTTCACATGGGACTGTTTACACTCATTGAAGACCATTAACCCATGCAGTACCTTTCTCCTGGTAATTCAACGTATTCCGACCTGTGTCAGTATATGCTGTTGTGGACTGTATGCTTATACTGGACCCGTGTAGGCATATGTATATGTAACCTGTCGTGTGTCTGTATTATTTTGCTTAAATACTACAGGACCTGTGAGGGTTATTATATTACTGTGATTTCAATAAAACTGTGTTTTATCCTAAACCACTGTGTCTGTGTGTCAAACAAACCGTTACAATTATCCAGTTCTTCCTAGTCTTATTCCTGAGATCCCTTGCCCTTCCTCCAGTTTCTTAGTGTATATTGACCTTGGCTTCCTTCTCGACTACTCTCTTGCTCTTTGAATTGTCTTGGAGTTTCTGATTCTCAGTTCCTGACCCCAGCTTCTCCATTCCACTATTCTGCTGCCTGCTGTTTTTTGTGCCTCATTGTCCATTGTTACCAACCCTGTTAATACGACATCTGACTATCATGCTGATCCTACCATTTTTTTCACTAATTTGTCCCCACCATGCACCACAGTGGTGACAGTTCGACTGCATCAACCATCTGTTGTACTGCTGTTCAACTGCCAACTGGAACGCAATTCAACTAGTCGAACTTCGACTGATAGTCATACCTTTGTGTCAGAGGTCAAATATTTCTGCTCTCCAGCTTCTACTTTGAACAACTTTCATCAAACAATGCAAGTAACTATGAGCCTTATCTGTTGTTTCCTTCGATTCTAGTAGGTAGTAGCCATGACCTAGACTGCCATCTGGGGTGCAGGCCGTCTCCTCAGGTCAGCACTAAACTGACCTTAAGGTCAGCACCTTTAATCCATCCTGGGCAACAGCAAGAAAGCCTAAGGGAGTAGCCAAAGCCATCCAGCTCCACACCCCACTAAGAGTACCCCAGCACCTTGCCTACTGGGGAACTTCCCTATTATCTGAGTATTGTGTATCACTGTTGAGTTACTTTGTATCCTTCTGTTGAGTTGCTGTGATGTTACTGTATTGTGTCCCAAAGTGTCCTACCTCTGGTCTTTCATATATAATACTAGCAGTCCACTGTTTCTCTGTGAAGCATCTTCTCCACAGAGTTCAAATTCAGGCAGCTTACATTGGAAGCTCCCAGTTTCATTAGGGGTCTTTGAAGGAGCCTTGAGTAAAAGGACATCTGTATAAGGGGTCAAGAGGGTATCTTCATCTTCTTAGTGAAAAAAACATGCTTTAGAGGGATTTGAGGCAACAAGGTACTCTTGCCACCTGTATCATGACTAATGATGTTGTATATGTCAGGCTCAAACAATTTGCCCACAAAAGGAAATGACACCAAAGACTTCGTAAACGACTGGTCAGCTGACCAAATCTTGAGCCACAGAGTGTGACAACTAACCATTGAAAAGGCAGAGTCTTTTTCAGAAAGCCTGGAAGAGTGAAAGGCTGTTTAAGTATGGTATGCTTTTGCTTCAAGAATTTTGGTGAGCAGTATCAACAGCTCATCCTTGAAGCAGCAAAGGCTCATCTGTGGGAATATCCACTTGGATGGCATCCACAAGTTGTTCACCCCTGACAGCCATAGTTCACGTGACTCAGGCGGTAGCACAAATGAGTTGAATGCTGGAATTCATGGTCACAAAATTCACCTGCAGTACAGAATCCAAGGGCTCAATTTAAAGGCAGCCGTTAAACCAGCCACTAAATAAAAAAGGCACACGGACGCAAATAACACATGATTTATGGCAGATTTAAAGGTAAGAGTACAAGAATAGCTACCGAGCGTAGGCACAACAAAAACACGTAACACAAAAAACAGCGTTGCACCTGATTTTGCATCACTGTGCATCCCAAACAAATGTTAAAACACAACTTAAGTCAAAATGTAACATTACAGCTGGAACTGGCTAGAAACTCTGATAGATGCACAAACAAAATTCAAACCTACAGCCAATCCCAAGGCCCCAAAGTACCAAAAATGTTCAAATACACCTATATATACCCCAAAATAACAGTCACACCTTCTCTGTGTTTCGAGTTTTGGCAAGCTAGATCACAGGACCCAGGAGCGGAGGATAGCGTTTAGAGCGAGGGAGAGAGGAGCTTACATTGGAGGTAGAAGGAGTTTTTGGAGTTTGGAGAGAGAAGAGCATTGCATTAAATATACACATATAACACTTTTGCACATATTACATACACCCATACAAACACAAATACACATACATACACATAGTCTTTTTTTTTTTTTTACACCTTACACATTTTTCAAACTTTTGTTTGACAGTGTGAATCTGTGAGTGAAAGTGTGTGACAGAGAGTGAGTGCGATCGAGTGTGTCTGTGAGGGCCTGTGGGAGTGCTTGGGTGTGAGTGGGTGAATGATGGTGAGGAGAGGAGGACAGGAGAGAGGGATGGAGAGATTAGTGGAGGAGGAGGAAGGAGTGTAGGACATCCCCTGCAGGGCAGAGGAGGACCAGGCCCAGAAGAGCAGGCACACGGAGTACAGGGACAGAACCTGCAGTGGGACGAGGGGTAGTTCCTGGGGACCACCACACACAGGCAGGAGCAGAGCAGGCAGGACACTCTGGTTCTGACTCCTCGCATGCCGGAGCTGAGGGGGACAGGATCAGGGATCCCCGATATACTGAGGAGGAGAACACATCCCTCATGGAGGCTGCGCTGGAGAGGGAAAGTGTCCTCTTTCCGAGGGAGAGGATCCCTGGCCTGGGTGCAAGGAGGAAGGCTGCCTGAAACCAAATCTGCAGCCGGGTTAATGCGGTGGCCACCTGCAGACGGGATGTGGACTCAATCAAAAAGAGATGGGGTGACTGCAAAAGGCAGGTTAAGAAGAAAATGGGGGATGCCGCCCTGCATGCCTGAGGCACTGGAGGTGGTCCATCTTTCCCCATCACTTTCATCGGATGGGAGGAGAGGCTGTGGCAGACCCTGCCATCTATGCTTATTGAGGGGGTCCCTGGAGGATCAGACACTGGGGATGAGAGGAGCCTCCACACTACCGGTAAGTGCATCATCCCATAACCACACACCACCTCAAATCACACACTCATCACAAACAAATACAGTCACATCCCAACATTTGCCCATCATTCATCCACACAACTGCACCAACACAGCACCCCGAGGGTTCAAACAGGACACAAGACAAGGACAAATGTCAAGGTTCAACAAGGCCCAAACCTGTCCAACTCCCTGGTTAACCCTCATGTTGCTGTGCTGATCACACACAACACACACAAACCATGCTCAGAAAAGTGTGGTATGTTAAATATCAGAACTGTTCCAACACAATGTCACCCATGTACCCACAGGGAATCCATCACATAACCCCATGAGTGCTAGAGGGATTATAAATGCATCGAGCAACAATGCTTTGTTTTTTATCCTCCTCCACTGTTTATGATGTTTATGATGTTAAACTGAACACCTGCAGAGCAGAAACAATGTAGGGATGGATGGCATACAATGACATGCCTGCTTAAGGAAAATCATGAAATACTAGTAAAGTTTAGCATGGTTTACCTTATTCTTCCAGTAATAACAATGTCAACTGCTGTCTTCTGTCTGTTTCAAGGAACAAACTCCACAACTGATGTAATGGTGCTTAAACTACTTTGAACTACTTGAGTGGAGATAAGTGTATCCATCAATTAATCTTGAAGAAAAAATCCTAATATAAATATAATACTGTCATGTGACAAATGATACAAATACTAGTTGTAGCCATTACGTCATTAATTCACTAGCAGTAATTATTTTAACAGTAAATAGATAATTTTACTTTTCATTAAACATTGCAATGCAAATGATACATAATACCTAAACAATAACTTCACACAACAACATTATAATAGGTAAATTTTCTTTTATTAATCAACTTAAAAACAAAAAGTATATATAAAAAAAATCACAGTTACACTGTAATTGATTATGAAATTGTTTAAATATCAAAATAAAATTTTACATTTTTATTTGTATTACAAATAGAATTTTGAACTTCAAGTCAAACAATAGTTATACACATAAAACATAATATGTATTTGTAAACATGGCACTAAAAAAAACAGTTTACAATGAATAAACCATATCAATGGCGGCATAATCTGGAACTGGAATAAACCCAGTATATGTATTATGAGGATCTGGGAGCTTGCTCCTAATTGCAACAACCACAGAAGCTGGAATGGGTCGTCTATTTCTTGGTCCGAGGTAACCGTGAATCCAGCATGTAAATCCTTGGTATGCCACTTTTCTTAATTGTCTGTAAAATAAAAAACATATATATGCTTAATTATGTGTGTAACAAAAAAACTCTACAACTTGGAATAAGAAAACATTAAAAAAATTGAAAGATTATGAAAGGTAAGATACAATTAAAGGGGATCTATCACCTCTATAAAGCTTTGTCTAATTATGTTTTTTTTATATATCAAATATTTTGAATAGTTTATATTTAAAAAAAAAAAAGATTGACGAAATTAAAAGAAAAAATACAGCCCTGCACGTACTTCCGGGCACACTACGGTTAGCTGATCTTTGCCTCAGTCTGACGCTTCTTTGCCGCAGTCTGCCACTATGCCTCCACTCCTCTCCCTCTATCCATCCTCCTCTGATGACAGAGGCTTTTTGTTTGGAAGCTGGACCGCTCTCATTGGCAGAGATCGTTTTCCGGTCAGTGAGATCTCTCCAGCTTACAGACAAAAATCCTCTGTCTTTGGAGGAGGCTGGATAGAGGGAGGGTAGCAGAAGCAGAGTGGCAGACTGTGGCAAAGATCAACTATCCGTAGTGTACCTAAAAGCAGATGTAGGGCTGTAATTGTTTTTTCATTTCGGCATACAAGCGTTTTTTTCTTAAAAATTATAAAATATTCAAAATATTTGATATACAAAAAACAATTTGGACAAAGGGGCGATAGATTCCCTTTAAGTAAAAAAAAAAGAAAACATTTGAATTTTTAAATATTATAAATTTATTTATATTTTTAAAAATGTTATATACATCTTTCTCTCTAAAATATATGTTTTTTATATATCTTTATATATATATATATATGTATATATATATATATATATATATATATATATATATATATACACACACACAGAGAAAGATATATTTAAAGGGATAGTAATACTTAAAATGTAAAAAAAAATATGTTGTAGGGTTTATCCCCCTGAGTAAAACAAGACAGTGGCGCTGTTGCTATATGATCCTATGGACAGCTCTGGTCCCGGGACCATAAATCTCCATAGGATGGTGTAGCAACAGCGCCACTGTACAATTTCAGGCCACTGTGATATTGTACCTAAAAAATTAAACTTTAAAAATTAATAACTTTTGAATGAAACACCTTTCAGCAGTGGGAGTACTCTTGTTTTACTCAGGGGGATAAACCCTACAACATTTTTTTTTTTTACATTTTAAGTGTTACTATCCCTTTAATTGTAAATGCTGTGCGATGTAGCCCATTGGTATTAAGTAATTAGTCTGCTTTAGAGGTAATCCTTGTATTGATGTTTTTTTACTTGTAATAAATATGCAGATAGGTAAGTATTTACAATGACTAAGTATACAATAATCCCACTAGTATATTTGCTAAATTTACATATACAGCAATGAGAAGAATAACCCTTAAGAACCAAAACGTATTCCTTACGTTAAAAGCTATACCCCTGTTGGTAGTATAAATTTTATTACATTTAGTAGTTTAACTCCATAATTTAAGTTTACTCCAATTACAGCAGCCATCTGAGAATTGAATTAGGCAGTGGGCTGTTGGACCATACTCATGACTGGCCTGGGGGGCAATTGTCCCACTACCACAAAGCCAATCCTCCTAAGATTATCTGTACAAAATTATAAATAAATTCAGATAACCTGAAATTAAGTTCAAAATTAAGGCCTTACAATACATACCTTGAAACATCCTCTACCAATTTGTATTAAAAACTATAATCTCATTAATGTACTCATCATCAATACATTATTGATACCACTTTTATTTCAGACATTCATGGGTTACACTAAAATGACAATATGCCATTAGCTGATAATTTGGAATTAATGTACAACAACTGCTAAGAGATTACATCTACCAGTTAATAGTTTTATTCAGTCAACACTATAGTCTGTCAGCAGTTTTAAAGCCACCCATTCCTATCCCTGGTCCAAAAAGTGCAAATAAGATAAATACATATCATAGCATACCGCCACAGCTCCGGTCCTGACTGCATGAACTCTATCTCCATACTCCTTCCTGTCAACAGAAAATGTCACCTATGAAGTTACAGCAAACAACAAGTGGAGGTGATAGCAGATGGTGACAGGAAGGAGGCAGGGAGATGGAGTTCAAGCAGTAAGGAGATGAGCAGGTGACAGGGTACATGGTATTTATACACACACACACACATATATGTGTGTGTATATATATATATATATATATATATATATATATATATATATATATATAGTTTCTTATACTGATAATACATAATTTGAGCAATTTGTTTAACAAACCGAGGATAAGTGGCTAATGGAGGTCTGCGTGTTGAGTATATCAAGGTGTTGATGAACCACTGCTAGTTCATTACAACAAAGATTTTCTTCTTCTGTCGGCATAGGCTGACAATTGCCACAAGAACACCAGTCAGGCCTCCCTAGTCTACTACTAGCGGTTGGAGTGTCTTCATCAGAAGTATATTCAGATTGTTCCCTTTGAGGATCCATCGTAAGACATTTCTCCTCCTCTCCAGAAGATGATGCTTGATGCTGAGCATTAATTGGGCAAGTCTAAAGAAAATAATTTAATAATGAATGTTAAAACTCATTACTTTTTTATTTTTAAAAATATAAAAGAAATACACAAAATTATTTTTTACATAGTGATTTAATGTATATGTATTATTTCATATAAATTCAACATACATTTTTTAGTTTATATGAATATAACAGTTAAAAACTTACCATGTCATCTCTGGGAGCAACATAACTTTCGTTGTCAGATGAATTAGTAGACTGAGATAATCTTGAAAGTGATGATTCAGTAGCCATTGTCAATTAGAATACAAAGATAAATATCTATTAATGATAATGGAGGAATAGAAATTTATTACAAAACATAACATTTTATGTAAACTAATTTATTTACTTATGTTAAAATACTTTAATAAATATATATTAACATACAATAAATAAGGTTGTCAAGATTTTGTGATACTTGTGTTCTACAAAACTATTAATAATCAATTTTAAAAAGTTATATATTGTTATTAATTTTTTTTAATTGGAAAAATTATTTCAATAGTGTGACTTGTAGTTGAAGAGAAATCTATTGATATAGTAATCCCGTTTATGCATCTCTTACTGATGAAAACACTGCAGTTTCTTTCTACATCACATTTAACTGATCTAACACTATTCACGTAACATCAGAGTGACATTCTTCAGTGAGCATATTTAAAAAAAATATATATCTAAAACAGAATAAAAATAAACAGGGGGGCCAGGGTTTTCATTATGCTTACAGTAAGAAAAGTATTCCTTGATACCAATAGTACGGTCTAACTACCAGATTACACATCTAAGGGTACGTAAATTACACAAGGTTAAAGGGTCGTAAGAACTATACTTTCTCATTATACTGTATTTACAGAAAGCTATTGCTATAACAATACTTTAAGAGAGAACTAATAAGCATGTTAATTGGATCTGATTTTTTGTATTAAAAATTAAAAAATAATATTTTATATGTCGGATTTTTCTTTTTTTTTCACCTTTGTTTGTGAAATATGCACTGAATTTTATAATCTTTAGTTTTTTATGTGTATTTGTGTATATAAGATAAAACCTGCTTGAATGGCACAAACACACTCAAAGTAAAACAAGTAAGGAAGAGACAATAATATTAAATCTCTAAAAAACATAGAGTGGGAATTGTTTTTATCAGCAAGTAGTTGGTCCTCCCACACTATATCCTCTTGAAAAAATAAGCATGCCCTTTCCAATCCCTGATACTCCATTGTTAATCTGTGAAAGCAATTACAGGATCATTCAAAACACACAAAAATAAAATCCCACAACAGACAATTTGTGTAGTGTTTTTTATATTTTTTTTTCTTTATTGTCTGTCTCTGCCTTTGAATGTCTTGACCCAAATGTGTTTGTGGCCCCTTTTTCTGTCTATTCAGTTGGTGATAAGATCTGAATTTGAGGTTTTCTGTCTCTCAAGCCACTACACAGCTTGTAAAAAGAGAGACATGCTCTGAGATATAGAGATAGTCAGACAGAGACCTAAAAGTAAATGGAGAGACAGAGAGTGAGAGGCAGTCATCTGGGCAGACAGAAACTCTTTCATGTCTCTCTCTATGATGTGTATTGTGTTTTATTAAGCTCTACCTCTCTTGGTGAAATACATATATTTTAATTTATTGAAAATAAATGTAATGTCATGTTTACCACAATGCGATGTTACATCCTGCTCTGTGAATCAATATGTGCAGGACATTACGAGCAGCAAAAGACATTACAGGGAGGAGTGGCGAGTGACCGAGGTCTATGTTCATGCATGTACATTAGCTATGTACAGGTGTGCACACAATAGGTATAGGGGAGGGGTCCTCTTAGAAAATGGGAGCGAGCATAAGAATTGAGTAATGGGGATGAAGAAGTATGCGCAGCCACAATAGAGAATATTGTACAATCTGCTCTTTCCTGATTGAATAGTAAGAATGTACTTTTTTAATTTATATGAACATTTTCAGAAGACCAAATAAGCATTTCTAAAGTGGACATAACACAATAAACAGATGTGGCAACTGTTGATTCTACACGAAAGTTCCGCTTTAAGGTGTTTGTTTGCAGTTGTACCTGATGAACAATATAAGTGCAGATGTGTCAGTTGTGCAGATGTGTCAGTTGTCATGCATTTGGGAGGAAACAATCCAAAGGCTATTTATAAACTTAATGGAATAATTTTAGGAGACTCATTGCTAGAAAAAGACCTGGGTATCCTTGTCAACTACAGACTTGGAAACAGTGACCAGTGTCAAACAGCAGTAGCAAAGGCAAACAAAGTCCTGTCTTGCCTAAAAAGAGGTATCGAAGCAAGAGTGGATAACATTATTTTGCCATTATACAAATCACTGGTAAGACCTCACCTTGAGTATGCAGTGCAATTTTGGGCACCAGTTCTGAAAAAGGATATACAAGAACTAGAGAGGGTACAGCCGAGAGCAAAAAAATTAATTAAGGGAATGGAGGACTTGACATATGAGGAACGACTTAACAAACTTGGTTTATTTACTCTACAGAAAAGACGACTAAGAGGAGACCTTATCACATTCTACAAGTATATGAGAGGTCAATACAAGGATCTCTGTGGTGAGCTATTTATTCCAAGGCCTGATCAGGTGACCATGGGACACCCCTTGAGATTAGAGGAAAGAAGGTTTAAACTTCAGCAGAGGAAGGGTTTTTTTACGGTAAGGTCTGTTAAATTGTGGAATTCATTGCCCAGTGAGGTAGTTATGGCTGATACAATGAATACATTTAAGAGAAGATTAGATACATTTCTTTCAAAAGGGAACATACAGAGTTATACTGTTTATCAGTAGGCTTATCAGGAAGGTCTGATAAAGACTAATTTAATTGGTAGCAGGAAAGCTATAAAATTCTCAGTTCTGAGGTACAAGGCGAAGGTTGAACTTGATGGACTTGTGTCTTTTTTCAACCTAATTTACTATGTTACTAATTTACTATGTTACTATGATACATCCCAGTACTTCCCCAATTTCATGTCCTCTTGTGCAAACTGTACACGTTATACAGACCCTTCCTGCTCTCAAGGAAAAAAATAATACTCTATGACACCCATGATTTTAGAAGAGGTGCAGGAGGCAATTGCAAGAAGCATAGTTGGTCAACTTCTTATCTCTAGTGGTGTGTGGGTGGGTGGTATTAGATGGTGGTTAATTTCTAGAAATGTAAGTCTACCAATACTGCTGTTTGATAGCCATGCCCTAGAGTAATTTACACTATAACCAGCTGCACTGAAAGCCTGTTGAGACTACACACTTGCTAGTGGCCAAGGACTTCCATAGCAATATGCCTCAGCTCTGGCCATACTGTTTTCTTTGCCAGTAGCCAATGGAGTCATTTTATTGCTACATAGAACATAGCTATACTGCAAGCATGCATAAACATGCAGTAAGAACTCTCCTAGGAGCTACACTGTGTTTGTTTGTATCAGTTTCCAACCCGTACTCTAGACGCATGTTCCGTAACCAGAAAAAATGTTAGATTGCTACCCCTGAGACACACAATAATTGTTTTTGTGATGATGATGCGGTGTTTTGAAATATGCTTGGATGTTCTTGTTGATGTTTCTGCTGCTGTTGCTGATATAAACCTTTGCTATCTTCTTTTTCACTACACTTTCTACCAGCTTTTTTAGGACTTGCCATCTCTCTCTCATCTTCCACAATTCAACTCTCTACTTGATCTATAAACATATCTTTATATTCTTTCACAGAATCCAACTCCTCAGAGAGATGCTGCTGATCTTGAAAATGTCTAAAGCAGGATCCAGCAAAGTAGCAAGAATGTATTCCTTCTCAAAGCATGCTGACATGTCCTCAACTAGTTGGTGAATGTCTGTGTTGTCATTATCTTAAGATTCTTCAGTCATGCTCCTCAGGTTTTTTCTGTAGTAAATATATCACAGTATCTTACTAATTCCTGCTTCTACATGGCTAACCAGAATGTTGTCCTCCTTAAAAGGTTTGAACAACTCAAATAGGTTACACATTTGTTGCCATTGCCCAGCTGACAAAGATGATCCTTCCAAAGCCTTCCAGGTTTTCATTGTATACTAAATAATGTCCTTATTCTGCTCTATGTGTAATTGTACCTTATAATTTCTGCCTCAAACTGAAATCGACGAAAAATGGCACTTTCTGCTTGTTGAAAAATTTCCTGCGAAAGGTGCTGATTTTCCAATTTTCCTGCTTTTTTCACCTAGCTCATTCCATTGAAATTAATGGGAACACAGAGGTTACACACAACACATAGCAAATATTATTTTATTTGCCAAATGCATAGTATAAATGGGGCATGAGGGTGTCTATGTTGGTGGAGTGTGGGGAAAGAATCATTTGAACAGGGGATGATTTTTGGGGTGTTTGTTTACTGGGATTGGGAGGAGGTAGTTAATATAAAATAAATCTAAATACAAAAAAACCCATAAGGCATGGTATAAAAGGAGTCTGAGGAGAGTGCCTGTGTTGGAGAATGAATGAATCATTTGAACTGGGAATTTGTTTTGGGGGTTTCTTGACTGCTATTGGGGGGACAGTTAATAAAAAAATAAATCAATAAAATAAGAAATTTGTATGTAAAGTGTTATAGACAGGAAACTCCTGACATAAGCTACCACTGGAGTGGACTGATACTTGACTTGATAGAGTATTTTGTAGAGGCTGATTTGATGTTAGAGGCACAAGCCCTGAAGAAACTTAAAGGGTTAGTAAAGTCAGAAAAAAGTATTAACTATATGGTAGATACAATTAAAAGAGAGTACTTGCACTTATTTGTATCTCTCAAGCCTTTATGGTTTGAGAGATATAGGAAAATAAAAGTTCTTCGCTCCCTCCCCTTTCTGCTTGACGAGCTGTAAAGCTGTCAGAAGCAGATTCTGGTCGCTTGACCAGACGCGGCTCTTCAGCAGTGCCAATATATATATAAAGATAAATACTTCATCGGAATGGTCTACAATGTGTGCTTGCAAACCAGGCACACGTTGTAGACCGTTCCGATGAAGTATTCGCTATGTCAGTGCTGCTGAAGAGCCGCCGTCTGATCCAGGAACCAGAATCTGCTTCAGACACATTTACAACTTGTCACGCACAAAGGGGAGGGAGAGGAGAACTTTATTTTCTTATATCTCTCAAACCATACCAGTTTGAGAGATATGAATAAGTGCAAGTACTCTATTTTAACTGTATCTACCATATAGTTAATACTTTTTTTCAGACATTACTATCCCTTTAAGCTTGTTTGGCACAAGGAAACAGTGAATTGTAGGACTTAGGCTTCTTAGAGGCACAAGTCCTGAGAAAACATTGATTTGTAGCATCAACAATAGCAATAACATGGAAGATGGATGATGAAGGTTCCACTTGTCACGACTGGCTCCAGTGATGTGTCTGAGGCAGTAGCAGCACAATAAGTAGCCCCCAGTCAGAAGAAGACGGCCATTAAATCTTCTCCACCTGCCCTCCTCCAAAATCATGTGTGTGTTGTTGTTATAATATATTTTTTTTCCCTTGAGAGCAGGAACTGTGGCTCTCATCAGCAACTGCAATGTGCACAGTGTGTGTGTGGTAAATAACATTTGGGTGCACAACTGTATCCAAACACCATGACACCCAAAACCAAGTACTGCCGCTGTCACTACACCCCTTGTCCAGACCCAGCTAAGGACACATGACAACTTGCTGACAGTTTAATAGTAATGATGAACCCTTCCTGCCAAAATCTTAGCATATTCTGCAGGATGGAATACCCACAGATGCCGCTTGATGCACTGCTTGTGATTCTCCTGCACCACACTGGTATGTGTGGTCAGTGCACCACACAGTGTGCAGTGGGTAGAGATGAACTGCCACATCCTAACATCAACAGAGTGGCTATCATTTGGCGGAGAAGGTAACGATGAAAGAGATGGATTGGCAGAAGATGTAGTTACCCTAGAAGGTGATGGTGAGCTAGCTGTTTTGCTCATCATGGAACTTCCATTCTCTGCCTGGGTTGCTCTATTCCTCCTCTTTGATATCCGCCTCACCTCTTGTTGCCTTTCTGGAGAGTCAGGGACAGCAAAAGTGATGCTTGATTTCTGTGGTGGGTGTTTGTCTTTAACATGTTTCACATAAATGTCATGGTGTCTGTGTTTCATGTGTGATATCAAGGTGCTTGTGCAAGGTGTGTTCCCTCCTTTACTCTTCTCACTGACTTGTCATAAATTGTGCACAGTGTGATTGCACTGTCCTTGCCCCAACAGAAAAATAGTCCCGCACCCATGCTGACTTCAGGGGGTAGGGAACAGATGGAGAAGAATGGCCTCTTTCTTCTTGTCCTCCACATTCCCTTAATTGTCTGTGGCAGTGGATAATGTTGCTGCTGTTGCTACTACTGCCTCAGAATCAGCACTGCAACTAGGATCAGGAGTATTGCTACAGCTGGCAAAGGGGAACCTGTCCTAGTCCCGCATCACTTGTTGACCCCATTCACATTGTGTCCACGGTGGTCTGTGGCACACTAGCTTGCTCATCAGCATCCTGCTGCCCTTGCAACTCAGCATCAGAAGTATTACTGTCTCCCATTCCTTCTCAGTTTCTGCTAAAAAGGCCATCAATGTCTCTTCCACTCCAGCTTCTCCAGCATCATCATCACCACCCCTACTAGTCCCTATGTGCTGCTGCTCTATTCCAAATATCTCATTGTTGCTTGGAGGAGGTGACGAGCAATGTGACAGAGGGTCCCCTAATGGCACACTTGCCATTTCCATTTGACCTGAAGAAGAAGGCAGACTAGCAGCAGTATGACGCCACAAAGTAAGGAGGAAAAAAGAAAGAAATTCTCAGCCCTCTCAGAAAATAGATATTTTTGGGGCAACTGATAACTGGGTCAGTATTAGTTAGGTGGTGCATGTGTTAAAACTTATCTTTATATAATTCTCATTAAAAACATTATAAACAAAAGAAATGATAAAATCACTATGATCTTTCAGGATATTAAGTAACAAAGTTGAAGTTAATTCTCTTGACCTCTACAAATCAGCTTGCAATTCACTCTATCGTTAGAAAGTTTGCAAGTCAATATGCTAAACCCATTCATCCCACTCTTGGTCTAAAGATCTGAGTCAGTGTAACTCTTGTGATCGTTATCCCTTCTATAACATGATGTAGAAATGTTGTAAACATTGAATCTGTACTTCCACAGTATGTATAGATCTCAAGAATATGATTATCACTCCTTTCTATAGCTTAATCCTAATTTCCTAAATGTATTAACTCCGCTGTTAATGGTCCTATATAATATGTCTCAGGATAGGAAAATGGGTACATACCAGTTTAAATATGTGTATAAATCACAGTTGATCCATATAGTATGCATAAAGCAAAAAACTAAATTAGCTAAACTATCACCTAAAATGATGTACTGAAACAAAACTAACCCAATAAGTGAGAACACCCCCAGTGATAGGTGCTATAAGTACGCTGTGAATGTGATACTGTCTAATAATATACCAAAATAAATTGTATTTCAAAATACTAATAATAGTGAAGATGTGATTACAAAGTCTCCATTCTTTCTCCCATAAATGCTGAATCACAAACCCAAAAGTATATTTGCAGTTTAGAGGAGTAACCCCTTCTCAGCAGTAGCAGCAGGTGCAGACACATGATCAGTGCTGGTGGTGCTGGTATTAATTCTGAGCCTGCTCTCTTCCCCCAACACCAGTTCTGGACTCTTCAGGATCATGTTCCACTTGGACACTGTAGTGAAGGAAAGGTGAGGAGGACTCCAAGAGCCAGAGGAATGGTGTGGGCTCCCTTAACCGTTAGTCTGGACGCTTTCAAATGTTTTCCCTACCACTCTGGCTGCTTCACCATTACTGCTACTACTACTAACACCAACCACATCAAGTTCAGCCACAGTCTTCCTCCTCACAGTTACTAGTAATATGAGGATATTGTTGATTACCTCCTCCTTCACTCCTAACACTAATAAACTGCTGGACCTTATTAGCAGTAGTACTAGCACTGGCAGGACTGCTTGGGAATGGGAAGTGTGATTTAGGGTCCCTTGCTGTCTCACTTGACATCATTTTCTCCTTCCCACCCTCCTGAGTACTACAAGACACACTAGCAGCAGGCAAAGTACTGGTGGCAGCAGGTACAGTGCTGGTGGCAGCAGGGGCAGCACATCTGGAAGCAGATACAGCAATGGTGGTTGCAGGTACAGAAATGGTGGTTGCAGGTACAACACTGGTGACAGCATGGGCAGCATGTATGGCACCAGGTACAGCACTAGTGGCAGCAGAGGCAGCACATCTGGCAGCAGGTACAGCACTAGTGGCATTAGAGGCAGCACGTCTGGCAGCAGGTACAGCAATGGTGGCTGCAGGTACAGCAATGGTAGCACTGGCAGCAGAGGCAGCACATCTTGCAGCAGACACAGGCAGCTGACCTGTCCTGCTCTCACTAATACTACCGTTTTCTCCTTCCCTTCCCATTCCCTTTTCTCCCTCCCTTCCCATTAAATTCCCCAAAATCCCTTGGGGTGATCTGGGGAAACTGGACAACATTGGTTCAGTACTACTAGTCACTTCCTCCTCCTCAAACTCAGTGGACACATAATAAGGGTCATTCCAATTCCTCCTTTTGCTGCTCATAGTGATAGCAGATAAGAGTTGGTACTGTGCTAGCGGTAGAAATACAGGAGGCAAATATAGTTGTTGATACCTTTATTAGCTAACTAAGCAGATTTAGAATGAAAGCTTTCAAGGACTTAGATCTCTACCTCAGGCATGTTATACAGATAAATATGAAAACATTTATTTTATATACAAGTACACATTGCATTGTTTAGAATGGAAATCAGAAAAGAGAACACAGTCCAGATCCAGATACTTTGATCAGTCAAAGGTAAATTGCATTCTTCCTCTGAGGCTTTAGAGGTATTTACGATCCCATTAGGGCTGTTGGAAAGGTCAATCTACAATGTGATAATGTGACAAGAACTCTCTGTTTTTATTCAAACCATTATGAATAGCATTAAACTTCAATATTAACTTAATCTCCCATATTTTTCTGTCCCTCTGAGTGCAGAACAGTCCCATCAGTACATTTAATCTAATGTCCTTGACACTGTATCCATTTTGGCAAAATGTTCTCCCACTGGTGTCTCTGTCTTTTTGTTGTTGACACTGGATCTGTGGGAATTAAACATTTTATGTAGTGGTTGTCCAATTTCACCCACATAAAGAGCTGTTGGGCATTTTGCACACATGATGAGGTATATTAAATTGGATGATTTGCAGGTGAAGGTACCATTGATCTTATGGTGTAACTGGTTGTTTGGTATGGGTACCTTCTCTGTGGTATAAATGTGTGCAAAGGTTTCACACCTCTTTTGTAGGCAGGGAGATGTGCCATTTTTTGTATTTTTATTCAGGGCACTCCTTACCATCAGTTGTTTTAAATTTGGAGGCTGTCTGAAGGAGAGTAAGGGCGGCTGTGGGAATATGTTCTTAAGTAATTCATCTGTATGTAATGTTGTTTGAAGTTCTCTTGATATTTTGCGTAGAACTTCAACCTGGGGGTGGTAAGTGACCACCAGTGGTACCCGGTTTCCCTTATGTTGTTCTTTGTAGCTCATTAGATTTTTTCTTGGTATTTGGGTAGTCTTCTGTATCTGACTGTCAATAATCCTTGCACTGTAAACCTGTTTTATAAAGTCTCTTCAGAGTTTCTGGAGGTGCTTGTCATGGTCCGTCATGTCAGAATAGATGCGGTTGTATCTGATGGCCTGGCTGTATATGATGGAGTACTTTGTGTGTTTTGGGTGGAAGCTATTGTTTTTCAGGTAGGTTGGTCTGTCCTTTGGTTTGCGGTACAGGGATGTGTGGATGGAGTTGTTCTGAATACTGACAGTTGTGTCTAGGAAGTTAATGTTTGTGTGTGAGTGACTGAGTGTTAGGTTAATATTCGGGTGGAATGTATTGTAGTTCTCATGGAATCTGAGAAGTTCCTCTTGACTGGCGGTCCAGAGGATAAAAATATCATCTATGTAGCAGAGAAAGACCAGGGGTTTTATCTGGCAGGTGGACAGAAAGTCCTCTTCCAGTTTTGCCATAAACAAGTGGGCATATTGTGGTGCGATTCGGGTAGCAATCACAGTCCCCATTTTCTACCTTTTCTACCCGTGCCAAAGGTATGGGTTATCCTCCTGCTGTCTTTTAATAATATTTCTAAAACAAGAGGCAAAACACACTGGCTGTGACCTGACACTGCTTGTTATTGTTGTCCACTGTTGGCAAAGTATCCCAGTGAGCAGTAAGTAATATAGTCTTCTTGCCCACATATCTGTTGTTGGATGAATTTTATTGCCTTTCCAGCAATTTTTCCACCACACTAATCAACTGTTTGTACAAGTCGGGCAAAGCAGTGTTTGAAAAATAACTGTGGCTTGGGATGTGCCAGCAGAGTGCCACACATGAGTTCTTTAAAACCACTGCTTTCTACAAAATAATAAGGCAGCATGTCAACTGCCAACATCTTGGCAACTTTTCCATTCAACCCGTGTACTTTGGGATTATTTCTGGGAAATTTTGGGAATCCTTCCCAATAACTCCAAAAGTGTGGCGTAAGAACAACTGTGTAATTTTATTGCTTTTACAAAATGACTTGAGGAGTAGGGGATGACACAGGTGTTAGAAGTCTTTGACTTTTGTCATCTCCTACAACAAACTGAGTCACACTCCACTGCAGCAGGAGCCATAGGTTTTCTTTCAAATACAGAATATACTGGCACATTCTCTGTCACATCAAGATCACTTCTACCCCAAAGCCCTGTTAACTTTTAGGAGTGCTTCATCTGCTGACAGTTGTGGCACCTCTGATATGTTTATGAATTGTCTCCCAGTCAGACCTGTGGTTGTGCTACAGGTGGGATCGTGAGTTAAATATTTCCACAGTGTAGACTTCATGGACTGAGGGGTTCCTGGGGGGCTACTACTACAACTTTGGCCAGATGTTGCTGCAATTGTACTACTAGTTTTCAAAGGTGCTGCACTTTATACAGCAGCAGAAACACGCATCATAACTAGGCCTGTGGATATTGATGACCCGTGTTGCTTATTACTTAGCGATTATGGCTGGGTGGAGGTTGTACTTGGAAGAGGGGTTGAAGCTGATGATTACTGACTAAGGATCTTGGCAAAAGTCAGACTGTTCAATTGCATTTTTTTGATTGCTTCACTTTTTAGGTGAGAATTTTCACCCATACCAATTGACTACTATATATAGGACACCTACCTTGGTTGGTCAGTATATGTTAAACTGTTTAGATGCCACTTAAATCTTAGGTAAAGTTATTGTTTAAATGATAAGGATTGGATCTTACAAATGTAACTGCATATATTTGTAAAGAAAACTTAGACAATGCACCCTATTTAGTAAGTAATAGCATTGGTAGTGTTTATATAAGTAATACATTAATTTTTCTTACAATGTTATTATATTGTCCAGTGTAATGCTCTGTCTACATCTTTCATTCAGTAATATAAATACACGTATATACTTGTGCAATGTTAATACTGACATTAGGTAAAATGGTCCCTGAACTGAAGTCCATACAATTATTCCATTGTATTCCAAAGAGTATAGTTATTCTTTTGAATTTGTTCAAGGTCTGAGACACACATTAAGATTGTATAACCACCTTTTCGTATGTAATTTTCAATTCAGTTTAGCATTTCATAAGTATTCATTTCATCCACTTTATTACACAGAAAGTTAATATAGTTTCTAAATCAAATATATTCCTATTTTGATTATAAGTTATTAATTCATTTTTATTTCAATTCAGTCCTTTTATTGCAAGCAATTAATAATTACTTACTGAGATTTGCATGTACATGGAAATAGGGATATCTTATGCTTTTAATGTCTAGGAAGAAGGTTTGGGAAAGTACTTTCCCTTAGCCACAAAAAAGAGTGTTCTACAATTATTTTTGCAAGATGTTAACTCTTTTATTAACAGACATAAGGGAAGACATTTATTAATATTTACTTTGGATCAATGATGGTAAACAGGAATAGGAAAAGGGTTGAACTAGATGGATGCAAGTCTTTGTTCAACCTAAATTACTATGTTACATTATTTGTATAGAAAAAAAATGTTAAATTAAACCTTCTTATCTAAATATTAAATAAATACATAAATAAGGACTAGCTTTACCATAACAGAGGTACTCTTGAAATTTCAAAAATCTATGGAATTACTGTAGCTAGAAATATTGGACCCTTTTCCAAGTTAAAACCAGTGAATGCTTTGAATGCATTCAAGATCAGTCTGTCACTCAGAAAGTTCAGAATTCGGCAAACCAGTCCAGGGGGAATGATGGAATTGTGTGTGTCTTTTTTTGTGTTCTCTCTGGAAAAAAAAATGTTGTACACAGCTCCTACAAAACAGTACTGAAACACCCAGATTACAAAACATTTCAGGACCTATTTATAGGAATATAAAAATTGCCAAAACAGTTTCCTTTTCATTAGAACCCACATGGAAAATGGTAAATAACTACATAACCATTCACATGCTATATATATATATATATATATATATATTTGATGTTATTCCCTGATAAGCACATCACCATAAAGCAAACTTTCTAAAGTATGGTCTTCTAATACACCAAATATTGTATGATAAGTGATAGTTTAAAATAGAACACAGAATAAAAGACCAATGGGAATTCATTAATGAAAAGGGAAATTTGGGAAAGTCCTGAGGTAAATTTAAAGAAGGGTAAAAGTATACAAAAATAACTTTCTAGTCAGGATCCTCATGATGACCCCACTGCTATGATTTCCTAGCTGATAGCATTGAGCAATCAATAAGATGACCAAGGAAAGCCCCCCACATCATCTGTAACACTGGTAATGTCAGCAGTGATGTGAAAGCATTTCCCAATCCCATCCACCCCTTCCCAGAAGTTCTCACAGAGTAGAAGCAGTGGAGCTACTTTCTCCTGCACTGTTGCCCTTATTTATCATATCTGTGGAAACTCATGCAGTCTTGAAACATGCTCAACAGTCCATAAGTAAAATCACCTGTGATCATGAGTGAGTGTATAGAATGCAAAATGCATGGATTGAGCTGATTCATTTGTGTACATGGCAAGAAGGAAGTGAAGTAAATAAAGGGTCAATGTACATAAAATAAACAGTACACATATTCATGGGAAGGTATTGGCCGAAAACACCATGGAGCTGCCTAATTATATATGTAAAAGCAACGTGGTCAAAAGAAGAACCCACGAGAAAAGGAAATAAGAGAAAGCAGGGCAAAGAAAGAGGGATGAGAGAGGGTGTGAGATTAGAAGGAGATAACGAAAGGAGAAGTCAAGGGTAAAAAAGGGAAGCTGGGTGTCTTATATGAATGTGGATGAATGTGAGTGTTAGGGAAGTTGTGAGATGGCTACCTCAACACCTGCAATTGTGCCACCTGGAGTGAGAGGAGAGTATAAGTACATCCTATGAGTATTATGTAGGAGGCAAAAGTTGTGGAGAGAGAAGGGTGCATAAGGAGTGGATGGTAGTGCAGGGAAGGGTAGGTTTCAGAAGAAAAAAATTAGCTAGAAAGCAGAGCTGGACCAGGCAACCAATCCCAAAACTCCCCAATCCATGTCCCTCATCGCCTAAGCATTTGTAACCAGAGCAATGGGTTTCATAGAGGTCATGAGAGGCATCAGGTAATCGAGGTCAATATTGCATTTAAATAAGGTTAGATGGGTCAAGAATAATTTGTCTCCTACCTTCGCGACCCATTGCAAAATTCTGGGTGGGTGGGTTCTTGTCTTTCCAGTGAAGGGGAATCAGGGATTTTGCAACATTAAGCGCTGTCATTAATATACTTTTTTGTATAAACAATAAGTTAAGGAGGTTGAGGTAGAAGAGAATTGTCAAGGGATCTCTACCTAAAGTGATACGTAAGAAATTATTGAAGAATCCATATGTACCCATAGTTTAGAGTCCTGGTCCCCAGTCGGGGATAGATGTTAATAGTGCTGATTGGTGGTAGAGAAAAAGGTCTGGTAGACCAAGACCTCCCAATCTACGAGGTCTTTGACTGTATTTCTTGCTTAATCCTAGTTTTTTTTAGCACGCCACACAAAATTATACACTATCGAAGTCAAGGTCTTAAAAAATAAGGGTGGAATCCGGATGGACAGAGTCTGAAACAAACACAGTATTCTAGGGAGGACGTTCATTTTTATGACATTTATCTGCCTTAGCCAGGAGAGCAACAAAGGTTCTGCAGATGTTGGACAACAAGGGAAGAAATATAGTGCTGTATATCTGGCTAATCTGAGAATTGAGGTGTATTCCCAGATATTTAATGGACCTACTAGCCCATTTAAAGGCTACCCAATTAAATGACAGTGCTATTAGTATGCATTTATAATTTTCCCAGATAAGAAATATAATTGGAGAGATTGTGTTCAAAGTACAGTGCAATTTCTGAGTGAATTTGTTGAATAGATGGGGATCATTGAGGATAGTGTTGTTCACGCTTCAACAAAAGGTTTAGGAGGCAACATTTTCAAATGAAATGGTAACAGAGACATGGTCGGAAACTGAAATATTTCATACTGTAGTGTCAAATAAATGAGTTAATATTGTTTGAGAAATATGCAGTATATATGGATTAAGATTTTATGCACTGGAGCGCAGTGAAGGAATTCTGAGACGGGTAGACAGTGTGCACCAGGTGCTAATTAAGGGGGGAGTAGAGACCCTCATAGCCTGGGTTCTGGTAGTTGCTAGAGTTCAACAGTAGGGAGTGATGCTTGGGTGCGTTGACGGCATGCCAGGTACTCCCTTGCTGCAGCCGAAGCTGGGTAGAGGTGCTGGTCGCGAAACCAGATTTTTCTACCTCAGTTGGGCCAGGGTGCAACCATTATGGGAGTAGCTGGGAACCGTGTGAAACAGTACCAGGAGACCAGCAGAGGGAAAGGCAAACAAGCCAGATGGGAACCAGAAGGCTATGGAGTGGTCGGACAAGCCAGGGAAGGATTCCAGAGAGCCAGGAGTGGTCAGACAAGCTGGGTAAGTATACCAGAGAGCAAGGAGTGGTCAGACAAGCCAGGTCAGGATTCCAGAGAGCCAGGAGTGGTCAACCAAGCCAGGTCAGGATACCAGAGAGCAATGAGTGGTCAGACAAGCCAGTTCATGACACCAGAGAGCAAGGAGTGGTCAGACAAGCCATATCAGGATACCAGAGAGCAAGGAGTATGCCAGAAACAAAAGGAATATAGAACAAGCTTGTGGAACGGGCATGGGCTGAAGAGCACTCTGGGAATATGTAGCAACAACCCTCCAATGAGACAAGACCAATAGGAAAAGTAGGGCTGCCAAAAAACCCAAATGGACTTATAAGACATCTGAAGGGTAACCTGAAAATGTCCATCCTCTCTCACTGGGTTGCAGGATAGTACCCAATGAAAGAGGAGGACAGAGGAAAGGGACGTGTAGCTTGTCTGCAAGCAGCGGAGTACAGAGTGGGAGCATTCACATCAGCTGAGGAAGCCAGAAGAGCATGCGCATGCACAGAGACAGGCACCTGGTGGTGGTCACCCGCAGGCACAGAGACGGGACCCGGGCGGTGGACATGGACAGAGTGGCAGCGGCCACGAGAGATGACACAGGAAAAGCTATGACTGACAGTTCATACAGTTCCAAGAAAGAGAACTTGTTACTATTAGAATACAAAATTTTGGCAAATGTTATTCTGGTGTTAAGCAAGTCACCTTTGAGGAAAAGGTATCTGCCCTTAGTGTAATAAATTGAGTCATGTTGCAGAAATAAAGAATGTATTTTTAATGTAATTTTTGATTTCGAGATGGAGTTATAATTGAGTGCTGGTGTGACCTTTCTACGAGTTACAATGTTGCTGCCAAGAGACATATTTATGAAAAAAGGCTATGTCACCCATCTTCTTGGAGTGAAGAAAGCTTATCAAGCCTGGGGGGTAGACAGATGGCTTTGACAGATGATATGGGACTCCTGCAAAAGGCCTATGTCTGCTTTATATTGAGACAGTTCCTTTAATAGTAGATCCCTTCTAGAGATTTAAGACTATTAAAATTGGAGGAAATGTTTTTTAGAGGAATTAGTCAAGTAAACTGCATGCACAATAATGATTATAAGGGTGAGTAAAGATAGAGGAGTATTCCAGTGTGGACTAGGGCCTTGGGAGGAAGAAAAAGATGTGAATGAAAAATAAAAAGGACTAAGGGGGCAGAGAGAGATGCAGAGATGAAGGAAAAGTACTGTGAGTAACATACCATTTGAGCATGTATGTCATATTGCACATATATATGCCCCGATAGACATATTGGAGAGGGCTTTACCTAAGGGTTGGGGGGAGGATAAAGGTCAAAAGCAGCAGCTTGCAAACAGGAGACGAGGGATAGTGTACTGCAGGACTGGCAATAGCAAAAGAGTGTACATGGAGAGGGCATGGAGGTTAAAAAAATTAACAAAGTCTTATTTCGACAAGACATTTTGTGTTAAGATTAACTAGACTAATACCTCCATAGATAAAAGACAGAGTGTTGTGCCAGGTCATGTATGCCCCATAGGGCCCTTTATGGAGGTGATGAATAAAAGGAAGATAACCTAGGCAAGCATAAAGCAGGCCTAATTCTAAGTCAACCAATAATATTTTTCCTTTACCACCATCTCCTAGAAATCATTGTGCACAGTAGTCTAGGGTTAGAAAAGCAAGAGATCCCTCATTTGATGCAATGGGATATCTACTTTTAGGACATGTATGCTTTTTAAGGGGTTATTTTGATATCACGGGGTAATAAAGCCTTCAAACTATATTAGCACAGGCCATTCGTGTTTCATACGTTTGTTGTTAGTTATGCAAAGGTTGTGTGAGATGTTTAGAATAAATTCTGATTTTAGTGTAAACTTCATAAAACTTTCCTTGCTTCATTATTCAGTGCCAATCTTCTTTCAGAAAATACAGTCATTTATATTGATATAGAGCTGTTTTTGGGGTAGATTTACCATGTAACTAATAGAATTTGCATTTTAGTTCATACATTTGAAAACTCTAGTTCATGAAGGTAAAATTTTGCATATTTATTCTTTAGGGATACAGTGCCTTTAATAATAATTTAAAAGTTTACAACCAACACAAATATTTTTGGACATTATATTTTAGTATTTGATATTAGTATAATAAGACATTTTTTTACATTTGTTTGTACTTATGACATCATAGCTTGTAACATGGTGTAACATTTAATTCAACAAAAATAATATATAATTTTCCATACATAAATGGAAAGTTACCTACAGGAATCATACCTAAACAGATAGCAAAAATGCTTAAAAAGTGTCTGGTTCAGTTGATTTACTCCTTTTTACATATGGGCCAATGTTCTTATTTATTTGATTAGTCATAGTACAGGGCTCAAAATTTAGCCCTGGCGAGTAGAAATTCAGCCCTGGTGGGTATGTTATGTCTGGCAGTGGTGAGTAACTTTTCAGGTCTGGCTAGTAGCAAGGGACTTCAAGTTTTAAGCCCTGACAGTCATATTATTTATTCATGTAGCTAGGATGAACTGATATCGTTTTTTAGGTAGGATGCTTATTAAATTTTCATTCTGTAGGAAAGTATAGGAAACAGTGCCACCTTGCAGTGTGTTTTTTTCTGTACTAAAATGGAGATCTGGTCACATTACATATGGTAATTATATATATATATATATATATATATATATATATATATATATATATATATATATAGAACTGTGCAAAAGTCTTAGGCAGGTGTGGAAAAGTTCTATAAAGCAAGAATACACAACTTTTCAGCATCTGAGAACCTAGAAGAGCACAGGAATTTCTCGGTGCAACAGTTTTTTTTAAAGATGAAGTGTTTTACAGAACTTGCACTTTGAGTGGAATATCAAGTGATTTCGCCTGAGATATATGTATCATAGTAATTGTATGAAGCCATATATTAACAAAGGTCATGCCAATCTAAAAAATATTGTAGAGTGCGTAGACAACTTGTTATGCACTAACTGATCTTCATGATGAATTTCTGATGAATTTCTGAAGCAAAATACAACCCATACAACATCAAACAGAGAAATGAAGTCCATGACCTACAAAATGAACAGTCATGGCCAAAGCAGTGGGAAAGGTTCCTACAAGAAATAGCACCTTCATTCTGTTAATCCGCAAATACTCAATGTAGATGTGCATTTTTTATTAGAAGCAACTGATGGTCCAGAAAAGTACACATAAACATTTGGTATTTTGTTACATCAAAAACGACTGTACTATCAAAAGCCAAAAAACATTGCACTGTTTCCAGTACCTTCGTTCCAAGCAGTGACATAAATACAGCAAATGAAATAAAAACGTCAGGACAAGATTTGTATCTTGTATGGATTTCTCAAAGAATCAAATGTAACTGAACTAGATTTCCCTGAAGAGGTTGAGATTCCATCCAAAAATGCTTTTTTGAGTGCATTGCATAAGCATTCATCTCACATTACAATTACAGGATTTACCCCAATCTTGCCCTATCTTGCAACTCAGTATATTTCTGTTTATACATCAATGTATAACTTCCAAGATATTCTGTGCCAGTTGAGTCTTCCAGAGGTTTCATTGTGTTGTGAAGAAGAAGCATATAACATAGCCAAAGAAATTCAGCTTCTTCATCCAGAAACATCCTATTACATAAAGTGGTAGAACGCGTCGCTCGCTGTGAGCCATAACCGCACACGCGCAGTAGGGAGTCTCTACTGTGCATGTGTGGTTTCGCACACAGGGAGCTTCTCTGTGAGCCGTCTGGAGCTCCCCTCTAAGGATCAGCGTGTTCGCGGAGTCTCTACTGCGCATGACTGCAGTCATGCGCAGTAGAGACTTGCCGAAGGCGCTGCCCCGCTCCAGACGGCTCACGTCATGTCTTTGCTCCCGGCTCCAGGGCAGCTGGGTGCACTTTAGCCTGTGTATACGGGCTTTCATACTAGTTTTCCAATATATTTCTTGGCCTTGGAGGGTTTCATCTCCAAAAAGTGGTGCTTTCATGCATTGGGCTGTACCTCAAAGACAGTGGTGCTTCAGAAATAATTGTTCAGACTAAAATAATGGACCCATATTCTGCTGAAAGTGTTTTAAAAGGCAACCACTATGCCAGAGGAGTTAGAGTAATTGGAATGCTTTGAGAAGTAATGCAAACACTTCAGTGGAAAGCATACATGGAACAGAGTGCTAAAACTAAGTACTCTGAATTGTTCTCAATTGTGAAACACATATAATTTTCAGTGTACAAAGAGAAACATTTGTCTGATGCAAGCAAAACTGCTATTGATAACCTGAGTGACATCAAAAGAGATTTTTCAGAAATTCAGAGAAAGTGACACGTAGCAAAGAAAGGCATTTACTTATTGGGACCAGTTTGTCTCTACATTGGCAGTGGCATCTCATATTCAAGACCTAACACAAGATGACAGCGAAAATAACTGGGACCTGCATGTATGCACCATAAGAGAGTGCCTGACACTTTTCTTCTCCTATGACAGAATAAATTATGCACAATGATGCACTCTATACTACAATGATTGCTTGAAGCTGGAAGAAGGGCACCCTATGATCCATAATGACTGCAAGTATGTTCATTTTGCAGCTGAACATACTAGCAATATATTCAGCAGCGTTGACTCTGAGTTTGTTTTTGGAGATGACAAAAGTCAATGAGTGCCCTCACATTTCGCCACCACCCCCACCACCTCAGCCTTCAAACAATTTTTTCAAGGCATATGTTGCTGTTGGACTCAAGTCTTTTAATTCCATCTATTTATTCCTCTACTTCAGCCCTCAGAAGTAGAAGTGGAAATCTTGCAGTCATAGAAAACATACATGAAAAATGGCAAAGTTCTTGTGGGAAATGTATTGGCAGTGGTGAAAAAGAAACAATTTTATGTATTCTATATGGGTTGGAATTTTTGTGAATAAAAGCGGGAAATTTTTGTTTTTACATGAAAATTCCTGCGAGAAATGTCTCTGACTTTTCACCCATCCCTATTCAGGATATCTCTGCTTGAGCACAGGTATGTTAATTGTAGATATTGAAACAACGATGATTCACCTACTGTATGCTCAAGCAGCAATATCCTGAAAACATCTTGTAAGGACCAGAGTTTGCTGTTCCTTTTTTAGATCATGCCTCATCACAATCCATCACCAGCAAACATTATGAATAGTCCATAATTAAAAATCACTGCCCATTCACACCCATATTACTCTGAAGAACCATGTAAGGAGAGGGTCAAATTACAGCAGACTTCCAGTACAAACATGCACACACACCGGACTTCTGTATAAAAGATGTCTATCTAGACAATCCCTACCGACACTTATTCTAAAGGTTTAAATTAACTTAAAAGATAGTCTCACTACTTCAGAAACGGCTTAGTTATCAGACCTTCTAATGCTAAAGATAGAATAGTGTATGTTCATCTGAGGATATTCTTAAAAATGTTTGTAGAGGGCATTTATGAGTACCTCTTAATTAGCAATAGTTTTTAAATGTAACTGCTGAAACAGTTATCAAGATGCAAAAGAAAATAAGCTTATTCCAGATGGTACAGAGATCCATATAAAAATGTGCTTATTGGTATAACAACATTTATATATGAGTGTTCTATGTATTTATTTTCTTAAACTGATTTTAAAGATTGCTGTTTTAGTAGCAGAGCTTTTGTTGTTTTTGGCAATCATTTGTAGCTAATAAGCCATGAAAGTGAAAAAAGATTTTTAGTTGATAGTCATAATGACACTGGGATTATGTGCCTTTTTCTTATAGAAGACCTCAGTTTCAGCCATCGATATAGCTGATACAGTTCAAAAAAGCATTTTTTTGTATTTCTTCAAAGAGTCTGATTTTCAATTATATGGTAAGAGGCTTCACTAACTGTGTTTTCTGTGTGTCACTTTTCACAAAAATTTGGACATTGATTATATTTTTAATGAATTTTCAGTTTAATTTCTTTCAACTTCTGCTTCTAAAATCATTCTAAGTATTTGAATGTCAAAGTGGTGTACAATGTTCAAACCCCTATGGCACTCAAAGGGTTAAATGACTTAGTGTCTCTTTCTGTAATACAACAAATTTTCTTAATAATTACAGAATTTGGGACTTTATCCAAGACCCCCTCAAGTGGCTATACAAGTCTCATCAGACTAAAGAGGTGCAGACTAAAGATGTTGGAGTAAAACCACTGAAGAATAGATTTGATTTAAATAAGGCTTTCAACCCCTTTTATACTATAGAGGTTGCTAACACACTGCTCTAACATTCAAGAGGATAAGTCCCATTTAAAGCAATGGTGACTGTAATTTCCCCCTATGGTCAATTGCTTTGCTCTGTAATTACATTTGTTTAGCTTGGTGAATAGGGCCCATAGTTTTGGCATTATCTCCCTTCTCTAAATTTCAGCTGGGGAGAGATACCCTCCTTTACACATTGCCAGCAGTTCAACAACCTTGAACCCCGAGCACATTCTCTCTGCTTCCCCACTTTTCCACTGGTGGCACAGAGAGAATCTTCTCAGACTTCAGCACCACAAACAGCATCACTCCCCAACCTTTCAGTTCCATAGGGATGTGCATTGCACAACATGGTGGCAGTGAAAGGGTTCCGAATATATCTAAGAATAAATAATTTTAGCTCTCACTGGCACTCAAAAAATACTACATATAACCAGCAAATATAAGGTGAAATAAAATCACAACAATAATGATCTACTCAATGTAGAGGAAATATATTTCAAGTAATGCAATACAATCCGGTATATAAGTGCTTTAAAGATTGTAAACTTGATTATAGTATATACATTTAATATACCTCTATTGCGCTCACCAGAAGATTTCTTGAAACAGGTCCTTGTGAAGACATACTGTATATAACACCCATGTTTCTACAGTCAGAATTTAAATCAAAACAGCTCATGTAGCCTGTCAGTGTGTGTATAAGAAGATTGCGTTCACCACTCCACAGGTCTCCGCCTCGGGCCTGCATTCTTCTCTTCCACTTGCTGCCACCTTCCATGCATTTGCCAGGAAAGATGAAGGTGGCAGACAGCTTCTCTTGAAAGATCATCAAGGTATGCAAAACATTGCTTCACAATGTGTCACACAACCATATGTTCCTTAAAGGGTTAAACTGATATCCACTAAAACATATAGGATTATAACATATACAACTGTATAAAGGACAAACTATGCATAATTTATTTTGGTACAAAGGGGATATATTTCTGTAAATAGTGTGTACATACACCTAACATTTGAAAAACTATGTCTTCATCCAGGAGTCCTAAAACCTAGTCTTAACTGTACCTCATATCAACATTAGTGATGATCGAGCACCCCGATGCTCGGGTGTTCGGGTGCTTTGGCCGAGCGCCCCCGGAGGCTCGAGTGCTCGGCCGAGCACCCGAGCCCCATTGAAGTCAATGGGAGGACTCGAGCATTACACCAGGCACCCCCTGCTCTGATGAGGGGAGGGTGCCTGGTTCATAGGAAAAGGTCAGAAAATGATGGAAACACCACAGAAATGGTTCAGGGACAGCATAGGGAGGATGTCTGGATGCATCTTGGACTCCAACGTCGCTGCTGGGAACGATGTTTCGCCCGTAGTATGCCATTTTTACAGACTGACCGTAAAACACACAAAAAGGAAGATAAAAACGATTTTAGGCGAAAAATTGTTACCAAACAGTATTTGCTGTATATTTACTTGTATATCATCTGCAAATTCTGCAAAAAATTTCATCGATTTTTCGGAACTGGGGCCATGATTAAGAGGGAAACGTGCGCAGCGTAAAGCAGGTGTTCAACGTGGTTATGGCCCGGGCAAGGTACAGCATTCAGGAATGGAGGCCGCAGCTACCACAGGTTTTACAACATGTCCGTTTGCCCTTGTTAAGTCCAAAATTTATAGTCGGAACAGTGGGGTCTGATCCATTGAGTAAAAGTGACGAAGTGACTTAGTGGATGAAGCCAAGAACTACCTTCTGCTCTGTCGAACACCCCAGCCCTATTTAATTCAATGGGAGGACCTGAGGCACTCCGATACAACCTGTATATCACAAAATGGAGGGCCTCATTCACATTGTGGTACAATAGTTCAGGTAGTGGTCCAACACTCATAAAGCCTATGCACTAAGTGAAAGGGCTGCCAAAAATTAGACTGAAATGTCACTCCAATACACCCTTTATTACACATAAAGGAGGTCATCATACACACCCTTGAAAAATTAGGATTAATGGCCTGCTGGTGACCCTCTAAAACATTAGGGGCGAGGGCATGCCGCTAAGCTGACCATCTAAAACATTAGGAATGAGGGTCTGCTGCTGAGCCGACCATCTAAAACATTATGGGTGAGGGTCTGCTGCGGAGCTGACCATCCTAAACATTACATGCGAAGGCCCGCTAGTGAGCTGACGCTATAAAACATTATATGAGAGGGCCCGCTAGAGAGCTGACCCAATAAAACATTATATGAGAAGGCCCGCTGGTGAGCTGACCTATACAAAAATTGTCAAACAGGGCCCGCTGGTGAGCTGGCCCTATACAAAAATTATATCACAGGCCCGCTGGTGAGCTGGCCCTACATAAAAATTATATCACAGGGCATATGGAAGAGGAGGAGGAGGATGAGAAGATTAAGAGTCAACCATATACCCGTTTTTTGGGTGGAACGGGTGAATGGGAATACAGAGTATTCCCATCATTGTAAATAACATATCTAAAGTGACTTTATGTTCACCCGGGGCTTTCCTCCAGTGGAGTGGAGAAGTCAGGGGAAATCCAGGCCTTGTTCATTTTTATAAGTGTCAACCTATCAGCATTTTCGGTGGAAAGGCGGATACGCTTATCTGTTATGATGCCACCAGCAGCACTAAATACCCGCTCAGACAGAACGCTGGCGGCAGGGCAGGCCAGCACCTCCAAGGCGTAGAGTGCCAGTTCATACCACGTGTCCAGCTTGGACACCCAGTAGTTGTAAGGCACAGAGGGATCAGTGAGGACGCTGACACGGTCTGCTACGTACTCCTTCACTATCTTCCAAAACTTTTCCCTCCTTGTGACACTAGGCCGCGCATCAGGGTGAGGGTGCTGGCGGGGTGTCATGAAGGTGTCCCACGCCTTGGAGAGTGTTGCCCTGCCTTTGTCGGAACTGCTGTGTGCTCCCCTTTTCTCCCCTTCTCGGTTGGCCAAGGTAGCACGTACTCTGCCGCCAGCGTTGTCAGATGGAAAATTTTGGAGCAATTTTTCGACAAGAACCTTCTGGTATTGCACCATTTTGCTTGTCCTCTCCACCGGAGGAATGAGAGATGAGAAATTCTCTTTGTAGCGGGGGTCCAGAAGGGTGAACACCCAGTAATCCGTGTTGTCTAAAATGCGTATAACGCGTGGGTCACGGGAAAGGCAGCCTAACATAAAGTCAGCCATGTGTGCCAGAGTACCAACAGGCAAGATTTCGCTGTCCTCACCAGGAGGATGACTCTCAATCTCCTCATCCTCTTCCTCCTCTTCTGCCCACCCACGCTGAAGAGATGGAAATAAAGTTCCATGGCTACCCTCTGTAGCGGAGGCAACCGTGTCTTCCTCCTCCTCCTCCTTCGCCTCCTCCAATTGTCGCTGAGAAGACGAAGTGAGGGTGCTCTGGCTATCACCTTGTGTAAGCTCTTCCTCCCCCATTTCCACCTCTTCCACATGCAAAGCGTCGGTTTTAATTGTGAGCAGCGAGCGTTTCAGTAGACACAGAAGTGGGATGGTTACACTGATAATAGCGTTATCGCCGCTCACCATCTGTGTCGATTCCTCAAAATTGCGTAAAACCTCACAGAGGTCTGACATCCATTCCCACTCCTCACTTCTGATTAGAGGAAGTTGAACGGAGAGGCGACGACCGTGTAACAGCTGGTACTCCACTACTGCCCTCTGCTGCTCACAAAGCCGGGCCAACATGTGGAAGGTGGAGTTCCAGCGCGTGCTCACGTCACACAGCAGCCGGTGAGCTGGCAATTGTAAGCACTGCTGCAGCGTCAACAGGCCGGCTGAAGCTGTAGATGACTTACGGAAATGTGCACACACGCGGCGCACCTTCGTCAAGAGATCATGCAAATTGGGGTAGGTTTTTAGAAATCGCTGAACCACTAAATTAAATACATGCGCTAGGCATGGTACGTGTGTGAGCTTGCCGAGCTCCAAAGCCGCCACCAAGTTACGCCCATTATCACACACAACCATGCCTGGTTGCAGGTTGAGTGGCGAGAGCCACTGCTCGGTCTGGTGACTAATCCCCTGCAACAGCTCTGAGGCCGTGTGCTGTTTGTCCCCAAGGCAGATCAGCTTCAGCACGGCCTGTTGACGCTTCCCCACTGCAGTGCTACACTGCTTCCAGCTACCGGCTGATGGGTGAGTGGCGCTGCGCGCAGAGAATTCGGAGGTGGAAACGGAGGAGGAGGAGGAGGAGCCAATAACGTAGGTGCTGGCGGAAACCCTGATGGAGGTAGGGCCCGCAATCCTCGGCGTGGGTAGCACCTGTGCCATCCCAGGGTCCGAGTCGCTCCCAGCCTCCACGACATTCACCCAGTGTGCCGTCAGGGAAATGTAGCATCCCTGGCCACAAGCACTTGTCCATGTGTCAGTCGTTAAGTGGACCTTCCCAGTAACTGCGTTGGTCAGGGCACGGGTGATGTTAAGGGACACATGGTGGTGTAAGGCGGGGACGGCACACCGGGAAAAGTAGTGGCAGCTGGGGACTGCGTACCGAGGGACAGCTGCTGCCATCAGGCTGCAGAAGGACTCAGTGTCCACAAGCCTAAATGGCAGCATTTCGATGGCCAGTAATTTGGAAAGGTGTGAGGTTAGTGCTATGGCCTGTGGGTGGGTGGCTGGGTATTTTCGCTTGCGCTCAAATGCCTGGGGTAACGACATTTGGACGCTGCGCTGGGACAGGGAAGTGGATGTGGTCGCTGATGATGCTTCAGATGGTACAGGTGCAGGGCGGGAGGTATGCGGGCCTGCGCCTTCGACAGGCGATTGGCCGGCACCGAAAACAGGGGAAGAGGAGGCAGTGGTGTGACCTGCAGACACAGATTGGCGATCCGGGCGTTCCTCCCACTTATTACGGTGCTTGGATGCCATGTGTCGGATCATGCTGGTGGTGGTGAGGTTGCTAGTGTTCATGCCTCGGCTCATTCTGGTGTGGCACAGGTTGCAAACTACAATTCTTTTGTCGTCCGCACTTTCCTTAAAAAAACGCCATACCGCGGAACACCTAGCCCTTGGCAAGGGAGATTTACGCAAGGGGGTGCTCCGTGGAACATTTGCGGGCCGGTTTGGTGCGGTCCGCCTTCTTTCTTTAGCCACACCACTGCCTCTTCCAGCCTGTTGCGGTGCTGCAGATGGCTCACCCTCAGGACTGCTGTCATCGCTCGGCTTTCCACCTTCCCAGGTGGGGTCAGTGACCTCATCGTCCACCAAGTCCTCCTCCACTTCCTCACTCTGATCATCCTCCTCATTTCTTGATCCCACCACATCCTCAGTCATTGACAACTGTGTATCATCCTCCTCATCAAGGTCTTGAGACAGTAATTGTGGTTGATGTGATGGCAACTGTGTCTCATCATCATCATCCACTTCCTTTGACCTTAAATGCCGTTCCCCTCTGTCATCTTCTTGTGATTGGGTACCCTCTAGAGGTTGTGAATCAGGGCACAAGATCTCATGTTCCTCTGCAAGCGTGCTTGGAGAGAGGTTCAAATCAAGGATTGGTGATGAGAAGAGCTCCTCACTATATCCCAGTGTGGGATCACTTCTTTGGCCAGACCCTATATGGTGGGAGGAAGGATGATCAGGGTGAGGATTATGTTGACCAGACTCTTGGCTAGTGAGAGTGGACTTGGTGGAAGACAGGGTGGTGCTTAACCGACTGGAAGCAGTATCAGCTGAAATCCAACCGACCACCTGTTCGCAGTGGTCTGACCTCGAGAGTGATGTCCTGCGACGCCCTGTAAACTGAGACATGAAGCTAGGTATGGTGGATGTCTTTCTTTCTTGTGCTCTGGCACCAGGCACAGTTTCTACGCGTCCTGACCCGCGCCCTGAACTATCAGGATCACGTCCACTTCCCCGTCCCTTTTTACCCGCCTTCTTCATATTAAACGGAATATATGCCGGTAATCTGCGGCTAGGCACACGAAACAGAATGTGACGCTAATCTGCCGCTAGGCACACTAAACAATATGTGACGCTAATCTGCGGCTAGGCACACTAAACAATATGTGACGTTAATCTGCGGCTAGGCACACTAAACAATATGTGACGCTAATCTGCGGCTAGGCACACGAAACAGAATGTGACGCTAATCTGCGGCTAGGCACACGAAACAGTATGTGACGCTAATCTGCGGCTAGGCACAGTGAACGGAATATGTGACGTTAATTTGTGAATTTGCACACTAAACAGAATGTGACAATAATCTATGGCTAGGCACACGTTTAAAATGGCCCTTTTTGTCGCTGCGTTGTAAAATCATTGGCCCTGTGCACCTAACAGAATATGTCAGCTTGTCACTGCACTGTGAAATATTTGTCCCTGTGCACCTAGTACAATGTCACCTTAGAACATGTCCCCCCCCACAAAAAAATGAAATTCTGCCACCCCCAAAAAAAATTAAATGCTGCCCCCACACACAACAGTCCTAAAAAGGACTTTTGGGTCTTGAAAGAGTTTCAACAATTTTATTCTCCCTACACTGACTTCCTGTGCATCTAGTATTATATGTCACCTTACAAATATCCCCCCCACAAAAAAAAGGAAATTGTGCCCCCCCAAACAAAATATAAATGCTGCCCCCACACACAACAGTCCTAAAAAGGACTTTTGGGTCTTGAAAGAGTTTCAACAATTTTATTCTCCCTACACTGACTTTCCCTGCCTAAGCGCATCTCTCCCTGGCTAAGAATGAGCCGAACTCGCGCGTCGGGTGCTATACAGCACCCGATCACGGGTTCTGGCCAGCCAATCAGTGTAATGCCAGCAGCCAACATGGCTGCTGGCATTACACTGATGTCAGAGCCTCCCCGCACGTTTATTGGCTGCGCAGCAGCTGCGAAACGTGCGGGGAGGAGACCCGAACATGGCGGGCGAGCACATGCGGTACTTGTACGAGTACCGCCATGTGCCGAGCAGAGCGATGCTCGAGCCGAACCGAGCTTCGGCCGAGCATGCTCGCTCATCACTAATCAACATCAATATGAATTCAAGGTCCACAGGACCTTGTTTGCCTATTAAAAGTGCTAAAGAGTGATAATAGAAAACACTTTTACAGTTTTCTGAAAGTGTACAGTAAGGAGTTTATCATTGCCTGTAAATCCTATGTAATAATTTGCTCATGTATGTTTGTCAGAAGCTGTCATGCACAGTACAGATGGCTGCGTGCGCTGCAGTCATGTGCAGTACAGACTGCCTGTGCCACGGCTAATAACAGAGCGAGGCACTCCGAATTCAGACCTTCAGTGCGCAGAGAGGACTACTGCCTGAATTTGGAGTGCCCCAATCCATTATCAGCCGCGGAGCGGGCAGTCTCTACTGTGCATGACTGCACCACGGCCGTTGCTGCCTGGCACTGTGGCCCGTGTACGCGGGCTGTTCAACTAGTTAAAATTATAATTTTCTTATATAAAGTGCCATAAAATTTAACAGCACTGTAAAACAGGGTAAAAAGATATAAATATGACAGATGGACAAGACTTTTTGCCTCAAAAGAAAAACAAGCGAAAAAAGTCAGAGTGGAAAATTTTTTCACAAAAAGTGCTAATTTTCCACTTTCCCCCACTTAGCTTATTACATTGAACTCAATGGTAAGACTGAACTTTCCCAACTCCTAACAAGATTTCCTTCTTTTGCCACAGGGTAGTGGGGGTGTCAAGTTCCCCTGCATGCCATTCTGTGTTTGTTGAAGAGAAAGCAGCACAATTTTGCAGCTAGTTAGGATAGGCAAATAGAGTGTAATTGGATTGTGGTTTAGGAAGTCTTTTAGGCAGGATATTTATTCTCTGTGTTTGGGGAGTCTCAGGGCACTCTCGGGGAGAGGAAGGAAAAAAGGATATTTACTCAAAATACCCCAAAATATTGTTTAACAGAGACAGGCAGCTGTGATTCAACTTTCTTCTTGATTTGGCTCTTAGGTGTGTGAAGGGAGCAAAAGAGATTTACCCCAAAAAATCCCAAATCTTTTGTGACTGACTGGGAATACACAGGTAGCTGCAATCAAAGTTTTTTTTCCTGATCTAGTTGTTTGCTCTGTGTTTGAGGAGTCTGGGTGTGTGAGAAGGGAGCAAAGGAGATTTACCTAAAATGCCCCAAAAGTGTGCCATGATCCAGGTGTTAGTTCTGTGTTACGGCAGTCTGTGGGTGTGAGAAGGGAACAAAGGTGATTTACCCCAAATACACCAAAAAACTGTAATTATATTCTAACCAAACGTCTCCAACAAGTAGCTCATGAGCTACTGGTAGCTCTTCAGCTACCAGTGAGTAGTTCTCTCCAGTCCAGTCAGGCAACACGCTATTGTTACGGTTTTCTGACACTCAGACTAGGTTTAAGTAAAAACACAGTTTTATTGAAATGAAAACCAGGTATAGTGCCCCTGGGGGCCAGGAATGGCATACACAGACAGATAATGGACAGGAGTAGTACAATAATATGCTAAAATGCACTGAAGAACTGGATGGACAAGGGTTAATGCGTAAACCACTGATCAGTCACAATAATGGTTAGCAGCCAACGCCCAGCTGAACCTATAATCTCTGAGGGTGCTCTCGACTAGATAGTAGTCTTGTACAAATCACTCTCATATAGCTGTATAATAGGACGCCCAAGGAGACTGCACAGATATAACCAGAGCTGAGAGATTCCTCCAAGAGGAGTGTGATGGATAACGCCACTGCTGAGCAAGAGAATGGAACCAGACAGCCCTAGTACTTGCAAATGGAAATACCCCTGTGTGTCAATGGAAATAAGAGCCGGTCACCCACTGGGTGCCAATCGAAGTCAACACTGCCCAAGCTACAATGAGCCACGCACAGGTAGTGCGGTAGATGACAACACATGTTGGGCAATGACCAGAGCCCAGACACTCTTCCAGTGCAGTTACGGAACAACACACTGCGAGAACACACAGGAGGCCACAAGCACCGGGAGGTGCAACCACGGTACCACCACGTACTGGAACGGATACTGCTCTGCTTGTGTATATGGATAGGCTAGGTCACAACGGCACGGCTCAGTACGTGTTAATGGGCTCGGATAGTATGTATCAGCTTGGCAAGTGATCTGAGGCTCAACAACGGAGGCTACACACACAGTAAGGTATAGGGCAAGTTCAGACACGGAGAAGCAGCTCAGCGAGGCTACAACAGCTCGGTAAACGAAGGCCACAGCACAGCTCAACTGAGAGTGATTGAACAGAGCACTACGAGATACAGTTCAGAATGTCGCCGGCAGGCGACCAGGATACTCAGGAACTCAGGAAACCAATGATGAGCAGGAAGCTTCAACCGGAACCGGGAACTCACGGATCAGGAACGTCAGGCGAGCCGGGTCGATACACTGAGCAGGAACGTCATCCAAAGCCGGATCAATCACGGAGCAGGAACGTCAGCCAGAACCGGATCGGATCACAGAGCAGAAACGTCAGACAAGCCGGGTCGGTTAACAGAGCAGGAACGTCAGCCAGAGCAGGGTCCAATCACGGAGCAGGAATGGAGAATGGTCAGATGAGCCGAGTCGGTACACAGGAACGCAGTAACACAGCAAGAAGGCTCAAACTCAGGAACACCACGAAAGGGCATCAGGCAGATGTCATAGGCCCAGTATATAAAGGAACATGCTGGGCGGGCCAATCAGCCTGCTCCAATGCACAGGTACCATAAGTGTGACTGACAGGGGATCACGGGCACCGTGATAGCTATCTGGCCTGACAGAGGAAGGTCCGGTGGTTTAAATCTGCTCCCCTATTGTGCTAATCTGGGTACAGCTTTCATCTGTAGTACCCACCAGTGGTTAATCAGAGAGCCAACAGTAATGCAGATATAGGATTCATAGCATTTTCATGGTTTTCCTCCCCCACTGTCATAATAACTGTTTATAGATTATTCAGATTTCTGTATAAAGACAACTTATGTAGTAAGTGTTGTGGGGAATATGTGGTGTCAAAATGGGTAAGACCCACAGTTTGACTCCATATTCACTCACCTATTGTAATAAAAGTTGTCAGCTTTCTGTTACATTCATTAAATGTTTTAATAAACCAAACTAATAACTTTATGCATGCATAGTGATATGGGATAGTGTTGGTAAGGGGGAGGAGGCATTATAAATCAGAAAATATGTGTGTGGCTCACTGGAGAGCCACAGGTTTTGTCTTCTATAGTGAATATAGATTTCTTCTGATTAAAAAAATATGTCATGTAACAGAATTTTATCACCATGAGTTGTTAAAGGGATAGTAATGTTACCAGATAAATTAATATTCAGTTGTTCATAATAACTTTTACATAATGCTCCATATTGTTTTCATAGTCCTTATCCTTGTATTTTCCTTGTAATTTTCACCACATCACTCATAGTTCCCTCAGATCTGAAAACCGGTCACTTGACTAGACTGATTGCAATAAGGGACAATATTGTGTAATTGCCTGTATAAGGAAAACCCTGTTTCTTCCCCCCTTGTTGAAGGGAAGCAGGATTTTCCTTATACTGACATAATACTGTCCCCCACTGAGATCTGTCCAGACTGGCTTTCAGATCTGAGGGAACTATGAGTGACATGGTGTCAAGGACTTTGAAAATTGCACGGTGCATTATATAAAAGTATAATGAAGAACGGATTATTAATTTATCTGGTGACATTATTATCCCCTTTAAGAAGGTCACTTGTTTATTATGCGCACATTGTTATTGGAAGGTGTGAGAAGGAACACATTTTCGTAACAGCTGCTTCTGAGGTGTTTAATACAAGTGTAAACTCATATACCTTCGATATATGTTTTAGAATAGCTCATTACGTTTCATCGATTAAAAGTAGCTCCCATTAAGAAAAAAAGGTTGGAGATCCCTGTTCTAAACTATGACACAGAAAGCCCCATACAATTTACACAATATTATTTCTTCTTGTAATAATTGGCATGTGTGGGTATAATTCTTCTTATGGATATTAGTATGATTATTAGCATGTAGAAATATATATACATATAGTGATAATAGCCTCTAGATTTGTTTCTCACACATAATCACCCTCTTTCTTCTCAAAAAGAATCATATATATTATGAAAAACTACATTGAATTATGTTTAGATATTAGACAAAACTCAATAGCTTTTTCCTAAAGCAAAGGACTATAGAGTAATATTCCACCTTAAAGTTTAGTAACCCTCATTCCTGGTATCTGCCTTTTGTGGAAAACAACATTATTCTCATGACTTAATGAATAATGATACTCTTTCTTTTTGTTTTTGTTATACTGCTTTTTTCTATTCAATTAATCATTTTTTTATCCCCGATATATTGTAGAGAGCACTGATGATTTTTTTTAACAACCTTGAAGATATGTTCCAACACATACAGAGAATGCACCAAAAATCAGAGAGCATAACCCAAAAGGGAACAATCAGCTACTGGTGGAAGCAAGCAACAAAGGCAGAGGCTGATAAAGAAAACAATAATACACAAAACTACAGCATAAAATACATAGCAACAAAATATCCGCTGAGACCTCTAACCCAAGTGCTTACCAAAAGAGATAAAAATATAAATACATAGGCACATGAGGAATACAGTGGTAATATAGACCAAGCCACAAAGTCTCAAAAATAATATATATATATATATATATATATAAAACACCACTGTGTAAGGATCATGCAACAAGATAGTGGAAGTCCATAGTGGTATAAATCATCTCCATGCACTAATCAGTACTCACTATTACTTCATACAGAGTCCATCTAATAGTCTATAACTATAGATATCATATATAGGCCTTCTTTATGAAGAAAGCCTGGATTTCTTCAACTCGAGGCTCCAATCCAAAAAATAAAACAAGAGAAAGAGAGCTCAATAGGGCAATATCGTCTATCACCAGATTATAACACACTGTGCATCTTACTTTCATAAACCCGGCTGAAATGTAGCATATAGCAGTGTTCTTCACCTCTTCGGATTCAGCAATTCAATAAACAGCACCTTCAGTTATACACTATCACAATATATAAATATGTCCCATATCAAGATATGGTTTCAGCACAAAAAGGTAACCCTAAAAAAAACACTTAATTCTAAAAAGGATAAGAAACAAATCAGCCCTTTCTCTCATGGACATAGAACCTAAACCCTGTAGTACATTACCTGTTGAAAGAAGCAAGACAAGCTGCACTTCAGCAAGATACTGTGTCTGATGTCACTACCGAGAACACTATCTCCTAGCCAATCAACTTCTAGTGTTTTGAGTCATCCCTCCAGCTAAAAGCTGAACGTGTGGGAGGTGTGATTATTGCAGGGCATGTTGCATGTCCTGCGTATACCCACATCCCATCCAGTGGGAGCATGGGGGCAATTTGAACAGGGATTAGCCATTTAATAGGCAGCCCCTGTTCAAATTTCCCTCAAGACAAGAAAACAGAACTGTCTGATCTGACCTTGACATCTTGGTTTATAATAAGATGCACTGCAGCTTTTTGGGCTCTCTAGACTGCCAGAAATTCAAAATAACTGAATGGAGAACACTATCTAAAGGGTACAAGTGGCCTGGAAAGTACCTCCCTAGTAGAACAGCTCTCCAACCCTGTTTGTGGGTATCTGTCATGACGGTTGTGCAACAATGAATGTTAGGAGTAGGGATGGTTGAAAATTTCCGCCTCAAACAGAAATCGGTGAAAAACGGCACTTTCCACTTGGAAGAAAATTTCCCATGAAAAGTGCTGATTTTCGCCCTACCTGTGGCTGGTGGAGTTGGGATCTCCCTGTAGTATCCTATGCAGAAACAGCCCTCAATCAAGTCATAAGCATAGAGGGTTGTTGAATTGCTAGTGCTAGCAATGTGAAAGGGATGCTCTCCCTCACACATCACCAGCAGTAGACATCTCTAAAGTCAAAACATTCTCTGTGCTGCCCCACGTGGTCAGTAGGGGAGTGGAAAGTATCCTTTCACCACAAACAGCATCACTACCTTAATCTTTTGAGTGCTATAGGGATGTGTATTTCAAACCCCTGTGGTACTCAAAAAGTTAGAAAAGTACACAACCAATACAAATCCCATCAGCTCTCTGTCATTTTTCATAGTCATATTTGAAACGCACTCCCATTATTAAACAAAATGCAGTTTAACCCCTTGGCTGATAGATATATAATATCCATAATTTAATTATAACCAGCTTCACTGAAACCCCCTCAGACTGCGCATTTTCTGGTGGACAACTAAGGGTTTCCACTGCAGTATTTGTCAGGGCTGACCACACACACTGTTTTGTTGTTTATCAGGCGTCAATGGGGTCATTGTTTCCACCTAGAATGCAGCTAATCTACACGTATGCTGTAACCATCTTACATGCAGTGGGACCACTCCTATGAGCGACACAGTGTTTTTGGTTTGCCAACCCATACTCTTGGAGTAACTCCCATAAATATGTGCAACCACAATCACCACCACCACAAATGTTAGAATGCACCGCCTGAGCCAGGGGAAAAATGTAAGAATATAGAAGAGGAAGAGTTTGGAGGGAGAGAAAGTATTAGAATAGAGAGGAGTTCAAGTTGGATTGCGGGTGGAGGGTAGATGAAGAGGAAAAAAAAAATGGAATAAAGCTGGGAAGATGAGTGGAAAGGGAAAATGGACTAGAGAAGAAAAACTTCTAAGCCCAAGAGCAGAAGGATGGAGAAAAACTGAGCAAATGGAATAGAGAAATTAATGGTATGATATATGGGAAAAGGAATGAGAGAGAATAAAGTGATTCAAGAATATGAAGTACTAAAAGATGAGAAAAAAATTAAAGCTCACAAGAAGGAAAAATAAGGTTAAACCTTTGAGTGCCAGAGGGGTATGGAATGCATTGCTTTGCAATGCGTTCCGTACCCCTATGGCACTCAAAGGGTTAAATAAAAAAGTCTTATGAATGATAGAGAAAAGAGATAATGTGCAAAATGAAGGGAGTATAGAAGAGAATGTAAGGAGAAACATACTGCAGATGCTGCCTTTAAAGTAGTTAATTTAAACATATGTACATTGAGGAATTTTGAAAACATATTATTATAACTTCCAATCTAGGCATTTTTAAGATGACTTTACAAATTAGAAGACAATCAATGAACCATATCCAAAGATTTACAAACAATACAGCCAATTAAAAGTGCCCCTTGGAAGTGCAGGATCTGATGTAGTACAATTGAAATTAACATTGTCTCAGATGAAAGTTAGTCTTATAGATGTTAAATTAGTCAGTACTACATGCATACCAACATTTTTATATATATCATGTTCTGATGTTCCTGAACCTCTAAGAATAAAATCATTTAAAATATGCTCCTTTGTATCACAGGCTATAGAAAACATATTCCTCCTACACTTTTATATCAGTTTTGCATTTATATATTTCACTTACAATATTCATTTCATTTTAGTACCTGCAGGTTCTAAGACAGAGTGTTATGGTTTTACAAGCTGAATGATCAAAAGTAGAATCTGGAAGGGTGCTGCCAGTATAAAAACATTCTACAGTATTTAAGGGACAATTCTAAAGAGACTATCTCATTTGAGAATTGAGCATTGAGCATTACACTGTTTGATATATCTATTCCTAATTGACTTGTCACTTTTAAAATGATAATATGCAGCTTTCTTAAGTTAATTTCCCTTCCTCACTTGTTCCTTCTCTTGCTAATTGGTGATAAGGGTGAAATCATGTCTCCAAATTGATTTAGTTGTATAATATCTGTATTCTCTAATGAAAATGATGTCAAGTATAAAACTTCATGTGTCACGTTTACTTCATTGACTCTACTACTTCTACTCTACTTTGTCTTCAGACCTTAAAGGAGCAGTAAACATTTTTTATTAAAAAATATTTATTGTAGTGATTTCCCTGTTGAGTAAAATAAGGGTATTCCCACTGCCAAGAGATTTATATTTCCAGAGTTATTACAGTTTAAACTCATGTTTTTTTACATTAGCAGTGCCCTCTACTGGTCAAAAGCTAATTAGATTTCCTGTTAGATTCTAATGGAGAGGGAAGTCAGAAAAGTCATATAGTTCTCCATAGAATGTGATAGAAACTGCCTGTCACTTCCTGTCGGTTAGAACTATCAGGAAGTAAACACAGTAAATTCACTTCCTGATTATTTAAACTACTATAATTTTTGAATAAAACATCTGACAGCGATGGGAGTGGCCTTGTTTTATTCAGCAGGAAATGCTCTGTAAAATATGTGTTTTCATAAAAAAAAAGTTTACTGCTCCTATAAAAATGTATATATATATATATATATATATATATATATATATATATATATATATATACATACTAATATTTGCCAAATGATCTAACATATTAAACTATATAAATTTATCATTTATAAGGATACAGATTTACATTTCAAGTGGCCCTGGCCATTGGAGGGAAGGGACTGTATTCTATTACAGGTGCTAATTTTATCACTGCTTTTATCTCCAGTTTTACCCATAGACTTCAACAGGAAAAAGTTTGATAAAATGGTTGTTAACATTTAGCACCTGCAATAGAATCTAGCCCAAGATGCACTAAGGCATGAGAAACAGGTGATAAAGTAGAGATGATGTTTCCAATCATATCACTTCTCCAAGTCCTGTGTTATTCTATGGAGCCAATGCACTACAATTTTTTCAACTTTGGAGATGTTAGTGCATAGGCTCTATAGAATAACATAGGTGGCATCACTGGGAAAGTCATTACAACTTTACCTCACCTTAGTGCATAACCCTCTAGGGGCTGGATTCAAATGCATTTGATAATTTTATCTCTGCTTTTATCTCCAGGTATCCCCATAGACTTCAGTAGAATTTTTTATAAAACAGGAGATAACATTTATCTCCTGCATCTGAATCCAGACCTAGATGTCTAAAGCTCAGTCCATAATCACATTCCCAATCTACACATACATCTGTCACCAAATATATATATATATATATATATAGAGAGAGAGAGAGAGAGAGAGAGAGAGAAAAGGAAGAGTCAGCACTCACAGGGCTTTCCGAATAGAAATTTTTTTTTTACTTGAAGTGTCAATGTTTCTATGTGATACACACATTTTCATCAGGACTAAACATGGTGAAGAAAACCCCAATTCAGCTAACAAGGTGAGGTTCCTGAAGACAGGTTAATATCAAGTCATACACCATGGCAAGACTGAGCACAGCAACAAGACACAAGGTAGTAATACTGCATCAGCAAAGTATCTCCCAGGCAGAAATTTCAAGGCAGACAGGGGTATCCAGATGTGCTGTCCAAGCTCTTTTGAAGAATCACAAAGAAACGTGCAACGTTGGGGGCTGTAGGTACAGTGGTCAGCCATGGAAACATAGTGCAGCAGATGAAAGACACATCATGATTACTTCCCTTTGCAAATGGAAGTTGTCCAGCAGTGCCATCAGTTCAGAAATGGCAGAAAACAGTAGGTCCCTGGTACACCCATCTACTGTCTGGAGAAGTCTGGTCAGAAGTTGTGTTCATGGAAGACTTATGGCCAAAAATCCATACCTTTGACATGAAAATATTGCAAAGCAACTCAACTATGCACGAAAATACAAGAACTGGGGTGCAGAAAAATGGCAGCAGGTTGTCTAGACTGACGAGTCAAAATCTGAAATATTTGGCTGTAGAAGAAGGCAGTTTGTTCGCCGAAGGGCTGGAGACCTGTACAAGAATGAGTGTCTACAGGCAACAGTGAAGAAGTACAGATACTTATCCATCATGCAATACCATAAGGGAGGCAGCTCATCGGCACCAAATTTATTCTGCAGCATGACAAATACCACAAACATACAGCCAAAGTAATTAAGAACAATCTTCAGCATAAAGAAGAACAAGAAGTTCTGGAATGTGGTATGGACCCCACAGAGCCCTGATCTGAACATCATCGATTCTGTCTGGGATTAGAAAAAGAAGAGAACAAAGTGCAAATTCTAAGAGTAATCCTTATAAACTTATAAGAATAAATAAATTCCCCTGCTTGCCCCTAGTGCACTCACCAGAAGAATTCTTGTAACACTGCCCAAAACAAATATAATCTTGGGACGTTCCCCTATATCACTCTTCTCCCATTTGTTCCGGAACAGCACTGAAAATCTCATGTCCAGGTCTGATCATTGCACTAGAGACCACTATCTTTACAGTGTAGCGAAGGATGCATACAGAGTTGACGCGTCCTCACTTGACCTGAAGGACAAGCACCGGCATGTGCAGCAGTCCCTGGCCCATTGATAGGAGTGAAGTTGATCTCTGAGAAGCCACAGATGGGCAGCGCTCTTCAGGAACGGATGGGAGAAGAGTGATATAGGGGAATGTCCTGGGATTATATTTGTTTTGGGCAGTGTTACAAGAATCCATCTGGTGAGTGCAATAGATGCAAGCGGGGGAATTTATTTATTCTTATAAGTTTATATGGATTACTCTTAGAATTTGCACTTTGTTCTTTTCTTTTTCTATATGCACATTTCAGCACTAGGGTGATGCTGAGGACACCACAATCAAAAGCAGCATCCTGGGAGTTCTGTTTTCATATGATTTTACTATTCAATCATTTAATTATTTTAAAGACTTATTATATTTGATGGACTGAGGTAGGATCTGTCCGGGATTTCATGGAGAGAGAAGCAACTGAGGCTGCCTAAATCCACAGGAGATCTGTGGTTAGTTCTCCAAGATGTTGGAACAACCTACCTGCTGATTTCCATAAAAAACTGTGTGCAAGTGTACCTAGAAGAATTGATGCTGTTTTGAAGGCAAAGGGTGATTCAATTTTTTCTTCTGTTCACTCACTATGCATTTGTTAATTGATAAAAGTAAACTATTAACATGTCTATTTTTGAAAGCATTCTTACTTTACAGCATTTTTTCACACCTGCCTAAAACTGCTTTAACACTTTGAGTGCCATAGGGGTGCTATACACATTGCTTTGCAATGCGTTGAGTACCCCTTTTGGCACGCAAAGGGTTAATATCACTTTAGTTCTTTTAACCTCTTGGTGACCAGGAATTTCTTTGCAATAGAGGACCAGAGCAATTTTGGTCTTTTAGTATGTGTTTGTCCAACAATATTTTCCCTCTAATTCCTTTAGTAAACCCAAACAATGTATATACCATTTGTTTAAGGATAGGATTGATGCCATAATTATATGTATAACCCATCATTACTTTGATTATAACAGAAAAAAGAGACAACAATTTAAAAAATACACCACATTTTTAGAGGTTTTCCTATGATGTTTTGTGCTGTTAATGAATTTTTGACAGAGACTGGATAAAAGGTGTGAACGTTCGTTCTTACTTCCCAAATATCCCTTTTAAGGTGTTACTGTCCCCCTAAGATGAAAATCCCTATGTTCCTCTTTCCCACCTTGGAGAGATCAGACTGTGTAGTGTGTCTATGAGTATATGGAATTGTTCCACATCAATAAAACTCACACTAATGTTTTCTTAAACTTCAATATATATGTTTAGAATTTATTCTGTGTAAATTTAATATTTTATCCTTGCTCTAAATCATTTATTTAGCTACGTACAGAGGTGTCTATAGGTCATGAAGTAGCCACACATTATCTCAACAATGATTGCAGTGCTTCCGTGAGGTGACCATTAACCCTTGATGTGTCAGGACCATCATCCATCCTCAGAGGATGGATTTCTGTGAAGGTTGTGGCATGCCACTCTTCCTTGAGGGGTTAAACTTGCTAGACCACCACTATACCTTGAAAAAGAACCACAATAAACTAATACTAAATGTATATATTTATATACAGCTTCAAAAATTATATAGCAAAACAATGGAAAAGTATTCACAAAGACTTTAAGGAAATGGTCTGTTAAACTATTTATGAGCACATAGTGGCCTTTATGTTGTGTTACTGTGTGAACTATGTTTATAAGGACTATAAAAAAACAACAAAAAAATTAGCAACTCAAAAATAGTTTTTTATAGTTCTGCATCCAAGATACATTACAAATTCGAAAGAATTAAGAATTAATATGTGTGGGCAACTTGCAGATGTTAACTACATTTTTCATTCAACTGCCAGCTAAAGTAATGGAAGCTGTGCTCCAACAACAACTGAAAGGAAGAAAGTTGTCTAATCCTGAAATACAAATATACACAACACCAGAAAACAAGTCTTTATTATTATGGTGGTAAACTTTTCCCTCTCTCTCACTCTCTCTCTCACTCTCTCGCTCTCTCTGATTTAGAAGAGCAACAGAGTACAAGAGGGATTTGTGGGAAATCTGTAAAACCCATTCTCAGTTTGCCCTTGAAAGCAGTCACAATAAAAAACAAGTATAGACTGATGCTACATCTGGTAATATCGAATTGCTGCATATTGGATTTTAACAATAGGAACACTTCGTGCTGCATTCCTGTGCACATGATAAAGGTTTTCAACTCATACATTCCAGCTGAAATCTATGAGGAAATGGATTGATAAAACCAGTGACACATTACATTATCACCTGCAGTATAATCCAGGCTTTTGACTGATTATAGCTTATATCAGAAGAAATAATCGAGGCTTTGCTAGTGTCATGTCTAATATGAGATATAGAACATATAAAACTAATCTCAGAGAGGGTGAAACAGTCATAAAGGGTGTAAAGAATAATGGGGAATGTATGAATATGCCATAACAGCTCCCTTTCTGCTCTTATAGTGGAACTTTCACCTTAATTGAAGTGTGCATATTTGAAAACTGCATTAAAAACTGCCTATATGTCATGTTAGCCAAAATTCCAGCAAATGTCTAATTCAGGAGATATTCACATTTTATTTCTGAGAAAAGTAAAACTGAACACTTCCTGGTACTGCACAAAGTTTCATTAGCATGTAAAAAGTCATTGAAACTGTCATTAGCATTTGACATGTCATTGAAAAGGCTTCATTAGCAAATCAACGTCATTGATTAGTTATATGAAAATGTCACCGATACCTCACTGGTACCACAATTAGCATGCATTAGAATACAAAAAATGTGTGATTATCTCCTGAACTGTACATTTGCTGTCCTTTAGGATGCAGTTTTGAAATATGCAGACTTGAATTAAAGTGAAAGTTCCACTTTAAGTTTTCACAGGAATCATACAGCTGCAGGCTAGAGTGTATGATCATGTTAGTTGGTCATGTTAGTTTATTCCTGTGTACTCACATTCCCTTTTTGTACAGTTGATTTGCACCACAATTGCTCCAGATCTTTTTACATTAGCTTTAATAGGTCTAAATAATCATGCAGGACCTTAATTAGAATACGATATAGGCTTTTTAACATAGTAATCATAAAAAATCACTTTGAGGGCTAGGTTGATTTAAAGGGTAGTAATATTTCAAAAAAAAATTGGCTCCAATTAATCTTCATAGTATTTGGACCATGGAGACTTATTTCAATTCTGAGAGCGTTGTAGTTCAAGAGTAATTGAATGAAAAAGTATCCCCCTCCCGCCCCGTTAATGATGTAACACTGCTCAGAACAGAAAGGTTGTGTCCAGATGGCTTGCAGAGAGGGACAATCTTCAATTAGCATAAGGGGAAAACCTGATAAGCCTGTTAAGGGGGGCAGGGTTTTCATTGTTCTCATAGTACGAAGATTGTCCTTTGCTGTGAGCTGTCTGGTCAAGAGACCAGATTCCACATCTGAGGGGAGGTGGCTTACACTAGGTAAAAAGGGCAGGAAGGGGATAAGTTACCATTTCATTTCTCTTGAACTACAACTCTGACAGTACTGAAATAACACTTTCCGTGGTTCAAATACTATGAAGATTAATTGGAGCTGATTTTATTTTGAAACTTTACTATCCCTTTAAAATAAGAAAACTAGTATCAGATAAAATCATATTCATCTTTCTCTTTATCTCCCTCTTATAAGATTATATGTTGCTTGATAGAATATCATACTTTATTGGATTAAAGATGAACAATTTGTTTTGAAAATTGATCAGTTTAAACATATTGAATGTGCTTTGAAATATATATGTTTAAAAAGCTAGGTCATAAGTTATGTTTTAAATAAGCAAAGTCTGATAACACATATCTGGTCATGCTTCCATATTCATTTACACTTTTATTCTTTTTTTACTCATGACACAAGTTTTTTATTTTTCCTAAATCAGTTGTTTTGCAAATATGATATATATATATATTGCAAAGATGTGTTTCCTTTCTTATTTCATTTGATATTTTAACCAAATTACAGGAAGCACAATCACATTTTATTGGAAAAAAGAATAGCTGGCATCCATACTCACAACATCCTTAAAAGTACAGTAGGTGTTTTTTCTCAGTGTCACTACTGCTGGGAAGCTCTCTCTCTCTTTTTCACTCTCTCTTTCTCTCTCTAGCTCAGTCACTCACTTTCTACCCAACAGAGTTCTTCCAAATCTATTTAGCTGTAACCAAACTTTATTGACTATCCTCTGAATTGATCCTGGAACCAAACTGCCAAGTTTAAATCATCTCTGTTCCTTTTATAAACCAAAGGGAACAAATATCCAGTGATATGTGTATTTACATAGTTAGCAGTTTCCTGTGTGCTACTGAAAAGTTTTTCCATCATTCAAATACAACTTTATGGACAGATGTATATATAGTATAGATCACTATATAGTGGGAAAACATCCCTAACAAAATGTATCAATTATACATTCATAAAAGGGACAACTTATAATATACAGAAATATCCATGGAATTAATTCTATAAACAAAAGAGCCCATAATTCTGAAGGGAGAGATATGAAAGAATATATCTTAAAAATCTAATTCTAACCATAAGGGCACTCATAAATTTGAGCAGGAGAACAACATATTTTTTGTAAGCATCAGAAAATGAAAATTATTTTGGTAATTAATTTTTAATATAAATATTATTTCAAAATGTACAACCAAATTCCTAAAACGTGAAATTATTTAAATGTATTGTGTATGGCAATGTAAAATTCTAATTATTATCACATTAATGCAGTGATTTAAAGATATATAATTTTCAGTTTAAGGTAACAATATTGTGTGCAGGGGGATGACTACAGGGGGTGCAGATGGTGCATTTGTACCAGGGCCAAGCATTCAAGGTGGCCTCATCTTTCCCAGGATGCAGTAGGTTCTAGTTATGCCTCTGTGTGATGAAGGCAAAAAAAATGTTTTCACCGGGGCCCTCCAATGACTAGTTATGCCATTGGATGTATGTAATCTTTAGAAAGACAGAGGAAGCACACTAAACATTGTTTCACTGGCTTTACTTGTTTACTTTACAGGTAAACTAAGAGCTACTTTGGGATTTATTCATATTTGATGACATTGTGAGAGAAATGAAAGACACAACAGGACCAATGAACTCACTTTCATATGCAAAAAAATAGATTCCACATTTAATCCCCTTCTTGTTTATATTAAGAAGTAGCTGGAATTAATGTAACTTTGTTTTGAACAAGGTGAGAAAATCATTTCAGGAACTATTGAACAAAGGCCACATTTTCTGGCCTTAGTAAGATTAATGGGAGTGTTTTTATTAGTAGGTGTTCATTTTTTAAATTAATTTAACCCCCCCCCCCGAGTTCAGTTAAACAGAAGTTCAGTGAACTTCAGATGAAATTCATTCTCCGATATTCTGAATATTATGTTCCCCTAGTCATGACACTTCCTTTGATGTTGGTGGTCCAGGATGCCCTCTACACCTGAGGCCTTTTGCATCTTCTGTCAAAAAACAAATAGACATTAAAAAAAAACTAAAACCCCCACTCCACTGTCCCCACTGCCTATACAAACTAAACTCCCATTGCCTTGGTTTTGGGGTTACACAGGGCACAGAATATACCCTTCAGTAACCTCATCTCCCAGCCAATCACCTGCCAGCAAGATTCTGATTGTCTGAAAGTTTAGGTGACTCTAGGGTGCAGGAAGTACGGGTGTCACTGGACCTTCAACATCATGGTAAGTGTGATACTTCTTATGAATGGTGTAAGAATGTGAGCAAGAGTGTGAATGAATTAATTAATGAAATAAATGCACTGATTCAAATGAATAAAGTGAACATCCCATTCAATTTTCTGAAATTGCGTGTTCCATGTCATTCAATGTCCTTTAGATTCAAATGTCATGAAACAGGCAATTGTTAAATTTTGCAGTTGTTTCAATACTAACGCACAAGTCTACTAAATATACAGACCTAGGCATTTACATAGATCAGTATATATAAGTAACTGAAGATAGTATGCAAATATATTTTTTAAATAGATATACTGGATTGCTGTGTGAATGGTTCTATCCTCAGAATCTCCACTTGTTAAACACTATAAAAGGCATATTCCCTCTAGCTATAGATCCCCTTTACTACTTATTAGCATTCATTATGAATTTAGGCAGCTATAACACTGCAAAGAACAAAACAGGAATGTTTCTTTATATTTGACAGCTAATTTACTATATTGTCTCTAAGTTATTGCTATCTCTTGATATTGCAAGGGCTATGAAGAATCTGGTAGCCTGTGTTTTAACCTTTGTGAAGAGTTAATGGATGTATCATTAAGAGAGCACTATAAATGTCAAACCACACAAAGTCTGCATGGCTGACTCATTTTAAATCAAAATAGGTTATAGATGTAAGCTTTGCCTAAGGCTATGTTAAAATCTGTTTATCTGCACTGTTAAAATACTTGTATATAGTAAATTGAAAATCTTGCTTGAATGAGAGCTGATCCTAAATGTAATAGCTTTGCATACAAAAAAATGCATTTAACCATGTGTATTAGATTATTGAGTCACTGCATACCCTTTGATTAAAGACTATGAGTAGGAATTCTAAGTCAATGTGTTTATGTTGACAATGTAAAAATCTCGAGAGAGATGAAACAGCGAGGTACTGCCTGGGAGTGAGCACCATTAAGGTGCTTGGCTCTTAGGCACCCCAAATTTATTAAGGTGGGATTGAAGGTTTGGGTGTATAAAAAATAACCTTTGTCTCCGTTTTGTTTTGCAGTAAGTGGGATAGATGTAATAGATGTTAATGTGAGCTTTAAGAAGGAGAAAATGATGCTTCACTGGGTGGTTCAAGAAAGACCGGCTCGGAAAATTAAGCTACCGTGGAAGTACTGCCAAGTTCACTTGACGGCAGGTAAAGAGACTATGGTCTCCAGGCCACAGAACTGATGCATTCCCCATCCAACTAGTCCCCCTTTCTTCCTTTTGTTTACTTTGCTTCTCCTCTGGTTCTTCCTGCTATGTCCTCTGGTGATGCCAGTGTTAGTTCTGCCCCAATAACACCACAAGCTCTGTGCCCTCTGTCCAGCTTTTCCTCCTCTGTGCCCTGTGTTGACCCTCTGCCATCCCTGTCCAGATTTCCTTTGCCTGTTTCTGTCCATCCCTCATCTTTTCCAAGTTGATCCTCTGCAGTCCACTGCTGGGTTGCCTGCTACTATCTGTTTCTCCCTCCTCAGCTTCATCTGCTGCTTCTATGCATTTTCTCCTGGTTTCACTGGACACAGCTCATCTGCATTCCTCTTACCTCCTGCTTTTGCTGGTGTGTGCCCTTCTCCAGTCAGGTTCTCCCTCTGTATCTTTGGCTGCTTGTTACGGTTCAGTACACTCAGAAACGGTAGATGTTGGTAAAAACAATTTTATTTAAAGCACACAAGGAATAACTTAACCCTCACGGGTCCAGCATATAGCAACAAATAACTGACACAGGACAGGTTACATTAGCAAGTTTAACGCACACGGGTCCAGTATGTAAAGCCTGTCAAATGTTGCATAATCACGGGCGCCTTGATACTGCTTCACAATTTTGTTCCTTCTCAAGCACACATTACTCTGAACAACCTTAGGAAGTAGTGTAGAAGTGTTTTGGGGGTCAGAGTTTGCATGGTCAGGATCAAACCATAGTAAATGGACATAGATTGATATGACAAGCCACAGCTGGTAACACAGGGGTCTTCTTGGCAAAAGTGTACAGAGTCAGCCTTTAGGTTGTCGCCATTGCAATCGAGCAATTTAAATATATGGGTTATTGTTTTGATTCAAAGTTTTATGTTGATAAATATTTGCCTATGAGGTGCATCATATAGTGTGCTTTGTTCAACATGTTTTACATTTTTATACATCGATGTTTGCTGTAAAAGACTGGTGCATGTTCCATGGTGCATTACCTTGATAATTCCTTGTTGGTGGGCCCTTAAGGTACAGGGGAATTTGAAAGATTGTTGGAGAGCTTACAACAGGGGCTGTTGGGTTTGGTGCATTCTTTGGAGGTGTGCAGCCATATGACCAGTTGATTGGCATGAAGGAGGCATCACTAGGAATCTAACCTTTATTGAACTCTTGACAATAGTAGTAGTAGTTGAGATTTGGTGGTCCAGGTTAGTAAACAGGTATGTGTTATTTTGGTCAGATAATCTCAGAAGTAACATAGTAACATAGTAAATTAGGTTGAATAAAGACACAAGTCCATCAAGTTCAACCTCCGCCTCCTATCCCAGTGACTGAAAATGTTATAGCTTTCCTGCTACCAAATAAGTTAGTCTTTATCAGGCCTTCCTGATCTGTCTACTAAAAACAGTATAACTCTGTATGTTCCCTTTTGGAAGAAATGTATCTAATCTTCTCTTAAATGTATCCATTGTATCTGCCATAACCACCTCCTTGGGCAAGAAATTCCACAATTTAACAGATCTTACTGTAAAAAAAAAACCTTCCTCTGCTGAAGTTTAAAACTCCTTTCCTCTAACCTCAAGGGGTGTCATCCAGTTCCTTACTGATGATGAGGTTACTGAGACATTTGGTACAGAGCTGCATGAGGCACAATATCAGTTTTTGGGCTAAACATGTGGTGGATAAGGAATGAGATTGTGGATGTTTTGTCCAGTAGTGAAGAGGAACATTTTTAGGTTGGCTTCCAAATCTAAGAGGCAGGATACTAGCTTTTCTAAACAACTTTGGCTGCCTGTGTCTTCCCAATCAGCTACAGAAAATGTTGGTGTATTTGGGGTAAATCTCCTTTGCTCCCTTCACACACACCAAGACTCCCCTTACACAAAGAAAACAGCCAGATTAGGAAGGAACTTGGCTCACAGCTGCTTGTCTCAGCCAACCAAGATTTGGGGGTATTTTGGGTACATTTCCTACCCCCCCACACACTGCTGCCACAAGACTCCCCAAACACAGAGAACAACTTTCCTGCCTATAAGACTTCCTAAACTACATTCCAACTTTACTTTATTTCCTTTCTCTGTCTATTACAAATGGAGAAATGGCATGCTGTGGGAACCTTACAAACCTTTTATACTGTGACTGTGGGAAAAGAAGGGAAACTTGCCATGTGTTTGGAAAATCCAGTCTTACTTTTGATTTAAATGTAATGAGCTAGGCAGGAAAAAGCAGAAAATCTGCATTTTTTGTGAACATTCTCCCACTTGGTAGGAAGTGCATTTTTCTCCTGTTTGCTTTTGATGAGAAACGTTTCACCCATCCCTAGTCCTTACTTCCAGTCATGGCAGAGCTATGCAAGGGAATGGAAAAGTGAATTGCATTTGACAATAGGTGATATGATTCTTTGTCCATGTCCTAAACTTAGTTAGGACTAGTTGTGAGGGTGACTACATTTTGCACAGAATCTAAGAGATTCTGAACCTGTGCAAAATCTGTGCCCACTTTAGCTGTTCCTGCAGTTCTCAGGATGCATTATATTTCATACAAATAACCTACCCCATCCCCAGCTGAAAATGGAAACCATACCAGGTGGAATTCCACATTGTAGATGCTAGGGTGCATGTATGAGCAGAATAAGGCTATAGCGAGTATGCAATGCAAAACTGGAGGGACCATCTTTGTCACCTGGGCATTGATAACTAATGTGTAACCTATGTGAGCTGCTGAAACCTTTTGAGGAGGCCATCTCGCTGATTAGTTGTGAAGGTGCAGAAATTAGCAAGATTCAATCTTGGAAAAAGGCCAAGAATGTAGGGAGATTAAAGGTTTGAGCAGACATGTCATTATAAGCACATCACTGATAAAAGATGGATCAAATCTTATGGAATGTTATGCTTTAGAAGAGATACATTTCCTAGCCTGGACCATGGTGGAACTGACATCCTTTGATAAATCCTTAGCCTCAGGATTTGGCTTTAAGAGCCATGCCATCAAAGCTAACCTTTCCATCTCCTGCTACCAGATGGGACTCTGGATCAGGACATCAAGTCTCAGAAGAAGATGAAATGGTTCCTGGCTGTATTTGCAAATTATAGATGGACTTTCCTGTTCTCGAGAACACTTCCTGGTTCAGTTCCAATTTGCCTGGTTCAATGTCTTGACAACTGAAAAATTTCACTATCATGTTTTCTGTATCTGGTATGTTGACTGACTAGATGGCTGCAACATGAATTTCTGACCAATGAAGGAGTTATCTCACCTCTGTCCAGTCTGACCCGCTTTGAGTACTTCCTTGGCGATTAATGCAAGTCACTTCCCTTGAATTGCCTGACTGAATCCGCACTTGCACCTCCATCAGTAATTGAGACCAATGAAGGAGTGCCAGGCAAATGGCATGATCTCCAGGATGTTGATTGATAGGAGACTCTCCTCCCTGAACTTTCAGAGGGCCCAGGCTTGAGCCCAAGCCTCTCAGACAGTGTGGTGTCTGTTGTGACCAGATTTTATTCTGAGATTACAAAGGGATGTCCCTGAGTCAGATGTGTATGTTTCAGGCACCAATCTAGACCCACCTTCTTTTAAGAAGACAGGGTCATGGAATTAGACAGGTGAGAATTCTATTGGGACCAGTTGAACTTCCTTTGTGTGGAACTGAGCATAAGGAACCACATCCAGGACAGACACTAGTCATTCCAGGATTATCATGTATGCCCTTATTGTTGCTAAGGACCATGCCAGTGCCCGTGGCATGTGCTGGAACAGCATATGGATCTTGACTTCTGGTAAGAGCATTTGTCCTTGAACTTGATATGGGATGAGGACATCTTGAGATTAGGAATCCAACTGTTATGCACCGGTATGCGGGAACACTCCTGGATATGGATCTCCAAAATTTCTTCTGAACTCACCTTGATCAGAAGATTGTACAGATATGGAGTCAGGGAGATACCCTGTGAATGCATGTATGTGGCCAGAGCTGAAGGTGAAACAAAGGAAATGTTGATGTTCTGGATGAATAGGGATATGTAGGTAGATGTTCTGAAAATCCAGAGAAACCAGAAATTAGCTACATTACTGAGATGACAGAATACAAATATTATATTGTGAAGTGCATAGCAACCATGCACTGGCTGAGGCATTTCAAGTCTAGAATGGGATGGCAGCTGCCATCCACCTTGGTGACCACAAAGATGTTGGAATAAGAAACTGAAAATCCCTCCTGGGTTGGGTACAGAACCAAGACCTGCTTGTCCAGCAGAGGAGATGGCATCTATAAAGAGATATGTTCACTCTGGGTGCCGAAGAACCCTTGACATAAAGAAGCTATGTGGAGGAAGGGCCTAGTAATCTATATGGTAACCTTCTGAAACAACCCGCAAAACTCACTGGTGCATCACATTTGATGCCCAGGTGTCTTGAAAAAGATGGAGGCAACCCCCTACAGGAAAAAATGGACCAGGACTCCAAAAGCCTTGTGGAGATGGCTGGGCAGCACAGTGGCTCAGTGGTTAGCGCTGTTGCCTTGCAGCGCTGGGGTCCTGGGTTCAAATCCCACCAAGGACAACATCTGCAATGAGTTTGTATGTTCTCACTGTGTTTGCATGGGTTTCCTCCGGGTACTCCAGTTTCCTCCCACACTCCAAAAACATACTGATAGGTGAATTTAGATTGTGAGCCCCAATGGGGACAGGAACCAATATGAGTGTAAAGCGCTGTGGAATCTGTGTGCGCTATATAAATAAAGGATTATTATTATTATATTGTCAGATTTAGGCTTTGGAGCAGACTTCTTGCTCTGCCAAGTCAGTTTGGGATTTGGAACATGGAGCCTCTGAGAAACCTAAGGAATTTGAAACATTTGCTCCCGAAACTGGTGGGTGGAATTAAATACATGCACCTTTCTTGCAAAAAAGGGCCACTTAGAAGGGTGGCAGCACTAACGCATCCCTCCTGCTAATCTGCTGGGGCTCACACTACAGCCCCAGCCTCCTTTGAAAGCATTCTCCCAGAGGGAAAGACCTTTTGAATGGTCAACTACCACACAATAGTTCCCTTTAACTTTCTATGTATCTAATCTTGTTTGATTGCAATAGCTGTACAGTAAATATGCAGAAATTATACAACTCTGCTAAACTTTTGTAATGTTGGACTATCTTTAAGAAATATTCCAATTCATTACATATGTGTAATAATCCTATTAGTTTTTCAAACAATGATTTTCACAAGGCTGACGATGTCAAAGCTTCATAAAAAGGAATTGCATTCTGCTGTCAAAAATACAGGTTTTGCTACTTAGAAAGCATTCCATAGGCACAATGCAATCTTGATTAAGTATTTTCCAGAGCTGGAAGTTCTTTACAATATATTTTACTTTAATGTGATTTAAAGTGCATTATGGAAAATCACTGCTGGAGTAAGTAAAAGGGTCATCATCTAATAGGACCTTAAGTTCATGCTCCATAGGTCTGGTAAAGTTCTTCTTTTTAATTGCTCTACATGTAACTGTATATACTGTAGAAAATACTACTGAAAAATGTCTGCATTTCAATAAATACCAAGGAAAACATCAGGAACCATAATAAAATGAGTTACAATTTAAATATGAAAAGTGTTTGTCAAGTTGATTAGGGCAAAAACATGAAAGAATAAGTAAGTTATTTTTATCAGGGTTTTTTTTGACAATGTTCAGACTTCCTCCTCTGATATTCACAATACAATGAAATATAAGATAGTGAATGCTACAAAAATACAAGTCTGAACACATGGGGGAAACATTATCCTTTGGTTCTAAAGCAGCAGATGCATTAGCCTACAATTAAAAAAAATGCAAATCATGAAATTGGTGTAATAAAAAGCAAACTTTATGAACTGTAGTCTCCATGTTTTTCAGCACCATCTGTATAAAAATTAATTGGCACAATTTCAAAGGAAACTAACTGCACCCTAGGTCAGGGATATCCTGACTACATGAACTGTTGGTGTGCCCTGTGGACTGGAGGAACCACTGCCCCTGGGAACATTTAAAACATTTGTTCATTTTAAATGGGGCCCTTTAACCCTTTGAATAATAGAAAGGTTTTCAAAGCATTGCTAAGCCATGAATAAGATACCTCAATAGTTCATGGGGTTAACAGTCAGATTTAAATCTATGAGGATTTGGATAATTTGGTTACCTATGCAGCCTTGTTTTTCCCAGAATTGCCCCACTTTCTCTTTTATACACATACTGTATGTTCCTAAGTCTTTTAAACTTTACAAACACATAAAATAATTAACTTTTGATTTGCTGCTCAAAATCCAAGAATGTAATCATAGTGCACATGATATGGCTTCATGCAGTCTGCATTTTGTTGCCATAATTTATTGCTGAGAAGATGGAATGGACAGCATATTGCACCAGGACTTTGTCAACTTTTTTTTTAGCCTTGCACCATAACCTGATTCATTTCACAATTCTTAACTAGCCCGCACACTTACAGGGGCATGGGTAGTGTGTATTTGTGCCAATAAGTGATTATTTTTGATTCACACTCAAAGGCATGCAAAGACTCACTTGTGGACTAAAAGACAAACTTACTGATGCAAATATGTATATGAATATACACTCACAGGCATATTCTGTTTGATAAATCCTCACTGCCACAATAACTCACTGAAAGAAACACTCACTTGTAGACATGCTCACTGACACAAACATACACCAAGTCAGTGAGTGTGTATTTCCGTATGTTTGTGTTAGCCAGTGAATAACAGTTTGCCAGTTAGCATGTGTCAGTGAGTTGGTATGACTATAATGAGTTTTACAGTATCATTAAGGCAGGTATGAAACTGTTATTGTGCAAAGGGGAAGTGCAAGAAACTGTTTTATTAAAGAAATCACAACATACAAGGAACCAAAAAGAAACTGTATTAATATGATGAATTATCCTATGATTGTTTAATGCCTAAATACATACAATCCAATGACAAACTGGTGGTTTTTTGCTACATGCACTAAAGGGTAAGCAGTGTAAGTGCGTGGGCATTTTGGGCATGCCACCCCGCTGTGCCCAAACACAACATATGTGCTATATGGGCTGTGTGAAGAGGCTGCTTGCTTACAATGTTATGTGCTGGAGGTGTTATATGCCAAAATATTCTAAGGCAACTGTTCACGCACAGTGGTGCAGGCTTAACAACATTTTATATGGGAGTGGTTTTCAGTCCTTATCCTTTCATACATCTCCTTCAATGAGTTCACGTTATGGATGTGTAGAAGTCTGTATCCCCCACTATGGTAATTTCTGCAGAAAAGGAGTTATGTTTCTCCTTTCAGAGGAAATTTCTGCAAGGAAGAATAACAGGCAAAACTTACTTCCAAAAAGATGCAACACCCTCTGCTGATATGATCCGAGATTTTCATCAAACAAAAGCATACTCTGCTAATAAAGCATTCCCTATATGGTTTCAAAATAAAAGTTCATGTAAAAAACCTTTTAATTTTTATATAAACTTTTATTTTATTTTGAGACACTCCAGCCAATGCTCCACCAGCAGAGTGCTCTAGTAGTCTATATCAGACTAAGCAGAGAGGTCACAGAAAGTAACAATTTTATTTATAGTTTTAGTGAGGATGCAGCTGGTATATTAAGATCATTTTAAAGTTACATCAAAAAAGAAGAAACGTTATTCTTTACACTACTGTGTATAAGTCAATAATGAGTGGGGTAAAATATAAAGAGTGATGCAATATCCAAACTTTTTAAGGAATAAACAGACCCCCCTCCTTTATTTCCCATCTAAATGCCCATTAACCCTAGCTGGCTGAGCCACCCTGCCCAAGCCTATTCTTGAGAACACTAAGTGATAGCACTAAGTCCATGGATGTGGTCACAATAAAGACAATGCAAATAAAAATATTAAGGAGAAGTACACAGGGAATTGCTGGTTGGCATAGTATTAATACTCTGAGTGCCAGAAGGGGTACACAATGCATTGCAATACCTTCCACAATCTCCTGTAGTAGGATAGCTGATCCAAGCATATTTCTATCAGCAGGAGAGAGAATAGGAAGTGTGCAGCTTGACAGATATTCCTCAATTTGTAAGTTGTTTTTCCTGGACCTGGAAGTGTAAAGGTGTGCAAAGTAATCAGCTGACACTTTTTTAATTCCTGGTTCTTCAGTAAGGAGCTGTTTCTGGTTGTCATATAGTGAAATTATAATGTGAGAACACCTGCTACCCTTTATCAAATGTGTCAAAAGTTTTCCTGCTTTAACCCCATTTTCAAATATGTTTTATAAAAAAAGCTGATAATTTTGTGGCTGTATGCTGAAATTCATTTTTCATAGAATTTTGTATCACCCCTGGTTACGTATTGGGCCTTGGCTCACCTCGCTTCCTTCTCCAGCCTATTTCTCGTCTACTTAATTTTTTGGTGGATGAGATAAGAGAAGCAAAGGAACCTCTAACAAATGCTTCTGACGTATTCCAAACCATGTCCTGTGTTTAAATTAGTAGGATGTCAAATCAGACTCATGTTGGGTAGCGACAGGATCATTGGATAACCAAAGAGGACTCAGCTGCCACTTAAAGGGGGAGGCAACACAGTAGTGAATGGAGAGTTAAGACTAATGGTGAATAATCTGTGGAAGTTCTTAGTAAAAATTCACAACTCTCCACAGATTTTCAGATATAAAAAACATAATCTATACTGGCTAATGATTTATAAGTTGCTGAGTGGAGAGAAAACCCCCTCTCATTAGGGTGTAGTCCATGCTAGACATGCCAAATGTATACCTTGCACTCCTAGCATCACCCTGTGATTCCCCCATCCTTTCAATTGCTTCATCATTCCTAGTCCCCATAACACACCAGTGTGACAGGAACACAACATGTGCCATCCAGACCCAAAGCCCCCCAAAGAAGAGAGTGATGGATGACCCTTACAACCACCCGGCTTCCCACAAATAAACAAGTTTAAAACCTCAAACAAAAGAATATGCTGCATTAAAATAATCATAAAGGTAACTATTTATTGTTTTTAGAATTCAAAGGGTCCGTTTAATTCCTTTCCAACTCAGGAATCACTTATGCATTTCTATCTTTACAGCCTTCACATTCGTCAGTCTTTAAGGAGAAAGCAACTTAGAAGATACAGTAGTCAATGGCACAGTCATTGCATATATCTTTCCCAGAGTCTTTACTCTGGTGTATTGTATGCTTGTGTTTGTTAGTTGGACATGACTGTCAGTAAAACCCTATAGGAGCCATAGTGAAAAAAATGGTCATATAAGATTTGCATACATTTGCTCTTTCCCGTAGAACAGAGCTGTCCATGTTCGGGCCTCACTAACACACCAGGATTTATGAAGTTCCCCGATTAAGCATAGATAAGTTAATCAGTGACTCATTCATTTTGATTAGTCCCCCTGTGTTCAAACATGGAAATTCTTGTTGAGGACTGAATATGGAATCCCCTGCCATAGAATAACAATGCCTTCAACTGCTCAGAGCACTAAGGCGTGATAAAAGTGTGATACAGTGACGATAAACTTCTACAGTGTTCTAAACTCTCCATGTCCTATTTTATTTTATGGAGCCTATGCATTAAGATCTTTCAAGTTAGAGATATCTTAGTGCATTAGCTCCATGTAATAACATAGGGCTCGGAGTGTTTAGAACAATAGAAAAGTGATCTTTGTCGGAATTAGGATGATTATTAGTGTTGAGCGAGCATGCTCGGCCGATGCTCGGATCGGCACGAGCATCGCTCTGCTCGGCACATGGCGGTACTCGTACGAGTACCGCATGTGCTCGCCCGCCATGTTCGTGTCTCCTCCCCGCACGTTTTGCGCCTGCTGCGCAGCCAATAAACGTGCAGGGAGGCTCTGACATCGGTGTAATGCCAGCAGCCATGTTGGCTGCTGGCATTACACTGATTGGCTGGCCAGAACCCGTGGTCAGGTGCTGTATAGCACCTGACCATCGAGTTCGGCTCAGTCTGAGCCAGGGAGAGCTGAGGATAGGAAGGGAAAGGCAGTGTAGGGAGGAAAAAAACAAAAATTGTGAAAAAAAAAGAACCAAAAGTCCTTTTTAGGACTACTGTGTGTGGGGGCAGCAGGTTATTTGGTGTGGGGGGAAAAAAACAACAAAAAAAAAAAAAAATATATATATTCTGTGTAGTGTGCAAAGTTGCAGATTAGAGCACATTCTGTTTAGTGTGCACAGTTGCAGATTAGAGCACATTCTGTTTAGTGTGCAAAGTTGCAGATTAGAGCACATTCTGTTTAGTGTGCAAAGTTGCAGATTAGAGCACATTCTGTTTAGTGTGCAAAGTTGCAGATTAGAGCACATTCTGTTAAGTCTTCAAACTAAAATATCAAAGTCACGTATTCCATTCAGTGTGCGTCGCCGCAGTTTAGCAGCACATTCTGAGTACTGTGCAGAGTTGCAGAATAGGAAGAAATACTGTTAAGTCTTCAAACTAAAATATCAAAGTCACATATTCCATTCAGTGTGCTTCGCCGCAGTTTAGCAGCACATTCTGTGTACTGTGCAGAGTTGCAGAATAGGAAGAAATACTGTTAAGTCTTCAAACTAAAATATCAAAGTCACGTATTCCATTCAGTGTGCGTCGCCGCAGTTTAGCAGCACATTCTGAGTACTGTGCAGAGTTGCAGAATAGGAAGAAATACTGTTAAGTCTTCAAACTAAAATATCAAAGTCACATATTCCATTCAGTGTGCTTCGCCGCAGTTTAGCAGCACATTCTGTGTACTGTGCAGAGTTGCAGAATAGGAAGAAATACTGTTAAGTCTTCAAACTAAAATATCAAAGTCACATATTCCATTCAGTGTGCTTCGCCGCAGTTTAGCAGCACATTCTGTGTACTGTGCAGAGTTGCAGAATAGGAAGAAATACTGTTAAGTCTTCAAACTAAAATTTAAAAGTCACATATTCCATTCAGTGTGCTTCGCCGCAGTGTAGCAGCACATTCTGTGTACTGTGCACAGTTGCAGAATAGGAAGAAATACTGTTAAGTCTTCAAACTAAAATATCAAAGTCACATATTCCATTCAGTGTGTTTCAACGCCGTTTAACAGCCTATTCTGTGTACTCTGTACAGTTCCAGAATTATAAGAAATACTGTTAAGTTTTCAAACTCAAATATTAAAGTCACTTATTCCATTCAGTGTGTTTCAACGCCGTTTAACAGCCTATTCTGTGTACTCTGCACAGTTGCAGAATAGGAAGAAATACTGTTAAGTTTTCAAACTCAAATATTAAAGTCACATATTCCATTCAGTGTCTTTCACCGCCGTTTAACAGCCTATTCTGTGTACTCTGTACAGTTCCAGAATTATAAGAAATACTGTTAAGTTTTCAAACTCAAATATTAAAGTCACATATTCCATTCAGTGTCTTTCACCGCCGTTTAACAGCCTATTCTGTGTACTCTGCAGAGTTGCAGAATAGTAAGAAATACTGTTAAGTTTTCAAACTCAAATATTAAAGTCACATATTCCATTCAGTGTGTTTCAACGCCGTTTAACAGCCTATTCTGTGTACTCTGCACAGTTGCAGAATAGGAAGAAATACTGTTAAGTTTTCAAACTCAAATATTAAAGTCACATATTCCATTCAGTGTCTTTCACCGCCGTTTAACAGCCTATTCTGTGTACTCTGCAGAGTTGCAGAATAGTAAGAAATACTGTTAAGTTTTCAAACTCAAATATTAAAGTCACTTATTCCATTCAGTGTGTGTCACCGCAGTTTAGCAGCCTATTCTGTGTACTCTGCACAGTTGCAGAATAGGAAGAAATACTGTTAAGTTTTCAAACTCAAATATTAAAGTCACATATTCCATTCAGTGTCTTTCACCGCCGTTTAACAGCCTATTCTGTGTACTCTGCAGAGTTGCAGAATAGTAAGAAATACTGTTAAGTTTTCAAACTCAAATATTAAAGTCACTTATTCCATTCAGTGTGTGTCACCGCAGTTTAGCAGCCTATTCTGTGTACTCTGCACAGTTGCAGAATAGGAAGAAATACTGTTAAGTTTTCAAACTCAAATATTAAAGTCACATATTCCATTCAGTGTCTTTCACCGCCGTTTAACAGCCTATTCTGTGTACTCTGCAGAGTTGCAGAATAGTAAGAAATACTGTTAAGTTTTCAAACTCAAATATTAAAGTCACTTATTCCATTCAGTGTGTGTCACCGCAGTTTAGCAGCCTATTCTGTGTACTCTGCACAGTTGCAGAATAGGAAGAAATACTGTTAAGTTTTCAAACTCAAATATTAAAGTCACTTATTCCATTCAGTGTGTGTCACCGCAGTTTAGCAGCCTATTCTGTGTACTCTGCACAGTTGCAGAATAGGAAGAAATACTGTTAAGTTTTCAAACTCAAATATTAAAGTCACTTATTCCATTCAGTGTGTGTCACCGCAGTTTAGCAGCCTATTCTGTGTACTCTGTACAGTTCCAGAATTATAAGAAATACTGTTAAGTTTTCAAACTCAAATATTAAAGTCACATATTCCATTCAGTGTGTTTCAACGCCCTTTAACAGCCTATTCTGTGTACTCTGCACAGTTGCAGAATAGGAAGAAATACTGTTAAGTTTTCAAACTCATATATATTAAAGTCATATATATCGTGTAAGATGAAGAAGGCGGGTAAAAAGGGACGGGGAAGTGGACGTGATCCTGAAAGTTCAGGGCGCGGGTCAGGACGCGGAGAAACTGTGCCTGGTGCCAGAGCACAAGAAAGAAAGACATCCACCATACCTAGCTTCATGTCTGATTTCACAGGGCGTCGCAGGACATCACTCTCGAGGTCCGACCAGTGCGAACAGGTGGTCGGTTGGATGACAGCTGATACTGCTTCCAGTCGGTTAAGCACCACCCTGTCTTCCACCAAGTCCACTCTCAGTAGCCAAGAGTCTGGTCAACATAATCCTCACTCTGATCATCCTTCCTCCCACCATACACGGTCTGGTCAAAGAAGTGATCCCACACTGGGATATAGTGATGAGCTCGTCTCATCACCAATCCTTCATTTGACCCTCTCTCCAAGCACGCTTGCAGAGGAACATGACATCTTGTGCCCTGATTCACAACCTCTAGAGGCTACCCAATCACAAGAAGATGACAGATGTGAACGGCATTTAAGGTCAAAGGAAGTAGTGGATGATGATGATGATGATGATGAGACACAGTTGCCATTAAATCAACCACTATTTCCGTCTCAAGACCTTGTTGAGGAGAATGTTATACAGTTGTCAATGACTGAGTATGTGGTGGGATCAAGACTTGAGGAGGATGATCAGAGTGAGGAAGTGGAGGAGGACTTGGTGGACGATGAGGTGACTGACCCCACCTGGGAAGGTGTAGAGCCGAGCGATGACAGCAGTCCTGAGGGTGAGCCATCTGCAGCACCGCAACAGGCTGGAAGAGGCAGTGGTGTGGCAACAGAAAGAAGGCGGACCGCACCAAACCGGCCCGCAAATGTTCCACGGAGCACCCCCTTGCGTAAATCTACCTTGCCAAGGGGTAGGTGTTCCGCGGTATGGCGTTTTTTTAAGGAAAGTGCGGACGACAAAAGATTTGTAGTTTGCAACCTGTGCCACACCAGAATGAGCCGAGGCATGAACACTAGAAACCTCACCACCACCAGCATGATCCGACACATGGCATCCAAGCACCGTAGTAAGTGGGAGGAACGCCTGGATCGCCCATCTGTGTCTGCAGGCCACACCACTGCCTCCTCTTCCCCTGTTTTCGGTGCCGGCCAATCGCCTGTCGAAGGCGCAGGCCCGCATACCTCCCGCCCTGCACCTGTAGCATCTGAAGCACCATCAGCGACCACATCCACTTCCCTGTCCCAGCACAGCGTCCAAATGTCGTTACCCCAGGCATTTGAGCGCAAGAGAAAGTACCCAGCCACCCACCCACAGGCCATAGCACTAACCTCACACCTTTCAAAATTACTGGCCATCGAAATGCTGCCATTTAGGCTTGTGGACACTGAGTCCTTCCGCAGCCTGATGGCAGCAGCTGTCCCTCGGTACGCGGTCCCCAGCCGCCACTACTTTTCCCGGTGTGCCATCCCCGCATTACACCACCATGTGTCCCGTAACATCACCCGTGCCCTGACCAACGCAGTTACTGGGAAGGTCCACTTAACGACTGACACATGGACAAGTGCTTGTGGCCAGGGACGCTACATTTCCCTGACGGCACACTGGGTGAATGTCGTGGAGGCTGGGAGCGACTCGGACCCTGGGATGGCACGGGTGCTACCCACGCCGAGGATTGCGGGCCCTACCTCCATCAGGGTTTCCACCAGCACCTATGTTATTGGCTCCTCCTCCTCCGTTTCCACCTCCGAATTCTCTACACACACCGCCACTCCCCCATCAGCCAGTAGCTGGAAGCAGTGTAGCACTGCAGTGGGGAAGCGTCAACAGGCCGTGCTGAAGCTGATCTGCCTTGGGGACAAACAGCACACGGCCTCAGAGCTGTTGCAGGGGATTAGTCACCAGACCGAGCAGTGGCTCTCGCCACTCAACCTGCAACCAGGCATGGTTGTGTGTGATAATGGGCGTAACTTGGTGGCGGCTTTGGAGCTCGGCAAGCTCACACACGTACCATGCCTAGCGCATGTATTTAATTTAGTGGTGCAGCGATTTCTAAAAACCTACCCCAATGTGCATGATCTCTTGACCAAGGTGCGCCGCGTGTGTGCACATTTCCGTAAGTCATCTACAGCTTCGGCCGGCCTGTTGAAGCTGCAGCAGCGCTTACAATTGCCAGCTCACCGGCTGCTGTGTGACGTGAGCACGCGCTGGAACTCCACCTTCCACATGTTGGCCCGGCTTTGTGAGCAGCAGAGGGCAGTAGTGGAGTACCAGCTGTTACACGGTCGTCGCCTCTCCATTCAACTTCCTGTAATCAGAAGTGAGGAGTGGGAATGGATGTCAGACCTCTGCGAGGTTTTACGCAATTTTGAGGAATCGACACAGATGGTGAGCGGCGATAACGCTATTATCAGTGTAACCATCCCACTTCTGTGTCTACTGAAACGCTCGCTGCTCACAATTAAAACCGACGCTTTGCATGTGGAAGAGGTGGAAATGGGGGAGGAAGAGCTTACACAAGGTGATAGCCAGAGCACGCTCACTTCGTCTTCTCAGCGACAATTGGAGGAGGCGGAGGAGGAGGAGGAGGAGGAGGAGGAGGAGGAAGACACGGTTGCCTCCGCTACAGAGGGTAGCCATGGAACTTTAGTTCCATCTCTTCAGCGTGGGTGGGCAGAAGAGGAGGAAGAGGATGAGGATATTGAGAGTCAGCCTCCTGGTGAGGACAGCGAAATCTTGACTGTTGGTACTCTGGCACACATGGCTGACTTTATGTTAGGCTGCCTTTCCCGTGACCCACGCGTTGTACGCATTTTAGACAACACGGATTACTGGGTGTTCACCCTTCTGGACCCCCGCTACAAAGAGAATTTCTCATCTCTCATTCCTCCGGTGGAGAGGACAAGCAAAATGGTGCAATACCAGAAGGTTCTTGTTGAAAAATTGCTCCAAAATTTTCCATCTGACAACGCTGGCGGCAGAGTACGTGCTACCTTGGCCAACCGAGAAGGGGAGAAAAGGGGAGCACACAGCAGTTCCGACAAAGGCAGGGCAACACTCTCCAAGGCGTGGGACACCTTCATGACACCCCGCCAGCACCCTCACCCTGATGCGCAGCCTAGTGTCACAAGGAGGGAAAAGTTTTGGAAGATGGTGAAGGAGTACGTAGCAGACCGTGTCAGCGTCCTCAATGATCCCTCTGTGCCTTACAACTACTGGGTGTCCAAGCTGGACACGTGGTATGAACTGTCACTCTACGCCTTGGAGGTGCTGGCCTGCCCTGCCGCCAGCGTTCTGTCTGAGCGGGTATTTAGTGCTGCTGGTGGCATCATAACAGATAAGCGTATCCGCCTTTCCACCGACAATGCTGATAGGTTGACACTTATAAAAATGAACAAGGCCTGGATTTCCCCTGACTTCTCCACTCCACTGGAGGAAAGCCCCGGGGGAACATAAACTCACTTTATATATGTTATTTACAATGATGGGAATACTCTGTATTCCCATTCACCCCTTCCACCCAAAAAACGGGTATATGGTTGACTCTTAATCTTCTCATCCTCCTCCTCCTCTTCCATATGCCCTGTGCTATAATTTTTATATAGGGCCAGCTCACCAGCGGGCCCTGTGATATAATTTTTATATAGGGCCAGCTCACCAGCGGGCCCTGTTTGCCAATTTTTATATAGGTCAGCTCACCAGCGGGCCTTCTCATATAATGTTTTATAGCGTCAGCTCACTAGCGGGCCTTCGCATATAATGTTTAGGATGGTCAGCTCTGCAGCAGACCCTCACCCATAATGTTTTAGATGGTCAGCTCAGCGCACGTTTCCATCTTAATCATGGCCTCAGTTCTGAAAATCAAGGAAATTTTTGGGAGAATTTGCCTCTGCGCACGTTTCCCTCTTAATCATGGCCTCAGTTCTGAAAATCAAGGAAATTTTTGGGAGAATTTGCAGATGATATACAAGTAAATATACAGCAAATACTGTTTGGTAACAATTTTTCGCCTAAAGTCGTTTTTATTTTCCTTTTTGTGTGTTTTATGGTCAGTCTGTAAAAATGGCGTACTACGGGCGAAAGATCGTTCCCAGCAGCGATGTTGGAGTCCAAGGTGCATCCAGACATCCTCCCTATGCTGTCCCTGAACCATTTCTGTAGTGTTTCCATCTTTTTCTGCCCTTTTCCTATGGACCAGGCACCCTCCCCTCATCAGAGCAGGGGGTGCCTGGTGTAATGCTCGAGTCCTCCCATTGACTTCAATGGGGCTCGGGTGCTCGGCCGAGCACTCGAGCCTCAGGGGGTGCTCGGTCAGAGCACCCGAACATCCGAGCATTGAGGTGCTCGCTCATCACTAATGATTATATGTAGGGAAATGGAAAAGGGTAACCAGGTGCCATCAAACCTTCCACCTCTCTCTAGGGGTATGTTATCTGCAGTATTCCACATTAGCGCTATTAAAGTATATTACCTTGCAGGTAGTATTCCTCAGCAAAAAATTGCAGAGTTTCTTATCTTATAAAAAAGATTTATTTTCTGTGAGTCAGATGTTTATTCCTCACAGAAGGCACATAAAAATGGTGTAACAACTGGTATAGCTACATCATAGCCTTCTTATAGGCAAATTCTGGACATCTTTTCTGTATGTCCCTGCCCAAAGCATCTTCCCCAGGCCTGACCAAAGAAAGACCACACTAGATCCTGCTTTTCCAGGCCCATTTGGAGCTATATGTTTTATGACTGAAGGGGCTGTTAGTTTTATATACAAACAAAGATGGCTTTAATCAGACCTTTGTTAATTTACATACAAATGCAGAAGTCTTTGTTCAGACTTTATCTTAGGCCATCATCTAGCAATCTCCTGTAGGTTTTACTTTATGGTATGTGTCTCCTAATAAATACTACCTGTTCTACAAGTCCTTGCTTGGGCAGCTGATGTAGGCATGACAAACAGAATGAAGGAAAAGAATGATCTGTCCCCCCAGACATCAGCTTGACCTCAATGAGCCATCCTTCCCTGACTGCAATATTATATACTGTACATCTATCAAATTATAAAGTCACTCATGTCCACACTTTGTCACCTCTTTAACACACCTAAGTGACTTTATCCTCAGGCAAAGGCTTTTTGCAGTGTCTGAGTGCCAGATTCTTAAACTCACTCAGCTGAATACAAGATAGGAAATTGTTATTGTTTTTCTGCCACGTTTGCCACTATGAGATTGATGTACTAAGAAGAATTTTAGCAATTGTGGAGCAAATCAACTGCATCAAGCCCCTCCATTTTCATGAACTTTAAATTTGACTATTAACCCCTTCATTGTTATAGAGGACTGCAATGCATTACTTTACAGTGTATTGGAGACTTTTCTAGCATTGAAAGCCACAGTTAAATAGTTGGTAGTGTTTTTTGTTCCCTAAGGTGAAGATGTTTGCTCCAGAATTACTGTAGTATATGAGACTTTATGGTCCTTATTCATCACACTAAAGAGGTGCCATTCTAGAGTAACCCAACTGCATTACTGAGGGAAAATGGAAAGACTCATTAATTTAAATTGAACTTTTAACCTCTTGAATGGTAGAGAGGTAGCATTCAAGGGGTTTAAAGTTCCATTTAAAGGGATAGTAATGTTTCACAATAAAAGCAGCTCCATTTAATCTTCATAGTATTTGGGCCATGGAGAGTGTTATTTCAATACTGTCAGAGTTGTAGTTCAAGAGTAATGATAATTGTAGTTGTAGTTCAAGAGTAATGATAATGAATGATAAAGTATCCCCCACCCCTTTTACTGATGTAACGCTGCTCACCTCAGAGCAGCAAGATCATCTGGATGGATCACAGAGAGGGACAATCTTCAGTGAGCATAAGGCAAAACCAGAAAAACCTGTCAAGTGAGGGCAGGGTTTTCCTTATGTTCACAGTAAAAAGATTGTCCCTTGCTGTGAGCTTTCTGGTCTCAAGACAAGATTCCACGTCTGAGGGGAGGTGACTTACACTAGGTAAAAGGGGTGGAAGGGGGAAACTTTATCATCCAGTTACTTTTGAACTACAACTCTAACAGTATTGAAATAACACTCTCAATGGCCCAAATACTATGAAGATTAATCTGAGCTGCTTTTTTTGTGAAGCATTACTATCTCTTTAACTGAACAGGAATTTGTGGATTTTCATGTCAAATTTATAGTGCAGTTTGTATGCTCCAGAACTGCACTCTTTTGCTTTATGAATAAGGCTCTATGGCCCGTATTTATAAAAGCAAACTAAAGTTATTCTGGAGTAATTCAACGGCACCATAGGGGCCAAATAAAAATTCCTGTTAAATTAAATTGATATTTTTAAACCACTTAAATGCTACAGATATCTCTAATGTATTGCTTAAAAAGCTCAATTCAAGTGCATGGGAATTTAGATTTTTTGTGCCCTATGCTACAGTTTGTTTACTCCAGAATAACTTCAGTTTGCTTTTATAAATATGAGCCTATGCATTAATTTGTTGGTTATCTAGTTTCCCCTTTTTTATTCCACATGTAGAGCAATCTGTTAAAGCAGATATTCCCAATCTTTTCATATGTCTATACAGTTGAATATAGGTGATGTGAAAGGCTAGCAGACGTCTACTAGATCTTCTTTCGCATAGAGAGTAATGCATGGCACTAATCCATTTGGATTGTTTTTTTCCTACTTATCTACTATGATTTGTTTTGATGCTGACTGAAAACATATTAATATGCATTAATCTGAGTGATGCAGTTGCTTTGGCGTGTCTTGGGAATTAGGGCATTTCTTTTCCCACTTAAACTGATCAGGGTCATGGTCATTATTGATTTGTGCCTCTGTAAAGCATGCTTTGGTATTCTGCCATTGTAATGACAAAAGAGATTTACTGTCCACTGAGATCAACAGACAATGATGTTGATAATTTTCAGTTTCCGTTTAAAATGTTTATCACTTTAAAACCCATTTTCTTTTTCACAGCTTGAGCATCTATATGCGTACAATACATTATGGTTTCACTTCCTTAATCCCAAGAACTTTTTGAGTGCCAGAAGAGTATGAAATGCACTGTGTAGCAAACATCTCTGGCAGACGAAAGGTCAAAAAGAAAGCAAATATTAAAAATGAAAATGTTATATACCTTTATTCTGTGATGCTAGAGTGAAACATTTCATAACTCATTTGTTTCAGTATAAGCTATCAGTTCCTTGCCTGCAAGGTGTTTTTAGTATTTTGTGGTTGTTTCAGAATGCAAAATAGTTGAAGGGAATGAGGGGGGTTATGGTAAGAAGAGAAAGAGATTCCCTTATAGGTGTTATAGCATATTTTCTCCAGAATGGAAAAAAATTAACATTACAATATCATGCTGAATAGACCCCTTTCACATGGTGTCAATAAATTAGCACATGCTATATACTTATATGAGAATAAATTGTGTACCTAAATGGGGGGTGCAACTGACATATCAACTGGGCCACAGAATAAGCACATGTCGTGTCTCTTGCCTCCTTTACTGCTACGGTCTCTTGCCTCTTGGCCTTCAGCCGGCTACCGGCTGTCATGCTGCTTCTTCTTGCCGATTTCTGGCTCTGTCCTCTGTGAGCCCTGAACTCGGAGTGGCTCAGCTCTTCCAGTTTTGTCCGCGTCATGTAATGGTGACGTCATTCTCAGGCACTTTATCTGGATGCCCGGTGCACTGACACAGTGTTCCTGTGAGATCCAGACCCTTGTCTTGGTGCTACTCCTGCCTAGTTCCGAGTACCTGTAATCCTTTCTCTGGGATTAACCCTTTGCTTGCTGATCTCCTGCGTACCGAACCAGCTAGTCCAGACTCTGAGACTTCTCTATCCTTGAACTACCTTGCTGATCTCCTGTGTACTGAACCGGCTAGTCCAGACTCCGAGACTTCACTATCCTTGAACTACCTTGTTGATCTCCTGTGTACCGAACCGGCTTGTCCTGACTCTGTGTCCCCTTCATCTTTGAGCTTCCCAGCTGATCTTTTGTGTTCCGTTCCAGCCTGCATAGACCCCGCTGATTGCCTTTCTGTTTTGGGACCTAGCTGTTTCCTCTACAATCAGGTCTGTACCTCTTATCTTTGGGGTATTCTATCTCTGTGTATTTTGGCCTACTTCTGGGGAGTTTTAGCTACACTGTGACCTACGCTCTCTATCCACGATCCCTAGTCTACGCACTCAAGCCTTCACTCTCCCCTGCAGGAGAGTTTGTACTGTTTACAGTGAAGCTATCCTGGTCAGGGTCCCAGCTCAACCAAGGACGGACATCTGGCTTTGCAGCCAGCACCTGTATAGAGCCCCAGCTGTAGCAAGGCCTCATTCTAGACAGTCACCGCTCTACTAGCCCCGAACAAAAGCGACACTCCCTAGCACTCCCTCTCTTGCAGGTCTTCACCTGCTTCGGTAACCCGGTGACAGCACATGATTTGGTACAGAGCCTACACCCTTAAAGGGGTGGGCAAAATCTCTCACCATGTTCCCGCGGGAAATTCCATGTAAACCATATTGTTGGCCACTTTTTCACGGGAAAAGCCATTTAAAACTAGAGATAAAACTGTTCACATTTTTTGCCCATTGGCCAAAATATTTCACCATTTTTTTCAATGGCAAGAAAGTTTTCACCCATTGATTTACATTGTTTTCGCCTTTTCGCTATAAAAACGTGACGTATTTGCGGAACTCAAACACAATAGAAGCAGCTACAGAGCGAGGTAGACGTGCCGTACTGTTCTGCTGTGATTCTGAGGCAGGAGAAGCTCACAGTGACTGCTATCGCTATAAGCAGTATTAAAAACAATAAAAGGAAGAAATGGAAGGACCAATATGTGTCCACCGAGTCTGAATCTGAGGAGGAAGTGAGCACAACAGAAGCAATGTTGCCAGTCCCCCTAAATCGCCCCCAGGGTTTTTGGGGAAATTACTGTCAAGGGAGGAACAAAAGGGTAGTACTAGTAGTGAGAGCAGGACAGGTCAGCTGCCTGTGCCTGTTGCCAGATGTGATGCACCTGCAGACGTTGTAAGATGTGCTGTGCCTGCTGTCAAATATTATGCCTCTGCTGCCAGTGCCACCACCAGTGCTGTGCCTGCTGCAAGTACTGCCCTTGCTTCCACTAGTGCTGTTCCTGCTGCCAGTACTGCCCTTGTTTCCACCAGTGCTGTGCCTACTGCCAGTGCTGAATCTATTGCCACCAGTGCTGAAACTACTGTTAGCATGTCTTGTAATACTCAGGAGGGGGGAAGGAGAAGATGATACCAAGTGTGACACAGAGGACTCTAAGTCACACTTGTCATCCCCAAGTACTAGTACTACTACTACTAAGGTCCAGCAACTTGTTAGAGTTAGGAGTGAAGGAGGGGGTAATCAATATACTCCTATTAACAGTGACTGTGAGAAGGAAGACTCAGGGGCTGAAATTGATGTGGTTGATGTTAGTAGTAGTAGTAACAGTGATTGTGAAGCAGCCGGTGGGCCTAGTGTTAGGAGAGTGGTAGGGGAAGCAATTGAGAGCGTCCAGACTAGCAGTCAAGGAAACCCACACCATTCCCCTGACCCTGGGAGCCCCCTTTCGCCCCATGGCATTGTCCATGTGGAACATGATCTTGAATAAGGCAGAATTGTCAACACCGCAATAATACCATTACCACTAGGAGCACAGAACAGCTGCTTATGCCTGCCTGCTGCTACTGCTGCCAGTCTTCCTTCTTCAGGTCACCAAGAAATGGCAAGTGTGACATTAGGGGGCACTTTGTCACATTGCTTATCACCTCTTCCAACCAGCAGTGAGCATTTGGAAATTTGCGGAATTTGCAACTGCTCTAATTCATGCTGTTGCTGAGTTGCAAGGGTGGCAGGATGCTGAGGAGAAGGCTAGTGTGTCACAGACTACTGTGTCCATAGTAAGAATGGGGTGAACAAGTGATCAGGGACTAGGAAAGGTTCCATTTGACAGCAACACATATACTAGACGTGGTGGGGGCTAGTTTTGGTGATGCTACTTCCTCAGGTGCATCACTAGAGCTAGTTGTGGCAAGTGGAACCTTCATCATCCATTAACCATGTTACTGTTGTTGTTGATCCCATTCCCTTTCAGCAGCCTAATCATCCTGCTGCTTAAACAACTCAGTAGCAGCAGCAAGAACAGCAGTCACAAATTCCACATCTACATCAGGGAAATTACATTTGACAATGACCAGTGGCCACTGGCCAACAGGACATCACCTGCTGGCACTAGGCCAGTAGGGAATTTATTTTTTTTCTCAGAGCTTACAAAAAATACAACAACAAAAATTATAGTGCTACAAAAACTATTTTTGGGGTTTATTTCTAACAAGCCTAAGTCCTACAAATCAATGTTTGTGTCACAGTTCCCCAGAGATATTCAGGAGTTAGTACGGTATAGTAAAATGCAATTTATTAAAATATAAGTAAGGTAGTACACAATAGTAATATAGCAAGAACAAGCAGTGGGTCCTAAGCCAGCAAGCACTGCTATAAAAAATAGTAGGCTGCCCAGATTGGCCACACTGCTGGAGACTAAGCCTCAGCCACTGGTAGTCTCTGCTAGAACCAGGAGCAGGAACACAAGATCTTTATCTGACGTAGTGAGGCGCTACCTGACCTATGCCTGCAGTCAGCAATGTAGCAGAGGATACCTGACTCTCGACTGCAGTCAGTATGTAGAAGGTGAAAGCTCGACCCATGTCTGCAGTCAGTAAATAGCTAGTCTACTAGAGTCCCAGGTCCGCACCAGATGGGTGCCTGCTAGCTACAGGGGACAAACAAGAGAATAGTCAAACAGAGCCACAGGTCAGCACCAGAGAGGGTAGCCAGACAAGCCAGGTCATACACAGTTCAGGTAGTTAGCCAGAGCCACAGGTCTGCACCAGATTGGGTGTCCACTATAAGGATAAGGCAGGAGAATAGTCAGACAGAGCCACAGGTCAGCACCAGATTGGATGGTCAGACAAGCCAGGTCATAAACAGAGCCCAAGGACACAGAACTGCTTTGTACAACAACGCAAGGGCAACTGAGTCAGGACTCAGACTGCCCTTTAAATCCCTCCTCAGGAAGTAGGTAGGAGGAGCAGGCTCAGAGGAAGGAAGTAGGTAAGAGGAGACTACAGGAAGCTTGGCATAAAACAGAGGCCTGCCACACTCTGAAGCCTCACGCCTGCAGTTGATGCATCTTGCTCTTATGCGTCCAACCGCTGCCATCATCCTGCGGCATGAACAGCCACTGAAACCAAGGTAAGCTGTGACAGTTTGCTTAGGGCTTGTGCCAAACCAATGCTTCTTCAGGGCTTATTCCTCTAATAAGTCTAAGTCCTACAACTCAATATTTCCTCAGGGACTGGGTCTCTAACAACAAATCTAACAAATCATCCTCTACAAAATACTCGATCAAGTCAAGTATCAGTCCACCGCAGTGGCAGCTTATGTCAGGGGGTTCCTGTCTCTATCATTTTACATAGAAATTTCTTTATTTTTTTATTAACTGTGCCCCCAATACCAGTCAAAAAAACAAACAAAAATAAATTCCCTGTTCAACTGATTCATTCTCCAGACTCCAGCCACCAACACAGGAACCCTCATTAGACCCTTTTTATACATGTCTTATGGGGTATTTTTAATTGTATTCAGGATTTATTTTTTATTACCTGCCCCCCAATCCCAGTAAACAACCCCCCCAAAAAACATTTCCTATTCAACTGATTCTTTCCCTACACCCCACCAACACAGGCACCCTCATGTCCCTATTATATTATGCCTTTGGGAAATAAAATAATATTTATTGTGTGTTGTGTTTAAATTCAAAGTTACCATTGATTTCAATGGAATGAGCCATTTTCCGCCGAGTTCAGTTTGAAGTGAAAATTTTCTCCCATACCTACCCATGAAGGGGCATGGATATGCAGTAATTCACTTTTTTGTTATTTATCATTTGCTGTAACACGAATAATAGGGAAAAACTGAAAAGAAAAAAAATGAATTTGCTTAATTTCTATCCAATCATCAAGGAGACACTGAAGTAACACAAAGAAATTGACATGATATTTGTCAAACAGCCCTGCTAGATAAGTTGGATGCATTAGATACTAACCAGGGACAGAGAGGTATCTAGTGCATTGTAACACAATGAATACCTCTGTGGCACTCAAAGAGTTAAGAGTTCATTTACCAAGGACTCTAAATGGGAAAATCAACTGCACCACAGTAAGCAAATAAACATTCCTAATATTCCCATTTATTTAAATTGGACTTTTAACCCCTACTATGCTAGAGATATTTGCAATGCATCAGAAATCTAACATACAAGGGGTTAAAATTTTTTTTTTATAATTTTTGTTTCTGTGCTATAGAGTAGTTGGTTTGCCCCAGAATTAAGCCAAAAATGATGTGAGAGGCTCTGAGGACGAACAAAAGCACAATGGCCTGTTCTCCGGCTAGTCACCGCTCAAGAGCATCACATTTTAGCTCTCTAGTGCCATTACAGAGGAGAAATTTCCACATACATATTAGACTAATCCCGCCCATAAGGGCAGTCCAGTACCAAAATGATGGGCAAGTCTCCTCTGCACGGGAAAACCAGCTAACCCCAGAAGTACGTTTCGGCCTTATCTTGGGCCTCGTCAGTGAGGTGCAGCTGGCTTCCCTAGGCACTGAGAGCAAGGGGTCTACGTCTGGATTACCCTTTACACTTAGGGAGAAACTCCAAGTGTTTCACAGAAACAAGCCAAAAATGACGTGAGAGGCTCTGAGTACGAACAAAAGCACAATGGCCTGTTCTCCGGCTAGTCACCGCTCAAGAGCATCACATTTTAGCTCTCTAGTGCCATTACAGAGGAGAAATTTCCACATACATATTAGACTAATCCCGCCCATAAGGGCAGTCCAGTACCAAAATGATGGGCAAGTCTCCTCTGCATGGAAAAACCAGCTAACCCCAGACGTACGTTTCGGCCTTATCTTGGGCCTCATCAGTGAGGTGCAGCTGGCTTCCCTAGGCACTGAGAGCAAGGGGTCCACATCTGGATTACCCTTTACACTTAGGGAGAAACTCCAAGTGTTTCACAGAAACAAGCCAAAAATGATGTGAGAGGCTCTGAGTACAAACAAAAGCACAATGGCCTGTTCTCCGGTAGTCACCGCTCAAGAGCATCACATTTTAGTTCTCTAGTGCCATTACGGAGGAGAAATTTCCACATACATATTAGACTAATCCCGCCCATAAGGGCAGTCCAGTACCAAAATGATGGGCAAGTCTCCTCTGCACGGAAAAACCAGCTAACCCCAGACGTACGTTTCAGCCTTATCTTGGGCCTCATCAGTGAGGTGCAGCTGGCTTCCCTAGGCACTGAGAGCAAGGGGTGGAAATTTCTCCTCTGTAATGGCACTAGAGAGCTAAAATGTGATGCTCTTGAGCGGTGACTACCCGGAGAACAGGCCATTGTGCTTTTGTTCGTCCTCAGAGCCTCTCACATCATTTTTGGCTTGTTTTTGAGAAACACTTGGGGTCTCTCCCTAAGTGTAAAGGGTAATCCAGATGTGGACCCCTTGCTCTCAGTGCCTAGGGAAGTCAGCTGCACCTCACTGATGAGGCCCAAATAAGGCCGAAACGTACGTCTGGGGTTAGCTGGTTTTTCTATGCAGATGAGACTTGCCCATCATTTTGGTGCTGGACTGCCCTTATGGGCGGGATTAGTCTAATATGTATGTGGAAATTTCTCCTCTGTAATGGCACTAGAGAGCTAAAATGTGATGCTGTTGAGCGGTGACTAGCCGGAGAACAGGCCATTGTGCTTTTGTTCGTCCTCAGAGCCTCTCACATCATTTTTGGCTTGTTTTTAAGAAACACTTGGGGTCTCTCCCTAAGTGTAAAGGGTAATCCAGACGTGGACCCCTTGCTCTCAGTGCCTAGGAAAGCCAGCTGCACCTCACTGACGAGGCCCAAATAAGGCCGAAACGTACGTCTGGGGTTAGCTGGTTTTTCCGTGCAGAGGAGACTTGCCCATCATTTTGGTACTGGACCGCCCTTATGGGCGGGATTAGTCTAATATGTATGTGGAAATTTCTCCTCTGTAATGGCACTAGAGAGCTAAAATGTGATGCTCTTGAGCGGTGACTAGCCGGAGAACAGGCCATTGTGCTTTTGTTCGTCCTCAGAGCCTCTCACATCATTTTTGGCTTGCCCCAGAATTAATCAACTTTTCTTTCGAACATACAACCCTAAAAGTTAAATTGGAAACATTACAAATTGCTGGTGTGTTTATTAGTAGGGATGGGCTACAATTTCTGCCTCAAACTGAAATCGGTGAAAAATGGCACTTCCAGCGAAAAGTGCAGATTTTCCACTTTTTTTCCCACTTTTTCCGCATAGCTCATTGCATTGAAATCAATGGGAACATTGAAGTTACACACAACATAAAATAAATATTATTTAATTTCCAAAAGGCATAGTATAAAAGGGGCATGAGGGTGCCTGTGTTGGTGGGGTGTAGGGAAAGAATCAGTTGAACAGGGGATGATTTTTTGGGGGGGGAGTTGTTTACTGGGATTGGGGGGCACTTAAAAAAAACTGGCATGTGTGGTCAGTGCACCACACAGTGTGCAATGGCTAGAGATGAATTGCCATATCCTAACATCAAAAGAGTGGCTATCATTTGGTGGGGGCGGTAACGATGAACAAGGTGGATTGGCAGGATATGTACTTGTTACCCTAGAGGAAGAAGGTGATGTTGATGGCGAACTAGTTGTTTCACTTGTTATGGAACTTCCAGTGTCTGTCTGGGTTTCTTTATTCTTTCTCCTCTTTGGTGGGTGTTTGTCTTTAACACGTTTGATGTAAATGTCATGGTGTCTGTGCTTCTTGTGTGTTATCAGTGAGGTTGTGCCAAGGTGTGTTCCCTCCTTTCCTTTTAACTTGTCACAGGTTTTGCACTGTCCCATTGTTGATGATGACTGCACTGTGCCTGCCGGAAGTGAATAATAGTCCCACACCCATGACTTCTGGGGGAGGGATAGGGAACAGGTGGAGGAGAATGGCCTCTTTCTTCTTGTTCTACACATTCCCCCTTCACTTTTTGTGGCAGTGGATAATGTTGCTGCTACTGCCTCAGATTTAGCACTGCAACTAGGACCAGGAGTATTGCTGGCACTGGCAAGTGGAACCTGTCCTAGTCCTGCATCACTTGTTGACCCCATTCCCACTGTGTCCATGGTCTGTTGCACACTAGTCTGCTCCTCCGCACCCTGCTGCCCTTTCATCTCAGCAGCAGCAGAAATTAGAGCACTTGCTACTTCCGCAAATTCCAAAAGCTGATTGCTAGTGGTGGAGATGACCATCCTCATCCCTGTCTCTCATTCCTTCTTGGTTTCTGATCAATGTCTCTTCCACCCCAGCTTCTCCAAAACCACCACCACCACTAGTCACTACATGATGCTGCTCTATTCCAGACATCTCACTGATGCTTGTAGGAGGTGACGAGCAATGTGACAGAGGTCCACTGCTGTCACACTTGGCAAAATTTTCTCATTCCCCTACTGAGTACTACAAGAAACACTAGCAGCAGGCAAAGTATTGGTGGGAGTAGGTTCAGCGCTGGCAGCAGGTACAACACTAGTGGCAGCACACCTGGCAGCAGGTACAACAGCAATGGTGGCACTGGCAGCAGGGGCATAACATCTAGCAGCAGGCACAGGCAGCTGACCTGTCCTGCTCTCACTAGTACTACATTTTTCTCCCTCCCTTCCCATTCCCTTTTCTCCCTTCCTTCCCATTGCCTTTTCTTCCTTCCTTCCCATTGCCTTTTCTTCCTTCCTTCCCATTCCCTTTTCTCACTTCATTCCCATTAAATTCACCAAGCTCCCTTGGGGTGATTTAGGGGGGCTGGACAGCATTGGTTCAGTACTGCTAGTCACTTCCTCCTCCTCCTCAGACTCAGTGGACACATAAGGGTCCTTCCAGCTCCTCCATGAATTAGTTTTCACCCTGCCCATAGTGATAGCAGTCACTATGAGCCTTTCCTGCCTCCATTTTTGAAAAATATCACAGCAGAACAGCACAGCATGTCTATCTCACTCTGTAGCTGCTTCTATTGTATCTGCCTTCATCGTAAATGTAACCTTATATAGCGGAAGTGTGAAAAGAATGTAAATCAATAGGCAGAAACTTTCTAGCCATTGAAAAAATTGTGAAAATTTTTGGCCAATGGGCAAAAGATGGAAACATTTTAAGCACCAGTTTTAAAGCGGAAAAAGAGGATAACAGCATGGTTTTCGTGAAATTTCCCACGGGAACACAGCAACATGCTTCGCCCATCCCTATTTATTAGTTATCAGTAACTGAGTACCGGATACTCCATTCACTATTCCAGGTGGGAGATAAAGTGGTGATAAGCAGTTGTGAATCTGCTTACTCTTGGGATATGTAATACAGCAAACATGTGACATGTCAATGTGCATATTAACATTTTATAGATTGGTTTGACTGCAGGGTGTTGCTGGGTGCTAGCTGAGGGGATTTAAGCCCCAGGTCTCATGTTTATAGCCTAGAGTATTATTGTCAACTTGGGGTGTACAATGATGCTAATCTCCACAGTAGTAATAGTGCAATTGAACTGCATGGTACATTGCATTAGGCTGGCCTAAACCTTTAGTCATTTAACCCTTTGAGTGCCAGAGGGGTACGCAATGCATTGCAGAACAAAGCATTGTGTACTCCTCTGGTACTCAAAGGGTTAAGAAAAGCCCCATATTATTTGGCAGCTAAGTAATTTCCCTATTTGGTAGTCTCCTTTCTTTTTTGATTGGTTGAGAAGTTTAATTATTAGGTGCAAGAGACTAGTAGCGTAAAAAATGATACCTTTATTGGCTGAGAGGCTTAGGATGCAAGCCACTCAGCCAATAAAGGTCTCCGTTTCCTGCATATTCTGTGTCACATATTAGGTGTCACAGAAACTAAATGAACTGGTGAAGTGTACAGTGTAAAGGCAAATGAGGAGACATTCTGGGGCAAAATAACTGCAAGATACATATAAAATTAACCTTTTGGATGCTAGAAAGGTCTCTAATGGAGTTTAACCCCTAACATTAAAACTCCTTTAAAATCAATGTCAATTGTTCCACTTATGTCTTACTCCTTCAGGACCAGAGGGGTATGCAATACATTGAGAAGCAATATGTTGCACAAGCTCTATGGCCCTTAAGGGGTTAATACATGTACCCAATTATTTTTGCACACACCAGTGAAACATGAGGGTACTAAGTAGCCTAGCTACAGTTCTAAAAATAAGGAAATCAGGTCTTGTTGTGAAAACATGTTGTAATCAATTTGTCTTCTAAAGATTTAGATGCAATTTTTCAAGAGAACAAAACTACTTTACTACTCTATCTTATATTAATATAAGGCAAGAATTGAGTCTGCTGTTTTAAATTATATATATATATATATATATATATATATATATATATATATATATATATAAAATATATATATAACAGATATTCACTGCAATATTCACTGCAAAAGGATCTTACAGTATAATTCCGTACACTGGTGTATGATTAAATTCCCCCTGTAGAACAGCTAAATGTAAAATTAAAACTTTGTCCATAAACTATGACCTTAAAAATAGCAAGTAAAAAATAGGAAGTTAAATATTACATAAACAAGCTTTTGGTTCTACAAATATCATATCATTAAAACAATATGGGAATCGATGTAAAAATTAAAGTTACCATTTTGACTGCATTGCTTTGCAATACATTAGACACCCTTCTGTCACTCAAATGGTTGTGCAATCTCTTATTTTAGTTATTCATATCATAAATGGTTTACTGTGCAATTATTTAAACGCTTGCTAATCATAAAGATTGACAACCGAGTCAACATTTTAAAGCAGGGGTGGACAGGTTGAGTCCCTCCAGCTATTGAGGGCTACCCATCCCTGCCCAATGATAGTAGCTGTAGTCAGCAACAATTGGTGGGCCTCAGTTTGCCCACCAGTGCTTTAAAGTTTAATTGGCCAGTAGGCAAGTGATATTTTCTTCCTACCTTTCATTCTCCTGGTTATTTTCTCTGCTGACTCCGAAAGTGTAATCACGGGAATACAGGATGTTTGTGTAAAAAGGTAGTATGTCAGGAGGTGGCTGGTGGAGTTTACTGACTAAAAACCTACACTGGCCAATGAAGACTAGGGTAGGTTCCTGGCCTTTCTTTAATCTAGTTCTGAAAGGGCTGGGAAATCTCAGCCATATTAAGTGATGATTTGAAAATTGCAAGCTAATTTTACTACAGTTTGGGAAACATCCTAGACAGAAATTACCCTTTGTATAGCAAGCTATATAGAAGTTGTTCATTTGTGGAAATTCCATATTCAAAAGGAAGAGGTAATCCAATCAAAGGTACAACTTATGGCAGGGTTTACTAGGGTTTCTCTCTGAGGACTAGATGGTGAGATGAGAAGGCTCACATAAGAGGAAATCGGATTGCAAGCTGATAAGAGAATGGTTTTCATGTTCATTTTATTATATCTTTTTTTTACTGGATTGTGAACTCTCTCAAGCAAGACTCTCTCCACTTGGTTTAGTCTGTACAACTATATCACAATGTTTGTTTGTAAAGCATGTTTTGTTTTATGAAGCGCTAAAGGATATGTTGGTTCTTCAAGAATAAATAATGATAATAATGCTACCTCTTTGTCACAGGAAACAATTGGCCTGGTTTCACAAAAATTCCATTCAATTCAAAGGAAGCTCCATAAATCACTGTGATATCATAAATCAATAGTTTTAAAGACACAAAGGAACAATAACTGTTACATCTGTATAAAAAAAGTCCTAGCTGATTTATATTCCTGATGCAGGTCTTACAGGTAACTTCCCATCATATATATATATATATATATATATATATATATATATACACAAAGTCTATCTCTCTATAGCTCTCTCTTAAAAAGATATAGAAGGAAAATGGGTAGATTAAAAATAATACCTATATTGGCTGAGTGGCTCTAAGATGCAAGCTTTCAAGGCAAATTAGGTTTCTTCTTGTATACATAATATATGACAGATTACACACTCATGCAAATTATTTTAACCTTTAAATTCCACCCCAAACTGGACTAAATGCAGGTGAGACAGGACAACCCCTAACAAAAGGGATGAATTCTCATAGGTCCAGTGTGAACAACAAAAGAGACACCCTAATGTGTCAACATTTTTTGCAAAACTAATCATAGTATTAAAAATACTGATGGGAACTTTTAGGACACAAAGGGGGTTAATCACTAAGGCATGATAAAGAGGTGATAATATGGAGTCTATGCACTAAGATTTTTCCAGCTTTGGAGATCTTAGTGCATATGCTCGATAGAATAACATAAGAAAAGTGATATCACTGGGGAAGTCATCTCTACTTTTTCACCTCTTTATCACACCTTACTGCATAACTCCCATTGAGACAGAAAAATTGGTGAGTTTAAATTGATAACCAAGATTAACACTGAACCTTGGCCTGAACTATGACAAGAAATTTATGTCCCATTATCCCATGCAATAAACATGTTTGGGCCCTTTGGGTGCCTGAGGGCTACACAGCTCATTGCAGTCAATGGTTTGTGTACCCTTCTGGAGCTTGGAGGGTTAACTATTACATTCTATAGACTTAGCCATCTCTGGCTAAAACTTAAAGGAATAGTAATGTTTAAAAATAAAAGCAGCTCCTATTGATCTTCATAGTATTTGAGCCATGGGGAGCGTTATTTCAGTACTGTCAGAGTTGTAGTTCAAGAGTAATTGAATGATAAATTATCTCCCTCCCGCCCCTTTTACCTATTGTAAGCCACCTCCCCTCAGATGTGGAATCTGGTCTTAAGACCAGACAGATCACAGCAAGGGACAATCTTCTTACTGTGAGAACAATGAAAGCCCTGCCCCCCTTGACAGGTTTTTCAGTTTTTTCCCTTATGCTAATTGAAGATTGTCCTTCTCTGCAAGCCATCTGGACACCTTTCTGTTATGTGCTGAGCAGTGTTACATCAATAAAAGGGGTGATAAAATATCCCACTTTATCATTCAATTACTCTTGAACTGCAACCCTGACAGTATTGAAATAACACTCTCAATGGCTAAAATACTATGAAGATTAATTGGAACTGTTTTTATTTTGAAACATTATTATCCCTTTAAATTCACTGGAGCATCAAAAAGGTAATCTTGTTTGTACTTTTAGTCTACTGGAGCCTAGATAATGAACTATAGAAAATACTGAAAAGAATATTCATCACTGCCAGGGGAATTTCAATATTACAATAATTTGCATGAATGCTTAACCTGTCATGTATTGTATATTCAGCCTTCATTCTTATTATGTCTGAACAAGATATCTAAGTTGTCTTGATCCAAGAACCCCTCTGTTAGCCAATAAAGGTATCATTTTTACTCTATCGGTTCCTTGCTTTTTCTTTGACTAACACAATACCATGCTTTTAACCTTCTGTAGATATAGCCCTCCTAACTCTATACCTTAGAGATGAATATGTAATGCAGGATTACTGGAAATGCAGACAGCAACATGTTTTGTGATGTTATATTATCAGATTTTATGTAATATCCCTCACATTTCTTTTGTATCTCTGTATAGTTAAAAATCACACCACAAAGTCTAAATGGAAAGATTGATATAAATCTATTTTACTGGCAAAAATTCAACATTTTAGCTTATAACAGTGTTTCTCAACTCCTGCCCTCAGGACCCACTGACAGGAGAGGACTTAGGGATTTCTCTGCTAGAACACAGGTGTGGTGATCAGAGGCTCATTCACATTGATTAACTCACCTGTGCTCTAACAAGTGAATCATCAAATCTTGGCCTGCTAGTGGGTCCCAAGGACCGGAGTTGAGAACCACTGGCTTATAAGGTGAACATTCATCAAGAAAATATTTGATTCAAAGGTACAGATATGTACACCCTTAAGGAAGGAAGGGGATATCTTGGACTTACCATAAGTGGTAAGAGTGAGGCAGTGACATAAGACCACTAGCGAAATGTAGATGACAGACAAGGTAAATAAAAACATGTCCTGTGATTTAGCTTACTCCCCTGTGTGAAAGGAAATACAGTATAAATTAAACAGAAACATGCCTTTGTAAGTGAAACAGTCTACTATACTCATAGATCAAAATATGCAGGTACATGGTTTATATAATGCAGTGGTAGTTCATTGTTGGACCTCCAGCAGTGGTGATTGCAACTTCCATCATCCCCAACCAGCTGTTTGTTGGAGATGATAGACGTTACAGTTCATAAAAGCTGAAGATCCAACAAGTGACTCCTCCTCATGCAATGTATATGTTCCTAGAGACTAACCTGGCATTGTTAAAAGAGTGAGGAGTGTATAAGTTTAAAATTGCTCACTGGTAAATATGGCAGTTAGAGAAACTGATTCTCATGTGTATTTACAATTTGTCCATTAACCACTGCCACTCATCTAACACTTGGCTGGCTTCCATTGCAGGTTATCACTGGATTTATCTCCTAACTTTCCATTTACTACTATAGGAATGTGTGAAATAAAATCATTGCTAGCATTTAGCATTCAGCCTATAGTACTATATTATGTTTCAGTCATATATTTTATTATTTTGTGTTGAAACACAAAAAGTACTATATTTTGACTAAAGTTTGCGGTAGGTACAGTTTTACAATTTTACTATCCCATGCAGAATATAACCCCATATTAATGCAGCACCATTTTTTCAAGAGATAAGGCACTACTGAGTACATGACACAATTACATATGTTTCAAAGATTCCGGTATCTTTGAAGCTGTGGAAATATATTACAACAAAAGAAAAAATCCTGTAGGAACACTTTCGAGGAACGGAGGAGCAAAAAAGCCTAAGACTGGTAATTGAAAATAACCCCTCTTTTGATGTGGCCAGTTTTTTCATTTCAAGAATTGTATAATTTACATGACTAGAGTAGAGTTTTGATAATTTGAAATCGGGTATGTAATTTTACAAAACAGTTAATAAAAGCTACAGAGATGGTATATGTAGTTTTTTTTACTCCTTAACCCTACTATGATAGAGTGTGTCGGTATGGTTATATATAACTGGTATGCAGCGCAAGGTCCTCCAATTGCTGCCAGACCTCAACTCCCATCACTTCCCAACAGCTGGAGGGCTACAAGTTACTCATCCTTATGGCTATCAGTACAGAGGATTATGGAGGAGGGGTTGGTATATATGGTTCTATGGCTATGAGTGGGAGATCAGAATGTATGTGGTCAAAAAAAGGGGAACAAAACTTTAAGGAAGAATTCCTGCGAAAGGCATAAAGTGCAGTTTTTACCTATTACTAATACCATATAGGTACCATGTTCTAACACTAATAATCTAAATATTATCTTCAAAAGAAGTGCTACAATGCCCTCTTCTCAAAAGGTTACAACTGTCCAGCCTTTGGTTAAAAGCACAAATGACCTATCCTTATTTATGCAACTGTAGTGTAATAAATGCCATTTGTCAGTATTTATCAATTGATCTCTTTTTAAATATTGTGATACTGAAAGGAAAGTTGATATTAAAAATAGTACCATAAGCATTTGCTAGCAAAGTATAGGAAAAAAACATCCAGATAATTGTTTTTCATTCACTTTATTGGAATTAAAAAATCTTTTTTTTGAGTATGTTTTATTAATTAGATGCTGTCCACAAAATAATGACTGAAATAGCAGTTTGACTGTATACAGTGACATAAGTATCAAAATATGCTTTGCATGGGGTTGAGAAATGACTTAGCAGAAAGTGGTAAAAATATTTATTATACCTCTAGACTGTAAGCTGTCATGAGCAGGGCCCTCTGATCCTCCACATCTGATTGTACTATTTAATATCTCTGTATGTCTATTCCCAATTGTACAGCGCAGTGGAATTAGTTGGCGATATATAAATAAAAATAATAATAATAATATGATACAGTGAAAGAGAGAGAACAGAATACTGCCTATATAATGGAATGTCCAAATATATTTTACATTTTTTTTAATCATTTTGCAAGGATATATCATTTAATAGGTCAAGAAAGTGGTGTATTTTTAACCATATAATGAGCAATGCTCGTTTAATCTATCAAGCTATTTTATCCCTTGTATTTTTTTTTGTTTTTGTTTCTTTTTGTTAAAGCACATTCCGTCCTTCAGACAGTGATAACTGAGAACATTAATTAGCATCAAATACATTTTACAGAAGATGAGACAGACAATTATATAGAACAAATAAAGGTTAGATACATAAAGTCTAGTTATTTAAAATCTTTTGTCAACTTACAGCTTTTGTTACTTTTGATATTGCATTATATCATTCAAAAACAAGAAACATTTATATAAATTTTAATACCTAGGTTGCTAGAGAGTAGAGATGGATACAATTGTTCTCCTCAAAAGCGAAATAGGAGGAAAATGGCATATAATTGTCACAGTGCCTAACCTTGGCCTGCGCCATTCGGCCGGGAGAAGGGTTCTGGACTGATGCTCTGGCATCACTAGCCGCATCCCTCTCTGCCTGTAGCAGGGTCACATCTGGTTCACTGTTACTGGCATCATGAAACAGGCACTTGCCTGGACACCTGTTATAGGCCCAGCATGGGGGACCTAATTGGTCCTGCCTTCTCCTACTTTATAAACCTCTATGGGCCTGTGTATCAGTTATCCTTACGTTGTTCTTCTGAGCAGCTCTAGTTCTAGTTGTTCCTGTATCCTGTATCCTGTGTATGACCCAGCTTTTTTGACTATCCATTCTGGTGCTAACCTGTGGCTCTGTCTGACCATTCACTCTGTGCACTCCATTTATCTTGACATCCAATCTGGTGCAGACCTATGGCTCTGGCTGACTATCCACTCCGTGTATAACCCTGGCTTGTCTGATTATCCATTCTGGTGCAGACCTAGGGATCTGTCCAACTATCCTCCCAGTATAGCATACTCCTAGTGGATATCCTAGCTGGTACTGACCTGTGGATCTGTCTGTTTACTTCACTTGTGGCTCCGTTACTTACAGACACACATCCTGGTGCAGACCTGGGCCTCTGGCAGACTCTTTCTTACTGACTGCAGGCATGAGTCAGTAGTCTCCATTGTTGCCACTTACAGGAGACTGTAGGTTCAGTGTTGCTTTCTCTTCGATTCCTGAGACTACCAGCTGGCTTCGGCCTAGTCCCCAGCAGTGTGGTTGACTCGTCAGCAGGCTTCTATTGCTGATAGAATCTCTAGCCTTTCCAGTCAACCTCTGCTTGTACTGTCATACTTACTTGCATTTGCTTATTATTATTATTATTATTAATAAAGGGGTGTTCTTAACTATACCGTCTGACTCCTTGTCTTGTTTTGCAAACCGTAACAGTACGTAAGGGTCATAACTACAGATGGTGATAGTGATCCACAGAACGTATTGATCATTTGTCAATGACTTTGCAGACACTGCTCAATCAAACTGCTCACTTAGAACACTCTAATCCACAACCGATGGCCACCCCAGCTCCTTCCTTGGCACCGGCGGTTTCTACCATCTCTGATGCAGGGTTGGTCAGAGGATCCGCTCCACTCCCACAACGCTATAGTAGGGAGCCTGAGCTGTGTCGCGGATTCCTGAACCAGTTGGGAATTTACCTAGAAATGCTTCTGCATGCCTTCCCTAATGAGTACAGTAGGGTTGGGCTGATGATTTTGCTCATTTCTGGCAAGGCATTGGAATGGGTGAATCCTTTATGGGAGACAGACAAACCCATAATATATAACTTCAGTGAATTTGTGGCCTCCTTTAAACATGTATTTGATGTGCCAGGTAGCGCGACCTCGGCTTCAAAACAACTTATGACCATCCGCCAGGGCAGTTGTACTGTAGAGGAGTACGCTACTGAGTTCCGAACCCTGGCAGGTGAGGTGGGGTGGAACAATGAGGCTCTTGTAGCAGTCTTTTCCCAAGGGCTTTGTGATTATATGAAGGATGAAATTGCTGCCTGTGATTTACCTAAAAGTTTGGATCCTTTATCATCCAGATTGATACTCGGGTGCGGGAGAGACCCTTGTTTAAGGAGAGTCTGCAGCGGCATCCTGCCAGAATGACCTCTCACATAACTTGCCCACCCAGTCCTCCCTCACCTCCCATGCCTCCTGGTTCTGACTCAGTGGGTAGTGAACCTATGCAGGTGGGGGCTACCCGGCTCTCAGTGGAGGAGAGGGCTTTTCAGAGGAGGGAGAAACTGTGTCTTTACTGTGGTAAACCTAGTCACTTATTGAGATCCGGTACGTCCGGCAAAACGCTTGCACCTAAGATCCTGTCGGGGACAGATTTTAGGCGGCATCTCTCAGTCCCCTGAAGCTATTCTGGATAAACCCATGTTGGAGGTGGCTCTTACATGGGATAATGTCTATCTCAGATTTGGCACTTGTAGACTCTGGCACGGCTGGATATTTTATGAACGTTGCTTTTCCTAATTGGAACGGTATCCCATTACAATCATGTGCCTCTCCCTTGGCAGTTGAGGCCATTGATGGCAGACCCCTGCTGCCATCACACATTACACATGATACATCTCCGATAACCCTGAAAGTGGGAGCCCTACATAAAGAAACCCTAAAGTTTCAGGTTATCAACTCCTCTCACTATGCCATTGTCCTAGGGTTTCCTTTGTTGCAGACACATAACCCTAGGATTGATTGGAGCACGTGTGAAATTTTCCCTTGGGGTCCACACTTTACTGAATCCTGTTTGTCACTCCTCATAAGACTGGCAGTTGCTGATTCTTCTGGCCTACCGGAGGCCTATTTGCAGTTCTTGGATGTGTTTAATAAAGTCCAGGCCGGAGCATTACTTCCTCACAGGCCCTATGATTGTTCTATTGACTTATTGCCTGGTACTACCCCACCTAGGGGCCGTATATACCCTCTGTCTGTGGAGGAAAAAAGGTTATGGAGGAGTAGGTCAATGATGCTATGGAGAAAGGCATCATCTGCAAGTCCGCATCCCCCGCGGGTGCTGGATTTTTTTTGTCAAGAAAAAAGACGGAGAGTTGCACCCATATATTGACTTCCGTGGCTTAAATAAATTAATGTTTAAGAATGCTTATCCAATACCGCTGATTACGGAACTATTTGACCGTCTCAAAGGTTCCAAGAATTTCATGAAACTTGACTTAAGGGTGGCCTACAATCTGGTCAGAATAATGGAGGGTCATGAATGGAAGACAGCGTTTAACACCTGGAGTGAGCAATATGAATATCTTGTCATGCCCTTTGGTCTCTGCAATGCTCTTGCAGTCTTCCAAGAATGTATCAATGATGTCTTGAGAGACCTATTACAAAGTTGTGTTGTAGTCTATCTGGATGACATCCTCATTCATTCTCCTACATTGGAAACTCATCACTCAGATGTATCCGAAGTCCTAGTGCATCCCAATCCCGCCCTGCCCTTTACCTTGGAAGTTAACGCATCTGAGATTGGAGTAGGCGCCCTCCTTTCTCAACGCTCAGCTCCAGGGGAGGCTTTACGCCCATGTGGCTACTTGTATAAGAAACCGTTTAAGGTGGAGATGGTATATCAGATTGGGCACAGAGAAATATTGGCCATTATATTGGCATTGAAGGAATGGCGACACCTCCTGGAAGGTACCAGTTCCCCAATCCTGATTCTCACGGATCACTAGAATCTTACCTACCTGTCTGAGGCCAAACGCCTGTCTTCCCGTCAAGCCAGATGGGCATTGTTCCTATCAAGGTTCAATTATGTGGTTTTGTATCTACCGGGCTCTAAGAATGTTTCTATGTTTCTATGTCTCTGTGACTACCATCTGCACAGGAATTAGTGGTGGTATTCATGGGAGAGGTCTTCTGACTCCCTGGCATACCCAGGGTGATTGTTTCGGACAGAGGTAGACAGTTCATGTCTCGGTTCTGAAGAAGCTTTTGTGCTCAAATGGGGCTTAAGCTGGCATTTTCCTCTGCTTACCACCACAGCCTAATAGTGCAGCTGAACGGTCTAACCAGGCCCTTGAACAATTTCTCTGTTGTTACATATCTGACCACCATGATAATTGGGCTACACTGTTACCTTGGGCTGAGTTTGCCAGGAACTGTGCCATGAACTCTTCCTCACAGAGTTCTGCATTCCTGATTAATTATGGGTTTCGACCCTCTGTTCTTCCTGAAGTCTTTCAGGGACAGGAGATTCTGGCTCTTGATGAGCATTTGAGGGTGCTCCGTTCCTCTTGGGTAAGGGTACAGCATACCCTACATGGCTCCATACAGCGGCAGAAGAGGCAGGTGGACCATAGATGCTTGCCAGCACCTACCTTTCAGGTGGAAGAGACAGCGTGGCTGTCTTCCTGGAATTTTAACCTCCAGGTACCTTGTAATAAACTGGCTCCTCGATTTGTTGGTCTTTTCCATGTGTTGTGCAGAATTAACCCTGTGGCATATGCTCTAGAGCTTCCCACCTCCATGCGCATTTACAATTTGTTCCACGTCTCCTTGCTCAAACCTCTGGTTTGTAACCAATATACCACCAGTACAGTTCGACCAGCTCTGGTGAAGGTTGGCAATCATGAGGAATTTGTGGTACAGAGCATTCTGGACTCCAGATGGGTCAAAGGGCACCTTCAGTTTTTGATTCACTGGAAAGGTTATGATCCTGGATACCTGCCAATGATGTGCACGCTCCTGTGTTGATGTGCAGATTTCATGCTCGATTTCCTACGAAGCCCCGACTCTGTCCGCGGAGGGGTCCTTGAGGGGGGTACTGTCACAGTGTCTAACCTTGGCCTGCGCCATTCGGCCTGGAGCAGCATTCTGAACTGACACTCTGGCGTCAATAGCCGCGTCCCTCTCTGCCTGTGGCCTGGTAGCGACTGGTTCATTGTTACTGGCATCATGAATCAGGCACTTGCCTGGACGCCTGTTATAGGCCCAGCATGGGGGACCTAATTGGTCCCACCTTCTCCTACTCCTTTATAAACCTCCATGAGCCTGCGTATCAGTTACCCTTACGTTGTTGTTCTGAGCAGTTCTAGTTCCAGTTGTATCCTGTATCCTGTGTATGATCTGGCTTGTCTGACTATCGATTCTCGTGCTGACCTGTGGCTCTGTCTGATCATTCTCTCTGTGTGCTCCATTTGTCTTGACATCCATTCTGGTGCAGATCTGTGGGTCTGGCTGATTACCCTCTCCATATATGAACATGGCTTGTCTGACTATCCATTCTGGTGCTAATCTGGGGATCTGTCCAACTATCTTCCCAGTGTAGCTTACTCCTAGTGGACATCCTACCTGGTGCAGACCTGTGGCTCTGGCTGACTACTGGCTCTGTGTATGACCCTGTGTCACGTTTACCCAGAGAAGTTTAGGAGTCAGTACGGTACAGTAAATGCAATTTATTAACAATTAGATAGAAAGAACAATACATATACAGGAACAAGCAGAGGGTTACCAGCCAGAAAGCACTATTATCAGGAATAATAGGCTGCAAAGCTAGACCACACTGCTGGAGACTAGGCCTTAGCCACTGCTAGTCTCACCAGGAACCAGGAGCAGGAGCAGGAACCGGAACTCAGGATCTTGATTTGACATAACAAGTGAACTGACTCGTGCCTGCAGTCAGTAGGGAGCAAACTGACTCACGTCTCCAGTCAATATGGAGTGAACTGACTCACACCTGCAGTCAGTATGGAGCGAACTGACTCACGTCTGCAGTCAATATGGAATGAACTGACTCACACCTGCAGTCAGTAGGGAGCTTAGTCTACCAGAGCCCCAGGTCCGCACTAGTTTGGGTGTCTAGGTAGAAGGAACAAACATAAGAATAGTCAGACAGAGCCACAAGTCAGCACTAGAGGGGGTAGTCAGACAAGCTGGGTCATACACAGTTCAGGTAGTATCACGGTCCCCGTGATCCTGTGCTGCTCCCTGATTGGCTGAGCTGTGTTGGCACGCCCCTGGTTACCCTTTTTATACTGGCCGCTGGCACCTGTCTGGTGCCCTTTCGTGGTGTTCCTGAGCCTTGCTGCTGTTCTCTGCGTTCCTGATTTCCCGTGTACCGACTTGGCCTGCTTGATACTCTCCTGTGTTCCTGCTCGTTGCTGATCCGGCTTGTCTACGAACCCGCTCTGGTATCCGACCCGGCCTGGCTGACGTTCCTGCTTGTTGCTGATCCGGCGTGTCTACGATTCTCCATGGTTCCCAGTTCCAGTCTATCTCGTTCCTGCTGCTGACTACAGGGCGACATTCTTACTCCTGGAGTCGCGCTCGTGCTCGAGACTGACCTTAACCCTTGAGTCACGGTTCACTGTTAAATGCTACTGAGCTGTACTACTGCTGAGTCTCCTTAAGCTTGCAGAGCGATATTATCAGGGCGATTCCGATTGCTGAGCTGATTCCTTGCTGTGCCTCACATCCTACCAAGTGCTTAGTTAACCCTTTCAGTGCTACGCTACTACTGCTGAGCCGGCCGCTTGGGCCTGAGAGACGGCGGCTCACAGTCCATCTATGCAGGGTAGTTGTTCCGGTACCGTACCAGTGGTCCTCTTGCCCACGCACTTGCACTGGTGGAGTTGATATACACCCGTGGGGGCTACCTGGCACTAGCTATTGGTTTCCGTTTACACCCGAGGGGGCTTGAGCCTTACACTTGCAGCTTGCAGTCTCCGTTATACGCCCGTGGGGGCTAACGTGCCTTGCTCTTGAAGCTTGTAGTCTCCGGTTTACGCCCATGGGGGCTAACGACTGACAGTTCCCAAATACTGGTGGCATTTGTTATGCCCGTGGGGGCTATCCATTATTGCTCTAGCGTTCTGGGTCAGTTCTGCCGTGCAAGTCGATTGCTCTCCTGCAGACTTGGTATTGACTCCTCATACTTATACAAGTTTCAGCTACACCTTGGGCGTGCCTACACCACAACAAAGACTGATGAGGACTGAGTTAACTATTGTGTGCTCCTCTCTGGGTTACCAGTCCTAATATATATTTTCTGTACATTTATTCTACTCTGTCTGTTTTCAGTATACTGGCCTGTAAGGGTCTAGACATTTATTCTTGTTTACACTGTGTGCCTGTAGAGGGCGATATTGTTCATTATTTTTTTTTTTTTTAATAAAACTGCGTTTTACCATACCCTCTGTCTGAAATGTCTGAAAACCGTAACAGGTAGTCAGCCAGAGCCACAAGTCTGCACCAGATTGGATGTCCACTATTTAGGCATTAGGCAAAAGAATAGTCAGACAAAGCCACAGGTCAGCATTAGAATGGATGGAAGACTAGCCAGGTCATACACAGAGCCCAAGGTAACAGAACTGTTATGAACAACAATGCAAGGGCATCTGAGTCAGGACTCAGTCTGTCTTTTAAAACCCTCCACAGGAAGTAGGAGGAGCACCTCAGAGGGAGGTAGTAGGAAGTAGGTAGGAGGAGACTACAGGAAGCAAACACATAAAGCAGAGGCCTGCTGCATGCTTGAAGCCTTGCGCCTGTAGATGATGCTGAAAGCAAGGTAAGCTGTAACAGTATCCCCTCCTTAAAGGCCCCTCCTCCTCGGAGCTTGCCGGGGTTTGTCGGGAAAACGTGCGTGGAACCTGCGCACCAAGATAGGAGCATGAACATCAACCTCTGGAACCCAGGAGCGCTCCTCTTCTAGTGAATGAAGTACTGTAGGTGCCCTCGGACCATACGGGAGTCCAGAATATTTTGTATTTCGTATTCCTCGTGATCTGCAACTCTCACGGGAGCAGGGCGAACAGGAGCAGCAGTATACCAGTTGCACACCAAGGGCTTTAGCAGTGAAACGTGAAATACATTATGGATCCGCATATTAGCAGGAAGCTCCAGAGCATAAGCCACCAGATTGATTTTGCGCAACACTAGGAAGGGACCAATAAAACGAGGTTCAAACTTGCCACAAGGGACTTGTAGGTGGAGATTACAGGAGGACAGTCACACCCTGTCACCCACTTGGAAGGTAGGAGCTGGCAGTCGTCTGCGATCAGCCTGTCTTTTTTGTCACTGCACAGGGCCACGTAGGGCTCTGCTCATCCAGAGCTGGAATAGTCTGTGCTTGGAAGGTCTTAGGAAGGGCAGCGGGTTGAAACCCTTAATTGACCAGGAAATGAGAACTCTTAGTCTAAGAGTTAACCGCACATTTCCGAGCAAACTTCGCCCAAGGCAACAGGTCAGCCCAATTATCGTGGTGATCAAAAATATAGCAGCGGAGAAACTGCTCCAAGGCTTGATTAGCCTTTTCTGCCAAACAATTAGACTGCAGGTTGTACGCAGAAGAAAATGCCAATTGAATACACATCTGGGCACAGAAGCATCTCCAACCCATTGGCCACAGGTTGGAGCCAGCCCACAAGTAATTGTCTTGGAGACTTGTTCTGAGGGCAAGTTGTGCAAGCAGCGGTAAATGCAATACAATCGGCCCGGAGGCTCAGCCACCAGAAAACTCATGTTAAAGACCAAATCAGTTGGTTGCGGCCAATATGACCAACAATTTTGGAGGTGTGACATGTCTCTAGCCTTTCCAGTCACCCTCTGCTTGTACTGTCATACTTACTTGCATTTGCTTATTATTATTATTATTATTAATAAAGGTGTTTTTAACTATACAGTCTGACTCCTTGTCTTGTTTTGCAAACCGTAACAATAATGGAATATAAAGGCCAGTCTCTGTTCAGAATTCTTGCAGTCTGACTCAGGCAATGGCCAGAGCGTTAAGAAAGGGGGGGCTCTGTCGATCTGCATGCCAGCCGCCACCAGCAGAGGCAGCAATGGCGGTGGCAAGGGGAAAATGTAGAATGCATTTTCTTTTTAATAGAAATGGATAAAAAAATGTATTTAAAAAAAATGGCAGAACAAATAATAAAAAAAAAATAACTAATCAAAGGACAGATGCCACACTTTTAAAACCCTTTGGGCTTCAGAGGGGTAACCCTCCAGGACTCAAAGGGTTAAATGTGGCATCTTTGGTAGGCTTGATTTAAAAAAAAAAAAAAAAGATAAATAGTCATTTTTTTAAGGATTGTAAAGAAAAAAGAAGGTAAGAACGAAGACAGAAAGGAGATTGAAGAAGAAGACACAGTGGATGTCAGGTAAGTGTTACATCTCTGGGTAGGATAGTGTTAGTATTACTTAGTATCATGTTAGGGACAGTGTAGAGTTGGCTTTTTTTCTTTGATGTTCCCACAATTTGCACTATTTAGCTCGAGTTGAAGGCACAAAAAACAACTAGCATTTGGCCGCCAACGCTGGTTGTTCCATGTACCAAGCCAGCTATAGAATAGCTGCTGTACATATGTGGGTTTATCACTTGTTCTTTTGTTTCCACGTACTGGCTGTTTTACTTGTGGTAATATTATCAAGCCCATGATCTGAAGGCCTAATTAACCCATAACATCAAAATAACCCTCTAAAAGCATATATTTCTTAAAAATAGATAACAAGCTGCATCAAATGAGGGGGTACTTGCCTTTTTACCCCTAGCATAAATGTTTCCAGGAGGTGGCAAGAAAGTAAAAATTAAGCATTATTTAATATTTCTACCCCTTCAAAGGTACAAAAATAATTTAAACTGAACTACTGTAGTCGCTATCAGAAGTACTATATCATCTAAAATTTTTCTTACATTTTTTCAAATGTGACTTGCCTGAACTAAAAATGGTTGTAACAAGTATAGGAATGAAGAAAAGGTAGACAACTCATACCATTTTGGAAAGGAGCCAACCCACTGCATCATTTGAGGGGTCACTTGACTTACTACCCCTAGTCTGATGTGCACAGAAGGTGGTACAATAGGAAAAAAAATGATTTTTTTATATTTCCACCCCTTGAACAGTCCTGAAATCATTGAAAATCATGGAATTTACTAATGTATGCATTAACTACTGCTCTTTTGAGAAAAATAGTACCCGATTGGTATGAGCTGAACTACTGTAGGGGGGCAAAAGTATAAAACAACACTACGTGCAATCTATTATTTTCTTACTACTTGCCTGTAGTTAAATGGATGTAACAATCACAGAAATAAAAAAAAGGTAAACAAACCATACCATTTGGGAAATAAGACAATACACCATATAAACTGAGGGGTCACTTGCCTTTCTAGCCTACTATGCACAAATGTTTTTACAATTTGGCATGAAATGAAAATAATTCAAATTTGCTTTACAATTTCACCTCTTCATATGTAATGAAATCTTTGAAAACTATGGAATTTCTGCAGGGGTTGCTAGAAATGCAAAATGACACCTACCTGTTTTCTTTTTTTAAATAGGCTGCCTGTACAAAAATGTTTCTATCCATTAAATACTGTATATGAAGGAAAGTTACATAAGTCATACCATTTTAGAATCTGTGGCTACCAGTGGGCAGTGGAACAAAGCTGGGGGCAGACAGTGAATGTGGGTAATAAGTGGCTACCAATGCCTGACCCCCCCATCCTTTTTCCCTTGAGCTCTTGTAGCTACTGAGTCCCCACATATACTGTCCTGCACCTCAGATTTGTTCCCTTGTCTACTGGTATAGCCACAAAGAGAATGAGATGGTGGCTACCAGGGGGAAGGGGAACAATGTGGGGGGTAGATGTGGGGTATCTGGGGCGGTAGGGGGGGATATGCTTATTTTTATTTATTTTCATTTTTTTAAAATGTTTATTAGTTATTTTTTATATGTATTTATTATAATTATTATTTAATTAAATCAGAACTTGTGGGAGGGCATCTTGGATCTTAATATGAGGATGTTCAAAACTCACTTTTATCATCAGGGTTGGCAGACATCAGGGGGTTCCTGATGCCCCCCCCTCACAACGTGTGATATATTTAATATGCACATAGTGCAGGATCAAAAGATTCTACACTATGTGCATATTTTATATACAGGATGTGTATATATTTAAAATGTAAGACTTGCCCTGCTATATAGTGAAACTTCTTCCCTACATACAGGGCAAGCTTGAAGCTTCTCCCTGCATCAGGAGTGCAGAAAGAAGCTTCAAAGTGCCACCTCTTAATTTTTACGTGGTTGGCCTGCAGGATCACTTTGCCAACCATGTAAAGTTTACGAGGTTGGCACTAGGGATGGGCGAAAGTTGTTATCGTTTTCCTGCAAGAAATTTCGTAAAAACCACGTTGTTATCTGCTTGTTTTGTGGGAAAACCCGCTTTAAAAGTAGCGGTTAAAATTTTCGGATTTTCACCCATTGGCCAAAATCTTTTGACATTTTTTCAATGGCTAGAAAGTTTCCGCCCATTGATTTACGAGGTTTTCGCACTTCCTCTATAAAAATGTGACATTTTCGCTGAAGGCAGACACAATAGAAGCAGCTACAGAATGAGATAGACGTGCTGTGCAGGTGGAGAAGATTTAATGGCCAACTTGTTCTTTTCTCCACATATTCTGAGGGCTACTTATTCTGATGCTACTGCCTCAGGCAAGTGGAACCTTCGTCATCCATCTTCCATGTTACTGCTATTTTTGATCCCATTTATCCTGCTGCTTAAACAGTGGTCACTAGCCAACATGACCTGCTAGCATTAGGCCAGTAGGGCATTTTTATTTTTTTCTCAGGGCTTGTGCTTTAAAGAAAAAAAAAATAGTCCTACAAAAAAAATAAACAATTTTTGGGGGATTTGTTTCTAACAAGCCTAAGTCCTACAAATCAATGTTTCCATAGGGTTTGGGCCAAACAAGCTTAAGTCCTACAAATCAATGTTTCTTCAGGGCTTGGGCCTCTAAGTCCTACAAAGGCCTCTACAAATCAAACAAATCATCCTCTAAAAACTACTCTATCAAGTCAAGTATTAGTTCACCCCAGTGGCAGCTTATATCAGGGGGTTCCTGTCTCCATCACTTTACATATAAATTATTTGTCTGTCCTACTACAGTTAGGTATATCTTTTTGCTGTTTTTTGCATCTGAACTTTGCTGTGGTCTGTAACTAGACAGTGATGCTTTTCCATCTTGATAATTTTTACATGATTGTTAAGGGCCATTTTTGGAAGTGTCTTTCTATTGATAATCTCTTTGGGATAGATGAAATAGTTGTTGCAGAATGGGTGTTCTAAATTCAAACTAAAATGGGAATCCACAAAAAGAGGATTTTAGTCTTACCTGTTAAATCCTTTTCTCGTATAGGTTACTGGTAACTTTGGGTAGATGACTGCCCCTTTAAGTAGGTAGGAACAATTCTTGAAGAGAATGCTGGGTGGAGCCTACCTCCTCTCCTTAACTGCATCTAGCCACTCCCCTCCAGTAAGATTTGAGACACTAACTAGTGACTAAGTAATAAGGGAAAGAAGACTCCTATGAGCATGAACCCGAAAGGACTTACCACATTTGGTCACAGGAAAGCCAAGCATGGTCCCTTGACAGGGTGGGAGATATGAGATCAGACAAGACCATTGATAAGGAGTAGAAAATTGGGCCATGGGACAGGGAACCATGGGCCCCGTTCTCAACTGCTGGTGACACTAATGAGGCTCAATCTATTAACAAGTTATCCCTTTTTACCTATGTAATGTTTTTAGGAGTTGAGGGAAACTGTGTATAACAAAGTCTCATAGCCGGTGAGATGGCTCAGTTGGTTAAGGCACTAGCTGTAGAAGCTGTTCAAGCAGCAAGGTCACAGGTACTAGTCCCGGCAATGCGAGCTCAGCCTTTCTCCCCTCTGAGGTAGATAAAATGAGTCCAGAACAAAATATATGAATGCAGCTTTGAGAGCTATGTCAGCAAGGATATCAATCAATATTTACTTGGTGATTGATTCTCTGACACAGGAACTTTCTGTTACCTTAGTGGTATTAGGGTGGACATAAACACACTATATCAATAAAGGTAGAGTTATCAGAAGAGGTTTCTATGAATTCAGTTGGCATTAATGAAAATAAATGTAACTGATTATAACTTCTACTCATTCTTGGACCTATCTGCTGAAGTGGAAAGTGCTGTTTTAGGAGGGATAGGGAAAGGGGAGGGGGTATGCCTATATGTAAAGCATGTCTTAAAACTTAGTATAAGGGAAGATATAAAGGAAGGGTCCAATGGAAATGTAGAGGGCCTGTGGGTTGAAATACAGACTGGAGGCACACATAATAAAAAGATGTTAATGGGGATTTGCTACAAGCCACCTAATATTGGGAAATTGGAAGAAGCCCAACTTTTACTGCAAATTGAAAAGCTTCTAGGTCAGGAAAAGTAATTATAATGGGATATTTCTACTATCCTGAAATTGACTGGATCCATATGAATTCCAGCACAACAATGGGAAACAATGTTTTAAGTATAATTAATGAAAATTGTATGTCCTGACTAGTAGAGGATCCAACTAGAAAGAGGCCTTGCTTGACCTAGTGTTCTCAAACAATTCTGACATGATAAACAGTATACAAGTAAGGCAACATTTTGGCATCAGTGACCACAATATAATATCCTTTGAAATTTGTTATGAGAAACCCAATAGTAAATGCTCTTAGACAAATATACACATCAATATATGCCATTGGGGAATAAGCAAAAGAGGACTAAAGTGAAATCAATGATACTTAATACTGAGGTTTACAGGGAAATGAGAAATAAGAAACAGGCTTTTAAAATGCCAAAAGTCAAATGGGTCAGATGCATCATTTAAAAAATATAAAGAATGTAACAAAATCTGCAAACAAGCAATTAAGCTAGCTAAAATTGAAAATTAGAGAAATAATGAAAGCAAGAAAAATCCTAAACAATTCTACAACTATATTAATAACAAAAAGGTTAAGGTTGATACTGGTCCTCTTAAGGCTGAGACAGGTGAATTGATTAGTGATGATAAGGCTATGGCTGACACCCTAAATACATTATTTTCTTCACTATATACAAAGGAAGCAACAATGACAGGAAATGAGCAAATAGACAAAACCACAGAATTTCCTCATTCGTGTACATGGCCTACTGAGAACAAAGCCCAGAAGAGACTAGAAAAGGATATTGTGAATAAAGTACCTGAACCTGATGGTATACACCAAAGGGTACTTAAGCCTATGGTATTAAGCAATACCATTATTGTTTAAAAAGGGGGCAAGATCCAAACCAGGAAATTATAGACCTGGAAGCTTCACTTCCATAGTGGGTAACATATTAGAAGGGTTACTAACTGACATTAGTCAGAACTATGTGAAGACAAACAATATTATTAGTAGGAGCCAGAACGGTTTTATGAAGAATACATCATGTCAGACTAACTTACTTGCATTTTACAAAAGAGTAAGTAGAAATTTGGAAAAGGGAATTTCTGTTCATGTACTACACTTGGATTTTGCAAAAGCCTTTTATACAGTGCCTCACTACAGGTTACTGCAAAAATGAAAAGGCTTGGGCGATGATTTCTGTGCATGCATTGAGAATTGGTTAAATAATAGGTGGCAGAGTTGTTTTATGTAAATGGAACCTTTTTCAACTTGGTCTAAAGTTATAAGTAGGGTGTCACAGGGTTCAGTCCTGGGCCCAGTGCTTTTTAATATATTTATTAATGATCTAGAAGTGGTAATTAAAAGTAGTGTCTCAATTTTTGCTGATGATACTAAGCTGTTCAAGTAAATACATACAGGGCTGGATGTTTTTTCTCTGCAGAATGATTTAGATAAACTGAGCGAATGGGCAGAAAAGGGGCAGATGACATTTAATGTACATACATGTAAGGGTTATACATTTGGGCTGTAGAAACAAACATGCTACATATACACTAAATGGGAAATATCTTGGGGAATCAACATCAGAGAAAGGTTTATTAGTACTGATAGACGATAGATTATAGACTTCACAGCAGTGTGCAGAATCACTCACCTGTTGCAAGAGCATATAGGGTACTATCTTGCATAAAAATAGGTGTAAAGTCACAGTATGCTAATAGTATTCTACCTCTATATAAATCCTTGGTTATGCCTCATCTGGAATATGGAGTTCAGTTTTGGGCACCAGTTTTTACAAGAGACATTGTTGAACTGGAAAAAGTGCAGAGACTCTCAACAAAACCGATAAAGTGATTGGAGAGGATCTCAGTTATAAAGAGAGAGTAGCCAAACTGGGTTAGTTTACTTTGGACAAAGAGATGTCTAAGGAGTGATATGATAACCATTTACAAATACATGCAAGGTCAATACAAAGAACTATCCAATGAATGATTTATGCAAACTGCTGAGCTAAGAATGAGAGGCCATCCATTAGGACAAGATGAAAGGTGCTTTTGACTAAAACAAAGGCAGGGATTTTTTACAGTAAGGGCGGTAAAAATATGGAATTCTTTGCATTGGGATGTTGTGCTTGCAGATACTGTAGCTGCTTCAAAAAAGCAATGGATTCCTATCTGGCACAGTATATATTTAGAATGATGACAGATAACTTCAATGCAGATAGGTTGTTGAACTATCCAGCTGCCATTTGGAGTCAAGAAGGCATTTTTTTACCCACTTAGGGCTAAATTGAAAATGGCTTCAGTGTTTTTTTTTTTTTTTTGCTTTTCTCTGGATCAAAATGGGTGTTTTGGCATGGACTGGACTTGATGGATGCATGTCTTTTTTCAGCCTCATCAACCATGTTAGCATGTTATGTTACTATGCTAGAAACTGACTAAATTTGTATATATATATCGATCTCTAAAGAGGTGGTCCCCTGTCAAATTTCTTGTTTGATTACCTTGAATTATAAACTCCAAATCATTGAATTTAAGTGCTAGCTTAAAGGGCAACTATACCCTAATAATAAGTGGCTTTTAATTTGTTTAACAGAAGGATTTATTCAGGTAGATGTCCTTAAAGGAGCAGTAAACTTTATTAATGAAAACCCTTATGTTATAGGACTGATATAAACAATGATACTCCATGGTATCATGAAGAACTGTGGTCAGCAACTCACCTCTCCCACAGAATGCAATACAATAACTGTTGGAACACCAGGGGGGCTATGTACTAAGGCATGACAAAGAGGTGATAAAACAGATATGACTTTTCCAGTGATATCACTTCCCCACATCCTATGCACTGAAATATCCAACACTGTAGAAATCTTAGTGCATTGGCTCCATAGAATAACATAGGACTTTGAGAAGTGATATCACTAGAGAAGTCATCTCTGCTTTATCATCTCTTTATCACACCTTAGTGCATCTCCCCGCAGGTGAATTGTAGGTTAGCTTTCTTGACATCAAGGGTCACTGATCATGAAAAAAACAGCTTAAATTGTAATCATTTTGGTATAATTATTACTCAACAGGAAAAGTCCTATGATATCCTATATGATTTGTTTCTTATGTTTACTTCTTTAAAATAGCAGTGATGTATATATATCATATTTTAGTTTTTTTAACTCTCTTGCAGTCCACTGCAATTGTTTGTTACAAAACAGATAACTTGTATTCCTTACAATCCATTCAAGTCAATTGTTTGCTGTGATAAGGAGTAATTAGAGGCGGACTTAACCATAGAAATTTATATACAGGAAAATGAAGATATTATGCAACAAGTATATAGATACATATACCTAACAGCAGCTGTATAAAGGACATCTACTGCAGTAATTCTGAGGGTATACTTTCCTTCAACTTTTCCAGTGCCAAAAGACTAGGTACCCAGTATCTGGAACCCAGTGCTAAATTATCAACTAATCCAAGTACTTAACGGCACTGAAAAGTCTGTGATAAATAGGGGTTCAGTCTTACATTGTAATATAGTAAATTAGGTTGAAAAAACACAAGTTCATCAAATTCAAGCTTTGTCTCATAACCCTTGGAAATGATAATTATATAAGCTTTCCTGCTACCAAATAAGTTAGTCTTTATCCGAACGTCCTGTTTTGCCTACTAATACACAGTATAAACCTGTATGTTCCCTCTTGAAATAAAGGTATCTAATCTGAGATGGCTCAGTTGGTTAAGGCACCAGCTGTAGAATCTGCTAAGACCATGAGGTTGCAGGTTCTAGTCCCGGCAAGGTCAGCTCAGCCTTTCACCTTTCTAAGGTAGATAAAATGAGTCCAGGACATACTTGACAACGAGAGACAATCTCAGTGTATTCTTCCTGGTAAAATACTTTCACAAAAAAAATGTATCCATTTATCTGCTACCATGACATCCTTGGCCAGGAATTCCAAAGACCTTACTGTAAAAAACCCTTCCTCTGCTGAAACTGAAACCTCCTTTACTGTAATCTCAAGGGGTGGCCCCTGATTATTTCATTAGGCCTTGGAATGAAAAGATCACCAGACTGATTCTTGTATTGACCTCTCATATACATGTACATTGTCACAAGATCTCCTCTTAGGCATCTTTTTTCTAGAATAAATAAACCAAGTTTGTTTAGACGTTCCTCATACGTCAAGTCTTCCATTCCCTTAATTAATTTTGTTGCTCTTCGCTGTACTCTCTCCAGTTATAGAATATCCTTTTTCAGTACTGGTGCCCAAAACTGCACTGCATATTCAAGGTGAAGTCTTACCAACGATCTGTACAGTGGCAAAATTATCTTATCCGCTATTGCTTTAATTAATCCCCCTTTAAAGCAAAATTGGATAACAATCTTAGTTTTAATTATTTGATCATCCCTGATCTAGAGTGCTTTAGTTGATTAAGTTGTATTCATTAAGGAAATGTGAGAATACGACCTGTTTTGACACTGCCCTGGATACCTCTCTGGCACTCAAAGGTTAAGGTGTGGTCTGTAGGATTAAATTTGAGTAAAATCAACATTTTATTTTTCCATTTTTGCTGTGTATGTAAAATAAGGTTTTGCATGAATGCCCCTGATATTCATGGACATAAGAGTGTTAATGCTTCTTTTCAAAAGCATATTACTCTAATTGCTCAATATCATCTTGTAAATTAGTTATGGATTTTATGTGATGGTATGTGAAAGTAAAAGATGAGTATAAAAATAACATGAAACATTATCATAAAAACAATATAAAACATGTGGGAAATGTCATAAAGTTCATCAAAATGTTGAAAATATATACACTTGGGGTTATTAAAGGTGTCATGCATTACAAATTCCTTGTAACTGATACAATTCTGTTTATAGCAAAAGATAATAATAATATATTTGGATCTCAGGTTCTAGTCCCTGGCAGGGTCAACCGCACTGGACCAGCATGGCAGATAACAATCCTTACCCTCAGCTGCTGAAGAGGTCTTCATCTTGCATGGGACTGACAATGGTTTCTTGATTGATGTCAGGTGGGTGTGGCTGGAAATGCAGACTGGCTCAGGAGGAGCAGAAGTCCCCTACCTTCTTAAGCAAACACACACACGGGTGGAGGAGGAGGCAGGGGGCGACTACTTAGCCATTTACCCTCAATCCATAAAAAAAAATAACAGTTTTGTATTGTGTACTCGCTAATTGATTTATTTGGCTAGTACAAATGCTCTAGCATGTACAGTGTGGAATTCAACCTGGTCGGGAACTCCATTTTCAGCTCATGATGGGGCAGGTTGTCACGCTCTTGTATGGAATATAAAGCATTGCATGCACTGTAGGAGCAGTTAAAGTGCACACAGATTTTGCAGGCAATATTCAGCATCCTTCTGAGGGATTCATATTCTACCAAGAATCTGGTCACAACTAAATTTAGCACATGGACAAAGCAGGGAACATGCATCATATCACTTATTCTCAAGATATTATGTTGGAGCCATGATCAGCAAACACAAAACCAACGTTTAGTGGGGTACCCAAAAATTTGCTGCTGTATCTCACAATCACAAAATATCATAACTATGAGAATATGACACCCTTTTATACTATGCCTGTGAGAAAAGAAGGGAAATGTGCCATATGGTGTGGAGAAATTTAGTCTTCCCATCGATTTTAATGCAATGAGTAGGATTGGGCAAAAATTTCCGCCTCAAACTGAAACTGGCAAAAAATGGCACTTTCCGCTTGGTGAAAAATTTCCTGTGAAAAGTGCAGATTTTCCGCTTTTTTCGCTTAGCTCATTGCATTGAAATCAATGGGAACATAGAAGTTACACACAACACATAGCAAATATTATTTTATAATATAATAAAATATAATATAATAAAAGGGGCATGAAGGTGCCTATGTTGGTGGGGGTGTGCGGAAAGAATCATTTGAACAGGGGACGATTTTTGGAGGGGTTGTTTACTGGGATTGGGGGGCAGTAAATAAAAAATAAATCCTAAATAAAATAAAAACCATAAGACATGGTATAAAGGGATCTGAGGACGGTGCCTGCGTTAGTGAATTAATTAATCATTTGAACACGGAATTTGTTTTGAGGGGTTTCTTGACTGCTATTGGGGGGACAGGAACCCCCTGACATAAGCTGTCACTGGGTGGACTGATACTTGACTTGATAGAGTATTTTGTAGAGGATGATTTGTTTGATTTGTAGAGGCCTTTGTAGGTCATAGACTTATTAGAGGCCCAAGCCCTGAAGAAACATTGATTTGTAGGATTTAAGCTTGTTTGGCACAGGCCCTAAGGAAACATTGATTTGTAGGACTTAGGCTTGTTAGAAACAAACACCCCAAAAATTGTTTATTTTTTTTGTAGGACTATGTTTTTTTTTTTGTTTTTTTTTAAAGCACTAGCCATGAGAAAAAAATAAAAATGCCCTACTGGCCTAACGCCAGCAGGTCATGTTGGCCAGTGGCCTCTGTCAAATGTCCTCCTGATTTGCAACTGCTGTTCGTACTGCTGCTGCTGAGCTGTTTAAGCAGCAGGATGATTAGGCAGCTGAAAGGGAATAGGATCAACAATAGCAGTAACATGGAAGATGGGTGATGAAGGTTCCACTTGCCATGACTGGCTCCAGTGATGCGCCTGAGACAGTAGCAGAAGAATAAGTAGCCCCCAGTATATGTGGAGAAAGGAAGAAGTTGGCCATTAAATCTCCAACTGCCCCTCCTCCAAAATCAAGGGTGTGTTGTTATTATAATATATTTTTCCCTTGAGAACAGGAACTGTGGCTTCCATCAGCAACTGCAATGTACACAGTGTGTGTGGTAAAAAAACATCTGGGGGCACAACTGTATCCAAACACCATGACACCCGAAACCAGGTACTGCCACTGTCACTATACCCCTTGCCCAGACCCCACTAAGGACATGACAACTTGTTGAGAGTTTAATAGTAATGATAAACCCTCCTTGCCACCATCTTTGCATATTCTGCAGGATGGAATCTCCTCAGGTGCCCCTTGATGCACTAATTGTTATTCTCCTCCACCACACTGGCATGTGTCGTCAGTGCACGACACAGTATGCAATGGGTAGAGACGAACTTCCACATCCTAACATCAACAGTGGCTATCATTTGGATGGGAAGGGAATGAACGAGGTGGATTGGCAGAAGATATAGTTGCCCTAGAAGGTTATGGCGAGCTAGTTGTTTCACTTGTCATGGAACTTCCAGTCTCTGCCAGGGTTGTTCTATTCCCCCTCCTCTTTGATCTCCGCCTCTTGTTGTCTTTCTGGAGAGTCTGGGACAGCAAAAGTGGTGCTTGACTTCTGTGGTGGGTGTTTGTCTTTAACATGTTTAGAGTAAATGTCATGCTGTCTGTGTTTCATGTGGGATATCAGGGTGCTTGTGCCAAGGTGTGTTCCCTCCTTTCCTCTTTTCACCGACTTGTCACAAATTGTGTACAGTGCTGTTGCTGATGACTGCACTGTGCCTGCCCCAAGAGAAAAATAGTCCCACACCCATGCTGACTTCAGGGGGAAGGGAACAGATGGAAAAGAATGGCCTCTTTCTTCTTGCCCTCCAAATTCCCCTTCATTATCTGTGGCAGCGGATAATGTTGCTACTGCTGCTGCCTCAGATTCAGCAATGCTGGCAAGTGGAATCTGTCCTAGTCCCACTTCACTTGTTGACCCTATTTCCACTGTTTCCACGGTGGTCTGTGGCACACAAGCCTGCTCCTCAGCATCCTGCTGCCCTTGCATCACAGCATCAGAAGGAATTACAGCAGTTGCAAATTGCTCTAATTCCAAAATGCCATTCTTAGTGGTAGTGGTGATGTCCATCCTCATCCCTATCTCCCATTCCTTCTCAGTTTCTGCTAAAAAGGCCAACAATGTCTCTTCCACCCCAGCTTCTCCAGAATCATCATCACTACCACCACTGGTCCCTACGTTCTGCTGCTCTATTCCAGACATCTCCATGCTGCTTGGAGGAGGTGATGAGCAATGTGACAGAGGGTCCCTAATGTCACGCTTGCCATTTCCTTTTGACCTGAAGAAGAAGGCAGACTAGCAGCAGTAGCAGCAGGCACAGGCAGCTGATCTGTGCTCCTGCTAGTGGTGGTGGTATTTATCCTGAGCCTACTTTCCCCCCCCAACACCAGTTCTGGTCTCTTCAAGATCATTCTCCACCTGGACACTGTATTGAAGAGAAGGGGAGAACTCCCAGTCCCAGGGTCAGAGGAATGGTGTGGGCTCCCTTGACCGCTAGTCTGGATGCTGTCAAATGTTTCCCCTACCACTCCGGCTGCTTCACCATTACTGCTACTACTACGAACACCAACCACATCAAGTTCAGCTGCAGAGTCTTCCTCCTCAGTCTCACAGTCACTAGTAAAATGAGGTTATTGTTGACTACCCCCTCCTTCACTCCTAAAGCTAACAAGCTTCTGGACGTTAGTAACAGTAGTACTAGCACTGGCAGGACTGCTTGGGAATGGCAAATGTGATTTAGGGTCACTTGCTCCCCTGAGTACTACAAGAAAAACTATCAGCAGGCAAAGTATTTGTGGAGGCAGGTTCAGCACTGGCAGCAGGTACAGCGCTGGAGGCAGCATGGGCAGCACATATGACAGCAGGTACAACACTAGTGGCTGCAGATCCAGTAATGGTGGCACTGGCATCAGGGGCAGCACATATGGCAGCAGGTACAACACTAGTGGCTGCAGGTACAGCAATGGTGGCACTGGCAGCAGGTCTGGCAGCAGGTAAAACACTAGTGGCTGCAGGTACAGCAATGATGGCACTGGCAGCAGGGGCAGCACATCTGGCAGAAGGTACAACACTAGTGGCTGCAGGTAGAGCAATGGTGGCACTGGCAGAAGGGACAGCATGTCTGGAAGCAGGTACAACACTAGTGGCTGCAGGAACAGCAATAGTGGCACTGGCAGCAGGGGCAGCACATCTTGCAGCAGGCACAGGTAGCTGACCTCTCCTGCTTTCACTAGTACTACCCTTTTCCTTCCCATTCCCTTTTCTCCCTTCCTTCCCATTCCCTTTTCTCCCTTCCATCCCATTCCCTTTTCTCCCTCCATTCCTATTAAATTCCCCAAGATTCCTTGGGGTGATTTAGGGGGACTGGACAGCATTGGTTCGGTACTGCTAGTCACTTCCTCCTCTTCTTCAGACTCAGTGGACACATAATAAGGTCCTTCCAAGTCCTCCTTTTGCTGCTCATAGTGATAGCAGTCACTATGAGCCTCTCCTGCCTCAATTTTTCCAAAACAGCACATCTGTCTCTCTCTGTAGCTGCTTCTATTTTGTCTGCCTTCAGTGAAAATGTCACATTGTTGTAGCGGAAGTGTGAAAACAACATAAATCAATGGGCTGAAACTTTCTAGCCATTGAAAAAATTGTGAACGATTTTGGCCAATGGGTGAAAGATGCGAAAATTTTAACCGCTAGTTTTAAAGTGGATTTTTCCACGAAAAAGCAGATAACAATGTGGTTTTCATGAGATTTCTCGCTGGAACACGGTGACAACTTTCAACCATTCCTAGCAATAAGTTAGAAGAAAAACTAAAAAAAATGGCACTTTTCATGAAAAAGTTGCAGCTTGGAAAAAAGTGCCCTTTTTCTCCTGTTTCGCTTTTGAGGAGAACATTTTCACCCATCTTTACTTACTGGTCACTTCAGATGTGGATAGTCTTTATTTCCCATTTCTTCATAATATAGGGTTCAAGGCTTACAGATATTTTGTGTATTTATCCTGAGCCTACTTTCCTCCCCCAACACCAGTTCTGGTCTCTTCAAGATCATTCTCCACCTGGACACTGTAGTGAAGAGAAGGGGAGAACTCCCAGTCCCAGGGTCAGAGGAATGGTGTGGGCTCCCTTGACCGCTAGTCTGGATGCTGTCAAATGTTTCCCCTACCACTCCGGCTGCTTCACCATTACTGCTACTACTACGAACACCAACCACATCAAGAACATTTTCACCCATCTTTACTTACTGGTCACTTCAGATGTGGATAGTCTTTATTTCTCATTTCTTCATAATATAGGGTTCAAGGCTTACAGATATTTTGTGTATTGTAACATATTCATGTTTGACAGTGCCCTTTTTCTCCAGCTTCATGTGACTGATTATGGGTGCTACCTGTGCTTCTACATATGCCTGCCTCCATCTGAGTAGATGAGAGACAGAGGTGGTGTTTGCATCTGAAGCGGCAGGGGAGTAGGTGTAGTATATATAGTATTATGAGTATGATACATCAACAATATTTTAATTTTGTGGGAAGGCACTTCCCTGGAGCTGAAGAGACTAATCACCAAGTTAAACACATAATTATAACTTTACATATCTTATTAAGGATGGAACGCATCTTATACAAACTTGCAGCTACAAACAGCCTTTTAATAATGGATAACTTCTATCTGGTATATCTCAAGAGGAGCATTTCAGTTGAGCAGTGTCACTGTATGAGGAAAAACTGCTCAACAGATGACCCTTTAAAGAATTTAAGTCAAGATTTGATACATAGTTTTATAACAAATGGTTACCCTAAAAAGTAGCCCTGTTTGCTAAAACATCCTGAGATAGTAATCAGGAATTAGTCAGATTCATTGTCATATATAATAGTAATTGGATGGCGCTTAAGCAATTATTAAATAAATATTGGCAAATATGACACTGATGATCTAACACAATGCATATGGAAAATACCATGTCTTACAGCGACATAGGCCACTAATATTAATGACTGAATAGGAAGGAGTCATTTTGTAAAAAGCTTACTGGAAACTTGGCTAGGAAAAAAAGAGTGAGGCTAAGTGGGTAATAGGCAAGATAAAACAGGGAGTCTGCTATCTAGTGAATGTCAAACATGCTGAGTGAAAGTAAAAACAAATTCAAAAGATACAAATTAAGAAATTATGGATTTAGTCACATGTAAAACAAAGAGAATGGTTTATATAATCAGTTGTGATTGTCCCAAAACATGTGTAGGGAAAGCAAAAAAAAAGAAAGAGAAACTTTGGTATTAGAATGTCTGAGCATAAATATGAAATCTAAAAAAAAATAAATATGAGTCAAGTTCTGTATAAAGGCATTTTAATTTAGTACATAATGAATGGACTGGCAACATACGATGTATTGGTATTGAAAGAGTCAAAAAAACCACTGAGTGGAGACAATTGGGACAAATACAATGTAGTCTACAAATGTGTGGACAGTGACACCCCTTTTGTTGTTTTGGCTCTGTACTCCAGCACAGACTGTTAGTTTTAATTTGAGGGTATTCACATCCATAAATCATGAGACATGTAGGAATTACAGCCCTTTTTATACATAGTCTCTTATTTTTTATCCCCACTTGGCTGCACAGCTGTTTCTTGGCCAGGAGTTTATCATTGAATCATTAGTTCATGCAAATTAAAGCTAATGATAGGTCTAGGGATGATTATAGGTGTGGCATTTGCATTTGGAGCCTGCCACTGTTGTCTCTCAATATAAGGAGCAAAGATGTATCAGTGCTAGTAAATTAGGCCATCATTACACTGAAAAATAGGAATATATTGATCAGAAATTAGGTGTGTCACCCCAACTGAGTGGTACACTATTAAAAAGCAAGAATGCACAGGTGAGCTCAGCAGTAGCAAAAAACCTGGCAGACCAGATCAAGAACAGTTGAAATTTTGAAGAAAAAATTGTGAAGAAAAAACACTTTTCAACAGAATATGAAAACTCTGCAAGATGCTGGCATAATAGTGTCAAAATGTACCTTAAAGAAAAGACTACATCAGCATAACCATATAGGGTTTACCTCAAGGTACAAACCACTGGAAAGCCTGAAGAACAAAAACGTCAAGATACAGTTTGCTAAAAAATTGAATAAAAAACCCATAGAGTTCTGGAACAAAGTCTTATATACAAATGAGATGATTGAAAGAGGAAAGTTTGGAGAAAGAAAGGAACTGCACATAATCCAAAACATACCATCTTGTCTGTGAAACATGGTGGAGGTAGGGTTACACCTTAGTCATTTGTGGCTGCCAACAGAAATGCCTTTCTTGTTCTTATTGAGGATGTTAATGGAAGCTGCCGGATGAATTCTAAAGTATACAGAAACATCTTATATGCTCAAATCCAACCAAATGCCTCAAAACTCATTATAAGGCACTTCAAATTACAGCAGGACAGAAACCCCAAATGTACTGGTAAAGCAAAAAAAAAAAAAAGGAATAATAGGGGAAAAGGGCAACACCTATTAATGCAATAGGGAATTTTATAGAAGTGAGGGAGCCATGTAGTCCTGAATATGAATAAGAAAAAGGAAAAGAAAAAGAGAGACACACTTTTATTTCCCTAATATAATATGAATTGTTAGCCACCTTAGATATATCAGAATTAGGCAGGATTGATAATATTAAAACTTTAACTTTATTTGGTCAATAAAAAATATGAAAGGAAATAAACATTGGAAGATAACTGACTTTAAAAGCACATACATGCTGTAATATTAGATTAACTGCGTCATCGCTACTTCATCAATCTGTTAGATATATACTGTGCCCATCAACAAAGCACACCCAATCATTAATGGTTTATTGAGCTGGTTAATATGGCATACATTGATATAATGCCTGAACTACAATCAAAAACTACTAATAGAGCTGGATCTAGGCCAATATCCCTTTATATCTCAAACAAATAGCACAGCAGCAAAATGAGACCATAAATGAATATGTAAGTGAAATAAACCGGGCAAATAAAAAATCAGACAATCTAGTATAGTCACAACTTATAAATGTACTATATGCCAGGAAAATGACTCACTAATAGCCCACATTTACTTATTAATTATTAGTCATAACAAATAACATAAAAGAGAGTCCAGCTGGATTTCACTCCTTTGTCATGCTAACGAGCATTTAAGGTCTCCTTTGTGTTAAAGGGATAGTAATACTTCGTTTTAACTTTATTTTATTTTGTAGGCATTAAAAAAACACGAAGAATGATATAAGTCTTATCTCTCAAACCTTTATGGTTTATGAGATATTCACAAGCAAAGTTCCCCTCCCCGCCCCTTTTTCCTAGTGTAAGCCATCTCTTCTCAAATGTGAGTCTGGTTGTATGACAGGACAGATAACAGAAGGGGACAATTTTCTTTGTATGAAAACAATGAAAGCCCTTCCCCCCTTGACAAGTTTTTCAGCTTTTTCCATTATCTTAATTGAAGATTGTCCCTCTCTGCAGTCTACCTGGGCATCTCCCTTCTGATCTGGTTGAACAGGGAAGGGATACTTTGTTTGTGAATATCTCTTAAACCATAAAGGTTTCAGAGATAAGACTTTTATCATTCTTCATGTTTTTTTAATGCCTACAAAATAAAATAAAGTTAAAACAAAGTATTACTATCCCTTTAAGTGTTAAAGATTAGGGAATTAGTAGTCTGACTAGAATCCTCTCTATTAGTATAATTAATTAAATCTATATACCTGCTAAAAATGGAATATAAGTGAGCTTCATATTTCCCACATTATATTTCATAATCTTATAGCTATATATCTAGCAGCTATTAAGAGAGGCAGAGATTCAGATACCATTACCATTGATGAAACGACTTAAGTAATGGACTAATAATTATGTAATGCCAGCTACGTCTTTATACTGGGTACATCCAGCATTCCTTTGTTAAGTTTTATGTAGTCTTATGGCTACATTTTATATAGAATTGGGAACACAGCTCATAATATAGCACATAAAAATATGCCTGACGCATTTCACCTTAATGGTAACTGGTCAGCCTTCTTCAGAGGCAAATACCAACCTCACATGAGAAACTGGCTTATATACCTAATACAACCACTCCCATTTCCCACTGGACCAATCAAAAAAGAGACATTTGTACATAATAAAAACATAGATGTGCAGAGAACAATCAAGGCTCAAGACAGCACACACACCCCAGTAGAAGGCAAATAGACATAAAGACTAGGTCAAGGAAAGAGATGACATTGTTAAGGAATACTGTGTTACTAAACCGACAAAACGCCTACAACTGTAGCAAATTGTGCTTATAGTATCTGATCTTCATTTAAAAATCATGACACTTTTAGTAAATCATAGGCAAAAAAGTGGCATATAACCACTAAACTGGCACATAATAAAATATGACAGAGGGAACTGAGTTACTCTTAATATTCAATCATTATCAATTACTGTAATAAATGTTGTGAAAAATTGTGATAATACATGAGATACAATTAAATAAATACCCAAAAATTAAGGCTCTCATTCATTCTCCTTGGATGCAAGCAATCACGATTGAATAGTCATTCACATTCTTTATGGAGTAATGTATGTACCAAATCCCCACCCAGTTTGGATGTTTTTAGTATGTTCTCTAATGTCATTCGTGTAGACTTCTCTTGTCTTGCCTACATAGTTTTTGGGACAACTACACTGTATGCAATGAATTACCCCTGTACTCTTGTAGTATATATAGCAGTTAATATTATAATTGATCCCATAATGATCAACTATTCTAGAGGTACGGGTCATAAATTTACAATTACTACAATTATAACAGGTGTAAGGGAGACATACTTTTACGTTTAAAATACTAACTGTGTACAAGTTTGTTGCTGAGATTAGGATAGCTTCTAATCATAACTGGGATATTGGTATTAATTACATCATGTAAATCTGGATCACTATGTAATACATATCTACATATTTGTTGAGTATCCTAAGTACAAGAAAAGTATTACCATGAAAATATGTAAAAAAGCATGACACCACTGTAATTTGAAGTCTATACTTTGAGATTTATTAACTCCATAGTAGAACAATTTCTACACAAATGGAGGAATTCACCTATGGGGATATAAGATCATATTAGTTGCAGATCAGTATTTATTTTATTATTAGTTCCCCTTATTATAGAGAGGTCCAAAAACACAACATGATTTGACATGATCTATAAAACATTAAATATAAATTAGGTGTATTATTGTTTAATACCCTAATAAATAATTAAGTTGTACTTCCCAGAATATCATCAGTCTACCATAAATACAGTACTATACATTCTGCAAATTTATAAATACTGTCACAGAAAACATACCTGCATTCCCACCACCCTAAATAAGGATTGACATAGGTGAGAGCACAGGAACATTCCATAGTGATCCCTCTTACTTAGTAAAAAAAAACTAATTAAAATCTATCACCAAAGGAAAAGTTAAGAGTAAGAACAAGCTGTAGTAATCTAAAAAAAAACTATACAAAACTAGCTTGCTCATGAAGGGAGAAAAATGCACAGGATGCTAAAAGCAGCTTAAAGACAATGGGATTCCCACTTGAATTCCCAAAAAAGAAAATGATCTGTCACTAAGATCCCAAAGCATACACCTATATCACCTATACACCCTCAAAACTGTATAGATCCTGACATATATCCACATATTTAGGTACCAAGTCACCTCGACCCCAAGCAACAATGTATATTTAGGTATCAACACATCCAGATATAGAGATATCCCACCTTAGATTCTGCGGATAACTGTTTCGGATAATGGCAAACACACACAACAGTGTCCATGACCATTACACTTGGATGAAACCCACCAACATTAGCATCCACAGGAATATGTCCATATATGATACATACAACCCCATGCAAAAAAAATAGAAAAAATAGAATAGAAACAAGAGAAAATAATGATAATCAATAAAAAATAATAAGCGATAAAAACTAAATCAATTTATTAACCACCTGAACCAATCTTCCTCCCCCAACTAAACATTTATTTACCTAATTTCCTTATACTATTTCTCTACAAGTCCTGTTCTGCTTAGGTACTCAAGCTGATTGTTTTTTTCATTGTGATGCAGTTAGTTCACCTCACTTTGCAAATGTCATCCTGCAGCACAAATATTAAGAAGCATCTACTAGATTATATAGTTCCACTGTAGACAATGAATTAAAAATATGATCCACAGCAGATCAAATACTCCCGACAGACCCTTTCTACCTGATTACGGTTAGGAAATTCAACAGCAGGGTATATTTAAGTTTTGAGTGGATCCACTGGAAGTTACATGGAGATTGAATCAAAGCTACTGCTGTGTGTCCTCTAACTTCTCCATCTCCTCCCACTAATCTTTCTTTCTATCCATCTGCTCTCCTCTTTCTCCCTGCTTCTATCTGCTTCCCTATTTCTTCTTGTCTCATCTTCCCCTCTTCTACCTCACTCCCTGCCTCTCATTCACTGCCAATTCTCTACCTTTTTCTCTTCATGACTTTCCTCTCTCTTTCTCCATGCTATTCTCTCCCTCCCTGCCACTTAATCTCTCTCTCTCTCTCTCTCTCTCACATCTTGCTAGATTTTCTCACTTCCTGCTCCTCTTTCCCTTCCCCCCCTCACTACTTGCCCCCTCTTTTTCTTGGCTTACTACCTCTCTCTGTCTCACCCTGCGCCTTTCTTCCTGACACTATCGTTAAAACTCTATACCTTATTCACAACCTGTTTCCCCTTTCTCAAAGCATTCCACCCTTCCATCTAATTTTTCTACAGTTTGCCCCCTCCCCACTCCTATTTTGCCCTAACCCCCCCTTCTATGCCTCAACCAGCATCCCTCTTGCATGCATCCACCAGCCAACCTCTTCCAAACATAATTGTTGATGCCGCCTGTTAGTGGTTATTATTAAGGATGCGGTCATCAAATAGATTAGAGTTTGACATGGTTAGTCTTGAACATATTGTGAAAAACAGGTGCTAAAATATTTACTGGAAAAACAGTGAAATTCTATATATTACAAGTTGTAAAAAATACCATATTGTATCTGCTTTTAAAATATACCTTTCTAGTATTTTTGTGCATTTTACATGCTAATTGAACTTTATTCAGATTATATTTTCAATTTGTTTTAAATGCACTTGAAATCAATAATTGCATTATCCCCTTAATGACAGGGTTTTTTTTTTTTCCATTATAGCGAATGACTTCCTGGATTTACCAGGTAAGTCGTCTGTCACTAAGGGGTTATAAATCTGAGGATTCATGTGCAGTCTGTCTCAATTTCATTACAACATTATTACAATTTGATAAATGGCATGTAAATTAATATAGTTTACTGTTAAATAATAATGTCCACTCTTACCCACTTTCTCTACTTTAAATAAAATAAAAAATGTGATTAAGTTTGTTTTTCTCTATAATATTTTTGCATGTACTTTTGTGTATGTTGCATCTGTATTCAGTTATGTTTGTTCTTGTTTTGTAAACTATACTCTGCTTTTTATGTCTGTTGTGCTTTGTTATTCTATTACTGTTAATATTGAGTGCATTTTTTACATGTTTTCATTTTCTTTGTGCCTGCCCACTTTATTTTTTGTTTTTGTGCATATTTTAAAACGGATGTAAAGAGCTGAAGTATACTGTGGGTGTGCTTATTCAAAAGATGAAACTATAATCAATTTATGTGACTTTCATTTACAAGCATTTTCACAAAAATTCTAGATGGAGCTTTGATCACAATTTCTTTCATTTGGCCTCTCTAATGCATGAATATATCAAGTAGGTATTCTGAACAATTTTATTCTGTATTTTCATACAAATATAATTGGATACCTAGCTGTTAAATGCAAGATGATCAACCACAGAGCTTAACTTGACTGCATTCAAGTACATTTTTTTTAAAACATACATTTTTATTGAGAATATTTTTTATCAATTAGATGGGGGAAGGTACAGAAAAGAGTACTGAAGGTGCAGGGGTACAAAGTAACAACATAAAATGGCTTATCTAGCATTTTAAAATATAGGCAATAGCAGCATTACAGTAGTTAGGACATACAATCATTAATGTCAAGAAAACATGAATATACAATAAAATCCTGAATACGTAAATCCCATCAATACTTAATAAGCAGTTGAGAGAGGGAGGGGAAAAAAAGGGCGAGGGATGGAGACCAAGGAAAGCACAAAAGAAAGAAGAGGGCTATATAACCACACTATCACGGTACCCGTGATTCCCTGCCTGCTCTGCTATCCAGTGGTGGGTTCTGGATGCAGCTTCTGGTCTGCCACTATCGGTGGGCGCGTGTCTCTGAGACCACGTTCACTATTTTGTAGTTTCCTTTGTGGCCTAGATTGCTCCACCCTCGGCTGTGGCCTTATAACCTTCACGCAAACTGGACTTAGTCACTCTTTTGTGGTGTTTCTGTGAGCATTCCAGTGTTGCTCGTTTTGACCATTGCTTGGTGTTCAATATCTCCTGGTTCTCAATCCTTGGCTTGTCTGACTATCTGATCCGTGTATGACTCTGGCTTGTCCGACTACCATCTCTGTGCTGACCCCGGCTGTGGCTGACTACCTGATCCAGTTCCTGACTGTGGCTTGTGAGACCTACATTCCCTGCTACTCTCACTCCTGCCTGATTACCACTGTCCCCAGGTATAGCTGTAGGCGAGCTTTACCTATTTGGTGCATCTGCTACCCTGCCGGTAGCGTTGCTAGTTGCCTCCACACTGTGCTATCCCTTTGTCTCCAGGCACTACCTAGCCGGTACAACTCTCCTTGCTGGTAACGTTGTTTGTTGCCTCCACACTGTGCAATCCCATTGCCCCAGGGCTTGTAGTGTTACTTATTTTGCTACACCAGTTGCCTCTTGGTACACTACCTTTGTGCCCTCCCTGCTGTCTCTGCCTGTCTCTCTCTGGGTTTGCACTGTGCTACTGCAATTACGTATTTGTCAGCCTCCTAGTGCACCTCCGCAGAATGTTTGATGTTCCAGCTACAGCAGTATCTGCAGCAAAGCGACTCATGACCATACATCAGGGCACACGCACGGTGGCTGACTTTGCCACTGAATTTCTTACTTTGGCTGCAGAAGTAGGCTGGAACAAAGAGGCATTAGTAGCAGCATTTACACAGGGTCTGTGTGACACCATCAAAGATGAGACAGCAGAGCGTGAGCTGCCAGGAGACCTAAACAAACTGATTTCCTTTGCAATTTTAATTGACACCAGGCTTAGAGAGAGGCCTGCATTCAGGAATCAGGATCTGAAACATACTCATCGATTGGCTCCCAGCTTTTCTACCCCACCCTTGCCTCCCACACCTACTGATTCCATTGCTGGCAGGGTAGAACCTATGCAAGCTTTACACGCCTCTCTGGGGAGGAAAGAGCATTCCGATGGAGAGTGGCCCTTTGTCTTTACTGTGGGAAGGCAGGGCACCTGGTATGCTCCTGTCCTACCTGGCTGGGAAATGCTTGCACCTAGGGTTGTGTTGGGGGAAAACCCTAGGTGGAGTATCACAGTCCCCTGATTCTCTGTCTGGGAAACCTATTCTTAATGTCATAGCATCCTGGTCTACATTCTCTGTCATGGCTCTGGCCTTGGTAGATTCGGGAGCTGCTGGATTCTTCATGGATGCTGGCTTTGCGGCCTGGCACTATATTCCTTTGTCACCTCGCTCTTCTCCATTGGCCATTGAGGCTATTGACGGTAGACCACTATAGCCATCACACGTCACCCATGAGAAGGTTCTGGTATCCCTACGGGTAGGGGGGCCCCACGTGGAGACCCTACAATTTCAGATAATAAAGTTGACGCATTATGCAATCATCCTAGGGTTCCCCTGGCTACAGAAGCACAATCCTAGGATAGACTGGCAGACGTGCAACATCGTGTCATGGTTCCCTCACTGTGTGTGTCTCCAACAACCTACCAGAATACTATGTACTTTGTTACCTGCAGTGTATCAGTCATTCAAGGAGATCTTTAACAAGGTAGAGGCTAGTACATTGCCGGCACACAGGCTGTACGATTGATTTAATCCCAGGAGCCATACCTCCAAAGGGGCAAGTTTACCCCCTGTCCCTGGAGGAGAATCGTGCTATGGAGGATTATGTGTCTGATGCCCTGGCTAGAGGGATCATTTGCAAGTCCTCCTCACCTGCTGTCACAGGATTCTTTTTTGTAAAAAAGGATGGGGAATTGAGACCATGTATTGACTCTAAAGGTCTAAATAAACTGATGGTAAAAAACGCATACCCCATGCCATTGATCACCGAACTACTTGATCGAGTCAAGGGCTCAAACGTGTTTACCAGACTTGATCTAAGGAGTGAATAAAACAAGGGCATGAGTGGAAATCCACATTTAATATTCGCAGAGGACATTGTGAATACCTGATAATACCTTTTGGATTGTGTAATGCTCCGGCAGTGTTCCAAGAATTTATCAATGATGCCTTAGGAGACCTACTGCAGAGGAGTGTAGTAGTATACTTGGATGACATTCTTATCCACTCAGCCAACTTAGAAGCACATCTCTTATGAGAGAAAAAATTATTCTGCAAGCTGGAGAAGTGCAAGTTTCACAAGTCTGTGGTCACATTTCTAGGTACTTGATTTCCTCTGCAGGATTGACCACAGATCCAGTTAAGTTGTGCGCAGTTCTGCAATGGCCCTGTCCGGTAGGTCTAAAGGCTATACAGAGGTTTCTAGGGTTCACAAACTATTATAGGAAATTCATTAAGAACTTTTCCTCAGTGGTGAAACCACTTACTAATATGACACATAAGGGGGCGGATACGACTAACTGGACCCCCACAGCTATCAAAGCCTTTGAGAATCTAAAAGCTGCCTTCTCTAAGTCTCCTATCCTGTTGCATCCCAATCCCGCCCTCCCCTTTACCCTGGAGGTTGACGCGTCTAAGTCAGGAGTAGGCGCATTCCTTTCTCAGCGCTCGGCTCCTGGCAAGACCCTACTCCCATGTGGGTATTTTTCTAAAACATTGTTGAGGGCACAGTCTGTATGATATTGGAATTCGAGAATTGTTGGTTATTATTCTTGCACTTAAGCAGTGGAGCTACCTTCTGGAGGGGACAGCTCCCCGATTCTTATCCTCACTGACCACAAAAACCTGACCAATCTCTCAGAGGCCAAGAGATTGTCTCCCAAACAAGCCAGATGGGCATTGTTCCTGTCCAGGTTTAATTAGGTAGTTTCATACCTTCCTGGTACCAAGAATGTAAGGGCTGATACTCTCTCCAGACAATTTGGTTCTTATACCGAGGCAGAGAGCACTCCGGTGCCTATTATTCCCACCGATCACATCCTAGCCACCATTCGCACTAACATTACCTCTCCCTTGGGGGAGGAGATTTTGGCAGCTTAAGCTACTGCTCATGCACACAAATCTAGTGGCAGGTGTTTCATTCCAGAATCTCTCCGTTCTCGTCTGCTGAAGACTTATAGTTCCTCAAAGGCCGCAGGGCATATCGGTCGTGACCAATTAATTTGGTCCATATCCTGACTTTTCTGGTGACCTAGCCTAAGAAATGACTGCTCTGCCTTTATAGCGGGTTGCTCCCCATGTGCCCGTATTAAGTATCCCAGACACCTTCCGGTCAGACTGTTGCAGCCAGTTCCTAATGATGAACGTCCTTGGTCTCACCTGTCCATAGATTTCATGATGGAGTTACCTGTCTCCAAAAGGCACAAGATCATTCTTATGATTGTTGACAGGTTCTCCAAGATGGCCCACTCTGTACCATTAAAAGGTCTTCCCTCCTCCAAAGAGCTGGCCGAGATATTTGCCAGGGAGGTATTCAGGCTACATGGGGTACCCAAGGTACTGGTCTCGGATTAAGGAAGGCAGTTTGTATCCCGGTTCTGGAGAGTATTCTGTGGGCAGATGGGCATCCAGCTGTCCTTCTCCCCGGTCTACCACCCTCAGTCGAATGGTGCTGCTGAAAGAACCAATCAAGGCTTAGAACAATTCCTAAGATGTTTTATTTTGGACCATCATAATAACTGGGCACATTTGTTACCGTGGGCGGAGTTTGCCAGGAATTGTGCCGTAAGTTTTTCACTGAACTCTCCGTTCCTGATTAATTATGGCTTTCAGCCTGCTCTGTTACCTGACTCGTTCAAGGCACAAGAGATTCCGGCTCTAGATGAGCATCTTAGGCAGCTCAGCTCCACATGGGTTCAAGTTCAGAGATCCCTTCAGAGGTCCTCTCAGCGTTACAAGAAATATGCAGACCCTCAGCAGGGTCCAGTATTACAGGTGTGGGAGAGGGTATTGCTGTGCTCCCGTAACCTTAACCTCCAGGTACCCTGCAGAAAACTGGCACCTCATTTAAGATATTACTTATTTTGTATGTATCCTTCACTCTACTTTGGAGAGCTTGAGGCCCATCATTGTCATTGAAATTATACAAATGGAATGCCTGGGGAATCAAACAGTATCATACATGATACTACATTTAATTCGTCTAGTATTCCTTCCTAGCCATCATCATCATCATCATCGTATATTTATCACCATTATCATCCACATCCATAAGTTTCAATTCAACCTTATATTTTTTACCTTTATGAAAAAATATTGGTGTTAACCAAAGCACTTAATACCGTTTTAGCACACTGTCAATTAAAAAAACAATGAAAAAAATCCGCTCTCAGGCTGACACACCAGATAAAATCAAATAAAATCATAGCTCTTTATTCAAATTTAACACAATGTCCCCAGTGATGCAGCTGGTTTATCCCAGAACTGTTCTAGTACTTAGTACATTAGAGCCCTCTTTTAACTCTTAATGGCCAGACATAAAATGTGTTTTAATCCTTTAAGTGCCAGAGAGTTATCTAACACATTGCATTGCCTCTAAAAGGGTTAATAGTTTTTAAAACAGCATGTATTGTTTGCATATATCATGGACCAATTGTACACAAGGTAACTCTAATAATGATAGAATATTTACCATTCTCACAGTTAAATAAATAGGTGCTCAGGTATGCTGCAGTATGCCAACTGCATCTCTTGAGTACATATCTTCCTGTCAACAATGTCATTGCCTTTCTTTTAATCATAACCATTGCATATTGTTTGTGATGGCAATGCACACGAAAAATATTTTCTTATAGACAGAAACATAAGAATATGGAGTGCCTAATACACACACATTATTCATTTGCATCCGAAGGGGCTGAAAAGCATTATTGTCCATGCTTCTATTTACTGCAAGAAGAAACTACAGAACATTTCTATTATAAAAGAAAATACTGCATGTTAAGTACAATCCAGTAGTTATATGTGCAGCCAAAATAAGCTTGTTGATATAATAAAACATTAAAGTGTCACCTTATAATTTCTTTATACTTTTTTAAATGCTGAGAAATATAAACCATTTATGAACAAGGCCTGGATTCCATTGCAGTTGATACATTTATCAAAGATTTTATACAGTTTTACCCCATAGATGTCAATGTGACTCTGCTAGATAAAACCAGTTGATAACACTTATCATCTGCCAGTTTGAGAAGTATGAGAGAAAACAGAGCAAACACCACCCTCTAAGCACAGTAGTAGTCAATAAATTGTGGCAGTATCCCCTTTTTCCCTCTTTTTATTCACTCACATTAAGCGGTGACTTCTCCTGCCTCTCAGTACATACGCCTGCACTGGATGTTCTTTTGTCACTCCAGGCTCATGACACCACTAAGTTTTCTTTGCACCCTATCTCAGTGTTAATGTTGTTCCTTTGTTATTGTCCCCATTTATGGAATAAATACACTATACACTATACGCTCCTGATGAAGTGACACCTATTTGATGTCACGAAATGCGCTGAGCAGAGGCACTATCAGGTTTGTTAGTCTTTTCATTGTATTTTATGTTATTTTGTTTTTATTTTGAATTTTATATATATATATATATATATATATATATATATATATATATTTTTTTTTTTTTTTTTTTTTTTTTTAATTAGTGTGACAAGCATTACCATACATAGGGCAGTGCAATAGAGGTAAATAGCTACCCTGTGCACTCCCCTTTACTTTTGGTGCTGTCATTTATTTTTTGGTTTTTAGATCTCCATCTAGATGTGTTGTTATATATATTTTCAATAAAGATTTTTTTGAACCCCATACATATATTTTGTATGGTGTAGGATTTCTTTTCCCTCACTCACAATAACAATTTTTTGAATTGAGGCACCATTATAAGGTTCCCAGGCACTCTATATAGAGTGGTGAGTCCACATATTTATTTCATATATGTGAACAATAACAAAGGAACAACATTAACACTCAGATAGGGTGCAAAGAAAACAGAGTGGTGTCACGAGCCTGGACTGACATAAGAACATCCAGTGCAGGAGTATGTACGGAGAGGCAGGACAAGCCTCCACTTAATGTGAGTGAATAAAAAGAGGGAAAAAGGGGATACTGCCACAATATATTGACTACTACTGTGCTTAGAGGGTGGTGTTTGCGCAGTTTTCTCTCTTTCTTTTTTGAATCAGCTTTACATACAGTGGCGTATGTGGTGACCTGTGAAACCCACACTGAAAACAGCAGCATTCTACAACCCGGAAGAGAAAAAGATTCCACATAGACTAAGTTCTCAACGGAATACATGTTTTTTCTTTTAGTTTGAGAAGTATTACTTATTTAATAGGCATAATTACTTAATATTATTTAATTTTAATCTGTAACTTTTCCCCTCAAATTCGAACATAAACTGAACCCTCCATACTCATTACTTTACTGCACAGAACATGTTGCTCTTCTATGTACTCTGTCCATTCCTAGAATATCCTTTTTCAGAACTGGTGCACAAAACTGCACTGCATATTCAAGGTGATGTATTACCAATGATGTGTACTGTGGCAAAGTTATGTTATACACTCCTGCTTCAATACCCCTTTTTATGCAAGACAGTGTTTTGTTTGCTTTTGCTACTGCTGTTTGACACTGATTATCCATTCTAGCAGTTTTCCCATTAAAGAGGTCAAGCTCACACGTCTATCATTCATAGAGTCTGTTTTGGTTTCCTTCTTAAATAAAGGCACTACACTGGTTTTACTCCAATCTTGTGGCACTGAGCCTGTGGAGGGATAGTCTTTGAAGATGAAAAATAATAGTCTGGCTAACACTGTTCTATGTTCCCTCAGAACTCTTGGATGTATGCCATCAGGCTCAGGTGCTTTGTTAGTCTTTATTTTGTCCATGTGTGCTAGATAATCAGGTAAAAAATGTTTATTAAAAATCTCAGGCGGTCCACACCTTGGGGTCAGATAGATCACATTTGCCCCATAGCTGCACGTTACATGCCCATGCTGTTGTAAACAACAGCCTAAGTTTGAATTACATTGTCAACCCGACGCCATTAAAGAGCAGTTGAAAAATAGGCACATAAACGTTATTTTTTAAAATTATAGTATACTTGGTATATCTAAAATGCATTTTCCTGATATAAATGTATTAGGTAACACAGAAGATAAGGCTATAAAATGGCAATTCGCATTTAAGCTGCTAATGCATTCAAAATTAGATGATACAGTAAATAAATATTTTTTTGTTTTCTGTACATTGGTAGGGAATGTGCCAGGCAGTAAGTATAGGCAAAATTTCTCATCTTAAAAGCAAAACAGGTTCAGGTTAAAAATGGTACATCCTGGCAGAAAGAAGTAGGAGCAGTGCAGGGATATGGTAGTAATGTAATAGTCCATAGATGATCTTTCTCTTTCTGAGTAAGCTGTTTGTGAAAGTGACATAAAAAGTTCCTTCACCAGCAGTAATAAAAACAATGAAAATGATAATGCGTCACATTCTAGTGTTGATGGAATAGCGAGGAGGGTGTAGCAGTGCAACCAACTGCTGTGCCTAACAGTAAGTGTGAAAACATCAGTCATCATACTAGTGGGAAACGTTCTGAAAATCCCTTCAAGGGAAAAAGAAATTTGAGACTTCAAAAAGCCTAGAGGAATATGGAACTAGTGGGAAATAAGCCTTTTTAGGAGTCCACCTTGCTGGTTATTCGTGCAGGAGCAGGAATTAGTGAGATTTTCTCAACAATATATTTACTGCATAAAAAACTAAGGTGCATGGCTGATGAATCTTACAATAATGACAACACAGACATTCTTTGAGAAGGATCCGTGCATGGTGTCCATGGTGTCCATAAAAAGCAATGAAGAATACACTCTTCCTACTTTGCTGGATGCCAGCTTTTAACATTTCCGAATTTCTGCTAAATCAGTTTGTGCCAGGGCATGATAATCAGCAGCAGCAACAACATCAACAAGAACACACAAGCATATTTCCAAACACAAGTCCTTATCATCACAGAAAGCAATTTATGTGTCTCAGAAGTGGCAATATAACATTTGTTCTGGTGGTAGTGGTGGTGATGGCACATATCTGTGGAACTTGCTCTCAGAGTATGGGTTGAAAGTTGATAGAAGTGGTCCCACTGCATGTAAGATGGTTACAGTTACAGCATACTTGCAGGATAGCTGCTTTCTAGGTTGAAACAATTATCTCATAGTGCCTATGAGTAAGGACCATTTAAGTCTGAAACACGTTAGGAGTTGGTGTGGTGAAGTTTCTGTTTGTTAGTCTCCATGTGTTCCAAGATTTTAGTTTTTTAAATAAATCTGTGATTTTTATATTAACGGATATTCCAACGGAGTGCTGAGTTCTTTTGTTGCTGTTCAGTGAATTAAGAGTTCTTGAAACTCTGCACCTGTTAAGATGAAAGGAGTAATGATATGTACATCGATACATGACTTGTAAGACCAGGGTGAGTGAAGTTTTCCTGAATCTTGCACATATCTAGTTAAACTGAATATATAACGGCACACATATATGTTTGTATCTGAGCAGTTTACAGTTTTTCTTACACAGGACAAATCCAACATTTCACTTTTTTAAATTATTGTTTGTCATCTGTGTTTAATTGCATACATGGGGACCTCCAAACATTCAAAAAGAGACTGTATTAAAGGGTCCCCGTGCAACGAGTTTCCTACAACATTTTGTCATGGGCTATTTTTAATTTTCATTTTTTATTTTCAATTTAGATAAGGTTTTCAGGTGTTTAGAGTAGGGACTTGCCATACTTGAGGTACCTTGACAGGGTTGGCACGCTCACACCTCCTTTTTGACCAAAAATCTGGGCACTAAAACCTCACATTTATCAACAGTGTTTTTATGCATGCCTCATGTCGAGCACACTATTCACAATTAGACTGGAGGAGCACAGATTTGTTGTTTGTTTTGTGTTTGCACTTTGGGCTTTTGCCTGATGTTTGGGGGACTGGAGAACCCCCTCATTCCTTGCTGCACATTTCAGTAACCCCATTTCTTTCAATGTTCACTTTATACAAATTGTATTTTATACATATATATATATATATATATATATATATTATTATACACTAAGGTGAGTTAGCACTGAGAGCTATTTTTCTCTTCTTCTTTTATTCCTGTTTACATATATATATAAAATTACAAGCTCAACAGTAAAACAAAAAAAATATAAAAAAAGGTAAAAGGGGGAAACTTTTGCATTACAATAAAAATTACTACAGAGTAAAAGAAAATACAAAGTACAGTTTCTAGAAGTGTAAAACATAAAACTTCATTTCTGTCCCTGGTAATCTTGTAGTCATATTACCACCAGATGTCTTCCAATACGTTACACAAAAACTATTGAGAAATATAAATGTGCAAGAGAGAAACATGGGAGAGGTGACATTTTGCTACCAATTTGAATTCAGACATGACTTCTCCAGTAATATCACTTCTCCTATGATATTTGAGGGAGCCAATGCACTAAGATTTCTCTAACATTGGAGATCTTAGTGCATAGACTCCATATAATAACATATGGCCTGGAGAAGTTATATCACAGGAAAAGTCATCACCGCTTTACCTCCTCTTCATCATTCCTAATTGCATAAGCCCCCTGGAGTAAATATGGGCATACCAATTGCACTTTAGGGGGCAAATTTAAATTTCCATTGCTTTAAAAGAGATTATTTACCTTCAGAATGAGTTGGAGACTTATATAGCATTCAAGGAGCTAAAATCAAAAGTATAATCAATGGTAATATAAAGAATGTTTCTTTGTTCTCTATGTGAAGTAGGTTTGTTCTTACTCCACTTCTTCATAGTATAAAATACTTTAATATTATTATTATTATTATATCAGCCTGCTTTTTTATATACATTTAGATAAAGGAATATAAATTATGCAACACCTCTACAACTATATATATATATAGTAGTTGAACAGCCCGTTACACGGGCCACAGTGCCTCTGGCAGCCGGTCGCAGGGCAGTCATGCGCAGCAGAGACTGCCTGCGCCACTGCTGATACAGAGCTGGACGCTGTATCAGCCGCGGCGCGGGCAGTCTGTACTGCGCATGACTGCCGCACGCGCAGCAGTGTCTACTGCGCATGTCGGGCGTTACACACAACTTAGCGAATTATTATATAGATATATAGTGACAAAGTCCAGGACCATGTATACATCAGCCATAGGCTACAACAATCAATTTATCCCAGCGATTAAAGGGTTAAGTTTTGTCTTTTGCCTCTGCTAACACACCTGATCCTGGTTAATTAGCGCAGACCTATATAGTAGGTCTGAAGGAGCAGGGTGTGGTCAGACTGCACTGGGATAGTGTGTTTGGAGACCTGCAAGCTGTCTGTCTGCCTCTGAAACCAAGGAATGGTGAGCAAGCTTCTGAACTGAAAAGATTGCATGTCTGCTTATTTGACTTTTTGTACTAGAACCAGAGTAGCTGGGTCAGTAACTGGTAGTGAGGGAACTACTGTGAGTTAACCTCCTAAAGGGAGTAGGCCTGTTTATTTCTGTACTTTTTATTTGGTGTCAAAAACCTGTTTGATTTAAAGAGGAAGCATACCCTAAAATTGGAAAGAGACCTTTCTTTTGTTGCTGCTGTTTACAATAAACTGCATTGAAGTTACAACCTCCTGGCTGTCCTGACCGTGTTTGAAGGGACCTTACCATAAGTGGTGTCAGAAGTGGGTTGCTTGTTGTACCGGCTCTGTTGTCACAAAAGCCTTAAAGGTACAGAACTCACAGAAAATGGAGGATGTTGTAAAGGCCCTACTGCAGGATACTGCTGTGCAACAAGAGAGCTACAAGCATGTTGCAACCTCAACAGCAACCCAACAAGAGACCAAAAGGCTTCTGGCCTTGCAATTTGGAGCTCTGACTGAGGCACAGAAAGCAGATCATGCTCTATTTAAAGATATTCTGGAATGCTTTTCTATGCAGGGAGTGCCTGCACGAACAGGAGGTGACAGCAAGATACGGGCAAGCAGTTGCCTGCAGAAAATGACTCCAGATCATGATGTGGAGACCTATCTGCTGGCGTTTGAACGAACAGCCAGCCGTGAAGCCTAGCCTCCCCAACAGTGGGTAGGAATTATTGCTCCATTTCTCCTAGGAGAAGCACAAAAGCGTATTATGACCTAGAAGAGGAAGCCGCTGAAGACTACCTGTGACTAAAAGCTGAAATTTTGGCCCGGATGGGTGTGACTGTGACTGTGAGAGCCCAGCGCTTCTATAAATGGCGGTTTATAGATGGATAGGCTCCCAGATCCCACATGTTTGACCTAATTCATCTGGCCCAGAAATGGCTCAGACCAGAGACACAAAGTCCTGTCCAGATTATAGAAACCCTGCTGCTTGACAGATATTTCAGAGAACTTCCCAGTGGCCCTCGTGAGTGGGTCAGTCAAGGTAACCCCACGAATTATGATAGCATGGTGGCTCAGGTGGAAAGGTACTTGTCTGCAAAGGACTTGGAAAAATCTTCAACTAAGTCACTTGGGATGAACCAGAGACCAAAGATCCGAAGGAGCGAACCTGAAGCTGAGTTCAGATCCGGAGCACATCTGCACAAAATAGACTCCAAGAACCACACTCCTATGAGAGATGACCGCTTTGTTGGAAACCCCATAACCTGCTTTGAGTGTGGTAGAAAAGGACATGTCAGGGCCAAGTGCCCTAACCTTCCAGAGCCGATGCAGTGTGGGTTAGGGGAAACTCCCCATGAGTTTTGTGGACTATGTTTGGCAGGCATAGTGGAAGGTTCACATACCTTCACAGTATCAGTCCAGATGAACAACCAGGATATACAGGCACTAGTTGACTCTGGTAGTGCCTTAACTCTGGTAGCAGGGGACTGAGTCAAGCCTACTAACATACAAAAGCATAAAACAATGGGGGTACTCTGTATTCATGGGAGCACTGTACGTTATCCTACTGCCAACATAGAGTTGTTTTTGCAGGGTAGACTGGTTAAAATCACAGCAGTAGTTATACTGCAGTTACCCTATTCCCTAGTCATAGGAAGGAACTTTCCTGGCTTCCACACCCTTTTACAGGCCCAGATGGTGTTAAAACAGGGTGAACCTGAGGGCAAACAAGAAGGCAGTGGTATCCACGAAATTTTTCCCTTTACCAACCCCGACTTGTATGTTGCTAACCCAAAAAGAGGTAAAACCAGACGGAAGTTTAGGGGGAACAGGTTAAGGTTTAATAATGCCATAAATGAAGTGTTGTTGAATGAGCGTGGGAAAACGTACTAGTAAAGGTATGGCCACGCAATATCATGCAGACGAAATAGTGGGTGAACAAAGGGAATCTGACACAGAGCAAGGCAGAGAGTCCAGTGGGAGTGATCCAAGAACATTGGGCACTACCAGTGCTAGCTTTGGTCGAGACCAGGCAAATGATCCATTGTTGAAAAATGCTAGGAGCAGAGTAGTAGAGGTGAATGGAGTGCCTGTAGAGGGTCAACCAGAAAGGGGTTATCCCTATTTCATTCTCAAGAATGACCTCCTTTACAGAGTAACCACCGATGAAGGCCAGGAGATCGAACAGCTGGTTGTGCCTTCCTCCTATACCCAAAAGGTGCTTGATTTTTCCCATTCTCATCTCTTGGGGGGACACTTGGGGGCTGAAAAAACTCAAGAATGGTGCTTAGACGGTTCTTTTGGCCAGGGCTACATGAGGAGGTTAAAATGTATTGTGCTTCATTCCCAGAATGCCAGCTGTCTTCCCCAAAACCCAGATTAAGGGCCCCACTCATACCCCTCCCAATAATTGATTTGCCTTTTGAAAGTATTGGCATGGACTTGGTAGGTCAGTTGGAGAAATCTGCTCGAGGACACCAGTATATTTTAGTAATTCTTGATTATGCAACTCGATATCCTGAGGCCATTCCACTGCGCAAGGCTAATACCAAAAATATTGCAAAGGAATTGGTCCATGTTTTTTCACGGGTTGGTATACCAAAAGAAATACTTACTGACCAGGCTACCCCTTTTGTTTCACGTATTATGAAGGAGTTATGTCAGCTGTTTGCCATACATGCTTTGAAAAACTCTGTATACCACCCCCAAACAGACGGGCTGGTAGAAAGATTTAACTGCACCTTAAAAGGGATGTTGAGAAAAGTGGTTAGTAGGGATGGAAAGGATTGGGACCTACTGCTTCCCTACTTATTGTTTGCTGTCTGAGAGATTCCCCAAAGCTCCACTGGCTTCTCCCCTTTTATGCTTCTATACGGTAGGCACCCCAGGGGGATACTAGACGTTAGAGAAACATGGGAGGAACAAGGAGTCCCGGGGACTAATATGGTACAACATGTGGAACAAATACAGGATCGTATGGCCTGAATTGTTCCTCTTGTTCGCCAGCACATGGAACAGGCTCAGGGTGCCCAGAAATTCCACTATGACCAGAAGGCTATAGTGAGAGAGTTTAAAAGCGGTGACTGAGTAGTGGTTCTAGTCCCCACAGCAGAAAGTAAACTTCTCGCTCAGTGGCAGGGACCCTATGAAATTCTGGAAAAAATAAGTCCTGTAAATTATAAGGTTAGTCAGCCAGATTGCCGTAAGAAGGAGGCGGTGCTCCATATAAACCTTCTTAAGCTGTGGAGGGATAGGGAAGCCTGTGCAGTTGTGGTGGGTGACCTAAAGGATGACTCCCTGGCCCCTGAACAGCCTGTGGCAGTTTCTACAGAGCTGACACCTGAACAAGCAGAGGAGGCTAGGAGCATGGTTGAGAGGAATAAGGATGTCTTCTCTCCAATCCTTGGCAGAACCCAGGAAATAGCCCATGACATTATTACAAAGCCAGGGGTTACCATTAGGGCTAAATCTTACAGAATTCCTGAGGCAAGAAGGGAAGCTGTAAGGGCTGAGGTCAGGAAAATGCTTGAACTCGAGGTGATAGAACCATCTCAAAGTAATTGGTCCAGCCCAGTAGTTCTAGTACCCAAGCCTGATGGGTCTATTAGGTTTTGTAATGATTTCAGAAAGTTAAACAAAGTTTCATAGTTTGACGCCTATCCCATGCCCCGGGTAGATGAGTTGGTAGAGAGATTAGCAAATGCCAGTGTTCTCTCTGTATTGGATCTGACAAAAGGTTATTGGCAGATACTGTTATGTGAGCGGGCCAGAGAGAAAACAGCATTTGCTACACCTGACGGTCTATTCCAGTATAGAATAATGCCTTTTGGTCTGCCTGGAGCCCCAGCGACATTTCAGAGGTTAATGGATAAATTGCTCAGACCTCATGCCCAGTATACAGCTGCATATCTGGATGACGTTATAATTCATAGCACAGACTGGGACTCACACCTGCGAAAATTAGAAGCTCTGTTAGACACCTTCAGAAAGGCTGGGCTAACGGCTAACCCATCTATGTGTCATATTGGGTTGTCAGAGACCAAGTACCTGGGTTACGTGGTTGGTAGAGGGTTAGTAAGACCCCAGTTTGACAAAGTGGGCGCCATACAGAACTGCCTCTGCCCCTTAGGAAAAAGCAGGTTAGGGCCTTTCTGGGACTGGTTGGTTATTACCGCCGGTTTATACCACATTTTGCAACCAGAGCTTGTCCCCTCACTGACCTCATTAAAGCAAAATGTCCGGACATGGTTAGGTGGGACAGCAAAGCAGAGGACTCCTTTTTGGATCTGCACTCTGCGCTGTGTCAACAACCTATCCTGGTGGCACCTGACTTCAAGAAAATATTCTTCTTGCAGACTGATGCCTCTGAGGTGGGTTTGGGGGCGGTACTTTCACAGTACATATACGGGGAAGAGCATCCCGTCTTGTACTTGAACCAGAAACTGTTGTCCAGAGAGCAGCGCTATGCGGTGGTCGAAAAGGAGTGTTTGGCTATTAAGTGGGCTGTGGACACTCTTAAGTATTATATGCTTGGTAGACGCTTTACACTGATCACTGACCATGCTCCCTTACGGTGGATGCACACCAGCAGGAACAGAAAGTCCAGGGTCCTGAGATGGTTTCTGTCCTTACAACCGTTTAAGTTTGTTGTGCGGCACCGGGCTGATTTGCTTCATGGTAATGCTGAAGCTCTATCTAGGGCACGTGGCCTTGCGGCGGTGGCCGCTTCCCACACCTGTCTTAAGCTGGGGAGGGGGATATGTGACAGAGTCCAGGACCATGTATACATCAGCCATAGGCTACAACAAGCAGTTTATCCCAGCGATTAAAGGGTTAAGTTTCGTCTTTTGCCTCTGCTAGCACACCTGATCCTGGTTAATTAGCTCAGACCTATATAGTAGGTCTGAAAGAGCAGGGTGTGGTCAGACTGCACTGGGATAGTGTGTTTGGAGACCTGCAAGCTGTCTGTCTGCCTCTGAAACCAAGGAATGGTGAGCAAGCTTCTGAACTGAAAAGATTGCATGTCTGCTTATTTTACTTTTTGTACTGGAACCCAGAGTAGCTGGGTCAGTAACTGGTAGTGAGGGAACTACTGTGAGTTAGCCTCCTAAAGGGAGTAGGCCTGTTTATTTCTGTACTTTTTATTTGGTGTCAAAAACCTGTTTGATTTAAAGGGGAAGCATACCCTAAAATTGGAAAGAGACTTTTCTTTTGTTGTTGCTGTTTACAATAAACTGCATTGAAGTTACAACCTCCTGGCTGTCCTGACCGTGTTTGAAGGGACCTTACCAGAAAATATATATATATTATTTTTTTCTTTCAACAAATAAGTGTCAGTTTTAGCTTGCATGAAATGTAATATTTTTGGTTTGCTGAGGATTCTACAACTATTACAGTCTAGACGTTAATCTATATTACAGTCATGTTCATGAAGAATTATATAGGCAGAACTAAACAAGAAATATGCACTTCCACATAAGATTGTAATGTATCCTGAAAAGTAATGGCCTTGTGTGCTGTTGCATAATGTGAATTGCTTCATAAAATTCAATGCAGTTTTACCACTGCAGCATACTTATTTTCAGATTAAATAAAGTAGAAAGTGTTTCGTGTGTTGTAATTTACAATAGACATCACTCTAGATGCTGATGCATGCTTGTTTGAAGAGTGTTACTGCTTATAAATTATTCCCCTGCATTTATGCTTTCTCTAAGCCATATGTCCAAAAGAAAAGCAGAGGTATTCTGGATCATTATTGGAAAGAACTAAAAACTGCAAAAATGAATATGAGAAGTTTTACCATGTGATAACTGTAAATGTGTGAATAATCATCTATGGTTATGTGATGTTGATTTTCATAGCATGAAACCACATGGCCTGGGTGTATACTGTATTCTTGATATTACCATATTCAATTTGGTTGCTAATATTTTTAAAAGTGAAATAGGCCTATATGATCCATAAAATAGACTGTTTTAACCAGTTTTGGGACAACAAAGACAGACACCCCATTCACCAAAGGGCACACACCTCAAATGCAACATGAAATGCATTAAAGAATTATAGGGCCAAGATGTCTATGTATGCATAATCCTCCACTGACAGGTTATCCATCCCTGGGACATTTACACTGCAGAACATCTACTGCCTCCACAGTCTCTCTCAAGACTATGGGGGAATCCAACATCTGGATATCCTCACCTGTCAGTCATAGCATGTCACACCCATACAGGAAACTCTCAGTGTCATTTTTAGATGTACACATTTGAGATGACAAAAGGCAACCATAGTAATGAGCAAATTGATTATTGATGTTGCTCTCACTCTTCAGCATGCTGTCCAAGTCACTTTTAATTTAATATATGCAGAATAAACACTAGGTACTCCTGAGGTACTCAGATGTGCCATCATGTTACCTACCTTGTCTCCATTTTCAAAAGGATTCTGTTGTTTATGAAATAGTCAGGTAGAATTCAGTAATCAGTAAAGAAGCCCCTGCCCAAATAGAACTGTATCAATTAAAGTCTACAAATGAACAATAAAAACTATATAAAATATTAAATTTTTTCAATGTAATACAGTAAAATAAAAGAGCCCCTTCAAAAGTATCCATAGTTCACATATAAAAAACAGTACCTAAAGGAGAACCACCAAATATGATGATGAAGATGAAGTAATGAAATGAAATGATCAATAATAACTTGCTCAAACCAGAATTTGATGAGACATTCTAATGTATTTATTTTGGTCTGGTGCAACTGATTATGTATCATGCCCTTATCTAACCAATGGAAAAGTGATGTTTGGTATCAAACAGCACAAACAGATGAAAACCATCCTGATGTTGGACTTGATTCCAACTTTAGAGATAAGGAACTCTGGTATTAGGCAAATAGATGTTGATAAAGTTCACAGTAACAGATGTAAGTAAAAGTCTAGATTAAGAAGGGCCTGAATGACAATAATAGGCCAACGGCATCAGCTACTGATGGCCGTCTCTGCAAGGAACATATGGAGGGACCTCAGGGCAGTGTGGCCTATTATTCGCATTTGCTTCCTTCAAGGCCTACCAAGAACATAGCTATCCTGAAGGTAGGCAGTAATCATCTCACATGCAGTGAGGACAATCCTTTGAGCTAGACTATGTTCATGCATATCAGTTACAACCCATATTTAAAAAGTAAGTCCCATAGCGAAGTGTCAGTGCCATCACCACCTCCTCCATTATCCCCATTACCTATGTGAGACTGCTGCTACCCCTAAGAAAGCAGAATGGTTTTCTGTGATGATAATGCCATTTGTTCTTCTAATTATTGAGATGATATTATTGCTGTGAGGGTATCATTCTTTTTCTGACTTCCCTATGCTTTCTATACGGATTCAGACATTATTTTTAAAGGAGAGTTTAGAAATATAGCAAGAATGTATTATTCCTCATTGCTTTTTTAATTTAAATAGATTTTTAGAAGTAAATGACCATAACAAATTCAAAGAAATAAAAGTTAAAACATTATAGACAATGGCAATTCATTATAACACAGTCTCTTCATCAAGGTTAAAGCTAAGATATGACAAATTTGCACAGATATGACTCATTAACATCATAGTTCATTAGGAGGCCTTGAGATCTGTACTACAGCAGAAGACGTACCTTGTGGAGACCTGAGCAACAGAAGCCAACCTATATTTTAAGGCAAAGAAAGAGAATAAGAAAAAGGAAAGAAGAGAGGGAGAATGGGAGAATAGTGAGAAAGCTAAACATAAGGTATGTTGTAGACTTATGGGCTGGCCCTAGCAGTGTAACAAAAAAGTGGGAGAAAGAGGAAAGCAGTTAGTGGAAACAGGAGAATGGTAGAGAAGAGGAGAAGGAGAGTATGGGGATGGGGGGGTGTATGGATCTGAGTCTGTGATGATTCTCTAGTCTCTATAATAATAGAGGTCTATAAGTTGGGCCTAATCCTCTGAAGAGCTTCACACCATCTATCTATCTGGGCATAAAGAGGGGGATCCCCTTGAATAAAATAATCTGCCTTGGAACTCGTTATATGGAGATCTCAAGAAGACCCACTGTGAAAGACCAGCAGGAAGACCAGTAGTTGAAGATCAAAGGGCAAGTTCACCAGATGTATAGCATAGTGCCTTGATGTAGATTATGCCTTCAGCATAAAGAGTTAGATAAAAAATCAATTCTATGGAATCTATGGGGTGTATAGTACCAGCAGAAGAAGAGTTTACAATTCATTTCTATTAGCTGAGTATATTTGGAGTATTTTAATGTGTTTTCCCAAATTTTTTTTGCAGTCCTTAAAAAGGAGAGAATCTCCTATTTTGGTTTCCCAAGCTAAGGCATAGTGGGCTTTATTGCCCCAATCTTGACTCACTAGGATAGAGTGAATGTTGCCCAAAAACCAACATCTTTCAGAGGGTTGGGGAGTGTCCAGTAGGAGTTCAAATTTAGAGAGTGGGAGTGTCCTCATTGTTTTTTATAGACAATATTCTAGGATCATGTTGAAAACATGCTAACATATCAATCACTAGCTGGTTTATTATGAACAAAATTTTCTAACATGTCCTTTAGCTTTTTCTGAAATCATTTATTTATTTGCTTATTTATTTTGGGAGGGGCATTCCACTTATCTTTACAACAAACAAAGATGGCCTCAAAAGGCTTCAGGGGGCTCACAGAGGACTGACATAAGCTACCTTTAACCAAATTACAAAGAAGCCCCCTCCAAACCCTTCCAGGTACTCATTGTATATTCACTGATTACCTTGTTCTGCTCATATAGCTGCTAATAGCATGTACAATGTGGTATTGCCCGAGTAGGGACCTCCATTTTAGCTGGTGACAGTGCAGGTAGTTACATTTTTGTATGGAATATAATACATTGAAAGCATTTAGGACAGGCTAAAATGTGCGTATATTTTGTGGGTGATATTCAGAATTTGCTTGAGAAAAGGGAATCCTGATCCAACAAACAAGGATGGGAGAAAATTTTCATCTCAAATCAAAATTGCTGAATAATGGCTCTTCCCGCTTGAGAATGATTTCCTGTGAAAATTGCTCTTTTTCTGCTTTTGTCATATAGCTCATTACATTGAAATTAATGGGAACATTGAATTTACACACAACATATAGCAACAAAAACAGAAAAGAGAAGGGCGGACATGATTGTAGTACTACAAGAATACAATAAAAACTACTACAGTGAGCAATAAATAAAAATCTATTCTATTTCTTTGCCCTATGCGTTATGTGGCCTATAACCACTTTGTCAGGTGTCTATCTGATGGTTGCCCTATTTACTCACCTCAAATACATGAAGCTTCTTCAATATTTCGCTCCAGTAACAAAACTCCAAGTTGTGGTGTTTGTCCTTGCGAGTGCATTCCACAGGGTAATGGGATGGAGAGATAACAGACGGGATGTAGGGAGGAAGTGATGTACTGTTTGGGTTCCTGGCTTGGCGTTTTGTTTTTGGCGCAAAATATTGAAGAAGCTTCATGTATTTAAGGTATGTAAAGAGGGCAACCATCAGCTATACCTCTGACAAAGTAGTTATAGGCCATGTAGCGCGTAGGGCAAAGAACTAGAGTAGGTTTTTATGTATTACTCACTGTAGACATTTTTATTGTATTCTTGTAGTACTACAGGTACATATATCTTTTATATTGTTTTTTTATATTGTTTTTCTGTAATTACCTTTTGATATGGAATAAATATATGTTTTCCACCTGAAGAGTTTCTTCAATTCACATGACATCCTGAAGTATGGTAACTAATTAAATATAGCAGTGTACACTATTTCTTTAGAAGTTCTGATTAAATCCCCTGTCAAAAATAGAGAACTACACTTACCAGATATAGAGTAATATATTAGACCCCATTAAAGCTGAGACTGCAGCAGTTGGAGAGTCTATACAGCATTTTCTGGGTAAGGTGTGGAGCTGAAGTCTGGACTTGAGAGGAGATGAACAGAGACAAAGGGAGAGTGACAATGATACCCACACTGGGGGTGATCCAGTGAATGCTGTTATACTCTGAGGCCGGTTTTGCCTCATGAACATGTGAGTAGAACATCAAGCACTTCAATTAGGTGTTATTGTCAGTGGTGGTCATCAATTGTTAAAGCGTGCACCCTTCTGTTTTCTGTTTTTGTTTCTACATGTATTGAGAGATTGATATGCCAGCGACCATAGAGGAAGGGCAGAACTGCTGGAAAAGAAGAAATGGGAACAATCTTAGAGACTCTTAAGTCCTTTCCAGTTCTGTATTAGTAGGATTGTTGCAGACTGATTGTCTGTGGTAATAAGCGCCTGTTCAGAGGGGGATTGTTTACACAACACATAACACATGTTATTTTATTTCCCAAAGACATAATAAAAAAGTGGTATGAGGGTGGGGGGTGGGGGCTTGTTGACTGGGATTAGGGTGGACAGTTAATAAAAAAAAAATTAAATAAAAAAAAAATAAGACATGGTATAAAAGGGGTCTGAGGAGGGCACCTGTATTGGTGGGTGTGTTGAACAGGGAATTTTATTTGGATGAGTTTGTTCACTGGTATAGGAGGACAGTTAATAAAAAAAAATACAATAAAAAAAAAAAAAAATAGGAAATTAGTATGTAAAGTGACAAAGACCCCCTGATGTAAGCTATGAATGGGGACATTGATGTGCCCAAGCCCCGAGGAAACATTGACTTGTTGTTAGAGGCCCAAGCACTGAGAAACATGGACTTAGACTTGTTTGGGCACTAGCCCTGAGGAAACATTGATTTGTTGTAGGACTTAGACTTGTATTAGACCCAAGCCCTGAGGAAACATTGATTTGTAGGACTTTGGCTCGTTAGCATCATAAGCCCTCAGGAATCAAAGATAATTTTTATCAATTTGGTTTTTAGTGTTACAATTACAGTCCCTGTGGAATCACGGATAATTTTTAAAATACAAGCCTTGAGAAAATTAAAATAAATATGCCCTACTGGCCAAGGGCCAGCAGGTCATGTTATGGTGGCCAGTGGCCACTGTCAAATGCCCCATTGTCATTGCGAAATTTGTGACTGCTGTTCTTGCTGCTGCTACTGAGTTATTTAAGAAGCAGGATGGGATCAACAACAGCAAGATACGGGTGATGGATGATCGTGGTTCCACTTGCCACTACTAGTTCCAGTGATGTATCTGAGGCAGTAGCAGCACCACAACTAGCCCTCACCACTTCAAGTATATGTGTATAAAAGAAGTTGGCCAATAATGCTTCACCTGCCAATCTCCAAAAGCATACATTTATTAGAATATACATTTTCGCTTCAGAGCAGGAACTATGCCTCTCATCAGCAACTGTAATGTGCACAGTGTGTGTGATAAATAAGGGAAGGACTGGGAACAATTGGCACATCTGTACTTACATCAAACACCTGGCATAACTGTAAGCAAATACCATGATGCTTAGGGTCCCCAATGTGAAATCATCCCACCAGAAACCAGTACTACTGCTGTCACTATGCCCCTTGTCCACTACCCACTAAGAACATGTGACGACTACCAGTTTAATAATAATGATGACCCTCCCTGCCACCATCTTATCATATTCTGCAGGATAGAATCTCCTCAGATGCTGCTTGATGCACTGCTTGCGATTATCCTCCACCACACTGCCATGTATACTCAATGCACCACACAGTGTGCAATGGGAGAACACGAACTGCCACATCCTGACATCTATTGAATGGCTATCCACTGGTGGGGGAAGTAAAGATGAATGAGGTGGATTCCAAGAAGATGTAGTTACATGATCTTCCCATGCCCGGACCACAGTGCAAGTAGGTGATGTTGAGACAGGTGCTCATTTTGGGAGCAAGAAAAAATGAGGGTTGCACAATCAGAGGTTGTTGGCTGGCCTATTAGGAGCACTGACCCATATTTCTAAAAGCAAACTGGAGTTATTCTGGGGTAAACCAACTATAACATAGGGGATAAATAAAATGTTCTGTTAAATTAAATTATATCAGAATAATGCCAGTTTGTGTTTAGAAATATTGGTCTGAAATATGCACACAAACATACAAAGAAAAATCCCTGCTGAAGTACCAAGCCAAGGACTGTGGGGCATGGAAGTGTTTGTGCTCATATGTGTTTGTGTTGGTATGTGTGGGTATGTAGGTGTGATGGCCTGCAGCTTCACCCACACTGCCCTGTCACACTCAACTTAGTGAATTTAGTTAATTGTTGCTAGGCCAGTAAAATGTATGTTGTAGCAGGACAATGTTCTTGCAGCAAACATGGTGTAGTAATGCATGTGTTAGAGTTCTGCTTGCATTACTCCCCCTACAGCCTCCGTGGGTGTGTTTGGCTCCGGATACAGAAACACAACATGATTTACAAAATAAAAAAGATAGAAATACAGAGATGTCGCCATTCTTTTAAGGCCAGAATAATGGCCAGTAATTCTCTGTCCCCAATCTGATAGACCCTCTCAGCCTTAGACAGCTTCATCGAGAAATACACACAAGAACGTAAGGCTTCCCCTGGGGCTGAACGATGCAAGAGAAGGGTGCCTACTCCTGCCTCAGACACGTCAAACTCCAGGGTAAAGGGTAGGGCGGGATTTGGGTGGACCAAAATGGGAGCTGCTGCAAATGCTGCCTTGAGGTTTTCTACGGTAATAATTTGTGAACCTCAAAAATCTTTGGAGCGATTTGAGTCCTACTGGGAAAGGCCACTGTAAAACAGTTGACAACTTCTGAGGGTCCATGGCCAACACAGAAGCAGAAATAATGTACCCCAGAAACGTTACTTGGGGTTTGTGAAATTCACATTTCTCCAACTTGCAAAAGAGGTTATTCTCTCTTAATAAGCGTAATACTGTGGACACAGGCAAACGGTATACCTCCAGCATAGCAGAGTGAATAAGAATGTTGTCCAGATAGACCACCTCACAACTTTGTAGCAATTCTCTCAAAATGTCATTGATAAATTCCTGGAAGACAGCAGGAGCATTATGAGACCGAAGGGCATAACCAAATACTCACAGTACCTGCTCCGGGTTTAAATGCTGTCTTCCACTTGTGGCCCTGCTTCATTCAGACAAGGTTGTATGCCGCCCTTAGATCAAGTTTAGTAAATATTTTGGAACCCTTCAGTTTGGTCAAATAGCTCAGTAATCAAGGGTATAGGATAAGTGTTCTTTACCATCAATTTGTTAATCCACGGAAAACAATACGCGGACGTAATTCTCAGTTCTTCTTTTTCACAAAAAAGCATCCAGCATCAGCAGGGGGAGTGGACATTCGAATAATGCCCCTAGCAAGGGCATCGGAAATGTATTCCTCCATGACCTTATTCTCCTCTACAGAAAGAGGGTAGATGCAACCCTTAGGAGGTGTGGTACCTGGCATCAACTCCATGAAGCAATCATAAAGCCTATGCATGGGTAATGCCCCGGCTTGAACTTTGTTGAATATGTCACTGAAAGTTGAATATTCCTCAGGCAGGACTGAGGTAGTGTCACAAGCCAGTCTCACAGGACAGGAGAGGCAGGAATCAAAACACTGCGGAGCACAAGCCACAGTGTCACAGGTGTGCCAATCAGTCCTGGGGTTGTAAGCATGGAACCAAGGGAACCCAAGAACGATGGCATAAAGAAAATTGATCACCTGAAATTTCAGGACCTCCGTATGAAGTGTCCCCACCTTTAAGGTTAGCAGGGACGTCTCCTGTGTAATATGCTCTTGTAGTAGGGATCTACCATCAATGGCCTCAATGGCCAGAGGAGAAGAACGAGGCTGAAACGGAATAGAATTTTTGGCCGCAAATTCTGCATCAATAAAGTAACCAGCAGCACCTGAATCCAGCAACGCTGGGCAGAGACAGAAGAATGGGCCCAAAACAGGATCACCTCCAGAATGGGTTTGTCCAAAATGATCTCTGGGGACTGAGAAATTCTACCTAAGACCAGTCCCCGACAGGATCTTAGGTGCGAGCATTTCCCGGACGCACCGGGCAGGACTTCAACAGGTGACCTGGTTTATAATAATATAAACACAGTCCCTCCCTCCTTCTGAAAGCCCTCTCTTCCACTGAAAGATGGGTAGTACCAACTTGCATAGGTTCACTACCCCCTAAGTTGGAACTCGGACACATGGGAGGTGAGGGAGGACAGGGTGGGTGAGAAAAGTGAGGAGCCAGTCTGGATGGAGGCTTCCGCAGGCGCTCCCTAAATGAGGGTTGCTCCCTGACACTAGTATCGATTAGGATAGTAAATTAGATTAGATCATCTAAACTCTTAGTCAATTCATGGGCAGCAATCTCATCCTTGATAGTATCGCACAGTCCTTGGAAGAAGGCTGCTACCAGGACCTCATTGTTCCAGCCTACTTCGGCTGCCAGAGTACGAAATTTGATAGCGCACTCCGCCACTGTTCGAGCGCCCTGGCGGATGGCCATTAAGTGTTTAGAAGCCGAGGTCACGCAACCCGGCACATCAAAAACTCATCTGAACGCAGCTACAAACTCTTTAAAGTTATGAACTGTGGGTTCTTGCCAAAGCTTTGCCAGAAAGGAGCGATATCATAAAACCAACCTTACTGCGCTCACTAAGGAATGCATGCGGTACCATTTCGAAGTATATGCCCAGTTGGTTAAGGAACCCCCGGCATAATTCAGGATCCCCACCATAGCGTTGTGGGAGTGGAGCTGCATCTGACAACCCTCTGAACATGCCTGCATCAGGAGCGGTAGGAGCCACAGGTACCGGGGAAGGAGTAAGAGTGGCAACCAGTTGTAGGTTAAGGCGTTCAAGATGTATGGTTCGGTTGAGCAAGGTCTGCATGGCCAAGGATAATTGATCAATGCGTTGATCTTGAGCCTCCATCCTGTCCAGGAAGTTCTGAAAAGGTGGATTACCAGTACCGTCTGTGGTCATGGCCCTTACGTACTGTCACGGTTAACAAGAATACACCAGGAGTCAGTGCTGTATTAGTAAAACCACCTTTATTGAATAGTAATATATAATAGATAATAAAATAATAACAAGGAGCAGAGGGTGACAGACGAAGCCAGCGATTCCTACCAGAAATAGGAGGCTGCTTGGAGTAAGCTCTCTGCTAGAGACTAGGCAGATTGCCAGTGGTAGTCTCAGAGTAGTGAGTAAGGTAACCACAGTGAACAGCAACAGAGTTCTCCCACAGGATAAGGAACAAGAAAGACTCTTACTGACTCATGGCTGCAGTCAGTATACTTGGTAGAGACCACCTGGGTGAGACAGAGAAGCTGGACGGCCAGAGCCGATGGTCAAGGTCGAGTGCTTCCTAGGACTAGTCAGGGGTCAATACCAGAGTGGGATGTCAGCCAGAGCCACAGGTCTGCACCAGATTGGATGTCTACTATGCCAGAGGATAAAGCAGGAAGAATAATCAGACAGAGCCACAGATCAGCACCAGGATGGATGGTCAGACAAACCTAGGTCATGCACAGAGCGGGTAGTCAGCCAGAGCCACAGGTCTGCACCAGATTGGATATCTACTATGCCAGAGGATAATGCAGAAAGAATAGTCAGACAGAGCCACAGATCAGCACCAGGATGGATGGTCGGACAAGCCTAGGTCATATAAGGAGCGCTGAAAAGAAACAAACAACAGCATCAGAACCAACATAAGGGTGACTGAACTTGTGTCCAAAGCCCTCTTATACCTAGCCAAGAAGTAGGGAGGTGGAGATTCAAAGTCCAAAGGTATAAAACAACACCTGCGTCAATACCGCTGACTCTCGCCTGTAAGTGATGCAGCAGAGAGATGCGTAGAAACTTGCGCCCAAACCCGCATCATCTAAACGAGCTGCGATGCTTAGGAAGAGGACACAGACGACCACTGGAGACTGCAGATGCGGTCAGACCACAAGCCAGGAGAGACGTGGGTAATGATGTCAAAGCATCTTACCCAGCCCCAGGCACACAGCAGCGAGTGGCCAAGCGACGCTGGGACTAAGGTAAGGAACACTGTGACAGCCTCTCATTCTTTTAATGCTGTTAGTGCTTATTCCATCTAGATTTCAACCAGGAACTTGACATTGACACTTGACAATTTAGACTCAGTGAGTCATTTAAAGCTTTGCAATGCATTGGGGTGCCTTATATTACATGCTCCGAATGGACATGACATAGCATCAGTATTTTCCTTCAAATTAATACAAACCATAGACTTCTTTTATGACTATACTTTGAATTATTAGTCTGACATCATGATTTTTCAGCTTCCTTTAATCAAGCATTGGGATGTGATGGTCTGTCAGCATTTTCTAACATTAGCTTTTTTCTCTTTACACTGAAAGGAGATCATTACCCCTTGTGGGTAATTTGTTCAAATAGATTGAATGATCTTGACAGAACTGATTGTGATGCACAATGCTGTGTTTGAGGTGGTTGTTCACCTATACCATAATACACAATCACTCTCTTTATTCCTAGTGTATATTCTACACATATATAGTGTTTGTTATTCATTTTCGTATCCCGTCAGTGTTTTTGCTATAATATATTTTATGCAGGACAGTATATATGCCTCATTGCATAATTTATGGTACCTCACAGACAGAACATAATTTATGTCTCCTCAGAAAACAAACACACATTGAACAGAATGCCTCATTACATAATTTATGTCTCATTAGGAGACACAACTCCTATTGGGTGATTCAGTGGGGACTTTACTGTTCCCATTGGGTGATTCAATGGGGGCATGTTTATCATATAGGGAGTTGGCCCGCTCACCACTATCCAACTGACAAAAAAAAATATAGCTACCACTCGCTCCTGAAGTAGGAGATATCAATAACTTCTCCTGGTCCACATACACTCTCACTCAGGACCATGACCCCACAAACACACTGTTTCACCTCCCACAGATAATTGTAACCCTCCATACACTCTGTGTCAGTACGAGGGTGTAATGTTTCCATAAAATGCAAACTCAGGGATAGACTTAATAGCAACTCTTTTATTTAACGCTTTTCATCCCTTCAGTCACCTCACTAACTGTCTGTTTTCAACTGTCACTCCTCCACTTCCTGCATCCTGATTCCCACCCTTTCTCCTTAAAGGGAGAGAGATGCTTTGCTGTATGTTACAAAGGGCAAGTCTCAAATACCACTATCTATTTGTTCCCTCAGCATATTGCTACGTTGCCTCAACTGAAGAGCCACAGTGTGTTATATTGCTATGTTACCATAACTTAACCCTTTGAGTGCCAGAGGGGTACACAACGCATTGCAAAGCAATGCGTTGCGTACCCCTCTGGCACTCAAAGGGTTAAGTGATTGGGTGATTCAATGGGGACTTTACTGTTCCCATTGGGTGATTCAATGGGGGCATGTTTATCATACAGGGAGTTGGCCCGCCTCCTCCAGCCTGCCCAACACTATCCAACTGACAAAACAAATCTAGCTACCACTCGCTCCTGAAGTGGGGGATATCAGTAACTTCTCCTGGTCCACTCAGACTCTCACTCAGGATCATGACCCCACAAACACACTGTTTCACCTCCCACAGATAATTGTAACCCTCCATTCACTCTGTGTCAGTAGAAGGGTGTAATGTTTCCATAAAATACAAACACTCAGGGATAAACTTAATAGCAACTGTTTTATTTAACTCTTTTCATCTCTTCAGTCAACCTCACTAACTGTCTGTTTTCATCTGTCACTCCTCCACTTGCTGCTTCCTGATTCCCGCCCTTTCTCCTTAAAGGGAGAGAGATGCTTTGTTGTATGTTACAGAGGGCAAGCCTCAAACACCACTATCTATTTGTTCCCTCAGCATATTGCTGCGTTGCCTCAACTGAACAGCCACCGTGTGTTACATTGCTATGTTATGTCAACTTAACCCTTTGAGTGCCAGAGGGGTATGCAATGCGTTGCATACCCTCTGGCACTCAAAGGGTTAAGTAAGGAGGAGTTACTGATCCTCTGGCACTCAAAGGGTTAAGTAAGGAGGAGTTACTGCTCCCATCGGGTGATTCAATGGGGGAGTGACTTAAATCATGCAGGGAGTTGGCCTGCCCCCACTATCCAGCCCACCCAAAACTATCCAAGTAACTAAGAAAACAAAATGGCTGCCACTCTCTCCTACACCACAGACACAAACACATCAGACAAAAAACACACTCACACTCAATCACACACTCAATCACACTCTCACTCACACTCTCACACACTATAATTCACATACTCACACTCTCTCACTTGCACACTCTCACACACACACACTCAATCACACACACTCAATCACACACACACTCACACACTCTCACTCACACACTCAATCACACACACTCACACTCACTCACACACTCTCACTCAATCACACACTCTCACTCAATCACACACTCTCACACTCACTCACTCTCACACACTCTCACACTCACACACTCTCACTCAATCACACGCAATCACTCACACACAATCATTTACATGCAATCACTGACACACAATCACTCAAATGCACTCACTCACACTCACATTCCGGGAGCCAGCACGATCCACCTTCTACCATAGTATGTGCAATTACCACATGCATTTCAACTACATGAATGAATGCCACTCACTCACACACACTCACTCACACCCTGGGAGACAGCACGATCCACCTTCCACCATAGTATGTGCAATTACCACATGCATTTCAAATACATAAATGAATGCCACAGTGGAGGCATAAGTACAAACACAAACTCATTACAATGGCACACAAGTCACCCTCTTAAGACTCACTTCTGTGTGTGTGTGTCTCTGTGTGTGCCTGTGTGTTCCTCACTATGTGTGTTGCATGTCTGTATCACACTCTGTGTCTGCATGTTGTGCATTGCATGTATGTGTGTGTATGACTGTGTTGCTCTTTATGCATCTCAATGCATGCGTGTGCATTTGCGTGTGTGTCTCTGTGTGTGTGTGTGTGTCTTGCATCCGTGTGTGTGCATTAATTCCCTATATAGCCTGACATTCAGCGCCGTCCCACATTGCTAGTATATTTATGTACATATTTATAATCTCATCTGCTCAGTTTAATTAATGGATGGGTAAACTGTGGCCCTCTAGCTGTTGGAGTATAACAGTCTTTGGGTGACTGATGATGGTAACTGGAGCTGACAAAAAAGTGAGAGAGAGAGAGAGGTGTGATAAGCATTCACTGAAAATGAACAAACTTGAAAAATTGTTTTTGGAGCAGCACCTAATCTATGTGATCATATTTCTGGCTCTTGTGTGCAATCACAGAAAGTATATTTTTATATTCATATCAGTCTGGTAATACACAAACAGGCTGTCCAGCCCCCCCCCCAAATGTTACAGTCTAGTACAGTGAGGTGTAGATGAATTCTTTAGGCACAAAGAGAAAGGAGTCCACATCTGGATTACCTTTACACATTAAGAGACAAAAAAGAGGTTGATAAGAGCGCAGTGAAATTGAACAAACATAATCATTTCTTTTTGAGATGATATCAAATCAGGACTCATACATTTCCACAATCATATCAGTCATGTCCTGCAGTCCAAATGCCAGGTAAATCTGCAAAACTAGTGCAGGTGAGAGTTGCCTAGCATTTCATCTCTGGACTGGGAGAGACAAGACTCATATGGAAATCCTCGGCAATGGCAAAAGAAAAATATGTTATTATACATTTCGTGACAGTATCATCCCAATAAAAAATATCCTGTTTGTTAATTTTTGGTGAGCATGTTTCACACATCTATCTTTTTTTTTTATCTCCATAAGTTTTATGTCAATCCAGCCATGGACGCTTACTCTCTGCTTGCCTTGATTCATCAGCTACACCTCACTGAAAGGACCCATACCCAAATCCAAGAATTGAGGGTTTCTTTTGCTAGAGTGCAGTTGAGTTAATCAAAATGACTGAGTTCCTGATGAACACACTTGAGCTCTAGCAAGGAAATCATCAAATCCTGGCCTGTTAGTTGGCTATAAATTGTTATGCTTTCTATATAAAAAGGTGGAATAGTACAAAAGAGAACTCAAATTTGAATAAAGGGTTGCAGAGATGGAAGAGGTTGCTATGGAGATTATCAGTGCTGGGAATCTAAATATGTTATACCAGCACATGCTGTTACTCTGAAGACGGTGGAAGTCATAGTCAAGCAACATCTGGAGAGCTACAGGTTGTTCACCCCATTTGTATGTCTTCAAACTTAGTTCATGTTCAAAGGCCAATCAAAAGTCAGAGGGGATAAGACGAAAGTCTTTCTGCCATATTTTTCTTTTCAGAAAAGTGATTTCAGATTCTTAATTAATAGTACTACAAATTTTAAAATGTGAAGAGCTGAAACAATGGCTGAAAAACATCCAAAATAACCCAAACCAGGTAAATGTTTACCCAATTATGCAAGTAAACTATTAAGTATAACATTTTTTCAAAAAGTCTTTTATTAGGCATTTTCCATACCATCAGAAGAAAAGGCACCATTTGGAAGATTGCACGAAGCAATGCTAAATTATTTTTCATTTAAAAGATTAATTTTATGAATCATAACATAAAACAGCTGCTCTAATGTACGCAAAATTATCAATCAAGAAAATTAGTCTGAAGAACTACATAAAGTGTATGATTTTATATTATGAAGAAGCAATGTGTATGACAAATCATCACAATCTTTACCAACAGGGAAGTAAGATAACAAATTTGCTACAATGAATGCATGCTGTTCAGAAGAAAAGATCACTTTTCTGATTCAGTCTATAGTCAGTAGTATAGTATAGTGTTGAAATGCAATTTATAAGTGATTGATGTTTCCAAACAGATTGTTTCCATGGTTATTGAAATTGCATCCCATTGTTATTTTTCACAGGAACTGAAACTATAGGGATATATAAAAAAGTTATTGAATATTGTTTGTAATAAAATAATACATTTTAGTTCTTTACAATATTAAATTTTATATGTCAGTGCATAGGAAATAGAGAGATGAGTGATATTACGTGGTAGATATGTAATCCCCAAATATCCAAGATTTCCACATAACTGGTTCAGTGCCAAACTAACAACAATCCATCCTACTCCTTAACCACTTAAGGATCCATGATGTGCTATGACCATCATGGGAAAACATCCATTAAGGGCTCATTAAAGGCCTGGCACGTCATGGAAGTCAGGGGTCCCATCGCGGTTGCACGTTGTTCGGGGACCCCTGAATCCACTGGGCAAAAAAAAAAAATACCCCATGGTCCTTAAATGGTCATGTGGCCGGTCCTTAAGGGATTAAAGAATTAATATTCTTCATTCCAAAGTTATTAGAGCAGTTGCAACAGTGCCAACTGGTATCCAAAATATATTTTTTATAATGTACTCTATGAAACAGCTTGAATCACACAATAGAAAAATGCAGCTTAATTAATAAATAAATAGCCTGGAATATGCATGATTATAATAAATACTGTTTTCAATTTTTTAAACCTTTTATTGCCAGGACAGTACAAAGTGTGGTTTGGCAATGTGCTCCTACTGCCAATAAAATTTCCACAAGAACTTAGCTATTTTCATCTATTTCCTAGAATTCCCACACTTAAAGGGATAGTAATACTTCGTTTTATCTTAATTTTATTTTGTAGGCATTAAAAAAACATGAAGAACGATATGTCTTATCTCTCAAACCTTTATGGTTTAAGAGATATTCACAAGCAAACTTTCCCCCTCCCGCCCCTTTTTCCTAGTGTAAGCCATCTCTTCTCAAATGTGAATCTGGTTGTAAGACCAGACAGATAACAGCAGGGGACAATCTTATTTGTATGAAAACAATGAAAGCCCTTCCCCCCCTTGACAAGTTTTTCAGCTTTTTCCCTTATCTTAATTGAAGATTGTCCCTCTGTGCAGTCTACCTGGGCACCTCCCTTCTTATCTGGCTGAAGGGGGGGATACTTTGCTTGTGAATATCTCTTAAACTATAAAGGTTTGAGAGCTAAGACTTATATCGTTCTTCATGTATTTTTAATGCCTACAAAATAAAATAAAGATAAAATGAAGTATTACTATCCCTTTAAGACTGGTACTCTGAGTTAGAAGTATAAATAATGTAGTGCATTGCAGATTAAGGTAGATGAGCTAAACACAAATGGAGAAAATTGCAGAAAAAACAGACCACACTGATCAAGTTCACTCAGCAGTAGTGATGAGCGAGCACCCCAATGCTCGGGTGTTCGGGTGCTCTGACCGAGCGGCCCCGGAGGCTCGAGTGCTCGGCCGAGCACCCGAGCCCCATTGAAGTCAATGGGAGGACTCGAGCATTACACCAGGCACCCCCTGCTCTGATGAGGGGAGGGTGCCTGGTCCATAGGAAAAGGGAAGAAAATGATGGAAACACCACAGAAATGGTTCAGGGACAGCATAGGGAGGATGTCTGGATGCATCTTGGACTCCAACATTGCTGCTGGGAACGATCTTTCGCCCGTAGTACGCCATTTTTACAGACTGACCGTAAAACACACAAAAAGGAAAATAAAAACGACTTTAGGCGAAAAATTGTTACCAAACAATATTTGCTGTATATTTACTTGTATATCATCTGCAAATTCTCCCAAAAATTTCCTCGATTTTTCTGAACTGAGGCCATGATTAAGAGGGAAACGTGCGCAGAGGCAAATTCTCCCAAAAATTTCCTTGATTTTTCTGAACTGAGGCCATGATTAAGAGGGAAACGTGCGCAGAGGCAAATTCTCCCAAAAATTTCCTTGATTTTATTGAACTGAGGCCATGATTAAGAGGGAAACGTGCGCAAAGGCAAATTCTCCCAAAAATTTCCTTGATTTTTCTGAACTGGGGCCATGATTAAGAGGGAAACATGCGCTGAGCCGACCATCTAAAACATTATGGGTGAGGGTCTGCTGCGGAGCTGACCATCCTAAACATTATATGCGAAGGCCCGCTAGTGAGCTGACGCTATAAAACATTATATGAGAGGGCCCGCTAGAGAGCTGACCCAATAAAACATTATATAAGAAGGCCCGCTGGTGAGCTGACCTATACCAAAAGTTGTCAAACGGGGCCCGCTGGTGAGCTGGCCCTATATAAAAATTATATCACAGGGCCCGCTGGTGAGCTGGCCCTATATAAAAATTATAGCACAGGGCATATGGAAGAGGAGGAGGAGGATGAGAAGATTAAGAGTCAACCATATACCCGTTTTTTGGGTGGAAGGGGTGAATGGGAATACAGAGTATTCCCATCATTGTAAATAACATATATAAAGTGAGTTTATGTTCCCCCAGGGCTTTCCTCCAGTGGAGTGGAGAAGTCAGGGGAAATCCAGGCCTTGTTCATTTTTATAAGTGTCAACCTATCAGCATTGTCGGTGGAAAGGCGGATACGCTTATCTGTTATGATGCCACCAGCAGCACTAAATACCCGCTCAGACAGAACGCTGGCGGCAGGGCAGGCCAGCACCTCCAAGGCGTAGAGTGCCAGTTCATACCACGTGTCCAGCTTGGACACCCAGTAGTTGTAAGGCACAGAGGGATCATTGAGGACGCTGACACGGTCTGCTACGTACTCCTTCACCATCTTCCAAAACTTTTCCCTCCTTGTGACACTAGGCTGCGCATCAGGGTGAGGGTGCTGGCGGGGTGTAATGAAGGTGTCCCACGCCTTGGAGAGTGTTGCCCTGCCTTTGTCGGAACTGCTGTGTGCTCCCCTTTTCTCCCCTTCTCGGTTGGCCAAGGTAGCACGTACTCTGCCGCCAGCGTTGTCAGATGGAAAATTTTGGAGCAATTTTTCAACAAGAACCTTCTGGTATTGCACCATTTTGCTTGTCCTCTCCACCGGAGGAATGAGAGATGAGAAATTCTCTTTGTAGCGGGGGTCCAGAAGGGTGAACACCCAGTAATCCGTGTTGTCTAAAATGCATATAACGCGTGGGTCACGGGAAAGGCAGCCTAACATAAAGTCAGCCATGTGTGCCAGAGTACCAACAGTCAAGATTTCGCTGTCCTCACCAGGAGGATGACTCTCAATCTCCTCATCCTCTTCCTCCTCTTCTGCCCACCCACGCTGAAGAGATGGAACTAAAGTTCCATGGCTACCCTCTGTAGCGGAGGCAACCGTGTCTTCCTCCTCCTCCTCCGCCTCCTCCAATTGTCGCTGAGAAGACGAAGTGAGGGTGCTCTGGCTATCACCTTGTGTAAGCTCTTCCTCCCGCATTTCCACCTCTTCCACATGCAAAGCGTCAGTTTTAATTGTGAGCAGCGAGCGTTTCAGTAGACACAGAAGTGGGATGGTTACACTGATAATAGCGTTATCGCCGCTCACCATCTGTGTCGATTCCTCAAAATTGCGTAAAACCTCACAGAGGTCTGACATCCATTCCCACTCCTCACTTCTGATTACAGGAAGTTGAACGGAGAGGCGACGACCGTGTAACAGCTGGTACTCCACTACTGCCCTCTGCTGCTCACAAAGCCGGGCCAACATGTGGAAGGTGGAGTTCCAGCGCGTGCTCACGTCACACAGCAGCCGGTGAGCTGGCAATTGTAAGCGCTGCTGCAGCTTCAACAGGCCGGCTGAAGCTGTAGATGACTTACGGAAATGTGCACACACGCGGCGCACCTTGGTCAAGAGATCATGCACATTGGGGTAGGTTTTTAGAAATCGCTGAACCACTAAATTAAATACATGCGCTAGGCATGGTACATGTGTGAGCTTGCCGAGCTCCAAAGCCGCCACCAAGTTACGCCCATTATCACACACAACCATGCCTGGTTGCAGGTTGAGTGGCGAGAGCCACTGCTCGGTCTGGTGACTAATCCCCTGCAACAGCTCTGAGGCCGTGTGCTGTTTGTCCCCAAGGCAGATCAGCTTCAGCACGGCCTGTTGACGCTTCCCCACTGCAGTGCTACACTGCTTCCAGCTACTGGCTGATGGGGGAGTGGCGCTGCGTGTAGAGAATTCGGAGGTGGAAACGGAGGAGGAGGAGCCAATAACGTAGGTGCTGGCGGAAACCCTGATGGAGGTAGGGCCCGCAATCCTCGGCGTGGGTAGCACCCGTGCCATCCCAGGGTCCGAGTCGCTCCCAGCCTCCACGACATTCACCCAGTGTGCCGTCAGGGAAATGTAGCGTCCCTGGCCACAAGCACTTGTCCATGTGTCAGTCGTTAAGTGGACCTTCCCAGTAACTGCGTTGGTCAGGGCACGGGTGATGTTACGGGACACATGGTGGTGTAATGCGGGGATGGCACACCGGGAAAAGTAGTGGCGGCTGGGGACCGCGTACCGAGGGACAGCTGCTGCCATCAGGCTGCGGAAGGACTCAGTGTCCACAAGCCTAAATGGCAGCATTTCGATGTCCAGTAATTTGGAAAGGTGTGAGGTTAGTGCTATGGCCTGTGGGTGGGTGGCTGGGTATTTTCGCTTGCGCTCAAATGCCTGGGGTAACGACATTTGGACGCTGTGCTGGGACAGGGAAGTGGATGTGGTCGCTGATGGTGCTTCAGATGGTACAGGTGCAGGGCGGGAGGTATGCGGGCCTGCGCCTTCGACAGGCGATTGGCCGGCACCGAAAACAGGGGAAGAGGAGGCAGTGGTGTGGCCTGCAGACACAGATGGGCGATCCAGGCGTTCCTCCCACTTATTACGGTGCTTGGATGCCATGTGTCGGATCATGCTGGTGGTGGTGAGGTTTCTAGTGTTCATGCCTCGGCTCATTCTGGTGTGGCACAGGTTGCAAACTACAATTCTTTTGTCGTCCGCACTTTCCTTAAAAAAACGCCATACCGCGGAACACCTACCTCTTGGCAAGGGAGATTTACGCAAGGGGGTGCTCCGTGGAACATTTGCGGGCCGGTTTGGTGCGGTCCGCCTTCTTTCTGTAGCCACACCACTGCCTCTTCCAGCCTGTTGCGGTGCTGCAGATGGCTCACCCTCAGGACTGCTGTCATCGCTCGGCTCTACACCTTCCCAGGTGGGGTCAGTCACCTCATCGTCCACCAAGTCCTCCTCCACTTCCTCACTCTGATCATCCTCCTCATGTCTTGATCCCACCACATACTCAGTCATTGACAACTGTATAACATCCTCCTCAACAAGGTCTTGAGACAGTAATAGTGGTTGATTTAATGGCAACTGTGTCTCATCATCATCATCATCATCCACTACTTCCTTTGACCTTAAATGCCGTTCATATCTGTCATCTTCTTGTGATTGGGTACCCTCTAGAGGTTGTGAATCAGGGCATAAGATGTCATGTTCCTCTGCAAGCGTGCTTGGAGAGAGGGTCAAATGAAGGATTGGTGATGAGACGAGCTCCTCACTATATCCCAGTGTGGGATCACTTCTTTGACCAGACCGTCTATGGTGGGAGGAAGGATGATCAGAGTGAGGATTATGTTGACCAGACTCTTGGCTACTGAGAGTGGACTTGGTGGAAGACAGGGTGGTGCTTAACCGACTGGAAGCAGTATCAGCTGACATCCAACCGACCACCTGTTCGCAGTGGTCGGACCGCGAGAGTGATGCCCTGCAACGCCCTGTAAAATTAGACATGAAGCTAGGTATGGTGGATGTTTTTCTTTCTTGTGCTCTGGCACCAGGCACAGTTTCTCCGCGTCCTGACCCGCGCCCTGAACTATCAGGATCACGTCCACTTCCCCGTCCCTTTTTACCCGCCTTCTTCATCTTACACGGAATATGTGACTTTGATATTTTACTTTGAAGACTTAACAGTATTTCTTCCTATTCTGCAACTGTGCAGAGTACACAGAATATGCTGCTAAACTGCGGTGACGCACACTGAATGGAATATGTGACTTTGATATTTTAGTTTGAAGACTTAAAGTATTTCTTCCTATTCTGCAACTGTGCAGAGTACACAGAATAGGCTGCTAAACTGCGGCGAAGCACACTGAATGGAATATGTGACTTTGATATTTTAGTTTGAAGACTTAACAGTATTTCTTCCTATTCTGCAACTGTGCAGAGTACACAGAATAGGCTGCTAAACTGCGGCGAAGCACACTGAATGGAATATGTGACTTTGATATTTGAGTTTGAAGACTTAACAGTATTTCTTCCTATTCTGCAACTGTGCAGAGTACACAGAATAGGCTGCTAACCTGCGGTGACGCACACTGAATGGAATATGTGACTTTGATATTTGAGTTTGAAGACTTAACAGTATTTCTTCCTATTCTGCAACTGTGCAGAGTACACAGAATAGGCTGCTAAACTGCGGCGAAGCACACTGAATGGAATATGTGACTTTGATATTTTACTTTGAAGACTTAACAGTATTTCTTCCTATTCTGCAACTGTGCAGAGTACACAGAATAGGCTGCTAAACTGCGGCGAAGCACACTGAATTTAATATATTTGACTTTGATATTTTACTTTGAAGACTTAACAGTATTTCTTCCTATTCTGCAACTGTGCAGAGTACACAGAATAGGCTGCTAAACTGCGGCGAAGCACACTGAATGGAATATGTGACTTTGATATTTTACTTTGAAGACTTAACAGTATTTCTTCCTATTCTGCAACTGTGCAGAGTACACATAATATGCTGCTAAACTGCGGCGAAGCACACTGAATGGAATATGTGACTTTGATATTTGAGTTTGAAGACTTAACAGTATTTCTTCCTATTCTGCAACTCTGCACAGTACACAGAATGTGCTGCTAAACTGCGGCGAAGCACACTGAATGGAATATGTGACTGATATTTTACTTTGAAGACTTAACAGTATTTCTTCCTATTCTGCAACTCTGCACAGTACACAGAATGTGCTGCTAAACTGCGGCGAAGCACACTGAATGGAATATGTGACTTTGATATTTTAGTTTGAAGACTTAACAGTATTTCTTCCTATTCTGCAACTCTGCACAGTACACAGAATGTGCTGCTAAACTGTGGCGAAGCACACTGAATGGAATATGTGACTTTGATATTTTAGTTTGAAGACTTAACAGTATTTCTTCCTATTCTGCAACTCTGCACAGTACACAGAATGTGCTGCTAAACTGCGGCGACGCACACTGAATGGAATATGTGACTTTGATATTTTAGTTTGAAGACTTAACAGAATGTGCTCTAATCTGCAACTTTGCACACTAAACAGAATGTGCTCTAATCTGCAACTTTGCACACTAAACAGAATGTGCTCTAATCTGCAACTTTGCACACTAAACAGAATGTGCTCTAATCTGCAACTTTGCACACTAAACAGAATATATGAAAATTTTTTTTTGTTGTTTTTTCCCCCCACACAAAATAACCTGCTGCCCCCACACACAGTAGTCCTAAAAAGGACTTTTGGTTCTTTTTTTTTCACAAATTTGCTTTTTTTCTCCCTACACTGACTTTCCCTTCCTATCCTCATCTCTCCCTGGCTAAGACTGAGCCGAACTCGCTGGTCAGGTGCTATACATGGCTGCTGGCATTACACTGATGTCAGAGCCTCCCTGCACGTTTATTGGCTGCGCAGCAGCCGCAAAACGTGCGGGGAGGAGACCCGAACATGGCGGGCGAGCACATGCGATACTCGTACGAGTACCGCCATGTGCCGAGCAGAGCGATGCTCGAGCCGATCCGAGCATCGGCCGAGCATGCTCGCTCAACACTACTCAGCAGCACTGTATGCTGCCAGTAATCTGTTCAACGCTCTTGAAGAGTGACCATGTAGAATTGTATGGGTTAAAGCTTAGCCTTTACTATTGCCATTAAAAACTAGCTTATCTAGTGTTTACACACAGTTCAATTTAAAACCAAAATTCTAATGTGATAGAGATACAGTCACAAATGCTCACATGGACCAAGTTTAGAGACTAAGGGCTCAATCCAAATGTTGGCGTTGGTAGAAAAACCTGGTGACGGTGGTTTTGTACATCAAGTAAGCAATGCAAATGTTCCCACTAGTAAGAAATAACGTCAATTCTTAAACACACGTCGCCCATCGTCAAAACAGCAAAATCTCACCCATAGAGTACAATGTAGAAGCGAAGCCCAGAGCCATTCAAATGTTGGAGTTAGGGCTAACGCGAGTTAAATTGCAACATTTTCCTCCAGAAAACTAACACCCATTTTTTTTGACGAACATCACAAAACCGAGAGTAGAAAACACCCGTTGAGGAAAATAAAACAGAGTTAGGGATAACATGAGTTGAATAGCAACAAAACAGGGCCTAGATGTACTAAAGGTCGATGTGGTGTTGGTATGATCCAGTCGATGTGTTTGCTGTCGGTGTGGAAGGGATCTCCTCCCCTCACACAATACCAACACTATGACAATTCTGAACAGCATTCTCTGTGCTTCCCTACCTAGCCAGTAAGGAAACACAGAGAAGGCTTTGAGCATCATGGACAGCATTGAATGCCATAGGGATGTGCACTGATCACCCCTGTGGCATTCAAAGGTTTACAATAAACAGAAATAGTACACCAAGCACTACACAATGTCCCCACCCTTCAACATCCTTCCCCTTAGTATGTCGACATGTATTGCATATATTCGACATACTAACTCCATCGGATATTCACCTCAGGCACTGCCATGTAGTCAACAAATCTGTCTTTTATTCAACACTTAAATCTTTGAGTACCAGAGAGGTAGGAAAGCATTGCTTAGCATGTGTTTCCTACCCCTTTGGTACCCAAAGGGTTAATAGGCAAGTTATGCCTGTATATGTGTGTGTGTGTGTGTGTTAACAATTTATGTTTTATTAAAGAAATGTGTTTAACTATAATAATATATACATTATACCTCATGGCAGTCCCTGAGGTGAATGTTGGATGGAGTTACTATGTCGAATATATGCAATACATGTCGACATACTAAGGCCGGGGGATGTCGAGGGGAGGGCATTGTGTAGTGCTTGGTGTACTGTTTCTGTTTATTGTAAACCTTTGAATGCCACAGGGGTGAGCAGTGCACATCCCTATGGCATTCAATGCTGTCCATGGTTCTGAAAGCCTTCTCTGTGTTCCCCTACTGGCTGGGTAGGGAAGCCCAGAGAATGCTGTTCAGAATTGTTGTACATGAAGATATAGGTATTATTAGGTCACACAGTGGGAAGGAGCGTCGGTAATTTTGGGTTTTCTGACTGAACTTTATACTTTGGAGTGCTGTGATTGGCTGTAATGCTAGGTAACATTTTTATTGTGTGTTTTTAGGTAAGATGTTCTATGCAACAAAGGTTTAAGGTGAACGTGTATTTTGTTAGCCTTTCTGGGTAAGTAAGATTTAAATCTCACGTTACCCGGTCTTGGTTAACTTGCAAAGGCAGTTATTTTCTTCACGTTGGTTTTAACTCCAACATTTAGATCGAGCCCTAAATTTCGAGACCTAAACTGGAATTCAGTCAGACATAAACTTCATGAATGTCCAACTTGCAGTGTATATATATTAGTTTAATTAGATTCCGTGGGCAGAGTAATAGCCCACAAACTGGTCTACATAAAGACAGGTTAAAAGTAGAACGTACAGATAAAAAGTCCATTTTGCTAATGTATGAGAATCGACCGCTATATTTACCTCCTGAGTTAGGCTAACCTTACCCGGGACTACAACCCTAAGTCACATCAAAATATAGAAAAGAGGATTTTAGTCTTACCCGTTACGTCCTTTTCCCTTAGTCCATATGACATATAGGTACCATGGGGAGGAGACATCCTTCCTAGTAGGCTGGAACATTTCAAAGACAAGGTCTTGAAGGTGGAGCCTTCCCTTCTCTTTATCAGGCTACCCTATCCCTGCTCATCCAGTTTGACGTGAGACAAACTCACTAAACAGGACAGCGAGAGAAGAAAAAGGTAAGCTCCTGTGAGCAATAGGACCCAAGAAGGATTCCCACATTCAGCAAGGTGAGACCACGAGAGGTCCCTTTCACTGGGTGGGAGACCTGTATGTCATATGGACTAAGACAAAAAGGATTTAACAAGTAAGACTAAAATCCTCTTTTCTCTATCGTCCAATATGACATACAGATACCATGGGCATGTACCAACATTCAGCTCCCAGGGTGGGAAGAAATAGAAAGGACCAAGCGCTGGTGCACATGATAACGGAGTTCACTAGGACCATTCAGAACTAGGAACAGCCCAAGCAAAACTAAGTGAACTAAAGCACAGCACAAGAACAAGGGCCTACCAGGCTCAAATAGTTAAATAACAGTAAGGCACAGGATTAGGCCCTTAGACAGGCAAAATCACACGCAGGACCTTCCTGTCAAAGCTGGCTTCAGCCAAAGTCAGAACATCAACACGACAGTGTTTGGAAAAACTGCGCATGGAGAACCAAGTTGCAGCCTTGCACAGCTGTTCAGTAAAGGTCTGATTCTTGTAGGCCCAGAAGACACCAACAGGCCTAGTGGAGTGTGCCATCACAAGAAAGGGAACAGTTTTCTCCCTGAGTTCCTAAGCCTTTCAAATGGTAGACTTAAACCAGAACGAAATAGTGACCTTGGAAGCAGCCATACCTGCCCTAGGACCCTCATGGTTGACAAACAAGGAATCAGTCTTAAGCAAAGACTCAGTATGGTGCACATAAAACTTGAGACAGCACGCCACATCCAAAAACTGAAGATGAAGGATCTCCTGATTGATGTGGAACTCAGAGACCACCTTAGGAAGGAATTCCTGGGATGTACGAAGAACAACCTTGTCCTTGTAAAAAACTATGAAAGGTAGGTTGCAAGATAAAGCCTGCAACTCAGCAATTCTGCGCACAGAGACTACAGCCAGAAGAAAAGCATCTTCCACATCAGAAGACGTAGAGGAATGGTAGCAAGGGACTCAAATGTAGGACCGGGAGAAAATTTTCAGCTCAAACTGAAATCTGCGAAAAATGGCACTTTCTGCTTGATGAAAAATGTCCCACAAAAAGTGAAGTTTTTACCGCTTTTTCCCCGCTTTTTTCTCCTAGCTCATTGCGTTGAAATCAATGGGTAGAAACATTTTTCTCCACTTCACAAAAGTTTTCTACAGCAATATAAAAGGCTGTCAGGCTCTCACAGCAGCCATTCTGTGTTTGTGAGAGGAGAGAGCAGCATGTTTTTGAGCTAGAGGAGATAGGCAAATAAAGGGGAATTGAAGCTTAGTTTTAGGGAATCATTTAGATAGGACATTTGTTCTCTGTGGTAGGGGAGTCTGGAGGAACAATGGGGATAAGAAGAGAGGAAGGAGGTTGACCCAAAATACCCCAAAATTTGGTGTGACTGGCAAGACACAGGCAGCTGGGGTCCAAATTGCTTGCTGATTTTACTTTTATTGTCTCTATGCTGGAGAAGTCTGGGGAAAGAAGTTGTTGATTTCCTTTTTTAGTTATATATATATATTTTGGGACTAACTGTGATAAGATATGGTGGACAACTTAAAAAAATAAATAAATAAGAAAAAACATAAATAATTAAACAAATATATTAGACAGCTGACTGGGAGCTCTGTGACTGAAGCAGACATGATAGAAACATAGAAACATAGAATTTGACGGCAGATAAGAACCATTCGGCCCATCTAGTCTGCCCAATTTCCTACTGTGTAAAAAAAAACAAAAAAAAAAAAACCTCAAACCTTTTTTGGTCCTTGGTCTTTTCTTATGTTAAGGACCGCCTTATGCCTATCCCATGCATGCTTAAATTATGTCACTGTATTGACATCTACCACTTCTGCTGGTAGCCTATTCCACTTGTCTACTACCCTCTCAGTGAAGTAAAACTTTCTTACATTACATCTAAACCTGTGTCCCTCTAGTTTTAGACTATGGCCTCTTGTCCTAACGTTTTTACTCTTTTGAAATATACTTCCATCCTGTACTTTGTTGAATCCCTTCATGTATTTGAATGTTTCTATCATATCACCTCTCTCTCTTCTCTCCTCCAAGCTATACATATTCAGATCCTTTAGTCTATCCTGATATTTCTTTTCCTGTAGACCAGTCATCATTTTAGTAGCCCTTCTTTGAATTTTCTCTAGAGTATCAATATCCTTCTGGAGATGGGGTCTCCAGTACTGTACACAATATTCTAGGTGAGGTCTAACTAGAGATCTGTACAATGGCATGACTACTTCCCTTTTTCTGCTACTAATGCCCCTAGCTATACAACCCAGTGCCCTGCTTGCATTCCCAATCGCTTTATTACATTGCCTGCTTACCTTTAAGTCATTAGAAATAATTACTCCCAAATCCCTTTCCTCTGTTGTCTCTGACAGCACAGTACCCTTAATGGTATATTTTTCCTTTGGATTTTTATGTCCCAAGTGCATTATTTTACATTTATCAACGTTAAAGTGCATCTGCCACACTCTTGACCATTCTTCTAATTTACCTAAATCATTCGCCATTTGGCTTTTTCCCCCTGGAATGTCTACCCTACTGCAGATCTTTGCATCATCTGCAAAAAGGCATACCTTTCCTTGAAGACGTTTTGCAATATCACTAATAAAAATATTAAAAAGAATGGGCCCCAGTACAGATCCCTGAGGTACTCCACTAGTAACACTCCTTTCGTCCGAATATTCTCCATTGACTACCACCTTCTGTCTCCTGTCACTCAGCCATTGCCTTATCCATTTCACTATTTTTACATCTAGACCCAAACACTGCAATTTATTTATGAGTCTTCTATGAGGAACAGTGTCAAATGCTTTACTGAAATCTAGATAAGCTATATCTACTGCTCCCCCTTGATCTATTATTTTAGTTACCCAGTCAAAAAAATCTATGAGGTTAGTTTGACAAGATCTCCCTGCTGTAAACCCATGCTGTTTGGTATCTTGCAAGCTATTTATATTCAGATATTCAACAATTCTTTCCTTTAACATAGTCTCCTTTAATTTTCCCACTACTGATGTAAGACTTACTGGTCTGTAGTTACCAGACTCTTCCCTGCTACCTTTTTTGTGAAGCGGTACTACATTTGCTACCTTCCAATCTTCTGGAACTATTCCTGTTGCTAGTGACTGATTTAATAAATCTGTTAAAGGTTTTGCCAGAACACACTTAAGTTCATAGGAGATTTTAGGTAGGGATGGGAGAAAATTTTCTAATAAACCTGAAATCTGTGAATAATGGCACTTTCCACTTGGTGAATAATTTCCTGCGAAAAGTGCAGTTTTTTCAGCTTTTCCCCACCTTTTTTGCCTAGCTCATTGTTCATTGAAATCAATGGGAAGAAATGTTTTTCTTCACCACACGAAAGCTTTCTACAGCCATATAAAAGGGTGTCAGGCTCTCACATCATGCCATTCTGTGTTTGTGAGAGGAGAGAGCAGCACCTTGTTTGAGCTAGAGAAGATAGGGGAGTTGAATCTTTTAGGTAGGACATTTGTTCTGTGTATTAGGAGAGTCAGTGGGGAACTCTGGGGAGAAGAAGGGACGAAGGAGGTTGACCCCATATACTCCAAAATTCCATGTGACTGTCTGGTAAGACACAGACAGCTTGCTGATCTTGCTGTTACTGTCTCTGTGCTGGGTGGGGAAGTCTGATAAAACAAGTTGTTGATTTAGTTTTTCAGTCATAATTTTTTTGGGACAGACTGTGATAAGACAACAGGGTGGACAACTTTAAAAAAAAAAATAAAAATAAATAAATAGTGAAGTTATTTATGTGTCAGAGTGTGCTACTGCCAGTGCCAACAGTTAGTTCAGTCCAAATAACACCTATGGTTCTTGCTGCAGAAGAGTATGATGACTCTGGCTTTGCTGTAGGAGACGGCAAGAGTCTTACACTGCCCACACATGCTGCCTCTACTGCCACCACCTCCTCTAGTCATGTTAACAAAGCAATAAAGTTTCAGGCTTTGCCATTTTTTTGTGGTTTTTGCTTTTTCACTATAAAAACGTAACGTATTCCAGGAAGTGAAACACAATATAAGAAGCTACAGAGCGAGGCAGATGTGCTGTGCTGTTCTACTGTAATCTTTTTGAAAAATTGAGGCAGTAGAGGCTCATAGTGACTGCTATCACTATGAGAAAGTTTAAAGGGATAGTAATACTTAAAATGTAAAAAAAAATATGTTGTAGGGTTTATCCCCCCGAGTAAAACAAGAGTATTCCCACTGCTGAAAGGTGAATTTTTTAGGTGCAATATCACAGTGACCTGAAATTGTACAGTGGCGCTGTTGCTACACCATCCTATGGAGATTTATGGTCCCGGGACCAGAGCTGTCCATAGGATAATGTAGCAACAGCGCCACTGTACAATTTCAGGCCACTGTGATATTGCACCTAAAAATGCAACTTTGAAAATTAATAACTTTTGAATGAAACACCTTTCAGCAGTGGGAGTACTCTTGTTTTACTCAGGGAGATAAACCCTACAACATATTTTTTTTACATTTTAAGTATTACTATCCCTTTAAAAACTAGTAAAAGGAGGAATTGGAAGGACCCTTATGTGTCCACTGAATCTGCGGAGGAAGAAGAAGAGAGCACTACAGGACCAATGCTGGCCAGTACCCCTAAATCACCCCTAGGTATCTTGGGGAATTTAATGGGAAGGGAGGAAGAAAAGGGTAGTAGTGAGAGGAGGAATGATCAGCTGCTTGTGCCTGCTGCCCCTGCTACTGCTACCACCATTGTTGCGTCTGCTGTCAGAAGTGCTGCCCCTGCTGCCGCCTTTGCTGTACCTGCTGCCAGACATGTTGCCCCTGCTTACACTAGTGCTATGCCTGCTGCTAGACCTGCTTCCCCTGCTGCCACCAGTGCTGTGCCTGCTGCCAGTGCTGAATCTGCTGCCACCAGTACTGTGCCTGCAGTCAGACGTGCTGCCCAAGCTTCCACCAGTGCTGTGCCTGCTGCCAGTGCTGAAACTTCTGCCAACAGTACTGTGCCTGCTGTCAGATGTGCTGCCCCTGCTTTCACCAGTGCTGTGCCTGCTGCCAGTGCTGAACCTGCTGCTTCCAGTGCTGTGCCTGCTGCCAGTGCTGCCCCTGCTGCCACCAGTGCTGTGCCCGCTGCCAGTACTAAACTTGCTGTCACCAGTACTATGCCTGCTGTCAGATGTGCTGCCCCGGCTTCCACCAGTGCTGTGCCTGCTGCCAGTTCTGAACCTGTGCCACTACTACTGTGCCTGCTGTCTGACATGATGCCCCTGCTGCAGCCAGTACTGTGCCTGCTGCCAGTGCTGAACCTGCTGCCCCAGTGCTGAACCTGCTGCTAGTGTGTCTTGTAATACTCAGGAGGGGGGATTATACCAAGTGTGACAGTAGGGGACCTTAAGTCACACTTGCCGTACCGCCAGTGCTAGTATTACTACTACTAAGGTCCAGCAGCTTGTTAGCATTAGGAGTAAAGGAGAGGGTAATCAATATACCCTAGTGACTGTGAGAAGGAAGATTCTGGGGCTAAACTTGATGTGGTTGGTAGTAACATTTATGGTTAAGCAGCTGGTGGGACGAGTGGTAGGAGAGAGGGAGAGGAAGCATTTGAGAGCATCCAGGTAAAGGAAGCCCACACTATTCCTCTGGCCCTGGGATTCCCATTGTCCAAGTGGAACATGATCCTGAAGAGGCCAGAACTGTTGGGGAATAGCAGGCACAGAACTAATAATACCACCACTAACACCAGCAGCACAGATCAGCTGCCTATGCCTGCTGCTACTGCTGCCAGTCTGCCTTCTTCACGTCACATTACTTGCCACCTCCTGTAAGCAGCAATGAGACATCTGTAATTGAGCAGCAGCAGCACGTAGGGACTAGTGATGGTGGTGATGATGATGGTGGAGATGCTGGGGTGGAAGAGACATTGATGGCCTTTTTAGCACAAACTGAGAAGGAAAAGAAACAGGGATGAGGATGGGCATCATCACCACCACCAGCAGTGAGCTTTTAGAATTTGCAACTGATCTAATTCCTGCTGCTAAGTTGCAAGGGCATCAGGATGCTGAGGAGCAAGCTGGTGTGCCACAGACCACAGACAGTGGGAATGGGTTCAACAAGTGATGCGGGACCAGGACAGGTTCCACTTGCAAGCGGTAGAAATACTCCTGGTCCTAGTTGCATTGCTAATTCTGAGGCAGTAGCAGCAACAGCAGCAACATAATTCGCTGCCACACTGTTACGGTTCAGTACACTCAGACACGGTAGATGTTGGTAAAACACAATTTTATTAAAGCACACAAGGAATGAGGTAACCCTCACGGGTCCAGTAACAACAGCAGTAACTGACACAGGACAGGTTACAAGCAGCTAACCCACACAGGTCCAGTATGGATAATACACACAATACTGACACAGGTCAGGTAAGCTAGATTGATACAATGTATGAAAGTCCAATGTGGCCAGTGGAGCCACTGGCAAAGTGAGAGTATAACAAAGGCCCAATGTCGCCTATAGGCAGTGGGAGGCGACAGTGACAGGACTGCAAACAACAGGCAAGGATCACCTGTACGGAGGCTTCAAAGGTGGACACCCACCGACGACTACACAAGACTGGTCAGAGCTCATGCTAGAACGGAGGCCCTACTGAGACTATCCACCACCGTGTGCACGTACTACCTTCAAGGGTTAATGTGCGATAGTATAAACTGGATGGCAACCGGAAGCGCCCAACTGAACCAATGGAGACTCAATCGCACAGGGTAACGGAGCCCAGCAGCACCTGGGTAGTCAGTAACGGAACGAGGCACCTCCCCCGAAGGGGTTAATAGCACTATGGTCTGGATAACGGCAACCACCGGAGACGCCCAACTGAACCAAGCGATTGCAGCACAGTGTGGAGGCACACTGAGACTCTGACCCAGGGACAGAATAGAACCGGCCACCAGAGTACTGGAATACAGGGAGGCCCAGTAATGTGGAAACGGTGCCAGGCAGGCAGCAGCAGGAACAGTCCAGTAATAGCCCAGCCAGGCACAGAGAAAGCAGGAACCACCGCCAAGTCGATTCGGTACACAGCACTGGAACGTCAGCCAAGCCAGATCAGTACACGAAGCAGGAACCTCAGACTCGCTGGGTCGGTACATGGAGCAGGATCGTCGGTCTCGCTGGGTCGGTACACGGAGCAGGAACATCAGCCAGGCCGGGTCAGAACAGGAAGCAGGAACGTCAGCCAATCCGAATCGGTACACAGACTCAGGAACGAGACAATGGCGTGGCCAGGCAGTCCGGGGTCATACACTGGTATCAAGACAGCAAAACTAGCACTAGGCATCAGGTACACCACGAAAGGGCAACTGCAGAGTGACAACCCAGGCTATAAAAAGGCTGCCACTGGGTGGAGCAGTACAGCACAGCCAATAGGAAAGTAGCAATAACAAGATGGTCAGAATGTTGTCTAGATCACGGGTGCCGTGATACACACACACAGTGAAGTGGAATGTGGAGGACAAGAAAGAGGCCATTTTTCTCCACCTGTTCCCTATCCCTCCCACCAGAAGTCATGGATGTGGGACTATTATTCTCTTCTGGCAGGCACAGTGCAGTCATCATCAACAATGGTACAGTGCAAAATTTGGGAAAAGTTAGTGAGAAGGGGAAAGGAGGGAACACACCTTGCTACAATCTCTCAGATAACACATATGAAACACAGACACCATGACATTTATGTCAAACATGTTAGAGCCAAACACCCACCACAGAAATCAAGCACTGCTATTGCTGTACCACCTGACTCTCCAGAAAGGCAACAAGAGGTGAGGCAGAGATCAAAAAGGAGAAAGAATAGAGAAACCCAGGCAGAGACTGGAAGTTCCATGACGAGTGAAACAACTAGCTCACCATCACCTTTTCCCACTAGGGTAACCACATATTCTGCCAATCTACCTTGTTCATCATTACCTCCCCCGCCAAATGATAGCCACTCTGTTAATGTTAGGATGTGGCAGTTCGTGTCCACCCATTGCACACTTTGTGGTGCACTGACCACACATGGCAGTGTGGTGGAGGAGAATCACAAGCAGGGCATCAAGCGTCATCTGAGGAGATTCCATCCCGCAGAATATGCTAAGATGGTGACAGGGAGGGTACATCATTACTATTAAACTGTCATCAAGTTGTCATGTGTCCTTAGCGGGGTCATGGTGTTTGGATACAATTCTGACTCAGATGTTATTTACCACACACGCATTGCAGTTGCTGATGAGAGGCACAGTTCCTGCTCTCAAGAGAAAAATTTATATTCTAATAACAACATACCAATGATTTTGGAGGAGGGGCAGTTGGAGAAGAATTACTGGCCAACATCTTCTTTTTTCCACGTATACTGGGGGTTACTTATTGTGCTTCTACTGTTTCAAGCACATCACTGGAGCTAGTTGTGGCAAGTGGAACCTTTATCATCCATCATTTTTGGGGGTTTGTTCTACAAATCAGTGTTTCCTTAGCGATTGTGCCAAACAAGCTTAAGTCCTACAAATCAATGTTTCCTCTGGGATTGGACCTCTAATAACAAATCTAACAAATCATCCTCTACAAAATACTCTATCAAGTCAAGTATCAGTCCACTGCAGTGGCAACTTATGTCAGGGGGTTCCTGTCTCTATCATTTTACATATGAATGTATTTTATTTTATTTATGTATTTTTTATTATCTGTCCCTCCAATACCAGTAAAGTAACCCCCATAACAAATTCCCTGTTCAACTGATTCATTCTCCAGATTACACCCACCAACACAGGCACCCTCCTCAGACCCCTTTTATACCATGTCTTATGGGGGTTTTTAATTGTATTTAGGATTTATTTTTTTATTAACTGCCCCCAATCACAGTAAACAACCCATTCAAAAAAATATTCCCTGTTCAACTAATTCTTTCACCACACCCCACCAACACAGACACCCTCATGCCCATTTAATACTATGCCTTTGGGAAATAAAATAATATTTGTTATGTGTTATGTGCAGGAAAAACTGCACTTTTCATGGGAAATTATTCACAAAAGCGGAAAGTGCCATTATTCACCGATTTCAGTTTGAGGCGAACATTTTCACCCATCCCTACTGCCTACATGGTGGCTACCATGCAACCTGCAAAAGTCATGAACTTGTGAACTGGAGCTGAGGGCCACTCCAGAGCTTGGAACACCAGATGCATGATCTGCTGAATGGAGTACTCCATCAGAAAAACCTTTCCTTGACAGGTAACAAACCTGAGTATGAGGAAAACCAAGTCTTGAGAGGGAACCAGAGCAGACTTCGCCATGTTAAGAATCCACCCATGGTGGAGGAGAATTTGAGCATAGTCACAGACATGCTGACCCAAGATTTTCCCTGATGGAGCCTTCAGCAGAAGGTCATCCATGTAGGGAGTCACCTGAATACCCCGGGTGTAAATAAAGGCAATTAGGGCCCCAAAACTCTGGCAAACACCTGAAGAGTGGATGTAACCCCAAAGGACAAAGCGGTAAACTGGTAATGCCCCGATTCACAAGCAAAAAAGACGTATTTCAGTCTGTTAGGATGAATTGGGACATGTAACTAGGCATCCTGCAGATCCAGAGATTCAAGGAATTCAGCCAGGCATATAGCTACTATGACAGAGTGCAAGGATTCCATCTTGAAGTGAGCAGTTTCCACAAAAGAATTGAGGGCCTTGAGGTCCAAGATAGGATGGTTGCTGCCTTCCCTCTTGGCCACCACGAACAGGTTTGACTAAAAACCTGAACCTCTCTATTGGGGAGGAACTGGAATAATAACTCCCTTGACCAAGAGAGCTTAAACCATCTTGTTGAAAACTCACAACTTTTCTTGGCTCAGGGGAATCCTGGACTGGAAGAATGTGTAGGGCAAAAGTGACTTGAATGCAATCTTGCACCCTTCCAAAACCACCTGCAAAACCCATTGGTCCATGAAGGACTCTGCCCATGCATTTGAAAAATTACACAATCTCCCATCCACAGGCAACTGCAGACCAGGATTCTACAAATCATGCAGCGGCAGACTTGCTACACCTGGGTTTGGCAGCAGCCTGCTTTGAGTGCCACTGCTGTCTGGGCTTGGTGGAGGGGTGTGGGGTGCCAGCATGAGACATGCTTAGATTCTGCCTTTGCACCTCTGTTTGGAGTGGAAGAAGAAAATGCTGTTTCCTCGCCATGTTAGGGTATTTGGAGAACTGAGGTAATAGGGTGCTCTTGCCCCCAGCAGCCTCACTGATGATCTGTTTCCGTTCAGGTCTAAAAAAAGATTTGCCCTGGAAAGGGAGAGAAATCAGTGACTTCTTAGATGAGAGGTCCGCAGACCAAATCTTGAGCCACAAAGTGCATTGCGCAGTGACAGGGGTCTTAGCTGACAGTTTGCATCAAAAAGAGTACCAGTGACATATTTCTGAACCTCAGACATGCTGGCCAAGAGGGCTAAAAGATCCTCCTTAGGGGTGCCATCTCTGGCAGCCCCAGTAATTTGTTTGCATCAGATAGCAATAGTTCTGCTGACCCAGGCAGAGGACACAATAGGTAGCAAAACAGCACCAATGGCAACAAAGTTAGACTTGAGGATAGCTTCAAGTTTCCTTTATATTATGTCCTTAAGAGCAATAGCATCTACCAAGGGCAGAGCTGTAGACTTAGAGAGCCTGGATATTGGAGGATCAACGGTGGGAGGAAAAGCCCACTCTGTCAAAGCTATCTCAGAGAAGAGGTACAGCTTAGAAAGTCTCTTAGAAACAGATAACCGCCTATCAGGCATCTTCCATTCATCCAATATAAGTTGGTCCCGAGTGGCATTTGTGGATATACTGTTGAAGACTTCTTACATCTCTGAAGCACATCAGAAGAAGACTGACCCTCATTGGGGGGTGCTAGTGACCTGAAGGGTCATCAAAATCATCTTAATGATACCCTCTGCCTCAAAGGGGTCACCCTTCTTCACGCTCCCGTTCCTCCATATCACCGTCAAAAAATCTTCCTCAGAGGATTCAGGGAGTGCGGGTATACCTGGGGCCTTAGGGGCCACAAACATGAAAGTGGTAGGGGGTTTCCATGAATGGAGGACCCCCTGGAGGGATAGAGAAAATTGTGCCATAGACTTCTTTAAGTCTTACATCCAGACTCGCTCTTGCTCAAGGCTGGGGGGCCCGGTGGTGTATTGGGGGCCGGTTCACTTTTAAAACATTGCATTTTGGCACATTAAGCATGTCACCATGATTAAAAAGGCAACATGAGAATCTTGCCATACTTCAAAACACGAGATTCTCATGTAGCGTCCTTAAACATCAGCGCTTCAACTCAAACTGCAGCATTCTCTCCCCGCTCACTAGCTCAAACAAACACCAAACCATGCGACAAGGCAACTTCTTTCCTCACACTGAGATTCAAAAACTGGTTAAGCCAGAAGGGCGATAACCAGAGCTGAGAAGTTATCAGTCTCGAGGATGCAGACAAGCAGCCAGCATACCACCTAATAAACCAAACAAATGGTGCATTTAAAACAAAGATTGAGGGGATTGAAGCGTCGATGAATCAGTGAACCCTGGGGTTAGTGGTGATTAAGCTGAGTCTACTTGGGAAGCTCTGGATAGTGCCCTCCTGGTCAACTATGTTTTGAATGCAACTTTTTAAAAGGATACTGTGCGGGCCACAGCACATGAGGAACATAGAGGTCCTGAGTATGCCCCAGGGAGCCCTGTTTGGAATGAGGAGCAATTAGCAAGGGGGGACGAGACACCCCAGTGTCCTCTGCCTTAGATCTAGCCCCATGTCCCTTTGGATCCGACATCCTAATAGTAGTAGTGTGTAAACAGTATAGAAAACCCGAATACTGTGTCCCAGAATAATAATTCACCTTAGAAAGACCCAAAAAGGTACTTATCTGGCAGGAGAATGGTTAATCTTAAAAGGAGAGCAAGGAGAAGGCCACCTCTGTGTAGGATAAGCAAGCAGGCTAAAATGGCATCTGTAAAACCATCAGCCAATTGGAAGAAAGCCCGGGAAACGGGCATTCTGGGAGTTGTAGTCTTTCATAGTTAATGTAGCCTAGCAATGCATTATCTTGCACTCGTGTGGCCCCAGGGGATTCTGAGACATAGATGATGTGAACTGTGTCGTAGGACATGAGGAGACAAGAAGAATGAGCCCTCTCTCATGTCTGTATGACAAACGGTTGTAGAGATATGTCCCAAAACAGTTTGTCCCATAGAAGTCAATGGAGCAAGCGTGGCCACATGGGAAGCACACCTTAAAGGCGCCATGTACTAAAAATTAACCAGCAGGGAAGGCCATCCAAGCTCCAAAATTCCAGGGACTAAACTGAATAAAATAACCCACATGAGTGCAGGAGTTCTGGACTCCAAACTGACCGCTATATGTAAGGGAGCAAGTGGGACAAGTGGACCATGGCACTCAAAGGGTTATTCACCAATCTTCATCTTCTGTCTTCATGTTACCATTATGAAGAAACCGAGCCACAGAGAGACCCAGTTAAGAGAGAAACTTGGCCTGCAAGATTCTCTCCACTGGGCTGCAAAGGTCCACAACAGCTCCTGCATGCCAGACAATCCTCCAGGTAAATCCAGGGATGGTAACACACCTAATGGGGAAATTGTGACACCCATATCTGAGAATAAAATAATAAAGTAAACTAAAAACTAAGCAGAAATGTTCTTAGCCTTCACTATGGTCTGGAACATGTCAAACTGGGTGTGCTGGGACTAGGGTAGCCTGATACGGAGAAGGGAAGGCTCCACCTCCATGACCTTGTCCTTGAAATGTTCCAGCCTACTAGGAAGGAAGTCTCCTCCCCATGGTACCTGTATAGAGAAAAAACATTTAGGTCACATATATTTTTATATCCCATAACAATATGTTGAACATATTTCCATGATCCGCTACTTGTAGGAATTCAAGGCAAAAGCAATCTGCAAACAAAAATAGTCCTTCATCCTGCAGTACCTTGCACTGCAATTATGTAGCAAGCAGTTTTAAAAAATAAGCACTTTATTCATAAAAGTTTTTTTTTTTTTTAAAAGAACTTTATTGGAGCAAAGAAGAGGAGGCATACAAAGTGCCAAATAGGTAAAAAACAACATTCATTGGAGTCTTAATGGAGTAATGAATAGCATAAAAATAATATAACCATCATGCTTTTAGTCAGAAAAGAGGACAAATGGACCGGATAGGGCAAGTCTATTTATGTGTAAAAGGGATAAAGAGGAAAGGAGGGGGGTATGGTTGGGTTGTTATGATCTTGTGCTGAGATGAGGAGTGGCTGGTAATCTCTGTGGTCTCTAAGTGAGCATGGGAAGGGGTCACCCGGGGGTTCAACAATAGTGACCATGATAGTTAAGGCATTGAAGTAGAAAGAGAAGCAGCAAGGCCAAATAACTCCTAGTGGTAAAAGAAGGAAAAGGAGAACACTATAATATGAGGGCAATAGGGGATCAGTAAGGAGGTTGGGGCAAAAGTTTTATTTATTTTAATAACCGTGCTGAAATATCTATACTAGTGGTACATTTTCTGTGTATTGTAGATTTAGTAAAATAGATATTAACCTGTGGAACTTATGCTCTTAAACAAATTACTTTTTGTCCCCCAACTTTTTCATCAGTGCTCTTTAGCCACTTATCTGTGGGGGGCACTGTGTAGTTTACCAGAAAATGCCACCTTCTGCACTAGGCTTTGCAGTAGGGTGGGGGAGAAAACTGTACAAATAAAACTGAATAAAAAGATAGGCGTTCACAACAAAATTGCAGAAATAACCCGAAAAGGTGGATTAAGAGTTCAATAATTTCCTGATTAAGTTTTCTGTTTAACAAAACAAGCATAACACTGCACACCTGCAATTAATCATAGTTTTCAATACTATGAGGTTAAATACATTTGTGTGCTATGTCATACATGACATTTTAAAACATACACATAGTAAAAATATAGCATTGAGGCAATTTATGTTATACTGATTTTTAAAAAAGTATATATATTTTACATGGTTACTGTATGTATAGGAATAATTTAAAATATATGATTAATATCAAATTCATGATTCAGACCATTAGGAAGGCATTTCACGATGATGTATCCACCTCCCTTGTGTTCAGAAGCTTGAGGTTTCCACTTCTTCTGGCTGGGTGATTAACTCTTGATTATTGTCCTGCGGAAAGTCCACCTGTTAATCTCAAAATGGATGGGTACTCCTTATACTTACCTACATGAAATGAAAAAAAGAAAGAGAGCAGGAGCTCATAGCTCAATAAAAATGTTTTTTTTTTTAATCTTTCAAAACATTTATTGAGTAATATAAAAGAAAAAATGCATACAATACAGTACAGAGTTGCAGTAGAATATGCAAAAGAATCTCATCTTCTGGTTTACAAAATATAAACTCCTTAGGAATCGCAAATTTGAGAAAAAGAAATTTGAGGAAGAACAAAAAATATATAAAAAGAAAAAATGACATTCAGAATTTCAATAAATAAAGCAAAGAGAATAATAAGATATCTGAGCATGTAATAAAGCAAGATTGTCTAACTGATTAGAAGTTGGATATAATATCGAGTCCATTTGAGAGCACAAAAGGAAAGGAAAGAGAAATAAAAGAAGAAAGAGAAATAGAGAAGCATAGTAGAGGGGAGGAGAGTAAGGTAGGACAGTGGGACATGGGAAGGTAGGGAGAAGTAGGGAGAGGATGCATCATGAGAAAATTAGCAATACGTATGGCTGTTAATTATAGGCCAGCATCCATGTTCAGAATTACAAACCGAGTTGAATAGAATTGTTGAGACTGGTCAGAACGACCCGTGGTCCTGTATCACGGTGCCCGTGATTGGTGCTGTTCACTGTCAGTCACTTGCTGAGTATCATGATTGGCTGTCTGTGATTAGCCCTCCTCACACAGCCTTTTTAAACCCAGGCTGAGCACTTCCAGGTTGCCCTTTCGCGGTGTATCTGACTTCACTCTGCCTGACCTGCTTGTCAGGTTTCTGGGCCTGTTCCTGCTGTACTTGCTGATCCTGTGTTCTAGTGTTCCTGTATGCTAGTGTTCCTGTGTTCCAGCACCTCGCGGGTTAATCTTACTGAGTTCCTGAATCTCCTGCTCCAGCCGTCGCTCTGGCGACATTGTTCTTCTAGCTGCTGATAATACTTTGTTGGTTCCAGTGTGTGGACGCTGGTTTACTCCACTAACCTGGTTGCGATATACATTGTTGGTCCCAGTGTGCGGACGCTGGTTTACTCCACTAAACCTGATTGCGATATACATTGTTGGTCCCAGCGTGCGGACGCTGGTTTACTCCACTAAACCTGGTTGCGATATACATTGTTGGTCCCAGCGTGCGGACACTGGTTTACTCCACTAAACCTGGTTGCGATATACATTGTTGGTCCCAGCGTGCGGACGCTGGTTTACTCCACTAAACTGGTTGCGAGATACATTATTGGCTCCAGCGTGCGGACGCTGGTTTGCTCCACTAAACCTGGTTGCGATATACGTTGTTGGTCCCAGCGTGTGGACGCTGGTTTACTCCACTAAACCTGGTTGTGATATACATTGTTGGTTCCAGCGTGCGGTCGCTGGTTTGCTCCATTAAACCTAGTGGCGCTATTACCATTAGTCCCAACGTGCGGACGTTGGTTTGCTCCTGAACATCCAGTACTGTGGTCAGTCGCTGTCCACTTCCTTGCAGTTGTCTGAGTATTCCTGGCTGAGTAAGACCTCTATGCTTATGCTCTATGCTCTCTTAGTCACCTGACAGCTGGTCTACTTGCTCAGGCTGCCCTGCCCGGTACTGGTGAGGCCGGTAGAACCTTGACGATACCATCCTGTAGGTTGCCTCACCCGGTATTGGCAGGGCCGGTAGAGCCTACTCCAGTACTCCTTTGGGCTGCCCTGTCCGGTATTGGTAAGGCCGGTAGAACCTTGTAATTCACCATCTTTAAGGTTGCCTTACCCGGTATTGGCAGGGCCGTTAGAGCCTACATTCAGCATTCCGTGGGGGCTGCCTTGCCCGGTATTGGTAAGGCCGGTAGAACCGGTATATGTCATCTCACGGTTGCCTTACCCGGTATAGGTAAGGCCGGTAGAGCCTGTCATTAAAACTGTCACTTGGGTTGCCTTGTCCGGTATTTAGGCAAGGCCGGTAGAACCTATTATATGTTCTATTACTGTTGTATTGTTATGTATGTTTACCCTATGGGGACTTTTAATAAAGTTAAGTTTTTACCAAACCTTAAGTCTGAGAGTCTTCAAATCCGTGACAGTACGAAAGGGCCATGACCTCAGACAGTAAGAGTGACGGTAACGCACAGAATATCCATTGGAGGATGGATACGATCGAGCAACGTTTGGATCAGCTAGCGGTTGCTATCCAAACTATTCTTGAACGCAGTTTGGTACTTGCTGATAAGTCCGGTTCTAGCCCGGTGGTCTCGCCAATTCAGACACCGGAGAATGAGTCTAGGTCCCCAGGGACCACAGTCAAAGGGTTAACGGCTTCTGCACCCTTGCCGCTGAGATATGACGGTGACCCTCAACTATGCAGAGGGTTTATCAATCAACTTGAAATATTTATGGAATTGACGGCACACGCATTTCCTAGTGATCGCAGCAAAGTTGGGTTCATGATATCCCTGCTGACTGGCAGAGCATTGGCTTGGGCTAACCCACTTTGGGAAAACGCTAAACCCTGCACAGAGAATTTCTGTGATTTTGTGCAATCCTTTCGAAGAGTATTTGAGCCTCCTGGTAGAACTACCTCTGCTGCTAAACATCTCATGGAGATACAACAGGGCAGACGCACTGTTGCCGATTATGCCATTGAATTCCGCACCTTGGCAGCAGAGGTAGGATGGAATAACGAGGCCCTGTTGGCAGCCTTTTCTCAAGGATTGAGTAACCAGATTAAAGATGAGATCGCAGCAAAAGATTTACCTACTGACCTAGATAATTATATCGAATACGTGATTCTAATTGACTCCAGAATACGTGAAAGATTAACCGCCAGAGAGCGACGAGTATGGTTAAAAGATAATGGGTCCAGTAGCATATTTTGCCCACCCAACCCTCCCTCTGCATCCAAACCTAGTGAATCCATACAGGAACCATGTGAACCTATGCAGGTGGGTTTCACTAGGTTAACTAAGGAGCAGAGAAGGTATCGCAAGACACAAGGATTATGTCTGTATTGCGGTAAAAATGGTCACCTGTTAAGATCTTGTCCGGTACTTCCGGGAAACGAACACACCTAGGGTACCTTGGGGGACAGGCCTTAGGTGGTGTCCAATCGTCCCCATTGTTGGACACACTTAAACCCACCATACAGGTGGTATTGTCATGGGCACAACGCTCGGTTGAGGTTTTGGCCTTGGTTGATTCTGGTGCAGCTGGGTATTTTATGGACAATACCTTTGCTGAATTGCATGGGGTACCACGGATTCAGAGAGAAACCCCTCTTGCTATTGAAGCAATTGATGGCAGACCTTTGGAACCTGCCCAAGTTACTTTTGAAACGATGCCCTTGTCCATGACTATTGGGGCTCTTCACAAGGAAGAGCAGCAGTTCCAATTGATTAATTCTCCTCACCATGCCGTGATTTTGGGCTTTCCTTGGTTACAGTTGCACAACCCACAATTTGATTGGCAGAAATGTGAGATTGCTGCTTGGTCTCAGTTCTGTATGGATAAGTGCGTTACCCATCCTGTTAAGGTCTTGTGCACCTCCCCTTCACTACCTGATGCCTACCAGCAGTTTAGCGACGTTTTCAGTAAGGGAGAGGCTGGCACCCAACCTCAGCACAGACCATATGATTGTCGCATAGAACTGAGTCCTGGAGCAGTACCACCGAGGGGACGCGCGTATCCATTGTCTTGTGAGGAGAACGAAGCTATGGAGGAATACATAGCAGATGCCCTCAGTAGAGGGATCATAAGGAAATCTACTTCCCCGGCCGGTGCCGGGTTCTTTCTTGTTAAGAAAAAAGTGGCGAACTGCGACCTTGCGTAGACTATCGTGGGCTGAATAAGCTGATGGCAAAAAATGCCTACCCAATACCACTCATCACCGAGCTGTTTGATAGACTTAAGGGGTCCTCGTTTTTCACCAAACTGGACCTAAGGGCAGCCTACAATTTGATACGTATCAGAGCCGGTGATGAGTGGAAAACTGCCTTCAATACGAGATCTGGGCATTATGAATACCTAGTCATGCCATTTGGTCTATGTAATGCTCCTGCAGTATTTCAAGAACTGATCAATGATGTTCTTAGAGATATGTTACAATCTTGTGTTGTAGTCTATCTTGACGACATACTTATCCACTCCAAAGACCTGTCACAACACATCAAGGATGTGTCTGAAGTCTTGCTGCGCTTACGAAAAAATAAATTATTCTGTAAACTGGAGAAATGCGAGTTCCACAAAACCAGTGTACCGTTTCTGGGGTTTATAATTGGCAAAGACGGCATTGCCATGGATAAAGAGAAATTGACGGCAGTCTTACAATGGCCTAAACCCAAGAGCCTCAAAGCCATCCAACGATTTCTGGGCTTCACCAATTATTACAGGAAGTTTATTAAAAACTTCTCCTCTATCGTGAAACCTCTGTCTGACCTCACGCATAAGGGCGCTAACCCATCCCTCTGGCCGGTGGCTGCTGAAGAGGCCTTTGAAAAATTGAAGGTAGCCTTTGCTGAAGCTCCTGTGTTGTCCCACCCTAATCCAATACTTCCCTTTACTTTGGAAGTTGATGCCTCAGATATTGGGGTCGGGGTGGTGCTCTCTCAGCGACAGGTTAAAGGCGGTACACTCAGACCCTGTGGATTCTTCTAAAAAAAAAACTGACTAGTGCTCAAAGTCATTACGAGATTGGTGATCGAGAATTACTGGCCATTATCCTCGCTCTCAAAGAATGGCGTCATTTACTTGAAGGCACAAAAACCCCGTTTTGATTCTAACTGATCACAAGAATCTGACGTATCTTTCTGAGGCCAAGAGATTGTCTTCTCGCCAGGCCAGATGGGCACTGTTTCTATCCCGATTCAATTTCGTTGTATCATACCTGCCGGGATCAAAGAATGTTAGGGCCGATGCTCTGTCTAGACAATTTGAAGCAGAGGTTGACAGAGAAGAGGTACCAGCCCCTATCATTCAACCCGATTGAATATTGGCTACCACAGGTACTAGTATTACTTCACCACTAGGGGAGGAGATTTTGGCATCCCAAGCCTCTGCTCCTCATGAGACTCCAGTGGGCAAATGTTTTGTCCCTGAGCCATTCCGTACTCAATTACTTGAGACCTACTACTCCTCTAAGGCTGCGGGACATATTGGTAGGGATCAATTGTTCTGGTCTCTCTCTCAGCTATTTTGGTGGCCTTCTATGAGAGCAGATTGTGCCAATTTTACGAATGCCTGTGCCCATGCCAAAACCCCTAGACATCTCCCTGTGGGCTTGCTTCAGCCGGTGCCTAATGGTGAACGCCCTTGGTCTCACGTCTCTATCGACTTTATGGGAGAATTGCCCAGGTCTGGAGGGTACTCCTTCACATTGATGGTGGTAGACAGGTTCTCTAAAATGGCACACTTCGTACCCCTCCGTGGCCTTCCTTCGGCCAAGGAACTGGCAATGGTATTCGCTTGAGAAGTATTTCGGTTACATAGAGTACCCAGGGTGCTGGTGTCTGACAGGGGGAGCAAGTTTGTGTCCAGAATCTGGAGGGCATTTTGCAAACAGATGGGCATACAGCTATCATTTTCCTCGGCATATCATCCCCAGACTAATGGGGCCGCTGAGAGGGCCAATCAAGGATTGGAACAGTTTCTGCGATGTTTTGTGACTGACCATCATGATAATTGGGCCGACTTGTTGCCTTGGGCAGAGTTTGCCAGGAACTGTGCAGTTAATTCTTCCTCCAGGAGCTCTCCGTTTTTGATCAATTATGGGTTCCAACCCTGTCTGCTCCCGGATTCCTTTCAATCACAGCAGATTCCAGATCTGGATGAGCATATAGAGCAACTCCGTTCCACATGGGCACAAGTTCAGAGGGCATTGGGCCAGTCTTTTCAGCGACATCAGCGTCATGCCAATCGCAGAAGGCTTCCAGCGGTTTCCTTCCGAGTCGGGGATAGAGTCCTCCAAGAATCTAAAGCTCAAGGTCCCATCTAATAAGCTGGCACCTCGGTTCATTGGTCCGTACAAGATCATTCGCAAAATTAACCCTGTTTCCTATGCCTTGGAATTACCTGCTTCTATGCACATTCATAATGTATTCCATGTGTCTCTCCTTAAACCTCTGGTTTGTAACCGTTATACTACCACACCTGTGAGGCCAGGTCCTGTTGAAGTCGAGGGGCAGGAGGAGTATGAAGTACAAAACATTATTGATTCCCGCAGAGGTAGAGGAAGGGTACAGTATCTGGTGCATTGGAAAGGTTATGGTCCTGAGGATCGTTCCTGGGTAGACAGTAAGGACCTTCATGCACCCAAGTTACTACGAATATTTCATGCCAAATACCCTCAGAAGCCTAGACCCTACTCTGGGAGAGGGGGTCTTTGAAAGGGGGGGTACTATCACGGTGCCCGTGATTGGTGCTGTTCAGTGTCAGTCACTTGCTGAGTATCATGATTGGCTGTCTGTGAATAGCCCTCCTCACACAGCCTTTTTAAACCCAGGCTGAGCACTTCCAGGTTGCCCTTTCATGGTGTTTCTGACTTCACTCTGCCTGACCTGCTTGTCAGGCTTCTGGGCCTGTTCCTGCTGTACTTGCTGATCCTGTGTTCCAGTGTTCCTGTATGCTAGTGTTCCTGTGTTCCAGAGTTCCAGTGTTCCTGTGGTCCAGCACCTCGCGGGTTAATCTTACTGAGTTCCAGTGTTCCTGTGTTCCAGCACCTCGCGGGTTAATCTTACTGAGTTCCTGAATCTCCTGCTCCAGCCGTCGCTCTGGCGACATTGTTCTTCTCGCTGCTGATCATACTTTGTTGGTTCCAGCGTGCGGACGCTGGTTTACTCCACTAACCTGGTTGAGATATACATTGTTGGTCCCAGCGTGTGGACGCTGGTTTACTCCACTAACCTGGTTGAGATATACATTGTTGGTCCCAGCGTGTGGACGCTGGTTTACTCCACTAAACCTGGTTGCGATATACATTGTTGGTCCCAGCGTGCTGACGCTGGTTTACTCCACTAAACCTGGTTGCGATATACACTGTTGGTCCCAGCGTGCGGACGCTGGTTTACTCCACTAAACTGGTTGCGAGACACATTATTGGCTCCAGCGTGCGGACGCTGGTTTGCTCCACTAAACCTGGTTGCGATATACACTGTTGGTCCCAGCGTGCGGACGCTGGTTTACTCCACTAAACTGGTTGCGAGATACATTATTGGCTCCAGCGTGCGGACGCTGGTTTGCTCCACTAAACCTGGTTGCGATATACGTTGTTGGTCCCAGCGTGCGGACGCTGGTTTACTCCACTAAACCTGGTTGCGATATACATTGTTGGTTCCAGCGTGCGGTCGCTGGTTTGCTCCATTAAACCTGGTGGCGCTATTACCATTAGTCCCAACGTGCGGACGTTGGTTTGCTCCGGAACATCCAGTACTGTGGTCAGTCGCTGTCCACTTCCTTGCAGTTGTCTGAGTATTCCTGGCAATAGACTCCTGCTGAGTAAGACCTCTATACTTATGCTCTGTGCTGTCTTAGTCACCTGACAGCTGGTCTACTTGCTCAGGCTGCCCTGCCCGGTATTGGTGAGGCCGGTAGAACCTTGACGATACCATCCTGTAGGTTGCCTCACCCGGTATTGGCAGGGCCGGTAGAGCCTACTCCAGTACTCCTTTGGGCTGCCCTGCCCGGTATTGATAAGGCCGGTAGAACCTTGTAATTCACCATCTTTAAGGTTGCCTTACCCCGTATTGGCAGGGCCGGTAGAGCCTACATTCAGCATTCCGTGGGGGCTGCCTTGCCCGGTATTGGTAAGGCCGGTAGAACCGGTATATGTCATCTCACGGTTGCCTTACCCGGTATAGGCAAGGCCGGTAGAGCCTGTCATTAAAACTGTCACTTGGGTTGCCTTGCCTGGTATTTAGGCAAGGCCGGTAGAACCTATTATATGTTCTATTACTGTTGTATTGTTATGTATGTTTACCCTATGGGGACTGCCTTTAACTTTTAATAAAGTTAAGTTTTTACCAAACCTTAAGTCTGAGAGTCTTCAAATCCGTGACATCCTGAGACAGAGATTCTCCATATATAGGGTATTTTGCAATCTGGTTTTCCAGTCTGAAATAGTAGGAGGGGTCTCTGACCCCCATACAGCAGGAATACAAGCTCTTGCTACTGAGAAAGCCACAAGCCAAATCCTAAAAACAGCATCTGAAATATTATCAGGGACTGCCCCCCCTGGCCAGATGTTGAGTTACACGATCTGCAGTAGATTGGGGGAATTAATGCCCGACAAGGTAGATATGTGATTGTGTATCTTCTTCCAAAAGGGCTGTATCTTAGGGCACGTCCACCAGATCTGGTACAAGGATCCAGGTTCTCGACCACACCTCCAGCATGTGGGAGGGGTGAATCTATGAAGGTATAAAGGGGAGTGATGCCACTTCATCATAATTTTATAGTTAGTCTCCCTCGGCGAAATAGGTGAAATGTGCATGGTAGTCACTCTGTGAGACCTAAACCACTGTATATCAGAGATAAGTATACCTAAGTCGATTTCCCATAGCCTTTTGTGGAACGATGAGGACAAAGAGAAGTTCGGACGAAAGACTTTACATATGGTGGAGATGTAAAACTAATTTCTCAAAGGGGGTCAAGGATCTTGGGGTGAAAGCCCTAAAGAGTTTAGAGGACAAAAAGTGACATCTGAAAATAGCACCAAGCCTCATTAGATTTCAGACCAAAATCACTACATACTGTAGAAGAAGGGGAAAGATGTAGAAGAGGTAGAAGATGATCTAAATCTACAAGGCCTGCTTCTTCCCAGGCCTGAAAGTGAGTACAATGTAACCCAGGTGTAAATTCCGGGTTCCCCAGAACAGAGAAAAGTGGAGAAGGAAAAGCAGATAAATGTAAGTGTGTAGAATATCTGAACCAAAAGGGAAAAAGATGACCAGCAACTATATGACGAGCCAAGACTGGGGGAAGAGATTTTCAGGAAATCCACAGCAGTTGTTGATAGCAAATCCCCGGACTTAAGGAGTGCAAAAGTTTGGCCCAATCCTTCCATGGAGCTGTGCAACACAACTCCATCAAGGATTGCAGTGAGACCGCTTGCCAGTTTTGAAGGATATTAGGCAGGCCTAAACCCCCCATATTCACTGAACGAACCAGAATATAATGAAGGGGGATGAAAGGATACCATTTACTGAAATTCTAGCAGAAGGGGAGACATACATAGAGAGGATTGCCCCCAGATATCTGGGACATAGGCCTATCCACTTCAGGACCTCCTTCATATAGGGCCAGTAGACTCTATTGAACGCCTTCTCAGCATCGAGAGAGAGCAGAAGAGAAGGCTGAGTGTTTTCTGGAGCCGTTTGCATCAGGGAATCCATTTGAATGATGTTATCCCTGGCTTTACAGCCTGGTATAAAACCAGCCTGATCTGAGGAAACCAAGCTGGGCAAGAATGGTTGGAGGTGAGAAGCCAAAAGTTTGGCAAAGAGATTTAAATCATTATTAAACAAAAATTTCAGACGATTTCCCTCACAATCCGTGTGGTCCTTTCCCGGTTTTGCCAGGCAGAAACTCAAAAACAGCAACAAGACGCCTCCTCAGTTTCCCCAATGTATAAGAGTAGGGGATCCCCGCCCATGGGTCTATGCCTAATAGTGGTGGAAGTGTTTGCATATGTCAATGAAGCCGAGAACTATGGCACCAGGAGCATATACTCCTGGCAGGGGCTCCCAGGGCAGACAGATCAGAGCTAAGACACCAGTCTAAATCAATCCAAATCTGCCAACTCTCACTGGACCAGCATGGCAGATTATGGTCCATTCCCTCAGCATGGCTTCAACAAAAGGATCAGGACTGAAGTTGTAGGAGGCTTGCTGAGGAGGCCTTCAAATAGAGTATCTTTTAAAAATTGTAAGGTGACATAATATACCTTTGAAACCTGCCTGTGACCTAAAGTATATGGGATATACCACAAAAAAAACTCAAAGGGGGCTCTATCACCCCTTTACAACTTTGCCTAAATCGTTTTGTTATATATGGTATATAATAAAAAGTGTATACATTTTATTTAAAAAACATGCTAGTTTGGCAAAATTAAAAGAATAAATACAGTTCTGTACCTACTTCCGGGCAGACTGAGGTTAACTGATCCGGTACCGGAGCTCTCAGTTTCAGCTTGAACTCAATGATAACAGCATGCATGGAGGCATGCTGCTATCATTTAACCCATGACGCGCCAGGACAATCATGGGTCCTTAAGGGAAATTTACCCATGATGGACCTGGCACATCATGGGTCATTAATGGGTTAATCCCTTAACGACCATGACAGTCCAGGACCGTCATGGGGTAAATGATAGCAGAGTGCCTCCATGCACGCTGATATCATTCATTCCAGGCTGAGACTGAGCGCTCCGGTGCTGGATCATTCAGTCTCAGCCCTTCTTACTTTTGCCAGGTCATGTGATCGCTGCAGCAGCGATCACATGCACCGGCATTCTGAATGATGCATACTGCCTTTGTGTCTCCTCTCTGCCTCTCTGTCCCTTATGATCAAAGTAAGGGACAGAGAAGCAGAGAGGAGACACCTAGTGGAAAAAAATGCAGCAGCTGAGAGTATTAACCCCTTCACTGTTGGTGCTGGAAGCTGGCTGGATGCAGGTCAATTTCTGACCTGCAAAATACACTTTAAAAAAAAAAAAAAAAGCAATTTTTTTTTTTTACAAAAATAAAATTTTATTTAAAAAAACAAACACGGTAGTGTGATTGTTGTGGAGCCATGTAATACACTCATGCACACCACCAAATGTCATCAATAAAAAAGTGAGAAAATAGGGTGGGAAAAAGGAACGTTGAGATTTTCACCCAAGGGGGACAGTGCCCACTTAAAACTGATCATTTTGTAGGTATGACTGACTGGTCATACCTTTCATGCAGTCTCCATAAAAATGTAACCCATTGCGCTCAAATGATCACAAGAGAAAAAAAAAACTGTTTTCTTTTTTTTTTTTTTTTAATTTTTTTACTGTTTTCCTTAATTTTACTAAAATAAATGGTGGGCTATCCATTTAAGTGTGGTATCAAAAGAAAGCCCTATTTGTGCATGAAAAAAACAGTATATAATTGATGTGGCTGGAATAAAAGCCTTAGAGGGAAAATACTGTTGAACAAAGACATACTCAAAAGGTCAGAATTGCTCCGGTCCTTAAGTAAAAGCCACCTCAGATTTTCCCGGTCCTTAAAGGGATAGTAAAACTTCAAATTTACTAATCCCCAACTTGTACAACTTATAAAAAAAGAAATTAAATGCCCCAAATCACATCTCTCAAACCTTTACGGTTTGAGAGAAAATCAGTTTCAAAGTCTCCCCCTCCCTCCCCTTTCCCTGACATTAGCGTCTAGCTGACTGCCAGAGAATCTGATCCTGGGGTCATCCTGCGGCTCTGCAGCAGTGCTGAGATCACTTTAATGCAGAAAAAATCTTGTATGTGTGCTTGGTTCCCAAACATACGTACAAGACCATTTCAGTGAATGATTATTTCTTCATTAATGCACTCTCGGCTCTGGTGAACAGCCGCGGGATGGTCGTATGACAGACTATCCCTGCACTCAGCTACAACACTGATCGCAGGGAAAGGGGAGGGAGGGAGAGACGTTGAAATAGATTTTCTCTCAAACCATAAAGGTTTGAGAGATGTGATTTGGGGCATTTAATTTCTTTTTCTAAGTTGTACAAGTTGGGGATTAGTAAATTTGAAGTATTACTATCCCTTTAAGGGTTTAAGGCACGCATTAGAAACTCTGATACATATTCATTTTTAGCTAGATATTTCATAGATTAGCATTGTTTAATAGTTGATCTGTTTTCCTTTGCAGGCATTGATAGGGTTAATCGTCCAGCTAAAAGAGGAGAGCACCTTAAACTTTTGAACACAATGGATGCTTGGTGGATAACTAGTCTTAAAACATGCCTTCCTGATGGCTTGAATAATAAACAGGATCTTAAAATATTTTAAATTATTCAGCAGATATACAGTAGTCATGCAACATATATAATTTATTGCAAATCTATGTAAACTACATTGCATCAGTGCTATGCTTTGCCATGTGTAAGCTTTAAAATTCCATGTATGATGTAACACACTAAGGTATTTAACCTTGTTATGGAGTTGGTAAGTTGGAGCCTATGAAGTGCAAGTATGCATAAAAAGTTCTGGGTTTGAAACAGATATCAGATGCTTCAACTGGTATAGAGAGATTTTGAACATCAGACTACTGAATTATGCATCATAATAGTCTGAACCAAGACTTAATGAAGGTCTAGACAACTTTTTTTTGTATCATTGTTATTAACAAGGAATTTTGTTATAATATATAGGGTATTATTTTATAGAACTCTTTTTAAACAGTGTTTTATGATACTTTAGTAATCCTTTATATAAAAATTGAAAGACCATTTCATTTTTTATATGCTTTGTATATTAATGAAAATTTTATTTCAGTGTACTGTTGTGTGAAAAATAAAGTATACCCTCTTTGAATTATATGGTTTTACATATCAGGACATAATAACAATCATCTGTTCCTTAGCAGGTCTAAAAATTAGGTAAATACAACCTCAGATGAACAACAACACATGACATATTATACAGTGTCTTTATTTAACAAAAATAAAGCCAAAATGGAGAAGCCATGTGTGAAAAAAGTACATCTTATGATTCACTAGCTTGTAGAACCACCTTTATCAGCAATAACTTGAAGGAATTGTTTTCTGTATGACTTTACCAGTCTCTCAAATCATTGTGGAGGAATTTTGGCACACTTTTCTTTACAACGTTGCTTCAGTTCATTGAGGTTTGTGGGCATTTGTTTATGCACAGCTCACTTAAGGTCCTGCCACATCATTTCAATCGGGTTGAGGTCTGGACTTTGACTGGACCATTGCAACACCTTGATTCTTTTCTTTTTCAGCCATTCTGGTGTAGATTTGCTGGTATGCTTGGGATCATTGTCCTATTTCATGACCCAATTTTGGCCAAGCTTTAGCTGTCGGACAGATGGCCTCACATTTGACTCTAGAATACTTTGGTATACAGAGGAGTGAATGGTTGACTCAATGACTGCAAGGTTCTCAGGTCCTGTGACTTCAAAACAAGCCCAAATCATCACCCCTCCACTGCCATGCTTGACAGTTGGTATGAGGCATTTGTGCTGATATGTTATGTCTGATTTTCACCAAACATGGAGCTGTGCATTATGGCCAAACATCTCCACTTTGGTGTCATCTATCCAAAGGACACTGTTCGAGAAGTCTTGTGGTTTGTTCAGATGCAACTTTGCAAACCTAAGCCGTGCTGCCATGTTCTTTTTAGAGAGAAAAGGTTTTCTCCTGGCAACCCTTCCAAACAAACCATACTTGTTCAGTTATTTTTCTAATTGTACTTTCATGAACTTTAACATGTAACATGCTAACTGAGGCCTGTAGAGTCTGATATGTAACTTTTGTGTTTTTTTGCAATTTCTCTGATCATTTCACGGTCTGACCTTGGGGTGAATTTGCTGGGACATTTGCTCCTGGGATGATTGGCAACTGTCTTGAATGTTTTCCACTTTTGAATAATCTTTCTCACTGTAGAATGATGGACTTTAAATTGTTTGGAAATTACCTTATAACCCTTCCCAGATTACAATTGCTTCTCTAAGATCATTGCTGATGTCTTTCCTCCTTGACATTATGTTAACACACACCTGAATGCTCCAGTGTTACGGTTTTCTGACACTCAGACCAAGGTTAAAAATAAAACACAGTTTTATTGAAGTAAAATTAAGGAACAGCGCCACTGGGGCCCAGAACAGGTTATAGCAGGTATAGACAAGTAATGGCAGTAGTACAGGCCCAATAAAGCAGGAGCAAATAGCATCAAACAGCATCAATGGAGGAACAAGGGTTAATGCTAAATGCAAACTAATCAGTCTCTGTGGTGGTGATTAGCCAACACCCAGTAGGTATAAACAGTCCCTGAGGTAGTGCAAAGCAAGGTGCAGTATGCAACTGAACTGAATCACTCTCAGATAGCTGTATAGTAAGGTGCCCAATGATACAGCAAGGACTGACTAGATCTACAGCCAATACACCACTAGGGTGAAATAACAGAGGAGAGCCACTGCTGGAGCTAATGGAACCAGAGCCAGGGACGCCCTGTCACGGTTTATTATGACTCTCAGACACAAGTTTTAGGTAAAAAAAATCAATTTTATTGAAATAATAAATGATAACTTAGGATTGCAATAACATACATAATATATATATACAGAATATAGCACAGACAGAAGGCAGACTCTACCGGTCCTGTCAATATACCGGACAGGACAGTCTTTAGGCTCTACCGGCCTTGCCAATACCGGGTAAGGCAACCTGCAGATGGAATAGCATAACGGTTTACCGGCCTTACCAAATTACCGGGCAAGGCAGCCTCAATAGATACACAATGTAGGCTCTACCGGCCCTGCCAATACCGGGTAAGGCAACCTCAGATGGAATGTGGCAAAAGGTTCTACCGGCCTTACCAATACCGGGCAGGGCAGCCCAGAGATAATAGCAGCAGTCGGATGGAACTGGCAAATTAGCAGAATCGTTAAGCAGCAAGGCTTTGGAGCAAACCAGCGTCCGCACGCTGGAAACAACACTGAATAGTATAGCCGTTAGGCTTAGCGAGCAAACCAGTGACCGCACACTGGAGTAACAAGCGAGTAGTATAGCCGCAAGGCTTAGGAGCAAACCAGCGTCCGCACGCTGGGACCAACACAGATTTGTATAGCTGATAGGCTTTGGAGCAAACCAGTGACCGCACACTGGTGTAACAAGCGAGTTTGTATAGCCGCAAGGCTTAGGAGCAAACCAGCGTCCGCACGCTGGGACCAACACAGATTTGTATAGCTGAAAGGCTTTGGAGCAAACCAGTGACCGCACACTGGTGTAACAAGTGAGTTTGTATAGCCGCAAGGCTTAGGAGCAAACCAGCGTCCGCACGCTGGGACCAACACAGATTTGTATAGCTGATAGGCTTTGGAGCAAACCAGTGACCGCACACTGGTGTAACAAGCGAGTTTGTATAGCCGCAAGGCTTAGGAGCAAACCAGCGTCCGCACGCTGGGACCAACACAGATTTGTATAGCTGATAGGCTTTGGAGCAAACCAGTGACCGCACACTGGTGTAACAAGCGAGTTTGTATAGCCGCAAGGCTTGGGAGCAAACCAGCGTCCGCACGCTGGGACCAACACGGAATTGTAGCAATGTCACCAACGCGACCAGGCAGAAGGTCGCCAGGATACTGAAGACAGGTGATGAGATGACAGGAACCAGCAACGATCAGTCAGGTCAGAAAACAGCAGAGAAGTTCAGCAGGAACTGCAACACCAGAGACTAGGCCGGAACCAGGACTGGAAGTACTTCAGCATGCAGGAAACACTGGAACAGTAGAGATCAGGAACTCAGGAACACATGAGATCAGGAACTCAGGAACACTGGAACAGAGGCCCAGCTATCACTAGCATAGTGATAGCAAGAAGGTCAGAAACAACACGAAAGGGCACTCAAAGGGTGCCCAATCCAGGTTTAAATAGTCAATAAGAGGCGGGCTATCTGCAGACAGCCAATAGAAGCCCCCTACTGGTGACAGACAAGTAACTGCAGCCAATCACGGGCACCGTGATAGTACCCCCCTTTCAAAGACCCCCCTCTCCTAGAATAGGGTTTAGGTTTCTGCGGGTAATTGGCATGAAAGGCCCTAGTTAACCTAGGTGCATGAAGGTCCGTACTATCCACCCATGATCGATCCTCAGGACCATACCCTTTCCAATGTACCAGGTACTGTACCCTTCCTCTAAGCCTACGGGAATCAATAATGCTCTGAACCTCGTACTCCTCCTGGCCCTCGACCTCAACAGGTCCTGGCACCACAGGTGTGGTAGTATAGCGATTGCAAACCAGAGGCTTAAGAAGGGACACATGGAACACATTATGGATACGCATGGATGCAGGTAGGTCTAGTGCATAGGAGACAGGGTTAATTTTGCGAATAACTCTGTATGGACCAATAAACCGAGGAGCCAACTTATTAGACGGAACCTGCAGCTTGAGATTTCTGGAGGAAAGCCATACTCTATCCCCAACCTGAAAGGAAACCGCTGGAAGCCTTCTGCGATTAGCATGGCGCTGATGACGCTGAAATGACTGACCAAGTGCCCTCTGAACTTGTGCCCATGTGGAACGGAGTTGCTCGATATGCTCATCCAGAGCTGGAATCTGTTGCGTCTGAAATGAGTCTGGAAGCAAACAGGGCTGGAACCCATAATTAATCAGAAACGGAGAGCTCCCAGATGAAGAATTGACCGCACAGTTCCTGGCGAACTCTGCCCAAGGCAACAAGTCGGACCAATTATCATGATGGTCAGTAACGAAACAACGGAGAAATTGTTCCAAGCCCTGATTAGCTCGTTCAGCGGCTCCATTGGTCTGGGGATGGTAGGCAGAGGAGAAGGACAGCTGTATGCCCATCTGTTGGCAAAATGCCCTCCAAAATCTAGACACAAACTGGCTCCCCCTGTCAGACACCAGTACCCTAGGCACTCCATGCAACCGGAATACTTCTCTGGCGAACACCATTGCCAATTCCTTCGCTGAAGGAAGACCACGGAGGGGCACGAAATGAGCCATTTTAGAAAACCTGTCCACCACCATGAATATAAAGGAGTACCCCTTCGACATAGGCAACTCTCCCATAAAATCAATGGAAACATGAGACCAGGGGCGTTCGCCATTAGGCACCGGTTGAAGCAAGCCCACAGGGAGATGTCTCGGGGTCTTAGAGCGGGCGCAGGTGGCACAGGCATTCGTAAATTCGGCACAATCGTTTCTCATGGAAGGCCACCAAAATAACTGAGAAAGGGACCATAACAATTGGTCTCTACCAATATGTCCCGCAGCCTTAGAGGAATGGTAGGTTTCGAGCAGCCTAGTACGAAATGATTCAGCGACAAAACATTTGCCCACTGGGGTTTCATGGGGAGCGGACCCCTGAGAGGCCAGGATCTCCTCCCCTAGAGGAGAAGTGATACTCGTGCGTATAGTAGCCAGTATTCTATCAGGTTGGATGATAGGAGCTGGTGCTTCCACTCTGTCACTGTCGGCCTCAAATTGTCTTGACAGTGCATCAGCCCTGATATTTTTTGACCCTGGTAAATATGATACAATGAAATTAAATCGAGACAGGAACAGTGCCCACCTGGCCTGACGAGAGGACAATCTCTTGGCCTCCGAGAGATAGGTCAGATTCTTATGATCTGTTAGGATTAAGACAGGATTCTTAGTACCTTCAAGCAAATGACGCCATTCCTTAAGAGTAAGGATAATGGCCAATAATTCTCTGTCACCTATCTCATAGTGGCTTTGAGTGACAGTCAACTTTTTAGAGAAAAACCCACAAGGTCTGAGAGTTCCACCTTTCTCGTGTCGCTGCGAAAGTACTGCCCCGACCCCAATATCTGAGGCATCAACCTCTAACGTAAATGGAAGTAAAGGATTGGGGTGGGATAACACAGGAGCCGCAGCAAATGCCAGCTTCAAATTCTCAAAGGCTTTCTCAGCAGATACCGGCCAACAAGAAGGATTAGCACCCCTGTGCGTAAGATTGGACAGAGGTTTGACAATGGAAGAAAAGTTCTTAATAAACCTCCTATAATAATTAGCGAAACCCAGGAAACGCTGTATGGCTTTAAGACCCTTGGGTTTTGGCCATTGTAGGACAGCTGACAACTTTTCTTTGTCCATGGCAATGCCATCATTGCCAATTATGAACCCCAAGAATGGCACACTGGTTCTATGAAACTCACATTTTTCCATTTTACAAAATAATTTGTTCTCACGGAGTCGTAGCAATACTGCGGATACATCTTTGATGTGCTGTGCCATGTTTTGGGAGTAAATCAGTATATCGTCGAGGTACACCACAACACATGTCTGTAACATATCTCTCAGAACATCATTTATCAGTTCCTGGAAAACTGCGGGTGCATTACACAGCCCAAAAGGCATTACTAGATACTCGTAGTGCCCAGCTCGAGTATTAAAGGCAGTTTTCCACTCATCACCTGCTCGAATGCGAACCAGATTGTAAGCGGCCCGTAGGTCCAACTTGGTAAATATCGAAGCGCCCTTAAGCCTGTCAAAAAGCTCGGTGATGAGTGGTATTGGGTATGCGTTTTTTGCCATTAGTTTATTCAAGCCCCGGTAGTCAATGCATGGTCTTAATTCGCCATTTTTCTTTTTTACAAAAAAGAACCCAGCCCCAGCTGGAGAGGTAGATTTACGTATGATCCCTCTAGCAAGGGCATCAGAAATGTAATCCTCCATAGCCTTATTTTCATCACAAGATAATGGATAAGTGCGTCCTTTCGGAGGTACTGCACCAGGCTGCAATTCAATGCAACAATCATAAGGTCTATGCTGGGGTAGCATACTAGCCTCTCCTTTGCTAAAAACATCGCCAAACTGTTGGTACACATCCGGCATAGCAGAGGAGGTGCACATGACCTTAATAGGCTGGATGACGCACTTGTCCATACAAAACTGGGACCAAGCAGCAATTTCACACTTTTTCCAATCGAATTGTGGGTTATGTAATTGTAACCACGGAAATCCCAATATCACCGCATGGTGCGGGGAATTAATCAGTTGAAACTGCTGCTCTTCTCTGTGAAGTGCCCCAATAGTCATAGACAATGGCATAGTTTCAAATATAACCTGAGGCGGTTCTAAGGGTCTACCATCAATCGCTTCAATAGTCAAGGGGTTTTCTCTTTCAATGCGTGGAACTCCGTGCAATTCAGCAAAGGTATTATCCATAAAATACCCTGCTGCACCGGAGTCAACCAAGGCCAAAACCTCCACAGAGCGTTGTGCCCAAGACAATACCACCTGTATGGTGGGTTTCATTATGCCCGACACTGGGGACGATTGTACACCACCTAGGGCCTGTCCCCCAAGATACCCTAGGTGTGTGCGTTTCCCGGACGTACCGGACAGGAATTTAGCAAGTGCCCTTTTTTACCGCAGTATAAACATAACCCTTGTTTTTTGCGATATAGTCTCTCTGCCTTGGATAGTCTAGTGAAGCCTATTTCCATAGGTTCACTTGTTTCCCGTACTGGTTCACTAGACTTCAATGCCAAGGGAGGGATGGGTGGGCAAAACATGCTACTAGGCTCATTATTTTTTGACCGTAACTTACGATCTCTGGCAATTGATCTCTCACGTATTCTGGAGTCAATTATCATAACATACTCAATGTAATCATCTAGATCAATAGGTAGATCTTTAGCAGCGATTTCGTCTTTAATGTGGTCATTCAGGCCTTGAGAGAAGGCTGCCAATAATGCCTCGTTATTCCAACCTACCTCTGCTGCCAATGTGCGGAATTCGATGGCATAGTCGCCCACTGTACGCCTGCCCTGTTGTATCTCCATAAGGCGTTTGGCAGCAGAGGTGGTTCTACCAGGAGGCTCAAACACTCTTCGAAAGGAACGCACAAATTCACTAAAGTTCTTAGTACAAGGTTTAGCATTCTCCCACAAGGGGTTAGCCCAAGCCAATGCTCTGCCAGTGAGCAGTGATATCGTGAACCCCACTTTACTACGATCATTGGGAAATGCGTGTGCCGTCAATTCCATAAAGATTTCGAGTTGATTGATGAACCCTCTGCAGAGACTAGGGTCACCATCATATCTTAGCGGCAAGGGTGCAGAAGCCGTTAACCCTTTAACAGTACCCCCTAGGGGTCTGGTATCACTTTCCGGTGTCTGACTTGGCGAGACCACCGGGCTAGAGCTAGATTGGGCAGCAGGTACCGTGCGTTCAAGGATCGTTTGAATTGCAACTGCCAACTGATCCAAACGTTGCTCGAGCACATCCACCCTCCAATGGATATTCTGTGCGTTACCTTCACCCTTGCTGTCTGAGGTCATGGCCCTTTCGTACTGTCACGGTTTATAATGACTCTCAGACACAAGTTTTAGGTAAAAAAAATCAATTTTATTGAAATAATAAATGATAACTTAGGATGGCAATAACATACATAATATATATATACAGAATATAGCACAGACAGAAGGCAGACTCTACCGGTCCTGTCAATATACCGGACAGGACAGTCTTTAGGCTCTACCGGCCTTGCCAATACCGGGTAAGGCAACCTGCAGATGGAATAGCATAACGGTTTACCGGCCTTACCAAATTACCGGGCAAGGCAGCCTCAATAGATACACAATGTAGGCTCTACCGGCCCTGCCAATACCGGGTAAGGCAACCTCAGATGGAATGTGGCAAAAGGTTCTACCGGCCTTACCAATACCGGGCAGGGCAGCCCAGAGATAATAGCAGCAGTCGGATGGAACTGGCAAATTAGCAGAATCGTTAAGCAGCAAGGCTTTGGAGCAAACCAGCGTCCGCACGCTGGAAACAACACTGAATAGTATAGCCGTTAGGCTTAGCGAGCAAACCAGTGACCGCACACTGGAGTAACAAGCGAGTAGTATAGCCGCAAGGCTTAGGAGCAAACCAGCGTCCGCACGCTGGGACCAACACAGATTTGTATAGCTGATAGGCTTTGGAGCAAACCAGTGACCGCACACTGGTGTAACAAGCGAGTTTGTATAGCCGCAAGGCTTAGGAGCAAACCAGCGTCCGCACGCTGGGACCAACACAGATTTGTATAGCTGAAAGGCTTTGGAGCAAACCAGTGACCGCACACTGGTGTAACAAGTGAGTTTGTATAGCCGCAAGGCTTAGGAGCAAACCAGCGTCCGCACGCTGGGACCAACACAGATTTGTATAGCTGATAGGCTTTGGAGCAAACCAGTGACCGCACACTGGTGTAACAAGCGAGTTTGTATAGCCGCAAGGCTTAGGAGCAAACCAGCGTCCGCACGCTGGGACCAACACAGATTTGTATAGCTGATAGGCTTTGGAGCAAACCAGTGACCGCACACTGGTGTAACAAGCGAGTTTGTATAGCCGCAAGGCTTGGGAGCAAACCAGCGTCCGCACGCTGGGACCAACACGGAATTGTAGCAATGTCACCAACGCGACCAGGCAGAAGGTCGCCAGGATACTGAAGACAGGTGATGAGATGACAGGAACCAGCAACGATCAGTCAGGTCAGAAAACAGCAGAGAAGTTCAGCAGGAACTGCAACACCAGAGACTAGGCCGGAACCAGGACTGGAAGTACTTCAGCATGCAGGAAACACTGGAACAGTAGAGATCAGGAACTCAGGAACACATGAGATCAGGAACTCAGGAACACTGGAACAGAGGCCCAGCTATCACTAGCATAGTGATAGCAAGAAGGTCAGAAACAACACGAAAGGGCACTCAAAGGGTGCCCAATCCAGGTTTAAATAGTCAATAAGAGGCGGGCTATCTGCAGACAGCCAATAGAAGCCCCCTACTGGTGACAGACAAGTAACTGCAGCCAATCACGGGCACCGTGATACGCCCCTTAGGTCTGTCAATGGAGGAGACACTGCATGTGCCAACGGAACCAGAGCCAAGAGCACCCCTTGGGTGCCACAACGGAGGAGACACTGCACAAGCGTATATTGGGAGCCAACGCACTGACTAGTGCGATACAGTAGCAGAACACAGTGAGCACTTGGAGACCAGAGCCAAGACACCCTTCCGGTGCCGAAACGGAGCAACACACTGCAAGAGCTAACGGAATGCCCAATAGCACCACGCGGTGCAACAACTGCAATGAACGAGCACCGTGTTGGATTACTGCTCTGCTAGTTTCAACGGATAGGCTCGGTCACAGAGGCAACAGGCTCATCAAGTGTTAAATGGCTCGGATAGAACACAGCAAGCTTGGCAAGTGTACAGAGGCAGGCTCAATATCGGAGGCAACCAGCACAGCAAGTGTATCTGACAGGCTCGGACACGGAGGCAACAGCACCGCAAGTAAACTCAGACTGGCTCGCTACCGGAGGCAACAGCTCAGCAAGTATATGCAGACTGGCTCGGTAACGGAGGCAACAGCTCAGCTGCAGAGACTTGATCAGTCAGGGCAATACTACCCGCACAGTTCAGAATGTCGCCGGTAGGCGATCGAAATCTCACTGGAACACAGGAAACAATCACGGAGCAGGAATGTCAGCCGGAGCCGGTCAATCACGGAGGGGGAACGTCAGCCAGAACCGGGTCAATCACGGAGCAGGAACATCAGCGGGAGCTGGGTCAATCATGGAGCAGGAACGTCAGCGAGAAAACCGGGTCAATCACGGAGCAGGAACAGCAGGATAGTCAGACGGGCCGAGTACACAGTAACGCAGGAACACAGCAACAATGGCGCGGGATCAGGAACACCACGACAGGGCACCTGACAGGTGCCATAGGCCCAGTATAAAAAGGAATACCCTGGGCGGGCCAATCAACCTCCTCCAATGGACGAGCACCACCGCAGAGAGTGACAGGGAATCACGGGGACCGTGATATCCAGACCAGCAAACTGCTAAAACTTTGGCTTTTATAGCATTGGGCACACTTGCTGATGATCAATTAATCAAGGGCATTTGATTAGCAGCACCTGTCTATTACTTAGCATTTTTTAATTCCTATGGAAGCAGTAAGGGTGGAAGCAGTAAGGGTGTACTTAGATTCTCACACATGGCTTCCTCATTTTGGCTTTATTTTTGTTAAATAAATCATGACATGGTGTAATATGCCATGTGCTGTTGTTCATCTGAGGTTGTATTTAACTAATTTTTAGACCTGCTAAGGACCAGATGATTGTTATGTCCTGATATGTAAAACCATAGAATTCAAAGAGGGTGTACTTTCTTTTTCACACAACTGTATATAGCTTCTATTGAAGATCCAGCCCTGATCAGAATAGCATCAAATCATAGGCAATTTGATACTATAAAGGACTGTGGACACTCTTTAATCCCCTGTTGAAGTGGGCAGGTGCTTACAAAACACTTCAGGTGTGCATAAAATAGATATAGCTCTTTGCAACACCATTATGCTTGTTTTGTGATGTTGTTTACCCTCTGCTTTTAAATTTCATGAATAAAGTGCATGTTTTTAGCACTACTGGCTATATAATTTAAGTACACTAGACTGCAGGATAGAGGATTGACTATTTTTGTATGTCCATGGATAGGACTACTGCTTTCTGGACATGAGGATCATAAGCTCTGCTTATTTAATCTTTCATTTTTCTGCTTTCTTGTGAGCTCTGATAGCTTCAGTTATAAGACACTTCACTTATAATGACACACTGTCCTGCAACATTGATTCCCACCCCTGTGTTTGGAGAGAAAAACTAAAATGACAAATACAGAGGTGGGAACCGGTATTACAGGGCAGAGGAAGCAAAGAATATCAATTACCAGTCTGGAACTCAGCCAGTAAGGAACTTTTGGTGTTACTTATAAATGAAGTTGTCTCCAACTGAAGCTGGCATAGTGCATGTGCCAGCAGAAGACTGACAGCTAAAGTGGCAGTGCTTCAAGGTCCAAGAGTCTGGCAAGTAGTAGTAATATCCATCTCCATGGACACTACTGGCTAAATTAATTTAAATACACTGGATAGCAGGATAGAGGATTGACTATTGTTGTATGGATATGACTGCTGCTTTCTGGACTTGGGGACCATATGCTCTGCTGACTTCATCTATCATTTTTCTGCTTTCTTGTGAAATCTGAAAGCTTCAGTTATAGAAAACTTAATTTATAAGGAACATACACCCATATCTTGCAACATTTGTTCCCACCTCAGTTTTGGAGAGAAAAACTAGACTGACAAATGCAGAAGTAGGAACTAAAATTGCAGGTCAGAGGGTACATCAATTACTAAGCTGAAAGTCAGCCAGTAAGGAGCTTCTGGTATTGCTTATAAATTAAGTTTCCTCTAACTGAAGCTGGCAAAATGCATGAGCCAGTAGACGACTGACAGCTAAAGTGGCAGATCTTCAAGGTCCATGAGTCTGGTACGTATTAGACATATCCATCTGCATAGACATGTACTTAGAAACAAAGACAATTTCAACTATGGATCAAAGGTAGCCAGGATAAGATCAGAAAGGCCATGAGGGTTATCAAGATATACATAAAGGAGGGCATTTATTATTTTGGGGTTTTAATTCCTCCTTCAAGGCCATGCAATCCCAGACAAATAAGTGCTGTTTTGTTAGTAACCCCTTGAGCCATTTTCTTGTAAAAAATAGTTATTGTCTGTCAACATCTTTAAAACAATTCATAGTACTATCCTGACTGTGATTGTATTACTCAATTTATAAGGTTCCAGAAAATGCATCAGTAGCAATTACAGTATTAACTGACCTAAAATAAATACAACATATATTAATCCCTTTAGGACCAGATGGTCATGCAACACACTACAATGTGTTGCACACTCCTCTGTTCCTCATATGGGTCACAAAACAAACATACTTTGCAATAAATGTTTGAATCCATTAATATCTGGATGTATCTGGCATAGATATACTCACCTGAAGCAGTGATATAACATGAAATACAGGAAAAAAAGAAGAATAGTCATGTTTTATATACTTTTTTTTATATCACGTCTTGTTCAGACGGGAGGACCTTGCAACTAAATACAAATAGCAACCCGAGGCCTAGATTCTACTCTATTAGAAAATATTTGCATTGGCAGAAATTTTGTTATGGACAATCCTAAATCCATCTCTCACCGTATATAAAAGCCAACCCCAATTTATTTTTTACAGTGTTATGGACACTGGCACAAGCAGGATTAGGGACGTGTTTTTTTGTTTTCTTTCTTACTTTTTTCTAATTGTATTGGCAGCGGATTTTAGGGATATTTTTATTCCATTCTATTTCTCTGAGTTAATGGATGTGAGGATCAGGACATCGAGGACATCTGTGGATCCCAAAACACACACACAACCGAATTTCCCAATAGGCAGAGTAGGCAACTGTCTCAAGTTCCAGATTTTGAGGGGAGCCTCAGCTGTGCTGGCCACACCCATATTCTGAATTATAGGTGTGGCCAGTGCAATCTTAATGTCCCTGCACCAGTTTTAAAACCCTTTAAAAAGCTATTATTTCACTTCATGGCTGCTAGAGAAATCTCCAACGCATTGCTTCACAGAGCATTTGATATCTCTCTATTAACCAAGGGGTTAAGGCCTTTTTTGGCTTTGCTTGTTATAGGCCAAATGTATTTTTATGCCAGGAAATAGTGGATTGGTATGGAATGGGGGCCACATGAGCAATGGGGTGTGGCCATGGGTGGTGCTAAAGGTGCCTAGAATGCCTTGACTAGGGGTGTCTCAGATGCAAATCCAGCCCTGAACACACACACCCATGTGCACATTAGGGGTGGAAGTGGTCCTGGGTAGCCATTCCATAGAATAAAATATAGTATAGGGGTTCCAGAACCTTTTTTGAATGTATCCATTTCTCTTGTTTGGGGATGGTAAAGGAAGGGGTGCTGGCACCCTTCCTATGGCCAACTATATATCAGCATGGTGGATCCATACGCAGTTTTAATCTTTATGTTTTTTGCTTTCTCTCCCCTAGAAAGGGATGAGGAAGGGCTCTTTGACCCCTTCTTATGGTTAAATATAGATAGGTATGGGAAATCTAGGACCTTACGAAGCTTTTTTTTTTTTGTTTACTCCCTCTGTGGGACCCAGACTGATATGGAAGCTCTGGACTCTATAGCAATCCTTTTTTGCTTCATCTTCTAGTGAGAAAGTTGAGGAAGGGGTCCTAGTACCACTTCCTCGAGTGGAAACGTTACCAGTTGATGGAACCCATTTTCATTTACTTTGTTGGTTTTTATTATAAAAGAAATACTGTTGGGCTTGCACCCCTCATTAATTTTTTTCCTTGTAAAAAGAGTAAGTAATGTAAGTTAAGGTAATTTTATCTAAATAAAATGAAATCTTTATTTTTGACAGGTTTAAGTTTAAATTAACCACAACGTTGAAAGCGAGGTTGAAATTGATTTCAAAGCATTTGGCATTGCAGTGGTTAAGGGAGAGTTGAGTGAATGTAAGAAGGTGGTTGGGTGCACTTGGAAACACTGGGGGAAGGGTCTTTGCTGGACATGGCATTTTGCAACCAAGGAGACCTTTTTCCCTGCCTCAGCAGCCCTGGCGTGGTAAGGCCTCTCCAGTTGTAAAAAGTAACATAGCAAAGGCCATTTTGCTGGAATGCTCATTTTAGCATTTTTTTCATGACAGATTCAGTATACACAGTAGAAGGAATGTGATTCAAGAGTTCGAAACAGTCTAAAAAACAATAGCCGTTTTTTCTGACTCTTTTGCTGGCCAAAGTTCCATATGTATGGAATGGATTCTGGGCCCCAAACTGAGCTGTAAAAATGTGTATTTTGACTTCTACATACTGATGGAAGCAAACATGCTATACAATTTGAAAAATCAGAGACAACCTAGACGTCATTACAGTTTGCCATTTTTATTGCAAGTGGCATGACTACCCAAGGAAAAATCAGTTGCAACTGAAGGAAATTCTTTTGTTTCTAAACAAACCTATTTATAATTTGAAGAGTATGATAATGCTAAACAAATGTCCTTGAATTAAAGTGCAGATTTTTATTCAACTCTTTGTGAGAATGAAATCCTCTTCTAGTAGACTTTTATTACATACTAGTGTAAAAGCCCATGTACATGGGCCAAGGTCTGGATGATGTTAACCCTTTGAGTGCCAGAGGGGTACGCAACGCATTGCTTTGAAATGCGTTGCATACCCCTCTGGCACTCAAAGGGTTAAGAGGCAGGTCCTGCTCTGCATCCTGCCGCTGATGCAGTCATGCACTGTAGAGACTGCCCGAAAGCACAGAATGCTCCCAGAACAGAACTCCCGGCAGTCCATGCTCCCAGCATTCTGTGCATTCGGGCAGTCTCTACTGAGCATGACGGCTTCTAACAAACATTCTAGCAAATTATTATATAGGATTTTTATGTAGTTACCACATCCCTTTATATACTTAGAACTAATTTCCTGTAAAAAGCCTCTACTTAATGTTTCATTGTATTTAACACTTTGAATATTGTTATATATTTTAGTAAATTGTCTCAGAACATTTCTCATAGAGTGTATGCACACTACACACCTGGAGAGCTGTAATGCCCCCAAAAGACTTGTTGTTATGCCCCTGTAATGCTTCAAAGCCCAACTGCACCATTACCATCAATAATATCAACAGAGTATTATACCATCTTATGTTCTACCTGTCAGTATGAGATCTGGAAATGTAAAAGTGAGACCAAGGACTTGACCCATGCTGCACACCCCTGCTATTTTAGATTATTTTTTATTACTTTATTTAATAAAACACTCATTTCACTCTGTGTGTAAATGTACATTTTTGGCCCAAAGGCTTGCTATATGGTAGTTTTTGCAAACAAGAAAGTCAGAGCACATTTATGTCAGAGTCAAGCTTAAATGAGCAGTAACCTATATTGCATGAAAAACTAAATATTACTGGGATTTTACTGCTGAGTAATGCAAGAGTACTAAGACTGTGGGCAGATGTATTATTCAAAAGTTATAGCTGTTCAAACTGTCAGAAAGTGATCAAGTTGTTACTACCAGATTCTATGGAGAACTGTGGTCAGCAAACCAGGTCTCTCAAAAAAGTACAATATAATAATTGACTGAACACCAGGTAAATTGTAGGTGACTATCTGGACCCCAGAGTTAAAAAAGAATCACTTTAAATTGTAATAACCATGGAATATCACATTTGGCAGCAGTGGGAGTGCCTTTGTTTTACTCAGCAAGAAAATCATAACAATAAAATTTTTCTCACAAAAAAGTTTACTCATCCTGTACCACACCCTTCTGAATATTTCAAAAAGTTATATTTCTGATGCACGTGTCATAGAAATTGGATTTTTCTACGAAATGTGTCATAACTAAGACAGATATAACATACATTCAAAAGGGCTGGAAACCACTGCTACATGGACTTAGCATAGCTTTCAAACTGCTTAGACTTACAAACCTGCAAAATGAGGTTTGGGTAACAGCAGATGTAAGGCGGGATTGTGCTGAGAGCCAGAAGCCATGAAACAGCAGTGGAATGTGATAGTATTAATTTTATTAATTAATTCTTAGCTTAGAAATATTCAGTGTGTATTATATACACATATATATATATATATACACAGTTTATCACAGAAAACAGAATATAAGCTCATGACACTTTCCCTTTAAATATCAATGCAGGGAAATTCATTATTAAGCTGACTTAAAATAGGAAATCTCTAGAAGAAAAACTAAGTGATATGTCAAAAAGGTAGATGTTCTTCTTAAACATTTTGAAATAGACCAGAAAATATATATATTTATGAGAGAGGAGAAAGAAAGAGAGATACAGACATACACATCTCACTTACCAAATGATTGTAATGTCACTTTTCTGCAGATAGGAGGGGTATATTTGGGCTTTTTATTGCTTATAAGTGCTAGTTTTCAAATTCATAATAGGCTCATATAAATAAAATGTAAGAAAAAAATAAAAAAAGATTTTAAAATATCACACCGTCGTAGTTGTTGATTTTCTCAGAATAGTTTTTTGAGGTTTTGGTGCAGTCGGTGGAGGCAGTGTTCCAGGCTTTTGTGAAGGGTGGCTACTAGTACTACTCATTTCTAGTCCTCCATTTTCAATAGAAAAAGGTGAGAGAGGTGGCGGTGGTAAAGGAGGACAATGATGGGGAATTATTCCAGTTAAATGGACTGACTCCCCATGTAGATGTACCTCTTTGTTTTTTATTTCAGACCGCACATCACAGTCAGGACAGTAACCATGATACAACACATTTTCACTAAACCTCACACGTTCTCGTGTTGTAGCCTGAGGACACCTTTCTTTTTCAGTTCTATGGGTCATAGACTGTCCTAGGACTTTGTCCACTTTAATATTATGGATAGAACATCTATCACCGTTGGGAACATTGACAGGCCCTCCAGGTAAACCATTTCGAAGCAACATTGCATGATGCTTTCCATTGTTTGTGGAACTGTTTAACCTATGTGTTTCTTCAAATTTCACTGGTGTCAACCGAGGTGGTGGTGGAGGTGGATTAGGCTTTCTGAGTACTGTAAGGACAGCTGCTGGATGTGCAGGTGGACTTATTAAGGGTGCGTTAGCACGAACTTTGACCTTATCTAAGCTGGAAGCTGTTGTGCTACTTGAGCTGCTGTTCAGCGTGTCTGTTTTTGAGCTGTCTGTCATCTCATCTTCCAGCTGTAGATCTGATGTTAGTGTATCAATCTGTTCAACCACCTGCATTTGAAAACAGAAAATATTTGGGTTTATATTTTAAGATAACCAAATAACCTTATAACCAAGTTCCTTTATCTAGTTTTGTCTAGTACATCATTTACTAAGGGGAAATTAGACCCTTTAGACTTAATACAGCAGTTTTTGGGGAATACCCATGGCTCCATTCTTTAAAAACTTGGAAAAAGATCCCCTTCCCCTTGTTGCTTCAAATTCAGGTTAAATTGAGGCCTTTTGTCTCATTGCACATTTCTGCATAGAATTACACAAACCCACTGAGGAACAAACACACAGGCAAACATGCACACACAAAAACATAAATAAATGAGCATTTTATCATTACTGTGGTCCACTGCTTTTTAAAATATGTTAAAAATGTGTGTCTCTTATATGTCATTCAGGCTATTGAAGCCCATTGTATATTGTGAGTAGGTGTGACCTAGACTTAGACTTTATATTGATCACTATACAGGACAGAATGCAAAAAGTAAGATAGATAGATAGATAGATAGATAGATAGATAGATAGACCTGACTGTGGTATGAAGTATACCCCTTTAAGTCAGTCTAATTAAAGAAATCACACAAATCTATCCTGTTTGCTCTCTTAAGGAGTGTACATTGCCAAATTTGCTTTAAATTCATTGTTTTCGTTTCCAGCAAAACATGGTTAACAAAGAAAATCATAAAAAATGTGCTTGACTAAAATCTATTTCCATAAATTACTAGGAAGTGTTGCCAGTTTTAATCATGAGGATTACCAGAATTTTCATCATCTTAATGATTTGTTGCATGATTTTGTAAAAATAATACTTCATATTCAAATATATTGTCTGGACTTTGGATGCTCGCATTAATATATCTATAATGTACTATGTATGTGAAGTCTACATCATTTATTGCAGCTTTATTATGATTCTTGCAGGTATCTGAAACGTATCAATGCACCTTCCTTATTTTCTATAATGCAGTTTTTGATTATAGTTACATTATGGTACTGAAACTATATTTTTTACAGGATCCAACATTCTAATTTTGTGAAAATACTTTATTAATAGGGAACAGGAAGCTCTACCTTCTCTTAGTATGTAACATATTATATGTTATATATATGTGTATATATATATATACACATATATATATATATATATATATATATATATATATATATATATCCTATATAATAATTTGCTAAAATGCTTGTAACTACACTTTCATGAGCAGTAGAGACTGCTGTGCGTGCTACAGTCATGCGTAGTACAGACTGTCCACGCCAAAGCTGATATAGAGCTGGATTCTCCTTCTGAGTGTCCAGCTCTGTATCAGACGCGGCGCACACAGTCTCTACTGTGCACGACTGCCCAATGACCAGCTGGCAGTGGCACTGTGGCCCGTGTAACGGGCTCTTCAACTAGTTTATATATATTTATTTTTAAGAAACATTTCCTATTATTCCCCTTTGCTGTGCCATAAACACGGAGAGAACATTGCTTAGTGGGCTCTTTAATATTTGATTTTTTTTTTTTTTAAACCATTTTTTATTTTACCAATGAGATTGTCTCTTATTTTCAAATATGACCTGGGTGCTAATTTTATCTACCACAGTTGGATAAAAGGCTGAGTTGACTTCACTAAGACTAGAGCCTGCAAAGCTGTGGTTTGAACAGATTCTACATGTGGTACATTAACCCTTTGAGTGCCAGAGTGGTATGCAATGCATTGCAAAGTCTCTTGGCACTCAAAGAGCTATTTTATCAGCCTTAATAGCTGTGATAATATGAACATGAGAGCAATTTCAGTGATATCCTCACCAAACCTACCTATTCCATAAAATTTACCTGGTTTGGTACAGGTACCTTCCATGTAGATCAATATACAGACCTTGTTTGGAGCTATGGTACATTTCATTTATGATGTCATCATAGGAACAAGTCCAAGAGAGGTGGTCAACTTACTAGTACAATTTTGTACAAAAACTAGAACTAGAATGTATTTATTTTTGCTGTTCCAAACTAACACTTGCATGAAATAAATTAAGAGAAAAAGCTTATGATACACAGAACCCAAAAATGGTACAACTAAAATAGCAAACAAAATAAACCCTATAATGACAAAAAATATTATTTCAAAGAGGCTTCTAAATTGAAAGCTTTCCCACTAACAAACAACTAACAAAAAAACACAATGAAATATATACATACAAAAGCGTCACACAAAAAGAGTATAATTAGTTAATTCAGTTAATCTGCTCAATAATCAATACCCATTGATAAAAGGGAACTTTTGTACTTACTGATAAATCCTTTTCTCTTAGTCCATTGAGGGATGTGGGGAACATGGGGTATAGGAGTGTGTCTGTAGAAAGCAAGGCACTCTAAACAAAACTCCTCCCACTTAAAGGTGACTATACCCCTCCTTTAACTGTCAACTGTCCATTTTCATCTAGCAAAGTCAGGAAGGTAATAGGCCCTTGAACAGAGCCATCAAGTTATGGCGGGGCATCTCTACCCAGGGGTGGATTGCCCTATCGGGGGATCGGGAAGCCCCCGGTGGGCCGTGTGATCATGGGCCGGTGAGGAGATCGAAAATTCTTCCTTGCCTGGCCCACAATGTGCGTGAAGGAGTGGAAGGCCTATGCACTTGCAGACAGATCAGTGTTCACTCGCCTATTCCCACAGAGAGCATTCTGAACTAGCCACATACAGAAACAGAGTCCTGTTAAATCTGACAGCTGAGCTCATCCTTTACCGGTGAGTTCAGCTCATTCATAGATAATGTTGCGGGCAGGCATGAGAGTTGCGGGGCGGGGGCTGGTTGGAGGAAGGAGTGAAAGCAAGCATGGAATGGAGGTGAGGGGTTTTGGGAAGAATTATGGGGGGAGGAGGAAACAAGATTTGTCTGTAGAAGAGCAAGAGAGATAAGAAGAAGACAGGAGTATTAAAAGCTTGAGGGAGACAGAGGGACGTGAGTGCAGGAGGAGAACGTGAAAAAGAGATATGGGTGTACGGAGGAGAAGATAGAGACAGAAGCTAGACTAACATGGGTGGGGGAGAGGGAGACATAAGTGGTCAGGAGAGAGAGAGAGACATGGAAAAAAAAATAAGATACATAGTTACATACAGTTCATGGAGGACATCTCAGGAATATTTTTTTGCAAACCAGAGGTGTTGTTTATTTCTGTAAATATATATATATATATATATATATATATATATATATATATATACAACACACAATGGGATATCAGATAGTGGGCCAGTTTTAAAAAAAATCCCCTGGGCTGGTATTCCAGTACAATCCACCCCTGTCCCTACCCAAATTTGTTTTCTATGGGAGGGATGCCCTGCATCCCTCAATGGATTAAGAAAAAGGATTTATTGGTAAGTACAATAAATCTCCTTTTCTCTAGCGTCACTGAGGGATGCAGGGACCATGGGACATCCCAAAGCAGTCACAAAAAATAATAGAGAGAGAGCAAGAAAACTAATGAACTACAGCCTGTAAAGCTTTGAGGGCAAAAACAGCATCATGAGATGCAAAAACATAAACTTTATAAAAGCTTATTAACGTGATCAGATTACCATTTCTCTGCTTTGCAGAGTTAGTCAATAATACCTTGATTTTTTAAGGCACATGAAGTACTAATTGAACAAGTAGAATGGACTGTTATTATGAAAGGAACTGGAATCAACATGAGTCTGGCTTGTTTCACAGTCTCTTTAATACAAGAGGAAATCATCATTGATGGAAAGGTTGGGTGATTTGAACATATTTATGAAGACAGGGAACCACATCCAATGTAAGGACAGCTGCCTCATTTTTGTTACTTGGATTAGGGAAAAATGAAGGAAGAATTAATTATTGATTGAAGTGAAAGGTTGAAAACACTTTGGGTTGGAAATCAAGAACAATTCTAAGTACCAATTTATCTTGATGGAATATAAGGTGAGGAGATTTGCAGGATAAAAAGCTGAGTTCTGAAACTCATCTTGCAGAAACAATTGCTATAAGAAAAACTGTATTACCATTTCAGAGAAGTCTTGCTGTGTCACTGAACTAGCATTGTCTGAGGGAGAGAAGCATGTGGGTGTGTGCATGTAACATCCATGCGTGCACTCATTCTAGTGTGTACAGTCTGCCAATCAGCAGAGAATCCTGGCTGTTATGACAAGTGTCTGTTAAGACAATCATTCACTTTGTCAGAAAAGGATACTGTCACTTGTATACAGCAATATGGTTATTCAGTATTCCTATCTCTCATTTCAATTTTCTACCAGAACAAATTAACTCTGTTGATATGGCCTGTTCTTACCCATTGTTGCTTCTTGTCTCCATTTTTATTTTATATGAATTGCACAGTATTTCTATTGTCCATCCTCACTGCCAATGGCCAATGTCCTGTATTCTAGTGTCTCCGGTGATAAGTGCTGTTCCAGTGGAAGTAGCACCATTTACTGGTGGGTGCCCCTGGGTGCTGCTTATTTCCATAATCCAATTGTTTTAATATATACATTGAAAGTAAATAAAATTATGGATCATCAGGTCTGATGATATATTGCCCATTAACAAAAAGGCAATACAAGTATGATATAAATCTTGCATAAAACAGTAATTCCATCTGTCAACAGACAACAGAGCAACAGAACAACAGACCACATATGCCACATATATACACACACACATTCAGTTTGTGGGTAGAATATGTTTATTGTGTGGATTTAGTTTGTGGGTAGAATATTTTTATTGTGTGGAATCTTCCTTATCACAGTTCACAGCTTGTACTCAAAGATCTTTCTGTGGTTCTGATTATGAAAGTTTCCCATGAGTACAGTGACCCTTATATCTTTGATACTTAGTCCATTTTTTGCTAACTTTTTCTCCAAAGGTGCATCTTTTTTCGTGTTGACACTGAACCTATGTCAGTGTATTAATTTAGTTGAAATTTACATATACGTATAATCCTGTTTTAGGACATTTCACACATATGATAATGTAGACAACATTAGAGTATCTGCAGGAGAATTTTCCATTTATGTTGTGGTTTTGGCGGGAATGTGGTATGGGTGCCTTATCAGTGGTATATATGTGCACACAGGTTTTTTATCTCTTTTGTAGGCAGGCTCATGTACCATTTTCTATTGCACTATTTAGGGAGTTCTTTACTAAAAGTTGTTTTCGGATGGCTGGTTCTTTATAAACGAGCAGAGGTGACTATTAATAGCACTCTGTTATCCTACAAAGGTGGCTGAATTCCAGAAAATTTATTTGTGTTGGATAAAATCTCTCATGAGATGCTTAAAGGGGAACTACCACCCCGCAATAACTTTACATGAATTGAGTCTTCATATGGCAACTTGCTGCTTAGTAGCGCTAGTCGCCAGAAATATTACCTGGTCTGAAAGATTCTGCAGTTTTCCTGCTACTGTAAGCCTCAAAAAACTGCAAAATCTTTCAAACCAGGGAATATTTCTGGTGACTAGCGCTACTAAGCAGCTAGTCGCCAGATGAAGACTCAATTCAAGTAAAGTTATGGCGGGGTGGTAGTTCCCCTTTAAGATGTTTATCTGAGGCAGTAGTATCAGAACAGATATAAAGTTAAATTTTAGAGACTGGTTATAGATAGTTTCCAACCCAAGCTCACAAAAAATCTATCATTTCTCAGATAATTTGGCTCGTCTGTAGGTTTTAGGTACAGAGATGTCTGGATGGAGTTATTTTTAATGCTGATTGAGGTGTCCAGAAAGTTAATTTGTGAGGGTGAATGGGTGAGTTTGAAATGTGTGTAAGAAGTTCATATTCACTGGGAACTGAAATTATTATGATATCATCTAAATAGTGGAGTTACAAGTGTACAGGCTGTGCCTGCATTTGTGGGAGGGGCGGTAGGGTATTTAATACCTCTCTGCCACCCCTTCTTGAGACGTCCGTTCTTTGTCGTCGTCTCCACATAACACGTAATCCCCAAACTGCACATGCGCATTACTTTGACCTTCTTGGCGCATCCAGCAGTTGTCAGCCCGTGACGTCAGTGGATTGCGACAGCCCGTCAGCCACACACCCGCCCAGCTTCCGCCAGCAACCCGCTCCAGTGGATCAGGAATTGAAAGGGCAGATTTGGAAATCATAAGTCCCTGAACATTTATAGCTTAAGTCTTTAACTAAAACTTTAACGTGCCATACTTTATGAGTTACCCATCCTCCTGCCAGTAATCAACCTTTACACAGGGATAGTGGAATAATTATGCCTCTCTCCTTTGCTGTTGGTTGCCGCTTGACAGCCCCACGTCATAAGCACAAATGCAAATCTGTGTTAATAGACTCTGGAAGCTAGGTCCCTGGAGACAATTTAGCTGGCAACTCCTACCACTCAATTTAAATTAAAGAAGTACATTATGTCATCAATTTTTACAATTGAATGCCATTAGGTGAGGTATCTACAATATGTATGTTAGGGCACTTATCATATATGCAATGTAAGTTATTAAGAAGACCATGTGCTTCACAATATAGGCGGAGGCTATCTGGTAAAGACTAAGTCATCTGCCAATTCTATTAGCAGTCATTTTAAGTATCTTAAATTTTCTGTTACTCCCTACATGAATCCATGGCTGTAGGCATATTAAGTATGGACTCCAAATTCTTGTTGTTATTAGACTATAACTAATGATTCTATACAGGGCTAGGAGTCTCAATAATTCTTTGAGTGCTGTAGGCTGGCTATGCATTAAATCATTATTTTTTCCATGTCTTCCTCAGAGAATATTTTTGTTCTTAAATGCACCATGCCCCCTTCATACGTCTCTCAAATTTAACTCTACTCTCAGAGAAGCCGTTGTATTTTACATGTCCCTAGTTCCTTCATTCAACCTCCATTAACCAACTGGTTACTTCTTCCCTGTGCTATTGTATACATGGGTTAATTTTAGTCTATAATATTCTTCCATAACATATAAGGCACGCCTTCTGGGACCCTCTCCACCCTCTGTATGTGTGTTACTACAGTGACCATTCATTATTATCGCAATTCTACATCATCAATCTTGTCAACTATTGTTTGTTAACTATTAGTCCTGCCAATGGTAACTATCCCGTTATCCTTACCATTTTTTCACAGCACTAGTAGAGCCTTTAGTACTCAGCTGGTAGTTTTCTTCCTCACCTTGCAGTTGGCAACTTCAGGAGGAACAACTCTGCCAGAGGATCTTTCCTGGTATCTATTGGAAGTATTCAAACTACAAGTACCGGTCAGCCACAGTCCGGTAAGGTCCAATCATTCAGTATTTACCTCCCCAACTTATATTAATCAAGCTGACGTTTTCTCCAAGAACCAATTTTGACCAGCTTATTTCCTTTTCAGCATTTATGGATCCCTCCCAGGGTAAGTATATTCATCATATTGCAGCAGGATACCGTCATATACTAACGTCAGCATCCAGGTCATGCCGCCTCTCATCAGAGGTTCCTTTCATTTACCTCAAGCTAACCTCCGTCAGAGGTTCTAATTCAGAATTAAACCATTAGCTTGCCTCTCATCAGAGGTTCCTTTTTACTAACCGTAACTTACCTCCCGATAGAGGTTCAATTTCAGTTTTCTCCTTTTGCCTCCCATCAGAGGTTCCTTCTCTCTAACTTTAGATACCTCCCGTCAGAGGTTCCATTCCTCCTGCAACCCTCCCCCCCCAGCAGAGGGTTCTTTTACTTCATACTAGCTTCCTGTCAATAGCATTTTGGTGCATTCATCTCTAGTACGTTAGAGGTGATTTTCTCATAGCTCTCTTCCAGCACTAAATTTCACTTTCCCCCAGGCACGTTCAGGGTCAAGGGTGGTTACCTCCCATCAGAGGTCCAGTCTTCACCATCCTCTCACTCGTGCTCCCCCTTCCTAAGTTCTAAGTTCACAGTTCACTCCTGTATAACTGAGTTCTCACTTCACCTTCACCATATTCTCGGCGAAGATATCCGCATCTACCTGATGGTGAACAGGCAGCCAGGATGTCTAGCTGTAGGAAGTGTCCTATTTCATGACCGCACCATAAGAGCTGGTCTGCCGGCAATCTCCTTGTCTCCGCCTCTCCAGATTCAAGTCTGCTGAGCTATCTGGATCAAGGGGCCGAGCCTTCCAGCCGGTTTCTAAGGTCAGTTTTCCTTCACTAGGTCCTTCAGTTAGCTTCCTGTGTTAATTGGTTCCAATCTCTTTCCCTACAGCTACGGAAAATGAGGCCCCGCAGGACTCAAGCAGAGAAGGCGGTCTCCTGCCAGACCCACCATCCGTTACAGGGTCTAACAGCCAACTTTACAGAGAATGGACAATACCTCGCATCAAGGCTGAACTGTCTCGTAGAAACATTCAATACGCCCCCTCTGCATGGAAACCGGAACTTTATCGTCAGTTTCCAGACCAAAATCCACCCACTCCATCGACACCTCGAGTCCAGCAGACCCTAAATTTGTCACCAGCATCTCCCAACCCCCTCAGGAACAAGATCATTCTCATCAGTTGAACCACATTACTCAACTTCTTACTAATATGCAGCTATGTCTGATATGCAAGCTCGTATCATTTCACTCAAGGCAAACCAAGCTTCCACTTCCCTGACTCCACCCTCTAATTTAGGTACGCCAACAGCCTCCCACAGTCCTCAGATTAAACCCACACATATGGTCCCTGCTCATATTCGTAGGGATATCCTGGAGGGGAGAGACGTAAATTTAGTGTCCCTGTTGATCGCTTCTCAGGACCTTGCCGAAAGCCGTACAGCGCAGTGCAGCGACATAGCTGTCACACTGAAGGCCAAGGATCCTAGGTTTTCCAAAAAATTGTCAATTGTGGAGTTCGTCTTGGCCTTCAGTATTTATAGGGATATTTTGTGCTCATCTTTCCCCTCCAGGAGGCAAGAGTTAGATCAATCTAATAGTAGATCTAGGATACCACTACGGCGGTTTTAGTTTCTATGATTACCATAACGCATTCTCAGCCAAAGCAGCAGCAGCCCTAGAGCAATTCGGATACGTGTCAGACTGAGGATCTTTGGACAACAAGCGTTTTTGTCGATACTTAGCTGGTTTAAAGATCCCAGTCTGTCCATCATGTCAGTCAGCCTATCACACTCTCAGTTTATGCCCGTCAGCATGGCCGAGTCCATCTTCCAGTTCAGCTTCTGCCCCAGTAGAAACTCCTATCGATCCAACAACTGCATCTAGATCACATCCCACTGTAGACAAATTCGGGCGCACCATCCACTACATTGGGTCATCTCCGATATGCAACAATTTTAACGATAGGGGATGCTTCTTTCATAACTGCTGCATGCTTCACATGTGTTCCCTCTGTCATCAGTCCCATGCTTGCCCCATCTGCCCACGCAATGTTTGAAAAAATAAATGACTAGGTCACATAAATATTAGTCTCCTGGCTTTATTACTGTCTAGTCATCCAAACCAGCAATTTGTTTCTTTTATCACTACAGGTTTCAAAGACGGCTTTCACATAGGAGTCTTAGCTACTCCATCTCAATCAACTGAGTGTCCAAACCTCCAATCAGCCCTCGCTGACCCCTCATCAGTTGATACCTTACTAGCTAGAGAAATCTCAAAGGGCTTTGTCATAGGGCCTTTTCAGACACCTCCGTTCCCTATATGGCGTACTAATCGCATCTGCATAGCTACCAGGAAATTCTCGCAGAAGCAAAGATTAATTATAGATTTCTCTGCCACTCATTCAACATTCATAATAATACCAGCAGAAGCATACTCATTAGAATACCACAATATCGAGAATGCCATATCTTTGATCCAACAGGCAGGCCCCAGCTGCAGGCTCAGCAAAATAGATATTGAAGATGCTTTCAAGTTACTACCTGTCCATCCATCCCTCTGGTACTTGCAGGGTATTAAATGGAAGAGCAACTACTACTTTGCGACTCGCCTGGTCTTTGGTTCCAGGAGCAGTCCTAGGATTTTTAACTACTTTGCTGAAGCCCTCTGCTGGCTCCTCCTTAACCACTGCAGGCATCCTATGGTGTTACATTATCTAGATAACTTCCTCATGATAGATCCAGCTAGTTCTGAGCACTCTGCTCTTTCAAGCCTTATCAATCTTTTCCAGGAAATGAATATCCCCATAGCATCTACCAAACGGTAGGCCCAGCTACGGAAGTTGAATTTCTTGGTATCACTTTAGACTGTAAAAACATGGAAGTTCGATTGCCGGCAGAGAAAGTATTGCAGATCCAGTCTATAGTAAAAAAACTTTTGCGCTAAAACAGTTTGTTCTAGGAATTGCTAGGTTATCTAAACTTCGCTACTAGAATCATACTGCAGGGTAAATCCTTTAATTCTTACCTCCTATCCCTTCTCGCTTCAACAGACGACTCATCAATTATCACCATTAGCGAGTCTGCCAGGTCAGACTTAGCTATGTGGGAAAACTTCCTATGTAATTGGAATGGGCAGTCGCTTTTCCCCATCCCTCTTTCCCTAGATTCCCCCTTAGTATTTTCCGATGCTTCTTTAGTTTTCAGATACGCTGCCATTCATGGTTCTGAATGGTTCGCAGAGCCGTGGTCACTTCAAGGTCTCACTAGCCAGATAAATAAGTCTCAATCTGCTATGCAGCTAGTTCCCAGTGTAGCAGCAGCAAACCTATGGGGTCACAAATGGTCAGGTCAATCTGTTAACTTCTCCTCTTCTAACTTAACCACATCTGAATTGTTAATAGAAGGTAGATCTCCCTCCCAGCTAACCATGTCTTTTCTCAGGAAACTGACATGGCTTTCACTCGGCCAAATAAATAATGAACTTGGCTCTAGCCCCCAATTCTAAAAGCAATTACTCTAGAGCATGGTCCTCATTCCAAAAATTTCTGCTTCTTCACAGAATGCCTCACAATTACTCTACGGGAGCCATCTTAGTGTATGCGACCTATTGCCACCACTTGCTAAATCTATCACTCCATTCCATCAAACTCCACCTAGCAGGCATAAGTCATCATCTAGCTTTCATACATCCTGAACGTCCATCCTTCTTAGGCTCATACCAAGTTAAGTTATTTCTTAAAGGTCTAGAGAAAATTTCACCTTCTCTACCTAAGAAGAGACTTCCGATCACTGGTGAAATTTTTCGCAAATTATATGACAAAATTGCAACTAATCCTTTTGGTAATGACCTTAGCTTAGAACTCTTAGCTGCCATCAATATGGGATTTTTTGGCTTTCTAAGGTCAAGAGAATTTCTCAAATCCCCATCTAACCTCTCCTTTCCGAAGAAGTCAGACCTTCAGATTCAAGAAGATCACTTCATCTTTCATTTAAGCAAATCTAAAACCGATCAAGGCCGTAGAGGCACTATCATTCCATTCTTTCCTACCCACGATCCATGGTGTCCTTTCAAAGCCCTTTGTAACCTCAGGTCTCTACTTGATAAGCATACTGATAATAGCGCTCTGCTCCCTACTCCCTAAGGGCCACTATCCACCATTAAATTCACCAGATTGGTCCGCATTATATTGCTTCAAATAGGAGAAGACCCCGAGTCTTACTCTGGTCATTCCTTTAGAATTGGAGCCGCCTCAGCAGCCTCCCGCAATAATACTCCTCATATAATTCAAAAATTAGGCAGATGGAAATCGCAATGTTTTACGCTTTAAATGCCTAATCTTAAAGATGAAATCCATTTGGATTTGTCTTCTTAAGTATTTAATAAAGTTTGATAACAATATTTGGTCTCCACATTTTTGGCCTCTGATGAGGCCAGTTGTCATCATCAGTCCTAGGTCCATAGGGACCTGGGATACGCCACACCGCTTCCCTATCAATAACAGTTAGCCCCTACCATAAGTGTACAGGCTGTGCCTGCATTTGTGGGAGGGGCGGTAAGGTATTTAATACCTCTCTGCCGTCCCTTCTTGAGACGTCCATTCTTTGTCCCCTCCTCTTCCCTCCCAGTTTTCAATTCATTTATCAGACTGGCCCTCTAATCAGGCCGGTCGTCGTCATCAGTCCTAGGTCCATAGGGACCTGGGATACGCCACACCGCTTCCCTATCAATAACCGTTAGCCCCTACCACAATTTTTGTTAAGAATACAAGAACTCCTCTGCCATGAATAAGTTGGTATATTGCTGCACCACATTACCCATGATAATTCCAGTCTGAAGTGTATTAGTTATTCTAATGGTTCTGGGGTACCTCCTCTTATTCTAAAAATAATTTGCAGGCTGCAATGCCATCTTCATGTGGAATGTTGTTATAGAGGGATTCAACATACATACCGGCTATAATGGTTTAATTTGTCTTCTATAGAACTGGGTATTTTTAACCAAGGGATTCATAATATTCTCCACCCAGCCAGATATATTTTCTATATCTTGTACTCTGCTAGTCTCCTGCCAATGTATTGGCAGAGACTGGATGGATCTGGGAAATGGTGGAATAAATAAAACATGTGTCTAGAAACAACTGGCAATGAGCAAAATATCCAGGAGCCAGTTATTTGGCAAATCCAATAAACCCATTAAAATTTGGGTTCTATTTAACCCTATGAGTGCCAGAGGCAAGGCAATGTGCTAGAAACCCATCTGGCATTCAAAATGTTAAATCGGTTTGGATGCAATAATAAATTGTTATAGAATATTTTTGTGCATGTATCAAGACTTTAGAATGATCAATAAAAAATAGACCTAAACTTCCAAAAAAAGAGGTTAATTATGAATGACATTTTTCCATAACGGAACAATGTTTTTTGGTCAGATCTTTTCCCCCTATCAAAAAGTTCTGTTTGCTCACTGCATCACACATGATTAGTAGAAGTGTTGAAACAAGTTTGCATGGTTAAGGGAATGATTTATTTAAGTATTCAATATTCACATGTTCAATATTGCTAACCTAACCCCAAACATGATTTATTTTGTCTGTGCAAAGTACGATTGCTTATCCTTTAATTTTATGGGCTGCAACCAATGAACAAACCAGATATAGTCTGTTTTATTTGTGAATTGCTTAGGTATAAACCAAATCAGCAAGACTTGTATAAAATAATCAAGAGAATCAATTTGCATATCACTTGTAAAGATCAGAGAGAAAAGCTAAAGAAAGTTTAGGACAACCTTAAATGACATTGGATAAACATCACAGGCTAAAAAATGATTTAATATTTTATAGATTGCTCAAAAAAGCATCAGTTAAGCCCTTGGATGCTAGAGACCTAAACAATATATTGTGAAGCAAGGTGCTGGAAATATATCGGGCATCCAGTGGATAGCAGTTACATGATACATCTTTTACTATCTGTAAAGATCTTTTACTGTTTGATATCTCAGGCTGTCTTTTGTAACATCACACACACTGTGCTCAGTCTCAACAAGGAAATAGTGAGTTGACAGCTGCTGCAGAGGACACACTGATAATTACAGTACACAGTGGACTTACATGGAGTTGAAGTAGACAATTTCTTTGAATCTGTCTTCTACAGACACAAATGAGCACTCACAGTTAAAGGGGAACATTCACATATGAAAAACTTTTTAGCACTTTTTTAATCCGATAAGAAGTATTAGAACATGTGCTTTGTTTTTTTATTTTAAACATGCTTCTTAAGATATTTCACTTCAAAGTTACTCACTTCCACATATTTCGGCACAGTGTAGCTGCGGCACTGCTCTCAGGACTTCCCAGCACTATGTAATTCTCCTCCCACCTCCCTCCCAGCTGCCCCAGACAGCATGTTCACTCTTCATTTCTGTGTGGTGTGAACAACTCCTATTGTTACAGCAAGCTAAGATTAGCAATAGACTAAGTTTGCAACCTGAGAGCAGTGCCGCAGCTACACCGTGCCACATTATGCGGAAGTGAGTAACTTTGAAGTGAAATATCTTAAGAAGCAAGTTTAAAAAAGAAAAACAAAGCACATGTCCTAATACTTCTTATCGGATTAAACAAGTGCTAAAAAGTTTTTCAGATGTGAATGTGACCCTTTAGGGTCCTAGTCTAATTTAGACTTAATCAAATCTCATCCATACTGCCAGTCCTGGAGATTCGGGGGGGGGGGGATTTTGACATGAGTCAAAATCTGTGTTTGGAGTTAGTCCTCCCTCAACTTCCGTCTCACCAAAAATAAACATGGCTGACACTGAGTCTGTGACACAAAGACACACACACACACACACTCTCACGCAAGTCAGAGAAAAAGCATCGCAGGAAGCCTCATGCAAACAGTGACAGTGTACACTTTCATGTCCTGGCCTGTGTTATACCGTACAGTTGAAAAATTGGCCCAGACAACACAGTGCACCACTGGGGGGGGGACTCCTACAAGTGCTCATAGTGTATGCTTAAATATCATAAGCAGGACATACGATATACAAGACTATGCTGTGAGCACTTCTACATCTGTCCCTCCCAGTGCTGCACTGTATTTACTGGGCCAGATATGCAACTGTATGGTGTGACACTGGCCAAGATATGAAAATATATGCTGTCCCCACTTGGGTGAGGCTTCCCCCAATGCTGCTGCTCCTCCCTGCACCCCAAATTTCAAACACTGTGTGGTGCCATATAAATAAAGATATATATATATATATATATATATATATATATATATATATATATATATATACATACACAACAATGCTGGTTGGTGCTGTTATGGAGTTAACTCCACTGAGGTCATATACAATATTAGATCAAATACAGTAACAGTGCGCTATATTTCCAATGGTCTGGTATTGGACTGACCACATCTACACAACAAAAAAAACACAAAAAGGAAAAGCGCTTTGCCAATCTATATATAGATATATAAAATAACATTTATTAAAAATACATCAAAATAGAAAAAAATACAAATAATGGTGATAAAAAAACATAAAGTGCTATCAAACTACCATCCAGATGTCTATTAAAAAGTAGATGTAATGTGTATTGCAGATATCCACTGGATGGGGTATACCAGAATAATACAATGCAATAATAAATCAGTATGAGCATCTAATAATATCTGGTAAATAGTACCTAATGAGTAGCTAGAGATCACAGTATGGCTACACTGTTTATCTAGCTATATCAATGTAACTTGATACAATGTAAAAATGCTGCTTTACTTTGGGAGTGCCATGGGGTTGGGAGGTATACTTGTACACCTTAGTGTATGACTCCTATATATGACGGGACTTAGTGGAATCACTGGCTGGAGGGTGGGGTTGGGGGGTGCTGCGGGCTCGGGGAAGAGAGGAACTGGGATCGAGGGATATAGTTTTAGCTTAGTTTGGTTAGATGTTTGGAGTTTGGGTTGAATTATTATAAAAACCTCAGGTCGACTCTGTACATCCTATTAATATGCATCTGTTTCTTTTATTGCCATAACTGTTTGCATACTCTTTCTGTACTTGAAAGATTTTATATGTACCCTTTTTCTTTGTATGTGTATGGAGTGATCTGATAATAAATTATATTTAAAAAAAAAAAATGCTGCTTTACAGACATATAAGGCAAATAAAATAATATTTACATCAGGAGTGCTAGCAAGAACTAGAGATAAAAAATAGTCTCTCCGCGGTGTGTGTGTGTGTATATATATATATATATATATATATATATATATATATATATATATTGGCACTTATGCAAGAACAAAGTCCGAGCCTGCACACTCCTGATGTAAATGTATTGCGTCTATATATATAGCCTGAAATATGTAGGACTTAATGGGTCTATCCAGCGGGTATTGATTAGCGATGCACAATCCATATAAATTGTGTTCTACTCGGCAGCTATAGGAAACCGGCATGTAATCAGGTATTCGGTATGCCTGACTTAAGTAGTATTCAATATGTAGTCAATCAGGCAATAAGAATAGGGACCAAAAAAATCTCATAACTCAAAAACCTGTATTGCACCTTTTTTCAGCTCACCATGCTTTTCAATCAACAGATAATTAACATACGATATGTCTAATGCCAAGGTAAAAGATAATGTTCAATGTTATCTAGGGACACTGAATGTTGTCAAGACAACCTCAAACTCACAGCTAATTACAACACACCAAAGCAGCCAATACACCTATATATACCCCAAAATAACTGACATACCTTGCCTGTGTTTCAAGTTTTGGTGAGCTAGAGCACAAGACCCAGTAGCAGAGGACAGTGACAGAGCGAGAGAAAGAGGAACTTACAGTCAAGACAGGTAGAAGGAGTGGGGGAGTGGAGAGAGTTACACTAATATGTACACATAATACACCTTTGCACATTTGCCATACACACATACAAACACAAACACACACACACACACATATATCTTTTTGGTTTAAAAAACTTTACACAACTTTATCTTTTGTTTTGACAGTGTGATTCAGTGAGTGCAAGAAAATAACACTGAATGAGTTTGATCTTGTGTCTGTGAGGGCCTGTGTGATTTGGTGCATGATGGCGTGGATAGGAGGTGATACAGATGGAGAGAGGAGGAATATTAGGATGGTATCCCCAGTCAAGGAAGGAGTGGGAGAGGGAGAACAGCTGGGTAGAGGGAGACCCAACCAAGGAGAAGCACACAGAGGCCAGGGACAGCTTCAACAATGGGACGAAGGGCAGATGTTGAGAGCACCCTACACAATCGGGGTCATCAAAGGCAGGCCATGAAAGCCACAGCTCTGACACATCCCAGGCTGAAGTTGATGAGGAGAGGCTGTTGGACCCTAAATACTCCTACAAGGAGAATATGGTCCTCATCCAGACATCCTGGGAGAGGGAGACAATATTGTTCCAGAGGGAGAGGGTCTCTGGTCTGGGTGGAAGAAGGCTGCCTGGCATTAGGTGCTACACAGGGACAATGCAGAGGACCTTGAACTCCATTAAGAAGAGCTAGAGTGACTTATGAGACTGATGAAAAAGAAAATGTGAGATTTTGCCATGCACGCCCGAGGTACCGCAGGTGGTCCTCTTGTCCACATCACATTTAGCCCCTGGGAGTACATGCTCTGACAGAACCTGTCATTAACAGCTGTCAGTAGGGTCCCTGGAGGATCAGACACTGGTGAAAACAGCACCCTCCCCACTACTGGCAAGTGCATCATTCCAGAACCATACAACACATAAACCATCATACCTACTACAGACTAACACAGTGACACCTGAACACATGGTCAGCATTCATTCAAACAACTGCATCAAAACAGAGCTCACGGTATTCTAACAAGGAGAAAACACTGGAAATCCAATCAGAAATGAGAAGGTTACAGCACAACAAATCCTTAACCGCTAGTTGCTGTGAGGTTCATGGAACCCACTCCGCACAAACAATGCTTGCATTCATATTGTCATGTGAAGCTCTGTCATGTTTATCTACAATGTTAAACATGTAGCCAGAGGGAGGAAAGCACCTAACCTTTTGAGTGCCAGAGGGATGAGCAACGCATTGGTTGACAATGCATTGGCTACCCCTCTGGCACTACAATGGTTAACCAAGGACTGACACAATACAAAAGGGCAACTTTACATTGGTCCACAGGGATCAGTTCACACATCACAGTTCCAATGAGTCAAACTCAAAACAATTCACTGAACAAAGAGCAAAATAATACAAGTCCATCACATAGGTACGTCAAAGAGGAGCAAAACATAGTAAAATGGACTAATATAAAGCATATCATTTCCTAGGGTTAAAAAACCCTATCAAGGAGACAAATAATTAAAAATAGTAAGAATCCAGAAGGTCCTAATTAAATATGTATCATTACGTAGCCCATGCTGAGCATGTGGGAGATCGTACTTGTAATGTTGTTGAGCGTATAGGACAGTGTTTCTCAGCTCCAGTCCTCAGGGCACACCAACAGGTCATGTTTTCAAGATATCCCTAATTAATCACAGATGAATCAATCAAAATGAATGAGCCACTAATTACTCACCTGTGATTAAGCAGGAATAACCAGAAAACCTGCACTGTTGGTGTGCCCCGAGGACTAAAGTTGAGAATCACTGGTATAGGAACATGAGTGCAATGAGATAATGGGGTGTATGTGATATTGTGAGGGAAGGTCGTAAGGAAAAAGAGGGGGAAGGCAGAGTGGAGTTTTTTCATCCCTTTTCAATGGATGAAAACACCTCTAAAAGCAGAACTTCATACTTAGTCACCATGCATTCATGAAGTGCATGGCGACTAGCTTTGAAATAAATGTCTCTCCTTCTAAAAATAGCACAGTTTAAAGGAATAGTTCACGTTTGGAGACCGGAACCCAGGCTACAGAGCAGATATCTTGTCCATGCACCTGCGCCATCAGTTCCGGTCTCCACTGAGTAGCAATGCTGTGCACCATATGGTTACCGGAAGGGACTGACGGCACAGACCGCTTTAAACTGCTTGTCAGTTCCTTTACACTGGGCTATTTTTTCAAGGTAAAACATCTATTTCAAAGCTAGTCACCATGCGTTTAATGAATGGCGCATGGCGACTAAGTATGAACTGAAAGTTTCGCTTTAACTCACGACGACTCTTTTTTTTTGCTGGTATTTTTTGACAGAAAAACATTTGAATAGCTTACTGTGCTGGAAAAAATGCCGTTGGCAAAAAAAAAACAGCCGTCTCCAACATTTGGATAGAGGCCTCAGTTCTTTCAGTACCATTATTAAAAATATACTTTTTATTTTATTTTTTCCTTTATTTTTCACAAAATTTGCATTCATATTTATTTCATATGTATGTATATCTTTATTTATATGGCACCACACAGTATAGACAGCATCTTTCAACAGTATCAAGTTACCACAAATAAATGGGGATACAATAGGTGTCACTGTCATAGTAACAATAGTAGAGAGGTCCCTGTCCCAAGGAGCTTACAGTTTAAATGGGTAATAGGAGACAAGCAACAGGGTATGAGGGTGTAAAGTGTATTAGATATCAATTATTATAGTTATGACTTGAGATTATTAATTTAATTCATTTATTTTTTTAGTACCACTATTTACTATTAATACACTATCCTACTTCTATTCTTTCTTCTTTCTCGTTTTTTTTTTTTTTTTCTTATATTCAGTCTGGTTATAGCAAATATTTTTTCTTTATTAATAATAATAATAATAATAATAATGTACATATGTATGTCTGTATGAACATATATAGATGCATCTTTTCATTTTTATTATTCATTTACATTCATTAATTTATTATTTTATTGTCAAGTTTTTCTTTAGATATTTTGATGGATTATAAATACATATATGTATTATGTTTCAAGAACTTTCCATTGGTTTCCCACCATCCTAGAATTGTCATGAAAATGATTAGTTCTATATGCTCCATAATTTGCATGTATTATGTTTGTTTCATGTATATACTGTCTGTTTGCTGCATTATTTATATGTTATTGTGGTGTATATCACATAGTTTTGTCTCACTTCCTGAAAGAGTTCATCTCGAGCCATCTGGCTTGTTGCATTTATTTTGTTTGATAGTTCCATTGTTTTCCATGGTATATATATTTTTATATATGTATTAACGATATAGGGAGGACTATGTGGTGACATAATGAACACCCTTGCTGATATTGTCCAATGACAGATCCACTGGAACTATTTAAACAGCTGTTTGATAAGATCATAGACATTTGTATTTGTTTGATAGCTTCGAAAAAGCAAGTGTATACATGAAATGTGTTAGCCTAATCATGATTAACATTGTTTTTATTTTTTTTTTATTTTTCCCATTATCTTTTATGTATTTTATAAATCTTTTTTAGTTTAAAGCAGAACTACCAGTGCTAAACAACTTGAGCATACATACTCTGTAAACAGAACAAATGAGAAGGAAACAGGGCGTCCCTGTGTGTATCAATATGGCATAATTCACCACCATCAGACACCCTAAGGTGCACACTCACCCTATGAATTGTGTCAGAGACGGTATACACCGAAACCGACTATATAAACAACTGGAAAAATAAAACCGTCTCCAGGAACGGCAGACTCCTCAGGCAGTTCTCTAAATAACACGCTTTCCCTCAGCGGCATAGAAGCAGCAAAACCTCAGAAAAATAAGAAAGCTCCATATAGTGTGTTATTAAAAGGTAAGATGCTCACTACATCAGTGAAGTATCACTCACATAAATATTGGTCAGGGTACCGGCATCGGGCTCCACTGACAACCAAGCATTCGGAGAAAATACACCTGTCTCCGTTCAGGTTACTCACGGCTTTTTCCAAGCGAATCTCCGGATAATGAGTAAATAGAAGGCAGGGTATTCGATTGTAGAAACTATTTATTTAAAACTTATAAAAAAATCAGCTTAACATGCTAACGTGTTTTTGAGTTTTTGAGCATACATAATTCCCCATCTGGCAACTAGCTGCTTAGTAGTGCTAGTCACCAGAATTATTACCTTGTTAAATAGGATTATCCATTCCTTTCGGACTGACAGGCAGTAGACTTGTGCGAATTCATTCGGAGACGTTCGGATTTCGTTGAAAATGGGGTAATTCGGAGACATTCGGCCAATCCGAAACTCAAGGGTCATTCAAGAAAAATGATCTGACTCCGAACAGCCTAGGACCGAAATTCGCTGAAACTTTCGGAAGTTTCGTCATTTGACAAATTTCCAAAAGTTTTGACTACTTTCGACCAGGAATTTTTTGTACTTCCTGTGCGCGCTCAATTACTTTCCCTCCATAATTTTCCCTCCATGTCTCTTGTCCAATTCCATTCTCCTTTTCATGCACTACTTCCCTCATTTGTCTGTATTCCAATAGCTTTCTTCGTTTCATGATGGGGGTTGGACTAATGACACAGTCACACAGACAGACAGCCTGCACTTCCTCATTGCGTTGTTGGAGCTCAGAGAGAGAAGAAGAGATTAGAGAGTGTCCAGTTGTTGTGTAGGCAGGCAGGTAGCATTAGGCTAGGCATAGGTAGGCAGCCAGCATTAGTTCCAGTTATTGCCACTGCAAGAGCGAGTAATATTTGTTCCTGTGCAAAATATAAAAAAATATTAGGTATTTGTTCAAATAATTTTCAATGTCACATCAACCAGTCTGACAGTCCTATAGGCAGGCAGGGTGCCTTTTTGCCACCACAAGGGGGTCATCTGTGTTTCTTAAAAAAAAATATAAAAAGAACAAGTCATTTGTTTGAATACTCTTCAGTCACACTGCCAGTGTCACAGTTGTATAGGCAGGCAGCGTGCCTTTTCGCCACCGCAAGGGAGACCCACATGTGTTGGTTTTATTAAAATTATTCCTAATACAAGTTATTTGTTTGAATAAACTTCAGTGTCACACTGCCAGTGTCACAGTTGTATAGGCAGACAGGGTGCCTTTTCGCCACCGCAAGGGAGACCCTCATGTGTTGGTTTTAGTAAAAATATAAAAAATACAAGTGATTTGTTTGAATAATCTTCAGCGTCACGCTGCCAGTGTCACAGTTGTATAGGCAGGCAGGGTGCCTTTTCGCCACCGCAAGGGAGACCCACATGTGTTGGTTTTAGTAAAAATATAAAAAATACAAGTGATTTGTTTGAATAATCTTCAGCGTCACACTGCCATTGTCAAAGTTGCATAGGCAGGCAGGGTGCCTTTTAGCCACCTCAAGGGAGAGTCACATGTGTTGATTTTATTAAAAATATAAAAAATACAAGTGATTTGTTTGAATAATCTTCAGCGTCACACTGCCAGTGTCACAGTTGTATAGGCAAGCAGCGTGCCTTTTCGCCACAGCAAGGTAGAGTCACCTGTGTTGGTTTTATTAAATTATTCATAATACAAGTTATTTGTTTGAATAATCTTCAGCGTCACACTGCCAGTGTCACAGCTCTATAGGCAGGGTGCCTCTCTTTCCGCCTCCATGCTGAGGTAATGGATCAGCAGCACACCTCAGATAACATTCGCAAAGCACTGCAGAACATGGTGGCGCAATGGCTAGGGGAGCAGGCAGGCACACAGGCGCAAATGGGATTTGTGGTTACTGATGGTGCAGCTAACATGATCAAGGTTCTCCGGGATGGCAGATTTGCGGGTGTGCGCGGCTCAGTGCATGTTCTGCATCTAGTAGTGAAGGTTGGTCTTGAGGATGGCAGTAACACTGGAAGGTTGTCAGCACTTCTGGAGTCATGCCGAAAAATTTCTGGCCACTTCCATCAGAGCGTCAAAGATAGCCAGCTACTCAGGGAGGAACAGAAAAAGGCAGACCTCCCAGAGCACCGCCTAAAACAAGATGTTGGGACCAGGTGGAACTCTACCATAGATATGCTAGAGCGTATCCTGGAGCAGAAAAAGGCAATTCATGCAATGTCATGTCACCATTTCATTGGTAGTAACAGAACACTGGGCAGGGCTGACTGGGCCCTGATGGAACAGGTAGTGACAGTCCTTACGCCTTTCCGTGCTTTGACGGAACTTTTGAGCAAAGAGAACGCTAGTCTGGCAGAAGTCATTCCCCTCTTCACGCACCTCTCCTTAAAATTGGATGATTTCCTTTCCCATAGGGAACGCTTGTCTGGTGCTGAGGGTAATATACTTCCAGATGTTGCTGCCCTTCTAACGAGGTTGAAGAAGGAACTTACTCGGCACATGGAAGAGCGCATGGACAATTGTCCCGAGTTAATGCTTGCCACAATTTACGATCCTCGAATCAAAGGCAAGTTGGCACTTCGTTCCAATTCTGTCAGTCTCTGAGAAGGGTTAAGTGAGGTGATGATTTAGCACAAGATTAACCCCTTAATGACCGGCTGCACGCGCACGTGCCCGGCACTTAACTACGGATTTTTCTTCTTCTTCATTCTAGCGAATTACTTCTGGGACTTACCAGGTACGTCCTCTGTCACTAAGTGACAGTTTTTGCGGGACGTACCTGGTAAGTCACTTGTCGCAATGGGGTTAATGTATTTTCAATACACAAATTAGTTTAGACACACATACTGCAGTTTAAATAATCACTGATGTTTATTCTTGATGTAGTATTATCATGGTGCCCGTGATTCGTGCTAGACTCTGTCTATCACTTGCTGTAGTTCCTCATTGGCTGTCTCATTTCTCACAGCCTATTTAAACCCAGGTTGGGCACTCCCAGATTGCCCTTTCATGGTGTTTCTGACATCACTTTACCTGATCTGCCTTGTCAGGCTGTTGGGCCTGAGTTACCTGTGTTCCAGTGTTCCAGTACTCCGTTGTTCCGGTGCTCCTGTGTTCCAGTGTTGCGGTACTCCGTTGTTCCGGTGCTCCTGTGTTCCAGTGTTCCAGTACTCCGTTGTTCCAGTGTTCCTGTGTTCCAGTACTCCATTGTTCCGGTGCTCCTGTGTTCCAGATTTTCGTTCCTGAGTGTCAGCGGTGCCTGTCTGCTAGTTTCCAGCCGGTTCCGGTCATCTGTCAGGACGACGGTGGTCACTCCGGTGTACCCTCCTGGATTCTGGCAGCTGACTCTCCCTGCTGTCGCTGTGGCGACATTTTTCTCTTTCACTCCTGAGAGCACACTGTTGGCCCCAGCGTGCGGACGCTGGTTTACTCCATTAATCTGGTTGCTCTCCCACTGTTGGTCCCAGCGTGCGGACGCTGGTTTACTCAATCAATCTAGTTGCGCTCACTCTGTTGGTCCCAGCGTGCGGACGCTGGTTTACTCCATTAATCTTGTTGCTCTCCCACTGTTGGTCCCAGCATGCGGACGCTGGTTTACTCATCAATCTAGTTGCGCTCACTCTGTTGGTCCCAGCGTGCGGACGCTGGTTTACTCCATTAATCTGGTTGTTCTCACACTGTTGGTCCCAGCGTGCGGACGCTGGTTAACTCCATTTATCTGGTTGCTCTCACACTGTTGGTCCCAGCATGCGGACGCTGGTTAACTCCATTTATCTGGTTGCGCTCACACTGTTGGTCCCAGCATGCGGATGCTGGTTTACTCCATCAATCTAGTTGCGCTCACTCTGTTAGTCCCAGCGTGCGGATGCTGGTTTACTCCATCAGTCTAGTTGCGCTCACTGTGTTGGTCCCAGCGTGTGGACGCTGGTTTACTCCATTAATCTAGTTGCGCTCACTCTGTTGGTCCCAGTGTGCGGACACTGGTTTACTCCATTTATCTGGTTGCTCTCACTCTGTTGGTCCCAGCGTGCGGACGCTGGTTTACTTCATTGATCTAGTTGCTCTCACTCTGTTGGTCCCAGCGTGCGGACGCTGGTTGCTCCCTTTCACCTGGTAGCATTGTTACTGTTGGTCCCAGAGTGTGGACGCTGGTTTGCTCCTTGATTACTCAGATCCTGAGGACAGGTTGCTGTCCAACTCCTTCTGCTGAGGGAGACCCTTGTACCTTTCCACACTACTGTCATTGTCACCTGACAGCAAGGTCTCCTCTCTAGGGCTGCCCTGCCCGGTATTGGTAAGGCCGGTAGAACCTAAGTACGTTACCATCTTTCAGGTTGCCTTACCCAGTATTGGCAGGGCTGGTAGAGCCTCTAATCAGTACTCCGTGGGCTGCCTTGCCCTATTGGTAAGGCCGGTAGAACCGGTACATGTCATCTCACAGTTGCCTTACCCGGTATAGGCAAGGCCGGTAGAGCCTATCACCATTTCAACTGTCACTCGGTTGCCTTGCTTGGTATTATTGGCAAGGCCTGTAGAACCTATTCTCTGTCATTTATTGTTGTATTGTTATATGTATGATACCCTACGGGGACTGCCTTAACTTTTCAATAAAGTTACGTTTTTACCAAACCTTAAGTCTGAGAGTCTTCAAATACCATGACAAGTATGAAACACTACAATGTATATACACATAAACACTACAATGTATATACACATAGAGGAATTTGGGTACTAAAGAGGGACAGTAGGGTAGGAGGCTGGTACCAGAAAATTAAACCTTAACCTTTACCCATGTACTAACATTAAAATGTGACATGTAGTTTGTCCATGTTCGAGTCGACCACTTATGTTGAGTAGGATGTGACAGGCATGGGTTTTCGATGTTCGAGCATATGCTAAATTGAATGACAGGCATGGGTTTTCGATGTTTGCGCATATGCTATATTGAATGACAAGCATGGGGTTTCGATGTTCGAGCATATGCTAAATTGAATGACAGGCATGGATTCTCGATGTTTGACGTTTGCATTGTGACTGGCATCCCATGCTGGAGTAGAGGTGACATACACAGACTGGCAATGTATGACATTGTCCATTTTTGGGATGGATCTTTTTCTAAATGCACATTATGTCTGCAAAGAATGATAGCAGCATGAACGGAGGCACACTGATATAATTTAACCCATGTTAAATTCGGCCGAATAATTCGGAATGGATCAGAATTTCGTTCGAATAGAATAGGCCCAGTCCGAAATTAGGATCATCAGAATTCGAAAACAAAACATTCGTCTGAATTTGAATTTAATCGAAAATTTTGCCTGTGCACAAGTCTAACAGGCAGTATGGAGCGCAGACATCTTCCCATAGTGACGTCTGCACGCCTGTGCTGTCAGTCTCTTTCACTAATTTGCTTAACGATTTTATAACAGAGAGTCCTCCTTTTTATTTATTGTGCAGCATTTTTCTAGTATCCTATGGAGCACTGAGTGGACAGAGTGAGTGTTCTCCACATGCCAGGGTAGTCAACTCATGTTGGCTGACCACCATATCATGTGAGTGCATTTCCTTTCTTTTCTTGTGAAGCATATTGTTGTATCACACGTTTGGGGTGCCCCCATCTTTTTAGCTTGTGGGTCTGTTGTTTATGCTATTGAGAGAAGGAGCAGCCCATTATCCACAAGTTTTTTAATCCAGTCTCCTGTTAGCTTCAGGTTATAATGACCGACCTGCACTTCTGCTGCTTATCACATATATGATTGACAACCAGTTGGTTTGTGAGTAGCCAAGAGTGGGATGTACACCTGATGGTGGCGATTACCAATATCTTATTATACTAGGGTGCTCAACTGGCTCTTTTTTTGTCTTTTCTTATGTATGCTTCCACCTGCATTCATGAGGTGGATGCTTGTCACTGGCAGTGTTTAGCAGCTCTGGTCCAATAGGGACACAGGTGAACTTTTTCAACTTTACACTTAATTATGAGGAAGCAGGGGACTTTGCTCCCCTGCACACTGATCACCACAGGAGGGCCATTCAAGATGGGTATGAGGACACAGGGGAACTTGAGGTAATGAGGAAGTAGACTGTGAAACTCCTTTTGCAGAAGGGCCATCCTCAGACCTCCCATTGGACAAAGAAAGGTATTTTATATAACTCTGCCTTTCTGCCGCCTATATGGCATATGTGTTTGTCCTATATTCCTCATATTAGTTTTTACCTCAAGTTCCTTCTCTTTAAGTTTCAACCTCTTTTAATTATGCCTATTTCCAACTATTTTTATTTGTAGTATATCTAAATTTCAGGATCTCGACAATTCTACAGTTCTGCATGATATTTTTCTATTCAAATATACTTTCACTCACTCCTGTAATCTATAACTGCCCTATTAATAAAACAACTACTTCTGGCAATTTTAGCTTTTCTTTAACCCTATAAAGATTTAATCAGCTTCACTGGACTTTTCAAGCGCCTGTCTATTTTTCCATTTTTAAAGCAGATTTGGATGCATAAGTTTGTACCTCCTTTTCCTCCTTTGCTTACATTAGTGGCTCCTGATGACCTGCCTGTTTAGTATTGACCTTAGCCTTGAACTTCAGATAATTCTTGTGCTCCAACTGCTCGGACCCTCTGTTTGAGCATCAATTACAAGTTAAATCTGCTTGCCCCAACCTAGGACCTGTTGACTTTGATTCTATCACAGCCATCTTGTACTATGACATAGGCTTCTATTTCTGACCACTAATGGCCACACAAACCTTGGGGCTCTATCCATGGGCAGATGCAACAAACAAATCACTTTCTTGAGCATTTTCTTCTCTTACCTCCTTTGCGGATTCTTAGCAGTCTAATTAGTCTGATCTCATGCCTTTAGAAGAGTTTAGTTTTAACAAACTCAGACATGAAACTCTTCACTTCTTACCCTTTTGCGTGCCCTTGGGCTACCAACTTCAGCTACTTCCTGAGTATATTTCATCTGCTAGAAATCCAGGAGCTGATTCCTGAGTAGAAGACCTCTTTCAACAAGGCTTCAATTAACAATAATAATCATATTATTTTTATAGACTCTAACAAACTCAACAATAATTCTTCTGAGACCTACCATATAAATAGACAGTTGGGTGCACATGCAATGTAATTTCTAATAATAAAGAAATACATTTAGCCTCTAAAATAAAAACTACCAATAAGCTTAATAATAAATTAAATGTTATAACCATGTGAAAATGATTGTAATAAATATTGGCCCATTTTACTCAAATACTCAGATTTAAAGAATATTTTACAACCTAACACAGATTGTTTTTTGTAAGTGAATTAATATTAAAAAAAATACAGAAGGTTTACTTTTTAACAAAATAGTAAATACTTTTGTAAGTGTAATAACTGTAGAAGTGAAAAGCAGGGCAATAAAGTATACAATTTTAAATCCAGCCAGACTGGCAAAACTTTTGTTGTAGAGCAATTTATAACATGTAAAATAAAAATGTAGTTTATTTGCCAGCATGCCATTGTGCACTCCAGTACATAGGTAGGACAATTTGTCCACTTACCTCCTTAATATATCTAATTAATATTTTTATAAACTCTGGAGTATATGATATTAAAAAGGAGTGGTCCCTATTCATTTTTGGTCCCTTTAAGTGGAAGATACTTTATGGACTAGATAGGCATGTCACATTACTGTCCACATAAGGTAACATGAGTTTTAGCTTACAAACATTCTAAGGGTTTAACACCATGTTAAAAAATAAAATAGGAAAATCCTCAAAGAAACTGAGACTACTATTTTCAAATGTGAAAAATTATTTTTGTAAGTCTGAGAATCAGCAGAATTTTTTTGTAGCACAGAGTTAATTTTATTCAGTAAATACAACCTACATAAAAGAAGCCCATGTTGACTTCAAACTGGAGACATGTATATTTCAGAATATATTCATTTCATTAGATTATAAAATGGTGCTATGCACATACAATTTAGTCTCTAAGGATCATGTACACATTTTTATTCTTTATAATTCTACTGAAAAACAGAACTGAAATTATAATTCACATAGAACTTTTTGCTAAATAATTGCTGACATATTCATGGATTTTTACATTGTCACAGTAACCATTAATTACGTTAAAACTACTAATTTCCAAACCAGTTAACTGAATTGCACATTATTTTATTTCTGGCTCATCACTCCTACTAAATATCTCCAAAGATGTGAAGGGGATGAGCACTGTAAACAGTAAAAGCCACCTGCTTGCCTCCAAGTACAATTTGTCTAATATTTTAATAACATGTCAGCGGATTTAACGGCAAACAGTAAAATATATACCTACTAAGTATTTGAAGTAAATTGTTTGAATATGATTGTTTACCAAGGCTGTTGCAATGTTTTAAAATCAAAATAGTGTCATTTTACTAAAACATCTTTTTAAAATCCCACTCAAGTACCCACTTGCTTCTTGGGATTTTCACAAATGTAAAGCAAAACCCAGTGATATAAAATAAAACCTTTTGTGAGAGAATTAGATCTCAGACAGCTCATCGCAGTTAAACCTGCAGCAGAAAACACCTCAAATTGTTTGAATGTCTCTTTTCACCTTTTAATTATATATATTTTCTTCAATACTCATATGTTAACACTTTTTTTTAGTTTTTATTTCAAAGGGTAGTATTGTCAAAATATAAACCTACGTAACATTGTTCAGTTTAATATTTTATAATGCACAGTATCTTTTGAAATCTCTTTACCTTCATATCCCCCCCAGCCCTTTCCATCACTTTATATAGAGTTCCCTGAGATCTGAAATTAAATTGAACAATACTAAGTATATTTATATTTTGACATTATTATCTCTTTAACCCCATAAGGACCAGCGCAGACGCACGTGGCCAGCACTTAAGGACTATGGAGCATTTTATTTTTTTTTTATTTTTTTTTTTTAGCATCTGATTCAGGGCTCCTTGAGTGGCATGGTGCCGCAAGGGGAGCCCTGAAATCCATGACGTACATATACGCCATGGGTCCTTTCTGCACTTCTACCAATGACACATATGTACGTCCTTAGACCTTAAGGTATTAAGTTGTCAAATATAATAAATAATGCAGTAAAACGAAAGAAAGAAACTAAAAAAAATATATATACAGAAAAAGGGAAAGAGAGAGGAAAGAGAAAAAAACAACGAGCATAAAAGAATGAAATAATAAAATACTTAATGGGGGATAAAACCAAATATGGGTGTTGATTCTGTGTTTTATTTACCATTTGGCATAGTATTCAATGCCTTGGGGTTTCACTTCAGCCTTGCTGGTTATGCCCACAGAGTTGTGAGACTAGTACTGTGCTGACAATAACATCAGAAGAAAGGCACTTGCCAGTTATTATTTCCAATAACATGAAGGTAGGCTTGGCAAGAAGTGCATAAATGAAGCATGAAAAGGACAAGGTTCTTGGTTGCATAGAAAGAGACATTGGAAAAAGGAAGAGAGGTACTAATTATACTCTGTAAATGACTGGTAAGTCCTCACCTAGAGTATTATGTACAGTTCTGGAGACCTCATCTCTAGCAGGACTCTTAACTGGAGGCAGTTCAAAGAAGAGCAACCATAATGGTATAGGGTATCATGTACAGCTTGGGAGAAGGAGGGAGAGGGGTGATATGAAAGAAATCTTTTAATATATTAAGGAATTTCATATAGTTCAAGAGAGAATCATTTTTCAGAAAAAGAGGAATACTAGAGCAAGAGATCATGAGAAGTATGTAAGAGAGTGGATTTTAATTATATAGGGAAATTGACAGATGGTCCAGAATGTTCTTTTCTGCTGTCAAAATTTATGTTTATTTATTTAGTTAAAACAGTCCCAATGTAGCTGCACCAGATACCCAATATTGGTTTACAGTGTCTGGTTTATTTATTAGTTTCTATACTGTTTCAATATCCAGTTTAAATACCGGCAATTAGAATTTAAGGCCTATTTTGTGGTTGCACTTTACAGATTAGGGGTATTATCTATGACAGGCAACAGTGTATAGAGCAGGGGCATGGTCATCTGAAGAGTGGGAATGTTTTAATGGGGGAGGCTAGGTGCAACTAGGGCTCCTTACATATGGTCTTCTGATAGCTAAAGTCCTGGCTTCATTTAAAGGGTACATTTAAACCACTACACTACAACATACAGAAATTGTCTAGAATGTTTCAAATCTCTAATTTACCATTAAGCAAGTCAAATACTCTTCCGCTAAAATGTATCAATGGGTGTGTAAGAGGATACTCCAAAACAATAGTTCTAAAATTGTTCACCTAGCCTGATCAGGTTAAGTCAGACTGATTACAGCAGTATGTATGCTTGTATAGGTCTCTATCAACCTAGCCCACCTGGATTTTGCAATTTTATCCTACTCTTTTTTTCAGAGTTCAAGTTCAGTCAAATTGTGTGTGGATCTCTTCAAGTCAGTTCACAGATTTTCTGTAGAATTCAGTGGGTCATTCTAGGACATTGATCTTCATTTTTGTAAGTGTTTCCTTGGTTTATTTGGCAGTGTGCTTCTGATAGTTAATATGTTGAAAGGTGAAGTTCTTCTTTTTATGAAAACCTATGTTATAGAGATTTTCCTGCTGAGTAAAACAAGGGAACACCCATCTCTGTGAGTTGTTACATTCAAACTTTATAATAGTTCAAATAAACATGAAGTGAATTTACTGTGTTTACTTCCTGGAAGTTCTAACTGACAGGAAGTGACTCAGCAGTTTCTATCACATTCTATCACTGTAAGTCACTGACTTTCCTCTCCATTAGAATGTAACAGAAAAACTAATTGGAATTTGACCACTAGAGAGAACTGCTAATATAAAAAAAACAGGTTTAAATAGTAATAACTCTGGAAACATGCATCTTTCAGCAGTGGGAGCATACTCATTTTACTCAAAAAGAAACACCTTACAATATAATTTTTTTTTCATAAAAAAGTTTCCTGCTCCTTTAAACAATGCGTTGCTTACCCCTCTGGCACTGAAAGGGTTAAAATTAACTAAATGTTTTCAGGCAATCTCTTTACTACTAAAACAACAAAATAACTGACAAATAGATGACATGTAATTTGGCCGCTAGAATCAGGTGAACTATATCATGTTTACTGTATCATGCCTTTGACTTACTTTTCTCTTTCCAAAACAAACATAAATGTCTTCTGTAACACTCTGTATCACTGTGCCCCATTATATATATTTAACTCTTTGTATGTTAAACAGTTCTTTGAAGCAGTGGATCTCAGTCTGTGTCTTCAGGGCCAACTACCAGGCTATGATTTGAGGATTTCCCTTCCCTTGCAGACACTCAATCAGTTTGATTCGCTCATCTGTTTAAGCTGCAAAAACTGCAAATCCTTGTCTATTTGTGGGCCCTGAGGGCGAGGACTAAGAACCACTGCTGTAAAGAACAAAAGCCTCTCTAGAAAACAATGGTTAGACATTCCCTAAATATTAAGTTTTCTTAGGATGATATAGCATAACTAGATTCCTCTCTAGGAACATACTATATGCCTATAATCTATACTAAATTAAGCAGCATAAACTACATAATCACAGTAGGAACCTAACCACGTGGAGTCCTGTGGACAATCTTAATGTATCATAGATGTGCCCTTAGCAAGAATAAGGATGATAACAAGATAAAAGAAATCTTTTAAAATATTATTACAGCACCTGTCTGTAGTAAAATGGCTGAATATCAAGTAATAAAGAAGAAATAAGTGGTATAACATATTTAGCAATAAACCTGTAGTCCTCTAGCAGCTTTTCAACCTGCACATGCATTTCATCTTAAATATATTATAAATTATAAATGTAGTGCAAGAACACAACAAAGTAAAGTGTAGCTCTTTAACATATGACGCTAATTGTCTATCAAAAATGGTATTATGCCAAAAAGTGTCAAAATGGACATATACATATTCATAAATATAATGGTTTTAATATGCAAAACATCTACTTTCTCAAGAAAGAAAAGTAAGGAAACTGCAAGATAATAATGCAGAATAAAGTTATTTTAAGCAACATCTTTGTGAGTCGATGGGGGATATTCACTAAGCGGTGATAAAGAGGTGATAAAGTGGAGATGACTTCTCCAGTTTATCACTTCTCCAATTACTGTATTATTCTATGGAGCCTATACACTAAGATGTCTTCAAATTTGGAGGTTTTACATAGGCTTTCCAGAAAAACATAGGAACTGGAGAAGTGATAAACTGGAGAAGTCATCTCCACTTTATCACCTCTTTATCACTTCTTAGTGACTATCCCCCTTTTTTTATACACATAGCTTTGTTTCAATACATTGTATAAACATAAGGATAGTTATTATTCAACAAAGCCATGGACTTTTATTTACTCTATTACAATTCTACAGAGTCAAGAATTTTGACATGTCAAAAAGAAAATATAGTATATCAGAAAACATGGAGATATCTGCAAACAATTCATTAAAAATTTGCAGAGGATAGGCAAGTAATTTTGAGAGAAAGTGTAACAAATAATTGCAAAATGAAATGAGTGACATTAAGAACAATAAGCCTAAATTTAATCAAAAAAGGATTAGTAAGAACATAAATGGTAAAAGTATTTAGAATTCAATATCAAATAAGGTTTAACTCTTGAACAACTTAGGAAGTATGCAGAAGTAGCAGTCAGAGATGCTCAACCAGGAATAAGCCTGCCATAGAATTTAGCAGGCTCTATACAAATGGTATCCTACTCAGGGTGCAGTCTCTTCTCACTAACTAATGCCTTACACAGAGAGGAGGTATCCTAAAGCACATCATACTGATCCTGCCAAAATGGCAGTCAAGCAATACAGTGGCAAGTAATTCCTCTCCGATCAAGAGAAATAACCACCCTAAACATAAGCGTCTGCCTTGCTGGGCCTCCTCAGTGAAGTGCAGCTGATCTCTCTATGCACTGTGACCCTCCTAAATTGTATAGCAGGCTTGTTCCTAATTAAGTATCTCTGACCAGATTTTTGAAATGCAACTTAGGAATAATCAATTTTAGGTATGTGCAGTAGGACAAAAGGCTCAAAATGTATCCGGATACGAACTGGCAGATAAGCTTTGTGGAATTTCAGTGAGTAACCAATAGTCCTACTGCATGCCAGGACTTGCAGGCAGAATTCGTAGCTATTTTCAGGAACAAGAATATCCTCAACAGCCCCACACCGCAATAGGTGACACAAGCGATGGGTAACTGAAAGGCAGTCCCCTAGAGAACTAGGGATATCGGAGGCAGCACAGATAGTGTACAGGTAGATACTAGACCCTAGACTTCTAGGGTTAATGGATGGAAAACTGGCAAGACTCTGGCAGAGAACTGACCCTAGGAGTATAGGGTAAATGGAGGCAACACGGACAGTACTCTGGCAGCGGCTTGACCCTAGAACGCTAGGGTTAACGGAGGCAACACGGACTGGACCTATCACGCTGTCTGAGACTTTGTCCTGGTGGAGAATAGAGGGTTAACTCTAATAGTAGAAATTAACTGAAAAACCTGTGTTTAAAATGTGTTCAAATTATCTCATGTTAAAATAATGGACCTCTATGAGGGAGAAATAACTAAGTGACAGTAATGGCCGATTGATGTTAAATTGTAGACAAGAAGTCTGAGATGAACATTGACTCCTTATGGCAAAGACTAGCAAAATGACTGGTTTATGGGGTCTCTGATAAACTCTGACCTCTCTTAAGTTTGACATATGCCATATTTTGTGTCACTTGTAAAATTCTATTATAGCGTAATGGTGCCATCTGCAGCATTTATATTGTCAAATACTCATAATTGTTATATTTTTCTTTGATTAGCATAAGATATAAGTATCCAATCAGGTCTGACTGATGATGTCACAGTCTAATGAGATGGATTTCTGTCCAATCAAACAGAGAGCACGTTCACGCTTCCCTTCGGTGTGGTGTGAATGGCTTTTCTCCTTATATCAAACTCCGATTAGCATTATACTGAGGTTTCAAGGCATTAACAAGTACTAAAGTAGCCATCCATAACAAACGTGTGCAATGGCACAAAGGCTCGGAGACAACAAGTGGGGACAAAGTGGACCAAGGCACTCAAAATGTTACTCACCAATCTTCATATCTTCTGTCCTCAGGTTACCACTGTGAAGAAGCAGAGTCTCAGAGAGGCCCTGCTGGGAGTGATAACTTGGGTTACAAGATTCTCTCTGCATGGCTGCAAAGGGTACACATCATCACCCGTACACTGGGCAATTCTCCGGGTGAAGCCAGTAATAGTATCCCACCTAATATGGGAATTGTGACAGCCCCATATCTAAAGTAAAATAAAAAATTAGCTAATACTAAGCAGCAATGCTACAAGCCATGTTCAGTTCAGTCAGGAACATATCAAAACTGGAAGGCGGGACTGGGACAGCATGTAGAAGGGGAGGGAAGGCTTCACCCTCAAGACCCTTATATGTTTCCGCCTTCCAAAGGAAGATCATCTCCCATGGTACCTGCATTCCATACTGGACACAAGACAAGTACAATTTGAATGACCCACCAAAGCAATACACAACTAACCACCTTGAACTGTGACCAACAAATTGCATAACTACATCTTAGACATATGCTGTACCAGCTGCATCCCTGTTACTAAGCAAAAGCTATGTGTGTAGGTAAAAGTGCAGAAGGCTGAAGGTGTCAAAAATTATCTTGAGTGCAAAAAGCAGAGAACAAAATGGAACAGAATTACATTCAATAAATCCACAAAATATAAAATGAGAACTGATTACAAATAATAATAGTGTTGATGTTACTGTTTAAGGAAGATCGTATCAATGGAGTGAAACAATAATTATCGGTCATTAACAAGACATCATTTCTTAAAAGAAGGTCCACATTGGTATATAACATCAGTACTAGTTGTATTTTGGTTCACCAAAATTAGTGGTCACTCTCAACATAAACCTTTGCAGATCTAAAGCTTATATCTTTCAATTTTTTGTAGCTTGTAAGTCATTCACAACTCAATTTTGAATGATTATGACTGCTTCCACTTACCCAAATCCATACAAATTGGGCATTTCATAACATATTTTGGCTAGCACCACCTTCAATCAACATGTATCTTACATATGCTGATCCACAGCCCATGTTACAGGTCTTTGCAACTTGTGTTCCCTCAAAGTTGAATCTTATTCCAGTGTCCCAGCTGGTACTTAGTGTCTAGTATTATTATTAGTATTATTATTAGTGAAGCCTACCACCACACACACACACACACACACACACATACATACATATATATATATGGTCTATGAAGAATGGGGATTGTATGAATGCATCAGTGAAACTAATTTTGTACTCTTTGGCATCAGCATAAAAAATATGTACCTGCATTTTGGGATATGTATTAGACTATATTATCACTTTAGTTTATACTGGGGAACATACTCAACCATCATAAAAAGTTTAAATGAGTAAGTCCTGGAACATCATCACTAACAAACACAGGAAAATTGACTAATTTTACTTTACTTTTAGCATGACTGGCTGAAAGGTTGAGTTACACAGTGCACTATAAGTGATCTCTCCTTCCAATCAATAAGAGAAGAAACAGAGGGGTCAATCATGTGCAATACATGACATCTTCCACTAGCTGTTGACTTGTTAGAGGAAGGGGTCACAAACTGCACAAATAAGACCCCTTCTTTTCTTTCTTTTGATTGGCTAGCCACTGTTACACCAGGGCATGTACTGTTCCCTGCATAACCATACCTTCTAGACATTCAGAGCATGGGGAATAAATGGTAAACAGGGAATTCTGATCATTCTCCACCCCGTTTTCATCAGGATGGAGAGTTGGGTGGACAATGGTACCTTATTTTACCTTCTTAATTCCTCTTATGCCAGTGAAGCTGCATCTAGTCACACAAGAAGTGGAGAGTTTAATTATTTGTTTGTATGGTGTTGTGAGCAGCTTGAGATTTTTCAACATGGTGGTTAATCCCTCCATTGTCAGAGCAATGAGGTTGCTCCCATCTAGCAACAGGCATTTAACCATCAGAGATGGAGATATGGGGATGGTATATGGGGGAGCGGAGTGGTGGCCTGTATATATGAAACTGAGTTTTTCCTTTGATATACATTTTGCAGTTACATTGCTTCACTTTTGTTTAAGGGTATCTGTCCAATGACTTAAAGGGGTGAATGTGCATTATTTTAATTGACTATAAAATAAGTAAACTGTCAATTGGTAATCTCTCTAAACAGCATTCCATACACCTGATAGATTGGAAATTATGCATCTATGATGAAGAATAGTTGTCTTTCCTGAAGGGTAATATTAGCCATGACTGATAAGTCAAGAAAGCTTTTTGAGGACATTTACAATATACAATGTGCATATTTGTCCACTTTAGTATTAATAAGAAATACAGTAAAGTGTGTCATGTACTTTTTCTAACAAATTGCTTCTTTGCAACTGCAATGGTTCCCAGAGGTTTTGTATCTTTTAATTACCATTTAATAGAAATTAATTGCCATGTTATGCACAGAAAGACAAGGCATTCAATAAGTCCAATAACTCTAGAAACCTCTGTACTTCCTCATACTGTGTAATGGATTTCCTGAGCCATAAGACTCCAACTAAATTGGATTGACTCAATACCCCCCACTTATTATACATCAATCATGATCTATTGCTTTTTTTTTGTTGAGTTTTCAATCAGCTCTGTTTTTGTCTAAGTACTAATCCTTCAGTTTATCAACAATGTAATTTGTTTCTACAAGTACTCTTGCATCTCAGACAGACAGCCAATAACCTGCATCACTGATAGATTAGTAGTAAAATCAGATATTTACATAAACATAGAGGGAGAGCATTAATTACAATAAGGTTTACATATTGAATATAAAGTGAAATTGGAGGCATTTTACTGCAGCAAGCAACGCAATGCATTAGATACCATTCTGGCACTCAAAGGGTTAAGCAAAGATTCACAAAACCAAAATTAAGCACACATTTTTAATTAAACAATAGCTAAATGGTAAACTTACTGAGACTTACTTGGTTATAAAGAGGCACATTTTAATGGGACAGCTGGCTGTACAAGGGTGAGAAATTGCCTTTGCCACCAGTAGCCCAGCTATGAAATGCAACAATTCACTTCTTAGCTAAAGAGAGAGGGATAAGATCCAGTGCTCACAACACATTCATTAAAGGGTGGAAGTGAGGCCACTGAGAGATGTGACACTGAGAACAAAATTTCAGTGATATGCTCTAGACCTTTCATTAGTCATGTTGGTATATTTATAAAGCAGCCAGATTCAATATATATAATTCAAACCTCCTCAAAATAGGCTTCAATGGGTTGAAATAGTTAAATCAAATAAAAGAGGTACCATACTGAATGGATGCACATTTGGGTGGCTCTACCATTTTTTTTCTTCATTCTTAGCCATCCATGTCTTTCCACTACTACGCACTCCCTGCTGCTCTGGAGAGGCTGGGGCATGATCTTAGCCAACTTTGTCCTGAGTCGGTACAAGACAGGGAGAGACAGATCCGAGTGTGGCTTAGGCTGTGTATCCCTATGGCCTGAGGCAAGAAAGGCCTGCATCCACTGAAGCCCCACTGTGGGCAACTTTCATGCAGGAAGCTTGGAGGCCTGAGGAGGCGGTAGCCTCAAGTGATGGTGCCCTGCTCGGTGCTTCTGACAGCAGAGGTTCTGCAGAGAAAACAGACCCCCCTCCCAGCTCCCTGGAAGGGCATACAAGAAAACAAGATCAAGGATAAATCCTGCCTCTCCCTCGAGTGACCCTTTTCTACCCCATCTCCAGTGAGAGTCTCTATACCTAAGGTCTAACTTGGGTGAAAGTCCCGCAGGGGTCTGCAGGTAGCAGATAACCACATGACGAGATGCCCTGTCACCATCTGGGAGGCTAGACATTGAGCCCTTTTCCACCTTCTCTGCATCAAGCCCTCAACTTAGACTGCGGCTTTCTCTCCATGCACTGCTCCCATACAACCATAGTGGGCAATCAACTGAGGTATAGCCTGCTCCCTTGCATTGCTGAGCACACATCTACTTCTATGTATATAACCCCACCATGATACCGTTTTGTTAAGTTTGTAACTTACCATTAGCTACGCCTTTCTTCCACTCTTTTTTTAAACAGTCAAACTTACATTCACATTACATCTAGCCCCAGAAAATGAGTGACTCTCTGCTTGGGTGGGGAGAAACGGCCTGCATTGGCATGGCCCTGCTACAGCGGATACCATATTGCCTTTAATACATACCACTAATACAGTGGCAGAGGTGGGGAGAAGCTCCTGGTGGTACATCTTGGGAAGGGCCCCTTCCCTATACTCTATCACTCTCTTCATACTGTTTTACCCACCAATTGACATCCATATTTCATGTGGATGGTCGATTGTCAGTCTAATGCAGTTTTCTCCTCAGTTATTATTAATGTATAGGAGGTAAAGAAACAATGTATTGCAGGGATTAGTAACTATATAATAAAATGAAACAAAAAGAAGGGATATAGAAACAATTGGGCTGTATGCCAGGATGTAGAAGCCTTGTTCTATACTGTATATGAAATGGCTGTACATGTATTAATGTTTAAAAAGACATCACCAACACTCAATACACAGAACTTTATTACCATAATTGAGATACTCAAAAGTATAAATTAAAACCATCAACCCTGCTAGTACTAGAAGCACTCACTCAAGTTAATCTGAGTGAATGTAACCTAAGTCATTAGTACTGTATTGATACATTGTACTTAGGTTGCATACTTTCCCCAATAAAATCAAAGTGAATATAGTATAATGGCAAGCACATAAGTAATGGTCTCTTAAAAGGCGTCTCAAAAATGAATAGCAATTCGCTTATAAAAATCTCCTAAATACACAAATACACTACGTTATTCAAATTAATTGGAAGATGCTAGTCCCACATCAAACTGGAGTCGCATCACCCAGATGTCAGTGTAATATTATTGTAATAAATCACACAACAGAAAGAAACACAATACACAGCCAGACTTTTAGAGCCTTAACACAGTTATAACCCTAAGCACTGGGCAAAGCTGGCTTCTTCAGGGACACTATGTGTGGGTGCTGCTTTTAGTAATGTTAATTTTATAGTCACCATCCAACTCCTACTAGCAGATTCAAAATCACCCACCTTTTCTATTGATTGGATGGGTTACGAATTACATGGAAGCCAACCAAGTTCAATTAAGCAGATTCATTTGTTATAGTAACAGTGTAAATAATCAAAGCACTTACTATTAAAAGCAGTCATCAATGCATTCAATTATGAGTGCATGCAACAAAACTGATATTCATATAAATAATGTTGATTCCTTACTTCCAGACAGAAGAAGTAATAATAGAACTGAGTAATTACAAAAAATAATTTGAATATATATTACCAAAAAAATACAACAATTGATACATTTTATTGTATGACAAAAATCTATATGAATCATTTGTATCAGGCAACAATTGTTTATTAGAACATGCCAGTAGATATGTAGACAAAATTCTATGAAAATGTGTCACTGCACTGCCATCTTATATCAGAGACTCACAAGATGCCATTACAAAACTGGAGGGTCTCACCCTTTCTTCAGATTCATTTCTGGCATCTTTAGACATTGAGTATCTTTAAACTAGTATCCCTCACAATACTAGAATTGCAGCAACAAAATACTTTCTGTCCACAAAAGGGTTACAGTATCACCATCAGTCAAGAGGGATCAACATGGGTAGTTCATGTGCCCCATCACATGCCAATATTCTGTCTAGGCTAGTGTAAGGATATTCAGGTTTTTACAAATGTCCTAATATGTTGAGAAAATTGGAGTATGGTTCAGGTACGTCAATGATGTCATCATCAATTAGGGACTGAAGAATTCACAGCCTTTGTCAACATGCTAAATATGAATAATTACATTCTTAGGGCTACATCAGGTATTAAAAGGGATAAGATATCCTTTTGAGACATAAAGATCACTTCTGCAGTTCCTAAGTCACTCTATAGAGCTTACGCATTAAGATTTCTCAACTGGGAAAATCTCAGTGCATTAACTCCATAGAATAACATAGGAACAGGAGACGTGATATCACTGAAGAAGTTATCTCTGCTTTATCACCTCCGTGCCTGCTGCTATCATTCTTTTCAGGCTGAAGCTGAGCGCTCTGGGACCGGAAAGCTCAGCTTCAGTTTTTGTCTAGTCTGCCGGTTCACGTGATTGCTCCAGGAGCAATCACATGTATCGGCATTTAGACTGAAAAAAGGCAGTGTGCTTTACACACTGCCTTTGTGTCTGCTCTGTGCCTCTCTCTTCCTTACTATCAAAGTAAGGGGGAGAGAGAAGCAGACAGCAGACACATAGATTAAATCAGGCAGTAGTTGGGGGTATTAACCCCTTCAGTGCTGGTGCTGGCTGGATGCAGGTCCATTTTTGACCTACTAAAAGCAACTTTTTTTTTAATAAAATTAAAAAAGAATAAATATGTAAATTAAAATTATATTAATAAAATAAATATTTTAAGTGTACAAGAAAAAATAATGGCAATGTGATTGTTGTGGAGCCATGCAATAGAGTTAAACACACCGCCAAATCATATAAATGAATAAGTGGGAATATAGGGAGGAAAAGAGGGACTTGGGGATTTTCATCCAGGGGGAACAGTGTCCACTTAAAACTGGCCGTTTTTCTAGGTATGATTGACCGGTCATACCTTTCATGAAGTCTCCATAAAAACGTAACCCATTGCGCCCAAATAATGCAAAGAGAAAAAATTTTTGCATTTTTTTACTGTTTTATTTAATTTTAATAAAGTAAATGGTAGCTTATCCATGTAAATGTTGTATCAAAAGAAAGCCCTATTTGTGTGTAAAAAAAACAGTAAATAATTTATATAGATGGAATAAAAGTTTTAGACGGACAACACTGTTGAACAAAGACATAGTCAAAAAGGTCAGAATTGCTCCGGTCCTTAAGTGAAATCCACCTCAGATTTTCCCGGTCCTTAAGGAAATAAAGGGTCAGCTTCTACTACAATAAAACTTAAACAATTATGCCAGCATTTTAAGGATTCAAAATAAATCAGATGTGCATTTTATTCTTGCCCTCACACCTTGTATTCCCATAAATATTAACTCCTTAAGGATCCTTGACAGTCCTGGTACGTCATGGCTGGATTTGCTTGAAGGACTCATGACGTACCAGGACTGTCAAGGAATTCTGGGCTCCCTGCGCGGCTGCACGCCGTTCAGTGAGTCCGGAATCAGATTCCAAAAAAACAAATGATCCATGGTCCTTAAATGACCACCCTGTGCGTGCGAGGCCGGTCCTTAAGACGTTAATAAATACTTTTGCTGTTACTATGGCAACAGTGAACTTCTTTACTCTCATTTTCTTCTGTTCTGGTGCCAGTTGCTCAGTTTCCACCAAGACCTCTAGACTCATAATGCTCCTTCACATTTCCTTCATGGGTTGGACATTTGATATTCAGCTGAAGACTTAGAGTAAGAAAGGAGCAGAAAAAATAGGAAACTTTCTGAATTTAGAGGCCCAAAGAAATTCATATAATAGGGGAAATATCACAGACTATCAGTTTGTTTTTAGTTTGTCCATGGAGCAAATGCACTCCAATATTAGAGATTTTAGATCATAAAAAGAAGTTTTTTTTAATTTTGTTACAAAAAATAATCACGCTCTTTTAATTTTATTCAGGCCGCTGCCTGAGCCAGGTTTAAACAACTAACAAGAACACAAATTTATGCAGCATACCATGATTAAACTGAGTCTTTCTGATTAATGAGTTAAATCATGGCCAATCAGTTTGATGTAAATCAAATCCAACCAGGCTGAACATAATTTTAGGTAATAAATAACCATTCTTAAAACCCCTTTGAGTGCTACCACCTAGACAGAGAGAGAGAATCCTCAAAGAAACTAGCTATTTTCTTTAAACAAATATTTATTTATACCATAGTAAATATAAGTGCTTAGACAAAGAGAAAAAGTTACAAATAGGCAGAAGACTAAACTTGTAAGATAAGAAAATGGCAAAACTTCTCATTCTAACTGCTTTTTCTACCTCATTTCATTTTGTTTCACTGTTATAAATGATGCAGAATGAAATGCACTTAAAGCCTAAATTTGCACATTTGGTATTACTCTAAAAGAAGTTCTTAAAGGCATAGTGTGTGGTCTTCTGTTTGACTTGCTTCCTATGTCGATTTGTAATCAAGGTAGTACACAGGCCCATGTAGCTTGTATTGGTGGTTGGGAAAGTCCTATAAAAGGGGACTTATGGATCTCCGGTCCACTTGGGTCTCCCCTGAGAACTGTTTGAAAGCAGACCTGTCTGTTCATGAAGATATCAGATATTTTAACTTTTCATGTTTTTAATTAGGTGCTTTTAATTCAAATGCATTTGCTCGCAAGAATTTCTCAGGGACAGTTTTAAACTTAGATAGGGATTGTAATATGTATTAGATAGGACTTGTTGAAATGGGGTACCTTGGCAAGGTAAGCGAGCTTAAACATACTTTGGCCAAACTATGCCAAAAAAACAAATTAATTAATTAATTTTGTAATCCTTTTTCAACACATTGGTGTAATATATGCTTTAGAAAAGGTTCATATTTGGGTACCTTGTACAGAGAAGCATGTTTTTTTTTCATTTTGCTTTTGGGTTCTTGGAGAATCCATTTATTCCTTGCTTCTCTCCATATCTTATTCACTTGGGTTCTTATTTAGAACGTGTGTGTATATATATATAGGTGGAGGTGTCCACCAAAATGTCAACCATCTTTAACACTACATTTTTGTTTCAACAACTATTTTACAAGTCTAGTGATTGCTGTTCAGTGCTATCCTACAATCCTATAATATGTATATATAAACAGTAGGGATGGGCAAAAATTTTCGCCTCAAACTGAAATTGGCGAATAATGGCACTTTCCACTTGGTGAATAATTTCCCACGAAAAGTGCCATTTTTCCACTTTTTCCCACCTTTTCTGCCCATTGAAATCAATGGGAAGAAAAATATTTATTTTTCTACAGCCATATAAAAGGCTGCCAGGCTCTCACATCAGCCATTCTGTGTTTGTGAGAGGAGAGAGCAGCATGTTTTTGAGCTAGAGGAGATAGGCAAATAAAGGGGAATTGAGGCTTAGTTTAGGGAGTCATTTAGGTAGGACATTTGTTCTCCGTATTAGGGGAGTCTGGGGGTACTCTAGGTGTGAAGAAGGAAGGAAGGAGGTTGACCCCCAAATACTCCAAAATTCCATGTGACTGACTGGCAAGACACAGGCAACTAGGGACCTATTTGCATGCTGATCTTGCTTTTATTATCTCTGTGCTGGGTAGGGAAGTCTGGGGAAAGACGTTGTTGATTTTGTTTTTCAGTTATAACTTTTTTGGACAAACTGTGATAAGACAACAGGGTGGACTACTTAAAAAAAATAAAATAAAATAAATAAATAAGAATGAAAACCTAAATATCTTAGGTGCAGTGACAGACAGCTGACTGGGCTTAGACAAGACATCGTACAGCTGCATCAGTTGTGTTGTGTACCGTACAGTAAAAAAACACAGTGTAGTTGCGTAATGTCCAGCAAATGCAAAAGGAGAAGGGGGGAGGGGTGGAGTAGTGCAGGGACATGAGAGTAAAGTAGTAGTTCAAAAACTGACTGCAGCAATAGTTGCTGCAGCGTGTGCAATCAATGATGATGATCCCTCTACTACAAGGGAGGATGCAGTTTGTCAAGGTCCCAGCAAAACTAGTTCCAGCACCACCAGTGCTAGCAGAAATAAAGAACCATATAAGAAGAACAATGAAGGTGACAATAAGTTGCATTCAAATGTTGATAATGCTGGCAATAGCATAACAGAGGAAGGTGTAGCAGCTAAACCGCCTGCTGCATCAGTTAGTGAGGCAAACAAGCACCAAAACACCCATAGTAGGGAACTTTGTTACTTTAAAAGTAAAAAGAAATTATTTGAGACCTCCAAAGGCTTACAGGAATATAATGGTAGAGGGCAAGAATTGTCAGGTGATGCTGATGCTAATGAGGATGCAGATCTAGAATATATTCCTCCAGCATCCTTCTCCTATTCAGATACAGAACAAGTTGAGAGTGGGGATGGTGACAGGGCTATAAGATTAGCAGAAAGTCAAATGCTGAATCTTCCACCACTTTTAAGGAGCACTGTGTCTGTCTATAAAGTGTTTGAGAAAGCCATTGGAAAGTCTGACACTAGACAAGCACAGATGTCAAAAAGCACAGTCACCCTATCTGTCATCATCGGAATCATCACCTCTTCAAAGTCCAAGTCTCACTCAGCGACACACCCCTCTTTTGAGTACCCAGCAACAGCAACACAGGTTAGATATGACGAGTACCTCTGGTGCTGATGCTGTAAGTGCTGCACCTTTGACACCTAGTAGTAGTGGCAGTAGAATTATATCAACATCTAGCTCCAGTAGTAGTAGCAGAAACCACACATGACAGACAAAACCAGGACAAATATATTAACAGCACAGATGAGGAGGTGGAGGACAGATGGGACCACTGCTATGACCGATAAGTAATGTGTGTCAATAATCTGAGAAAGAGGGTAGAGTATGACAATGGTAAAAATACATACATAAATCACATCATGTCAGTCCCCCACCACCACCACTACAATATATGCCACATTGTATGTTGTACTTTATTTTTTTATTACTTGATATCATCATGAATATGTGCCAGTGTCACTTAAACAAGAAAGTGTTGTGGGCAAAGGACACATGCATTCTGCATGCTAACACATTTTTCAAGCCATATTTTGCTGTAGGACTCACAACTTTGACTTTTTCAGCCACTTATTTCTAAACTTCAGCCCTCAGAAGAAATAATATTACAGTGGGAGATGTAGTACATATAGGAAATATAGGCGAAAAATGTGTTAACATAGGCGGAAAATTTGTTAAAATAGGCGAAAAGGAGGAAATTTTTGCATACGCGGAAAGGCAACATTTTTCATGGGAAAAGGGAAAAATCGCCACTTTTTCACGAAAAGTCATGCAGGAAATTTTTCACACTTTTCGCCCACCCCTAATAAACAGTAAAAGTTGAAAGTGGTACTCAATCAGCAATAACTGGCAAAATAGTGATGAACAGATTGGTGGGACCTTGACAAACTGCATCCACCCCGGGAGTAAAGGGATCATCATTATTTATTGCACATGCTGCAGCAACCATTGCTGCAGTCAGTTTTTGTACTAACACTTTACTCCCACATCCCTGCACTGCTCCACCTTTCTTCCTCCCGCTTGTGCATTTACTAGACATGACTCAACTACTGTGTGTGTTTTTACACTCTACAGTACTCAACTGATGGAGTGTGATGTCTTGCCTTGGCTCTCAACAACATTCTCAATGTAGTCTGCTGTCTATCAAGTCTGTCTCAGTCTCAGAGCTCCCAGTCAGCTGTCAAATATATTTATTTGTTTAATTATTTATGTATTTTTTATTCTTTATTCTTTTTATTTTGTAAGTTGTCCACCCCATCTTATCACAGTCAAAAAAAAAAAAAAAAAAATATATATATATATATATATATATATATAACTATAAAACTGAATCAAATACTTCTTTCCCCTGACTTCTCCAGCATAAAATCAGCAAGAAATTTGGACCCCAGCTGCCTGTGTGGTATTTTGTGTCAACCTCCTTTCTCCTTTCTTCTCCCCCAGAGTACCCCCGGACTTCCCTAATACAGAGAACAAATATCCTACCCAAATGACTCCCTAAACTAAGCATCAATTCCCCATTTATTTGCCCATCTTCTCTAGCTCAAAAATGTGCTGCTCTCTCCTCTCACAAACACAGAATGGCATGCTGTGATAGCCTACACCTATGTATATGGCTGTAGAAAACTAGAGAAAACTTTCATGTGGTGGAGAAAATAGGATTTTAGTCTTACCTGTTAAATCCTTTTCACTTAGTCCATACAGGTTACTGGTACACTGGGAGGCGATCCACCCCTTTAAGTAGGCAGGAACATTTCTCTAAATGTATGCAGGGGGTGGAGCCTCCCCTCCCTCCTAGGCTGCTCCTCAGTCAGCACAAGCCAGAATGATTTGAGACACTAACACTGACTAGAGATAGAAGAGAAGAAGAAGACTCTTGTGAGCATGCCCCAAAGGACTCCCACAGAATGCCACAGGAAAGCCAAGCATGGTACCTTGACAGGGTGGGAGACCAGAAACCTGTATGGACTAAGTGAAAAGGATTTAACAGGTAAGACTAAAATCCTATTTTCACTGTCGTCCAATACAGGTTACTGGTACACTGGGATGTCCAAACATTGAATTTCCCAGAGGCGGGAAGAAGGCAAGGACCAGGCGCAAGGCCCCCAGAGTCACCAGAACCTCTATGAACCAACCGGTCAGAGATCCCAACAATCAGAAGTGTCAACGGACACCAACTAGGGGTAAGAACAGACCCCAAGAACAAAACACAGCACACTGAACCAGAGCCAACAGCGCTCAACAGTAAGGAAGCACTGAAAACCTCAGAAGAAGAAGATCCTAGACAGGCAAAACTGCCTCCAGGACCTTCCTCCCAAAGCTGGCATCAGCGGAGGCCAGCACATCTACGCGGTAGTGCTTCGAAAATGTGTGCACAGAAGACCAAGTGGCCGCCCGGCACAGCTGATCAGCAGATGCTTGATTTTTATAGGCCCAAGAGGCCCCAATTAATCTGGTAGAATGAGCAGTGACCCGAAAGGGCACATGCTTATTCCGCAATTCGTAAGCCTTACGAATGGTACATTTAATCCAAGATGCAATAGTCACCTTGGATGCCGGTCTCCCCACCCTAGGCCCCTCAGGAATGACAAACAGACCATCAGACTTCCTGATAGACTCGGTGCGATGAACATCGCACAACATCCAACAAATGAAGATCCCTCTCCTTGTCAGAGGAAGGGTTAGGGCAGAAAGAGGGCACCACAATCTCCTGATTGATATGAAATTAGGAGACAACTTTAGGCAAAAACTCCTTTGAAGTGCGAAGCACAGCCTTATCCTTATGGAACACTAGATAAGGTGGTTTACAAGACAAAGCTTGTAATTCCGCCACCCGGCGAACCGATACAATAGCCAAAAGGAAGGCCATCTTCCAGAACAAAAGGCGCAAGGGAATAGTAGCCAAAGACTCAAAGGGGGGTCGTTGAAGAGCCCCCAAAATTAGATTGAGATCCCACTGAGGAGCCGGACTCCTGAAAGCGGGACGAACATGAGCCACACCTTGGAAGAAAACTTTAACGTCAGGAAGAACAGCAATGTGCTCCTGGAAAAACACAGAAAGCGCTGAAGTCTGGACCTTAAGAGAACTCAGACTGAGCCCCTTATCAACACCGTCCTGTAAAAAGGCCAGGACAGTAGGAAGATGAAAATCATGTGATAGATCCCTATCAGCACACCAAGCTACAAAGGTCGACCAGACACAGTGATAAATCTTGGAAGACACAGGCTTACGAGCGTGCAACATCGTAGACACCACAGCAGAGGAGAAACCCTTTTTCTTCAAAATTGAGGATTCAACCTCCAAGCCATCAAATGAAGACGATGAACATCCTCCTTCCACAGATAGCCTTGTAGTAGAAGGTCTGGACGAGAGGGAAGCGGAAAAGGCTCCGCTACAGACATGGCCATCAGGTTCGGATACCAGGACTGACGAGGCCAATTCGGAGCGATCAGAATAACTGGACAACGCTCCATCCTCAGTTTCAGGATGACTCTGATCAACAGCGGAAGAGGAGGAAAGATGTAGGCTAGGGAGAATTCCCAAGGAATTGACAAGGCGTCCACCGCCAGAGCTAGTGGATCCCTCCACCGACAGCAGAACACTGAAACCTTCCTGTTGTGTCGTGTTGCCATCAGATCCACCACAGGAACCCCCCACATCTGAGTGAGGAGTTGGAACACCTCCGGATGAAGAGCTCACTCTCCGCTGTCGACTGTGTGACGACTGAGAAAGTCAGCCATGACGTTGTCTACGCCTGGAATGTGAACCGCTGAACATATACTTCCGCCCAAGACAAGATGGCCTTGACCTCTAACCAGGCGGCGAGACTTCTTGTTCCGCCCTGCCTGTTGATGTGGGCCACTGTGGTGGTGTTGTCGGACTCGACCCTGACTGGACAACCCTCCAGTTGAGATTCCCAATGGCGTAGGGCAAGGAATATCGCACTGAGTTCCAGAATGTTGATGGACAGAAGTGATTCCTCCAGTCCCCACTTCCCCTGGGCACTGAAAAGACCCAACACCGCCCCCCATCCCAGGAGGCTGGCATCCGTCGTGACCGTGGTCCAATAAGGGATCTGAAAGGATCCCTTTCAGGAGATGGGAAAGGTCCAACCACCACTCCAAGCTCAACTCGACATGAGGAGGTAGAGGAACAGAGAGCTTCAGATGGTCTGGATGATTCCTGCACGTCTGGATCACGAACCTTTTAAGTTCCCTGGTGTGTGCCATAGCAAAAGGCACCGCCTCTATCGTGGAAATGAGTTTCCCCACCAGAGAAGTCAATTTCGGCACTGGAATCCGCTCGAGGGCCAGGATCTTCGATACCCGGAGAGCAATCTGATGAGCCACCTCTTCCGGCAGAAACACCATGCACTGCTGAGTGTTGAACAGAAGGCCCAGGAAGATAATCCGCTGAGATGGAGTCAAGTCTGACTTGTCCAGATTCACAATCCATCTGTGGCGAGTGAGAGTCTGAATGCAAGCCTGAACCTGCTGGTGAAGGATATCTGCTGATGTCGCCTTCAAGAGTAAGTTGTCCATGTATGGAGTCACTCTGATGCCATCCCGATGGATGACCGCTATCAATGCTCCCAGGACGCGTTGAAAAACCTGAGGAGCTGTCGTCAGCCCAAAGGGAAGAGCCGAAAACTGAAAATGACCCCTGTCGCAGGCAAACCTGAGATACCGCCTGCTCTCTAGATGGATAGGGATGTGTAGCTATGCATCCTGAAGGTCCAGGGAAGCAAGGAATTCCCCCGGAGACATAGCAGCGATCACAGTGCGCAGAGATTCCTGTCGATAGTGGGTACTCACAGCAAAGGAGTTGAAATCCTTGAGGTCAAAAATAGGACGAGCTCCGCCATCCTTTTTGGCTACAACGAACAGGTTGGAATAAAATCCTAAACCTATGTCCTCCTGAGAAACTGGTTCCAGGACGTCCTTGTCCAAAAGATCCTGAATAGCGTTGTCGAACAGACGCCTTTTTGTGGAGTCCTGAGAAGGACGAGTAAAATGGAAGCGAAAAGGAGGAAGGGTAAAGAAAGGGATCTTGTATCCCTCTGACACCACCTGAAGAACCCAAGGGTCCGTCACTGAATCCTCCCAAACCCGGCGAAAGAGGTGAAGCCATCCACCTACAGCCGGATGCGGACCCGGGTTTGGCGAGTCATGTCGAAGCAGTCTTGGAAGTCTTGGCCTTGGGGGCAACCTTGGGCTTCCAGGACTGTTTGGGCTTGGAGGAGGTGCGCGGAGCAGGCGGAACCGCCTGGGACGTGGGGCGTGTCTCAGTTTGGAAGGAACGAAAGGACCGATAGCGCTTAGCTGGAAATTTCTTCTTAAAGACTGAGGGTAGAAGAGTGCTTTTACCTCCAGTAGCCTCGCTGATCAATTCCTTCAGTTCAGATCCAAACAGGGAAGTCCCTTGAAAGGGCAAAGAAAGCAAAACTTTCTTGGAAACGGTGTCAGCAGACAAAATCTTTAACCAAAGAGCGCGTCTAGCTACCACAGAAGAAGTGGAAGCCCTCGCCATCATGCGAACAGCATCAAAGGCAGCGTCAGAAACATAATTCTGAGCTTCAGAAATATTAGCAAGCAATTGCAACTGTTCTGACACTGGCGCATCTTGGCGAACCGCCACAGTAAGTTGTTCAGTCCAGACCGCAATGGCCCGGTTAACCCACGCCACAGCGAAAGTTGGACGCATGGCAGTACCAGTAGAGGCAAAAATAGACTTAAGGCAGGTCTCTAACTTTTTGTCAGACCAATCCTTTAAAGCAGAAGCATCAGATAGAGCCAAAGCAGTAGATTTGGCCAACCTAGAAACTGGAGCATCCAGGAGGATGAACCCATTTAGCCAATTCAGTCTCAGGAAAAGGATAAAGTTTGGCAAACTTTTTTGAGACTGAAGAGGACTTATCAGGATTTTTCCACGCATCGGAAACTAAACATTCAAGAGTAGGGTTAGTAGGAAAGCAAGTAACAGCCTTAGACGGTTTCTGAAACACGTCCGTTGGGTCAAGAGGAGTCTCCTGGCACAAGGGAAGATTGTGGGTGGTCAGCACAGCCCTGATCAAACCCTCAGCAGAGAGTTCAGGATCACATTCAAAAGGGTCCCCAGCCGATCTGGTAGACTCAATAACTGTACCATCCTCAACATCAGAATCCTGCAACAATTCTTCCTCAGAAGAATCAGATACGTCAGGAGCTCCCTGTGGCTTGGGCAGGGAGGTCCTGACAGTGGAGGGCGTCTGCCATACTTGAAGAGCCCCCTGAATCTGAGAGGGAAAGAGCTGAAGAGTGGATCTGAGATCCCTAGTTGCAGCCTTGAACTCTTTCACCCATGTTGGCTCAATAGCGTGGCTGGAAGGCCCTGGGTTGCTGCCATGACCTTCTGCACAAGCTGGGCATAAATGACCAGAAAATTCTCTAGGTAGCCCTGAATGACAGGAGGAGCAAAACACAATGGGGGATACTGATACCCCAGCCTCCTTTGTCTTAGGTCTAGTCCCAGGCTCCAGTGGAGTAGACATACTCACAGTGTCAGATATACCCCACAGACAGAAATCACCCAATTAAAGTGTGAAAGATTAAATATTCACCCCAGAAACGTTTAAAACTAAACTTATCTGGCAAGCGAAGGGTTAATCAGTGGAGGAGAGGGAGAAGGTCCGGTCCCTGCGTAGTATACTCGATAAGAAGAACTCACAAAATGGCTGCCGCGACGGGAGCCAATCAGAAAAAGGGCGCGAAACGAGCGCTCATGAGAAATGTAGTTTTCCTCACCAAGTACCCCAAAACAATGCCCGAAGCCCCCTGAGTCCCCCAACACACTCAAACATGCAACCGGATGATAGAGCAAGGGAAGACAAACAAAAAGAGCCCACTCTGAAGTCGCTATGTGAAGTGGTTCCAGAGATACGTCCCACACAGTGTAAGCCCATAGAGAGTAAAGGAGCAATGGCGTCTATGCGGGAAAAGCACGCTTAAAGGCGCAGAACATAATTTCTAATAAAGTTAACCCTTATAGATAAGAGGTACAAAACACAAGTAAACACAAGTAACAAGTAAACACAAGTACTAAATAAGAAAACATGACCCTGAAAAGGAAATGTCCCAAATACCCATGAAACTGGAAAAACCAGCAGAGAAAGGGTTAAAACCCACATTAACTGCTCCAAAACCCCAGACATACACTATACATTGCAATAAAATACAGTGCAAGATACAGAAAAACACCCAATGAGTGCCGGAGTGCGCAATGAGAACTCCCAAATACAAGCCCAATGAAGGGACACTGTGGGACAAGTGGATCTTCAGCACTCAAAGGGTGGCTCACCTTTCTGCAGGACTTCTGTCTTCAGGTTACCAAGTAAGTACAGAATTACCACAGAGGATAATCCCTCAGGGAATTACTTGAAATCAAGTTGTTCCCTCATCAGGGCAAAAGGTCCACCAGAAGTACCCTGGAAGCTGTGCTATCCACTTTCAAGAGGGCATATGACAGCCATGGTAACCTGCCTAATGGTGGTATTTCATATTTGCAAAAAAATAAAGAAACTAAAGTTTGAAGAGAGATGTTCTCCACCTGGTGTGAACACACCGAGGAACAAATCATTCTGGCTTGTGCTGACTGAGGAGCAGCCTAGGAGGGAGGAGAGGCTCCACCACCTGCATACATTTAGAGAAATGTTCCTGCCTACTTAAAGGGGCGGATCGCCTCCCAGTGTACTAGTAACCTGTATTGGACGACAGTGAAACATTTTTATTACCATTGATTTCAATGCAATGAGCTAGGCGAAAAAAGCGGGAAAACTGCACTTTTCACGGAAAATTTGGCCAAGCATAAAGTGACATTTTTCGCCGATTTCAGTTTGACCTATGATAGGGAATTGATGGAGCTCTGGTTCACATAAGTCTCCACCCACTCACTGCAAGTTCACCCTGTATGAAAGCACTTTAGTCCGTTCATGAAAATATTAGATATTTTAATTTTTCATGTTTATAACTAGGTGCTTTTAATTCCAATACTTTTTCTTGCAAGAATTCCTCTGGGACAATTTTAAACTTAGGGAAGGTAATATGTATTTGATAGGACTTGCTTGAAATGAGGTACCTTGGCAAAGTAAGTGGTATAATATATGCTTTATAGAGGGTAACTTGTATGGAGAAGCGCAGTTTTATTTTTCTGTTTTAACTACAGAATAGCGACTGTGAAATGGCGTTTTTTATAGTACTGGTAACTGCACTAGGCTTTCATCCGAATTCTGTGCTGATGATATAAAATGTATCTCTCCTTCCCTTTTATAACTAGCTTTTTGTTCTTTTTAGTCAACAACTAAATATTTAGTATACCTAAAATAAATTATAATTTCAAAAATTGGTATACTCCATTAAAATACACTTTCTGGTAATAAAAAGGGTGGTTGACCTAGACATTCAAACATCAGTTTAAAAAAAACTGAACTCACTGGTCACTGCTCTCCAGGTTCCTTTTAACCCCTTAAGGACTGCTGATGTGGCAGGACCGTCATGCTGGTCCGTCACTTAAGGACCAGTGACGGTCCTGTTATGTCACGTACTTTTACTCACCGCACGCCTGCAGGAGCGCGGTAATAGCGGTGACTGAAGTTGATCACTCCAAGACCGGAGCGATCTCTTTCAGTCCCCTGTTCGGCATGCTGGCACACGTGAACAGTCACGTGGGACGGCACATCAAACTTTCCTATCTGGTCCTTAAAGGACCACACACCCCTGGACCGCTGGTCCTTAAGGGGTTAAGAATTACATAGCTGCAATTACTGCAATGACAAAAGTCAAGACTTCATCTTCTGTGACTAGAGATAAGTGAAAATGTCCACTACAGTAATGAAAAGGTGGAAAATACCACATATTGCTGGAATTTTTGCAGAAGGCTTGTTATCCACTGAAGTGTTCACCCCTTTAAAATCAATCGGAATTCTAAAAAAATCAGCCAAAATTTAGATAAATGCTATTTGTAATTACCTCTTAATATATCTCGCTTGATGCCTTAGTACTTGTAAAACATCCGTCAGTGACAATAAAATAAGAAATATTGTAGCGGGAGTTCTCATTTAAAGCAGTAAATTGTACTAAGCTTGCTAAAATGCTGGCAAGAAAAAAACAGGAGTTCTCACCCATATCCAAGCAAGACTATATTTTAATGTCCTAATGAACACTATGTTCCTGACAATGAAACACTGACTTTTTTATGTAACAGGAAAAAGAATCTGGTATGTGGTGAGATCTTTACACTATATCTAAAATAAAGACAAAAGAACAATGCTTAAACAGATATATCCATATGTGCTGAACACCCTAGGTGATACTGATCTCTGTGCTTGTGGCTTCTTCTTCTCTGTAGTCTTTCTAGTGCCTGCACTAGTTTTTTTTAAATTCTGACAAGAAATCCTATACAGATTAATGCAATGTTATTTTTTGTTTCTTTTTGCTTTAGAACAAAAGTTACTAGACAAGATATTAAAAGTTACCAGTTCTCCTACTCTTAAACATAACAGTTGCACTGTCAATATGCAGACTGCACATTGTGTGGTGCAATGCCCTGAGATGGGAGAAATTTGAACCTCATCATGGCAACTTGCTACCATATTGCATGAATCTCTTCCCAGTTTTTCAATTTTCAAAACTCTCACTCAATATATTTCAAGGGGTTAACAGCCCCATTCAAATCATTTGGTATTGTAATTGTTTCTTATGGTGTAGATAGTTTGCTTCAGAATTGGTACACTATTTCATTGTGTATGTGGTCCTATGTCTTCATTAGTACATAGAAATAAACACATAATCAGTTTAGTGCCTCACATGATTTCTCATGGAGTGAGATGACAGTAAAAAGTAAATTAGCTTCCTGTCATTCAGCAACTGAACACTGACATAAAAAACACAATACAACTCAATCACTTTCAAATTGCAGTGTAATTTTACATGTAGAAAAATATGCAAACCAAAGGAGGCATGCGATTTATTGAGAATTACATAATATGACATATTGAGTAGAAAGCTCATTAGGGGGAATGTACTAAATTATTTGCAGGAACTGATTTTTGTGTGTTGTACCTGAATAACACCTCTATACTTAGCTACTTTCACCCAAAAGTCTTCTTCTTTAAGCCATTAGTGCCATGGAGAGGACACTAGGCAGTGGTTGAGTATACAGGCATTTTATGGACTTATATTCCACTGTACCTTGTTTCTGACCATATATTAACAGGAGGCATAGAAAATCATCATAATATTTATTTCTTCCTGTAGACCCAGTGTTATATTAGTTTAATGGATAATTTTATCTTTATTATTTCTGTTTATAAAAACAGAAAACATAAGTAATGTTTTAAACATAGGACTTTCATCCTAGATAATATTGCTAAAATCTATATGTATCCCTCCCAAGGATAGAGAAGAGAAAACAGTGTGGGAGAAAAGGAAGCATGGAAAAGAAAGGGAAGCATGGGATAGAAAGGAAAGATGAAGCATTGGAGAGAAATGCATGGTAGAAAATATGGAAGAATGGAAGAAAACAGGCAAGAATGATTGTGAAGGGGAAATCATGGAAGACAAGCAATGAATATAAAACTGGGAGGTAAGCAGGTATCAGAGGGTATGACACAGGAATAAAGGCAGGCACAGGCACAGTCATATTTAAATGGGGCTATGTGTGAGTGTGTCACAAGTAGGATGGGCAAAAAGTCCCATTTTGTTATCTGGGGAATTTCCTCAAAAAATGAATGCTGTTCTGCTTTTTTTCCACTGGAATTCATGCTCATAGAAAAATACAATTTCCAGTAACAATGGTTCTATTTTTTGCTGTTTTCAATAGCATTGTAACATAAAAAATGTAACTTCCCACCATGTAGCACAGAATACACAGGTAGAAGAAAGGAACCAGGGCAATTATATATATATATATATATATATATATATATATATATATATATATATAGAGAGAGAGAGAGAGAGAGAGAGAGAGAGAGAGAGAGAGAGAGAGAGAGAGAGAGAGAGAGAGAGAGAGAGAGAGAGAGAGAGAGTTAATCCTTTGAGTGCCAGATTGCAACTCAAAGGGTTAAAAACATAAAGTTGTCTTGGTGTGCTTGCCTAGCAAGCCCACTTTCCCCTGCCCAACATCTTCTCCAAGGTTCTCGGGAAGTATAATGAAAAAGTGAGTCACTGGATGCTAATATAAGCAGGAGTACCTGTCAGCTACCTGTGCCTGCTGCTGTCAGTGATGTGATGGAAAGTGTGGAGCAGGGGACCCTCTGTCACATTCTCATCACCAATAGTTCTAGAAAGTAACAAAATACTGGTAGCAGTGGTGAGAGATTGACAGTGGTGGAGCAGGTGGTGTCAAAGAGATTATGAGAACTTTCTTGGCAGATAGTGTTAGCGATAAAGAATGGGGGAAAGAGATGCATTTGGGAATGGGCATCACCACCACCACCAGCATTATGGCATTTGCTACAAATTCCTGCTTCTGAGCTATTAAAGACAGATGTACATCTGTCACAACAGCAGGCTAATGATCAGACACGAGCTCAGAGCCGGTATACACAAGATAAATATCACAGGCCTCAATTAGGCACACGGTTTTATTGATAAGCAGATGAGAGCTGAACAGCATCCTCAAAAATAATTTGGTAATGATTGTGAAGTTCAGATCATTATATATAAAAAACAATTCTCTCAAAAGATAAATCACATAGTCACACTGCAGTGGCTTAAATTGCGAAAGTATTACTGAGATGACGGACATAAAGGGGTAAATTAGGGTACCTAAGTAGTACCAATCAGGGTTGCTGCCGACGTATGTTTCATTACAGCTTTATTAAAGGGTACAAGATGCCTCTTGGAATCTGGTTATTTACTTGATAAGAGACTTCCCCTAGATACCAATACGTCAATGAGGTATGAGTCAGACATCAATACTAGGACTTGTCTGAAGTTAACTCTTACCACTGATGAAGGGTATGGAGGACAAAGTGCTTAATCAGCAATAGATATACTGTGTGTAAAAATAACACAGATAACTGATAATAAAATGACAACTGTTATTTGGTAAGAGTTGGCAGTGACATACTTAAATTCTTTATGAAGTAGATATAGCAAGCACATAGACTCATAACAGAGCATCCATGGACAGAATGAAAGATAATGAAAGGTTCTTAAGTTCTTAAATATGAACAGTAAGTCTCATTAAGGCCATTTAGAGCCATCGACTTTGAGGAATATCCATTTTTTACTCTTTATCTGTATACAATCAACATATTTTATTGTAGCACAGGTGCATTGATTTGTTCATCCCGTAGGACAGAGATGAAAATATGTTATTAGATTTCATCAAACACATTAATAACAACCCTTACAAACTTAAGATTAACTTGTGAATTACATAAAAACAAAATTAATTTCTTGCATCTAACCATCTATAGAAATGAGGAAGGCTTACTGTCCAGTGCTTTGTATTGCAAGCCGAATGCAACAAATAGTATCATGCATAACCTTAGCTTTAATCTCCCCTCTTAGTGATCAGGGGCTCAGTTCTATTAACATTGCAACAAACAGGCGTTACAAGAAAAAGAAGCAATGTGTATTTTGTAAACATGTCTTACTCCGGTATTCTATTGCAGAACCATAGTAAAACAAAACTGGCGTAGACAGCACATTTCACACTACTAACAAAATTGTCGCTGTCTGCTTCTATTCAACTATCTCCTAAAAAATGTGCAAAATGTCAAAGAAAGAAAACAGGCATATGTTTGATGACAGAAGGATCAAGTTTAGTGTTATATGTGTTCCCTACATTATCAAAATCCAACATAGAGTGTCCCCTTTGATATTTTAACCCCCCTTTTAAAATCCAACTTACAGTGCTTTCTTTCACCACATTAATTTGAGAAATATTGTTCACATTAGACATTTTAACCTCCCCTTTAAAATTCGACTTACAGTGCTCCCATGACTTTCTTTCATCATTTAAATTCAACATTGTTCTTCACCTATATATGCCCTCGTATTTGTATTGCAAGATTAACCTTATGAGTACCAGAGAGGTAGCAATGAAATTCAATGTGTTTTCTACCCCTCTGGTACTCATAGGGTTAACAGGCAAGGTATGCGGCTGCATAACTTGCCTGTACATGTCTGTTAATTTTTGTTTTACTTTTATTCCAAATAAATATGTTTATTAATTTTTTTATTTAATTTTATTTTAAATAAATAGTTCAGACCCCTCCTGACACCCCCTAGCATGGATAATATATCTAACAGGATAAGTTATCCATGCAGGCGACCACTGCCGTTTTTTAAATATGACAAAAAATGAAAAATGGTTCACTGCGCTAACTACTATATAAATAAATATTCATGTGAGGGAAATTCTAATTAATAGTGTATAAACACAGAAAAATTAAGTCCGCTGCAAGGAGTATGGGGGTTCTCCAGAACACCCAAAAACATTTAGCCTAAACCCAATATACAGACAAAACAACCAATAAACCTGCGCTCCTCCATCCTAAATTTATAGTGCCCAGTGTCAAGCATTTTAATATACAGTGCCCTGTGTTAAGCATTTTTAATACTATATACATAAAAATGAGGATTTGGTCCCCCAAATTTTTGGCCAAAAAGGTGGGTTAAGCTTACCACCTTGTCACTGTACCTCACTGCAGCAAGTACCTACTCTACTTCTCCTAATCAACCTATCTAAACAAATTAAAGTGATCGGGGTGTAAAGCAGGCGGTTTCGGCATCTGTACATCCCTAGTTCTCATTTTTATTTATTTCAAATGACTCGCTTAGTTTGCTCCTCTTTCTTCTTAGTGCACACACATCCCTCACATGACATACACCAGAGTTGGCCATCACCTTGCTGGACATTTCAAAACATTTATAGGGGCCCTTTCCCCTAAGCAGTCATATTAAAGTGTCGCTGGAGGTCCATGAAACCACAGACAGTGATACAAACACAAAACCTCACACAGTTGACTTGACGCTGCACTTGTGCAGCAAAACAGACTTTCACGGAGTGACTATGGAAATAAAGACACTTGATGCGTACAGATAAAATTAAATAAGATTTATTTAAACACAATAGTAGCAGCAATGATAAATACACTTTCACAAGACCAGGGAAGAACAGTGCGCACACTTTCTTCACCCTTCACTAGGGAAGTGTGATATGACCCACGTCTGTACCCTAATGCTAGGGTAAACCCAGGCAACAGGAGCGAGGAACTCCAGAACCCTGGAGCAACACAGTAGTGACTCTAATTCAACCACCTTGTCAAGGCCAGGTGTGAGGACAGTGCAAAACACTTCCTCAACGCTTCACTAGGAAGGTGTAGCTAGTATCCATACGGCCCTTAGTAACCTTCACGAGACTAGATAGGAGGACAGTACACAGCACTTCCTAGATCTTTCACCGGGCAGGTTAAGAATAGCATAACTATACCCTACTGCTAGAGTATACCAGAGACAAGGTAAAACGGCACCTAGAATGCTAGGTGAGGCAACAACCCAACTGGACTTAGACCACAGGAGGTCAGTGACACGGACTGACTGACAAGCACTGCTACAGGGGTAGCGAGCGAAGATAACGGTGGGCCCTGGCAACAAGGATTTTGATAGCCGGGCTGGGTAGCCGAGGGTAGTAGTAAACAACCTGTCTCAGCCTTAAGAGGACCAATATCAACCTTAACCTTTTTGTTATTAATATACCTGTAGAACTGTTTAGGATTTTTCTTGCTATCATTTGCAATATTTTTCTCATTTTCAATTTTAGCTAGCCTAATTGCTTATATGCAGATTTTATTACAGTCATTATATTTTTTAAATTATGCATCTGACCTGTCTGACTTAAACACTTGCCTGCTTCTTATTTATTATTTTCCTGCAAACCACATTATTAAGCCACACTGGTTTCAATTTACTCCTCTTGTGCTTCTTCCCCAATGATATATTGATGCGTACATATTTGTCTAAGAGCATTTGAAACAGATTCCATGATTCTTGTGCATTTTTATCTTTGAAGATTACATCTCACTGGATATCCTTTAATACTGCTTTTAGCTTTGTAAAACTAGTCTTTTTAAAATCACCATATTGTGGTCACTACTGCCTAAATGTTCCTTTACCTGTATACTGTTTATTGTGTCAGAAATGTATGAGAGCCCTAGGTCAAGTAAGCCCTCTTTTCTACTTGGCTCCTCTACTAGCTGGGACATAAAATTGTCATTAATCATTAAAAATAATTTCCCTTTGTTGTACTGGAAGTCATATGGATCCAGTCAATTTCAGGATAGTTGAAATCTTCCATTAATTACATTTCCTGACCTAGAAGTCTTTCATTTGCAGTAAAAGTTGGGCTTCCTGAACCTCTCGAATATTAGGTGGCTTGTATCAAAACCCCATTTACATACTTTTATTAAGTGTGCCCCCAGTACGTATTTCAACCCAAAGGGCATCTCAGGATTGTTAGAGGCACAAGCCCTGAGGAACCAGTGATTTGTTGGTCCCAAGATTGTTAGAGGCACAAGTCCTGAGGAATTAATTATGCTTTGTTGGACTTTTGTTAGACGCACAAGCCCTGAGGAAACAGTGATTCGTAGTACTTAGGCTTGTTAGAAACAAGCCTGAAAAATTGCTTTTATAGGAACTTGTGGTATATTTAAAGAACAAGCCCTGAGAAAAAAAAGCAAAATATTTGCCTTGATGGCCTAGTGCCAGCAGGTCATCTTATGGTGGCCACTGGCAAATGACACGGTGTAAGTGTGGCATTTGCGGCTGCTGTTCTTGCTGCTGCTGAATTGTTTAAGCAGCGGGGTAATTAGGGATCTCCAAGGGAATGGGATCAGCAGTAATATGGGTGATGATGATCATGGTTCCACTCCACCACTTCAGGTAATGCTTCTCCTCCTGCAATTCCTACAAAATCATGGGTGTGTTGGAATACTAAGTTTTCCCTTGACATTACTGCAAGAAGGAACCATGCCTTTCATCAGAAACTGCAATGTGCACAATGTGTTTAGCAAATAGGGGAAGGACTGGGAACAATGGACACATCATCAGAACTCACATCAAACAACAGGCACAAATGAAAGCAAACACATTGATGCTTACAATGGAATCTCTTCAGATGCTGTTTGATTCCATTCCTGTAATTTTACTCCACCACATTGCCATATGTGGTCAGTGCAATGTGTGGACATGAACTGCCACATCCTCTCATCAACAGAATCACTATCAGCTGGTGGGGGAGGTAACAATGACAGAGGTGGATCAACAGAAGACGTTGCTACATGTTCTAATGAAAGGACCCTACAGCAAGAAGCTGATGGTGAGCCAGGTGATTAATTTGCCATTGAACTTTCAGGTTCTTCCTTTCCCCTTTTCACTGACTCATCACATATATTGCACAGTGCCGTCACTGATGACTGCATTGTGCCTGTTCCGAGAGAAAAATAGTCCCACATCCATGACCTTGGGGGAGGGGAAAGGTGGAGAAGAATGGTCTCTTTCTTCTTCTCCACAATCCCCTTCACTGGCTAGAACAGAGGATGCTACTGCTGCTGCCTAAGAATAACCACTATAACTAGGACCAGGATTGTTGGTGACAAGTGGAATCTGTCCTAGTCCCACAGCACTGCTGCTGGACCCCATTCCCACTGTAGCCATTATAGTCTGTCACAGACTAGCCTCCTCATCATCAGCTTTCAAAACATCATCGCAACACAACAACATTTCCCCAAATTGAGGAATGTGTCAAAATCCATAGGCTTCAAAAATAAGAAGCATATGGTGCAATAGAATACATAAATAGTTTTGGACTCTGCTGATGTTGCCAGCGGTGGTGGCATAAATTAATTCTGATAAACCTCTCCAATGCCCAAGCCAGTATATCGGAAATTTGGCTTTTATATGGTCAGTCAATGTTTAAAATGGGCCCCAGACGTCCATTGGCTGGAGTGTGTTCCAAGTCAATCAGCTCCAAATGGGATTTGTCATCCCCCCACTAGAGGATGATTAGCTCGGAGGTGCGTAATCCCACATCCCAGCCAATGGATGTCTGAGAGCCATTTTGAACAGAGATTGGCCATATAAAAGCCAGTCTCTGTTCAAATTTCTCACACAATGGCTTGGGCATCAGCCCAAAAGTTGAAAGGGGGGTTATCAGCCTGATGTTCTGCTACCACCGCCGGCAACAGAGGAGGAGACACAAACTATTTATGTTCTACATTGGGGTGAAATGGGACTTCTAGAAGGGCCATCTGGTGTGTTAGGTTCTTTCAAGGTGACAGTAAGCAATGCGGACCAAAGAAGGGCATTATCAGACGTTACTGTGAGGAAGGTTTGTTAAACTCCTTGAGGACCAGGAACTTGTAGAATGCATTGCAGTGTTTACATGTGTGTATTGTTGGGTATGGGGAATGACATTTTAGGTATGGCGAAGATGGGCATTTTTAAGAAGTTGAGATTTCATACAGAGCTTTTGTGAAGATCATGGCCCCACATATGTTGAACTCCTTACAATTCCTTACAGAGATTTTCACAGGCATCACCAGAGGGCTTCATCATACTCACCACTGCTATGAAAATAATGCGCCCCATGCTTTCTCCAGTGGGAAAGGCAGTATGAAGGATGTTTGCATAACTCCTCTTTATTCCAGTCCCTGGGTATGTGTATGTGTGTGTGTGTGTGGCATGCAGAATGCTGATTAGATGACACTATTACCCGGCAGGGGGCAATATTAGTGCTTCAGGGGTTATCATAAGTGCAGAGTATAATTCAGACAGCCAGTCCTATGTACTTTGTTGCCTGCAATTTAATCTGGACCATCATAGTTAGAATCCCACACACTCAGATCAAGTAATAATCATTTTTAACCCTGACTTCATCAAAATGCAATTTTTACAAGAAACCATTTTTTGCCACAGTAAATGAGTACTTCTTTCCTCTTCTGTTTCAAATACATTTCACTTCTGCAGTATATCACAATAAATATAAGGAGAAAAATAAAATGGAATGTTCAGGATTCATAGTGGAAGAATAGGAATAGATGACAGAAGATAAATTAATTTATTACACCTACAAAATTTCAATCCAAAGAATTGTGCTGTCAGTCATTCTACCTTTTGACTTCACTCCAAGCTCATTGATGGAGTGGGGTGCAAAAGGAATAGAAATAAAAATTCTGCTAGCTATTGCAACTGAAGGAAGTGATAAAATATATCTTTGTCAAGGGTCTGTAGTTTTCAGCCAAATTGATCCCTGTAGAACTGATTTAACATTGGAGAGCAATCATGCAAACTGCCTAAAGCAAAAGCCTATCAAGCAATTCCTGGCTCCTTGCCACAATAAAACTCCTTCAAAAGTGCCTGTAAGCATGTTAGTGCTTTCAAAAGCATGACTGCATTTTTGTGATGTATATTCTATATCAGATGTAGCTTCACTATGAATATTGCAATAAGAAAATAAAAAATTTAATTTTATAGGGCAAGGTATGCTTGAGACTAATATTTTAGGTCATATGGTTTGACTAATAGAACATGACATGAAGCATTCTATGAGTTTTGTAATTATTTTTAAACAAAACCCATTTGACTCAGGTAATATTAATCCATACTAACAAACCACTCATCAAGAAGCACCGTTTTTTCATACAGTACTACAGATTGTTGACTGATTTCTTTGACAGTGGAGTAATTCTTGAACGTCATCCAAACCAGCACACCCCCTCCTCTTCTATATTTAGCACTCACATACTTTTCCCCATACCTCACCAAAAGCAAGCATAGATTCCTCCCTTCCAAAACTACACAATGAAACTTTAAACTTCTGTAATCTTAATAATTCGGGCAGGGACCTCGCACCTAATGTTTCACTCTACAAAGCACCTGTAACCCTGTATTGTTTAAACCCTGAAATTGTAAAGCGCTGCGTACACTTGTGGCGCTATATAAGTAAACATATTCATTCAATACTGTAGATTATTTTTAAAAAGTATTAGATGACTCACTAGTTGAAAACAATATGGACAATTATGGCATTTGGTTTCACTGAAGAAAGGATGTTGATCCATGTACATATCAAACTGCCTTTTGGGACAAGGAAGGAATATTTTTTTATCCACTTGTGACATAACTGGAAATTACTTCATTTGAGTTGTTAGGTTTTTTAGGGGTCATAAAAGGGATATGACAAAGATTGAAAGTGATGGAAGACTATCAAGAAAATGTTCTTCCTGCATAAAAGCAATATAGTAAAAATAAAGTTTAGTGTATTCTGTTTTTAGTTTGCATATGATATATGTATATAGTATAACATTTTAAGGGAGATTATTTTAGAAATGTAATGTATGCCCCGTTTCTTAGTAAAATGTTGACAGATGGAAAAGCAACACTCAAATCCAGTTGAGGTACCTCGGTATAATATACCTTTGGGTTGTGTGGATCATATTCACTGAAACCACTAAGCTTAATCAATTTGTTCCAATATGGCTAGAAATATTTTGTGTGTAGGTGTATATGGAGATCCAGCCCTCCATTATTTTCTGCTGCATGGATTGTGTACTATGATCCTTGATTTTCTGTTACCAACAGTGATGTCTGTCTTAGGAAAATCTCTGACACCACTGTTAGGTACATAAAATAAAAAAAAAAAAATAGGGGCTGAACATTGAAAAAGTTAAAAAAAATTATATGAAAGTTAACATAACTTTCACTTATATTCTCTTTATTATAACCATGGGTTGATGCCTTATTGTGGCAAGAGTATTTGTGTATCAATGAAGCCGAGAATTATGCCTTCGAGAGCATATACTCTGGGCAGGGCCGCCCAAGGTGGACAGAACAAAGCTAAAACACCAGATTAAATTGATCCAAAATCTGCCAACCCACAATGGAGCAGCTTGGCAATTTATGGTCCATTCCCTCAGCATGGCCTCACAACAAAAACAATGGCCCTCATTGCCTGGAGGCTTGAGAGCTACTTCATACAGCAACAGGAAGATCAGCTCAATTGAAGAGGATGCTAAGAATTACCATGTTCTATTAGGCTGACAAAAAACCTCTATTATCATTTTATGTGAGACTCATAAAGAAGATGATGATTTAGTCAAATTAGAAGATGGACACTGGTTATCCTATAATGGAACCAATGGTGGATGATGTGGATGAATCAGATTCTTGGTTAACAAAAGACTGACAGGCTAAGTCCTAAATGTAGAAAGTATTTCTTTAAAGGGATTCTTCAACTTCATCACTTGGCTACTTGTAGGGGAATAAACTTGAATGATTTGAAGAACATAGCAACTGTTTAGTTTGACAGCACAGGAGTCAATTCTTAAAGGGATAGTAATACTTAAAAATGACTATCCCCCATGTTGTAGCCAGTAAAAAATGGAGTTAAATGAGACCAGCGACATCTCTCAAACTCTTATGGTTTGAGAGTTATCAGCTTTCAAAGCTCCCTCTCCCCTGACATCAGTATTCTAGCTGACAGAAGGGGAATCCGGTCCCAGGACTGTCTGAGGTTCTGCAGCAGAGTCGAGATCGTATTAATAAAAAAGAAATCCTTAACTTAAAAGGTCTTCTACGTGTGCTTGCAAACCAAGCACACGTAGAAGACCTTTTTAGTAAAGGATTTATTTTTTATTAACATGATCTTGGCTCTGCTGCAGAGCCACCGGCTGATTCCAGGAGAGGATTCCCCTGCTCTCAGCTAAAACGCTGACATCATAGGAAAAGCCAAAAAGAGGGAACTTTGAAAGTGGATATCTCTCAAACCATAAAGGTTTGAGAGATGACGCTGGTCTCATATAACTCCGTTTTTTACTGGCTATGACATGGGGGATAGTAATTTTTAAGTATTACTATCCCTTTAATAATTGACTCCTGTGCTGTCAAACTAAACAGTTGTTATGTTCTTCAAATCATTCAAGTCTATGCCCCTACAAGTAGCCAAGTGATAAAGTTGAAGAATTTTATGATTACGACTATACTAACAGGACAATTACCACAACAAATTTATAATGAGAGGTTGCAGTGTGAGAACTGGAAAGAACAAAAATCAGTCTGACCACACAGAACTGGAAAAAGAGGCAACCAACTGATCAAATTTACAGAATATCAAAATTTGTACATCATGAATTTGTTCAGGAAAAATTCCCTAATGGTAGAACAAGTGAAACTGACTTCATACTTGCAAATAATAAAACCATATTTACTGACCACTCAGTCTTAAATTGTTTTAATGTTGGACGTGACCAATGTCTATTGAGAGCAAAAATCAATATTGCTTGGAAGAAAGAGAGAAAATGATCAAATCAACAAATGATAAGATTGACACTAGCCAGCTATTGAAAAATCCTAAGAATTTTGAGTTAGCACTGTCTAATCACTTCAGTGTGCAGCAAGACCTTCCAGACACAGACATTTCAACACGCAATGAAAAGTTATTGAGACGATCATAGACACTGCCCATGCCCTTGCACCTACTGTAAAACAAAAAAACTGAATATCAAAAGAAACAGTTGCCATGACTAAAAAAGTGATGATAAATGAAACAAAATGGTAATATTAGAAACAGGGTAAAATATATAGAAATGTGCACGACCATAAGGAAGTGCATAAAAGAAGAAATGTGCAAGTTCTATATTAAGCTCATTAAAACGATGCTGGACATTCTAATTCTAAAAAAAAAAGGCAAAATGAAAGATGGCCACACATAGGAGTCAAATGTTTGCATTAATGCTTAAAGATGGTACAACTGCAAAAACTCAACAAACACTAAAACGAGTGGAAGAATTTTATTGAATTCTTTATAAGGATGAAGTGCAACCCCTGAATGCACTGTCAGAGACTGAATCTATGCTAGAAGTTTTGGAAGAATAAGAAGAAGCTGCAATGAGAAATGGCAAAGCAGCTGGGCCTGTTAATGTTACTACTGAAATATTGTAAGCCGGCAAAGTGCGTGCAACATGGAAAAATGCAGAAGTCATCCTACTTCATAAAAAAGGTGATAAGGTGAACTTAAAAACTACTGACCAATTGCCTATTGCCAGTCCTCCGCAAGGTTTTCACAAAAGTACTCTCAAGAAGAATAAACCCAATACTTAAAGCAGCGCAAACTATACAATAAGCAGTCTCCAGGCACAGTTTCAGTACATTGGACCATATCCAGATAGCGCAATAAGTTATAGAGCAGCATAATGAATATAACCAGTATGAATAGTCTTCATGGACTATGAAAAAGACTTTGACTCAGTGAAAAAGCAAGCAATTATAGATACCCTTATCAACCAAGGAATACATAGAGTTACATCAATATCCTCCAATCCATATATGAAAATGCACCTGCATCAGTACAGGTCAACAATGATAAAGTCCAAATCAGCATAGAAGAAGGTGTCTGTCAAGGAGACACAAATTCCCCAAAACTATTTTCTACTTGGATAGACAACATTTTCACCAAGTTAAATTGGGACAAAAAAGAACTTAAGATCAACGGAGATTACATACATCACTTATGTTTTGCAGACAATATCATACTATTTGCCAGTAGTCCTCAAGAACTGCAAGAATGCATTGAAGATGAATATCAACAAAATGCAAGTCATGTTTAGCAAATGTACTATACCAAGGAAAATCACAGTTTATGGACAAGAACTAGACAAAGTTGACAAATATGTTTATCTCGAACAGAAAATGTCAACAGATGGAAACACCATGATGTAAACTGAGTGACTAATAAATCTGGGATGGAAAGCATTTCAAATGTTAGCAGTACTGTTTAAGAAAAATATACCATTTCTGCCTCAAGTGAAAGGTTTTTGACCAAGGTGTCCTCCCAGTCCTTACATATGGCTGAGAAACATGGACACAATGTCAAAGCCATACAAAAATTAAGGATACACAGAGAAGTATGGAGAAATTCTGAACATAACAAAAAGAGACCAAAAAACGTGTACATAGTTTCCTAAGCAAACAAAGGTCTATGACATCATTGAAAGCGTATGAAATGGAAATGAGCAGACCACATAGCAAAAAGACCTGACTGTAGATGGCACAAACACATTCTGGAATGGATTCCACCCAATACTAAACACCCAATAAGAAGACCAAACACATACTGCCTGTCTGCCACATAGAGCGGGGTGTGATTTTGAGAGGAGTAGCATCTACGCCAACTCTCCTACTCTCACTGCTTGGATTTCCTGGACACAAAATACAGTGCAAAGCTGGGTGGAAACTGCAAAGAAATGTGTTGCGTACCACTCTGACACTCAAAAGGTTAATACACATCAAGTTTGCAAGAATTATATTAACTTGAACATCTAAACAATGTTGCAGTATTTTAAACACCTAACCAATGCTTTTATGGGCTTCACTTAAAACACTAATGGATATATACACATCTCCATATATATTAAGTACCACTTGTCAAAAACTGACAGGCAAAGCTGTCCTACATTGCTACTGTATATATATATATATATATATATATATATATATATATATATATTTATATATATATATATATATAATAGACATGTTAATAGTTTATGTTCATCAATTAAAAAAATGCATAGTGAGTGAACAGAAAATAAATCAATATTTGGTGTGATCACCTTTTGCCTTCAAAACAGCATCAATTCTTTTAGGTACAAAGTCAGGGAGTTTGTAGGCATATAGGGCATATAGGGCTCGATCCATATGTTGGAGTTAAAACCAACGTGAAGAAAAAAAAAAGCCTTCGCAAGTTAACCAAGACTGGGTAACATGAGATTCAAAGCTCCGTTACCCAGAAAGGCTAACGGGTGACGGCCTACAAAACACACGGAAACTACAAAACCTGCGTCGCCTAAAATCTGACCTCATTGCCGTTGCAAAACACACGATAAATAACATGTGATACATCCCAGTCAAAGAAAGAAGAGAACATCCAACGTTACCTAGTGCCCCAGCCAATCACAGCACCCGAAAGTATCAAGTTCAGTCGAATAAACTATATATAGACCCACAATATCTGATGCACCTTTGTCTGTGTTTTGAGTTCCAACAACTAGATCACAGGACCCAGGAGTGGAGGCTAGAGAAAGAGAGTCAGGTAGAGAGGAGAAGAGCACACCAGGTAGAAGGAGATTTTGGAGAGTAGACACATTGTGACACATTATACACTTTTGCACATACCCATAACACACATCCAAACACAAACACACATACACAAACAGCTATTTTTTTATATCACACATACACTTTCATATATGTTTTTGACAGTGTGAGTCTGTGAGTGCAAGAGAGTGACATAGAGTGAGTGAGTGAGTGTGTGAGGGCCTGAGTGAGTGCCTTTGTGTGAGTGGATGACAGAAATGGAGAGGAGAGGAGAGATGGATGGGGAGAGGAGGAGGAGAGGAGGAAGAGGAGCAGGTGGGCATCCCTGGCCAGGGTAGGGGATGGATAGGGAGATCCCTGGGGAGGAGGGGGAGACATGCCAGACCAGGCACATATAGTGCAGGGATAGAGGAGAGAGTGGGACAAGGGGTATGTCTGGGGGAACACCCAACACAGGCAGGGCTGGAGAGCCAAAATCATGTCTCTCAAAGAACTTCTGGGGGGTAAGAAGGACAGGGCGAGAGACCCCAAATTCACAGAGAAGGAGAACCTCGTCCTAGTGGAGGCTGTCATCACAACGGAGAGGGTCCTGTTCCCCAGGGGGAAGGTTGTTGGCATTGGGGCCAAGAAGAAAGCAGCATGGAGGGAGGTCCTGGCTTCTGTGAGTGCAGTGTCCAGCTGCAGCCGTCCACTGGAAGCCATCAAAAACAGGTGGGCGGACTGCAAGACAAAAGTGAAGCAGAAGATGGGACAGGAGGGTCTGCATGTTCCCGGTGCAGGGGGTGGTCCACCCCTGTGCATGGACTATACCGAGTGGAAGGAGGCAGTGCACAGGACCATATCTGCAGCAGCGGTGCAGAAGATCCCAGAATGGAGTGACACCGGGGATGAAAGAAGCCTCCAGACCACCGGTAGTTGCATCAAGGTCTACATACATATCACACCAAACTTGACACCTACCATACAAGGGCCAACACAGTGACACCTGAACACATGGACAGCATTCCACGCCACAAATTCAGAAACACAGCTTGGAGGGACTTCAAACAAGGATGGAATAGAGGGTGTCACTTAAGGGGTTCCCCATCTAAAGTGATCTATCTTAAGTGAATTGAGACTTAAGCAGGAATATATGATGAATATGCTGTGTTCTCATCTCTAATTATCTCCATTTCTCTTTCCCAGATATGATATTAACTCTTCACACCCCATATCATCTGTCTCTCTGCACCCATGCTAACATCTCAACTCCTGTTTACTGGGTATGATATTAACTCTTCATATCGTATATAACAAACTTCATCATGAGAAGGTGTTCTTGGCCCATTCAGACTGTTGTTTCAACATCCTGCCCTTTGCAAACAGTACCTAAATACCTAATATTCCTTCTGTCTATGGCTGCAGTTCTCGGTAAAATATATGGTTCCTTCTTCCCACCACCATCTCCTCCACCCCATGTTTATATCTCTCCTTCACTTCTATCATCCCCACTCACCTCTACACACCAACTCCTCACTCTTCTCCGCTCCTGCACTCCCCCACCCCACAAAAAAACAAAAATCAAATACACACAAATCACTCTCTCATCTCCTGTCTCTCTCTTTTCTTCTGTTAATGGCAGCTGGAGATATCTCTCCAAACCCTGGCCCCATCTCCATTCACAAACAGTCTACCTCCAGTCAGCATAGGAACAATTCAAATCTAATCCCCATTCCCTGCTTTCAACCTCAATTTCTTCCCTTTTCCTGTGCTCTATGGAATGCTTGCTCCATTACTAACAAATATAACACTATGCATGATCTCTTTCTCTCCTGCTCCCTCAATTTTTTTTTGCTATTACTGAAACTTGACTCTCTCAATCTGACACTGCTTTAGAGGCAGCAATCTCCTATGGTGGTCTCTCCTTCTCTCACACTCCACACTCAACTGGATGTGGGGGAGGTGTGGGTTTGCTGCCCTCTGAACTTTGTTATTACAAACTAATTTCACCCCCTTCTCCCTCTGCTTCTCCTCTTTTGAGTCCGTATCTTTTCTCCAGTCTCTCTACAAGTTGCAATCATCTATCGCCCACCTACCTCCACATATACACCTTCAGACTTCCTATCTGACTTTGAATCATGGCTTTCCTTCTTCCTCTCATCAGATACACCTTCACTTCTTCTGGGAGACTTCAACTGCCATGTGGATGATCCTTCCGTCTCCTGGGCATCCCATTTTCTCTCTTTAACATCTGCATTTGGACTAACCCAGTGGATGAATGCTAGTACTCACAAGGATGGTCACTTCCTAGACCTTGTGTTTACTAGAGGCTGTGCTCTCTTGGATTTTAATATCTCTACTCTTCCGTTATTTGATCACCATCTTCTAACATTCAGCACTACTTATACACCTTCCGCAATCCCTGCTTCCTCTCCGCGCTTCATGCGTAACCTCAAATCCCTTAATCTCACGGCTCTCCAGTCCTTCCTGGCTACTGGACTTTCATCTATTCCCATTAATCCTAACTCTAAAAGCCTTGTCAAAACATGCAACTCAGTCCTATCCTCCTCTTTGAACATGCATGTGCCTCTCTCTCTCTGATCCACTTGCAGAACTAACCTGCGGCCATGGCTTAATAAAGACACCAGCTTCCTCCGCTCCTGTACCCATTCAGCTGAATGACTGTGGAGAAAGTCTGGTTCTCTATCAGACTTTCTCCACTACAGGTTCCTCCTTTCATGCTTTAACTCCTCTCTGTCACTTGCCAAAAAACATTACTTTTCACAACTAATCAACACTCATAAATCCAACCCCCGACGCCTTTTATCTTCCTTTGACTCCCTCCTTCGCCCTCCATCTGCTTCCCCCACAAATCCCATACAGCCACAAGACTTTGCTGACTACTTCAAAGCCAAGGTGGACTCCATCCGGGATAATATATCACCTTGTATATCTCCTCCTAGCCTCCCTTGTTCCCCTCCTGGCACTCTGGACTCTTTTTCACTAGTCACGGAGGAGGAATTGACTAACCTGCTATCCTCTGCTCCATCCACTACATGCGCACTTGATCCGCTCCCCTCTTGCCTCATCCAGCCCCTCTCCCCCACACTAATCCCTATCCTACTACAAATCTTTAACTCCTTCTTTGCCACTGCTACCTTTCCTGATGACTTCAAACATGCCTTTGTAACACCCATCCTCAAGAACAACTCTTCTGACAGTAACACACCCTCTAGCTATCGACCCTTTTGCCTCTAAACTCTTGGAAAGCCTAGCCTACTCATGCCTGCTTGACGTCCTTAACACATACGACCTGCCGGACCCTTTACAGTCTGGATTTAGCACTGCTCACTCCACTGAAACTGCTCTTACAAGAGTGGTCAATGATCTTCACATCTCATGGTCACTATTCAATACTTATCCTGCTTGATGTGTAAGTCAAAGATCTAACTGTTATGTGTATCACAATGTCACACATAGAGGGACAAAGAGTTCAGAACATAACCCCTTGAGTGCCACAGGGATAAGCAACACATTGTTTGACAATACTTAGGCTGGTCCCCTGGCAATCAAAGGGTTATGGAAGATAGCAAGGCGGGGAAATGACATGTGTTCTGGAGTACTGTTACTGCATGTCAGAGCTAGGCGTTGTACATGTAGGTAGTTAGTCCAAGTGGAATAGTCAAGGTTCAGCTTTCTGCATCATATGTAGCCTGCAGAGCGTGGGTGGCCAGGGGGCATTCCCCACCATCATCACTCTGCAGGGCATCTGTGATTCACAAGGCTCAACCATGACGGGGTGGACATTCACTAGGGTGTCAGAAAGAAGTAACAATGTGTACATGACAACTGCTGTGTCATCACACCTGCAATCCCTGTGTTATTATGTGGTGCCAATACACTGAGATAAAAACAACTCGTGACATATCAGTGCTTAGGCTTCATAGCATAATATAGGAAAAGGTAGAAGTAACCTCCAATAGTACAGTATGCACATGTTTGTTGTGTGTTAGGGTTTTAGCTGTTCTGGGGTGTGTTCGTGTGTCCTCCAGCTGACTGGGTTGTTGGGTTCCACAGATCATGTCGGTTGGTGTGTCTGTTATTGTTGCTGACATCATTAGTTGGACTCTGTAGTCATTGGTCATCACTGGTGCACTGCTGTGTTTAGAGGTCCTAGTGTGTTTGCTGTTGAGGCCTAAGTGTATGACATGCAATGGGTTTGTGTCACTCAAGCTGTGATGGTTCAGTGTTGGTCACCACATGGATCCTGATGAAGAGGGATAACAAGGAGGTATGCCATGCCATCCACACTACCCCCAGGGTCAACCTCCCCAGCAGCAGCAGCAGTGGCCACACCATGGCCACCAGGGTCCACCTCCCCAGCAGCAGCAGTGGCCGCACCATGGCCCCCAGGGTCCACCTCCCAAGCAGCAGAAGCAGCAGTTGCCACACCATGGCCCCCATGGTCCATCTCCCCAGCAGTGGCAGCAGCAGGCTTATCTTGCCCTCCAGGGTGCTCCACCATGACAGCCAATGGCAAGGCACAAGACGCCACAGACTGTGACAATGCTGGCCCAGGCAGAGTCCTGCACATGGGCAAAACTACAGCCACACACATGGCCATCAGGCAGCCAGGAGGCATCTGAGGTGTGGCCCCTGGACTACCAACACTTTGGGCTCATAGGGGAGCCACAGCAGCCACAGGACCACACTGACTTCACATCCCCACCCCCACCATCACCCCCAACCACACCATCACCAGTGCGCCACTCTGAGGCTGGAGAATCAGAGGGGAGTGAGGGGTGCAGGGATCAGATGGGGATGTCGCCCCACAGCATCCATGCTGGTGCTGTCCCTCCGGAGGCACTCCGTGGTAGTCCGCTACCCCAAACCACCCCACCATGTCTGCCAGCCTCCATACTCTCCACACTAGTCCCACGCACGCCCACAGAGGTCCTGGATGCAGCACGTATGGCCGTCCAGGTGGAGCAGCTGACTGGGATCCAGAGGTGTCCCATCATGGAGTCCCTCAGGTCCATTGAGGCACAACAGGTCATCATCAACACCCAGCAGCTACAGTTCCACACTGGCATGATGGAGGTCCTTGGCCACATGCTGGTGGAAATGCGGGACTCCAATCATCGGGAGAACCAGTGCCAGGACATGGCCCAGGCATCATGCGAGGGGTCCAGTAATGCCTCCCCAGCCAGCACTGATCCACCACCACCACCAGCCACCAGACCCCCTCGGGTAACCCGGCTACGTCTGAGGGAATCCACCCCTGCAGCCCCCCCAGCCCTTCCCAAAAAGAAGTAAGGTCAACCTTCTTCAGGCCCCTCAATAAATGTGCACTTCTTCATAACATCTGTGTCCATGTATGTTTCCTATTCATAAGGTTGTTTGTTTGGTAGAGTTGTCTCCAATGCATTTCAAAGCTATGCAGTGAACACAACTCATGCACATCTAACATGGGTGTAAGGTAATGGAGGAATGCCTATTGAGGGCCATGAAGACACATGGCGATAGCAGCAGTGATACAGTTAGCGCATGCATATGAATCCAGCACATGATCTGGATGACAACATTGATGCTGGATTGGTAATCAATTGAGTCAGGCAATTACAAATGCTCATTGTTTGGGATTGACAAATGTGGACAACAAGTGATCATCATGGATGTGGAATCCCCTAATTGAAGCACACAAGGTCAGCGAAATAGCAAAAATATATAATATTTAATAACGGTACAGAAAATATATACATACAAAATCAACAGGAGACAATTATAAACACTAAAAACAAATCATAGGGTACACCTTGTTTGTATCTAGTTATTGATTATATAGCTAAAGAACTAACAAATAATTGGATATACATCCTAATGGCCAATAATGCCAAATATCCTGTTTTAAGCCAAAAGATATATATATATATATATATATATATATATAGCAGATGAATAAACACCTAGTAGCTTAATTTAATTAGATAACTAAAAATTAAAGATATTGGATACCACATGTGTATTAAATTACCTAAATAAAGTGAAAATACCAGTGATAAACAAATAATAGTGGAAATAAATAAGTTTAAACACACAAATCTGTGATAAATGAAAAGCTACTTATCTTCATCCGTATTACAATAAACCGGAGCAAGGTCTCCCCCAGGAAAACATCCCAACATGTATCACCCAACAGGCTTCGTCAGGGAATCCCTATGATAGGTGTACCCTATGATTTGTTTTTAGTGTTTTTAATTGTCTCCTGTTAATTTTGTATGTATATATTTTCTGTACCATTAATAAACATTATATATTTTTGCTATTTCGCTGACCTTGTGTGCTTCAATTAGGGGACTACTTTTCCTTCAAGTGTCAGTTGTAATATACTGATATTTTTAGGATTTTTTGTGGAGTATGGTTCATTTGGGTTCCAGAGAGCACCCCATTATTATAAGTGGATGAAGTCAGCTTTATATTTTAGTGAGCCAGTGCCTACTCCTTTCATACGGATGTGGAATCAACACGTGACCAGGACGTACCTCTGGACCACCATGGGACATGCCATGGATGCCAATGGAGAGTAAAGACAAGACTTGCAACAGCACTGTCAACAGTCATGCTACTGGTAGATCATGATCATAGGTGTGAGTGCCAGAGGTGTACGCAACACACTGCATTAAAATGTATTGCTTGCCCCTCTTGCACTCATAGGGTTAACCCCTAATATTCCAGGGTGGTATCCAATACATTGCATGTCATTGCATTGGATATCCTCTCTGACTCCAAAGGTTGCAGGGGGCTTGTGGAAATGGTCCTCTTAGTCGAAATCTTGTGTCAGTTCAGGTTGGGTTATGTTGAACATGGCCAATTTGGTGTCCCATCAACATGGACACACATGCGTTTTAAGCACAAGTGAAGTAGTCCCTGATGAGCCTGGTACACATCTACAACACAACACAGGTATCCACATCTTGATCAGTGGTGACAGAGACCTCCATGGGCTGTTGTGGCTTAACATCATGGCTGGACGTGTGTGTTCAGCAATATGGGTACACACCCAGATCACGTCACATGCTTTACCAGGTGCATATTTTTGAGAGGCCCTTGAATGATCCAGACATTGGGTAAATTGGCTATTGGTGTGAGCAGCCAGAACTTGCACCCATAGCCGACACCACCTGTGGACAGTGAGTGGCATGATGACATGGGAAAACTATGTTATTTGGATGATGTACACCAGGTCAGCGTTTGTTGGTGTGTCTGTGGTTGGTGGTATGTACCTGTCAAATGTGTGTATGTGATGTTGTGGAGTGCATGTTGTGTTTCCATTGGGTGCTGGGGTTGCCTAGGCGAGCCTGCTTTGTTTTGTGAGTGAAAGGTGGGCATGTTGTGTGTTAGCACTTGTTATTCCAGGGTGTGTTGGGATGGCTTACGTTGTGCTGCTTTGTGTTCCCCCTGTCCCTGTGTGGTTGCTGGATTCTTGTTTGTCTGTGATTTGTTTATATGGTGTCGTCCAGTGGTTCTCAACCAGGGTGTCATGGCATGTTGGTGTGCCATGTGCACCAGCTCAGGGTGCCTCAATTTTCCCATGATGTAAATTCTGCATTAGTAATATTCATGTTGCACATTTTTGGGGGATCTGTGTTTCTGGGACATATTATGCACTATATTTATCTCATTGTCACTGATACTGTGAGACCTACTGTTAAGCATATGTTAATTTCTTGTTGGGAATTTCCTTGTGCCTTTAAGGGGTGCCCTGGAACATCCAGATTGGCCTTGTTGGTGCATTTGTTTGCCATTTGCGGGGGGTTAATATTTGACCTCTGTATGCTTGGGTTAAGGTTTTGAATTTTCTGGTGTGTGGCTAAAAAAATAGGTGTTAGATTTCTGGCGGTAAAGGTTGCAATTTAACTCTCTTTGTTCCTACTGCAAACATTTGAATGGCTCTGGGGTTAGCTTTTGCATTGTCCTCAATGGGCAATATTTTGACAAGTGGTGTGTTTTCAAAACTGCCGTTAGTTCTTACTTGTGGGAACATTTGCATCGCTTACTTGGCTTACAAAACCACCGTCACCAGTTTTTTCGGCCGACGCCAACATTTGGATCAAGCCCATAGTCGGGTGTATGATTTAACAATTATACCAAACAGGTGCTAATGGTCATTAATTTAATATGTAGGTTGAAACACAATCACCCAATCATGAACTGAAACAAACACAGCTGTGTAGGAGGAATAGAACTGGGTAAGGAACAGCCAAACTCAGGTAACAAGGTGAGGTTGCTGAAGACAGTTATTAGCAAGACTGAGCACAGCAACAAGACTCAAGGTAGTTATACTGCATCAGCAAGGTCTCTCCCAGACAGAAATGTCAAGGCAGACAGGGGTTTCCAGATGTGCTGTCCCAGCTCTTTCGAAGAAGCACAAAAAACGGGCAACACTGAGGACTGTAGACACAGTGGTCGGCCAAGGAAACTTATTACAGCAGATGAAAGACACATCAAGTATATTTTTTTAATTCTGAAGACATTTTAATAGTGTATAGGTAGATGTGACCTTTTTTTTCTGCAAGATGTTTTAAAATCACCTAAGTTGTTTTAAGATGACAGTTCTGCTAAAAGTTTGCTATTCTCCTATGATTATTTATTAATCAAAAAATGTAGAGCTCATATTTTTATTTAAATTAATTTAATGCACAGACCCTATTTATCAATCATGTCATTTTGAGAGCTTAAAAATTCCCTAAAATGTGATACAAAAGACCCCACTGGTTACATTTTTTTATTGTACACAAAAAAATCCAAAATATTAATACTGTTAATATTATTAGAAACAAAATTTAAAAAAAGTTTGCTTGTATAAAAATAAAAATCTTGGCTAGAGTTAAGAAAACATTGGCACACTTTCATACAGCCTTTTCCTCATAGCCATGCAAATGCCAACATACCTAATCCAGACATGCTTTAGTCAGTTTAAAGATTTTCTCTGTCAGACACTGCCAATTATGACAAACTGGTTTGAGGTACAGATACATTAAGGGAGATGCATTAAACTACAGTGAAAGAGTTAACTCTCCAGTGAGTAAAAGCTCTCCAATCCCTCATTACCGAAGAATCTAGAAAACAAACATACACAGAGCTGTATTTTTGCACAAAGAGAGAGAGAGAGTGAGAATAACAGTGAGACAATGTAAAAAATGTTCACTCAGTGCCTTGTATGCTGTATAATTTATCAAAAGTGATAATGTGCTCTTTCAGCATTGCAATGTACTGGCTATCTCTCTAGCACTCAAAGAATTAAGTGTCAAAGGGGAATGCAACACCTTGTTTTGAAATGCAAACACCTTTTCTATCCATTGACAGATAATACCCATTCACCCTCTGAGTGTGAGTGGGTGATAATAGTGTAATTTTCAGGCATCTAAAGACCTCAAGCCTCATTTAAAACTATTTGTTTTTTTCCAAAAGGAAGAAGCTAAAGAATAGGTACACCACCTTAAAAATATATAAATCAATATATATAAAATTCTGTTTCTGGTTCACTGTCCTTCCCACCAAGTGGTGGCGATTGATGGCAGACAGTGAATCGGGGCAGTGATTTTCACAGGCGTGAATGGGGGGGGGGGGTGAAGCCCTCCTGCCCACTCCTACTATCTTATGAAAACTGAGGCAGCGAGACTCACTACTGCAGCAGTCCAGGGTGTCCTGGAAATGAACGGTGTGACCAATCCTACAGGCAACTCCATGCACCATTTGCTAGTAATAAAATACCACATTAACTTATAATTCTAAATATTCCACACCAATCATTGAAATCTTTGTGCTTATTTTATTATAAAAAACAAAAGGGAGCTTAAAAATCACCTTTCCATAAAGCCACTCAATAAAAATGAATAATGCATTAAAATGTTTGCTGCTCTGTTGAACAGTACACAAATAATACATTTAGAAAAAAAAAGATATATAGTTAATCGTTAATCACATTTCTTTAATCTTGCAGATAATGCAGGATGTGAGTCTTGCTCTTAAAGCTGGTGGCAGAAGCTATATTGGATGAACAAAAAGATGGCTGCTTCAGTATATTCAAGAACAAATCATACCGCCATTGGCTAGATTACAGAAATGTGATAGACTGTCATTCAGCTAATCACATATTTTTTTCCGTCAAAATATATTAATTGGGAGGAATGTATGAATTGGATTAATTGTAAAATAAGTGTATGGACCAATTTTTGTATGCTACACCTATTTGCCAAATATGTACAAACCTATTACTCTTTATGCCTCTTGCCCTAAAAGTTGAGTACTGCGGCAGTGGATGGTTTATCAGAATGCACTACTCCTTTGCACCTTGAATAAGAAAACAAACAAACAAGGCATATAAGGAAAATTCTTACTTTTTTTACGTGATACTGGTTGTGGCATTTGGGCTTCCTGGCAGAACTGGGTGAACCATTATGCACTAAGGTAGTTGTATAGAAGAATATATATTTATGAATAAGTACAGCAAATGAGTTGTGCGGGAGGATTTTGTACATATTCCTGACTTTGTATGGCTCCAAGAAGCAGTTCACATGAATTACTCTAAAGCAGGAAGAGTGTTTTGTTTTCCTTCTTGCTTTTTAATTTTTATGTGTGATTTTAGGGAACTTTTTAATGCAGTTTTTTGGTGGTGTAGATGTAAAAGATTTCAAGAATCACAAGCAGGCACAGGATGGCCCGGAGGTGTGAGGGGGGGGGCAAATACCTCCCAGGCTGGTATAAGTTTGGGGAGATGGACCACTACCTCAGTTCAACTCCCTCTTGCTGCTGTAAAACAGCAGGAGGTGTAAGTGCACAGAAGCAGACCACTTATTAATATTATAACAAATATGGAATGGAAGGGAGGAGAAGTGGGAAGGGATTTCCAGTAAACAATGAGCATGCGGGAGGCAGGCCTGCTCAGACTCTAGCTTGCACACTGTTGTTGCACCTCAGAAAAACAAAATTAGATGTGTGCAGGAGTGGTGCTCTCCAACTTCACTGAGGTGAGAGAACACATACCATCCACCCAGACCCTTATCAAGTGTCAGTAGGGCAATGAGGATCATAGGATGCCCCTATACATTTTAATAACAGGCAACAGTATAGCAGGCTCCTTTTAATAACAAGGCAATGGACTTCTGCTGGAAATGTAGGTTGGCTGGGAGGCTACAGGTTGTGAAATGAAGTGGCCACTAGAAATGCTGATTAACCTATTGAGTGCCATAAGTGTATGCAATGCAATACAAAGTAAAGCAATGCACATTCCTCTGGCAATCAAAGGGTTTAAATTCCTGCATTGCCTACCTCTCTCCATGTTATTTCCGTATCTTCCTCCACTGAAGATGTTTTGTGTTTTTCTCTAGCAAAGAAAGGCCATAAATTACTTCCTCGACTGGCAAATAACACACAGACAACCTTTCCAATCAATGCCAGGACCAGAGCTACATGAGGAGATGTAGACCATGCAGGGACATTAACCATTTAAGAACCACATAGGTGTGCTATGCATTGTTTTGCAATGTGTTACATGCTACACATTCCTCTGGTTATTAAAGGGTTAATCAGCACTGCCAGTGGCTGTTTTATTCCATGGCTGGTTCACAGATGAGGCACACAGTGGGATGGGGGGGACTTACAACAGGATAAGCCATTAGATGAGAGGTGACATTATGATATAAGTTGAGTTCTTAATGTCTCCTTGACAGTGATTTTAACCTTTTGAGTGCCAGAGGGGTATTAAAAAAGTTTGAGAATCACGGATTTAACAGTTTCAAGTTTTAATATAATGGAAAGAGGAATGCTGTTCAGAAAAAAAAATTCATGACAGGGTCAAAAAATGTACACACTGAACCTCACATAGATACACACTTTAACACACACAGTCTTGTCTACCACTCACGAGAGCTAAATCCTGTCCTCACCCCCCCCCCCCAACAGTACATGTTTTTATTATCTTTCTCAATTAAACACAAGTTAATATTCTTAAATCAGGGAAATTCTTCAGGAAGATTGAACCACTGATTGATTAATCTCTGTTCATACGAGAACTTCCTGAAAACATGCACCAATTGTACATCCCAAGGACAGATCTGCATTCACCTGCCTTAGCACATACATAGTTTTACATAAGTAAATACTCTCACCATAACAAACACATCATAGCACTCAAGCTTACATACAGACTAATTCACCTCTGAATATATAATTGCACTTACTCATACTTGCAGACGTTTTATTGCACAGTCTCACGCACAGATGTGAAGACACTCAAAAGTCACATGTGTAAGCACAGACACAGACACAGACAACCACAAAAAAAGTGATTAAAACTCCATCTATCCTTTCTCCTTGAGGCAGTTGTATGCCTAGTTTATACATCTCTACTCCTTAGTAAGAGGGAGACATCTGCTGTAAACCACCTGCTTTTGGACTAAATTACTGCAGTTCAACAGCAGCTGATGAGGGACAGGTTGGCTTTCAAACACTAAAAAAACAAGATTATGTGCAATATTATTATCATAAATACAAATAATCTATTCTGCAATATTGTGGTAGGCATATGTTGTTCCATTGCAGTCCTACAGAATTAACTTTTCATGGTTCTCTTTTAACTGTTTCAGCACTGAAAACAATGAAAGAAGTTGCATGATTTAAAGTATGGATGAACAACCTGAGACCTTCCTATCTGCCTTCCCCTTCAGAATTGCCCCCAGAAACATATTTTTGTATCCAATTAACACTTTTAGTATCAGAGGGATATGCAATGCATTGCAAAATTTTATTTATTGTATGATTTTATGACTTTTTTTGTTGACTTTCTAGGGGAGAACCACTACCACAAAGAAAATCAAAACAAAAACAAAACAAAATAAACCCCTTCAACATTTTGTTTTTCTTGGTGTGTTCACTTGCAGGGTGATGTCAGGTAAGGTGATGTTTCCGTGATGTTGAATTGCCCTCTGTGACTTTATTGTACTAAGAACATGTGGCCTTATACACATAGTCTACACAGTGTACAGTCTATGAATAGTAAGGTAATGTATGTGTACTACTGTGTGACATTGAGGCTAACGTACTAAGTGGCCTTATACATACAGTCAGCACAGTGCACAATCATTGGTAAGGTGCTCTATGTAGAATACTGTATGACAGTGAGACTGATGTACTTAGAACATGTGACCTTATAATATAGTCGACACAGTGTGCAGTGTATGGTAAGGTGATGTATGTAGACTACTGTGTGACACTGAGGCAGACATATCTATCTATCTATCTATCTATCTATCTATCTATCTATCTATCTATCTATCTATCTATCTATCTATATCAGTATACACTATAGTCTACACCAGTGGGATGTGGGGGGCATTTAACACGAAAAAAACAGACTAAATAAAAATTGAAAAAATAAAATAAAATATTGCTATGTAAGGTGACAGAGACAGGGACCTCCTGACATAAGCTGTGACTGGGGAAGACTGATACTTTATAGGCTACACTATTTTGCATAGGAAGATTTGTAGGACTTAGACTTGTTGTTAGAGGCCCAAGTCTAGAGGAACAATTGATTTGTAGGACTTAGACTTGTTGTTAGAAGCCCAAGCCCTGAGGAAACATTGATTTGTAGGGCTTAGACTTGTTAGAGGCACAAGCCCTGAGGAAACATTGATTTGTAGAACTTAGACTTGTTAAGCAAAAGCCCCGAGAAAACATTAATTTGTAGGACTTAGACCTGTTGTTAGAGGCCCAAACCCTGAGGAACAATTGATTTGTAGGACTTAGAATTGTTAAGTTCAAGCCCTGAGGAAACATTGATTTGTAGGTCTTACTTGTTTTACACACAAGCCCTGAGGAATCAGTGATGATTTTTTGGACTCCGGTTTGTTAGAGGTACAAGCTGTGTGACACTGAAGCTGACATACTAAGAACAAGTGGCCTTATACATATAGTCTACACAGTGTACAATCACTGGTAAGGTGCTCTATGTAGACTACTGTATGACAGTGAGACTGATGTACTAAGAACATGTGACCTTATACATATAGTCGACAGTGTGCAGTGTATGTAAGGTGATGTATGTAGACTACTGTGGGACACTGAGGCAGACATATTAAGAACATTTGTCCTTATACACTATAGTCTACACCAGTGGTTCCCAACCCATGCACTTAGGGCCTGCTAAAATGCCAGGATTTAAAGGGACAGTAATACTTCGTTTTAACTTTATTTTATTTTGTAGGCATAAAAAAACATGAAGAATGATATAAGTCTTATCTCGCAAACCTTTATGGTTTAAGAGATATTCACAAGCAAAGTTTCCCCCTCCCGCCCTTTTTTCCTAGTGTAAGCCATCTCTTCTCAGATGTGAATCTGGTTGTAAGACCAGACAGATAACAGCAGGGGACAATCTTCTTTGTATGAAAAGAATGAAAGCCCTTCCCCCCTTGACAAGTTTTTCAGCTTTTTCCCTTATCTAAATTGAAGATTGTCCCTCTCTGCAGTCTACCTGGGCACCTCCCTTCTGATCTGGCTGAACAGATCAATATCTCTTCACCTCTCTAGCACAGAAGGGCTTAAAAAGCCACAGTTAAATCAACAGCAATCTGGGGAATCTGTATGTTTCCCCTATGGAGCCATTGGTTTACCCACAGAATTGCACAGATGCATCTTCATACATAATGTCCATAGTAGGGTTTTTTCAACACAGAAAAATGTATAAAAGTATAAAAGGGGCCTAAGGGTTCCTGTTTTGGTGGATTCTAGGGAAAAAAATTTTTGGGATGTGGGGGGCATTTAATAAGGAAAGACCAGCATAAATATAATTAAAAAAATACAATAAAAAATTGCTATGTAACGTGACAGACACAGGGACCCCCCCCCCCCCCGATATAAGCTGTGACTGGGGCAAACTGATACTTTTTAGGATAAGCTATTTTGCAGAGGAAGATTTGTAGGACTTAGACTTGTTGTTAGAGGACCAAGCCTAGAGGAACAATTGATTTGTAGGACTTATACTTGTTGTTAGAAGACCAAGCCCTAAGGAAACATTGATCTGTAGGGCTTAGACTTGTTAGAGGCACAAGCCCTGAGGAAACATTGATTTGTAGGACTTAGACTTGTTAGGCAAATGCCCTGAGAAAACATTGATTTGTAGGACTTAGACCTGTTGTTAGAGGCCCAATCCCTGAGGAACAATTGATTTGTAGGACTTAGAATTCTTCAGCACAAGCCCTGAGGAAACATTGATTTGTAGGTCTTACTTGTTTTAGGCATAAGTCCTGAGGAATCGGTGATGATTTGTTGGACTCAGGTTTGTTAGAGGCACATGTCCTGAGAAATCAGTAATGATTTGTTGGGCTGTGGCTTGTTAGAGGCACAAGCCTTTACGTATCAGTGATGGTCTGTTGGACTCAGGTTTGTTAGAAGTACAAACTCTAATAAATCAGTGATTTGTTGGACTCAGGCTTGTTAGAGGCACTAGCCCTGCTTGGACTCAGGTTTAGTAGAGGCACAAGCCCTGAAGAATCAGTGATGATTTACTGGACTCATGTTTGTTAGAGATACATGCCCTGGGGAAACAATAATCCGTAGGACTTAGGCTTGTTAGGCCCCCAAATATTTGTTTTATTGGCCTCTTGTCTGAAATGATGAGGCTGTAAAAAGATTTATGTCCATCAAGTTCAGCCTTTGCCCTATTATCTTTGGTGATCCATTGATTACATTTCCAATAATGCCCCAAGTGGTTACAAACATTTACCCCTAACTTCATAGGAGAACAAAAACTAATTTTCAAAAATTCCACTGATTAAATATGTGTTCTTAATTCATTAAATGCTAGAGAAGTCTCAAATTAATGGATTCACAATATATCAGAGACCTCTGTAGCATCCAAAGGGTTAAAGGCAACATTTTTCTTAGCATATGAACCCCAGTGTTTGAATACCTCTAGCACTTAACACCCAGTTATGTTCTTGAGTGCGCAATTTGTGTATAGATGGCCAAAGATGTCAGCATGGGGGTCCCTTGATGTCACTTGACCCTGTCAATACAGCTGCACAAGAGTTAAGAAGTACTCTGCAGCTCTTGTCTTGGCATTATGCCTGAATGGCACAAAGTAAATACGGACACACTAACTTTGCCATGTGTTGATGCCCCCTCTAGCATTCAAGGGGTTAAATAATAATATGCACAATGAACTGTTTGAGCACCAGTGGATTGTGCATCTCATTGCTCTGCAATGCATAGCACATCTATCTTGCAGTTAGATAGGTAAACAGACATCCTTTAGGCACTCATGCTCTGATTTATATATTCATGTATGTTTTTATGTATGTGCTGAGCTATTCTCTTTGCTCTACAGTAGTGTTCTGTGTGCTCAATAGAAGACAAATCCCTTCTTATAGAGGAACTGGGAGCCAAGTGTAAGAGGTCACTGATTACCACTGAGTGCACAGAACACACGAGGAAGTGCCAGTGCTAAAAAGGATTTCTGTTAACCCTTCGAGTAACAGAAAGGTATCCAATGTGCTGCGCTGTAATGCATTAGGTAGTTCTCTGGTACTCAGAGGGTTAAATCATTTGACTGACAGAGAGAAGTGCAACCCACTGCAGAGCAATTCATTTCACTGACACTTAAAGGTTTAAGGTTTCAGAAAGGAGCTGAAGCCTCATTGAGAATTGCAATTGTTGCTATTTAACCCTTTCAGTACAAGAAGGGTGTCCAGCCACTGGACCCTTCTCTGGTACCTAAAGGGTCAATGTAATGTGTGATGTCCTCTCCTCTATTTCCCCTTCCTCCCTCTGTCTCTCCTCCTTTACACCCTCACCTCCTCCCCATTTTATGCCTCTTTTATGTCTCCCCCCTGTTGCCCATCTGTGCCCCATTTCATTCCCTCTATTGTTCTTCTCTCCCACTCATCTTGCCTTTATTCCTCCATTTTGTCTTTCACCTTTACTTTCTTCTCCCTTTTTTCCCTTTCTATTTGCCCTTTCTCTCCACATTTTTTATCCCCCCCCCCCCCACTTTGCACTCTTCTTCCCCTTTTGCTTTCTCTCTTTCCCTAATTGAAACATAGCTACATTAGTGATGCCAAAAAGCTTATAAGTCAATGAAAACCTATTGGTAATCATATAATTGTAGGCTCAGTGTTATCACTTTGTACGTTCTGTGGTGTAGATCCAGTTCAATTATAAGCTCTGTTGCATCAATTGTCTTACTTTACAAAATTAGTACCAATTATAAAAATAACAAAAGGGTGTTGACCAGGATGGTGGGCTGGTGCAACAGTGGTAATAGGCCACATGATTGTACTTGCCCCCTAGGCCAAAGGATGCCAGCCCTCCCCTGTTCACAAGAGAATTTTTATAAAAGTGTAAGAAAATTAAAAATGGGAAGAGGGTGTTGACATTTGCCTAGCCGTTTAGATAGTGTTAATAGTTTTGTTATCCAAGCGGCCCATTCTTTATTTTTTCCCCACTCTCCTCTTTGCTGTGTTGTGTGGGGGGGCAACAAAAATCTTCAATAACACACAATTTGGTCAGTGGCAAGGGCTTATGCTCCACTGTTAATATACTTTTTACAAACTAAATCATACTGGTTATATGTAGAGCCGGATTTACATCTCAGGAGCCTGTAGGCACAGATATCTGAAGTGCACCCCCCGGCCATCTCCGCAATGCTCCAAATCTCCATATTGCCCTCACATTGCCCCCAACACCTTCACATTGCACCCCATCAGCTCCACATTGCCCTCATATTGCCCCATCATCTCAACATTGCCCCATTCAACTCCATATTGCCCTCACATTGCCCCCATCAGCTCCACATTGACCCCATCAGCTCCATTGACCCCCATCAGCTCCACATTGCCACATCATCTCAACATTGCCGTCACATTGCTCCACATTGACCCCATCAGCTCCACATTGCCCTCATATTGCCCCATCAGCTCCACATTGCCCCATTCAACTCCATATTGCCCCCCATCAGCTCCACATTGACCCCATCAGCTCCACATTGCCCCATTCAACTCCATATTGCCTCCCATCAGCTCCACATTGATCCCATCTGCTCCATGTTGCCCTTACCTTGCCTCCCTCCAAATTGTCCATTCCCTGCCTCCCTAGCAGATCTGTCATGTGCTCCTCCTTTGGCACAGTTCTGTAGTTACTGAAGCTCCCGCGCGGTCTCCTATTCAGGAATGCAATTATTTTCTCATCTTCAGTTTTAGCTGGCCTAATTGCTTATTTGAAGATTATATTGCATTCTTTATAATTTTAAGTGATGCATCTGACTCTTATTATAAGCAGTTTGAAAGCTTGTTTCTTCATCACAATCTCCCTAGGAACCATATTATAAAGCCACACTGTTCTTAATTTGTTACACTTTAATTTATTATTTATTTAATTATTTACTTAAATTTGTCACTGAAGATTACATGTAGGATCAATGCAGATAAATCCGTGTATATGATTATTTATCCCCAGTAGTACAGCCCGTATGCTCACAGTTTGCTCATCTTTTGGTTTATTCACAAGGCCATTAGTGTAGCCATTACTTGTGCACCCCCTTTGGTTCTTAAGAGGTTAACTGAAAAAGAAAAATTGACTGTTTATCTGCATAGAAAAGCAAATTGCTACATCTGGCATAAATACATATTTTCATGCTCAAGTAAATAACTCAACTGTGCTCCATTTGTAGTAAAAGTTCTCAAATTGCTATAATGGAATAAGGGTCCTAGCTAAAGCATAAAAATAAAAAACAATACCCACTATGCACGCAAATCTATTAATAATTAGTGCAAAGGTTAAACTGAGCAAATCCACGACTCCCTCCCCTTACCTTAAATGTGCAATTTGACTCTTTAAATGATTTGTACAATTAACATTATTGTATTCCATCGTTTCTTGTGCATAGTTAAACATGCTTAAGGCAAAATGCACACATTTGTATCTGTTTAGTAGGTTATGTGAACAGACTTGAAAGCAGCTGTAAATTATCTGGTTTCATAGTCAGAATTAGAAATGTATATGATGGATGTACTGGAACTTAAGTAAATTGCCATTTTCAATGCAGAAAGTTTTAACTCGATGAATAGTAGAGATGTCTCTAGCACCTAAGAGGGTTATTAATAGGGATGGGTAAAAAATTTTGCCTGAAACTGAAATCTGCCAATAATGGCACTTCCCGTTTGGTGAATACTTTCCTGTGAAAAGTGCAGTTTTTCCATTTTTTTTGCCTACCTCATTCCATTTAAATCAATGAGAACATTGAATTTACACACAACACAGAGCAAATATTATTTTATTTCCCCAAGGCATAGTGTAAAAGGGTATGAGGGTGCCTGTGTTGGTGGGGTGTTGGAAAAGTTTTTTTTTTTAAAACACAAACCCTGCAAAAAAAATCCCTACTGGACTAGTGCCAGCAGGTCATATCGTGTTGGACAGTGGCCACTGTCAAATGCCCTGATGTAGATACGGAATTTGCAACTGCTGTTCTTGCTGATGATGATCGTTTAAGCAGCAGGATGATTAGGCAGTTCAAAGGGAATGGGATCAATGACAACAGTAACATGGGTGATGGATGGATTCCACTTGCCACGACTAGCTCCAGTGATGTGCCTGTGGCAGAAGCAGCACCATAGCTAGCCCCCAGTCTATGTGGAGAAAAGAAGAAGTTGGCCAATAATTCTTCTCCACCTGCCCCTCCTCCAAAATCATGGGTGCATTGTTACTAGACTAGAAATGTGTCCCTTGAGAGCAGGAACTGTTCCTCTCATCAGCAACCGCAATGTGCACAGTGTGTGTGTGGTTAATAACACCTGGGACAACTGTATCCTAGCACCATGACAACAGAAACCAAGTACTGCTGTTGTGACTATATCCATTGTCCACACCCCGTTAAGGACAAATGACAACTTGCTGAGAGATTAATAGTAATGATTAACCCTCCCTGCCACCAGCTTACCATATTCTGCGGGATGGAATCTTCTCAGATGCCGTTTGATGTCCTGCTTGCGATTCTCCTCCACCACACTGCCATGTGTGGTCAGTGCACCAAACAGTGTGCAATGGGTGGACATAAACTGCTACATCCTACCATCTACAGAATGGTTATCATTTGGTGGGGGAAGGTAATGATTAACAAAGTAGATTGGCAGATGATGTAATTACCCTAGAGGAAGAAGGTAATGCCGAACTAGTTGTTTCTCTCGTCACTGAACTTCCAGCCTCTGGCTGGGTCACTCTATTCTTCCTCCTCTTTTGATCTTCACCTCACCTCTTGTTGCCTTTCTGGAGAGTCAGGGGGTACAGCAAAAGTGGTGCTCTATTTCTGTAGTGGGTGTTTGGCTTCAACATGTTTTACATAAATGTCACGGTGTCTGTGTTTCATGTGTGTTATCAGAGCGGTTGTGCAAAGGTGTGTTCCCTCCTTTCCCTTTCTCACTGACTTGTCACAAATTGTTCACAGTGCTATTGTTGATGACTGCACTGTGCCTGCTCTAAGAGAAAAACAGTCCCACACCTATGACTTCGGGGGGTAGAGAACAGGTGGAGAAGATTGGCCTCTTTCTTCTTCTCTTCCACATTCCCCTTCACTGGCTGAGCCAGAGGATCATGTTGCTGCTGCTGATGCAACTGCCTCAGAATCAGCACTGCAACTAGGACCAGGAGTATTGTGGCTGCTGGCATGAATAACCTGTCCTAATTCCGTATATCTTGTTGACTCCATTCCAACTGTGTCCACTGTGGTCTGTGGCATACTAGCCTGCTCCTCAGCATCCTGCTGCACTTGCAACTCAGAAGCAGCAGGAATTAGTGCAGTTGCAAACGCCGCAAATTCCATAAGCTCACTGATGGTGGTGGTGGTGATGCCCATCCTTCTCAGTCTGGGCTGAAAAGACCATCAATGTCTTTTCCATCCCAGCTGCTCCACCATCATCATCAGGACCACCACCACTTGTCCCTCAGTGCTGCTGCTGCTCTATTACAGACATCTCACTGCTGGTTGGAGGAGATGATGAGCAATGTGACAGAGGTTCCCCTAATGTCACCCTTGCCATTTCTTGGTGACATGAACAAGGCAGACTGGAAGCAGTAGCAGCAGGCATAGGCAGCTGATCTGTCCTCCTTGTGGTGGTGAAGGTATTATTTCTGTGCCTGCTATCCACCACAAGTTCTAGTTCTTCAGGATAATGTTCAACTTGGACACTGTCGTGAAGGCAAGGGGACTCCCAGGACAAGATGAATGGTGTGGGCTCCCTTGACTGCTAGTCTGGATTCTCTCAATTGGGTCCCCTACCACTCCCCTACCACTAGTTCCACCGGCTGCTTCACCATTACTGTTTCTATTACTAACACCAACCACATTAAGTGCAGTCCCTGAGACTTCCTTCTCACAGTGACTAGTAATATGATTACCCATTCTTCACTCCTAACACTAACGAGAAATGGTGGTAGCAGTTGCAGGGGCAGCACTTCTGACAGCAGGCACAGCATTAGTGGTAGCATGTCTGGCAGCAGGCACAGCAATGGTGGCAGCAGAGGCAGCATGTCTGGCAGCAAGCACAGGCAGCTGACCTGTCCTGCTCTCACTACTACTCTTTTCTTCCTCCCTTGACATTAATTTCCCCAAGATGCCTAAGGGTGATTTAGTGGGGACTGGCCAGCATTGGCTCTGTTGTTCTCACTTCCTCATCCTCCTCAGACTCAGTGAACTCATAAGGGTCCTTCCATTTTCTCCTTTTATTTGTCTGAAACTTGCTCATAGTGATATCAGTCACTATGAGTCTCTCCTACCTCAATTTTACAAAAGGATCACAGCAGAACAGCACAGTCTACCTCTCTCTGTAGCTGCTTCTGTTGTGTTTCACTTCTGCAAATACATCAAGTTTTTATAGCGAATAGGCAAGAAAAAATCAATAAGCGGAAACTTTCTCTCCATTGAAAAAATGGTGATGAATTTTGTCCAATGGCTGAAAAATGCAAAGAGTTTAATCCCTGTTTTTAAACAAGATTTTCCCACTAAAGTAGACAACAATGTCATTTCTGATTTTTTTCACGGGAACATGGCAGGACCTTTCTCCCATCCCTAGTTATTAAACAATATATTTTAATCACATTCCTGCAAATACCATACTTATCTATCCAATATCTGGCCACAATTAACTAAAGGAAGAGAACTGTTAAAGCGGAACTACCACCTGTTTTAAAGATTATGTCATCTAATTCCCTATCTGGTGACTAGCTGCTCAGTAGCAGTAGTGATGTCTTCGCTCCTGTGCTGTCAGTCCCTTTTGCAGCCAAACAGCTCCTAGCAATGCCTCCTAGAGCCGGCTGGGACTGACAGAGCAGGAGCGAAGCAGTCTCTATGGGAAGATGTCTGCACGCTCAACTGCCTGTCAGCCCCGGAGCAGGGTCCAGTTCTATTTAACCAGGTAATTATTCTGGCGACTAGCACTAATGAGCAGCTAGTTGCCAGATGGGGAATTAGATGACATAAACTTTAAAACAGGTGGTCGTTCCGCTTTAAGTGAAAATTTACATTAAAAGTGTGCAAAACCTTTTATATATTGGCATAAAAAAACTTCCACTATAAAAACGTTTTCTAAATTTGCTAAAGCCAGTACAAACAAAACATTTTATAACCACACAGTGAATTTATGTTCAGCAGAGATATGAAAGGAATATAACTTAAATTATGCGCCAAAAATACTTAAATCACTCATAACTGAAAAATATGGAAAAACAATATCCACAAATACCCAAATTGCACAAAAAATAAATCTGCCCTTTATAAAATACCCCTCTGTGTATTAAAGGAATATATTAGTATGTGTTTCTACTGTTTACAGAAAGATTTCCAGAATGTATCCTTTTCTGTTTGAACTGAATTATACATCTTGTCTTGTTAAACCTGGCTTGCTTTCAACTCCCACTGAACAGATTTTGTTTACAACATCATGCCAAGGCCACTCTCATGTCAGCAAACATCATTTTGAGAGAAACAGCAAAACAACAGTACAGAGTGAAGAATGTGGGCGAATGCAGTAGACAATGACATCTCATGAGTAGTGTGACCAGGAGCAACCTTAAGTGGAGTTGCAACAACTATGTTCAATACCACAATTAAAATTATTGGACGTGGGTTTTGCTTATAACATTGACGCTGCTATCAACCAGTTCTTTACCATGAAATATTAATTTAGATATAAGTTTTTTCTCATCATCTGTAAACTTGTGGCTATAGTTTAAATGTTGGCCTTCTCTGTATGGATTATATGCTTTTCTCTTATCTGACCCATGGTTGTTATACATATAGGATAACAGTTTTGCAATGTTATAACTTTTGACAAAAATGCCAGCAACTGTTTTACCCTAACAGATTAAAAAATAAAATGGAATCAAGCCTTAAGCCTTTGTGTGCCAGAGGAGTACGCAACTCCTCTGGCAATCAAAGGGTTAATAAAAATAATTGTACTAATACTAGGGCAAACAAATTGAACTATGGATAATAACATTATTCATTTAATGACACTTTTAACACTTTGAAAGCTAGGCACTAGAGACTTCTATAGTATCCAAGGGATTAAGGCCTCGGTCCAAAGGTTGGAGGTGGCTGTTTTTTCTGCCGACAGCATTTTTTCCAGCACAGTAAGCTATTCAAATGTCTGTGCTGTGAAAAAATACCGGCAAAAAAAGAGGTGTCGTGTGTTAAACTTAAGAAGTGTTTTCAGCCATAAAAAATTATGAAAACACTGTAAATAGCAATTTAAATGTCTGAGTTAGTCATGAAAACCCGATAAGGGACTCAAGTTATCTCAGGAAAGTTAACACTTTTTTTTTTTAACTTGAGTCCCTTATCGGCTGTTTAAACAGCTGACACAGAAACTTGAATAAAAAAAAAGCCTAAGTCCTCAGTGGATGTATTGATATGGGGCTCAATTCCAATTCCCTCAGAGCGGAGCAGGCATTGGCCAGCGCACATGAGGAGGGGGATCTGTGGAGCATCATTCTGCTTCTGCCGCCACCTCAGCAGCCGCACACAGAGGCTGAGGCAGCGATTTCAAAGTCAGCATGCTACCTATATTTTTTATAAGTTATTGTTGCAATACGATGTACTTGGATACTTGTATTACCTTGGACATGTTTACTATTCATGGGGGCATTTTGTATATTACAGAGCCATCACATTACTGCATACTTTAACCTTTTTGAGCTCCAGACAGATATGCAATGCATTGCTTTGCAATGTGTTGCGTACCCCTCTGGTACTCAAGGGGTTAAACTATGTATTAGTATGCCGGATATTTATATATTCTACTTATACTTGTCTTTGTTTTTTACAGCAGGAAGATAGAAGAGAAGAAAGAAGACAGAAGAGAAGATAGAAGAGAAGATAGATGGAGAAGGACAGTGGATCACAGGGAAGTGTAACACATATACGTTAACGATCGGTGCTCGGCAGTATGTCAGGCACTGATCGTTAGCTTTTTTTACTGTGAAGTTCCAAAAACTGGTGTTATTCAGCAGCATTTTGGAACTTGATGCACGAAACGGACGTTTGGACACAACACCAGTTTTGCTGGCAGGACATTTGAATACCAAGACATTTTATTTTTATCGGTCAGTATCCATTTTGACCTACCGGCACTTTTAACTCAAACATTTGGATCGAGCCCTAAATTCCTAAATGAACCCGTTGAGCACCAGTGGGGTACCTAAACCATTGTGGAGCATTGTGCTCTTTACCCCTCTGGTACACAAAGAGTTAAATCAATGGGAATTCAGGGATTTGTTATTTGTCCCAAATGGTGCACTTGGTATGCTCTAGAATTGCTGTTATTCTTCATTTCTCAGTGACATTAGAGCTGAGTTTGCATCAGAAAGCAGATATTTTGTGAGATTTCCCATTAGAGAGATTTCATTTCAGCTCACTTCAGAATTTTGTCTTCAGAACAAGCTATTTTTGGGCACAAAAACACTAGTGTCTACAGGTATGTGCAATACATTTAACCAGAGAGAGATCAAGATGGGTACACCTTGACCTGATATTATAGGATTTTCTTTGCCAGTAGGTGGGGGAGTGATCCATAATGTGCAGAGAAGAGAAAATGGGGAGACAGAGAAAGAGAGAGAGAGAGAGAGATAAATAACTAGGGAAAATATAGGGCTATTCCCCTTTAAGGGAATATTGGAGATGTTCTTCTTTAAGAGACTAAATAATATTTCCCCCTTTAAGAGTATCATAGTTACATAGTAAGGGAATTCAAGAGTTATTCCTCTTTAATGGGACAAGAAACGTCAGCTACTAGATAAGAGCTTAGGAAGGCAGTGACACGCAGGCTGATCTTAAACAAGGCTGAGGGGGAGAACTGGAGAGGCACTGAAGGCAGTAAGATAACAAATTGGAAAGGTAAGAAAATAGTCAGGAGAGCCCAGTTCTAAACAGAAGGCCATGAATTGGGTGCACAGTACAAAGGCCAGAGAAAAGCTTGCAGTCTGGAAAGCCAAATAATAGCAATTAGGTAAGGAATCAGGTGTGCAGTACCAAGACAGGACACAGAAAGATAGTCTGGAGAGCTGCAATATAGCCGGTGAGTCAGGAATCGGGTGCACAGTGCAGAAGATAGGGAACAAGCAGGTAATTAGGAGAGCTGAGGTCAAATTAGCAGCAAGAATCAATACAAACAACAAACTGTGCACATAGAACAAATGGAGAAGCAGTAGGATAACCACATTTCCAATCAGCCATTCCAGGACATGAGTCCTGCGGCTGAGGCTCCTGCCGGCGCTGACCATCTTTCTGAGGCTGACACAGAGTAAGAGTTCTCAGTGGCATTACAATGTCAGTCAGTCTTATTATACCCTACTTATACTGCAAGATGGGGTGAGTAATGGTTTCCAACCTGTGCTATAGTTCCTATGGGCAGGGATCTTCTCTCCTGTCTTTGTGTTTTTATTGCACATATTTATCTTCAGTTTAACCTTCCAAATTATAAAGTGTTGAATTCATTGTTTGCACTCATAAACAAAATAACCATTCACATACCTAAAACTGTACTGAATAAAATGCAATATAATTAATTGTACAGCACAATCTATTTAGTTCAGATTCTTCATACAGTGTTTCAATAGACTTCTCAAATAGGATTTATAGGCCCCAGGGAGACATATTTAGAAAAAGATTTTTCTTTAAGTGCCGTTTTATTGCTATTGTAATTTCTGTTTATTACTGAATACGCTTCCTCCAAAGTGTATGAGGCTGATTATTGTTGTTGACAAAATGTTTTCTTAATTTGCTGGTGTCATTGAAACAGTTAGCCTCATTTCAGAATAATAAATATTTTAGATACCTAGATTTAAACATATATAAATTGAATAATATAATCACTAACAGCCTTTTATAATTGTATTTAGGAAAGTGAATGGAAGCTTTATGTTTTATTTGGCTTTCAGTCCCAATCTGCAGAAATATTTTGTCTTTAACCGCATGGATAACAAACACATATCCAACCTACTGAAATGGGATTCATTGTTACTACTCCTACCTTATAAAAGCATCATATCATGGTTGTGTAAGGAAGCACTAAACTATTTTAAATGACATCTATAACTCATATAGTGCCCCACTGGTAAATCTTCTTCTCAGAAAAGACATCTGCATTATGATCCCCAGAGGATCCAAGGGAAGAAAAACCTGAAATTAGGTTTCTCTAGTTGGACCTGTGAGAACAGACTGAACTGAACGACTGAAGTCTTCCAGTTCAGTTTTGTTGCCCTGTACACAATTCCCATAGACCTGTATCTGACTTGAAAGCTTAGCACAGAGGGTCTATGACTACAGCAGCTGCCTGCATAACCCGCAAAGTATCTGGCTATGAGCCACAACCATATGGTTCAGATTGCATTTCAGTCAAGTTAATCAGTCTTCTGGCCCACAGGATGGCTGATAGGAGCATTTGTAGGGCATGTATTACAGCCACATGCTTTTTACAACTTCTGCACACATAGAAACTGTCTTAGTAAAACATGATAACTGCCCTATAAGTGAATTCCTTGTGTCTCCTGCACACTTATGTAGCTACAAGAAGGCCAAGGCTTTCTGTTAAGGTCTTAGACCTTCCCCACCAAAAATATCCTACAGACAACATAGTATAATTAGAAATATAGTTACCCAGCAATGCATTGTGTTAGACTGTACAGGTTTAATGAGGGTAAAATGAGAGTTAAAGGGATAGTAATGTTTCATAATAAAAACAGCTCTAATTAATCATCATAGTATTTGGACTTTGGAGAGTGTTATTTCAGTTCTGTCAGAGTTGTAGTTCAGGAATAATTCAATGACAAAGTGTCCCCCTCCCGCCCCTTTTACTGATGTAACACTGTTCAGCCAAAGCAGAAGGGATGTGCCCAGGTAGACTGCAGAGAGGGACAATCTTCAATTAAGATAAGGGAAAACCTGAAAAACTTGTCAAGGGGGGCAGGGATTTCATTGTTTTCATGTCCCCTGCTGTTATTTCATTGTTTTCATGTCCCCTGCTGTTATCTGTCTGGTCTTGCAACCAGATTCACATCTGAGAAGAGATGGCTTACACTAGGTAAAAGGGGTGGGGAGGGGAAACTTTGCTTGTGAATATCTCTTAAACCATAAAGGTTTGAGAGATAAGACTTATATCGTTCTTCATGTTTTTTTAATGCCTACAAAATAAAATAAAGTTAAAACGAAATATTACTATCCCTTTAAGAACAGCAAAGACAACAAAATTGATAAACAATGTAAAAATACATGAATTAAAATTTAATTTTGGCACATGTACATAGTTTACACTAATATTTGGCTTTGGATATAGAATAAGTAAGGCTAACTTGTAAGGACAACAAATAAAAAACAACAGTTGAACTGGTAAGCAAAACACATTTGGGTACTTTATTTGTAACAGGTCTACTCACACAGAATTCTCCTGTTCCACCAGCTAATTACTATTACTGCTCAAGATGGTGACAGCAAGTATTCCAAAGCTATTCAATGCTCCTTATAATGCCCTCATTGGATGAATTGTTTGTGTGTGTAATGACCTCATAGGCTAATGGCAACAATATCCACATATTACAGTATTAAGCAGCAATATATTTGTACTACACAATTCTTATTGGGTAAATCCAATAAAGTGCAAGTACAGCTTATTAATGAATAACTGCTCAAACCTATAAGGGAAACCAGATATGAATCAGACTAAAAGCAGCTTGCTATTAAGTTGGATTTTATATTATTAATAACCTGTATTCACACATTATTCATTTGCCAAATAGGAAATAAGATTTAGAACACACATTTCTATTCTAAATAGTAATGGATAGAAGCTGCTGCCATCAGCCTACCACACACTCAACAATTATACCAATGAGGGCATTTTACAGAAAGAGCCCTTTGTAGGCAGATCAGTATATAAGAAAAAAATGCATGTGTGTGTTTATTTGCATTAATTCTATACCCACAGAAAATGTTTTCATGGCAACTCACACAAGTGGCTAAAGCACTAGTGAACAGTTCAGCTGAGGATATGAAGGTTGAAATTGCCATTTACAGTTTTGAAACACACTATATTTCATTTTTTTTATTAATAAAACTAATTTAATAATGAATCTGTCACCTGCCAGCTTTTAGTCTCATTAAATGTGTATAATTAAACTGTCTGCACCTTGTGCTTTGTGTTTCGTAATCTGTGTAATGGTTTTAGATTTTTTTACTTTAGTAGTTGGGACTCTAATCTCAGCAGCACTCTGGTCTCTGTGTAATAAAGCCTGTGTAACTAACCACACACAAAGAAAAACATATCTGCTCACCTTCTTAGGCTACTAGAACTAATCAGGTTCCAGTACAGGGGTGGAATAAATAATCTGAGAGGAATAATCATGCAAATCATTTCAAGATAGAAGCTTCAACTTAGGGAAGGATTTTGAAAGTTGAAAGTTAATTATTTTCTATACAGTGGTCTTCACTATAACTGTTACGAACGCCCAAAGGAGAGGCTGATGTATTACACAGAATTGGAGCAATTGTGACAAATCAGCTGCAACACATACCTACAAATGCCTACTAATTTAAATAGGGCTTTGCAGTGCATTGGAAACCATTTTAGCATTAAAGGTATAAAAGTCCCATGCTCAACAGGCTAGTGAGTTCTGTGCTGAGGTCAAATATATCATTTGCTTCAATATTAGAAACGCCCACAGTGTGTGGCTCTATCTTGCATAGTGGGGAAAATATACTACAGCAATTTCAAGCTAATTGAACTGCTGGAGTAAATTTCTAGTCCCTTTGCCTGCCTAATATCAATTGACTAAGCAACCTACACCAAAAATCATCCACTTAATGCTGTTTGTGCTAAGGGGATGGCAGTAAGGTAATTTTTGTGTGTTTCTGTGTGTTTCTTCCTTTCCTTCTTTAATACCATATATGTAAAAAGCATAGATGAGATGTGATTTAATTTTATTTCACTATGATTGTTGGCATTAAAGATTGCTGGCATAAACTAGAGAAACCAACTCTGTAATGCATATCCCCTAGTGGGGCCACTGCCATAAAAGGCTAATGAGAGTGGCAATGCACAGGCAAGTCCATATATTTGCCCTAGTAAGTAATTATATTGACCCAGCATAGAAACAAATTAGCATTACCTGCCACATTGTGCCACCAATGAATAAAAGTTTACTCTTCCAAAGCTATTTACATCACTTACAAATGTCTAATAAAATATGTATGCTCTTTTGAATTCACTTTAAAATCAAGTAAACTCATTTTAGGGTGACAGGTACATTTTAAATGAAAGGAATTTTTATTTGTGCCCTATGTTACAGTTGTTTTGCCCCAGAATTTATCTTGTTCTGCTTATTAAGGATCGGCGAAAAAACAAAGATTTTCACCAGTAGACAATCCATAACATTTTCTCCACTGCCAATAAATTTCCCACCAGAACTTTGCCATTTTTGCCTATGTTTTCTATGACTGCAACATTTTCCACGACAATATTACTTCTCCTGAGGGCTGAAGTGGAGAAATAAATAGCTGAAATTCAAAGTTGTGTGCCCTACAGCAACATATACCTTTGTTCACAACACTAACTTCCTGCTTAAGTAACATTGGCACAACCATCCTTGAAAAATAACTGCTTCTTGGGACATTCCAGCAGGGTTTAACACATTACATCAGTTCTTTAAAGCCTCTGTTTTTAGCAAAAGTAATTGGCAGCATGTCAACTGCCAACATTTTGTCAAGTTTACTATTCCATAGGAATACTTTTGAATTATTTTTGTGCAGGTTTTGACATCTTTCCAAGCACTTAGTGTGGGATGGCAGTATACAGTAGAAAAACTGTGTAATTTTATTGATTAAATGACATCACTTGTGCAGTTGGTGGTGGTATGTATAAGCACTCTGTTACTGTTGTTCTCACCAAAAACAAACTCAGAGTCATATTCCTCTGTAGCAGGAGCAAATAAATCTTGGCACACTCTCTAACACATCAACAGCACTACTATTATGTACCCTACAGCCCCTGGAACATATAGGAATACTTCTGCTGCTGGTAGTTGTGGCATCTATGACCTGTTGATGGTGTGCCTCACATTCAGATGTGTGGTTGTGCTTCAGTTGGGAACTAATTTAGGTGGTGCCTAGGTGAGAGCCTGCTTCCCCCCTTCTCGCATGCGTCTTACACAGACAACAGATAGCAATATGCTTAGCTTTTGGATCATGGACTTCATAGACTGTGGGGTTCCTGAGAGACTGCTTCTACTACTGGAGCTAGATGTGGATGAATTTATAATACTACTAGGTGTCACAGGTGCTGCACTTCCAAGAGAAGCAGAGGAACTCAAAGCTAAGGCTGAAGATGCTCATAATCTGTGTTGCTACTAGTTACTCAACACCATTAGTGTGTGGCTGAGTGGGACTTGGATGTGGTGATGATGCTGATGACGACTGAGAGGATGACTGTGTACTTTTTGCCATTTTTGCTTGTCCATAGTCAGACATTCCAGCTCTTTTCGCAACAAGTTTATTGACAGGCACAGTGATCCTTTTCTGTGGTGGAAGATTAAGCCATTGCCATTCAGTTAACTTTCATGTCGTCATCTCTCTCACTCTCAGCTTCATATGTATCTGAAAAAAAGGAGAATACTGGAGGGATGTATTCTAGATCTAAATAATCATCATCATCATCAGTCATGAGGGCATCCTCGGCAAAGTCTATCACTTCTTCCCCACTTCTTTTATATTTCTGTAGGCTTTTAGAAGTCTCAGACAATTTTTTTCCTTTTCCACTTTGAGGGATTTTCACAATGTTCGCTACTACTTTCAGGACAGGTGTTCGCATGCTTGTTTATTCACTATCAGATGCAGCAGTTGGGTAAGCTGCTACACCTTCTTGCACTCTGCAATCCACACTGGAATGCAACCAACTGTCATCTTCAATGTTCAGGTGGTAGCACTTTTTGTGGGATTTTGACAAAATGCATCTTCCTTGGGAGGAAAGGTATCACCATCATTTACTTCACTCGCTGCAGCAACCATGACTGCAGTCAGGTTTTGGACTACCGTTTTAATCACATCGCTCCTAATCCTACCCTTTGTGCATTTACTGTCAGTCACTCAAAATGTTTGGGATATTTGTAGTAAGTCTACTTTACTCCCTTCTTACAACCATAGACTTCCCTATGAAAGAGATAGCAGCCAGATGAGAAAGGAACTTGGATATTAGCAGCCTGTGATTACTTGGCCACACAAACTTTGGGAATATTTGGGGCAAACCTCCTTTGCTCCCTTCTCAGACCCACAGACTCCCCTAGGACTGATATAACAGCCAGAGCAAGAAGAAACTTGGATCACCTATTCCTGTCTGTTTCCAGTCAGTCACACAAAATTTTGTGGTATTTGGGATAATTCTCCTTTGCTCTCTTCTCACACCCCCAGACTCCCATGACAGAGATAACAGCCAGATCAAAAAGGAACTTGGATCACAGCTACCTGTGTCTACTCGATCACACAACATTTTGGGGTATTTCAGGTAAAACACTTTTGCTTCCTTCTCACACCCCATAGACTCCCACAGGACAGAGAACAGTGACACTGAATTTTGGGGAATTTGGGGTCAAACTTCTTTCTCCCTTCCTGTACCCAGACTGCCATAATGCAGAGAACAGATTTCCTGCATTACAGGACTCCCTAAACTAAGCTTCAACTCCACTTTATTAGCTTGCCTTCTCTAGCTCCAAAATGGGCTACTTGTTCTTTCTCTCCCAAACACATAATGACATGCTGTGAGAGCCTGACACCCTTTTATATGTCTATGGGAAAATAAGAGAAAAATGCAATGTGAGGGGGAGAAATTCTATCTTTCCATTTATTTCAATGCAAAGAGCTATGTTAAAAAAAAAAAAAAAAAAAAAGCAGGAAAACAGCATTTTCTCTTTTGTATTCATTGAACAATTCTCCTGCAACTTATGACTGGGAGCTTGTGTAAAAACCTATGTTTTAATCCTCAAATTAAAAGCAGCATAAATTACCACTGATAACTTTTCATTCATAATATATAGCTTGGGTACATATTACTCTACATGAAGAGGAAGCCATTTTTTCAGTTGCTAATTTTATAGGAAGATCTATGCATAATATCACAAATAATAGTGTTTTAGAAAAATTAGATAATACTAAACTTAGATCCATAAAAGATCTAAAGATTTAAATATCCAAAGATTCTGTTCTACACTCAGCTAGCAGATTTTGATAAAGCGGTCATAGACTGCAAACGTTAAATTGAGCTGGGCTTTTTAGCTTTCACTATATTATTTTTATTTTAGTATTTAACATTGTAATAAAATACATTTTGAAGACTAGAAGCAGCACCTTGTTTTGGATCTACAATCTTTACACTGGAGACCTGAGCAGAGACAAATGATCAAAAAAATAAAAACAAAAAGGGGCGCTCCTAGTGTAATAGTTCAAAAAAAGTATATATACCACCACCAGTAAATGGACCACACTCACAATTTCAGAAACCACTATAAGTGGTCAGCTTGATAGATGGAGGATTCTAGACTGCCCCCACTCAGTCCTCCAATGTAGTTAAGAAAATGCTGCTCCCAATCAGAAGAATAGGGATCTGGAAGATGACCCCTAGCAACAAACAGAAAAAACACCAGAAAGGGGCGCAATAACAAAAAATGTGTATATAATAATCCCCAGTAATAAGGATGGTACTTACAACATATATAGTACCCGGTTGAATGGACTACAACCGGTATAACAAGCAGGGATTTGTAATCCGCCCTGCTTCAGATGTACTGATCTCAGGAACAAACAATAAAAAACTCTGGATCTCTTCTTAAAAGTTTAATTAATCCAACATTTGGAATAAAAAACCCAATTGCTAAACGCGTTTCGAAGCGCTGCTTCTTCTTCAGTAGCAAAGGATTAAAAAAATATATATATGGGTTTCAAACATTAAAATCAATATACATACAGAGTATATCATCCACAAATGATATCTCTCTGCAGGCTTTCATTGTTGGTAGCAGACATATGTCTCCCAACCAATCATCTTTTTTTACTGTCCTACAAGATAATATGCACTATTGGGCACCATTTGTTTTTCTATACATTTAAATTAATTATAATTTGTATTTATACCCTATGATGCAATTGCTTTACACCAGAATTGCTCCTCCTTGGGGGGTTATGCATTAAGAAGTGATAAAGAGGTGATAAAAGCAGAGAAGACTTCCCCAGTGACATAACTTCTAAAGTTCCTGTGTTCTTCTATAGAATCTATTCACTAATATATCCAAAGTTGGAGAGATCTTAGTGCATTTGTTCCATAGAATAACATAGAATAACTAGAGAAGTCATCTTTACACTATCACCTCTTTATCATATTTTAGTGAATTCCCCCCCACACCACCACCCTTATCTTCTTAGTACAGTCTCAGCCTGAGTTCCAGAAGTATGCCCAAAATTTTGCAAGACATTACTGGACACCATTCTTTTACTCAAGGGGGTAGAATTTAATTTTGGAAAACAAAAACTTATTGATCAATTATATTTCATGGAAGGTATAAGAACATCATATAGGTACAGTAAAGCATGCAAAGTAACCTGAAATGGAATCTTATTTACACAGCATTTATTGATAAAGGGCCTTATACATAAAAGAAAAGTAAAGCAATTCTGAGACAACAATCCGTTCTATAAGGGAAAATACCCCCCCCCCACACACACACACACACTGATTTGGGATGTGTTCTAGCATTCAAGGGGATAAAATGCCCCATTTAAATCAATGTAGATGTTGGAAAGTGCTATTTACCCAATGTAATGCATTTAGTTTACCAAGATATGTTCCATTATGCTTTTATGCATAAGGCCCATTGTATCCTATAGGAAAGCAGAGGAAGAGAAGCAGAAAATTCAGAAGATGGCAGTACTTAACCACTGTGTGCGATTGTGGGTTTCCAGCAGCAATTATTCCAGAATACTGAGATACATAATGCATGATGTGTATGCTTGATAATTTGCATGCTGATTAAGAGAAAAAGTTTGAAGCCATTGATATATATGAATGTACCAAAATCATTATCCCTGATTTTGCAAGTGCAATGAATTATTTCCTAAAGAATGTCTAGATTTATTGTGCAATATAAACTGTTCTGCATGCTTAGTTTGTTTTATAAAAGCGTATGTGATTGTGGATTTGCCTCCATGTTAACCTTTTGAGTATCAGTGGCAAGTATAAAATATTGGTGAGAAAAGGGTACAAGGTGAAGAAAACTGGGGATTAGCTCTAGCTGAAAGGTAGCAGTAGCCAGAGGTGATGACATTGGGGAAGGGAAGAGAGAAAGTGTTAAGGGAAGGATGATTACATTAATACTTAATAAAGTACTTCTATCCCTAAGGAGTGCAGGAAAATGCAATAAGAATATTTGGAGAAGAGTAGACTGTGAATAAGGTGAGTGGTCTGTTGGCTGAAAGAGACTGAGAGGGAGATTGATCTTAAAGATGTAGTGAAGGGATAGGCAAATGCAGCGATAGAAGATGGTGCCTCTGGTTTAACGGAGATATCAGAAGCTGAGTTCTTGAAGGAGGTAGTTGAATTCATACAAGGAGCGTCTACATTTTACCCCCTTCCTTACCTTCTTCTATGACAGTTATCAAAAGATTTGATTTACAGCTGTCTATGTAGCACGGAGAGCTGTGCATCAGTACTCTGTTTTGGTTTCCATTTCTTGACTAAAATGTATACACTTTAATGCTCTGTAATTATTATTATATTTTGACAGCATTGTGTTAAACATGGTAACTAGGATAATGTTAATATTTTAAAGGAAAAGTAGATCTTGTGGGACCAAGTCTGCCATTTCCTTGTGTGTTATGCTGTTCCAATTTCCAGTATCCTCGTGAAAATCATACTGCATCATTATATATTCAAATTTTTATTAAGTATTTTCCAATGAGGAATACAGATATTGTTTCATTTTTGAATATGTAACTGAATCTATATTTATATAAATATATAAACTAATCAAATAAAAATGTTCTCATATCTCTCAAAGCTCTAAACTCCAGTACACAATGTCCAAAGGCTGTTTAAAATGGTCAATGGATGGGCATTTCTTTTATGAAACAGATTATTAGATCATATGTTATCCCATATAAATGGGAGTTTCAATAAATATTATACCATAGTCTTCACATTTCAGTGTAAACTTACTTAGCTTACTTTTTATATTCTATGCAATACACACAACAGCTCAGATGTAATGCAAATGCTAGTTACAAAAAAATATACATGCAATAAGATATGATCGATAAACATGTTTAAACTAAATCAAAATATTTTCTTTATTAGTGAAAATGTCAAAGCCCATTATGTATAACATACAGAAATATGCAACGAATGTTTGATTAGCAATATATATTTTATGTTTCTCCAAAAATGTTTCTCAAATCTTAAACTTAATGGTAACCTGAAAAAAATGTATTGTTACTTTGCAATAAGGCACTTCAATGTACTTGTTGAAAAGAGTTAAGGAGTAAAACCAATTACCTATGATAAAGTTATCACTACCTTTACCCAAAGATACACCATAGACTATAAATGAAAGACAAAAATCTCTCATTAGAACCAATGTTAAAAATAAAGCACTGAATGTGAAACTGGATGTTACATTAGTGAAACAGGCCTACAATTTAATCTGAGTATACATACAATCTATTGAGAAAAAAAAAGAAATAACCAAACCTAGTTATTCATCATTTCACCCACAGACACCACTCCATCCATATCCTTAAAATCATAATACTCAAAGGGAACTTCAAAAATATGCAGGAGAGAAAGGATTTTGAAATAATTATTATCATTTTTTTTCAATACCAAACACACCGAACTAAAAAAGGACTTGTGATTCCTCTCACATTACCAAAACTTTATTTCCTTCAATTTATTTTCTGTTAGTTCATGTCTCCCCCTCTTCATCAAATTACTTTACCATGTTTATTTCTATATACTATTGTTCTGTACCTCTCTCTCTGTCTCTTGTGCTCTCTCTCTCTCTGTCTCTCTCCCTTTCATTGCCTGCTACTCACCATATTCATCTTGCTATGAAACTGATGTGGTTTATAGCTTATCAGATAATGTTTTCCTTAGCTAGGCATTGAATTTGTATGTTTCATTTTTGAACATAGTATTCTTTTGACTTGATAAAGGGAACTCTTGAAAACTTGTCCAAAAAACTGAATGTTAGCCCAATAAAAAAGGTATTATTAAATACTGAGATATTCATTAATTTGTTGTCTACACACTGGACTAACATGGCTAAAGTAAATAATGTTAAAAATAAAGCTTATATAAGAAAAGTTTTATAATGGTTAATTACACTTCACTTTGCTGATGAGATCAAGCTAATTAATGCGATGAACAGAATAATAAATGTGATTTATTTGCAAAGCATGAATAGGAGGCAGAACTTTACTGTGAGTTTCCCTCTTTTATTTCTATGAGTGAGAAATGTCATGCTGTCTTTAATGGTCAGCAAAAAATATTTTTCTAATATGCACTGTTACATGGGCCACAGTGCCACTGCCAGCCGGGTGCGGGGCAGTCATGCACAGTAGAGACTGCCCGCGCAGCGGCTGATACAGTGTCAGCTGTGGTGCAGTCATGCTCAGTAAAGACTGCCCGTGATGCGGAAGATACACAGCTGAACGCTCCTTCGGAGCACCCCACTCTGTATCAGCCTCGTCACAGGCAGTGTCTACTGAGCATGTCTGCAGCACAGGCATCAGTCTCTACTGCGCATGACTGCATTGATACACACGTTTTAGCAAATTATTATATAGGATTAGACTATAAACTGAATGTGCATGCTCACTGAATTATGACCATCCATGTAAAAACATACTGTACATGCTCTACACAATAACTAGCCTAAATATCTCATGAATTGGGCCATGTTTTTTCAGTTTGAATAACAGTGAATTACTCCATAAGATCTATTTGCAAAACGTATTGTTGTCCAGTCACCCATTGTAGGTATGACAAAAATGTAATTTCATACAAATGTATGTTAAACTATACTTTTTTCAAATTCTTCACAGTCTACAAATACTCTCTTTGTTTCAAACATTGTAGGAGCTGGAAATAGAACATGGATTCCAAATTTTCAGCTATGTGACATTTCTTCAAAAGTTCTAAGTATTTGAAACTCATTATTTAACAAAGAACTCCCATTCAAACTTTATCTGTGGCAGTGATAATGCACTGATATAATAAATAATTCTGAATAATATCCAGCTATAACCTTTTTCACAGTTAACAGAATGCAGGCTTAATTCTGATAATTATCTCTTTCACATATTGCTATGGATGCCACCTTTAATGACTCATAGCTGTGAAGTGCTGTGTAAATGTATGGTCTGCTCTTATTGTCACGTGAGCTAAAGAGTTTATTTTGAAGGAACATGTATTTGTGTTATGAGGTGCACATTACAGTGCATGACTCTGGGGGTTATCCTGAGCATGAATATGAATGCAAATTGCATTCTACCAAGCAAATATGAATAATATGGTATTCAATTATAGGTTAAGTGCATCTATATACAGTAAAGGAAGAAAAGTGCACAATCTCAAATTTTATGGTTCTTTAGTTTGGCATTTTTGTAACATCTGACAGTATGTCACTGGATAAAAAATGTATAGAATACTGTATTGTATATAACATTTGCTTTTCGGTTATCTTTTATTTTTAAAAGCTTTATAGTAGATAATAAGGTTGTTATAAAAGAAATTACATAGAAGCATATAAAAATGTATGGGAAAATTATAATGAAGTATAGTACTATGTCAAAAATTCAGGTATAAATATAAACAGTTTAATTTGCTTAGTTCAACTGTATATGAGTTAATAGTGACAACTTAATACAAACACAGCTCCCAGGAGAAGAATAGAATTGTCCAGGTCATCAGAATAAATTATCTTTCATGTAACATATATCACATCAAAGTGTGTATGATCAATGTGGGGAACTAGAGGAATAACAGGGAGGGAGTTTATAGGGTGCAGAGTTTGGAAGTGGAGAAAGAAAAGAGAGAAAAGAAAAAGAGAGAGATACATAAAAAATGTAGATATGGTGAAGGGAAGAGATAGGTCTCAGAGGCCAGAGAGGAATCACTTAGGTGTGGCTATTTGAGTTATATCCCTCCAGCATCCATCTCTTCCTTAGATACAGAAGAAGAGTGAGCGACATCATGACATGGCCAGAAAAGTAGCTGAAAGGCACAGGCTTGATCTTCCACCACTGAAAAGGAGCACCGTGCGTCTTAATAAACTGTTTCAGAGATCAATTGGAAAGTCTGACTCTGGCCAAGTAAAGATGCCAAAAAATATTCAATCATCCTGTCAGTTGTCATCAGCATTGTCACCACTTCCAAGTCCAAACATCACCCAGCCACATACACTAAATAATCAGCAACACATGTCATTGATAGCCACAACCCTAGCAATGATGAGTGTTTCTGCTGCTGTTGGAAGTGCAGCACCTTTGACACCAAGTAGCAGAACTGAAGCAACATCTAGCTCCAGCAGTAGCCCATCAGCAACCCCGCAGTCCATAAAGTCTAGAGTATGAAGATAATTCACTCATGATCCAAAAGTTAAATATGTTGCTGTCTGTTGTTGTGTAAGAAGCATGTTAGCAGGGGGAAACAGTCTCACATCTAGGCACCACCTCACTGAGATCCCAGCTGAAGCAAAACTAGAGGCCTGACTGTGAGTCACGCCATCAATATATCAGAGGTGCCTCAACTAGCAGAAGCACTCCTAAAAGTTCCCAGGGCTCTGGTGCACATAACAGAAGTGATGTTCATGTGCCAAGAAGTGTGTCAAGTTATCATTCATTTGAGATAACACCTATGGCTCCTGCTGCAGAGGAGTATGACTCATAGTTTGTTGTAGGAGTCATAGGCTACACAAACATGCCATCGTCAACCTCACCACCTCCAAAAATCATGTTTTTAAAGGGATAGTAATACTTCATTATTACTATCCCCATGTTGTAGCCCTTAAAATTCTGATGACTCCTGAGGTCTCCTGCAGAGCCGCCGCTTGCTCACTGACCGGATTCCCCTGCTCTCAGCTACAATGCTGATGTCAGGGGAAAAGCAAAAAAGAGGGAACTTTGAAAGTGGATAAAGGTTTGAGAGATGCAGCTGGTATTGTTGAATTTAGAATTTTAAGGGCTACAACACGGGGGATAGTAATAATGAAGTATTACTATCCCTTCAAAGCAAAAAAGTTACACAGTTCTTCAGTCATATACTGCCTTCTCACACTTTCTGAGGTCTTGAGAAGGAGTCAAACACTTAAAGTGGATCTATCACATATAGATAAGTAATGCTAATTAGACAGAGCATTTAGCAAAAATGTTTAATATGTTACTCATTTAAAAAAAAAAAAATGTTTAAAACGTGCCCAGCAGCCTACATCCAGTTTGCAGCACTGCCTCTGCTCCTGTCCGACTACCCAGCATCCTCCGATGATGGAGGCTTTCTTTCTCTAAGCTGCAGCGATCTCATTGGCAGAGATCGATATCTAGCCAATGAGATCGCTCCAGCTTTGAGACAGACAGCCTCCGTCATCGGAGGATGCTGGGTAGTGGGACAGAAGCAGCCTCTGTGCGGCAAGCAGCTTGCAGCAGCAGCAAGCGGAAGTAGGCTGCTGGGCACCTTTTAAACATTCATTACTGTACAGATAAGGGGGTTTTGTCAAAAATGAGTAACATTTAACTTTTTCACTAAATTCTCTAACTAATGAGCATTACTTTTCTATATGTGATAGATCCACAAAAATAATCCCAAAATACGCATTTGGAACAGCAAAGTTACCAAGATGATAGCAGTTGACATGCTGCTGTATTCTTTTGTAAATAGGATTTAAAGAACTGATGTCAAGGACAACAGTGCCAGAATTGTACAAACATGTGGTTAGTGTTGTGGGCAAATAGCTAGAACTCTCCTAAGGCTAGAAAATTCACCTGACAACAGATATGTGGACAAGAAGACAATATGACTCACTGCTCACTGGGTTACCCTCCTGACAGTGAGCAACAATAGCATGAAGCAGCAGGTCACAGGTACAGCCGGTAAACCTGCCTCTGGTTCTGGCTGTATTATTAAAAGACAGCAGCAGGGCAGCCCATTCCATTGCCATGCCATATTATGGGACTTGCTCCCAGAGTATGGGTTGGTAACTGGTTTACACAAACTCCATGTAGATCCTAGGAGTGGCCCTATTGAATATAAGACGGTTACAGCATACATTCAGCATACCTATGTTCTACGCAGAAATGATTCTCCTATTGATTAGTGACAAACAAAACAGTGTTTGTGACCAGCACTGATGTGTACTGCAATGGAAACCCTTAGCTGCCCACCAGCAAGCCTGTAGTCTGAGTGTGTTTTCAGTGCAGCTGGTTATATTATAAATGGCTGTCTGACATTTCTCAAGCAGTAGTACTTCTAATAATGAACCTACATCTAATATTATTACCATATAAACATAAAATAGCAGAAGTGGAAAAAAATCACACAAGACAGGAAAACCCACATGTACTATTAACAGCTGCACTGAGGGTGAGGAGGGGTTTGAAGGGTTGCTACCATCTACAACTATTGGGACTACCGCTATGACAAATTATTAAAGCGGAACTATCATCCACATTAAATTGAGCACCAAACACTACTAACAATAGCGATATGCATCTATGTTCTTGTAATTTCAATAATAATTGTGGCATTAGTGAAAAATAGACCTTTATAGGCAGTCTTCGGCAGGGACCTTGCTGTAGGTGCTTTCTGTGCCTGCGCCGACAGTCCCTTCCAGTGCCTTAAGGTAACCAGGCACTTAACTCTCCAATGGAGGACGAGAAGGGGACGGACAGAGCAGACGCAGAAATGCCTTCTCTGCAAGATGTCTGTGCTATTTGCCAAAGCCTGTCTGCCTATAAAGGTCTATTTTGCACTAATGCCACAATTATTATTGAAATTACAAGAACGTAGATGCATATCGCTATTATTATTAGTATTTGGGGCTCAGTATAATGTGGATTATAGTTCCACTCTAAAGGGGATCTATCACCCCTACACAAGTGTGTGTTAAATGTTAGGTTATATAGCCACTAGTTGGATGTCTTTATTATTTTTTTTTTTAAGCCTATTTGGCTGAAAATTAATGTTTGAAGAGTGCACTTCCGGACAGACTGCGGTTACCTGCTCTGTACCACAGTCTGTCACTTTTTCTCTGCTCCCTTCCCTCTGATGACGGAGGCTTTCTGCCTGTAAGCTGGAGCAATCTCATTGGTTAGATATCAATCAGCAGTAACAACATCACAACAAGCCTCTGCACTACTGCAGGTACATCTAGAGAGAAGAAGTTTGCCAAATCCTACTGCATTCCTATGTAATGCCTCCTTGTTATCCAGGTATATGCCCAAAGCCTGTAAAGTGGCTAGAGTTGTGCCTATCCACAAAAGTGGTGACAAATTATAGACCAATATCCTTACTCTCCATATTATCTAATGTCCTGGAAAAATGTATCCATGTGCAACTAACTAAATACTAAAGACTGCCCAGCCTTTTCACTCTGCTTCTATTAGGCTTTTGTCCAAATCACTTAACAGTCACTGCCCTCCTAAAATTATGAAATTATATCCAGACTGGCATGAAAATGGTGAACTCACTGGAGGTATTTTCCTAGGTCTTTGATACTGTAGACCATAATATTCTGATAGGTAAACTGAAGTTCAGGATTGGGTAATCATTCTCTAAATAGGTTCTGATTCTATTTATCAGACAGTCAATATGTGTCTGTTAGTGACAGTATTTACCTTCTGCTCAAAGTAACAAATGGGGTCCCCAAAACTTAATTCTTGGCCCTCTTCTCTTTTCTCTATTTATAAAGGATCTGCCCATTGTCTGCAATGTAACTGTTATGCACATGTTATGCACATGTATGTAGTGCAGATGACACTATAATCTACATTAAAAATCCAAATGTATCACAAATGAGGCAGTGTTATAATGATGATTTCTCTGAAGTTGAAAGATGGATTGCTAAAAACAAACTGTTCTTAAAGGGATAGTAATGTTTCATAATAAAAGCAGCTCCAATTAATCTTCATAGTATTTGGGCCATGGAGAGTGTTATTTCAGTACTGTCAGAGTTATAGTTCAAGAGTAACTGAATGATAAAGTATCCCCCTCCCGCCCCTTTTACTGCTCAGCTCAGAGCAGCAGGAAGGTGCCCAGGTAGATTGCTGAGAGGGACAATCTTCAATTAAGATAAGGGAAAAAGCTGAAAATCCTGTCAAGGGGGTCAGAGTTTTCATTGGTCTCACAGTAAGAATATTGTCCCTTGCTGTTATCTGGCTGGTCAAGCAACCAGATTCCACATCTGAGGTGAGTGGTGTTACACTAGGTAAAAGGGGCGGGAGGGGGATACTTTATCATTCAATTACTCTTGGCTTTCATTAGCATTTGGAATTAAGTTCAAAATATTGGAGCTAACTTACAGAGCACTTACTAACATTGCACCCACCTACATATTATTTCTGCAGCTCTTATTAAATCCTCCCATGCCGACCTACAGGTCTTCTCCCATGATGCATCTGAGCTCTGGAATTCCCTCCCCTGTCCCATCAGACTCTTCCCAGATTTCAGGCACGGCCAGATCAGCAGCCCGTCCAGCTTCTACTCACTCTTGATGGGAACCCCATCATGACCTCACTGTTCCCACAGAGCCTTTTTTTCCCAAACAGAACAAAACAGACCTGCTACTTAACTGGACAAATGCACTAAAAAGCACTTTTTTCCCACACACTGACTAGCAGCTTACGTGGCAGGAGGCACTTACAGCCTATAACATTTACTCTTTCTTTGTCCCTCCTACCTTCCTCTAGACCATAAGGTCTCATGAGCAGGGACCTCTGATTATTTTGTTTCTATGTTCCATTTGTACTATTTTATGTCTCTGTATGTCTATTCTCTATTGTACAGTGTTCAGGAATAAGTTGGCACATAATAAAAAAATGTAATAATAATAACAACAATAAATGCTTAGAAATCAAGTGAAAGGTTGCACTGAAGGTCTATGACATCATTGAAAGAGTAAAGCACGTGAAATGGAAATGGGCAAGCCATATAGCAAGAAGACTTGATGGTAGATGGACCAAACTAATTTTGGAATAGATTCCACTCAATACCAAACACCCAACAAAAAGACCAAAGACAAGATGGGTAGATGAAATTACTAAATTTGTTGGTACACAATGGCAACAAAAGGCATAGGACCGAAGTTGTTGGAATATGTATGGACTGTAGCTGCTAAATTCGGCTTTGGGATGACCTTTATTCACTGGATCCATATGCACGGTCGGTTGGTTCAGTCTACACTCGGAACAATCAATTTTTGGTTAAGGCACCCCTAACAGGCATCTTGGAACATTTGTGACGCGCGTAATATTTTATTTCATTTGTCAATCATGTTATAAAGCAAACAAAAACATAATGTATAGTTGTTTTCACGTCTCACAATCAAAATAACAAAAACAAACATATGTGCATAATAATTTCAATTAATATATATTTGATTCTCAGACAGATAGATCTCCAAAGACTTGCAACACAATAAGCATATACCCTCATATAATTCCACTGAGTTGCATGGGATTTTGCAACCCAGAAAATGATAAGCAGATAGATTAGATAGATAGATTAGCTAAAGATAGGTTAGTGAGAGACAGATAGACAGACAGACATATAGACAGCCAGATAGATAGTGAACGTGCACACCCTTTTTTGGTGTGTTCTGTTTTTTTTGCAGCACAACTAGAGGTTTCTAAATTGAGGAAACAAGATACATACAAGATTTTTTTTCATACATGATGACTAGTCACCCAATGATGGGAATAGTAGTCTCCAACAGCTGAAGGTCCAACAATTGACTGTCTCTGTCCTTCACTTTTGTACAGTGAATAAAAATAGCAATGACACAATGCAATCTATATATTTTTTTTATCTATTTCAAGGCGTAGATACCCTGCATTCTTCATTTATACCTCTTCCCATGAAAGTTTATACAGCAGGAAAATGGGCAGGCTGGATGGGCCGAATGGTTCTTATCTACATTTCTATTTTAATTTATGATTTTATTTTATTCTTGTAAAGTAATTTATATAGTTTTCAAGGACACTTTAAAGCATTTTTCCTTACATGTGGGATAGACTAGAGTACCCCAGTGTCTCACAAGCCAAGCTACTTCCATGTGTGTTGATAGATTGCTATGTGTGGATAAGCTCCATGTTGTTAATTTATAACATACAAAGCCAATGGTTTCTTTAGTGGAAAGGGATTGCTTCTATCTGCTGCAGAGGGACTTATGTTCAAGATTGAAGGTCTGTGAGGAGGCAGAAATACCCTCCACAAGCACATATAAGTGTTATCAGTGTCCATGTTAATCTGTGAGTAGGCACTTTGCCCTACATATCTTTAATGAGGCTGTGATTTACTATACATGAGGAAGCCCTTAGTTTTTCTATTTTCAAGTTTACTGTGAGCAATGCCACCTAAACCTTCTCCCCAACTCTACTGGATGTTCACTTAACCTTTCCTTGTAGCTCACATTTCATTCTCCAAATACTACTACTTCTCCTAAAATCACATTTTAGTATCATACTGCTTCACAATGCAATGGACTTCTCTTACTTAAAAATGCAATGGAGAACAATCTAGCATACATTAGGTTAATTATTTATAGTTGAAATTATTGACAGACATAATATCTATAGAGAAAAATCTTTCTAGTTTGTTATTATTTGTGTCAGGTTTTGAAAGAGCTGTATTAATATAATTCAAATAAAGCAGAACTTTCACATATTAATAAGTCACCCTATAATCATTAAGCTTGAAAATATGTGTCTTACCTATCAAAACTGGCAGATTCTAAAGAAATTTTTACTCTTTGGAGACCGGAAACCAGGCAACAGCGCAGACATCTTGTCTGTGTGCCTGCGCCATTAGTCCTGGTCTCCTGTAAGAAGCACTGCAGTGTGCCACAAGGTAACCGGAAGGGACTGACAGCGCAGGCACACAAACTGCACTAAACTGGCCATCAGTCTCCGAAGATTAAAGACTTCTTTAGAATTTGCCAGTTTTGATAGGTAAGACATGTATTTTCAAGCTAGTCCCCATATGCTTAACCCCTTAACGACCGTCCGCGCACGCACCTTGTGGTCCGTTAAGGACCACAGAGCATTTTTTTTTTTTCGCGGCTGCGTTCCAGACTCGGAACTCGTGCCGCGAGGGGAGCCCGGAATTCCGTGACGGTCCAGGGTATAACAACCCATGATGGAACAGGACCGTCATGGGTCCTTAAGGGGTTAATGATTGAAGGGCGACTTATTAATATGTTAAAGTTCCACTTTAAACACTTGAGGACCACAGGGGTGGGCAACACGTTGCAAAGAAATGTGTTGCCCACTCCTGTGGTCCTCGAGGAATTCATCTCTAAAATGTATCATCACTTGGGCAAACTGTTACATAGTAATGTCATATTACCTCATACAAAAAGATGCTTCAGTAGCAGAGTTGAACAAAAATGTTAAAAACATAGATGTCAACTAGGAGATGAAAGGGTGAATGCATAGAAATCCACTAACATATAACACATCTTTCTACCACTAGATCAAGAAGGCTTTGCAAGCTCCTGGAGATTATATATGCTTACTACAATAAATATTTGAAGTAAACCTTTCTTTTTTTAATCTGATGATTTTATATTTCAAAAATACAGTATTTTGTATATAAATGCTTAGCCAATAGGTTTCCAAAATATGGGTTAATAGCTTCTGTGGACTTACAGTCCACAGCCAAAGCCTATATATTCTCCAGTACCAGTGAGCAATCTTCATAAAATAGATAATTATGATTTAAGATGAAACAGACACATCTTAAATTAAATTATTCCTGCATCAATGGCATCTCATCATCTTGGTTAAGGAAATGTCCCATTGCCTGTAACCCTAACTGATGGACTATGCAGTTGTACAGGAGGGCATATTACACAGAGTAGTAAAATATGATAACTGCCCTTTAATTCTCTGAGGGACAGAGTGATGCATCACCTCAGATAATCAATGGGTTAAGTTAGTTAAGTTAAGTGAAAATATATTAATGAGAATTTCTATCTGGATTGAGAAACCTCAGTTATAATCTGGATGCCTGATAACCAAAAAGGAAGAAACGTGATGTATTACATGTACTCTAAATTATGAAATTAAAAATATTAGTACAGCAAGGTGAAACTGTGGTTCTTCAGCTATTGTTGGACTACAAATATAATCATTCTCAGCTAGCTATGGATAATGGGAGTAATAGCCAAACAACAACTGGGGAGCCACCATTGGACCATCTCAATCTTATCAGTCAACAAATTTTTTGGAACTGAAAATTCATATATAGATGGGACTGAGGAAAAATACATGAATTATTTAAAAAACAGGTTTTAATATGTTCTTTCACTTTTTGAAATTGTTGTTGTTCACAAAATTGCCTTTGTTTAGGTGCCAGAAGGAATCATAATTTTATTAATTGAACTTTGTCTTTGTTCATACGCTCAGTATAAAGATTACCAAATGTTATACCCCAGGTTTATGGAATATCAGGGAAACACATAAGCCATATCCCAACTCTGAATTTTCAATACTGAACCTATTTCTAGCACTAGCAGCAATTTTATTCTCATGGTCTGGGAATAGAAACAAGCTTGCTAAACATATGAATATATTAGTCCTAATTTAAAAATATAATATACTAGCAACAGAAACATGGCATTATCTGTGAAAGAAAAAGAAAGGGGTCGGGAGAGATATTAACCTTTGAGTGCCAGTGGTCGTTGCGTTCCTCTCTGGCACTCAAAGGGTTAAACTGTCCACAGGTAGTCACAAAACCACACAAACTATATGACACCCCAGCATTTTTCTAACCTCCACCTGTAGTCACACCTCCCACACATACACTGCCTGATACTCCAGTCATCTGACACTGTCCACTGGTAGTCACAGACTTACACAGATACTGCTTGACACCCCAGACTCTTTTGAAGTGTACACAACTATACAAAACTGGCTGATACCCCAGCCTTGTTCTGCTGTCCTTTGGTAGTCACTGACTCACAACACAGCATTGTTCCACTGTTTTCAAATGCCTGTTGATTTAAATTAGGATTTTAACCTGTTGTTTCATAGACGTCTCCTAGGCATTAATATGGGCCGGACCAGATTTATATGTCAGGAGCCCCTATGAATACTCCTTCCATATTCTAGGGAGCGTGGGGAAAGATAAAGACTGGGGGTTTTGAAACATGTGAAAAATAAAAATTGTGAGGGGGGGTTGAAGGAGGAAAGGATAAGGACTATAGCTGGGCGAAAGTGGAAAAATTTCCTGCATCTCTTTTCAAGAAAAACTGACAATTCTATTTTTTTCATGAAGCTTTCTCCTTTTCCCCAATTCCAACAAATGTTTTGCATATTCAACACATTTTTTGCCTATGTTTCCTATGGTGCAACATTTCCCAGTACAATATTAATATCTATCATATATAATAAAACACTCCCGTTGTTTGTCAGAAGCTGTCATGTGCAGTACAGTTGGCTGCGCACAACAATGATGGATAAGTATCTGGCTGTCCTTCTCAGCATTGAGGAGACCATTAATTCTGACCAAATTCCCAACTCAATTTAAAGAAATGCAGCCCCAAACTTGCAAGGAACCTCCACCATGCTTCACTGTAGCCTTAAGACACTCATTCTTGTACCACTTTCCAGCCCTTCGCTAACAAACTGCCTTCTGCTACAGTTTGAATCATCAGTCCACAGCAACTGCTGTCATTTTTCTGCACCCCAGTTCATGTGTTTTAATGCATAGTTGAGTCAGTTGGCCTTGTTTCCATGTTGGAGGTATGCCTTTTTGCCTGAAAGACCACTTCTGACCAGACTTCTCTGGACAGCAGATGCGTGTACCAGGATCCCACTGTATTCTGCCAATTCTGAGCTGATGGCACTGCTGGAAATGTTCTGATTCTGAAGGGAAATAAGCATGATGTGTCCTTGGCCGACCACTGAATCTACAGTCCTCAACATTGCCTGTTTCTTTGTGCTTCTTCAAAGGAGCTTGGACAGCACATCTGGAAACCCATGTGTCCCTTGAAATTTCTGTCTGGGAGAGACCTTGCTGATGCAGTATAACTACCTTGTGTCTTATTGCTGTGCTCAGTCTTGCCAATAACCATCTTCAGCAACCTCACATTGTTAGCTGAGTTTGGTTGTTCCTCACCCAGTTTTATTCTTGTTACACAGCTTTTTCTGTTTCAGTTAATGATTGTGTTTCAACCCACATATGATGATCATTAGCACCTCTTTGGTATAATTGTTTAATCGTACATCAGACTATATGCCTACAAAATGCCTGACTTTGTGCAAGTGTACCTAGAAGAATTGATGCTGTTTTAAACACAAATATAGATTTGATTTAGATTTTCCTTCTATTCACTCACTATGCATTTTGTTAATTGATAAAAATAATCTATTAATATGTCTACTTTTGAACGCATTCTTACTTCCCAACATTTTTTCACACCTGCCTAAGACTTTTGCACAGTACTACTACACTATATATTATAGAGAGAGAGAGAGAGAGCAGTTTTTTTACCATCATCATGTTTGGGTCAAATGTAAGCTATCCTTCTTACTTTTATTTTCACAAAGTTCGCTACTACTTTGAGGACAGGTGTTTTGGTGTTTTGTTTGTATCACTATCAGAAGCAGCAGCTGGTTCAGTTGCAACACCTTCCTCCATCATGCTAATGCCATCCTCAACACCAGAGTGTGACTCGTCATCTCAGTGTTCTTCTTGTATGTTTTTTTTTTGTACTGCCGCTGGTGGTGGTGGAACTTTTTGTGGGACCTTGACAAACTGCATCCTCCCTGGGAGGAGAGCGATCATCACCATTTATTGCACACGTTTCATCAACCATGGCTTCAGTTACTTTTTGAACTACCACTTTACTCCCACATCTCTGCACTGCTCTACCCTTCCCTTCCCCTTAACCCTTGTGCGTTTGCTGAATATTACTCAACTACTGTGTGTTTTTACGCTTTACAGTACACAACTGATTGCATATGATGTCTTGCCTTAGCCCTCAACAAAATTTTCATTGTCGTCTGCTGTCTATCAAGTCTGCCTTAGTCACACAACTCACCTCAGGCTTCCAGTCAGCTGTTTGTCATCTAATATATTTATCTGTTTATTTATACATTTATTTATTAGTTGCCCCCCCTATATTATCACAGTCTGACAAAAAAATATAAATGAAAAACAAAATCAACAACTTCTTTCCCCAGACTTCCCCAGCACAGGGACAATAACAGCAAGCTCAGCAAGCAAATTGCACCCCAGCTTGCCTGTGTCTTGCCAGTCAGTCACACCAAATTTGGGGGTATCTGGGGTCAGCCACCTTCCTCCTTTCTTCTCCCCCAAAGTGCCCCAGACTTCCCTAATACAGAGAACAAATGTCCTACCTAAACTAAGCTTCAATTCCCCTTTATTTGCCTATTTTCTCTAACAAAAAACATGCTGCTTTCCCACAAACACAGAATGGCATGCTGTGAGAGCTTGACACTAGGGATGGGCAAAAATTTTTGCCTCAAACTGAAATCGGCGAATAATGGCACTTTACGCTTGGCGAAAAATTTCCTGCAAAAAGTGTTGTTTTTCCGCTTTTTTACACCCATTGAAATTAATGGGAAGAAAAATATTTCTACACCACACAAAAGTTTTCTACAGCCATATAAAAGGCTGTCAGGCTCTCACAGCAGCCATTCTGTGTTTGTGAGAGAGCAGCATGATTTTGAGCTAGAGGAGATAGGCAAATAAAGGGGAACTGAAGCTTAGTTTAGGGAGTCATTTAGGTAGGACATTTTTACTCTGTATTAGGGGAGTCTGGGGGCACTCTAGCTGATAAGAAGGAAGGAAGGAGGTTGATGCCCAAATACTCCAATATTCCATGTGACTGACTGGCAAGACACAGGCAGCTAAGGACCTATTTGCTTTCTGATCTTGCTGTTATTATCTCTGCACTGAGTGGGGAAGTCTGGGGAAAGATGTTGATTTTTTCAGTTATAATATTTTTTGGACAGACTGTGATAAGACTGGGAATAGGCATAGCATCACACAGCTACATCAGTTGTGTTGTGTACCGTATAGTAAAAAAACACAGTGTAGTTGTGTAATGTCCAGCAAATGCACAAGGGGAAGGGGGAGGAGTGGAGCAGTGCAGGGACGTGAGAATAAAGTAGTAGTTCAAAAACTGACTGCAGCAATGGTTGCTGCACCATGTGCAATCAATGATGATGATCCCTCTACTCCAAGGGAGGATGCAGATTGTCAAGGTCCCAGCAAAACTAGTTCCAGCACCATCAGTGCCAGTAGAAATAAAGCACACTGAACACTGAAGACGACAACAAGTCGCATTCAAGTTTTGATGATGCTGGCAGTAGAATAATAGAGGAAGGTGTAGCAGCTGAACCACCTGCTGCATCAAATAGTGAGACAAACAAGCACCAAAACACCCATAGTAGGGAACTTTGTTACAGTAAAAGTAAAAAGAAATTGTTTGAGACCTCCAAAAGCTTAGAGGAATATAAGTGAAGTGGGCAAGAATTGTCAGGTGATGTTGATGCTGCTGAGGATGACCTAATGATGACTGATTATGATGTAGATCTAGAATATATATGAGGATGGTGACAGGGCTATAAGATTAGCAGAAAGTCAAAGGCTGAATCTTCCACCAATTTTAAGGAGCACTTTGTCTGTCTATAAAGTGATTGAGAAAGCAATTGGAAAGTCTGACCCTGGACAGGCACAGATGTCAAAAATCACACAGTCACCCTATCAGTCATCATCAGCATCATCACCTCTTCAAAGTCCAAGTCCCACTCAGCCACACATACCTGTTTTGAGTACCCAGCAACAGCAACACAGGTTAGATATGATGATTACCTCTGGTGCTGATGCTGTAAGTGCTGCACCTTTGATACCTAGTAGTAGTGGCAGTAGAATTACATCAACATCTAGCTCCAGTAGTAGTAGTAGCAGAAACCACACATGACAGACAAAGCCAGGACAAATATATTAACAACAGCACAGATGAGGAGGTGGAGGACAGATGGGACCACTGCTATGACCGATAAGTAATGTGTGTCAATAATCTGAGAAGGAGGATAGAGTAAGACAATGGCAAAAATGCATACACAAATCACACCAGGACAGTCCCCCCACCACCACTACGATACATATCTGCCACATTGTAGGTTGTTCTTTATTTTTTATTACTTGATATCATCAAGTAATAAAAATTATTACACAAGAAAGTGTTGTGGGCAAAGGACAAATGCATTCTGCATGCTAACACATTTTTCAAGCCATATTTTGCTGTAGGACTCACAGCTTTGACTTTCAGACACTTATTTCTAAACTTCAGCCCTCAGAAGAAGTAATATTACAGTGGGAAATGTAGTACCTATAGGAAATATAGGCAAAAAATGTGTTAAAATAGGTGAAAAGGAAAACATTTTTGCATAGGTGTAAAGACAAAATTTTTCGCTGGAAAAGCAAAAAATCGGCACATTTTCGCGACATTTTTTGCGGGACATTTTTCACACTTTTCTCCCACCCCTACTTGACACCCTTTTATACACTGCAGGAAAAGTAGATAAAGCTTTCATGGGGTGGGGGAACATTTTTCTTCTCACTGATTTCAAAGCAATGATCTAGGCAAAAAAAAGGGAAAACTGTACTTTTCATAAGAAATTATTTGCCTAGTGGGAAGTGCCATTTTTTGCCAATTTAGGTTTGAGGCAAAACTTTCGCCCATCCCTAATGAGGACTATAGACTGAAGGAAGTGAAAAATTAAAACTGGAGGAGGTGAGAGAAAAAGAAAGAGGAAGAAAAATTTATGAAAAGAGGAAGAAAGATGAAATAGGAAGTAGTTATAATAAAATTGAAATAAAACAGGCAGAAAAGAAAATAGCATGGGATAAAAATTGGAAGGTGGGATAAAGTATAATCTGAAAACTCTATGTAGGCTCAAGGAGAAATTTCAAGATTTCTGTGAATCATAAGCTCTGTTGTATTCTTCTATTATGAAAACAATGTAAAGAAAGGCAGTACAGGGTTAATAAAATACCCTTTTTAATTACTAGAAGTGCCATCAGATCTATTTGAACAGAGTTCCATTAGTTTATATCTCACCCATTCCCTCCAGTTTGAACAGCTGGGTAATGGGTAACGTCAGTATTACTTGGCACTCATGGTATGGTATAAGGCTTCTTTAGGGAGGAGACAAATTTCTAATGAGCACAGAGCAAGATGTCACCTTGCTGTGTAGGTATTAGTGATCTGCAAAGCAAACTGGGAGAGCATATGAGTTACAATTTTATTGGGTATTTTATTGACCCGGTATGCATCTTTAATCAGTATGTTAATTTGGAAATAGCATTTTTGTTAAGTCCCATATCAGGACATTAAGTGAACAACTACACAGCTTCCACAACTATACTCCAGAGAAATCTAAGTGATAAGAACACTGGAGACAGCTTTCAAAGGGCACATAGGCCCCAAAGGGTTTATAAGCTCAGTATTACCTGACTTGCTGGCATGATGGACATTAGTCATGGCAGGTGCTGTCTGTAACATGTTTTGTCAGTATTTGGTAGTGTAGCACTTCATTTCATTCAAGAAGAAAAAAATTAACTGCCAACAGAAAATATAATGTTTAGAGATGTTTGTATTTGACATGTTTTATCAAATGGCATATGTGAAGCATGAAGAAGGTATAAATGGTTTTATTTTTCCTTCTGAACGAACTACATATTATTAAAATATACTGCACCTAAATCACAGATTTCCTGTAACTGAAATATTATTTTAACCTATATGCAGGAAGATGACATTTTAAAAAATATAAAATGTAAAAACTTGTTGTGCTCAACAGCTATATTTTAATATATTGTGAGTCTTAACTACTAGAGCAAATCCCTAATGCATATTCCAGCTGATGCAGTCACCACAAGTAACAGGGTACCTTTACACTAATTCACCCATCCATTCAACTCAGTGCAGGTACAGTATGTAAACACAGGAACAAGGGGGGCCATGTACTTAATCAATTAAGTGTCAAAGGGTTTAAATACCTTTATATTCAATTAGGTGTAGATCCCCTTGCTCCAGTGTTGAATCTTAGCTACACTCCTAATATTTCTCAACATTATAATAATAATAATATCAAAGTATTTTACCAGGAAGGAATACGTTGAGATTGTCTCTCGTTTTCAAGTCCAGGGAGTATATATATATTATTACGTAATTTAATGGTACTCAGGCATTTATTCAAACTTGCTGGTTAAAGTGAATATTTCATCCATGTTTCTATGAATAATTCACATAGAATTATAGCATTGTAGAACCTCTTGGCAATGAAGTACCTGCACCAATAAAACAGCTAGAGAGCCACTAGTATAGCTTTGTCAGCCATCACTATTCTACACTGTTACTTTAGTCTTTGGGTGTGATGACTGTGCTTAAACTTACTACTATTGTCATTGCAGATGACTGGTCAACAAGAGTGGTTCAAGGCCCAGTGCCCCTGGAGGAAGGAACAGAGATCAGTGCACTCCACAGACGAGTCCTGGTTCTGTCATCACACTGACATCACATTGACTAGACAATGATTTGGAAAAGTGTTAATCATGAATGCATCATGCAATGCCAATGCAGACTAGCTCCCAGTATAAGAGTGAGAGCTGACATCATGCATTGTAGATACATACCCATAGTAAACATTCCTGGCACTCTCACAGTCCTCTGGTATACACAAGGAGATTTTTGTGTACTTACAGATAAATCCTTTTCTCTTAGCCCATGTAGAACACAGGTTAAAATATTCTCCAGACAGGAGGGCAGGGCACTTGCTTAAAAAAGCTCTCTGGAGGTAGTGACTCCCTCCCTACTATACTTTACCCCTACCGTATATGCTAAGTTTTAATGTATAGCAAAGGCTGAAAACAGAAGAAAGGCAAGAAGGGGGTCACCTGAACCAGAGAACGCAAAGGATCCCCTACCCAAAACTTACACTGCAAGTTTTTCTCCTGGAGGGAAATCCTGTGTTCTACATGGACTAAATGAAAAGGATTTATTGGCAGGTATACAAAAATATTATTTTCTCTTTTGTCCTGCATGGAACACAGGAGCCATGGAGACATATCAAAGCCATCCACCAAGATTCCAGAGAGGGAGAGAAAAAACCCTCAAAACAGAGACAAACTGGAACAAACTTGAACCTCAGGTGTCAATGGACACCAACACATCAATCCATGTACAAACACAACACGTTACTAGAGAAAACAATAAGACAGATATCTACACAGGGACAACTGGCTTCAACTAAATCCAGGAAATTGATTTGGTAGTGTTTAGTAAATGTGTGTCAGGATGACCATGTCACCACCTTGAACAATTGTTTTGCAGAAGCCCGGTTCTTATAGGCACATGAAGCACCCACCATTCTAGTGAAATGAGCCATGATCCTAAAGGATACTGGCTTTTTCCTAGTAATGCAGGCCTGGCGAACAGTCACCTTAATACAAGAAGCCACCGTCTCCTTGGATGCAGCTTGGCTTGGACATGGGCCCTCAGGAAAGACAAAATGAGAGCCCAATTTTCAGTAATAAACATAGTACTTCAAGTACCTGACAACATCCAAACACAATCACAAGCAGGAAAGCTATCTTAAGGGTCAAAAGCCCAAGAGAAACAGAAGACAGAGGCTCAAAAGAAGCCTTTTGAAGAACTCACAGGGCCAAGTCCCACAGATCATAAAAGGATGGGTAAGCATGAGCCACCCCTAACACAAAGGTTTACACATTTAGCAATAAGGACCATCATTCTCTGGAACAGTAACCATAGTTCCAACCTTTATCGTTTCTCAGATGAAGCCTAGTCCCAGTGGGTTACTCCTTCAGCTAGTTTTATATGTCCCCTATGGTGTAGACATTTTGCCCAAGAATTGTTCCAGTTTGCTTTTATACATAAGGCCCAGTGAAACTTGTGTGCCAAGTAGCAATTCTAGACAAATCCAGCTATAACATAGTGAAAATATTAAAAAATCATTTATTTAAGCCTTTGAGTTTCAAATGGTTATCCAATGCATTGCAAAGCAATGTGATGGATAATTCTCTGGAACTGAAAGGTTTAAGGATCTGAGCTATTAACAGAATGTGAGCACATTGCCTACAATGCTGATTCTTAGCTTTGAAAGTTGACAGATGCTACTAGTAATAACTAACAAGTACAGTATATATGCAAAACACTATATAATTTGCTCCTTCTTTACATACATGAAAACAGTACTGGCATTTGTATTTCTTTTATTTAAACTTATCAGGAAATATACAATTACGGTGTGAGTCACTTTAAATCCCATCCCAGAAATAATAACAGTAGTATGTACAGGGTGTCACAGAGGTACCAACACATTGTATTGCAATGAATTGGATGCCTCTCTGGCACTCAGACAGTTAAAGTTACACCATCTCTTCTGTGCCTACTACCTTTCCAGTGTTGGAGATAAATGGCTGTTGTATCACAGATGCATGTGAGTGCTTAGCCAATGGGATTTGTTGTGGAGGGGTTTAGCACATTAGGGGCTCAAGTCAATTACCACCGTTAGTAAAACCAAACTAACGTTGGTAATTTTGAGTCATAGTTTGCTGTTCTATTACCTGCACTGTGACAAACTACCGACTGTTAAAAAAGTACAACAGCGCAAAATTATCTTGTATTGAAAACAGTAAAGCAGCATATGAATTTGCTATTCAATTACATGTGGTGGCTAGTAGCATGAGTTAAGGGATTTTTGTTTTTTGCGTTATTTTAGCTCCTAACAAATCTGGACTTTGAGCCCCTAATTCATGTTAAAAAAACACTGACGTGTAATTGAAAATAGTTAAAAAAAAATACACTAATGACCCGTGGATGTATTGATATGGTGCCCTAAGACTCATATCAATACATCCAAGTAACCAAAACGTGAATGAAACCAAACAATAAATAACCCTTTGAGTACAAGAGGGGTATGCAGCGCATTGCAGAGTGCTGCATACCTCTCTGACACTCAAAGGATTAATCCCCCAAAAGTTAACATCATTCCATGGCCCATTCCTCACAGGTGTAACACTTACCTTGAAGTTGGAGGTCCAGTGTAGTCTTCTGCACCCTGGTTTTCCCTGGTCTACCATGGTCTTCCTCTTTAATTCTCCTTCTCTAAGCTTCTTTCTTCTTCATTATGCTTCTTACTTCCTCTTTAAAATTCTTTCTTGTGTCTGAAAACAAAAATAACAAATCAAATTAAGTTCGCACCATTAATGTTGTTTGCCCTCGCCGCCGCCGGTGAGGTAAAAATGGGGATTTTTTTTTTACCTTTTTGGACCGTTGCCCGAGCCATAGTGAGGGACATCAGGCCAGTCTCTGTTCAAATTTGTTCCCAAGCTCCCATTGGCTGGGATGTGGGGTTGCAAAGGGCACAGACTGTGCCCTACAGTAACCATACCTCCAAGAAATCAGCTTCTAGCTGGAGGGGTCACAAATGCAAGTTTCGTCATCCTTCCACCTATTCAATGATTGGCTAGCTGGAGGGATGACAAAACGAGCATTTGTGACCCCTCCACCTAGAAGCTGATTGGCTTGGTGGTGTGGTTACTGCAGGCCCATTCCGTGCCCTGCGTTACCACACATTGGGTGGGCCAATGGAAGAATGAGAAGAAATCTGAATAGAGACTGGCCATATAAAAGCCATTGTCCATTCAGATTTCCCTCAGTTTGGCTCGGGCATCATCCCAAAAGGAACAGCAATGATGATTTTTTTCTTCTCTGCAGCGGCAGCGAACAACTTTAATGGGGACATTTAATTTGATTTATTATTTTTGTTTTCATACACAGGAAAGAACTTTAAAGAATAAGTAATAAGCGTAATGAAGAAGAAAGCAGCTTAGAGAAGAAGACTTACAGAAGAAGAAGAAAGAAGACTTAGAGAAGAATTAAAGAGGAAGAAAGGGGAAGGCCAAGGTGCAAAAGATCAGCTGGACCTCCGGTTTCAAGGTAAGTGTTACATCTGTGAGGAATGGGTCATAGGATAGTGTTAGGGCTAGTAACTGGTAACTTTATTGTTGATGTTAGGTATAATATAGGCCAGGGGGGTATTGTTACGGTTAAAGCAGAATTATCATCAAACTTAAATTGAGCCCCTGATCCTTAATACCATAGCGATATACATATACATACATGTATTTTGCTGCATAAGTTAGGCATTAGTGAGAAAAGAGGATTTTGGTCTTACCTGTTAAATCCTTTTCTCTTAGTTCATACAGGTTACTGGTAACTTTGGGTAGGTGATTAGCCCCTTTAAGTAGTTAGGAACAATTCTGGGAAGTGACTGTTGGGTGGAGCCTACCTCCGCTCCTTAGCCTGCAACTAGCCAATCCCCTTCCAGTAAGATTTGAAAAATAACTACTGACTAGGTAGTAAGAAGGTAAAGGAAGACTCCTGTGAGCATGAACCCGAAAGGACCCCCACATCCTGCCACAGGAGAGCCAAGCATGGTCCCTTGACAGGGTGGGAGACCAGTAACCTGTATGGACTAAGAGAAAAGGATTTAACAGTTAAGGCTAAAATCCTCTTTTTTCTGTTGTCCAATACAGGTTACTGGCAACTTTGGGATGTCCAACAATTAAGTTCCCCAGAGCAGGAAGAAAGGCATGGACCAGGTGCAGGCCCCCAAAGTCACCAGAGCACCAATTAACCAACAGATCATGAATAGCTCAACAATAACCACGAAGTGTCAGCAGACACAAACAGGGGTAAAAACAGACCCCAGGAACTGTTACACAGCACACTGAAGAAACAATAACCACAAAGTGTCAGGGGACACGGAACAGGAGTAAAAACAGACCCCAGGAACTGTTACAGAGCACACTGAACTAGAGCCAACAGGGCTGAAGAGTGAAAGAGTACTGAAGAGACGAAGGAGATCCTAGACAGGCAAGGCTGCCTCCAGGTTCTTCCTCCGAAAACTGGCATCAGCCGATGCCAGCACTTCCACACGACAGTGTTTGGAAAAGGTATGTACAGATGACCAAGTGGCCGCCTTGCACAACTGATCAGCAGAGGCCTGATTTTTGTAGGCCTAAGATACCCCAATAGACCTCGTACAATGAGCGTGACCCAAAAGGGAACAGGCTTCTTCCTAAGTTATTAAGCCTTACAAATAGTGGACTTGATACAAGAAACAATGGTTACCTTGGAAGCAGGCTTCCCTGCCCTGGGACCCTCAGGAATTACAAAAAAAGAGTGTCAGACTGCTGCAATGGCTCAGGGCGATGCACATAGAACTTGAGGCTATGCACAACATCCAACAGGTGAACAGACTTCTCCTTGTCAGAAGCAGGGTTAGGGCAGAATGAAGGAACCACAATCTCCTGATTAATGTGGAACTCAGACACCACCTTTGGGAGAAACTCTTTCAAAGTGTGAAGCACTGCCTTGTCCTTGTGAAACACCAAAAAGGGTGGCTTACAGGACAGGACATGCAGCTCTGCAACACGGCGAACAGACACGATCGCCAGGAGAAAAGCCATCTTCCACGTCAGCGGATGGAGAGGAATAGTGGCCGAAGACTCAAAGGGAGGGCATTGAGGATGCCCAAAACCAAGTTAAGGTCCCACTGAGGAGCGGGAGTCTTAAACACAGGACGGGTATGAGCAACGCCTTGGCAGAAAACCTTGACATCAAGAAGAATAGCAAGGCGTCTCTGAAAGAAAACAGAGAGAGCAGAAGTCTGAACCTTAAGGGAACTGAGACTGAAACCCTTATCCACACCATCCTGGAGGAAGGAAATGACTGTATGAAGATAAGAAAGGTAGGCCTTACAGAAAACCAGCTTACGAGCACTAAGCATAGTAGCCACCACACCAGAAGAAAATCCCTTCTTCTTCAAAATTGAGGATTCAATCTCCATTCTGTCAAAGCCAGATGATGAACATCCTCCTTCCACAGGTAACCCTGTAGAAGATGATCTGGACGGAAGGGAAGCCGAAGAGGTTCCGCCACTGAGAGGACCAGAAGCCCCAGAATCCAAGCCTGCCGAGGCCAGTACCACTTCCCATCTGGAGAAGCTGTCTGTCGTCACTGTTGTCCAGAATGGCACCAGGAAGGGCCTGCCTTTCAGGAGATTGTTCAGGTTGAGCCACCGCGAGAGGCTCAGCTCCACGTGAAGAGGGAGAGATCGGGACCTCTCCAGGAGATCTGGTTGACCCCTGCATGCCAGGATTAGAGACCTCTGAAGTTCCCTGGTATGAGCCATGGCAAATGGAACCACTTCTATGGTGGAAATGAACTTCCTCACCAGGGATGATAACTTCTTGGCTGGAACCGTATCCTGAGACAGGACAGCTTGGACCTTCATTGCTATCTGATGAGCCACCTCATTCATGAGAAACACCATTCCTCTCTGGGTGTCAAAAAGGAGACCCAGAAACACCATCCTCTGTGAAGGAACAAGGTCTGACTTGTCCAGATTGATGATCCACCCGTGATGGGACAGAACATGAATGCAATCCTGCACCTGCTAATGGAGTTCCGGAAAAGATGCCTTCAGAAGGAGGTCATCCATGTACAGGGTAACTCTGATGCCGTCCCGATGGAGGAAATCAGTGTTCCCAGGAATCTGTTAAAGACTTGAGGAGCCATGGTCAGGCCAAAGTGGAGGGCTGAAAACTGGAAATGCCCTTGGTCGCAGACAAAGCAAAAATTGCAGACTCTCTGGATGAATGGTGATATGCAAGTAAGCATCCTGAAGATCCAGCGAGACCAGAAATTCCCCAGGAGACATGGCAGTAATCACCGTGTGGAGTGACACATCGCAGAATTGGGACCTGACCACAAAGGAGTTTAGATCCTTCAAATCCAAAATGGGACAGCAGCCACCATCCTTCTTGGAAACCACAAAGAGATTAGAGTAGAACCCCAACCCCCATTCCTGAGGAGGAACAAGTTCCAGGACCACCTTGTCCAGAAGGGCCTGAATGGCTCCCTCGATAAGGCGGAGCTTTTCTGCTCCCAGAGGAGAGCAAGAAAAGAAAGTCTGAGAAGGAGGAAGGGAGGTGAAGGGGATCTGTACCCCATAGCCACCACCTGCAAAACCCACAGGTCCGCCACAGAGGCCTCCCAAGCTGAGAGGTAGTGGTGTAAGCGGCCCCCTACCTGCGGGTGGGGACCCGGATTCATAGAGTCATGCAGAAGAAGGTTTGGAAGCCTTGGGCTTAGCGGAGGACTTGGCCCTCCATTGCTGCTTAGGCTCGGATGAGGAACGTGGAGCCTGAGGCACCGTCTGGGTCGCCTGGCGTGAGTCAGCATGAAAGGGACAAATAAGCTGATTCTTTTTGACAGGCACCTTCTTCCTCGGAACCACTGGCAGGTGAGTACTCTTCCCTCCAGTGGCTTCACTGATCAGATCCTTGAGATCAGGCCCAAACAATGACGTGCCCTGAAAGGGCAAGGACACGAGAGCCCTCTTGGAGGCTGAGTCAGCAGACCAGATCTTGAGCCAAAGAACACATCTGGCAACCACAGACATAGTTGATGCCCTGGCTACCATGCGTACAGCGTCAAACAGGGCAGCAGAAACATAATGCTGCGCCTCAGAGATGTTGGAGAGAAGCCGCAACATGTCAGTAGTAGGAGCTCCCTGACGGACAGCTGAAGTGAAATGCTCAGTCCAAACAGCCACTGCTCTATTCACCCACTCCTCAGCAAATGCAAGGCGCAGGGCAGAACCAGCCATCGCAAAAGCTTTTTGTCAGTCCAGTCTTTCAGAGCAGATACTTCAGCCACAGGCAAGGCAGTGGACTAAGAAAGCCTGGAGACAGGGAAATCCACTTTAGGAGGATGAACCCACTGAGCTAGGGCCGCTTTAGACATCAGATAAAACTTAGCAAATTTCCTAGAGACAGATGGTTTCCTCTCCGGAAACCTCCACTCCTCAGACACTAAGCGGTTAAGGGTTGGGTTACGTGGAAAACAAGTATGGGGCCTAACAGGCTCCTGGAACACATTGAAGGGGTCAGAAGAAACCTCCTGCACCAAGGGAATGTTAAGGGTGTTCAACACAGCCCTGATCAGGCCCTCAGCTGAGGGGACAGGATCAGCCTCAAAGGGATCCCCAAAAAAACTGAGAGGAAGGGACAGCAGGACAGTCTTCATTATCAGAATCCACTAATAATTCCTCTTCAGAGGAATCAGACACATCAGGTACACATGGTGGTTTAGGCAGGGAAGATCTGATAGGGGTGGGGGCCTGCCACGAGTGGAAGACCCCCTGCAAGGAGTTGTAAGGTGAACAGGAGGTCTCTGGTAGTAGCCTTAAACTCTTGCATCCAAACTGGCTCTAGTGCATGGCTGGAGGCCCCTGCAGGGGATTCAGGGGCAGCAGCGCATGCTGGGCAAACATGACCTGAGTATTCTCTAGGTAACCCTGAGTGACATGAGGAGCAATGGGGGACACAGACGCCCCAGTATCCTTAGTCTTAGGCCTAGCCCCAAGGTCTAACGGAGTAGACATTCTCACAGAGTCAAACAGTCAAAGTATCAGAAACACCCACAAAATAGTGTGTATGATAAATAATATCACCCCAGAAAATCTAAATTAGACTTATCTGGTAGGCGAAGGGTTAAACTGCCGAGAGGAGAAGGAGAGTCCAAGCCCTGGGTAGGATACTCGATCAGCGAAGGCACAAAATGGCTGCCACAGTGGGAGCCAATCAGATGAGAGTGCGTGAAGCAAACGCTCATAGGAATTGTACTTTCACTGAGAAAGAACCCTAACAGTGCCCGAAGCCCCCCAACATACCCGGAACATTGACTGGATAACACAGCAAGGGCAGACCAACCAAATGAGCCATCTCTGACCTTGCTACGTGGAGCGGTTACAGAGATATGTCCAAACTGTGAAGTCCCATAGAAGTGAATGAAGCAATGGCGTCTATGCGGCAAATGCACGCCTTAAAGGCCCGGAGCACAAAGTTAACAAGGTGAATACCAAACTGTAAAACCACTCAAAAGCTCACTAGAACAAGTCAGCAGACCCAATAAACACTGGTTCCAGTAGGGAAAGTGCCCACAACGCCCCAAAAGATGCTAATCAGCAGCAAAAGGGTTATGTTACCACAGAAACATACTCCAAACACCCCAGAGACATGCAGATAAACCCAATGAGTGCATGAGTATGTAATAGGAGCTCAAAATGAGACCACTGTGTGGAGGGGAAGCATGGGACATGCGGATCTCAGCACTCAAAGGGTGCTCACCTTTTTCAGCAGAACTTCTGTCTTCAGATTACCATATATCAAGACGAGGCCTCAGTGGGCAACTCCTGGGGAAAGAACTTGCAGCCAAGATTTTCCCCCCAGGGCTTAGGTCCACAAAATCACCTGGTAAACTGAACTATCCACATTTGGGTGATGGGAATTGTAAGTGATGGTAATCTGCCTAATGGTGGTATCCCATATCTAACACAAAAATAATAAAAAAGCTAAAACTATAGCAGAACTGTTCTCTTGCCTTGTGTCTTGACCAAGGAACAAATCTTACTGGAAGGGGATTGGCTAGCTGCAAGCTAAGGAGAGGAGGTAGGCTCTACCCAGTAGTCACTTCTCAGAATTGTTCCTGCCTACTTAAAGGGGCTGATCGCCTACCCAAAGTAAACAGTAACCTGTATTGGACGACAGAAGAACTTTTTCGGAAGGCAGCAGCGGCAGGGATCTTGTGTAGGCGCTTCCTGCGCCTATGCTGTCAGTCCCTTCCGTTGACACAAGGTACAAAGGCATTCAACTCCCCAGTCGTATAGGTGAAGGGGATGGACAGCACAGACTCAGAGATGCCTTCTCTACAAGATGTCTGCGCTGGTGCATCAAAAAGTGAGAGGGAGTAAACCCTGACTTCTACTGATACCATGGATACCTGAGGGGCTGCGACCATGACATATCGTAACACAGACATAACATACAGAGACAGAACTATAGGTACTCATGTATGTATATAATACACTGACAGAGATAACACTGCTCCGCCACATCCTCTGTCTGAGCTCTTAATGAAAAATGGTACGGTGCCCTTTAAACCTTTGTCTGCCATAGGGGTGTGCAAGCCATTGAGCCGCAATGCATTGCATACCCATCTGGCACTCCACAGGTTAAATATACCCAACAATGTTGCAGAAATTCACAGTGAACTTTTATTATACAGCACATAACATTAACACATGCATCCAAAACATTCTCACACTGCAAACCTTCCTTCAGTATCCTCTTTATATTCTACTCCCTCCCTTTCACCACTACTCCTCTATCTCTCCCTCCCTTCTCAACCTCCTCACTTTCACTCCTTTACATATTTCCCCTCACTCTCATATTTCCACACTTCACCTCTTCCCCTCTTCCCATGCTCTGCCTTTTCTGCCCTCCCATCTTATGCCGCACCTCCCTCATACCTTCCTGTTACCACTGCTCACATATAGTCACAACAAAGCTTTTTCAAACTTCACATTTTCTTGATATGCTGGGTAAATCCACTCTGGCACTGCCATAACCACCAGCTCTGATTCCTTCTCAATGGGGTACTCTTGGTCACAAAACCCTACTGTCTGTCTTCTGTAACACTATGCACAAAAACACTGCAGCTCAAATTGCCTGAGTGTCACTTCTGGAGTACTGGGCACACAGCAGTAGGAGCAAGAGCCTTCAGGGCAAGTGGTAACAGCCTGTGTATCTCAAAACTTTAACCTCACCAGTTTATATAATGATGTAAGCACTTCAAAGCAAAACAGGTCTCCAACTCATTCCTTCTAAATGCATTGGAGACCTCTCCTCTGGAGTACTGTGCCCACAGCACCAACAACAGCCTACAGGGCACATGGCAAGAGCCTGTGCATCTCCAAAACTTCAACCTCTGGCATTTACATAATGCATTTAACCTTTTCAAAGCTACACAGGTCTCCAACACATAGCTTCTTAATGAGTTGGAGACATTTTTACCGTTCAAGGGTTAAAAGCCACATTTAAATCTGTGGACATGTTTCTTATCTATGCTGCACTTGTTTTGCCCAATACTTAATACTAATGCACAATAATTTCACATGTAGTCAAGAAAAATACATACAAAAGACTGGGGGCTCGATTCTATTACCAGCGCTAAAAATAAAACAGGCGTTTTTTTTAAGTCAGTTTTTGCTATCCTATTACCCGACTTATGAAAACACAACCAGCGGTAATTATACTTACCGCCAGTCTGAAAAAAGCCCATGGGAAACAACTAAAAACAACATGCAATTAGTATCCTATTACCCACGCTCAGTATTACTGCCTGTTTCGTGGTTGCCTATTAACCCTATGAGTACCAGAGGTGTAGCAAACACATTACAATACCTCTCTGGTACTCATAGATTTAATCTTGCAATACAAAATACGAGGGCATGTCGAGTATAATAGGTGAAGAAAAATGTTGGATGAAAATGGTGAAAGAAAATTATGGGAGCACCGTAAGTCGACTTTTCAAGGGGGGGGTTAAAATGTCGGATGTACAATATTTGTTGAATTAATATAGTGAAAGAAAGCACTGTAAGTTGACTTTGGAAGGGGAAGGGTTAATTGTCCACTATGAACAATATTTGTCAGATTAATGGTGGAAGAAAGCACTGTAAGTCGACTTTTAGAAGGAGGGGTTAATATGTCGAGGGGGGCACTCTGTCGGATTTTGTTATGTGGAGAACACATCTAACACTGAACTTTATCTTTCTGTTGTCAAATGTACACTTATTTCCTTGGACTTTGACTTTTTTTTTTTTTTTTTTTTTTTTTTTAGGCGGTAGTCAGAAAAAAAGCAGACAGCGCCAGTTTTGTTACTACTTTGAAAAGTGCTGTCTACGCCAGTTTAGTTTTACTGTGGTTCAGCAATAGAATACCAACATAACACGTTTGCAAAATTTGCGCTACTTGTTTTTCTTGTAACGCCGGTTTTAGTGCGGGTAATAGAATCGAGCCCTGAATCTGCCATGGAAACGAGAATGTTGTCACAATACTCCAACCTATTCATGGCAAAATTGAATATCCTAATCATTTGGACTGCCAGTGAAGAATTTTTGTCATTTCACAAAAATTACAACACCTTCCATGCCCCCATTACCATCAAACTCAGCCATTCACCCACACAAACTTTCTGGACACTGCAATCAGTATTGGTAACAACTCCATCCAGTCAATTCTTTACCACAAACCAATAGACAGGCCTAATTATCCCAGACACACAAAAAAAACTATTGTTTACAGCCAGGCCTTAAAGTATAACCACATATGCTCTGACTTCTGACCAAGATCAACATCATAAAAAGAGATTTTATCTGTCATGGATATAATGCCAAAGTAATGGACTTCCATTTCAGAAAGCCAACAGTGTACCCAGAAGAAATCTGGAATAGAAACAACCTGATGAAGAGAACACCTACAACCCACAGCTTGAAGTACTGCACAAAATCTCAAAATAACCCCAAGCAATACTCAATAATGATGGGAAATTAAAAAGAATATTCCCAAGACCTCCGCTCCTCTCCTATAAACAGCCCCCAACCTGCAACAACTGGTGGTGAAGAGATACCTTAAGAATGCAACTGAAAATTGTGCTTCACCCTATCTACAAAATATGTGTGGAACCTCTGCACACACATGTACCACGGATAAGGTGCTCTTACCACACTCCCACTGAAACCACTATCAAGGGTAAACTCTCCTGCGATTCATCTAATGTTGCTTAACTCATCATGTGTGTTTGAAATGTACCCAATCAGGACTATATATAGGCCCAGTGTGAACAACAAAAAAGACACCCCAGTGAGTCAACATTTCTGCAAATGTGATTATAGTATTAAAGATCTCAAAGAGACTGTATTGATGGGACATTTTAGGAGACATAGCACAGAAAGATTAAATTGATAAATTTAAATCTTAAATTTAAATCTTAAATTTAAATTTAAATTTATAAATTGATAACCAAATTTAACATTCTGAACTTTGACTTGAACAGTGACAAGGAATTTGTCACATTATCCAACACAATAAACATATTATAGGCCCTTTGGGTGCTAGAGGGTTCCACAGCTCATTGCAAGTGATGAGTTGTATACCCCTCTGGCACTTGGAGGCTTAACCCATCCATTCTATACATTTTGCCATCTCTGGCTAAAGACTAAAATTCACTGGAGCATTAAAAAGGTAATAAATCTTGTTTGTATTTTTTAGTCCACTACAAAGAGAATCTACTAGAACGAAGGGAATGAATTATTGACAATATTGAGAAGAATATTCACTGCCAGTGGAATTTAAAAGTTAAAATAATTTGCATGAGTATTTAACCTGTCATGTATTGTGTATTCAGCCTTCATTCTTATTATGCATCAAGAAGAGACCTAAGTTGTCTTGAAAGCTTGCATCCTAGAGCCACTCGGCCAATAAAGGTATCATTTTCACTCTTCTAGTTCCTCAAAGTTACACTCTTCACAGCTGTTTGTACATATACTGAATCACAAAGGATTCTTTATTACAACTGATGCTATTAATGGAAATTTACCAACAATATGACATTTAAGACAAGAGAACTACAGTTTAAGTAAACATTTATTTTTATAGTGCTTAACACTTTGCATTTTTTAGATTTATGACATTGTCAGCTGAATTACTGTGCATATAAGGACAGTTCTATGTTAGATGTAGATTAGCTGAGATTGCAAAATGCTCTTGTAATAAACAATGCCAAAATGTTGAAATGGTAGTGTACATTTAATGGCTAATGGAGAGTAAATATATTCCAGCTTTCAAGACACTAAGGGCTGTATTCAGGAAGCTACAGAGGTGAAATCCTGAGGCAAGTCAACTGCACTATAAGGGGCCAATGAAAATTCCCATTGATTTGAATAGGGGTTTTAACCCCCTGAATGCTAGAGAGATCTGCAAAGCATTGCTTTACAATGTGTTCGAGAGCATAGCAAATATACAACCTTCTTTGTGTATGAAAAGAGACACTTTGCCTTGAATATTCCAGTGAATGGGCACCATGAGAGTGTGGAGGTGTTTGGTGTTTTGACATTCCTCTGTGCTTAGGTATAAGCTATGTACATACTAGGCTCAGAGGAAACAGGCCTAGAAGTCTTTCTTTTCCTTACCCCTTCTATGGGGATGGTGTAAAAAGATTTCTTCTAAAGGGGCTTTGTGCCAATAAAGTTTATGTGCCAGGCCAGAGGTGCATGTTTGGAGTGATTATATGTAGGCACAAAGCATTTGGTGCAGCCTCATTTCACACATACCACTTAAGGTGTTAGAAGTCTAAGGGGCCTATGTTCAAAATAAAAGTCCAGTAATTCTAGGAAAAGTCAACCTCATCATTGGGAAGAAATGAAAAAATAATGCTTGGGCCTTCACTTAGAACCTTAGATTTTTGCTATCCATCTGATTAAGTATGACTCACATAGGTACCTTTATAATAAAAAAAATTAGCTTTTTCATGTTGCCTCACAAAAGTAAATTCTGCATTGTGTCACAACCAATTATGTCTTAAATACGAAAATGTTAACAATTACACAATGTATATGAAAAAAACATTTATGTTTGTTGTAAAAGTTTCAATTATTTGAACAAGCCCTGAATCTTCTGAATACAAAAATACCTATATGTATAGTTTCACCAACACGAAAGCCCCTATTTACCACAACAGAAAAATAGCATCTTTTACATTTCCAGCCCTTCAATTATATTGATATCTTTTAAAATTATGGATTTCCTTCAGAATTCATTAGCTACTACCCTTACAAGAAAAAGGCACCCCATAGACATGATCTGACAAACTGTAGGAGGTTCTAAGAGCATAAAACTACACCAACTATAGGCTCTAATTTTTATAAATCTTTTTCAAACACTATCTGCCTGTACTAAATTAGTTATGATGACTACAGAAATGAAGAAAAGTAGACAAAGCATACCATCAAATGAGAGATCATTTGCTTTTTTTTTTTCAGAAGGTAGAGCTAAAAGAAAAAAATTGCATTTTTCATTTCTGTCCTAAACATGAAATTTCCAGTTGTATCATTAGCTATTCCATGGAAAATTATACACTCATATTGAGTTGACTTTCTGTAGGTGGTGCTTCTAGGGGCTGCCAGAAGTACAAAACTAAGCTAACTCAAGCTAGAATTTTTCATATATTTTTACATATGACTTTCTTATATTAAAATGGTTATAAAGATAAGAGAAAAGAAGAAAATATAGACAATGCATACCATTTCTGAGAGACAACCAGCCACATCAAATTAAGTATTTTTATTATTTTTTTTTACTGTTATTTTTATATTTTATATAACACATTTTGAAATTTCATCCACGGTTCCATTTGTGATTATCCTTTGGCAGAGTCATCCATGCAGAGGCAGGTAGAGTTCCCCTAATGCTGTAGTCTGATTTGTTGGCAACACAAACCAGTGTACTGTTCTTATGAGTAGTATCTAAAAGTCCATCATTATTCTTGATTTGTCTTTCTACCCCTAGTTTAGTGTGCACAACTGTTTCCAAAAAGTGGTGCTATAGTCAGTTCAAAGATTCAGAACTGGTACAACACCATGGGATTTCCTAGTGTATTCAGTACCTTCTGTCAGCTTAAGAAAAATGGTACCCCACTGATATGTGTGAAGAAAAAATGCATGTGTGATTCTATGACTACCAGCTGAAGAAGGCTATAGCGGTCAGACAGTGTATGTAGGAATATGTGATTACCAGTGGGTAGTGGAATCAGGCTGGGGGGTACAAACAGTGTATGAGGTGATCTGTGACTACCAGCAGGTAGTGGAAGATGGTTGGGCAGGTCAAACCATGTATGTGGGGATCTCCGGCTTCCAGTGGGCAATGGAAGCAAGTTGGGGGGAAGGGTGTCAGATTGTGTATGTGGGGGAGCAGTGACCACAGGAAGCAGTGAAATCAACTTTGAGTGGTGTCAGGCAGTGTATATGGGGATCCCTGACTACCAGTGAGCAATGAGACTGCTCCAGCTTACTGACAGAAGCCTCCGTCATCGGAGGAAGGAGAAGAGCAGAGGCAGAGCGTCGGACTACAGTCTATACGTAAGTGGCTGCAGCCCAGAATTTTTTAAGTTAAATTTAAACAAAATTAAAACTTAAAATAAAAAATAAATAACGTTTTCATGGTATTGGATATGTCTCCTAACTATGTATGGGATATTGTCCATAGGTGACACATCCACTTTAATATTGGTATGATTATTATGTGTTTGAATGCCAAGGGGAATATGCCAGTAGTAATAGCTTGAATAGATGGATAATTTTGGGGTTAGTAAGGTGGAGAAATAGAGTTGAGATTGAAGTGGGTCAAGTGGGCAGGTACATAGGTGGGAGAAATAGAGGGGCTTGCAGACCTTTTTATGTGACACAGGGGAAATTACTGTAAGGGAGAATTGTGTTTATAGGGAGAGGGCATGTCTGGTAATATGCAGTGGTTAGGAAGAATGCATTTCTCAGCTGTATCCATCTTGTGTTTGAAGAAACTGGCAAGAATTTGGGAAGTGAAGGTGGTAATTGGGGTAGAAGGGTAGGGCGGAGTAAGGAATTAAAAGTAACTAAAATGTTATTGGAATGATAAGAATATGACAGAAGTGAAATATGAGTTTTTGTTCATGATGAGACAGAAGAATAGTATCAGATGAATGCATAGTGCCCAAACTCAGAATTTGTTGGGATAACAAAAACTGTTCCAGTGCTACTTGGTGAATGCATCCACCATATACACATATACTATTATAGTGAAATAGATTATGGCACTGAATCACTAGAATGGAGAAAATAAAAGGAAAATTATAAATAAATAACACCACAAGCAAATGTATTGAGTCCCTCTGTACATTCCCAAATCATAGAGTCTCTCAAATTCTGATGTTCTCCCCAATGTTTAATATTAGACTTGTATTTGGATAAACAGAATGATATTGGTAACAAGTCAGGAAATAGCGGTCAGGATGAAATTTAATGAGATGTTATGAGATGAAAGTCAATGATGAATCAATGTCTTGTTTGAGGATTAAATGAAATGACAAGGAACCGGATGTTGTCTCCCTCTAATCTCCTCTCTATCTGCTTGCTCCAATATACCAGGATGCCCAGGTATCAGTTTCAAGTGAATGACCAATTTTCATGAAGATAATCTCTTCGAGTGAATGTAGGAAAAAATCTCAAGCAAAGTAACAATTATCTAAGTGTAGTGTACTCAAAAAGAATAACATTAATCTAACAATGATTAATATAATAGATAGTGAGGGTGTCTCTGACTGAATGTGATAAAATAAAAACTGCTAGGAGAATGGGCATATTAAATAAAATAGGTAAACAGGAGGAGACCTCCCTGGAAGTCGGACCACCCTGAGGCCCCCAAAAAGCAAACAAATATTAAAAGAGTATCAAAAAAGATTTAGTTTAGAAGGTATGAAAACCTTTATATATGTCTAAAATGCAGCAAGGAAATGGGCAAAAAATCATAATACAAAAAAAACTATAACACCCCCTGAGTCCTGGGGGGGCATGCAATGCACCACAAATGAATGCCCCATGTGCCCCCCCACCCCGGTCCCCCAAAAAAGGCCAAGTGTGAGAGCAAACGGTTGCCTACTCCAACTATATACCCTAAAATGATGACGAATGTAACTGAACTAGAGTTATCTTAATGATTCTGGGTTAGTTTTATGAGTACTCCAAATAGAACCAGTCCTAACATGTGCAACACTTTGTATTAATCCACTGAGAGAAATGCATTGTGAGAATGCTATACTATACTGGCTTACCTCCCAACATTTCAAATGGCCAAAGAGAAACACTTTCATTTTAGGTGGTGGTGTTGGGGGGGGTGGCCGGTGGGAGAAGCATTGACAATAATTTATTTTTTCATTTCATGACCTTCTGATACCTCTTTGTGTAACTGAATAAATGATTTAGAGCAAGAACAAAGCATTTTATTTACACAGACTAATTTATAAAGACATATACTGAAGTTTAAACAAACATTAATGTGCATTTTATTACTGTGGAGCAATGTGATACACTTATATACACATCACACAGTCTGATCACCTAAAAAGAGGGACATCTGGATGGGAAAGAGGGACAGAGGGATTTGGCTCTCAAAGAGGGACTGTCCCTCCTAAAGAGGACCCTTTGGAGGTATGTACTGGTTAGACTGATAAATGGTAGATGTTCTCATGTATTGGTATTAAGTAAATATCTTATTTGTGAGGAAGAAGACAGCAGAAGAGTGAAAGCACCTCTGTAGCTATCTTGCAGTTTACAGTGTAATTGCATTTGACATAGAACACCTTTTTCACTAAAATATTTTCTCTAGCTTTTTTCCTTTTCACTTCTCATTCCTTATTGTAAAATTGTCTCTCCCTCTACCTGACAATTCTATTCACATTTCCCAACTCTTTCTTCTTCCTAAAACTTTCCACTGCTTCCTTGAAGTCTTTTTGTTTTTGTTAAATTTCCTTTTTCCACCACCTACTTGCCATTAACCATTACTTTCCTATAAATCATATCATCTTATTATGTTCATCTATAACAAGCTTACAGCATTTAATGATCTCTTTATTTAAAATTCTCTCAAACTACTTGCTACTTACTTCTGAATCTTGACTCCCTGCTTTAGACATTGCCTCCCCTGCTGGCACTATCCTGTGGTGGCCTATACTTTGCAATGCACATGAAAATCTACATAGTGGGTACATATAATATACTTATCTATGCTTGTGTTTATCAGTATCAGTCCAAAGCAGAGCAAATATGAAGCAATGAGTATATTTTCACAAAGGAAGCAGCTCAGATTAATCTTTATAGTATTTGGGACATGGAGAGTGTTATTTCAATACTGTCATAGTTGTAGTACAAGAGTAATTGAATGGTAAAATACTCCCTCCCTCCCCTTTTACTAATGTAACACTGCCCACTTCAGAGCAGCAAGACTGTCCAGATGGATCGCAGAGAGGGAAAATCTTCAGTGAGCATAAGGAAAAGTCTGTCAAAGGGGCAGGGTTTTCCTTAAGCTCACAGTAAGAAGGTTGTCCCTTGATGTGATTTGTCTGGTCAAGGGACCATATTCCATATCTGAGGGGAGGTGGATTACACTAGGTAAAAGGGGCAGGGGGGATACTTTATCATTCAATTACTCTTGAACTACAACTCTGACAGTATTGAAATAACACTCTCCATGGCCCAAATAAAATCTGAAAACTAAATTTGGCGAGCAGTACATACGAACTGTAATAACACTCAGATAGGCCAGGATTCATCAAGGTGCAAATGGATTAATGCGCAGGAAAAGCGGAGGATTTCTCTGCGCATTAACCATTCGCCTATTCAGTCCTTTCAACCAGATAGATTAGCAAATGTGATCCGCTAGCTTCAAGCTGGTGGATCCCATTTGAATGCACGGGGTGAACACACGCATACGCATTTTCGCTTATGTGTATACATGTGTTTTTCCCATGACTGCCCAATTTACACGCAAAATCGTTGATGAATACCCAAAGGCGTCCATCATTGATAGCGACGAAGAGCAGCGTATTTGATACTCTACTCTTCCCCAGTTTGATGAATCCCAGCCATAGTCTTCTGTTAGACATAAAAAAAATTATTCAGGTATGACTGAGAACTATGATGGAAAAAGCAGTCAATCTGTCAATCTGTTTTCTTCACATCAAAAACTGTGCATGAACCCTTTGAGTGCCAGAGGGGTACGTAACGCATTGCAAAGCAATGCATTCCGTACCCCTCTGGCACTCAAATGGTTAAGGTGACAGTATAAATGCAATTCAGAAATGTCAGTCTCAATGGCAAATCTTAATTCCAAAAGTGTAAAAAAATTACTTGAAGTTCTTCAAACTCAATTATCTTGACATAATATAATATTTATGGGATCATATTACTTTGCTATTTAAGTGATGGTGAACAATATTACAGTGCATATAAAATGAACAGAATACACGACAGTACCTCAGATTGTTGCCCCTGTGACTATGTTCAACAGATAACATCTTCAATCAGTCCTGGATTGGAGGCGAAAATAAAAATAACTGGCCTGTGTTTTTTTAAGGAAGCAGGCAGAGTGCATAATTCTACATAACTCTTTAACCCCTTAACAACCAGCCATTGCAGTGCACGGTCGGCAGTTAAGGACCACAGGACTTTTTTTTTGCTGCTGAATTCAGGGGTACCCCGAGTTGTGTGAACCATCACGGGGACCCTGGAATTCCATGACGTGCCATGATCTATCACCGGTCCTTAAGTGCTGAGACCGTCATCAAGGTCATTAAAAGGTTAAGGACCAAAGGTTATGTGAAGCAACATGTTCTATAACACTCTGGTCCTTAAATAGTTAAGATTACAATGTGAGCTGACAGAGTTTGTAGCCTATCAATTTCTCTAGCTCTGTCATGTCCACCTCCATGAACATGGAAACTAAAATTTATTGAAGATGTCATCTATCAAACAAAAACACAGGGGAAAAATTCACTGGCACAGTTAGTATTATATGGCCACAGAGAGGTAAGTGGGTGGTTATTATTAGGAGATATTACTACTTCTTTAAAGGGTTAAAATGAAAGTTAACTATATTATTTTATCAGTAACTTCCTGCATCACAGAATATGAATAGGTGAAAAATGTTATCTGAAAAAGCAAAACATGCAAAAAACAAATCACTTTTAACTCTTCTGAGTGCCAGAGGGGTATGGAACGCATTGCAATGGCACTTAAAGTGTTAACCTTGCACAAGAAATCCTGTGAAAAGTGATAATGTATTTTTTTCCACCATGTACAGTGTCCCACATGTACTACTGCAGTGGTCACTATAAAAGGAGTGTTAGTTTCCTGCATGATGTTCTATGGATGTGCATATGAATGGAGAAAGGAGTAAAGAATAAATAAACTAAACAAAGATGTGAATTATAAGAATAGACAGGAAGATGATCCATGTTCCTACCTGAACTTCTACTGTGAATGTAGTGGAAGGAAAAATAGGGGGAAAACGAGCGCCCCCTAAACGGGATCAATAGGTAATCAAATATCCACTACCAGCACATAAAAAGTGCGTACTCACAAAACTAATTGCTGGACAAAGGTATATACCAGTCCCAGTGAATAAAACCACTGAGGATTCAGACTGCCCTCAGACGCAACATCAACGATGGCACTTCACCGAATAAAGGGCTGCTCCAGCATGACGCACTCCCCCTGAGAGGCTTAAAGATCCCAAGAAAACAAAAAAATAAATAAAAAAATAATTAGATGCACTCACATATGAAGGTGATCAGAAAGCTGGTATAAGAAAATCTGTCAGTCCCCTGACTGGGAGCCGCTGGGACTGACTGGGACACCGGGGGCCACCGGAGAGGAGAGATATGAGGCAACAGGAACAGCCGTCTGTCAGATGGTTTGGAGCAGTGTGTTGCTGATCACCAGCTCCTGAGTGGAGATGGTAGAAATCTCTCCACAGGAGTTTATGTCAGATTTGCAGATACCAGCTTTCTGACCAACTTCACAAGTGAGTGCATCTAATTATTTTAATTATCCACTCAGTGTATTGATGTTATTACACTATTGGGTGCTCTTGTCTCTTCTTTTTTTGTTTTCTACGTGAATGAGTGGCAGAAACTATGCAGACTGATATACATACGTTGTAAGATAGTTACAACTTCACTTAGTGTGTTTATAAACACACACATACAAACATACACACAAAATCACTCCTACGAGCACTCCACATTGAGATATCACTTGTACCACAAACACAAATCTGACTGGGAGACAAACCAAAAGTATGTCAAATGGGCAACAACTAACAGCAGTGCACGGGGCAGAGAAGCACATAATAATATTGCTGTAGATATCTCATAGAGTGGGACATTTTCTTATAGAGAAAATGTGATTCCATGTTAGCCTTAGAAAAAGCAGGACACTGGTAGAGTAAAAGTGATATATACATTTATTTGCTAACTAAGTGGCTCTAGAGTGCAAGCTTTCAAGGCACTTTAAATCTCTTCTGCATATTTAGAGTGAAGGTGGAATACAAAATACATGGCAGGTTATAAACGCATGCAAATTGTTTTTATGTTTAAATTCTACTGAAAGTAACAATTTTATCTCCCTTGCCAGCATAACTCACTCCTTAGCTGGCCAAGTGATACAAAGATGTATTTACCTTTTGATGAGTGAATAGCACCAGCAAAGATGGATAAGTCTATAGAATGTAAAGGTTAACCCTCCGAGCACCTGAGTGGTGCAGAATCCATCACTTGCAATGCACTGTGCACCCCCTAGCACCCAAAGAGCCCAAAATAGTATTATTGTGTGGGATAATGTAACAAATTCCTTCTCACGATTCAAGCCACAGTTCAGAGTGTTTAACTTGGTTATCAACTTATTTTCAAAGATCTTTCTACTTCTCTGTGTCCTACAAATTACCATTAATACAGTCACCTTGAGATCTATAATGCTGTGATCAATTTTGAAAGAATGTTGAACCACTGGGCATCTCTTTTTTAGTTCACAGTGGACCTATGAGAATCCATCCATTTTCTTAGAGTTTGTCTTGACTCCCCTACATATTATCCTATGTTGGGACATTTCTCACACATGTTGAGGTAGACAACATTAGAAAAATAAATTGCCCTTGATGTTGTGGTCTTGGTGGGAACATGGATTGGCAGCTTATCTGTGGTACATATGTGTGCACAAGTTCCACATATATAATGTAGACAGGGTGAAGTACCATTTTCTGTTGCATACTTAAGGAAGCTCTGATCCTTAAAGGACCATCGTGGAAATTAAACACTTTGGTCTTCTTCTAAATCATTTATTTACAATATGACAATATATCATTCTTCATTTTCCATCAATATATTAACTCTTTGTGTGCCAGAGAGCTATCTAATGCATTGCTCTGCAATTTACTGCTTGGCACTCAAAAGTCTGTGTGAGGGATGTTCTTGGTGCTGAAGTATCTGCATTCTCTCTACTCTCTCCTGCTCTCTCCAACACATCCAAACCATTACTAATTCTTAGTGCATATGGTGGTGTCTCTGGTGCCAAGGCAATGTGCTCACCACATATCAAAAGGCACACATTGGCATTACATCAATGACAGCTAATGTGTGACTCATGGAGTTCCAACAGCTTTTTGAGGTTAGTTGTGCCACTGCAGAAATCAGTGAGATACTATCCTTTAAACATATTAGTAATACTTAAAACATAAAAAAGATGTTGTAGGGTTTATCCCACAGAGTAAAACAATGGTACTCCCACTACTGAAAGGTATTTTATTCAAAAGTTATTACAACTCAGACTTGACTTTTTTCAGGTGCAGTATCACAGTGGCCTGAAATTGTACAGTGAAGCAGTTTCTGTGCCATCCTATGGAGATTTATGGCCAACCGACCAGAGTGGTCCATAGGATGGTATAAGCGCCACTGTACACTTTCAGGCCACTGAGATACTGCACCATGTGGAACACATGGAACATAGGAACCTTTGAGACAGAGACTCACTTCTTCTCTTTCACTTTTCCCCCCACCCTCAGATTCAACGTATAGCAAAGTACTATAAAGAAACAAAAGAGAGGAAAGAAACAAAACCCCTGAATAAAGACTCCAGGAATGACAAAAGCAGAGTAAGATTTCCTGAAAGACTTTGTTAGATGCACAGAGTACTTGAGGCAATCCAGCTCCAGCAGATGGATATCCTTGTCCTGTTTGTTAGAAGGATCTGGGAAAAAAGAAGGAAGAACAACTGCTTAGTTAATTTTAAAATCTGAGATAACTTGAGAAAAAAACCTCTGGGCACACACAAAACTGCCTTGTCCTGGTGAAAAACCAAGAAAGGCAGTTTACAAAACAGAGCTTGTAGTTCAGCCACTCTGTGAACAGAAACAATGGTCAAAAGGAAGGCCATCTTAAGGAGACACAAAAAGAAACTGATGAAAGAGGCTCTAAAGGAGGCCTCTGGAAAACTGTTACCACCAGATTCAGATCCCACGGCCTCGTGGGATCAACACACGGATACTGAAAGAGCTGAGCCATTTCAGAAAGTCTGGCAGCAATTATGACTGACTCAGTGAGATATGAATTGGCCTCCATAAAATTGGCCAGCAGTTCCTCTTTAAGAACATTCACCCTAATGGCATCTGTCAGCTGTTCAATCCAGAAAGTCATGACTCTCGTGACCCAAACTGTTACAAAAATGGGTAGCAGGATGGCCCCAGTGGCTGCAAAATTAACCTTTGAAAAGGAATCCAAGCACTTATCAGCCTGATCCATAAAGACTGTTGCATCTGCCAAAGGCAGTGCAGGGTCCTGATTATCAAGAGAAAGGGGGATCAATGGCAGGTGGTGTAGCCCACTGGGACAATGCCTCAGCTGGAAATTAAGGTAGACTCTCCATTCTTCCAAGACAACTCAGTCTAAAGAATGATGTTGGAAGATGTCCTGTGAGGAAGACCGAACATAAGAAGGCCCAGAGACATGTAAAGTCTCTAAAACAGCTCTGATAGGCCCCTCAGCAGAGGGGCAAGGGTCTTCCTCATAGACATCCCTAAAAGACAAGGAAGAATCCATGTTCTCTATATCAATATCAAAATCTCCTCCTCAGAGGAATCTCCAACCAACTGAGACTGGCCCCAAAAGACAGGATCAGTGTGTCTGATAGGGGGCATGGGGGCGCAAAGAATGGAGGACCCCTTAAATAGGTGAAAGGATAAAAGCAACTGAAGAAGTCTTAACATAACCTGGCTTTTGTTCTGCAGTGGAGGCTATGGGGGAGTAGTAGGGGCCACAGGGCAAGAGGGACATAAAGTGCCTGAATATTCCTGGAGAATCACAGTTTGACATGAGGAACAGTGAACTAAATGGCTTAAAGGGACTCCTGATTAGTTAGGCTTAGATTTACCCATGTGTCCCTTAGGATCTGACATGTTGAGAAAAAAACCCATCTAAAGTAGGACAAGTCCTCCATCGCCCATAAAATCATGGGTGTTGGAATATATATTAGGGCAGGGAGGAACTGTATACTTATCAACAACTACAATGTGCACAATGTGTGAAAACATTGTGAAGCAGGTGGAGGACTGGGAGTACCCTTTGACAATTCTTCACTAATTGCATGTTGACATATTAAACTATTCCCCAATAAATCAGATTGTTTCAGTCACTGTTCCTCATGCCTATCCCACATAAATTAACCCTTTGAGTGCCAGAGGGGTACGGAATGCATTGAAAAGCAATGCATTCCGTACCCCTCTGGTGCTCAAAGGGTTAAATGACTGGTTGTGGTGTTAGTGGTGGCAGCTGTGGATGATTGACTATTCCAGTGGGTCATTACCACTGAACAGAAATAATTAGCCCTTGATGATATGAAAAGGGAGAACAAAGGGTGCCTCAATGTTTCAAAGCATGAAGCGTACAACAGAAACTAACAGAGGTATTCACAGGACTCACCGCTGTAGGTTCATGTTCGGGTGCACGTTCTCCACAGGGTCTCCACTCCTGGTAACTCCAACACAAGCAAAAGGATAATTGGCACTTCCGAAAATAATAAAAATTTGAAGCTTTATTAATGCTCTTTAAAATTGAACGGCATATTGGGCAGAACAGAGAAGTGACATACAGTACCCCTACTTAGACATGACCCCCATAGAAAGTCTGACGCGTTTCGTGCTGATTCAGAGCTTAGTCATTGACACAAAAAACAGCTAAAGCCATTGAAATATATAAACCTTTAAAAATCAAGATAACTGGGAGGACCTGTCCAAAAACATTTGAACACACACCCACCAATACAAAAGAGTGAGGGCGTTTCCAAAACAGAGACTGAACAATATTAACCCATTAAGTGATTTATGGTGTTCCTCCCCAGGAAACCGCCATTGCCTCCATGGTAACCTACTATAATCATAATCATAATCATCACAAATATAATAATGTGTTCAAATGAAAAAAATGAGAAAGGAGAAAGAAGAAGGCAGAGCACCACTGAACAATGAAGGGATCCTGGCTTAGACAACCACATATTGCAACACAGACAGCTTGAGACACTACATAATATGACTAATGTCCCACTCCAAATTCAGACCAGAGGGCATTCTGGTTTTCAATTGAAAAATCCAAAATGCTTCCCTCTGGCTTATAAGCCGCAACAGATATCCACCACTAAATGGCAGAGTAACTCTTTCTATCCCTTGAAAACTGCACAAATGTAAATCACCTCCATTTTCTAAACATATATGCCTAGCTATGGCTGAATCAGTTTCAGTTTTCTGTATCTGATATAAATGCTCTGTAATTCGCATCTTTAGTGGACGTATCGTACGACCCATGTATTGGATGGAGCATGCAAGACATATAAAAAGATACACAGCATTGAGAGTATTGCAAGTTATGTAACTCTTAATAACATACTCAGCTCCATCAATATTACATTTAAAGGATATAGAGACATTAGCCACCTGGCAAGTCTTACATATGCCAGCACCACATTTGTAAAACCCAGTGGAAGCCAACCATGTAGGTTTTGATACTTTTGACAAAAATAAACTTGATGATATCATATTGCCCAATGTAAGGCCTCTCCTGGCCACAAAATCACAACCACTTTGTAGAATTTTCTCTAAAATAGGATCTGTTTCCAATATAGGCAATAGTGATCGTACCAAGGTACAAACACAATGATATTGTGGACTATAGGTCGTGATGAATCTGGCTTTTGTAGCAACACCACTTTTGTTACGTTTAGTATTACATGGTTCCTTTAATAAATCATCTCTGGACATTTGTGCTGCAGTTTCAAACTCCTCTTGCATCAAATCATTATTGTAACCCCGCATCTCAAAACGATTGCATAGATCCTTAGAAGCTACAATAAAATCTTCATTACGGGAACAATTTCTGTACAATCGCAGAAACTGCCCCTTTGGGATATTTCTTATCTGATGCCATGTATGTGATGAGCGGGTGTGCAGTAAGGTATTTCCAGGTGTGGGCTTTCTATAAATATTACTCACAATTTCCTTAGTGACAATGTCACCTGTCAAGGTGACATCCAAAAAAAAATACTTTTGTAATGAAAACTAAAAGTAAATAAAGTAAAGATATATCTCCCATATCACAAAATCCGATCCCAGAAGGGGTTCCCACCCCCAAAGACGTGGGTGGCCTCTCACCAACCCATAAAAAGGTTGGCCAGGGAGGGGGCAAAACTAGCCCCCAATGCCACCCCACATCTCTGGAGGTAAAACACCCCATCAAAGGAAAAGAAATTGTGGCATAGGAGATAGTCGACGACCTGCAGCATAAAATTGTATAAGTGTATCCAAAAAATAGGAAAGACCCTCAAAATGAAACTTTAAAGCCTCCAGAGCTATAGAATGTAGAATTGATGAATAGAGGGCAGCTACTCTGCCATCAGCCAAGACATTACAATGTCCCATTTGATGTCAGACAGTTAGCGAAGCGCTTGTCTAGTATCCCACAAAAAACATGGAAGTTTGATCACCAAAGGTTTCAAGTATTGATCCACCCACACGGACAGAGGCTCCCTGATATACAGCTACTCCAGATTATTTTTCTCTCTTTAGCCCTACAGCTCTGTCTGTGTCAGCTACATATTACATCACGGTGGGAAGTTCCAGATTTCAAGTGGTGCAGGGATTATTGTGGCTATAGAAAGTATAGGAAGGAAACAGCAAAGTCCTCTTGAGGAATTAAATAAAATGGCAGTAGCAAAAAGGCAAATATGTTATGTATTTTTCAGTGCTCAGCAATCTCCATAAAAAAGTGGTAAATCGCTTGTCTCCAAAAAAAAATGTTGGTTCTTTTCATCCATTCCTACTGAAGTATATAAGCAATTGAAATCTTTGGATGTATCAGCCCCGATGTGCACAGTAATTCAAAGCACAGAATAAAACAGGTATCTATCCAACATACTTACTCCTCCCCTTGTTAAAGAAGGCTATTTTTTCAGCCAGAAGTCAGATACAAAATCTTAAGGTATTATACCATTAGATGGAAGAATAATTTGTGTTTCCTACTTTTTATTAATGAAACAAGATGTGCACAAATGTATGAAACACTCAGTAATGCAAATATGAATGGTTATATAGGCACATTAACTGAATGAATCAAGATCAATCAAAGAAATACCTAATATTAATGACCCAAACATTACTTTGCATATTTATAATTTGGGAAAAGAGTGTTAAGACTATGATAGTATATGATTATTTAAAAGCACTTACAGGCACTTTGGAGAAGTCAGCTCCAGTGTAAGTCTGACCCAGCTCATCTACTGAAAGCTCAGGGGACACTAGTAAATAATGAGGTTGGTGTAATAAGAAGATTTGGAGCAATTCTGGCTGAAACCAAGTGCACTAAGGGTAAAATTTCCAGCACATTGTTTTTCACTTAGTATTTAGTGGGTTAAAATCACTATTTAAATAAATGGGGATTTGGGGAATTTTTAGTGTGTCACCTATAGAACAGTTGCTTTGTCCAGAATTCACCAAGTACCAATAAATGTGATAGTAAGGTGTTAAACTGGAGATGACTTCTCCAGTAATATCTATTCTCTAATTTCTATGCCATTCTATGGAGCCAGTGAACTATCCCTCCAACTTTGAAGATCTTAGTGCATAGGCTCTATAGAATAGCAAACTATCCTCTGGTGATCACCATCACCACAAAAACAACCTTATGTAAATTCACTCACAATTTGTAAAGCATTGTATGAGACATATATCAAATCCAACTTTCAGAACCTCTGGAGTATTATAGCTGCCCCCAGTATTCACCATTTGGCTGCTCACCACCAAAAACACGCTCTCCCAAACGGTATGGTTATGAAAAGAAAAAGAACAGAAGGAAGCACCAATGGTGCAATAACGTTATTAGAATAATGTGAAATGTATAACAAAATTATATTTACTCACATTCAGTGAATGCCAGTAACTTGATATCAAGAATACCAGCTCATGCGCTTACGGAGACTATTATTCTAATAACGTTATTGCACCATTGGCGCTTCCTTCTGTTCTTTTTCTTTTCACGTTGGAACTGTGACTTCCAGTAGCAGAGGCTGCTACGAACGTTAGTGAATGTAGCAATGTTGCTGCTCATCTAGTATACAGCAGAAGCAACTATACTGCTTGTAGGTTTTTATACTTATTCCTGACCTGGTGAGTAGCTGTCTGTCTCCTAGGTGGTTATCCAGCCATCAGGCTTCGCGGCCTGCTACCCCACACAGCTCTGGCCACAGCAAGGTCTCCTGTATTGATCAAAGCAGCAGCTTGCTACCCCTATAATTGTTACCTCCCCTCTAGGTGTTCTCTGGCTGCTTACACTGGCCACTTAGGTCAAGTGTCATCAACAACACTTCACCATCATATTGCCACCCTAGCCTGTCATTTCCTTTTGGTGCATCTCTCCCCAGGGTTATTTGTTACAGGAAAGGTTGAGAAGCTCTAATATAGAGGTTAGCCTCAAGTAAATTCAAGTTCCTTTCTAGGAGTTAAACAAATGTTCACTAATCATTTATTTGAACTCATTTTTCCAGCTACAGTAGCTATGGAGAAAAAGACTGAAATGTGTTTCTGATTCTGTTTCTAGCTGTTCACAGTAATTATGAAAGTTGGAGACAAAAGAGAGCAATGATTTCTTTGTCCAAATGGTATGTTTTGTTTCTATTCTTCACAAGTCTCTTATTGTACTAGACAGCAACAAAATATGCTGTAGAAATCTAGTATATCAAAGTCTGAATAGCAGAATTGTCAATAAAATTGCTGCTTTATTTAACATATATATAATCATCGTCATTTTCAGTCATTGTCGATCCACTGCAGGATGAAGGCTTCAAACAGCAAGTTTCCAACAACTTCAGTCTTGTGCTTTTTGTTGCCACTGTGAACCAACAAACTTGGTAATTTCACCATCCCATCTTGTCTTTGGTCTTCTTCTTGGGTATTTAGTATCAAGTAGAATTAATTCCAAATGTATTTGGTCTATCCACTGTCAGGTCTTCTTGCAATGAGACCTGCATATGGGACCTGTATATGGGACTGTGCTCCTGGGCAATTATCCCTACTAAGGAGTAAGTGAGTGCTTCAGTGCTTCCACACCGTTTATATAGTCAACAAACGTGAAGATCAACACTAGCCTGCTATTGAAAAATCATAGGAATTTTGACTTAGCACTGTCTTATCACTTCACTGTGCTGCAAGAACTTTCAGACACAGACTTTTCAACCCCCAATGAATATTAAAAGAAACAGTGGCCATGATGAAGAAGCAATGAGAAATGAAGCAAAATGGTAATATTAGAAACAGAGTACAATATGTAGAAATGTGCAAGACTATAAGGAAAGGCTTAAAAGAAGTAACAAGCAAGTTCAGTGTTGAGCACGTTAAAAGGACACTAGAATAAAATCAAGGGCTAAGAAAGCAAAATGAAAGATGACCAGAAACATGAGCCAGATGTTTGCATTAAAGCTTGAAGATGGTACAACAACAAAAACTCAACTATTAATAATAAAACAAGTGGAACAATTTTATTCAAATCTTTATTTATATTTATAAGGATGAAGGAGAACAACTGAATGCAATGCCAGAGGCTGAAGCTGTGCCAGAAGTCTTGTTAGAAGAAGCAGAAGCTGCAATTATAAGGAAAAATAGCAAATAAGTTGGGCTTGATAAAGTCCCTTTTGAAATGTTGAAAGCTGGTGGTCGACCCTTATTCAAAGCCCTAACTAAACTATTTTCAAAATATCTATCACCCAGACTGAAACATGGAGGAATGCAGAAGTCCTCTTGCTGCACAAAAAAAAACTTTTAACAAACAAATCTATTGCCAGTAGTCTTCAATGTTTTCAAAAAGGTACTATTAAGAAGAATGGACTCAATACTTAACGTGGCACAACCTAAAGAACAAGCAGTTTTCAGTATTGGTTTTAGCACAATGGAACATATTCAGACTGTGCAACAAGTTGTAGAGTGGCATAATGAATATAATCTTCCATTATGAAGACCTTTTATTGACTATGACTACTCAGTGAAATAGCAAGCAATACTTGATGCTCTGATCAACCAAGGAATATATAGAGGTTACATCAATATCCTAAAATGAATATATGAAAATGTAATTGCATCAAAACAGGTCAACAAAGATAAAGTTCAGAAACACACAAAAAAAGGTGGCTAACATGGAGACACAATTTCCACAAAACCATTTTCTGCTTTTTTTAGAATAAATTATCTGCAAACTAAATTGTGTCAAAAAAGGACTTAAGATCAATAGAGATTATGTACATTAATTACATTTTGCAGACAATATCATACTCTTTGCCAGTAGTCCCGAGAAACTGCAACAACGTATTAGATAGCTACAACAGCAAAGCAACAATTTTGGTCTGAAAATGAATATCAACAAACAAACAAGCCCCGTTTAACAAATTTACCTTACCAAGGAAAATCACATTAGATGGACAAGAACTAGAAGAGGTGAACAAGTATGTTTACCTTGAACAGGAAGTGTCAACATATAGAAACACCATGATGGAAATTGACTAATGAATAAAATTGGGAGGTCAAACATTTGGAATACTTAGTTGTATTGTCTTTAAAGGGATAGTAATACTTCAAAATTACTATCCCTTATATTGAAGCCCTTTAAGAACTGAATTAAATGCAACCAGGGTCATCTCTCAAACCTTTATGGTTTGCGAGATAGCCACTTTTAAACTTCGCTCTCCCCTGGCGTCATCGTTCTTGCTGTAGCAGGGAAATCCGGTCCCGGGACTGGCGGAGGCTCTTCAGCAGAGCCGAGATCTCGTTATGGAAGACAAGATCCTTCACTAAAATGGTCTTCTATGTGTGCTTGGTTACCATGCACACATAGAAGACCATTTTAGTGAAGGATTGTTTCATCTGTAACGAGATCTGGCTCTGCTGAAGAGCCTCTGCTTGATTCAATGAACGGATTCCCCTGCTGCAGCAAGAACGCTGACGTCAGGGGAGAGGCAGGGGAGAGCGAAGTTTAAAAAAGGCTATCTCTCAAACCATAAAGGTTTGAGAGGTGCTGCTGGTGGCATTTAATTCAGTTTGTGAAGGGCTTCAGTATAAGGGATAGTAATTTTGAAGTATTACTATCCCTTTAAGACAAATTTACCACTCTGCCTCAAGCAAAATATTTTTAATTAGGGCAGTGAAACTTGGACACTGGATGCCAAAGCCATGCAAAAACATAACCCTTTGAGTGCCAGAGGGGTAGGCAAGGCATTTCTTTGCAATGTGTTGCGTACCCCTCTGGCATTCAAAAGGTTCAGCTTAAAAACAGAAGTATGGAGTGTCAAATTCTGAACATAACAAAGAAACTAAAAAATATGTGCATGGATTCATCAGGACACAAAGGTAAAGATTAAAGCACCTAAAATGAAAATGGGAAATTCACATAGCAAGAATATGGTAGATGGACCAGACAAATTTTGGAATGGATTCCACTCAATACTAAATGTCCAAGAAGAAGAACAAAGACAAGATGGGTAGATGAAATTACTAAATTTGTTGGTATACAATTTTAACAAAAAAGCACAAGACTGAATTAGCTGGAAACTCACAGAGCAGGCCTTCATCCTGCAGTGGATCGATTACGGAAGATGATGATCTACATTATATATATATATATATATATATATATATATATATATATATATATATATAAAACTGAATGTCTGGCACACACAACCAGGGGTGGCAATAAGGAGGAGATATTCAAATCTCCTTCAAACTGCCTGTCCTGGAGATACAGGGTGGCGTGATATTGAAACTGCCCCGGCCACTCCTGTCAAAATATCTGTAAGGACCTGCCCCACCTTCGACTTCCATCTTAATCCGAAAAAAAAAATGCCTGAATCCAACTATATACATGGCCCACTCACAGTCTACAGTAGATAACAAACATATCACTCATTCATTTCACTACTTAGTTCACAATACTCTATAGAACAAGGTGTTTTAAGCAGTTACTCTGTGTATCTCATTTGGTGTGTTTTGTTATTGTTGGTGCAAAAAGGAATGTAAGAGGAGGCTCCAGTATTGTACCAGAGACCCGCTTATTTGCCATTTCACTCCTCCTCCCTCTATGTTTGCCACTTCACATCAACTCACCCTTACTTCCCCACACACTCCATCTTCGACTTCCATCTTAATCCGAAAAAAAAAATGCCTGAATCCAACTATATACATGGCCCACTCACAGTCTACAGTAGATAACAAACATATCACTCATTCATTTCACTACTTAGTTCACAATACTCTATAGAACAAGGTGTTTTAAGCAGTTACTCTGTGTATCTCATTTGGTGTGTTTTGTTATTGTTGGTGCAAAAAGGAATGTAAGAGGAGGCTCCAGTATTGTACCAGAGACCCGCTTATTCGCCATTTCACTCCTCCTCCCTCTATGTTTGCCACTTCACATCAACTCACCCTTACTTCCCCACACACTCATTACAAAAACTTTAACTCCCCTTACCTGCCTTTTGCTGCTTCCCTCCCACTCCTTTGTCTGTTCGCCGACATATAACAGACAACTTTGCATATGCCTCCCTTCATAACACATTGCCGCACCCTCCACGCTCATCTCACAACTTTCTCCCCTCTCCACTACTTGCTCTCCACTTAGGAAAATATATTGAGTTGAGCTTACCTTCCATTTTGTGCCTGAAGCTGCACTTCCTCTCATATGCTACTTTGTTATAACGTTGCCACACAACATTATGCACTCACCTGAAACAATGCTTACAAACTGAATTCTGTCTTCTTCTGCTCAAGTCCATCAGAATCCAGTGACATCACACATTCTCAAGCCCTCTACAGACACACCAACAGGTCACACACACTAGCTGCACAATGAATAATAAAGAAAACCACAATACACATCATATACCGACTAACTGCTAATTCACAGACACATATAATTAACACACCTGAAAGACTGAGCTCCACCTTCTACCTGTCTCTGTGTGTGGGATCTCTGTCTGCCTCTCTCTGGGTTTAGGTTACATACTTTATTTTAACTCTTTCAGTGCCAAACTCTTATTAAAAAAACGACAACGCAATGTGTTACATACCTCCTTGAGTTAAACATCATGGAAAATAAAACATTGACAAACAACTACAGACCTGCAGCACCGTCTCAAAACTGCTAGTATACACACAAACAGCATGGCGCGTTCTGTTACCAATACAAATATAATGCTTTGATTTACTCTGCTTGCTACAATCTCAGTATATCTTTCCCTGTATTGTGATGGTTCCCAAACTTTTAAATGTCATGATCCCCGTTTGGTTTTTACCAGCTTCTGATGCTCCCTCCCTTTATTGAAATAAATATAACAGTCTACAGGTGTATCTATATTGTTAATGTGCATTTAATTTATTTTTTAATCAATTTTGAAGAAACCAATCTATTATAAATTTTCACAAACACACACACACATTATATATATAAATATATTGTGGTAAAGTCCCTTCAAACACGGTCAGGACAGCCAAGAAGTTGTAACTTCAATGCAGTTTATTGTAAACAGCAAAGTCTCTTTCCACTTTTAGGGTATGCTTCCCCTTTAAACCAAACAGGTTTTTGACACCAAATAAAAGGTTCACAAATAAACAGGCCTACTCCTTTCAGGAGGCTAACTCACAGTAGTTCCCTCACTACCAGTTACTGACCCAGCTACTGTGGGTTCCAGTACTAAATAAAATAAGTAAACATACAATCTTTTCAGTTAACCCCTTATGGACCGGCCTGGACTTTAAGGAGCATGGACCATTTTTTTTTTTTTTTTTGTATCTGGTTCCGGGCTCCCCGAACGGCGTGCAACCCAAAATTCCATGGCGGTTCTGGCACGTCATGGGTCGTTAACGCAAAACAACCAATGACGTGCTATGACCGTCAAGGGTCATTAAGGGGTTAAGAAGCTTTATCACCACTCTTTGGTTTCAGAGGCAGACAGCTTGTAGGACTCCAAACACACTATCCCAGTGCAGACTAACTCCACCCTGCTGTTCCAGACCTACTATATACGTCTGAGCTAATTAGCCAGGAGCAGGTGTGCTAGCAAAGGGAAAAGAAAAACTTAACCATTTAATCGCTGGGATAAACTGCTTGTTGTATCCTCTGGCTGATGTGTACATGGTCCTGGACTCTGTCACTATATATATATATATATATATATATATATATATATATATATATATATATTACACATCTCGATGCGAAGTCATCTCACTTCCATATAGCCTTAGCCTGGGTGCTATATCAAATGAGGACAACATATGTAAATCACTGACTTGGTGGTTTATTTGTCAGATGGACTACAAGTCTATAGTATTTCTAGATGTTTCTTTAAGGGTTGATCAATTTATTGATAGTTACACTAATTTTAAAGGAGTAGATTCTAATAGTTATTTAGATTTCCACAGCTGTCATCATCATAAGTAAACACATACCATACAGTCAATTTCTCAAAATAGATGCAATTGCAGTACTATAGCAGGTTTTGGTGCACAGGCATCCCTATTGAGACATACATTTTTTGAAAATGGATAATCTAAAAAATTGATAGATAATGTTATCAGTAGAAACAGAAATATTACTAGAGATGAGATTCTTGTTAAAAACACCTTTCCTTTGAAATTGAGAGATATTAATGTAGTCAATAAGAAAGTCTTTAAAAATAACAACACAGTTGTATTCCTTTTATTTCAGATGAGTACAAACAAGTGAAACGGGTCATTAGTAAGAAATGGGAAATTCTAAGAAAGGACCAATTTCTAAAACTACAAATAAGAAAGAAGCCAAAGTGTATACATCATAGGATCAAGACTTTAAAGAACATATTAGCCCCTAGTACATTAAAAAAGATGTCAAACAACACAAATGATAAAGGCAATAGAAGAAACAAGGATGTAAGTTCTTTTTCAGCACAGACTTAACATAGAAAAGGGGTTTCAGTTACATAGTGTATTAAAGTAATAGTAATACATCGATTTAATAACATTTAATACTGTACCTACTAAAAAAATAAATTAATTGTGTCATGTCCGATCTCTCAAACCATTATGATTTGGGAGATAGAAGCTTACTGTACTGACGTCAGCTTTCTATCTTACAGAAGGAGATCCCGGTCCACAGACCATCCAGTGGCTCTTCAGCAGAGCCGAAATCACGCTAGTTACAAAGAAATACTTAATCTGAACAGTCTACAATGTGTGCCTGATTTTCTAGCACACATTGTATACCATTCAAATGACGTATTTCTTTCTAACTAGAGAGACTTTCGGCTCTGCTGAAGAGTCGCAGGATGGTCTGAGGACCGGTATCTTCTTTTGTAAGATAGAAAGCTGACATCAGTGTAAGTGGAGGGAAGGGGGAACTTTGTAAGCATACAAATGAAGAGCTGCATGACAGTTTGCGGGCCGTGATCTCCTTCTGTAAGACAGAAAGCTGACGTCAGTGCAAGAGGAGGGAAGGGGAAGCTTTGTAAGATTATATCTCTCAAACCATAAAGGTTTGAGAGATCAGACAGGGCACAATTAATTAATTTTTTTTAATTAATTTATTACATGTAATTAAATTGATGTATTACTATCACTTTAAGACATATTATGGCGTTTAACAATAAAAATCCTTTTGTAATCAAGATTACTCCAAATGAAAAAATATGAGATGGATGAAGGTGGAGGTTCTCTAATGATATTAATTAACAGAATCTTTTTGGATTCTTTATGAATGTTTAGAATAAGAATGTTAGAACATTCTGTCAGATACTCTAACATGAATGGAAGGAAGGAAATGGTAACATTCATAAAGTCAGAATGTAGGGAGTGGAAATATTTAAATGAAATTTCATGGGGAATATATAGCTAGCTTCTAGTCTCAATGCCTGGAAGAAGTTTACTATCTGATGTGAGATTCTGGGGAGGATGACAGCTGGAGATGATGTATGGGACTCCCTAAATTCCTTAAATGTCATAAATTATTAATAACAGTGACCAATATGTGCAATTTTTAATATGGTATTGGTGCTCCATCTTCAGGAATAATAGAACCATTGCTACAAGAATTTCCAAACTTCAAAAGAATATATTAAATTTAGAGTGACCAATCAGAAAAGTGCAGATAACATAATCTGATGTCATATTATAATGATATCCAATCAGAGGAGGTTGGGATGTGACTTCTGATAAGAGAATTTGTACTTTAAAGGGATAGTAACACTTCGTTTTAACTTTATTTTATTTTGTAGGCATTAAAAAAACATGAAGAATGATATAAGTCTTATCTCTCAAACCTTTATGGTTTATGAGATATTCACAAGCAAAGTTCCCCTCCCCGCCCCTTTTTCCTAGTGTAAGCCATCTCTTCTCAGATGTGAGTCTGGTTGTATGACAGTACAGATAACAGAAGGGGACAATTTTCTTTGTATGAAAACAATGAAAGCCCTTCCCCCCTTGAAAAGTTTTTCAGCTTTTTCCATTATCTTAATTGAAGATTGTCCCTCTCTGCAGTCTACCTGGGCATCTCCCTTCTTATCTGGTTGAACAGGGGGGGGATACTTTGTTTGTGAATATCTCTTAAACCATAAAGGTTTCAGAGATAAGACTTATATCATTCTTCATGTTTTTTTAATGCCTACAAAATAAAATAAAGTTAAAATGAAGTATTACTATCCCTTTAAAAGGTATTGATTTTCTATAGACTTCTCTTTTTGTTTCCTGGGTTCCAGTGAAGTAACATCCAAGAATTCCAAGAGATACACACTCTGATTGTCTGGTAATTATGGCCTCGATCCAAATGTTGGAATTAAAACCAACGTGAAGAAAAAAAAAGGCTGTTGCGAGTTAACCAAGACCGGGTAACATGAGATTCAAAGCACCGTTACTCAGAAAGGCTAATAGGTGACGGCCTATAAAACACACGGAAACTACAAAACTGGAGTCGCCTAAAATCTGACCTCATTGCCATCGCAAAACACAAGATAAATAACGTGAGAAACGTCCCAATAAAAGAAAGAAGCAAACGTCTGACGTTACCCAGTGCCCCAGCCAATTACAGCAGCCCAAAGTATCAAGTTCAGTCAAATAAACTATATATAGACCCAAAATAACCGACGCAGCTTTGTCTGTGTATCTCGTTCTTTGAGCTAGAACATAGAACCCAGGCGTGGAGGCTAGTTATAGAGAGTGAGGTAGAGAGGAGCAAAGCACATCAGTTAGAAGGAGTTGGAGAGTTTCACACCATAAAGCGACACATAAAACACTATTTCACATACCCATAACACACATCCCAAAAAAATAGCTCTGTGTGTGTGTGTGTGTGTGTGTGTGTGTATGTGTGTTGGTACACATACACATACATAGCTATTTTTATATCATACATACACTTTTATATTTTTTTGACAGTGTGAGTCTGGGGAGGAGGGGGAGCCATGCCAGAGTAGGCACTTATAGTGCAGGATCAGGGGATAGAGTGGGACAAGGGGTAGGACATGGGGTGCACCATGCACAGCCAAGGCCAGCACAGGCAGGGCTGGAGAGCCATAGTAAGGGCTCTCAAAGACAGGGTGAGACATCCCAAATTTAGCGAGGAGGAGAACCTCACCCTGGTGGAGACTGTCCTGTTCGCCAGGGGGAAGGTCATTGGCATGGGGGCCAAAAAGAAAGTGCCATGAAGGGAGGTCTTTCCTGCTATAAATGCCATTTCCAGTTGCAGCCGGTTGCTGGAATCTATATAAGATGATGGGACAGGAGGCCTTGCATGCTGCCGGCACAGGGAGTGGTCCGCCCCTGAGCATGGACTACAGTGAGTGGGAGGAGACAGTCCGTAGGACCCTATCTGCAACAGCGGTGCAGGGGATCTATCACGGTGCCCGTGATTCGTCTGGTTGTTTCCATACTGCATTCTTATTGGTGATCAGCGCTGACTCCTCCTATTGATTGCCTTTATATTCTTGGCGCTGTCATTATGGCGGCGCCCTTTCATGGTGTACCAGTATCTAGTGTTTGTTCCTGTGGTTCCTGGTATCCTGTGTATGACCCGGCTAGACTGACTACGTTCCTGTTTGATCGTACCTGACTTCCGTGGTGACCCGGCTTGACTGACTATCCTGCTCTGTGTACTGACCCGGCTTGGCTGACTATCTTGCTCTGTGTACTGACCCAGGCCTGGCTGACTATCCTGCTCCGTGTACCGACCCGGTGTGGCTGACTACCCTGCTCCGTATACCGACCCGGCTTGGCTGCCTATCCTGCTCCGAGTTCCCACTCGGCTATCTGTTTGCTCTGCTCCGAGAGTGCCTGTCCAGCACGGTGTGTCTCTCCTCCATGTGTACCGGCATTCCCCGGTTATCTTGTGCTACTTCGTTCCTGACACTCCGGAGTCAGGGAGCATCTTTGTATACCCGCACCTTTGTTAACCTTTACCCAGCACAGCTTGTCGCTCCATCACTACGAGGTTGGCTGCTGCTCCCTGTATGCCTTGTTAGTTTCTGTCTGTGCGGCCTTAGGGCCTGTCTGGGGTCTGAAGCATCCATTGCCCTACCCTGAGCTAGTGTGTGGGTTAGTAACTCCGGTTACGAGCTGGTTGCCTTTGTCCCTTCGGTTGGTCCAGTTGCCTTGCCACTTACTGTCAGTATCGCTTTACCACCTAGCGTACTAGGGGTTCGGTTGCCTTGCCATTTACTGTCAGTATTGCTTTACCACCTAGCTTACTAGGGGTCCGGTTGCCTTGCCTCTTACTGTCAGTATTGCTACACACCTAGATTACTAGGTGTTCTGTTGCCTCAGTTTCAGTCAGTCTTGCTGACCTCCCTAGAGTACTAGGGATCCTGTTTCCTCACAGTAGACTGTTCGTCTCACTATTATCCCTAGCGTTCTAGGGATCTTGTTGCCTTTTCTGATTTCTCTACTCCAGACATACTCCCTAACATTCTAGGGAGATTGCGTTGGGGGGCCTCCTCCCGACCAGGGCCTGCTAGCCCCGGTAGTTGGCCTAAACGTTCCTGCTCCCACCCGGTGGTATTCTCCGTTTCAGGACTAGATTCTCTCTGCTGCTGTACTAGTCCAGACCCTGGGTTATTCCGTGGATACCTTTACTTGCCTACGCTACTGTTCTTGTATCAGTTACCTATATTGCATTTATATTATCCACTGTTCTGTATGTACTACAGTTCCTATTCTTTGCTTAATAAAACTGCGTTTTACTAAACCATACGTGTCTGAAAACCGTAACAGGATCCCAGGATGGAGTGACACTGGGGATGAAAGGGAGCCTCCAGACCACTGGTAAGTGCATCAAGGTCTACATACATATCACACCAAACTTGACACCTAACACTAAATAAGCCAACATAGTGACACCTGAACAAATGGACAGCATTCCAAACCACAAATCAAGCAACACAACTTGGAGGACAGAATACTTGACAAACCTAGCCTGAATGGTATTGGTCAAGTCCCTGTTGAACCCCCTTCATGCTGTCTACAACAACATCATGCACAGCACAAAAACAATGCACAACATCATGTGTCAGTCAAACATATAACTGTTATGTATATCACAATGTCATACATTGAGTGACAAAGAGGTCAGCACATAACCTCTTGAGTGCCACAGGGATAAGAAATGCATTGTTTGACAATACATTGGTTATTCCCCGCAATCAATGATAGCAAGACAGAGAAATTATGTGTGTTCTGGAGTACTGTTACTGCATGTCAGGGCTAGGCGTTGTACATGTAGGTAGTTAGTCCAAGTTGAATAGTCAAGGTTCAGCTTTCTGCATCATATATAGCCTGCAGAGTGTGCATGGCCAGGGGGCATTCACCACTATCACCACTCTGAAGGACATATGTGATTCACAAAGCTCAACCATGATGGGGGGTGGGGCATTCACTAGGGTGTCAGAAAGAGGAGACAATGTGTACATGACAACTGCAGTGTCATCACATCTGCAATCCCTGTTTTATTCTGTGGAGCCAATGCACCGAGATCTAAACAACTTGTGACATATCAGTGCTTAGGCTCCATAACATAACATAGGAAAAGGGAGTAGTAACCTCCATTAGTACAGTATAACCATGCACATATTTGCTGTGTGTTAGGATTTTAGCTGTCCTGGCGTGATTTCTCATGTCCTCCAGCTGACTGGGTTGTTGGGTTCCACAGATCATTTTTGTTGTTGTGCTTGGTGTGTCTGTTACTGTTGCTGACATCATTGATTGGACTCTGTATTCACTGGTCATCCCTGGTGCATTGCTATGTTCAGAGGTCATAGTGTGTTTGCTGTTGAGGCCTAAGTGTATGACATGCAATGGGTTTGTGTCATTCAAGGTGTGATGATTCAGTTTTGGTCAACACATGGATCCTGATGAATGTGGATAACAAGTGAGTATGCCTTGCCATCCACACTGCTCAGGATACATATGATGACCAAAGCTACATCATTGTAGGTAAGTAGAATCAATGTATGGGATCTTGTCAAGCTCAGCAATGTGTGTTAGGATGGTAAGCAATGCATTGCAAATTAATGCAATGGATATCATCCTGCCACTCAACAGTTCACATGTCAGAGTAATAGTCTTGCAGCACTCCTGTCATAGCTCACATCACTAATTAAATCATGTCATTTCCCCACACAGCATACCAGTCAGCACAAGCGGAGGAGTCTAGATAAACCTCCTATGAGGTGCCCACCACATCCAGGTCGCTGCCACCACCACCACCACAACAGCAGCAGCAGCAACAGTGGCCCCACCATGGCCCCCAGGCACCAACCCTCCACTACAGCAGCAGTGGCCCTACCATGGCCCCCAGGGTCCACCTCCACAGCCACAGCAGCCACAGCAGTGGGCACACCATGGCCCCCAAGGTCCACAGAAGCCGCAGCAGTGGGCACACCATGGCCCCCAGGGTCCAACTCCACAGCCACAGCAGCAGTGGACTGATCTTGCCCTCCAGGTTCCTCCTCCACCACAGCCTATGGCAAGGCACAGGAAGCCATAGACAATGACAATGCGGGGCCAGGCAGAGTACCGCACATGGGCCAGACCACAGCCACCCACGTGGACATCAGGCAGCCAGGAGGCATCCAAGGTGTGGCCCCTGGACTATCAGCACCTTGGGCTCACTGGGGAGCCACAGAGGCCACAGTCCCGCACCGACTTCACCCCCCACCCCCACCAACGCTATCACCCCCACCCCCAGCAACACAAGTGTGCCACTCTGAGGCCAGAGAATCAGATGGGAGTGAGGGGTCCAGGGGATGTCCCTCCAAAGCATCCATGCTGGTGTTGTCACTCCTGAGGCACTCCATGGAAGTCTGCTACTCCACATCACACCAACCTTTCCATCAGCCTCCATGCCCTCCATGCCAGTGACACCCACACCCACAGCGGTCCTGGATGCTGCATGTGTGGCCGTCCAGGGGGAGCAGCTGACTGAAATCCAGAGGTGTGTCTGAGCACTGAGGTGTATGGAGCGGAACATCGGGCGGATCATAGAGTACCTCAGGTCCACTGAGGGCACAACAGGTGATCTCCAACACACAGCAGCTCCAATTCCACACCGGCATGATGGAGGTCCTTGGCCACATGCTGGAGATGCGGGACTCAAACCGCCGGGAAAATCAGCTCCAGGACATGACCCAGCCATCACGCGAGGGGTCCAGTAATGCCTCCCCAGCCAGGAGTGATCCACCATCCCCACCACCACCAGCCACCAGACCCTCTCGGTAACCCAGTGCAGTCAGAGGGAATCCACCCCTGCAGCTCCCCCAGCCCCTCCCAAGAAAAAGAAGAAGTAAGGCCAAGCTTCTCCAGGCCCCTCAATAAATATTTGCGCTTCTTCATAACATCTGTGTCCATGTATGTTTCCTATTCAAGAGGTTGTTTGTTTGGCAGAGTTGTCTCCAATGCATTGCAGAGCTATGCAGTGAACACAACTCATGCACATCTAACATGAATGTAAGGTAGTGAGTTGTCTCCAATGCATTGCAAAGCTATGCAGTGAAGACAACTCGTGCACATCTAACATGGGTGTAAGGTACTGAGTTGTCTCCAATGTATTGCAAAGCTATGCAGTGAACACAACTCATGCACATTCAATGGTGTGTAAGGGTGTTGCAGCATGGATGAGCATGCACATCTCATGCAGACACTTTTGTCCAGGTTCAACTCACAGACCACATAGCACAGCCACACGACATCAGGGTGTGGTATTCCATGATGTGATTTGAACCTGGGCAACATACACCTGATGGCTGCATCATGGCATCCATGACATGGGGCTGGTTTCACATGCAGGAAATTGATGCTACTGTCCATCACATGGAGGAATACCTATTGAGGGCCATGGAGATACATGGAGATAGCATCAGTAATACAGTTAGCTCCTGCATATAAATCCAGCACATGATCTGGATGACAAACTGATGCTGGATTGGTAATCAATTGAGCCGGGCAATTACAGATGCTCATTGTTTGGGATTGACACATGTGGGCAACAAGGGATTGGCATGGACACATACCTCTGGACCATTATGAGTCATGCCATGGATGGCAATGGAGAGTGAAGACAAGACTTGCAACAGCACTGTCAACACAAATGCTACTGGTGATGATCATAGGTGTGAGTGCCAGAGGGGTACATAACACATTGCTTTAAAATGTATTGCTTACCCCTCTGGTACTCACAGGGTTGACCTCTAATATCCCATTATGGTATCCAATGCATTGCATGTCATTGTATTGGATATCCTCTCTGACTCCAAGGATTGCAAGGAGCTTGTGGGAATGATCCACTTAGTTGAAATATTGTGTCAGTTCAGGTTGGGTTATGTTGAACATGGCCAATTTGGTGTCCCATCAACATGGACACACAGTTGCATATTTTTGAGTGGCCCTTGAGTGATCCAGACATTAGCTAAATAGCTATTGGTGTTAGCAGCCACAACTTGCACCCATAGCCAGCACCACCTGTGGACAGTGAGCGGCATGCTGACATGGGAATACCATGTTATTTGGATGATGTACACCAGGTCAGTGTTTGTTGGTGTGTCTGTGGATGGTGGTGTGGTTTCTTGTACCTGGAATGTACCTGTCAGGTGTGTGTGTATGTGATGTTGTGGAGTGCATGTTCTGTTTCCATTGGGTGCTGGGGTTGCCTAGGTGAGCCTGCTTTGTTTTGTGCATTACAGGTGTGCATGTTGTGTTGTGTGTTAACCCCTGTTGTTCCAGGGTGTGTTCTGATGGCTTCTTTTGTGCTGCTTTGTGTTTGCCCTGTCCCTGTGAAGTTGTTGGATTATTGTTTGTCTGTGGTGTAGGCCAGTGGTTCTCAACCAGGGTGTCATAGCATGTTGATGTACCATGTGCACCAGCTCAGGGTGCCTCACTTTTCCCATGATGCTATATTCTGCATTAGTAATATTGCTGTTACACATTTTTTGGGATCTAAGTTTCTGGGACATATTATGCACTATATTCTCCTCATTGTCATTGACACAGTTATACCTGATGTGAAGCATATGTTATTTTCTTGTTGGAAATTTCCTTGTGCCTTCAAGGGGTGCCCCGGAACATCAAGATTGCATGCTAGGGGTGTCATAGATGAAAGGATTGTGAACCACTGGTCTAGGCCTTGTTGTTGTATTTGCTAAGCATTGCAGGGGTTAATATTTGACCTCTGTATCCTTGGGTTATGTACTTGAATGACCTGCTTCTCTGTTTTGTTTTCTATGACAGTGGTTTTTACTCTGGGTTTTGTGGTATGTGGCTAAAAAAATGGGTGTTAGATTTCTGGCGGAAAATGTTGTAATTTATCTCCTGTTGTCCCCACTGCAAACATTTGAATGGCTCTGGGGTTAGCTTTTACACTGGCCTCAATGGGCGATATTTTGGTATTTTGGCGACAAGCTTTTTTTCGTGTTTTTAAAACTGCAGTTCTTACTAGTGGGAACATTTGCATTGCATACTTGACTTACATAACCACCATCGCCGATGCTAACATTTGGATCAAGCCCTATATTTTCTTTATTTTAATTCTGTAAAATTCTAAGAATATATATTTCCTCTACATCTGAGGAAAAATTATTTCTTATAATTTTTCTTAAGTGGTCTGGCCACCCATTTTTAGAATTATTATAACAAGCCATATTGGCTGTAGTAATTCTGGGAATGAAACAGAATTAATTAATTTGCAGTTTTAGCCAGATAATTGAGAAATAGTTGATAGCAGCTGTATCAATACAGCATTGTATATATATTACTTAATCTAGTTATTGACACCTCTAGAATACTATACTTGTGTTTCTGGAAAGGTTATTGAGCTAATATTTGATCTGGTAAATTCTTTGAATTCTTTAATTAACCCTTAATATGCTGTATTTCTATTTTGGTGTGTGTTTCAGGGAATTTCTTTGTTACATGTGTGTTTGGGCCTAACATTTGTAAAGTGGAAGTTTCTTTTAGACTCTCACTAGACAAAAGAATCCACCATCTTGGGTGGGACAACCATATACCTTATATCTGTAGATTAACCCTAGGAGTGCTGTAGGTGTTATAACAGGATTGCTATAGTCATTTTATATTATATGTTGCATGAAGTTTTGTAGTGCTTTCTAGACATATATTATTAGATTTAATAAGTATTATTAGATTTAACAAGTATATTCTTGGTTTAATCTCTTAGTGACAATAATAAAAGCAAGGTATCTTTATTATCCAGAACTATGCAATGTTGAAAACAATAGCTAAATAGTTAAATTCTATTTATCTAAATCTGGGATTTTATTCCAGATATGTTTTCTAAATTTTGATATTTTTATATTGTATAAGTAAATAGTTATGAGACTTGTTTTGTTTTATTAAAAGCACTCACATAACTACATACCTTAGAGCTTAATTAGCATACTTAATACAGATTCTGGGACGGTTATCCATATACTCTGCTGCCAACTGTATTATAATTAATTGTAAAGATCAATTAACCCTTTGTATGCTGCTGTGTTCAATTATTGTTACCAAATACCTCTGGATACACCTCTGCCCTGTTTAATCCTGTTTGCGCTGGAAATATTGTTTTGTGATATGGGTTTTTGAGTTACAGTATATCTATTTCAATTGGTGTTCAATTATTTACATTGTTGATTACACTTTATATATAGTATATTTTACTAACTTAAATTATATATATATATATATATATATATATATATATATATATATAAATATTTTTTTTCTTTTTTTTTACAAATATGTGTAATTATTTCAATCAATTCTTTACTGTGAAATAGCATGTCAATACCTAGTATTGTGTAAAGATCTCAAATGAATTTAATATTACTATTTTATCTATTTATGTGAAGATATACAACCTAATTGGGTGTCCTGTTTAACCCTTTCCTGTATATCCTTGACAATTCTAATTAACATTTCTATTGTCCATGTACATATATATACCAGGGTGTAAAGAATCAATCAGCACACTCAGGAATTAGCTTACGCCAGAAGTTTTACTCCAACGCGTCAATGTTTCAATGTGACAATACACATTTTCATCAGGACAAGAAACCAAAATCATCATTCCCCTACATATGTTCACAGTCTGAAATTCCCATCTGAACCGCCAGGTATCACATCATGTGTGACGTCACTGTGTCCCTGTTACTGAATTTTCATTCACCATCCCTGGAATACCAATGACCATTATAGGTCTAGCATCATCCTAAAATGTTCATATGGAAGAAATAAAGACGTGTTACACCAGAACACCATCTCCAGTATAGACAAGAACTAAAATATGTACCAATATTACTAAAGTTCGTTTAAGCAAATAATAATATGTTGTAGAGATACAATGTAAATGAGATATGTTACCATGATCAATTCATAACACATCTCTTAGTCCATATGGAAAATTATTGAACTCGTGTTTGTTGTCTACCACATAGCTTATAATAATTCACTGCAGCTGTGAATGAGCTGAGTATATGATTTGAAACATTAATTTGATATTGATCTTCCCGATTCTAGAAAGAAGACATTACCACACAAATAATAACCTCTACTCTGTGGTTAGCTCTCTGAGAAGATTAGAAAGTAAAAGATACTATGTGTCGTTAGACAAGTAAAGTCAATTGAAAATCATAACTGTACTTTCAAGTGCATCGGCTAATGGGAACCAAAGGACTCAGCTAGGTAACATACATAAGGTTTTCTCATTCACATTGAACTTAACAGAGAAAGATGAAAAGATGGAGTTAGACAGCACCACCAAATGTTTCAAAGCGTGACCCAGACATATAGTGTCAAAGTGCCACATTAGAGAGCCCTTATCCTAATTTTCCTTGCATAAAATTCAGACTTCAAGGTGCGGGTACTTGCCAATCCCACAGAGGCAGAGAGTCTGTCCATACCCCAGCGTGAGTGGTACAATACACCCCAGGCTGACAACACAAATTATATGCCAACAGAGATAACTAGATCACCTTGTAGCAGCACACAAGGGCAATGCTCAAAACAAAACTATTGAAAAGACAAGACTGGACCTCATGATGTATTGTAGGCTGTGACACATTGTATACATAAATAATCATAAAAAGCTGACTCTTTACATCCCAGTCTACACAGTCCAGTTGTACTTGGCACAGGCACTCAGGCTGTAACTAGTTATGTGAGAGTGATTCCCCAACCAACTATATATATATATATATATATATATATATATATATATATATATATATATATATTTAAAATGAATATATAAAATGAATTTGCAGATTAAAAAAATCTCATCAAACAGCAAGTGCACTCTAGAGTCTATATAAATGTGAATATATTTATTTAAACAGATCAACATTTCGACTGCCTTGGGGCCTTTCTCAAGACAAAAAAAACACAAACAACTGACCTTAAATACAGTAGTCCACTCATGCCCAAACTCCACGAGGCAAATGCGACAGCATCCCCGTGAGTGATGGAACACACAGCCATGGCCCGCAGCAGGTGTTAGCCTCTGCAGTGCCACTATGTAAGCTCCAGGTACCACATCAGTGTACGCTGCCATCATACTGCTTGCGGTGTCAAGCTGGAGTGGATATACTGAAAATAGCAAATGGAGACAATGTAGCAAACACAAAAGAATGATATTAAATCAAAGCGAATTCAAGCAATGAATAAGCTATGCATCCAGTGTGTGCAGGGAGACAGCTCATGCCGATTGGGGTATCAGGCACACGTCCCATTGTAATATTGAGAACATAATAAAGAAATGAAAAAAAGAACAAAATATTTTATAAAAAGTGAACAAATAAAGCACTGATATAAACCATGCATAATCAGATGAACCTAGATCCTAGAGGAGATCAATGTCCGCAAAACATCTAAACAGGCACGGCATATCTCTTAGGGAGCAATATGCAACATCCCACATCTATGTAGAGTAGTCTCCGACCCAGAGGGGTTCATGGTTAGTTCCACAGTCTTTGAACTATTAGTGATTGAGTATCCGTATAGATACGTGACAGTCACTGAAAATCACAAAGTGCCATGCAAATCCAGAGACATGCATCCGCCATCCGTGAAAGGTGGTATTGTATGACAAGAAATAAAAAGATGTATCATAACATAACCAGAATTGGAGAATGAAATACATATTTTGGAGCATAAATCATACTGTTAACAACATATCATGCACAGGTAATAAAGAAACAGAAGGTACCACAAAAAGTCCCGTTGTGTGAGGTGCCAACACATCACTCCTTTAAGCGGTGCAATGGGTGGCACAAGCACACCACAGGACAACCCCAAAATAATGCAAACAGCCCCCTGTTACATGCAGATACCCAGGCAAACCCATGTGCGAGAAGTGCACAAACAATATGCAATACCCACAAACAAGTGCCAGTGAACACAAAGGCAAAATATTTACATGAAACAATAAACGGCGAGCAGGAGATATCAAGGATATGGTATATTGCAAAAAGTAGAAAACTGATAGGCATAAATCATAAATGAACTTAGATAGAGTCTGACTAGTAGACTGCAGTCATGCACATGATGGCACTACCATGAGAGGAATACAAGAATATGAAAACATGTTTTTCATACTTGCAATAATCCCTGTCAAGTCTCTGCACTAGTCACAAGAGTCAAAAATCAACTGTTTAAAGACTAAATGCTTGCTGAATCAAGAATCACCATATCACAATCTACTGAATCCAGAAGGGATCTATAGGTAATAAAATAAATGAGGGCACAATAGTCACTATAAAAAGCAATATAGTGAAAGGTTATCATTAAGCCCTTTCGGGGCCACTGTGTCCAAAAACTGTTTCCATTTTGCTTCTTTCTGAAGTAAACGTTTACCCCTATCACCTCCCCTTGTCAAGGGGGGGCACATGGTCAATGGCCATGTAGCGTAATGAAGGTAACAGATGATTATGCTTAGCAATGTGTGTCGCTACTGGTTGGTCCTTAATTTTAGATGCTTGTTTCCTTGTGGGGTTACGTGTGGCTTCTAAGGTTGCCTTAATTGCTGCCCTGTGATTACTCATACTCTCTTTGAAAGTGTTCATAGTTTTGTCCACATAGTACAGAACACAGGGATACATCATAATGTAAATTACATACTGACTAGTGCAATTCAGATTGTATTTAATGTAGATTTTGAATCCCTTATGTGGGTGCTTGAAGTATCTTCCCACCAACATGTAATTACACAGGAGACACATTTATAGCAACCTTTTTTCAATGGTATCCTTTCTTTTTTATAATAACCTTCAGAATCAGTCTTCACAAGTAAGTCCTTCAAATTCTTTCCTCTCTTGTAACACATCATTGGTGGTCCCTTGGGTATCTGTTTTAATGATGGATCACAAGTGATGATCGGCCAATGTCTTATTATGCTGTCATTTAAGTGTTTTGTATTGATGTTAAACATATAATATATATATATATATATATATATATATATATATATATATATATATATATGAAAAACATGTTTTAATGCCTGGGTGCCAGATGTAAAAAATCTGATATTCAAAAACAGCCACTCACAAGACGATGAATCAGTTTTATTAAATGATCAATGATTCAATCCCTGACCAGGCAACTTTCTCATAATGCAGATTTATAAAATAATATATTTAATGGTATTTATTGAATCATGATGTTTGTTTTTATTTTGTGGGATTTGGTTTTAAAGAATATATAGTTGTATTTTCTGCTTTTTTGGTGGATAATTATTTATTTATGAATGTATTTATATTTGACAATATCATTATATATTCCCATTTTTTATATAGTGTCTTTGAGACCTAGTCATGTGTTCATTTTGTATATGTATTGTTTATAAAACATGTGTTTGCATGATACTTAGACTTCATATGAACATCTTTTATATTTATATTGGTTTTTATAGAATTCTATATTGTTTATATAGACACACATTGCAAAATAGGGTTAAACAGTTATTATGGTTGTGATCCCTTTAATAACCACACATCCAATTTCTGAATTTGTCCAAAGAGATTGGTTAATCAACCTAATACAGTAAGTTGGAGATTGGTTGATGAGCATTTTTGAATTTTGAATTTAATTGGTTTGTGACTATTTAAATATAATTTGTAGCTGGCAATATTTCTTATAACTATTTTATCTCCTGACAGAGAGGTAACAAACTGAAAAAGCATTCTGGTTTCTTGTGGGGTTCTATTTGTGATACTTGCTTTTAACTGTTCTATTTATGGAACTATATGTATATATATTTACTGATTCAAGTAACATAGTAACATAGTAATTTAGGTTGGAAAAATACTTGCATTCATCTAGTCCAACCCTTTTCATATTCCTGTTTACCATTGTTGATCCAAAAAAATGCAAAAAAAAAAACCTCAATACAGCAATACAATGTTGCAGGGCCTCTGGTTTGTATAATTCGTTAGCTTGTCTTGTATTTGTATGTTATTCAAAGTGCACAAGTCCTAGGCCATAAAATTAGCTGAATAGATAATATCACCAGAAAATGAATGAGCATTGCCAAAGCAGGATATAGGGGTCATAAAAGGTCTTAGGCCCTCTGCTTTGATGGGGTTCATCCAGGGGGCAGTCACATATTATGAAATAGGGAGAATATGTATATATAGTGTACAATGGTTAAATAAAACAATATATTTAAAATGACCAGGTTTTACCCTTTTGGTGGGTACCAAACATGCCAGGGAGAGGTGTTCCTACTATGAGTTATAAGAATAGCCACTTTGCAACCAGTTAGACCCATTGAATATATGGTAGGTCCTGACAGGGCTGCTCAATGGGTTCCGAGAGAGGAAGAAGCAGGCGGCTAGTGCAAGAATGCCGCCCGCTGCCCCTGGTTCACGACTGCCTGTAATACAGAGGGGGAATTCTGGTTATTAAGATGGGCTTTTAATGTTTTTTGCAATGTTGCTGCACAGAGGAAGCGGACAGTGAGAACAGGGATGCCACCTGCTGCCTCCAGATGGGGGTTGCTGGACTTCAGGGGCAGACAAGTGGGGATATTAAAGCAGGGGTATTTTATTTTATTTTTTCTACTCATGTATAATACGCACCCCCCACTTCACATAAGGTGAAATGGGTTAAAAATGTGCGTATTATACCCGAGATTTTACGGTATATATATAGACAAATCAGTCCATCATTTGATTTAATTAAACTGTGAATTTATATTTTCAAAGCTCAAGCTTCTATCCTACTCATACTAAGCAATCATCAAAAAAAAGGCAATTAGAGATTATTATATATTCTGTCATACTGCAGACAAAAACCATGCATCTGAAATGTTAAGTGTTGTATTCTAACTAAAAAGTAACAAGCTAAAAAACTGCACAAAGGGCACAAGATAAACAATAGTATATTATTATATGCTTCTTTTAGTAGAATATCATAACCTATAATATACAGACCTTTGATTTATCTTTAAAATTAAGATTTTATCACAAATAAAGTTTGCAATCTTAACTCATTACTATTGTCTAAAACTCTAAGAAATTATTCTCAAAAGCTCATCCTAAAAACCTAAAACATCTTTCCCTTGAGAATATTCTCTGAAATTTTTCCTGCAGCATTCATTGATAATACATTTACTGGACCTAGTTCCAGGCTGCACACAACCAAGGCCTGGTCTGAGAAAACCCTTCATCAAATTCCACAGGACTTCATATATTGGAAGGAGCATTGTCCTAGTTTTTTCTTTTAATGCTTCAGAGACCCTTGGGCAAACCATATGTGAAGCACTCTTGCACACAAATAATATCTAATGAAGCTGTAACTGTTGGAATCTATCATTATCTATCTTATAGAAATATATTCCATTTTACAAGAGTTTTAAGATCTACAGGCATATCTACTTTAATGAAATGACCATTTATAAATCATGGTTTATAAATATTTTAGGTTAATAATGGTAAAATCAAAGCTAAGCAAATTAAGGAAAACAGTATGGCACAAACATGGTTAGCTGTGGTAAGAAAAAAATATTGATTTTTCATTTAAAACAAATAAGTAAAAATGTTACATTAAGGCTAATTTAATCTTCTGTCTGTTGCATGAACTAGGCTACTAATTTCACAAAGTATTCCATCAAATGCAAAAGTGTTCCCAATACTGCAATCAATACTAACTGCATAACCAGAAGTAGTCTTGTTGTATCTTAAATTGTAATACTGAGAATTAGAACATTTCTGTCTATACATTCTTCACCATCTGTTCACTTGTGCTCTACTAATTCTTGTTATATTAATATAGTTCACTGATGTAAATAATGGCATTATCACCTTTTTGATGAACAGCTCTAAGCTAATTGGGCTAAAAGGTGTCCCGTCCTTTAGAAAATACTGTCAGGTAATCAATCACATTGAGCGCCAACTGTAACGGGCTATACGTTTCTTCACATAGAAAGACTCAGGGGGTTATTCCCTACTCTTAGTGGAAGTTCACCTTATCCCTGATTTTATATATGTAGAACAGTCTGTCTTTAGAATACAATGAGTTTCAAATATACTTAAACATATATATATATATATATATATATATATATATATTATGCATATAACATAAATTATACAGAAATATAAAAAGCATAAGATTAGTAACAATCTATATCATAATAAATCTAGTTTGAAATAGTAGCTTATAAGTATAAAATATGCTTGCAATAAGAAAAGTATTACATACCATTAGTCTTGCACACAGATAATCTCTCTCTCTATCTCTCTCAATCAATTTTGTTGTATATATCTATATTACTAAAAGGAGAAGGCTGGCAGGGTGCCAGATTCTCTGTCTCCGGCCACACACACCCCTGGGTGGATACAAGGGGAGTGATTCTCACAGGAGTTGCAGGGGCCATGCTACTTCTGTGAAAATCACTGCAGGGAGTTGGCCCGATGAAGAAACAGAAAAATTACACACACACCCAGAGGGTATGTCCCCAAATAACCAATGACCCATTGCCTAATGCATACCCTCCATCTGTGCCTTAACCCTCTGAGTGGCAGAGAGGTCCTCAATGCATTTGCGGACACCTCTGGCACTCAGAGGGTTAATATGCCCACTTCCTCTCACAAGCCCGCATCACAATGTTGCCCACATCACAATAATTACTGATGTGTGCTTCCATTAAAGCACTCATTGTAAGAAGTTTTCTGAGCTCCGGGGTGATCTACAGTGGGTACCTGGACACTGGGGGCGCTGCTCCGACCACACTGCTGGCTACGGCTGGGGACCTCTTATACTTACACCCATGCCCTGCACTCGGACTCAGGGAGGCTATGGATGGCCCTTCACACACACTGGGGTTCCGGTGGAATGGGAGGTGGCAGCTCAGGGCCCAGATCCGATGGCATTGGAAGCTATTCAGGCAGATAAAAAATAGAGTACATCTACTTACTATTCATATGACTTACATCATTCTACAACCAAGTAAATGCCTGACATACTCTGCATTACGTGCAGCAGCAGCAATGTGAATGCTGTGGACAAGCTATGCACAGAAAACAATTACTTATCCCTTTGTACTCCTCTGGCACTCAAGAGGTTAAGTAATTATTTTCTGTGTATGCCTTGGCGACGGCATTCACATTGCCGCTGCTGCATGTAATGCAGAGTATGTCAGGTGTTTACTTGGCTATACAATGATGTAAGTCATATGAGTAGTAAGCAGCACTTACAAGGTAGCAAAGGGGGGTCTCACCCTACGTGGATTCCCTTATCACACCAAAGTGCCATGACAGCCTGCTCCACAACTGCTCCTATAGTGCATTCTTAGTGGGCACTACACTACAACACATGAAGATACATTCCTAAATGTGCTCATTGCACTAAAATGTGGATACAAACAATATCATCTCCCTTCCACAACAGGGACACAGAGTAATGGACACAAAATGTCATAACCACACAAATACAAGCGTATCTGCCAGACCAGTGCCACAAATACACAACTGTGGTATGTTACAGAAACCAGGAGTAATGTTTACACCAGGGCTGAAAAAATGTCAGGAACCTGCATTCTGAAAATCACTTTGCCCTCCAAATTATTGGCATCTTTCTATGTCTGCCTGTGCACATGACCCCATCTTGGGTTACTGCAATTCTGCATGCCTCAAAAATTGTTCCTACTTTTTGTTCATGACCCATCCAACAGCAAAAATAAACATTAGTATCCTCCAATCAGCAGTAATGCAGTGCCACAGGCACCTCCCAAACACATGTGTAGTATGTTAGAGGCACAGGCCAAACCTGAAATAAATGCATGTGTGCAGATATACATAAAACATAGAAGTGTAGCAATTCTGGTCCAAAGCAACAGCACCACAGGGAACAAACTAGTGCCCACATTCCTAGTGCTTTCAAATAAAACGTTATAGGTAAAACAATGAAAAGGGCCCTGGCGTTGCCCGTGGAGATTAATTCCTTTGACTGCTTGAGGGGTATTCAACGCTTTGTGAATTGTATTGTACATTTGTGGTACTGAAGGGGTTAACTGTTTGACACCAAAAGACGTATCCATGCAGTGGAATGTGTTGGATACCTCTTTGTCACTGAAGCCTATTAAAGAAACCAAAGAAAATCGTAAATGTTGTGGGTTCCTTCAGTGCCAAAGAACTATCCAACACATCCCACTGCATGGACACATTTGGCTGTCAAACACTGTCATTACCACAAACGTACACAAACCATTCTCAATCAATGTGTTCAATACCACTCAAGCACTCAAATGACTTAATCCCAACGGGCAATGCCATGCCCCTTTTGCTAGTGTGTATATATATATATATATATATATGTATATATAGATAGATAGATAGATAGATAGATAGATAGATAGATAGATAGATAGATATAACATCAAGCTTTACCACACCTTTTTTCTGCTTTAGTTTAAGGTTATGGACATCAGTTCTAGCCTAAAACACCATTTGTATACTTTGCTTCATTGCACATCTGTGCAATTTATGATGGGTTAGCATCAAGTGTACAAAAACAAAAAAGAAAAGGCCTTGTTTACATGTTATGCATTTAAGCAGGACATGTTCTGTATATAAAAGATGAAACAATCCTAGACAATCCTAGATACTACATACCCATGCTAAGTATAAACACATTTCTTCAAATGACCTTGTACACACAGTGCTATAAGAAAAATCAGTAGCTAAATTGTATAATGTGTTCCAACTATTATAAACCCAGAACCTTATCTGAATTCCAGACAATCATTATGAAAGATTACCATTTTATTATTTTATTCTCATATAAGTCTATAAATGTGTATGTAGTGCCACACACAGAATTTTCCCTGCACAGTAGAGGTTTTTTGTTACAGAGGCACAAGGAGATAAAGTAACTTGCCTAAGGTCAAAAGGAGTTGGGACACTGACAACTGAACCATATATTTGACAGAGAGGAGGCTGGTTTATATAGTAAGGAAAATGGGCCTAGGGGATAACCTTTGCAACTGGATACAAAGTTAGTGGAAGGATAGGGAACAGTGTGTTGTTGTAAATTGAAAATCCTTCAAAATAGTTGAAGTTGACTGTGGAGTACCTGAGGGTTCAGTATTTGATCCACTCCTCTTTAACCAGCTTATAAATGACCTGAAAATAAGTATAGAAAGCTACATTTCAATATTTGCAAATGACACTAAATTATGCAGGGTAATACATTCAGATCATGATGTTTGTTCTCTACAGAGGGATTTACATAACCCAGCAGAATAAGCAAACAAATGGAATATGAAATCTAATGTAGGAAAGTATAAAGTTTGAGAAATGCAAATTGCAATGCTATTTATGAACCTAATAGAATCATTGTAGGAAACTCATTGCTAGATAAAGATCTGTGAGTCCATATAAACTGTAAACTTGAAAACAGTGATTAGTGTCAAACAGCAGTAGCAAAAGCAAAAAAGTACTGCCTTGCTTAAAAAGTGTTAATGAAGAAAGAGTGGATAACACAGTTTTTCCCACTGTAAAAACTGTTTGTAAGATCCCGCCTCAAATATGCAGTGCAGTTTTGTGCACCAGTTCTGAAAAAGGGCATTCTAGAACTGGAAAGAGTACAAAGAAATGCAACAAAATGAATTAAGGGAATAGAAGATTTGAACTTTGCATAATGTCTAGCCAAACTTGGTTTATTTACTCTAGAGAAAAGAATCTTAAGAGGGCATCTTGTAACATAGTATAAGTATATGTAAAGCCAATACAAAGATCTCTTTTTTGAGCTTTTCAAGCAAAGGCCAGATCAAATAACTAGCTTCCGCATCTCTTGAATAGAGAAAAAGGGGATTCAGTTTCAGCAGAAGTGGATTTTTACAGTAAGGTGTGTTAAATTGTGGAATTCTTTGCCTAAGGATATAGTAATGGCAGATCCAATGGATACATTTGAGAGAAGACAATGCATTTCTTTCAAGAAGGAACATACAGGGCTATACCATATCTTATTAAGTAAAACAGAAAGTTCTGGTAAATGGACATACTCATTTTGGAGCGAGGAAGGCTTATACAAGTCTCATTTTTCTGAGTTACAAGGTAAACATTAAACTTAATGGACTTGTGTTTTTTCAACATATTTTACTATATTACTATATAAGGTATATCTTCTCAGCCAGTGTCTTGGCTTCAGAACCACTCATTTTACTCTTGAAAGAATACTTTGGTTGTACTGTCAGTAAAGCCTTTTAAATGGCAAAATACATCATAAGTGAATGATTTACCTACAACAGAATGTTTTCTACTGTTTTCTACTAAGTTTTTTGTGGAAATTTTCACAGAAAATCCATGATTTGCTGCTTTCTCTGTGAAAAATCCTAATCACTGAAATGTCATAACATCAAAGAGTCTTGGCAAGAGAGAGTTAGAAAGCACCACCAGTATATATATATATATATATATATATATATATATATATATATATATATATTGTTGCTGTGTTGCTGTTCTCTGCTGTGTAAAAATGAGAAAAAGGAGTTGGTAGAATGCTGTTGATATTGAGGAATCCAGCAGCAACACCAGCAATCATAGTAGTGACAGTGGCCAGTAGCAGAGCCCATCACATAGTGCGGATACCATCCCCATCCTATATAATAATTCGCCAAATGGTGTGTAATGCCGCAACATGCGCAGTAGACCTCTGCGCTTGCTGCAGTCATGCGCAGTAGAGACTACCCGCGCCGCGGCTGATACAGAGCTGGACGCTCTGAAGGAGCGTCCAGCTCTGTATCAGCCGTGGTGCGGGCAGTCTGTACTGTGCGTGACTGCTCCGCGACCGGGTGGCAGTGGCACTGTGGCCCGTGTAATGGGCTGTTCAGCTAGTATCTAATAATGAAACTATATCAAGCAAAAAAGAACAAAGTGGCCACTAAGTTCAAGCTTGCATCCTAGGTTGTTACTGAATGTAGCTAAACCCTGTGCCCAGTTCGGCTCCTTATATAACTACCAGACCTCAGTATGGGTGTTGTGGGCAAATAAAACCAGTATAACTTTTATTGAAGTCTTGATTAAAAACACACACTGACAAATAATCCCCTGTCTGTTAAAGTGAAACCAAAGTGGTACAGGGAACATACTGGGTCAGTATGAGATGTTCGAGTCAACAGTTGTCACGTCCGCCTCTGTTCGGAGGTTCTTGTCTGCCGTCATCTTCTCTGGCGGCAGCTTCTCTCTCGCCGGATGCGACGGGCTCCCTAGCAACGGGTTGTGTATTCCATTGCCGGGTGCTTGCGTCACTTCCGGTTTTTCGGCATGTAGTTGGCTTGTGCCCGGTGCTCAGACGCGTTAGTATAGCGTCTAGTTAGGTAGGGTTCAGTGCTCTGTGGTGTTTCCCATATAGTCCTGATCTAGTTTCCTGCTCTGTCCTGCAAATATCATCTTACTGTGTATGACCTGGCTTGCTTCCTGACTACTCTCCTGCTCAGTCCTGCAAATATCATTGAACTGTGTATGACCAGGCTTGCTTCCTGACTACTCTCCTGCTCAGTCCTGCAATTATCATTTAACCGTGTATGACCTGGCTTGCTTCCTGACTACTCTCCTGCTCAGTCCTGCTAATATCATTTATCCGTGTATGACCTGGCTAGCTTCCAGACTACTCTCCTGCTCAGTCCTGCAATTATCATTTAACCGTGTATGACCTGGCTTGCTTCCTGACTACTCTCCTGCTCAGTCCTGCAAGTATCATTTATCCGTGTATGACCTGGCTTGCTTCCTGACTACTCTCCTAGCATCTTGGAATCCAGATACTTTTTCTGCTCTTCGGGGAATTCCTTCTGGTCTGAGTGAGTACCCCTTTTATTTTGGAGTATTATCCTCCCTGGGAATTGGGGTAGTAGTTGTTTGGCTACACGGGGTCATCTCGGGTCTCCTTTGGCTCAACCGAAGGGGACCAATCTGGCTTTGCGGCCAGCACCTTTATACGGCACAGCCGCAGCAAGACCCTGGGTAGGCAACCACCGTACCTGAGCTACGCTCTCTAGCGTCGCACTCCAGCATCTTGCTGCCTAATTCCTTGTTGGAGGAGACTGATCTTCTCATTCCAGTAATTTGAGAGGGGGGTATCTTGGTTCTTGGTCTTATCCTTACGTTTATACGTGACAACAGTCTAGCAATTCAATTAGTTAGTAGTTTTAACTATAGAAGTGATGCGCACCTCAATGGAAATGGTCAAGGAAAACTTACACTTAAAAGCCTCTCAGGGAAAAGACTCCCACCAAAAGTGTACACAAAGCTAGTATAGATAGGAGAACTATTCTTTCTGATCTCTATACTATATAATTCAAATCCTTTAATTAAAATAATACAATATTTAATATATTGCCAAATATTTAATAAAACATTTCAATAGAGCGCCAATTGTTAAAAAATATATGCTATTGTATCTGTTATCCTCTATGTAATGACCAATATCATCTCCTCCACGGTCCCTCTGTCTGTGGGGGTGCCTCAAGGCTCCGTTCTGGGTCCTCTGCTTTTCTCACTGTACACTCTTTCATTGGGTGAACTTATTAGTTCATTTGGCTTTAAATACCATCTATATGCTGATGATACCCAAATTTACATCTCCACTCCTGATCTTTCACCACAAATCCAGCTGCAAATTTCAGACTGCCTCTTGGCCATTTCCTCCTGGATGGCACAGCGTCAGCTGAAGATTAACATGGCCAAAACCGAACTGCTAATCTTCCCACCAAGACCTTGCCGAACCCCTAGCTTCACCATTACAGTTGATGGAATTGATATTGATCCGGTCAGCTCAGCACGCTGCCTTGGGGCCATATTTGATTCCTCTCTTTCCTTCTCCCCTCACATTAACTCTGTGGCTAGATCATCTCGCTTCTTTCTCCATAACATTGCTAAAATCCGCCCATTCCTCTCCCAACAAACTACTAAAACTCTTATACGTGCCCTCATTCTGTCCCGCTTAGACTATTGCAATATCCTACTAACTGGCCTCCCTCATCTTTCACCTATGCAATCTGTTTTAAACTCAGCTGCACGAATCACCACACTCTCCCCAAAAACTGAACCTGCCCACATAATTCTCAGACATCTGTCATGGCTCCCAATTCAGCAGCGCATCAATTACAAAGTCCTTCTTCTCACCTTTAACGCTCTCCACACTGCTACCCCTCCTTACATCTCTTCCCTCATCTCCTATTATGTTCCTGACCGCTTCCTTCGCTCAGCACACAATGCACTTCTTGTTGCACCATCCACACCCTCTGCCCTCTCCCGTCTCAAACCTTTCTCGCTTTCTGCTCCATACCTATGGAACTCCATACCCCTCTCCTTACGCCTAGAAAAATCCCCCTCTGTCTTTAAGTCTACCCTGAAGTCTTATCTTCTGGAGCACTAGGACCATGCACTGCCTTTGGCCAAACTCAGCACTTGTAATCTCAGCACTTAACACCCTCTTACCCCATTGTATGTCTCCCTTTATCCATTTAGACTGTAAGCTCCTTGGGGCAGGGACCTCTCTCCCATTGTTTCTATGAATGCCGCACTTATTTCATCCCCTCTTATTTATTGTAACATATGTCTATTGTAAGGCGCTGCGTACACTGTGTGGCGCCATATAAATAAAGATACATACATACATACATACATACATATAGTTCTTATCCAATTTGAACATATTATTGTAATAATATCCAAGTAATATCCACTATTCCTCAATAACATAATCCGTAGGCACACGTACAGTTTCTCTCACCAGGACACGTATCCGAGATGGACAAACACACATCTATCATCTACTGAAAGCCCACCTGGATATTATCCACCTGACTTTCATAAACGGTGACATGTGTCTGTAAATACCATACATGCAGTCAAGTGTCCCTACAGAAAGGAAAAATGGCTGTTAACCAGGAGATCTCTAAGATTTATATTTCTCCTAAATGTAATTTTTGGAGCAACATTGATATAATGATGGAAATTCTATACACCAATACTAATTTATGTTTGCTATTGGTTAGAATTTTATAGTTTGAACATTCAAGGGATCTACTCATTAATCTATCCTTTTATTTACATGGTTTGTAAAAATATACCACTGATATAGAATGTAACTTTGCCATTTGTAGACCTTTCTTTCAAAGTCTGCTTATATGACTAGTGTTAAACAACATTGATACTATACTAATATTATGGAAACATAATATACTGGTATCAGTCCATCATCCATTGGTTTGGTTTTGTGGGTCAAACATAAAATGATTTATTTATCCATTTATATTCTTGAATTAATTTTATCACATAATATTTCACTAAATATACTATGCGATTCTGTCAATGCAAGTACCTTCACTACGTATCTTTAGTGATTGACACCTGCCTGACTGACATAGTGACGTGGAATTACATCACTTGGTACACTCCCCAGATGAAAGGTATATAGAGTGTGCTTTTACACACATCCGGTAACTCTGCCCCTGACAAAGTCATTGGGTTAAACGGCAAAACTTGTTGGGCAATGAGCACACTGGGAGGAGCATAACTGTGTTGAAGTTAGTAGTTGAGCATATTTGCCTTAACTTTAGGTAAAAGAAATCAAATCAAAATGAAGCAACTTAGAACCCTAGATTCTGCAGAATAGCGTAAGAATGAATAAGGGATAGACACCTGTTACTAGCATCTGTACAAGTGAGAGATGACCAAGCTAGTTTATTCTCAAACATAGAGTACTAGTCTCGATTACATCGCCAGACAGCTTGAAATGCATGACTACTCCACTATCCCTCAATTTATCAGTCTACTCTATAGCTACAATGTATTTCGATACTATACACATCAGCTGTCCGCCTCCTGTCTCGGAAGCCGAACAGTGAATGAGGAAGCTCCAGCAGGTTGTCAGCACTTGCTACATTCGTTACGAGTTACAGCTTGGATAAGCGCTCAATACCAATGAATGCTGTTTTAGTTACTACATCTAGCTAGATGATACAAAGATATAACTGAAGATCTAAGTACAAATCACCACATTTAGGAAACTCAATACTAAGTAAGCCTAATACACTAGAAATTGTATTGCTAGCTAGCTATAACAATAACGGATACAGACCTATCTCAGGAAATCAACTACATATGCCTGTATTGTTCTCTAAAAAATCTAAAAATATAATAATACCAACATACTGCACACTGCCAATGACTGTGTTTCTTACTGAAGTGAGATGCTAATTTCAGTAAAAGAAAAGAAAATACTAATTGCTAGACTGCTGACTCCAACATCCCATACTGAGCTGTTCACATGGGCAAATTAGCTCATTTTGAATGTGTTCCCCTGCACCACTTTGGTTCTACTTTAACAGATAGGGGATTGTTTGGCAGTGTGTGTTTTTAATCAAGATTTCAATAAAGGTTATACTGGTTTTATTTGTTCACAACACCCATACTGAGGTTTGGTGGTTATATAAGGAGCTGAACTGATCTCTGGGCCACAGGGTTTAGCTACATCCAGCAACAAACTGGGATGAAAGCTTGGTGGCCACTTTGTTTTTCTTTTTTACTTGAGAGACACCAGAGCCAACAAGCAGCAGATAGTGCTGCTACAACCTTCACCATATCCAGAGCCACCAGCAACAAACAGTGCTGCCACCAGCAGATAGTGTTGTTGCCTGTTGGTGGTGGTGGTGGTGTTGCTGCTATTGGTGAGCATGGTAATACCATCTGTGACATGATGAGAGCTTTCCTATCTTATACAAGCCAGGAGTGGGTGAGATACATGGTCAGAATAGGTCTTACCACCATCACTGACATGATGTTGTTTGGGGGTGATACAGTTGTAGTTTCCAAAGTGGCTGCTACTAAATTGTCTGACTCACACTTGTACCAGAAATTTGAAATTTTAGAGGCTGGTGTGTCCACCATGCAGGTTACTGGTGGAAGCGGGGCTATCATCCCCATCACAGATAGAGGTGGTGGTGATATGATGAGGCAAACGAAGCAGTACCACAAACCATGTCATATGCATCTGAGTAGAAGTTATGCAGTCAAGTAGATCCTTCTCTAACCCCCCCCCCCAACCCCCTCTGAATTCATGGGAGTGGGAATAATTTCCTTGGAGGCAGGGACTGTGCAATCAACACCAACTGCAATGTGCATACTCCTAGATAAGGCTGTGAAGAGTGAGAATGAGGGGATTCCACTTTGGCATGTCCATCCTAATAAAACACATGCAGCATAATGACTCTGAGATTAATTTGGAACATGTGAAGCTGTCCCCAAAGAAAGAAGTAGCTATTTATATATGCCTTTTGTGCCTCCCCAACCATCAAAAGCAAAGTAGCCCCCCAAAAATCTCTCAAACATTAAAGAGGTAATCCTCCACCAGCCTAGAACTTGAATGGCATATCCTGGCTCATTTTTACCTAGATCAGTGGTCTGGGTTACTGATAGTAATATCATAGTCCCTCCCCTGGGTCATCATAAGCAGTGGCACTGCCACAGATACATTTCCAACAGTACCACAAGCAGACAATAAACTGCAGACGTCTCCACACACTGCACATTATTTGACACAATGACCACACATGTCAATGTTGTGGAGACCAAAAGAATGCAGAGAATGAGGGAACATCTGCAGGCTGATCACCATGCAGAATCTATCAAGTTCATGTCAAGCATGGTCAGTTCTATATATTGAGGGGCAATGAATGACCCAATGGATGCATCAGTCAATCACTTCCCCAATACCACCAAGAGTAACTTGCAGTTTTTATGCAAAGGACAAGAGATAGAGTGACTGGAACCATCTTATTTTAGGGGAGGAGCAATTTAACATTGTCATCATGCAAAATAGAACAGATGTGCAAAGGGGTATGATCCCAGTCTTTCCCCCTCTTCACACACTGTGCACATGTAGTTGTTGAGCCCCCAAAGAAAATATTCAAGCACCCATATTACATTAATTTGTATTGCTGTAGTATTCTATTGAGTGTGCTCTCTCTTCTTCTTTTGCTTTGTATGCTCAATACCTGTTATTCTCAATGCAGCTATTATGTTGTAGTCATTGTCAGCAGACGCAAAGACAACTTTAAAGGGTACAACCCACCTATCTATCACATGCTACTGTTTATTTAACACATCTGCAGCTGTGTGGATTTGTTTCTCAAAGTTCTGCATGCAAACTGGAATATATCAAGTGTACGGGTTTCCCTTCTGTGACCTGCTGCTGCTGCATGCTCCTACAAACTGGTAGAAAAGATACTCTGTGGGCAGTGACAGTCATATAGTTTGTATTCTGGTCACTTGTCCATATGTCTGTAGTCAAGTTAAATTTCTTGCCATATGGTTCTTATAGCCCTTTGACCACCACACTAACCACCTGCTTGTACAACTCTGGCACGTGTCCTTGAAAAATCACTGTGCCCTGGTGTGCAATAAATAACACAAGTTATTTAAAAGTTATTTAAAACCTCTGTTTTCTACAAAAGAATAAGGCAACATGTCAACAACCAACAGTTTGGCAACTTCTTATTTTTGTAAAGCTTTTGAATCTTGAATTTTTTGGCTCCTGTGGTGGCAGTGCATAGAAGTAGAACTGTATAACTTTAACAACATGACTTGCGACAGTGGAAGTGGTAGTGGTGGAAGTGACAGTTCTGAGCACTCTATGACTTTTGTCATCTCCTCCAAGATTCATACTCCTCTGTGTTTTGTATTTCAGGAACAGCAGCATGAGCCATTGGTTTTATTGCAAATGAATAAGATCTTGACAAACTCTGACACATCTATAGCACTACTATTATTTGCCCCACTGTCCAGTGAACATTTAGGAGAGCTCCTACTGCTGCTATTTGTGTCACCTCTTTCATGATGATAATGTTTCTCCCATGCAGACCTATGGTTGTGCTCCAAGTAGAATCTCAATGAGGATGTGTCTAGGTGTGATCCTGCTTTCCCCCTCCTCATTGCTTTTTACACAATAACACAGAGCAGCATGATTAGCTTTTGGATCACAAGTAAAATATCTCCATACTGTACACTTCTTAGACTGAAGGTTTCATGTTGGGCTACTACTACTACTGGGGCCAGATGCTGCAATTTTATTAGCACTGGGTGTAAATGGGTGTGCACTTCCAAAAGCAACAAAAACACTCATCACAGTTAGGGTTGTTGATGTTTATGACTTGTGCTGCTGATTAGTCAACAACAGTGTGTATGGCTGGGTGGGTAACAGACGTCTAAGAAATAGTGACAATAATGATGACTACTACAGGATGAATGTGTATATTTAGGCATCTTTTATTGTCCAAAGACAAATTTTCTCATTAGTCTTTCCAACAGTTTATATAACCAGGTATAGTGCTCATTTTCAGTAGTGGAGGAGTGAGCATTTTCCTTTCAGCTAATGTTATGGCCATGTCATTGTTTTCCATCTCTACTTCATCTGTATTGGACGGTGGAGGTATATATTCTACATCAACATTATCATCAATAATTAGGTCATCAGCATTGCCCACAGCTTTCTCTCTACTACTTTAGTATTCTTCTAGCCTATTTTGAAGTCTGGTACAATTTTGTTTTACTTTTCCACTTAGGAGGATTTTTATAACGTTCAATACTATTTATAGTATGGGTGTACTTGTTACTCTCACAGTCAGATGCAGCAGTTTGTTTAACTGTTACATTCTACTCCACTATGCCATCAAAACTAGAATGTGGCTATTTTTTGTCTTCAGTGTTGTTAAAGGGATAGTAATACCTAAAATGTAAAAAAATATATGTTGTAGTGTTTATCCCCCTGAGTAAAACAAGAGTACTCCCACTGCTGACAGATGTTTCATTCAAAAGTTATTAATTTTCAAAGTTGAATTTTTTAGGTGCAATATCACAGTGGCCTGAAATTGTACAGTGGCGCTGTTGCTACACGATCCTATGGACAGCTCTGGTCTCAGGACCATAAATCTCCATAGGATGGTGTAGCAACAGCGCCACTGTACAATTTCAGGCCACTGTGATATTGCACCTAAAAAAATCAACTTTGAAAATTAATAACTTTTGAATGAAACATCTTTCAGCAGTGGGAGTACTCTTGTTTTACTCAGGGGGATAAACCCTACAACATATTTTTTTTTACATTTTAGGTATTACTATCCCTTTAAATGGTTTCTTACTACTACTGTTGGTAGTAGAAAGAGCCTCCTCAGGAGCATGATAACCATCATTTATTGCATATGTTCCAGTGAAGTAGCTCTTTTTCAAGACTGCGATCTCAGCTCTGCTGAAGAGCCTCTACAAGTCCCGGGACCGGATTCCCCTGCAGTCAGCTAGAGAGCTGATGTCAGGGAAAGAGGAGAGAGGGGTGAACTTTCACAGGGAATATCTCTCAAACCATAAAGGTTTAAGAGATGGGATTTTGGGCATTTAGCTTCAGTTTTTAATAGATACAATATTCACTTTTTTATATTTTGACAATACTGTCCCTTTAACTTATGTGCAATTTGAGTTTTGTGCCAAAAACATGATATTTCCAGAAAGTGAAACACAAAACTAAGCAGTTAGTGAGACAGAGAGAGTTCTAGGTAAGTTTCTACTAATTTATATAGAGAATAAGGGCAGCACAGGCTCAGACTGTTGGCTAACAGCTTGAACACCCATCTAAAAAACTAAAATGGAGGAGTTGAAGGACCGCAATGCATCCAGTTAGTCAGAGGAGGATGAGGAAGAAACCATCACAAGCATAGATGATGCCCAGTCCCCTTACATCTGAGGTAAACTTGTGTCCTTGTAACATGAAGAAGTGGGTAGCAATGTGAGCAGGACAGGTCAGCTACCTGTGCCTGCTGCTACAGCTGCCAGTGTGCCTTGATACTCAAGAGGAGGAAATGATGACAAGTGTGACAGAAGGGGACCCTAAGCCATTGGCGAGCAGTCCAACTACTACCACGCAGCAGCTAGAGAGTGCTGGGGGTGAGGGAGGGGGTGATGATGGTGATGAAGCAGCTGGCGGTGGGACTAGCGTGACCATTGTAGATCCTCCTGATGAGGTGGAAGGGGAAGTGAAAGTTATGATTTTTAGCAGCCAGACTAGATTCAAGGGAGCCCACAACATCCCTCTGACTCTTTGATTCCACTTCCATTGTGCCTCTGGGACATGATGCTGAAGAAGGCAGTATTTAGCAGTATTAGCATCAGCACAAATCAGCTACCTGTGCCTGCTGTTAGTGCTGCCAGTCTGCCTTATTTACATCAAGAGATGGCAAGTGTGACAGTAGGGGACCCTCTATCACATCTGACATAATTGCCAGCCAGTGTGACTCTCATAGAGCATCAGCAGCAAGGAGGGACTGGGGGGTAGTGGTGATAAGGGTGATGGTGTAGCAGCTGTGGAGGAAAAGACATTAATGGCCTTTTTAACTGAAGTCAAGAAGGAAGATATATACATCAAAAGGACAGTGGAAAAGTATAGACATCTGCCCGCTCTCAGTCCACCAGAGATGGGTGAGGTACATTCAAGTGAACATAATACAAAATACATATTGCAGGGGCTTACAACAAAAACAAAATAAAGATGTGGGACTCGAGGTGCACATTGTACTGTATAGTATGTTTGGATTCTTAATATAATGAATATTTAACATATTGTTATTGGATATCCATGTAATTGTTTTTATATACATATATTTATATGTTAATAAACAGAACTATATACCTATCGGTTGCGCTTTCTATATATTTTTTCTTTATATTTGTCTATATATATATATATTACCTTGAAGCAGCAACAAGTAAAATCAGTTATATCCCATTAGGAAAGCAGATTTATAAAAATGATCTAATCCAGACCAAGGTAAATTTACAGAGCAATTGACAGTTTATGTGTTTGCTATAAAGAACAGAAATGTATGATGAACAAAATTAATTTGTTATGCTACACTGTAAATAGCACATTATATGTATACATAAAGAATAAATAGTAGGTATGCAATTCACAGATCAAGTAGCTGAGTCTTTATTATCTGATAATGTAAAATACTGCTGGGAATACAAAAAGAAGCTACAGACCGTGTGGAAAAGTGTCCTCTTTTGTTTACTTTTCGATACATAGAAGAAGCAACAGCAGCAGCGACAAAAACAGAAAAAAAAAAACATAATATGCAGGAATGCAAAAACACCTCATTTATTCATGCCTATTTTCTAAATGTTGTACTTTATGCAAACAAGCAGAGGATATATATGTGTTATCTAGTCAATTCATGTTGTTTTGTTTGCTAGAAAATGTCCATATTCAATCCAGTAATATTCAGAACATTGGCCCAATGAGATCAACTGTTTGTTGTTACAATAAACTAGTAAATGACATCATGTGAAGCTAAACTGCCAGCAAGGTTTTATGCATTTCTATTCTACCAGGCACAATTATGTTAGAAATCACAGTTTAGCAATAATAGACACTGGCTATATGGTTATGTATAATTTAATATCTTTTTTAAAGAGCAGAACATAGAGGGCTGCGTATGTTAATATTGGGATTAAAATTTATTTAGGACTTGTTGATCCAAGGAAAAATCTAATTGCCATTTGGAGTCAAGAAGGAATTTTTCCCCCATTAACCCTTTGAGTGCCAGAGGGGTACACAACACATTGCAAAGCAGTGCGTCGAGTATCCCTCTAGCACTCAAAGGGTTTAAAGCAGAATCTGAAATTGCTGAAATGTTGGGTGTTTTTTTGCCTTCTTTTGGATCAACAGAGGTAAAAAAGAATAGGAAAAGGGTTGAACTTGATGGACACAAGTCTTTTTTCAGCCTAAACTACTATGTAACCCTTTGAGTGCCAGAGAGGTACCTAATGCATTGCAGCACAACGCATTGGATATTTTCCTGGCACTCAAAGGATTATGAAAAAAGTACTATTTGTATGGTAATCTATGTATTGTAGATGTCTCTAGCATCCAAGAAGTCAAATAACAGTGCCATAGCTTAAAGGGTTAGTAATGCCAGAAATAAACTTTATTCAGTATGGTAGATTTTACAAAAATAAAGTATATGTAAAAAGTCATATCTCTCAAACCTTTACAGTTTGAGAGATATTTGATGCTGAAGTTCCCCCTTCCCTTCTCCTGACTTTAGCGCTCTGTTGACAGCAGTAGATCCCGGTCCTGGGACCAGCCGGTGGCTCTTCAGCAGAGCCGAAATAGCGACCTTTAAAAATAATTACTTCACTGGAATGGTCTACAAAGTTTGCTTGGTTTGCAAGCACACTTTGTAGCCCATCCTAATGAAGTGGTTCTTTTAAAGATCGCTATTTCGGCTCTGCTGAAGAGTCGCCTCGAGTTGGACTACTTAAGTCTCCTGCTGTCAGCTTTACAGCTGACATCAGGAGAGAGGGAACTTCAGAGGAGATTATCTCTCAAACCATAAAGGTTTGAGAGACAGGACTTTCTCCAAATACTTGTAAACTCTACCTTACTGAATAAAAGTTTATTTCTGGCATTACTATCCCTTTAAGCTGTATGTTAGACTTGAAGCAATTGTTGATATTTTAGCAGGATTCATTTCAAATTATGTATATATTTTTGATACCTAAATGACTATTTGGAATCTTTGATGAGCTCTTATTTAAATGATTTAAAATGATACATCCCCAGATTACGTTTTTAGGATAATTTTATTCAAAATGAATAACTATATCATATCACAATTAACAAGCTTCATACAGTCAGTTTTAAAAAATGACTTGGTATACTTTTGAACATGTAAATAACAAAATATTTTTTTTCATAAATTCACTACTTAAAATGTTAACCTTTGAGAACCAGAAGTGCAGTGCATGCTCAGCACTATGTTGATCACCAGTCTGGCCCTTCAATGATTGTATAAAACATTGTTCTTTATATGCCCAATATAAGGCACACACTTTATAGAGAGGAGCGCAGGTTTGTCTTTCTGTGTACTGGAAGTGATTAATACATAGGATAAGACAAGGCTGCGAGGCTGATTTTGTAAAAAAAAAACAAAACTGAGTACTTCTGAAGAAATCAACTAAACCATAGATGAAAAAATAAACATCAACAACTTAAACAGGGGCTTTAACTGCTTGAATACTAAAGAGGTCTCCAATGTATCTTTTTCTCATATCTGAATTTTTCAGCCCTAGAAAGAGAAGCACAAAACCTAAAGAATATTTTATCTCCTTATAGAGTATGCCAATGTTTTTGGATAATGTTCTGTATTTTTTATGAAACTGTTGAGTGTTCTGTTTTAAATGGAATTTTAGGTTTCTTCTCATTTGTTGGATTGGTCAGTAGGTCTTTCCAGACCATTCATGTCCATTTTATTTTTTAGAAGTTGTACCCTAGGTATTGTGGAGACCTTTGTCTTGGCCTGACTGACCATCTCAGGGTTGTATGTTTTTTCCAGAAACCTTTCTATCAATTTGTCTGTCTGTTCAAGGAAATCAGTGTATTGCATGCAGTTACATTTGAGGCATTGAAACTGGCCATACTATTCATTATTGAGCCTCCGAAGAAGGATAACTAAGACAGAATCTTTGCTCATGGACAATCCATGAAGGTCACTTTTAAAACTGGATTGATCTGGATTAGAATGGCTGGAGTAATGTGAACAGGGGAAATTTCTCATCTTCTGAGAGCCTTTTGAGGCAAGTGCCTAGCTCTCCTGCAGAAGGATACATTTCCACAGAAGAGAACTACACCTATTTCCAGATTTGAGCAAAGCCTCACCAAAGTAAGTGCATTTGAACAAGAAATACAGGGGATCAAACCCGGGATGATACCAAGAGGCTGGAGCAAATTGAGAGATGGATTAGTTTAATGTTATTGTTCCACCATCTATTACATCTAATACATTAGGGAAAAAGCTATTGCTATCTCTTCTATTTAAGGATTAAGCCTATTATCCCTTCCCCTCAACCCCTCCATCGCCATTTTTTCCACTTTTGTTTCCCCCTTCTCTAGCCCTCTCTGCGACTCTCACCCATACTTCCTGCATATAAAAAGTCAACGAGGAGATACTTCTGTACAAAATACTGGTATACATAAATGGCTTTATTTTATTTTACAGCTGTTCAGCAACTTGATTAGAGCAACACCTCACTATCCACAGATTGTTTAAACAAATATATATTGATGGGTTGTGTGCTGTGTACACTTTTTGTCGATCAATACAAATAAAGTTGGAGAAATATTAAACCATGGCCCAATAATAATATATAATTTCATTATTTTACACTTATGCACCATTTCTTAATTTTAACTCTTTAAAGTGAAACTTTGGATGACATCTTTGCTGTCCGTGCTTAGGACTGCAACATGTTGGACTCCCTTCTGCAACTAGCTGAATGCCTATACTGCATCTACCATTTCAATATAAACATTAACTGAAAAACATGTAGTACAAGTGTTCAACTAATACCATGTGACTGTGAGTTCTAAATGTCGAACTCTAAAGAAAGACATCAGAGAGGTCCTCCAAAGTGCACCTTTTAAAAATACATTTAAAGAAAACAAAGCATTCCAGAAAAAAGGAACACAAATACAATATACAGTAAGCATTACTTTTTATTCTAATTAATCAGCAATTTGTTTTGTATCTTGATGTGACAGGTCCACTTTAAGCAAGGTGTAAAAATAGAAATATAATTATAAACATACTCTACACAGGAATGATTCCCTTACAGATCTACATTTATAAAAAGAGAGATAATCATGTGGCAAAAATTCTTTATCCATGGCAGACTTTGTCCGGGGCAAAAGTAAGTATTGGAGTAGTCATGGTGATGTTTTGAAAGGAGGTACCCCCCTGGCCACTGCTGTCAAAATATCTGCAAGAACTTCAGCAGGGCAGTGATTTGCTTGCCTTCACCTTCGCCTTTTTAGAAAAATTTCAATGCTAAATAAAATTTCACAACCTCACATTCCAAGCCTAACCCTCCATTCCTCTTTCCCTCAATGTCACTGCTACTACACTACCCCTACAAAACTGAATTTCAATTCATTCTCTCCCCTTCATCTCTTTTGGCTTCTTCCCTCAGTTTCACCACTCCTGCACTCCCTCTACAAAACTGAATTTCAACTCAATCTCTCCCCCGCCCTCCCTTTCACCACTGTGCAACTCTCTTCCTTTCGACAGTTAGCAATGTTTTTCTTTTACCCACTCCTTTTCCATGTACAGGCAGTCAAACATCCTCCCCTTTGCCAGTATGCCTTTTCTTATCCCCTTCCCAGCCTCCCTCCCACCACTCCACTTATATGTCTCCCTCACATCATTACTCGTGCCATTAGTCTGATTTGTCCTCACTCCCCCTGTATTGAAATCACCACCTATAACTTTCTTACATGCCCCCTTATAGAGCAGGGCATGTGTTGTAGGTCCCCTTTGCATCACAATGACCTGGGATTGACTGGGGGATGTCTTGAAGTGCCCCTCATAATCTGGAGGATTCCGTGGATCAATGTGTACATACATATCCTGTATTCATGTTGCTCATGCTGGATTGAGCACCCCGTTGCATGATGATTAGATTGCACTGGTCGGGGAGGCTGTTTCAAGGGGGCCTGTACTTCCTGTCTCCATTTAGTTTGTTCTGCCTCTTTCATCCTCCTCACTCCCACCTTCTCTTACTCTGCTCCACTTCCTCTCTCCCATTTTCAGTTTACCCAGCAATGTACCCAGACACAAAAAAACTATGTAAGTGTGTTTGTATATATTACTATGTATGTATGTATGAATGATTGTGAGGCTACTCAGATGTAGTGCATATGTACCTACCATATACTGGTCATTCTTCCTACTTGCAGGAGCAGGCCACAGATATACATTCATTTAACTGCAGCTCACCCATCTGCAGTCCCCACTGCTTAGCACAACTCTTTCCACAAATTAAAATGGTCCTCCAATACACCAACACGAACGAAAGTGTACATATACTACAGAAAACCGTTTTAGCCACCTATAATAGCTAGTAGCTTGGGAATCACCATCAGATCACCACATTCCAGAGCACCTAAACACAACATAGCAGTAAATACATAAAGTCCCATATGTGTGTCTATCCTTAATTATGGTTACTGTGAATTTATGGGAGAAGTGGATCAGTTGGTTAATTAACTTTGTGGCCAAGGCACTGGTTGTGGGGCTGTGAAGCTGTGAAAACCAGTGGCAACAACACCTGGTGACATTTAGGCAGACACTATCTCCCTGTGCCTCAAGTACCAAAAAGGTACATTGAAAACCCTATGAGGCAGGGACTTGCTGTGCCTGAAAAAAGGTCGGTGTAAAGTGCTTTATAAGAAGAAAGACAATATTATTAATATTATTATTACTATTATTATTTCAAGAGTAATAATTACAAACAAACAAGCATACGGGTAAAAAGGCAATACAAAAGGTTAACAATTTACCTGAATTAGAACACATGGTGGGAGAAGAGATCAGGGTACAAGACAAAGCCCCAGAGTAGCTCAAGTACTCCTGAAGACAATTATTCTGATGTACTAAGAAATGGAGCAATTCTGGGACACACCACCTGCACAATACAAGCCAAATAAAAATTCTCATTGATTTCAATTGAGCTTTTAACCACTTGAATGCTAGAAAGGTCTTTGCAACCAGTTGGAAATCAATGGGAAATTAGGAAATATGTATGTGTCCCCTGTTTGTCCCCAGCTGCTTCAGTTCTTTTTAGCAAGGCACCGGAGACTACGCTATCATTCAAGAGGTTAAAAGCCCCATTTAAATGAAAATAATGTTTATACCCTGTGGTACAGTTGGTTTTCTCCAAAAGTACTTTTTTGTTCCTGAATACAAGCCAAAAAGATAAGACCTGGTCCCCAAGATTTTTACTGGTGCTGTGATATGAGGGGTGAGGAAGACATGTGTTTATATAGTGCACCAGTATGTCAGTGTTCATTAATATGTTTATCATTACAAGATCAGCCTCTGTTTCCATGGCCTGTTGCTTTCACATGTGAATGATACGTTATATATGTGTAAAAATACTGTTCTCATATAATAAACTCATTCATGAGGTTGAATGTGTATAAAGCTCCCATTGACATTAATGGAATGTGTGCAAGCTTAAGATACATAGAAGAAAACATGAAAATGACCTCAATTATTCTTTAAAACTCAGTGATAAATGTGTGAGTTGTAAAATGTATTAAAAAAACAGGTATTTTATTCATATAAAAGGGCTATTTCCTCTTTAGTAAATGTCAGTGTATACCTTAACCAGGGCTCAAAATTTCCACTCACCACTAGCCAATGGCGAATAGAAATTCAGCCCTGGTGGGTATGCTATGGCTTGCAGTGGCGAGTAACTTTTCAGGTCTAGCTAGGAGCAAAGGGCTTCAAATTTTAAGCACTGCCTTAACTCTCTGAGTGCCAGAGTAGTACGCAACACATTGCTCTGCAATGCCTTGCACGCCCCTCTGGCACTCAAAGGGTTAATTCATCCTCCCACCTCTCTTGCTATTCATGCATTTCATAACATCACACAAGGAGAAAGTATAAAGACAAGAGCTGATTCTGGTACACACCAATAAAATGTAGCAATCCAAAGCATTTCACATGATATGCAATGTGTACAAAAAAGTACAGAGTAGTCAGTATTGTTAAAAAATCAGACTTGGATTGCAGAATGGTGAAGAAATAATGATGATGTTTTTGTTTGTTTTGCCATGTGAAAATAATTGATGAGCTTGGAGAGTTCTATTTCTTTGAAGTTTGAAGGTCAAATTACATATTGTGAGAAGGCAACCATAATTTAGGAGCTGAAAATGTCCACTGCAGAGGAACATTTAGTGATAGATGATCAAGGGGTAAGAAAGAAAACAAAATGCTCAGATTTTAACACCTAACAAATAATGTATTTCTAAATTCAATTTCCTGTATTCAATGAAAGAAAGTTGTTTTTTGTTTCTACCTTCTACAATTACTATTTTATTGGTTCAGTGACCTTATACAGAAAGCCATCATTCTTTCTGTAATGCATACCTGATATAAAAGGGAGTGGCAATCACAGGAAGTAATAAAGCAGTTATTCACTATTTGATGCATTTGCTAGCAGAGAGTTGAATAAGGAAGATTCAGTACCTTTCTCTTCATAACTGGGACAATCAAAATGGCTGCACAGTCTAAAACCAACAAGATTAAATGAACTCAGTTCAGATAGTAACTTAAAGTGCTCCTCGTTACTCGCTCTCAATGCCTAACATTTGTGATTTGTGATTTGCAATATTGCAACTCCACATAAAAAATAAAGGTAAAGTAAATTAAAACACGAAGTACTTTTTAAAGTGTTAGTATTGCTGATATTTTAAATACAGTAATATTGCAGCTATTGGAAAAGCAAACTAAACAACCACAGTCCCATGTCTCAGACCTTCATGGTTTGAGAGATATAGAAGGCTAAAGTTCCCCCCACCTTCCAATTTCTCTAATGTCAGCTGTAAGCTGACAGCAGGATATCCTGGTCCCAGGACAAGCAAGCGGTTCTTCAGAGCTGAAATAGCGCAGTGTAAAAAGAAATACTTATTGGAACGATCTACAAACCATGCTTGCAAACCAGGCACACTTTGTAGACAGTTCCGATTAAGTATTTCTTTTTACATAGTGCTATTTTGGCTCTGCTGAAGAGCCGCCTCTAGTAGGCTGACTCAAATCTCCTGCTGTCAGCTTTACAGCTAACATCAGGAAAAGCAGAGGGAGAGAGGAACTTTAGCCTTCTATATCTCTCAAACCATAAAGGTTTGAAAGATGGGACTAGGGTTGTTTAGTTTCATTTTCTAATAACTGCAATATTACTTTTTTAAAATATAGACACTACTTACCCTTTAAAGATAATTAACATAACAATCTTGTTATGTTCTTTACTTTTTATTTAGATTATATAGTCTGCTTGCTGCAATAAATTCATATATACAGATAAACGTTGATATGCACTCAATTATTAATCTGAGTGAATGCCAGTTTCTAATACTACAGTATGTCAGAGTCTACCAACAGAGTAGAACATGTACTTCTAATCAGCCAACAAAAAGTGTGTGACATCACAAGAAAATAAAAAGAGCATTACTGTCAGATAGCAATAAAAGAACATTTTAATCAAATTATATTAGATAGGAGACAGTAATCCCGTGTGTATGTTTATTTATTTATTTACAAAATGTTTTATCAGGAAGAATACATTGAGATTTCTCTTGTTTTCAAGTATGTCCTGGATAGTTTTCAGTAAAGAATTACATATTTACACAAACTGAGAAACATTATATATTACATATCACATATATATATATATATATACATATATATATAGTGTAAGTTATTAAAAAAATCACATGGGGAAGAGCACACAACAGGATTTATCAAAAAAGTAACATTTTATTCAGTCGATGTTTCGGCCCCAACCAGGCCAAGCACAAACCAAGCACACATAGAAGACAGTTTCAGTGAAAGATTTATTTTTTATTAACGCGATCTTGGCTCTGCTGCAGAGCCGCCTGTCGGTCGTACAACAAGCTTCCCCTGCAGTCAGCTAGAACGCTGACTTCGGGGAAAGGGGAGGGAGGGGAGAACTTTAGGTGCGATTATCTCTCAAACCATAGGGGGGCAATACATTTCTTTTTAATATGACTTCAATATAGGGATTAGTAATTATTAAGTATTACTATCCCTTTAAAACCCACCTCTTCAGGGAAGCATATCAACTACCTTCATAACCATTATGAGCAAGGCCAGCCTATAGTCTGTCCAAATTCTGCTCACTCTCATTACCTTCTACAATCACTCTCTCACCTATAACCCCATCATGACAGCATTGTTCACATAGTCTTTTTTTCCCAAACAGAACCACTACTTGCTTGGACCACTGCACTCAAAAGCACGCCTCTCTCCCACCCAGTGACCGGCAGTTCATGTGGCAGGAGGCACTTATACCCCATAGCACTTACTCCTTCTATTTCCCACCTACCTTCCTCTAGACTGTAAGCCCTTGTGAACAGGGCCCTCTGATCCTTTTATTTTACATGTTCCATTTGTACTATTTAATCTCTGTATGTATATTCCCTATTGTACAGCACTGAAGAATAAGTTGGAACTAAATAAAGAATAATAATAATAATAATTAAAAATATAATGGTAAACACTAAGGGAAATATTCTTATGTTTACCTTCATGTTTCCATTTGCATATTTATCCATTAAATCAATGGATTTGTATTAAATATTTTATCAGAGATCAAGGTCAAAATGTACTCCAATGGCATACGTTATATTTGTACATCATGTCTTGAGTATCTAGTTGAAGTCAATGGCAGAGCTAATCTATGCATACATAATACATGTATAGTCTCAATCGTATTTCATACATGCACTGATTTTGCAGGTTTTCTGACATATCTCAGGCAATCATTCAGAAATACCGTAAGAATATTTATGGATGAAATAAATGTTCCATGAATGTATAATAACAGGTGAACAAAATGTAAAGTTGCACCTCTTCTATCTGTGCCTTAACCCTTTGAGTGCCAGAGAGGAGAAGAAGGGGGAAGGAGTCAGAAGAAGGAGGGAATATAGACTAGATCTGAGAGTCAGGTGGAAGGATGGGGAGGAGAGAAGAGGCTGTGAGTTACTCATATATAGTAGTGGAAGAGGGCATCTTAACCCTTTGTGTATCAGAGGGGTCTGCAATGCATTACTTGCCAATACATTGAGGACCTCTCTGGCACTAAAGGGTTAAGGCACAGATGGAAGAGGTACAACTTTACATTTTGTCCACTTTGTTGTTATATATTCATGGAACATTTATTTCATCCATCATCTGTTAGTCTATAGCGGTATCCTGTTCAATGTCCCCCTCTATTTGGAGACCTTTAAGCTTACGACATCAGAATGTAGCTATTTTGATTCAGGTGACACTCTGGTGCCACTCTTTGATTCAGGTTACTTTTTTTAATGTGCCGTTTTGATGGTCGCCAAATTGACGCTGACATTTCAATAATGAACCGGTAGAAACTGCCATCCTGCCAGTGATATCCCCACATTTATCATTTATCAGTCCAAGAGCAGGCCTGAAATTTAGTAGGAAAAAAAAATCCGAAGAAAACTCATTCACCAGGTGAGCGGGTCATTGTGGACTATGGCACAGGAATGTGCAAGTGACAGGAAAAAGGAAAAAGAAATATGTCAGAGATTACAAATTGAAAAAATAAATATCCTAATAAAACATTTACTAATATTCATATAAGTAGTTTGAATAACTGAGACAATATCAGAATAACATATTAAATATGCATTTTTTCAAGAAATGTTACCATTTGTCAAGAAAGATCATTTATTAGCAATGGTGCTATGCATAAGTTTAACTTTACAATAAACCCTGGAACATCTCTACTACCATACATCTGCTCAAAGTATACAACTGTAATGTGATTCATTTCCTAGAACACTTTCACAATGTATACCTTACATTGACTTTCACTTCTATTTTCTGGTAGGGGACTGCCTTATTTATCAAACTAAGGTAGTGCAATCCCAGGGAAACCAGCAGCACCACAGGTAGAAATTAAATTCCCATTGATATAAATGGGGCTTATACATTGTAACCGTTTGAACACATAGTGAAACAATACATTAGAAACGTCTCTAGCACTCAAGAGTTTTAATGTTCCTTTTAAATCAATGGGAATTTTCATTCCCCTTTATGGTGCAGATGATTTGTGGGAGATGTAGAACACTGGAGTAATAAAGAAAGCATCTGGAAAAAGTGGAGTAGAAATGGTCTTGTCCAAATAAGAACTGTGTCGCAACGTGTGTATAAAAAAATTCACTAAATGCAGAAAAATGCAGGTGGTTTTACTGATAAATCTTAAAGGGATAGTAATACTTAACCCTTTGAGTGCCAGAGGGTAGGCAATGCATTGCTTTTCGATGTGTTGTGTACCCCTCTGGCAATCAAAGGGTTAAAAGCTTCCACTGTTGAAAGGTGTTTTATTTTAAAGTTATTACAGCTCAAACTTGAATTTTTTAGGTGCGGTATTACAGTGGCCTGAAATTGTACAGTGGCGCTGTTGATACTCCATCCTTTGGAGATTTATGGTCAACTGACCAGAGCTTTCCATAGGATGGTGTAACAACAGCTCCACTATAACATTCAGGCCACTGTGATACTGCACCTAAAAATTACTTTTGAATAAAATATCTACCTCAGCAGTGGGAGTACCCTTGTTTTACTCAGGGGATATACACTACAATTTTTTTTTTTTTTTTTTTACATATTTATTATTATTATCCCTTTGACGCCAGGTGTAACACGTTCTAGAAGTCTAGAAGTATATAGTGACAGCTATTGTATGAGAAAAAAATATTCCCATTCTATGAATTTTCTCTGACTATTCTGATATACATATTTATAAATTAGACTTTACCTCTTTATAAATAAGATCTTGCTTTAGGGGGACAAATACAAATTTCTAAATTCCCAAATACTTGAATAGAGTTTTTAATCCCCTTGAATTACTTTGAAATGCATTGTCTTCTCCTGCACACAAGGGATTTAGAAGCCCAGTTTAATATAAAGGACATTTTTTATCCTCTATGGAGAATTTGAACGAATCCAGAACAACTCCAGGTTGTTTTTTTTTTGTTTTGTTTTTTTATAAATGTTGGCCTATATATATTTCCTACTATAAAGTGTATAAATACTAAGGTAAATGGCATTGCAGATACTGACAAAATGATTCCACTGAAAATCAATGCACTGAAACACATTTTGCACGTATTTCTGTTTTATTCTGATTTTACCTCAATTGTAGACTTGATTGTTAGGGTTCTCAATGCATTGTAAACCTCTGTAGCATCTAAAGAACTTTGTCACAACTGATCATCGAAACAAGAAAAATCCCAAGAAGTCAGAAGCTTCAAAATAATGTAAAAAAACACATTATATTGAATTTTCACCAACATTTGTAAACTGCCTGGTACCCCATTAGCTCTCAAGCATTGTTTGTAAATACAGTTGTGGTCCACATTATTGGCACTCTTAAATATTTTGTATATCATATACAATATCTCCTGAAAAAAGTGTGTAATGAAACAACTTTGATCTATATACACTCATACTTTTGATACAGAACAGCACAGGCTAAAACAATAATAATTAAAAAAAGAAATAGAAGGAAAAAGTCTAAAAATGGAAACATTACCATGACAATTATTTGGCACCCTCTTGAAACATTCAAATTGGTTTGATAAGGGGAACTAGAATGTCATTGCTGTGAAATTAGACTCACCTGTGATAAATTGTCAGTGCTCACATGGCTTGAATTAACCAATAAATGATGGCTTTAATGCTTAGAAAGGCCACTCTTATTCCTTATGTTCCTTCATCACATTAGTGAAGACAAGAGAGTTGTCTGAGAGCATCAGAAACGCTATTATCACCAAACATAAGGATTCTAACGGATACAAGGCTATCTCCAAAGTCCTTGGCATATCTGTTTCAACAGTTTGTAATGTTATTAAACCTTAGAGTGCCAGAGAGGTAAGCAACACATAGCTCTTCGATGCATTACATACCCCTCTGGCACTCAAGGGGATAAGAAGTTTGCTGCTCATGGAAATGTCAAGAATCTCCCAAATCGTAGAGGCAAGAGGAAAATTGATCAGAGAGGTCTTTAAAGGTTGGTGTGAACTGTGGAAAAACACCATGTAAGACATCCAAGGCTGACCTGGAGCAATCTCAAGTGATGGTTTCAACCCATCTAAACCAAGAAGGGCTTTATGGGCGAAGCCCAAGGAGTACCCCACTGCTGACAGCAAAACATAAAAAGGCACAACTGATCTTTGCCAAAACCTACCTAGTGAAACCACAATAATTCTGGGAAAATGTTTCATGGACAGGTGAAACTCTCTGGCAGTGCAGACCAGCGATATGTTTATAGGTGACGAAATGAAGCTTATAAGGATAAGAACATCCTACCTACAGTTAAATGCGGTGAAAGATCCGTAAAGTTGTGGGGCTGCTTTGCTGCCACTGGTACTGGAAGCCATGAACGTATTAAGGGAATCATGAAATCCGAGGATTACCAACGCATTTTACATCAAAATGTGCTACCCAATATCAGAAAACTAGGTATGGGTCTAGTATCATGGGTCCTCCATCAGGGCAATGATCCAAAACACACATCCAAAAGCACAAAAGAATGGATGGAAAGGAAAAATGCACTGTTTTACACTGGCCATCAATGAGTCCTGATCTTAGTCCAACTGAAAACCTTTGATATTAGCTAAAATCTGCCTTTGGGGAAAGGGGTCCTGCAAACATGCAAGAGCTTGAACAAAATTCAATTGAAAAAGTAGGAGAAACCACCAGCAGACATGTGCAAAAATGTATAGATGGCTACAAGAAATGTTTAGAGGCTGTCATTGTTGTCAACGATTGTACAACTAAATATTAGGGAAGGGAGCTTTAATACTGTCTAGGTCATATTTTATGTTTCTTCGGTGAAATCACTACATGGCAGTTGAAAAGGCATCTTTTTTGTTGAATACCTTTAAACATCCCATTAAAATAGTCAGATAATATAAAGTAGGACCATTTCCATTTATTTCTGAAGATATTATACATGATGTACAAAATATTCAAGGGTGCCAATAATGTTGACCACACTGTATATATGGTGCAGTCATTTTGAGTGTTTCCCTCCTTGATCAGATGTGACAACTGATTGGGTCTTAATGAGAGATAGAACCACATTGTAAATAATTATTTAACTTTCAAGATTATAAATGTTGCAAAAGAGCAAAGTCAATATAACTGATACATAAGTGTAGGGATGGGAAATCTGTAATACCCCTACAGTTGTTGGACTACATTTCCATGATAACTAGCTATGCAATAATGTAATAAAAGCTGGAGGGTCACCTAATGGTCATTTCCACATTACAGGCAACGAAGCTGATGTACTAAGGAGATAAGCAGGACTTCTCCCTCTGCCTTTCTGGTAAAAATGTATTCAATTTAGAAACTAAAAAATGAGTTAATTAATGCAGATCATGTAATAGATACTATTGGACTTTACTCACCTTGAGAATTTGGCCCTTCACTCTGAGACCCCAAGATCTGGGTTAAAAACCTGAGAGTTCACAGGTATGCTGGAAATTAGTATAATATAATAATATAAAAACTCATTTTTGTAAGCTCTTTTTCATTCTGCCCTTCATTATATTCTAATTTCCTTATCAATTGTTTATAAAGGATTATCATATTTACATGGTGCTGTTCATTTTGGATTACTAATTGTAAAAAAAAATGAGCATGAAGGTAAAACCAAATACAATTCTTGTATATTTCAGAGTTCCTTTGAGCTTACAGTTTACCTGGATTGGAAAAGCAAGCAACATATGGAATACATGATGGGAGAAGATAAAAGGGCACAAGACAAGGGGGGTTGTGCACTAAGACATGATTAACAGCAGAAAAGTGGAAATGACCTGTCCAATGATATAATTTAATCAGTTCTTATGTTATTCTATGAAGCCAACACACTAAGATTTTTCTGACTTTGGATCAAGTACACCTAAAGACAATGCAAATGATGTAATGTGACCTGGAACAATTAAAGTACAAACCAACTGCATGATAGAGTATAAATAGTAATTTCCATTGTGAAGCAATATATTGAATTCCTCTAGCATTCAAAGGGTTAAAACAGAAATGTAAAGTAATGGGACTTTTTCTTGTATGGTGCAGTCTTTTTGTGTTATTGCTTTTTCAACAAGTCCCTAAATTATCTGCATTGGATTTAGATTGAAGATCCAAGGCCAAGTAAAGTGTTTGCAGTCATGGATAGCTGAAATACAGCTATTTCTGTTCAAAGACCTATTTAAGAAAAAAGAAGTTGAGCTTGTGGGATGGGTGCTTTAGCCAGAAATTATTAACCTTTTGATTACTAGGGGGTGCACAAGACATTGCAAAGCAATACATTGCACATCCCTCTGGCTCTTAACCCCTTAGCTACCCATGATGTGCCAGGACTGTCATAGGTTAATTTCCCATAAGGACTTATGACGGTCCTGGTCCATCATGAGTTAAATGATAGAAGTGTACCTCAGTGCACGCTGCTATCATTCTGCAGGTGCTGAAACTGAGAGCTCCAGGACCGGAGCACTCAGTCTCAGTAATTTTCTCTTCTGCCGGTACACATGATTGCTCCAGGAGCCATCACATGTACCAGCATTTTCATTCACAAAGGCAAGGTGTTTCCCACATTGCCTTTGTGACTGCTCTTTGCCTCCCCTCTTCCAAATTATGATAGTAAGGAAGAGAGAAGCAGAGAGCAGACTTAAAATAAAACGGTATAAAGCTGGCGGTATTAACCCTTTCAGTGCTGGTGCTGGGGGCAGGCTAAATGTAGGTCTCTTTATGATCTACTGACGCCACTCTGATTATTTAAAAGATATGTGGAGAAAGATCAAAGCATTTAATTTACAAAATTGTATTTCAAAAAACCAAACAATTAAGTAAAATTAAAGTTTAAGGTGAGTTTGATTTATGTGGAGCGCAGTAATACATATACACAACAAAAAGTAATATATAAAAAAAAATGGAAATTCTGTGAGGGAAAGAGGGACATGGGGATTTTCACCCCAGAGTGACAGTGCCCACTTAAAACTGCCCATTTTGTAGGTAGGACTGACCGGTCATACCTTTCATGCAGTCTCCATAAAAATTTAACCCATTGCGCCCAAAGGATCAAAAGAAAAAAAAATAAAAATAGTGTTTTTTACATTTTTTAACAGTTTTCTTTAATTTTAATAAAATAAATGGTGGAATATCCATATAAGTGTGGTATCAAAAGAAAGCCCTAATTGTGCGTAAAAAATGGTATATAATTTATGTGGATGGAATAAAAGACTTAGAGGGAAAACACTGTTGAACAAATACATAGTCAAAAAAGGTCAGAATTGCTCCAGTTCTTAAATGCAATCCACCTCATATTTTTCCAGTCTATAAGGGGTTAATACCCCTTGGATATTAGAGGCTTCTTCATCGTCTTGCTTTACAATGTATTGGAGACATTGCTAGCATCCATGGAGTTAACCCTTTGAGTTCCAGAGGGGTATGCGATGCGTACCCCTCTGGCACTCAAAATGTTAAGGCAATTATTTTTTTATTTTGAAATCATGTTATCAATGTAAAATGTATCATCTGTCAATATTTACAAATCAAATAATATTATTATAAGCATATATGCAAAATATTTTGTTTTATTCTGATTTAAACTGTGTTCTTCAATTCTGTGAGTGCCAGAGGTGTGTCCAATGCATTAAACTCAAGGGTTTAATAAGAAAACATAGTACAATACTTCTTCAGTTGATGTCCTCACAAAAATTCTAACACATTTGTGGATTCCACTTGTATCTCAAGTTTTCAGTGGTGATTACTGGCCAGTCACTCAGGTCATGACCCTGTGCTTACACAGGCAGACTCACAAAAGTAGATGAGTTAAGTGCTGCATTGATGGCTTTCCATTTAAAACATTTAACACCTTTAAAGTGATAGTAATGTTTCACAAAAACAGTAGCTCCTGTTAGTCTTCATAGTTTTTGGCCCATGGAAAGTGTTGTTTCAATACTGTCAGAGTTGTAGTTCACTAGTAACTGAATGATAAGTATCCCCCTCCCGCCCTTTTTACCTAGTGGAAGCCACCTCCCATCAGATGTGGAATCCGGTCCTGGGACCAGACAGCTCACAGCAAGGGACAATCTTACTTGTGAGCATAAGGAAAACCCTGCCCCCCTTGATAGGTTTTTCAGATTTTTCCTTATGCTCACTGAAGACTGTCCCTCTCTGTGATCTGTACTGAAATAACACTCTCCATGGCCCAAATGCTATGAAGATGAAATGGAGTTGCTTTTATTGTGAAACATTACTACCCCTTTGATGCTGGAGATTACCAATGCATTGCAAAAAATACATTAGACACATATCTAGGGTTCAAGTTGTTAAGTGATATAGGTGATTTATAAGTACTAATGGTATCTGATGTGCTGCTGTTTTTCCTTTATCACTTTATGTATGCAGGTACAACCCATGTGTTCCTACACACAATCTACTCAGTGTACAGGAATATGTGGCCCACATCCCCGTTATGCATAGAGAGTGGAAGAGAAACTGAGCAGTGCACCTGATATTACTTTTGTGTAAAACAGATCACCCTGATCATTGCACCAGCTAGTGAATGTTTTGCTTCCTACTATAAATACTTCAAGTAAAAGTTGAAAGCAGGTTAGTCAATTTTTTTTTCATAGCTAGTAAAAATCGGCATATCCTGGGGAGTCTCAAGCTCTAAGGAAGGACTTGTTGTGACTTTGTTTAAAAAAATAATACATAGTTACAGACCACAATAACACTGCCTTTGTATGGTTGCCAAAGTATGGGGTAAGGAATGTCAGGAGGTCGGAAGGGGAAAGAGTTTGTCCCCTGGACTGGATACATTTTCTTACATAAGGTATGCCTGATGGGTTGGCCCACTCACAAAGTAATACTTAATAACAGCCTAATAACAGCCACAGTGGGGTCACTTTGATGCATGGACGATCATGCAGTACGACAGTTAAAAAAGCAGGGGATCACAGTATGACAAGCAATGCAAAATGCATTGTGGAGACTTTCAACAAAGAAAAAATATACCCACGCACTCTTCCAGTGAATAACCTAAACCTCCAGATAAACACAGTCTGCTCAGTAGGGTGCTTCAGGGAAATATATTATAAGGTCATAAAAGACAGAACAAAAGAAATGAAACCCTGATACAATAGCACACCTACACTAGCTAAATACTGTGTAATCAAGGTTCTATGATAGTAAGAATATGATAAATAAGTTGGGAATACATAATTCGATAAAACCTAGCTTTTATTAGTAGAAATTAAAAACCAAAATAACTAAAGAACTCGTCAGACTATCTCAAAAACCAAAAAGAATAGACAATGTAGCATTGTATAATATACAGTGGCGATTAACTGGGTATGTGTACTACCATAAGATGAGGCATGACACAGCTTGCCTTACACATGTATACTGCTACTGATTAACGCTGTAAATGACTGCATCCAAACTGATGCCGGAACTTATCCTGCTTGTCAGAAAAACATAAGTGGACAGTGTATCCTATACTCGATACTATTTAGCCATCATGCATGTATCTATATGGTAAATTGCCGGGGCATTATCCGGCTTGCCACTAACTCTCAAAGCTCGTCTAAATCATTCAAGTACTAGGGCACAACCCGGCTTGCCTGGTATCTCCCTAATGCACAATAATGTGAATCGGGAAGTGTTAACCCTAAAGTAACAGTAAATATGATCGTGTACTACCGGGGCTTAGTCCAGTTCGCCAGGAAGAATTAGAAGAATAGATGAATTATCAGTACTTCACATGAATTGCCGGGGCATTATCTGGCTTGCCACTAACTCTCAAGGTTTGTCTAAATCATTCAAGTACTAGAGCGCCATCCGGCTTACCTGGTATCTCCCTAATAAACAATAATATGAAACGAAAAGTATTGGCCCTAAAATAACAGCAAATCTGTTTGTGTACTACCGGGGCTTTATCCGGCTTGCCAGGAAGAGTTAGGAGTATAGGTCAATTATCAGTACTTCACATATCCAAGACAGCGATCAACACCGTCTCCGATCATTATCATAGTCACCACATGTGTACTTGATAAATACAAAAAGATACCACACATATATCTGTGCAGTATATTACCGGAACAAATCCGGCTATTCACTGAATTGCAGATTTCATGGATCTAAATGCCGGGGCACACTCCGGCTTGCCAGGTACCTAACTATTAGTCTTTCCATGCAGTCCTAGCTGTATCTAAATGCCGGGGCACACTCCGGCTTGCCAGGTACCTAACTATTAGTCTTATCATGCAGTCTTAGCTAGTGAATGCCGGGGCATCTCCGGCTTGCCAGAAAAGAATATAAATAAATAAATCTCGCCACTGTAGTAGTAGTAAATAGTAGTCTATAACAGGTCTAATTGAGGTCAGGATAGAAAACAAAGAACAAATAAATTAAAAAGAGAACGCGACTCGCGTTTCGTATTCAAACTTCTTCATGGCATAGTCAATCACGATTGACTATGCCATGAAGAAGTTTGAATACGAAACGCGCGTCGCGTTCTCTTTTTAATTTATTTGTTCTTTGTTTTCTATCCTGACCTCAATTAGACCGGTTATAGACTACTATTTACTACTACTACAGTGGCGAGATTTATTTATTTATATTCTTTTCTGGCAAGCCGGAGATGCCCCGGCATTCACTAGCTAGGACTGCATGATAAGACTAATAGTTAGGTACCTGGCAAGCCGGAGTGTGCCCCGGCATTTAGATACAGCTAGGACTGCATGGAAAGACTAATAGTTAGGTACCTGGCAAGCCGGAGTGTGCCCCGGCATTTAGATCCATGAAATCTGCGATTCAGTGAATAGCCGGATTTGTTCCGGTAATATACTGCACAGATATATGTGTGGTATCTTTTTGTATTTATCAAGTACACATGTGGTGACTATGATAATGATCGGAGACGGTGTTGATCGCTGTCTTGGATATGTGAAGTACTGATAATTGACCTATACTCCTAACTCTTCCTGGCAAGCCGGATAAAGCCCCGGTAGTACACGAACAGATTTGCTGTTATTTTAGGGCCAATACTTTTCGTTTCATATTATTGTTTATTAGGGAGATACCAGGTAAGCCGGATGGCGCTCTAGTACTTGAATGATTTAGACAAACCTTGAGAGTTAGTGGCAAGCCAGATAATGCCCCGGCAATTCATGTGAAGTACTGATAATTCATCTATTCTTCTAATTCTTCCTGGCGAACTGGACTAAGCCCCGGTAGTACACGAACATATTTACTATTACTTTAGGGTTAACACTTCCCGATTCACATTATTGTGCATTAGGGAGATACCAGGCAAGCCGGGTTGTGCCCTAGTACTTGAATGATTTAGACGAGCTTTGAGAGTTAGTGGCAAGCCGGATAATGCCCCGGCAATTTACCATATAGATACATGCATGATGGCTAAATAGTATCGAGTATAGGATACACTGTCCACTTATGTTTTTCTGACAAGCAGGATAAGTTCCGGCATCAGTTTGGATGCAGTCATTTACAGCGTTAATCAGTAGCAGTATACATGTGTAAGGCAAGCTGTGTCATGCCTCATCTTATGGTAGTACACATACCCAGTTAATCGCCACTGCATATTATACAATGCTATTCTTTTTGGTTTTTGAGATAGTCTGACGAGTTCTTTAGTTATTTTGGTTTTTAATTTCTACTAATAAAAGCTAGGTTTTATCGAATTATGTATTCCCAACTTATTTATCATATTCTTACTATCATAGAACCTTGATTACACAGTATTTAGCTAGTGTAGGTGTGCTATTGTATCAGGGTTTCTTTTCTTTTGTTCTGTCTTTTATGAGCTTATTGTGGAGACTTTGCATTGTAAAATATGAAACCCATTACTTGTTACTATAGCTGCACTAGTAACGCCATTTCTCCACACTTTGGCTTTATACAATTCTTAGAATTATCAGACACGGTACCTGCTCTCCCACAATATAAAGCAGAGTAAGAAAAAAGCTTAATTGTGGGGCATTTCTGTGTGCACTAACTAGAATTACTGTTTTTTTTCTAACTGTGTTTTTCTTAATATGGTGCAGAGGGATTAAAATACAAAACTCCTCTCCCTTTTATTTGTGTAAGAGATTTAAAATTGTATCTGTGTATGGCGTGTTTTTTTTATTGCTGAGTTGTAATTGATGGCCTTTTAATACATAAACCATTGTGAGAGGGACTACTTGAAGCATGTCAGTCTTGAAGCAGTATCTCAATGCAGCAGTTGAGAAAGTATTGGGAATTTAAACAACAGGGAACTCAAACACAGGAGGTTACAAACATTCATTGATTACCTTAATACTCATGCATTACAGTTTTTGGCCCACATTCTTAACTGCAGTAACTGGGATAATTGCTGTCAGTATTATTGTCAGTATAACTGTACAAGCTGCCATATGTTAGCACAACTAGAACAACTGTTCAAGGTTCATACCTCTGTGGCAGGTGTGAGCAAGCTGCTTCTTTGGAAGCTCAAGTTAGAAACATGAAGAGACAGGTTGCAGTATCGAGGGAGACGGACAGTCTCGAGAGTTGTTTTCTACTCACTAAGAAAAAAGTTACATGGTGTATGAAGAACTGGGGGTGCAAATTTTTCAAAGAAGAAGCAGGTACATATGTAGCCCATCTTTCTGAGTTAAGCCCATCTTTCTGAGTTAAGCCATCTTAATCTGACAAGCTACTTCCATTGACTTGTATGTGGATCTCTGTGTACGTAACACTGAAAGATATAGTTGGGAGGAAAATCATGGATAATCTGTAGCTAGATGTGTTACAGATAGATGTAGCAAGGAGGTGAGGACACTCCTGTGTATACTAATCCAAACAAATTTGCTACACTGAGTGATGATATTTGGGGTGTTGGCACAGGAATGCCCTTGTTTGAGAGGACTGTTCTCTATCTAACAGCTGGGAATACAGCCCCTTTAGCACTTATGGGATCTGGGACAAAGAAAGGTTGTGATAGTGGATTCTATAATTAGGAATTGTAGGGATTGTTACAATCGAACAAAATGTCATAGTTGTAGTTCAAGAGTAATTGAATGATAAAGTATCCCTCTCCTGACCCTTTTACTAATGTAACACTGCTCAGCTCAGAGCAGTAGGGTGGTGTCCATGTGGATTACAAGGAGGGACAATCTTCAATTAGCATAAGAGAAAAACCTGAAAAACCTGTCAATGGGGAGCAGGGCTTTCACAGTTCTTACAGTAAGAAGATTGTCCCTTGCTGTAAGCTGTCTGGTCTGTGGACCAGATTCCACATCTGAGGGGAGGCGGCTTACACTATGTAAAAAGGGGAAGGAGGGGGAAACTTTATCATTCAATTACTCTTGAACTACAACTCTGACAGTGTTAAAATAACATTTTCCATGTCCCAAATACTATGAAGATTAATTGGAGCTATCCCTATCCCTTTAATGTTTGTTTAGACATCAGTATGTGTGTTTTATATATTAATCTGCTTAGATAAAATACTTTGGCCTTCTTTTTAATAACTTACTCAGTTACATAGGGAGCTACATATGAAGCAACTTAAAAATTCTCAATAATGCCCTGCTCACCAGTCGAATACCGAATAGCACCATCCAAAACACAAAAAGTGCCACTGGCCATTTGAAACATTGTGAGGTAAAATTCCCTATAGTGAAATCTTGTTGTGCTGGTGCATATGAGGCTTTCTAGGTACCATCAGACTACATTTCCATCATTCTCAGCTGATCCTTGCTTGTCTGAGGATGACAGTTGTGTTTCAGCTACAACTGTTCAGAGTTCTTTGAATTCTATGAATGTGTGAGTGGGTGTCAGTATGTTTATGAATGTGAATATGTAACATACATATATTTATATGTGGGTATATACATGCATATATGTCACGTGTATCTGCATTTGCCAGTGAGTGTGAATGGGTGGGGGGTGTTAAAACTGAGATGAGTGAACCTTCTGCAATTTCTTTCCAACATGGTAATTGGCAGCTCTTTTTGTTTGTTTTTTTTTAACCCTTTGAGTGCCGGAGGGATACGGAAAGCATTGCAAAGAAATGCGTTCCATACCCTTCAGGCACTCTAAGGGTTAATATGGAGAAATTATTGTTCATTTTTCCATAAATAAAATACAGTATAAGAGAGTGGAGCAACAATCTCAATAATCTGCAAATTTCAAGGTTAATCTTGTCACATATGCACAGAGTGGAAACGGAGCATTTGTGGAGCAAACCATCTACTCCATAAAGAACAAATAAAATGACCAAATATCCACTGATTTAAATGAGCTTTTAAACCCTGAATACTAGCAAGACCTCCAATACATAGCATTCAAGGGGACAAAAGCCCCATTTAAGACAATGGGGAATTTGTCCCCCACTGTGGTGAACACAAACATATAGGTGCCATAGGACGATGTCAAAGTTTCTGTTAAAAAAAACTTCCCTATAGACAGCAAAAAGGGGAGAAGCGCCAGCAAGGCCATGGACCCACCAACTGTATAACCCCCTCGGAGTCAATGATCCGTCAACTCCTTGAGGCAGGGTTAACATGCAGTTACATAGTTACATAGTTAAATAGCAAATTAGGTTAAAAACTGACACAAGTCCATCAAGTTTAGTCTTTGCCAAAGTATAACCCAGAAAATGAGAATTATATAAACCTTACCAACTCCAAAATAGGAATAAGTCTGTTAGCCAAAACTTCCTTTTCTCTGGAGTAAATAAACCAGGTCTGGCTAGATGTTCTTCATACTTAAAATCCTCCATTTGCTTAATTAATTTTGTTGCTTTTCTCTCTAGTTCTAGAATATCCTGTTTCAGAACCAAAAATAATGTTATCTGCTGTTGCATCAATACCCCTCTTTATGCAAGACATTACTGTGCTTGCTTTGCTACTGCTGTTTGACACTGATCACTAATTCTGTGTTTACAATTTACAAATTGTACTTTAGCAACAAGTCTCCTAGAATGATTCCAGTTCACCTCCAATGCATACTTTCCTACATCAAATTTCATATTTCATTTTTTGTAAGTCTCTCTGTACAGAACAAACATCCTGCTAACTGATAAATGTATTACCATGTACAATGTAATTTCACCTGCAAATATTGACATTGTGCTTTCTATATCTATTTCCAGGTAATGCATAAACAGGTTACAAATCGGTGGACCAAGTACTGAACCCTGAGGTATTTCTCTATCAACTGTATTGAAGAATTTTCCATTTACAACAATACACTGTTCCCTATTGTTCAACCAAATTTCTATCCAGTTGCAAAAGTTATCCCCTAGACCCAGTTTCCTTATTTAATAAACTAGCCTCCTGTATGGCACTGTATGAAATACTTTTGCAAAATCTGGATATACTACATTATCTTTACCATTATCTAGGCTGCTTCTTACATCTTCATAGAAGCACAAAATATTTCTTTGGCAAGATCTATTCCTCATAAAACCATGTTGATTCCTGCTAATAATTTTAGTTTGCACTGCTGTTGTTAGACTACAATTCCCATAATCTTCAGTCAACCAGTGGCTGGCTGAGGGATGATAGTTATACTCTAACGAATATTTGGGTCCTGAAAGTTGTTATATGATTGTTACCTATTCTACAATCTGTATTTACAAAACTGCTTGTCATATAATGTCATGGAGTTGTTAGCTTTTCAAAAGACCTGGGACTTGGGCCAACTTAATACAGTATCAGTGTACTGTGCAGCACAATTTCACAATAACTAGTAGGGACATTAACACCATTACATGCCTCAAACTAACAACAAGAAACAGGGCTTAAGCAGGGAGTACCTAGAAAAGTATAGATCAGCTCCAACAGAAATTCCAACTGGACAGAATTAGAGATGCATGTAGGCAGAATGATAGACATTATATGAAAACATGTTGAAGATGAAGTGCTTAACAAGGATAGTATTGTACTGTCTATTAATATGTTAATGACAAGCACATAGTGCACAACTCATTTACCTATGATCTACATAGAGATAAACATTTCTGTTTTAAACAGGGAGTCCAAAGTAAAGGCTGTTATTGGTAATCTGGGCCAGTTCTAAGGCTCTGCTTTATCTAACTTTCTAGCAAACTCATATGTACAATTCTGATGTAACCCCTTGGAAACTAGGAATCTCTGAAAAAAACTGAATTGCAATGCTCACTTCAGCTGTTCTACTACCTTGTTCATACAAGTAATGTCCAAGGAAAAAACATAGCTCAAATCACATTTAGGGTATTAGAAACCGCTACTTTTAGGACATAATGATATCATGGCTAACTGCTGCAATCTTATTGAAAAATTGGTAAATAAAATGGAAATGAAACATAGATTTTTTTCAAAATTTGTTTCAAGCCTTATCAAATCAGCTGGGTTAATCAACAGCACCATAGGGATCATATTAATATTCAAGTTTATTTACATTGGGCTTTTAACCCTTTGAATGTACTTTTAAATGTGTACATAAAGCTCACAAATTCACCAAACTGTTTTTGAGTAGGGGATGGCAAAGCCTACAACAATAAAAAATTAGGACTTCCAAGAAATAATGTAGTAATAAGGCCCTGCTCATTATTTTAAGAAATGTTGTTAAAGCTGTATTAAATGCACCTTGTAAAGCCAACTGCTCCAAAAGGTGCTGTTCACATGGGTAATTATCACGCACCATAACATTGCATTCTAAAATTTGGGTGCACTTATGCTTTGAGTGCATCCAGGTTTCAACTAGCCAAACCTAAATGGTGACCTATGAGCAGCTGTACAGATCAGTCAAAGAAGCAGCACTGTATGATGCAATTGCTGTATGCAAACCTCCAACCTTCTTGGGCATCAGACTATCATATATATGATACACCTCCCCACTCCCTCTATTACAGAAAATTACCAGTGGTCACGCAAGACATCATAGGTATGTAGCCATGAGTGGCATAGTACAGGGGAGTTTGAATCTCTCCTTGCCACCCCTCAGCTGTGAAGGTTTTTAGGATCTCCTCATATGAACACAGATGAATCAATCAGTGGTTCATTCATTCTACCTGAGTTAACCCCATAACAACCCTTGACGGTCACAGTACGTCATGGGACGATTTGAGTTAACAACCCATGAGATACTATGACCGTCATGGAATTCCGGGCTCCGCCCGCGGCTGCACGCCATTCGGGGAGTCCGGAACTGGAAGGAGCAAAAAAAAGAATGCTCTGTGGTCCTTAACTGACAGCGCCGATCGGCCGGTCGGTAAGGGGTTAATGACATTCACTTGTATTTAACTGAGGCAATCCTGACAACATACATGTTTGTGGGGGCTTGAGGATAGGTTTCAGCACCCCTGACTTAGCATGCACTAAAATGCAGCAAAGCCAAGTCTCTCGTGTGAGTAAGAATAGCCAAAGAAACAGCTCAAAATAAAATGCCTGCACAATAAAGTATTCTACTTTGTTCAAGATTTGCAGGCAGACATTAACACATGTTTTCAATTACATATTATTTATAGAAGCACAATGTTAAACATTAATTTTAAATCGAAGACCTTTACGGCCACATGTACAAAGAGCAAAAGGGGATCAGTTCTGGGGCAAACCACTTGCACCACATATAACAAGTAAAAGTTTCTACAATTACAATTTACTTCAATGGAGCTTGAAACCCTTGAATGCCAGAGAGTTCTCACAATACACTGGGGATCTGTCTAGCATTCAGGGGGTTCAAAGTCACATTTAAAGCAATGGAAATTTCTTTACTACTATAGTGCCCTTGGTTTAGGTTTGCCCTAGAAATGCACTGCCTTTCTTTCTGTCTATTGCTCTTATTGTTCTAATTGATATGCAGCATCAATCACATTTTACGCAAACCGCACCTCTGCCACTTGTTCACTTGAGATTTACCAATCATGTTTCATATCAACCGCTGCAAGGTTTTTTTCAAGTTCTGATTTGTTAAATTCATGATAAAACAAACCTGATACTCAAATATTTACTGTATACAATGCTGAACTGTTTGTCTGTTTAAATGCATGCAAATCTGGCTTTAGGGACAAAACAAATAGAATAAAAGATTAATGATTTTAATCTCCCATGCATTCTCTGTCATTCAGTGCTGCTGGTCTGCTCTTCTAATCTGCAATGAAAATGATGCTCAAATCACTGAGAGGGTTTTAGCTATATTCATTCAAATCTTTTAAAGCAGAAGTATTTTAAAAAAATCCATTTTGATTGAATTATTTGTCACCAGCGTTAGAATGTGGGACACAATCCTCAGCAAGTACCTTTAGCTTGATGGTAATGGACATTTCATACAATTAATTGCACTGCATACAGAGTGCATGCAAAGTTATACAATGACATTTACTCACTGGATACTAGAGATACAATGAGTTAACCTAGAATACAATGGGTTAAAGGGATAGTAATGTTTCATAATAAAAGCAGCTCTAATTAATCATCATAGTATTTGGGCCTTGGAGAGTGTTATTTCAATTCTGTCAGAGTTGTAGTTCAAGAGTAATTGAATTATAAAGTATCCCCCTCCCGCCACTTTTACTGATATAACACTGGTCAGCTCAGAGCAGCAGGGTGTGTCCAGGTAGATTGCAGAGAGGGACAATCTTCAATTAAGATAAGGGAAAAGGCTGAAAAACTGTCAAGGGGGGCAGGGTTTTCATTGTTCTCACAGTAAGAAGATTGTTCCTTGTTGTGAGCATGCTGGTCTATGGACCAGATCCCACATCTGAGGGGAGGTGGCTTACACTAGATAAAAGGGGCGGGAGGGGGATACTTTATCATTTAATTACTCTTGAACTACAACTCTGACAGTATTGAAATAACACTCTCTGTGACTCAAATACCATGAAGATTAATTGGGGCTGCTGTTTTTGTGAAATATTACTATCCCTTTAACATAAGAATATGTTCTGCAACATACCAACTCCACTACAGAGTACACATAAAAATTACTCAGCAGTGAAATGGGGCTTAACCCATTAAATGTTATAGAGAACTGCAATACAATGTGAAGTCATGCATTTGTGAGCTCTCATTCAATGGTTTGAAAGAGCCATTTAACCATTTGAGTGCTAAGCACCCTGCTGTTACTCAAAGAGTTAACCCGTTGAGTGCCACAGTGGTATCCAATGCAATGTGTTATACTTTTCTGACATGCAAAGGTTTAAAACAATGAGAGTTTGGGGAATTATTATTGCACTGTTATGGTGCCGTTGGTTTGCTCCAAAACTGCTTCTCTGTTGCCATAAGGCCAATGTCTATTGCACATAAAATAATACATATTTGTTTATCATGCTCATTTTATGAATCCTGTAGCCTCTCAAGAAAGCATCTATTTCAACCAGGATTTGCATTTTTCTTCAAACCAATTACATTTACAGAATTAAATTCCAAGACAGAACTCTTTGAAATAAAAACCTGTTGCAGGCAGATAGAAAGCTAAATACTGAATGAAAATGACTCTTATATAAATGGCAAACAAAGGATTACTAGGCAAAGTACAAAGTCTTTGGACTAGAATTTCAATGCATAATCCAACCATCTGTCGACCAGTTGTGTTGCAAAATTATGATTTAGGGAATTGCTTAAAAAAACCTGCTATGTTGTTGTAGAAACATTTTTCCTTGCTGCTGACATTATACCATGAGTTATAGTATGTTCCTTTTTTAAACCAGAAGGAATGTGACACTTGCCACTGGCAAAAGAAAACATGTTTTCCCTGAATGTGCACAAGACAGATAGACCATTTCCATTTATCCATTTTAATCAGTGCATGCAAATATTAAAAGGAAATCTATTATTTATTTTAGCACTTACATAATTACTTCTTCAAATCACTGGCAGCAAATCTACAAATGCAACAGTCTCCTATCTGGTATTATCATATATTATTCCAAGAGGTGAATTATTATCCAAGGATGTTTATGTATTTTTTTTTATCAAGTAGCAAAATCCCATATGTTTTGCTGATGTGTATAAGCACACATATATTAATCTATAAATATGCAAGTCTAGTTATCCCTATACCACACGTTTGCCAACACAGTCAACATATGCAATAAAAAATGTATGCAAACATTTAGAAGGTTTGTCTGTGTGGATATGCTTTAGCTGAAATTACATTACACTGACTGATGTTGGAGCTCAGGTATTATTAACCATATGAGTGTCCAATCCTCTGGTACCCAAAAGGGTTAGTACACACACAAATGGCTCATATTTACTCCTCTGAGTGCTAGAAGGGTGAGTAGTGAATTGTTCTGCAATGCATTGCACATATGTCTGACACTCAAAGGGTTAACCAGCATACAGCAATACAAAATGAACAGGAAAGAGTTTTGGACTTCAGGAAATCTAAAGTTGATCTGCAAGTATGTACTGTATGTAATACAGATAAATATAATGCAGGTTTGGTACTCAGAGCACACTGGACCTTTCTGAACACTGTTAATGTAAATCTTTAAGTGGATTACAATGTACAATGATGCAGGTAGTATCTAACTGTGAAGCTTTAAATCTCTAGATGCTGCTTTCAGTGCCTTGTGACTGAGAGAGTAGTCAGGAAGAAACATCTTCTGCAAGGGTTGAATGGAATCTGAATATCATTAGCTGAGAGTACAGTAGGCGGATTATAAAGGCATCCTGATGATGAGTTTTGCACTTGATCCAAAAATGCACCCTTTTCATGGAAAAGATACAGCTCAGATTCCGAGCAATATCAGAAAAAAAGAGCCGTGATCAAAGGAAAGAAACTACTACTGGCACAAACCTCTGTGTGCATTATAAAACCACTGATCTATTTAGAACACCAGTAGCTCCTACATTCTCAGTCAGCACAAGCTCAGTCCATAGGCATTTGTTATTATAAACAACACGGCATAACAAGAGGTGCATGGTAAATTGTAATATACATGGATTTCCAGTCACAGTACCAAGTGTGGGAAAATATACTGCTGTAACCCTTTGAATATTACATGATAACTACCTTCAACATGTTTATTTTTAAACTTCATTCTGCACACCATACTCATATACAAGCTTCCATTCACACTCACACATTCTATTAAGCCACTGCTGTAACCTTTGGACCACCAGTGCCAGGCATGGTAACCACATTAGTACACCTAATAATGTTACATATTCCTTATTCCTGAATATTGTCTTCATCATATAGTCTTCCATTTACAGGCACCCATTCTGGGGTACCTCTGCTTTAACCCTTGGTCTCCCAGAGCCAGACATGATACTTTCAATACATAATAATTCTAATTTAACCTTTCTTCTTTCTGCATACAATCATTATATATTAGCCATTCAATTAACAGTTGGACTATCAAAGCCAGGCATGATAATTACATTAAATATATGCAATAATTTAACCCTTTGAGTGCCAGAGGGGTACGCAACGTATTTCTTTGCAATGCGTTGCGTACCCCTCTGGCACTCAAAGGGTTAACTATTCCGTCTTTCTGCAAACTATTTTAAATATATTAACCTTTTCATAAACCATCTGACTGCCCAAAGCCAGACATGATAACCACTGTTAATATATATAATGATTTTTAATTATTTATTCTGTGTAGTCATATAGTCTTCCATTCAAAACTGCCTGTACACTGATTTACCTTTTGAGTGCCAGATGGGTGTGCAACGCCCAATGCACGTTGCACACCTCTCTGGCACACGAAGGGTTCACACCTGAGCCCCTACTCCACTACCATTTAGTGCACAAAAATGTCAGCGCACCCCATCAGTGTATTCTTATTCTTGATAGTTTAGCAGAGTTCACACAAGCATATTTACCCTCAGCAAAAAAACACTGTCCCACTATACTGGGAAACAGCATCTCCCTCCTTTCTTCCCTCTCCCTCCCACCCCCTCCTCCCACACATGGGGACCCAGTCCTTCCATACCTCCTTAAGTTCTTTAGCTACATCCTTCAGGTCTCCTAGGACTAATTCCAAATCATCCACAATAATCTTGATCTGTTCTTTCACCTTGGCTTTGGAGGCTGTCCCCTCTATTGGCGAGGATGTCCCCTTAGACTTGGCTGACATGCTGTAATAAAATTCCAAACTCAGGGGAGCTTCAGCAGAGGGTGACTGGTCCCATCCCTCTCTGAGCCGCTGTTCCCCCACATTTTCCCTTTTACATTTCCCTCTTTCTCGTCTTTCTCCTCTCCCTGTTTGCACAGTGCCATCAACTCCAAAGAAATACACAGGGAATGGGCTGCAGACTAGTGGCCAGCGATTTCTGCGTCATACTGCTCTGCTAAACCAAGGGAGGAAAAAGTGCAAAACCATGAAGTTCAAACACGACACAGGACACCCCCTTATTTGCAGATACTTCAATATCCCTCTACATTTAATATCTGTTAGTGGCATTCACAATGAAGAAGTTTCCTGTTATAGGTCCCTGTGCTGCTCGACATGCATTTCTACTCGCAACACACATATACACTGTATCTGTTCTGGGCTTCGCTTCTGCATTACCGTATTTCTCCATGTAATGCAGCACTAGCAGTGTTATGTGTTACCAAAGGGACCAGTGGTAACAAGAGGATTATTTTCCTCTTTGAATGCATATTATTCTTCACATCATTTCTTGTCAGCTTCACACATCTTTTTAGACACACTGTAGCAAACGCATAAGGAAAAAATATAGAGCAATTCTGGGGTAAACTAACTGCACCACAGGGAAAACATTTAAATGATTTAGTGGGGTTTTTACCCACTGAATGTTTGAAATGGATGATTTTATTTTCTCGAAATGTACAATTCATTCCCTTAACTTATTGAGTGTCAGAAAGGTATCCTGCGCATTGCAACCTCTCTGGCGCTCAAAGGGTTAAATGTTAAAGGTCTCCAATTCATTGATCGGCAATGCGTTGGAGAGGTCTGTGGCGTTTAAGCGGTCAGGGTTTAATCCTTTGAGTGCCGCGGGGAGGGGCGCAAGCAACGCTTTGCGTACCCCTCTGCCACTCAAAGAGTTGAAAAAAACACCAGTTAAATCAATGGGAATTGGGGAATCACTATTTGTTACATGTAGCTTGCCCATACATTGTGTTTTTATACATACGCCCCAGCACCTGCTTGCCCTGTACAGTTTACAATCCAATCTTTGTACTTTATGCTTTGGGAGATGAAAAGAAACTGTAATCAAATTCAAACGTTATTTTTTAAATAGAAGCCAGGGGTAATGTGTTATATGGGCAATAACGCATTTCAACATGTCTTTATTTAATCACGTAATGTTTTACTAACCTAAAAGGATGCAGGGAGAGTCTGCAATGCACTCATTTGAATGTATAACAACCACCTTCTGTCATTCAAAGAGTTAACCTTAACGTACTACAAAATATAAGGTCACATACTGCTGAGACAGGAACCGAGCCAGGCTTCCCTGAAAGGGAGAACGTCTTTTAAAGGAGCAACAACACCTAAAATGTAAATGGAGTTATATATATTTAAATATATGGTATAGCAACCTAGAATGTGTACATTATATGTTGTATTCTTTAGTTTATGTAAATAATGTCTTCTGCAGAGTTCTAATAAAGAAATGATGGTGCAGCTACGTCTTTAAATTATAAGGTATTAGATAACAGCCTTCCTAGATAGAAAATGGTTGGCTATTATTATCAGTATAATAATTGATTTACATCTAGCCACTTGTTAAAATCTGTGCAAACAAAACAAATCAGTGACTATATAGAATCGTTTTTTTCCATACAAACAATATGAAATACAGCTTTTGCAGGTGCCAGCTTGGTGTGCATGATTTTTAAATCATATTCCAATCTTGCTAATTGATGCAATGGGAGATGAAAAGAAATTGTAATCAAATCCAAACATTATTTTAAGTAGAAGCCATGGGTAATTTAAAGAGACAATAACAAATTTTAACAGACTTTTTTTTAACCATGTAATGTTTTACTAACTTAAAAGTGTACAGGAAGGGTCTGCAATGCATTTATTTGGAATATATTGCATCCCTTCTGTCATTCAGAGGGCTAACATTAACATGCTACCAAAATACAGGGTCACAAAATGCTGAGAAAAGAACTGAGCCAGGTTTCAATGCTTTTGAGAAACTCTTTTAAAGAAACAACAACCCCTAAAATGTAAATGGGTTTATTTACATTTAAATGTATGGTACATCAAGCTAGAATGTGTAAATTATATTTTTACTCATAAAATGTATATAAAATATTGTCTTTAGCAGGCTTCTAATTCAGAAGTGATGGTACAGTAATGTCTTTAAATTGTAAGATACTAGATAACAACCTTCCTGAATAGAAAAGCACTGGCTGTTATTATCAGTATAATAATGTATTTACATCTAGCCACTTGTAAAAATATCTATACAAAGAAAATAAATCAGTGACTACGTAGGTTAGGATTACATTTTCCTATACATGCAACAGAAAATCAAGTCATCATCCTCAGTCAGCCAGTGGTCAGATGAGGATCATGTCAGCTGTCATCCAAAAATAGCTTGATAGTTGACCACCCAGTGGCTTTTTTGGGGTTTAGTGGGGTTGTAGTCTACAACAGCTGGAGCTCCAATTGTCTATCCCTGTTATAATGCAACAGCAACTTAAAATGTACACTTATACAGTGTACTGGACATTACCCACACCTAAATACTACAAGAAATCAGGGCTTATTGTACTTTTAATAACAATCCCACAGACCATTGGTATTAAAACTCAGTTTTAAACAAGAGAGAAAAGCTGGGACAGCAGGAGAGTCAAAACTAGGGACTGTCCCTGGAAATGTGGGACGGATGGCAGGTATGTACTTTTAGTGATTAGTTTTGTGGTAGTTTATTAGATTAGGCTAGAGAACTGAGTTCCTTTTCATCATCTCTATGAAATAAAGTAAACTTATGTGTGAATGTTAGTGGAAACCCCAGAGGAGAACAAGAAGTAGAGGGTCAAAATTCAAAAGATTTTAGTGCTTTTTATTTTTAGAAAAGGAAGTGTCTATGTGGCATGTGTGTGTGTCTGTGTGGTGTGTGTCTATGTGGTATGTGTGTGTGTATGTGTGTGTGTGTGTGTGTGTGTGTGTGTGTGTGTGTGTGTCTGTGTGGTGTGTGTCTGTGTGGTATTTGTGTTTATGAGTGTGTGTTTTCACTTTTCAGATACCAATTGGTCTGGGGCATTCTAGATTTATTACACCACATTCATCAAGTTCAAATGAAATCAATAATGAAACACAGCAGCATTCATGCTTTTTAGTTTAAGATGAGAAAATTGAACTGCCATGTGCCAATGAAGAGATCTTATTCATTAGAAGTGTAAACACATATGGCCACTTTTCACTTATTTGTGGACTACTGGCTTTGTTTATCTTTCATAACCATAGTCAATATGAATGCATAACTGTATCTGTTTATATAATGAATATATGAGGGACATGCAAAGAAAGATAAAGAGATGTTTTATACCAAACAAACAGGAAAAAAATAACATATGTAGTGAAAAAAGGTTTGTTCCACTAGGGCTGGGTTGATCAGTCTGAATCCCTCAAGCTGTTTTGGACTGTAACTCACATCAGATAATGAGAACTGTAGTCCTCAACCACTGTAGGGCCTCAATTTGCTCATCCCTGTGCTAGGCGATGTAATAGTACTTATTCGCAAAGGCAAACTGAGTGTCAGATTTATAAACTCCAATCAGTTATCCAAAGAAATATCCTTTCTTGCATTGATTATACTTTTGAAACACAAGCTTCACAATGCGTTGCTAATCTCTCTAGGAACCAAGGGCTTAAAGCTTTTTTTTTGTCTTTACTTGCTATAGGCCAAGAGTATTTTCTGTGCCAGCAAGTAATGTATGGGATTGAGGAATGGAGGTAAGGCCAAGTGTGGAGCTAAGGGCACCTATAGTACCTTGGGTCCTGGGTACAGTGGTGTGTGTGTTTGTGTGTGTTAGAGCGCTGGAGATATGATGATATAATGATATGTGGCGGGGGAAGGTGATGGGGGTCAGAGGAGGGTGATGGGTGGAGGTTATAGGGGAGTAGAATATGATATGGGAGGAGATAATAAGGGAGTAAGGTAAAATATGAAGGGAGGAAGATGATATGGGGGTTTTGAAGGTGGTGATATATAAGAGAGAAGATGATATGGAAGGTGAGGGAGCTGAAATGGGGATAGGAAAGTGATATTTGGAGGATGAGGATATTGGAGAAGAAGGTGAAATGGGTCGATGAAGGTGATATGGAAAGGGATCTGATGTGGTGGGAGATGAAAGTGATACAAGATGTGATTACAGGGGGAGGTGAGGAAAGGTGGTTAATTGTGTTTAATTATTATTTTATTAATATATTTTGTTATTATTATTACTCACATATCCTTTAGAGGTTATCCATGCTAAGGCACAAATAAACAGACTATTGCTTACAAATTAAGTCAATGGGGTTCCTCTCATCCCGATCTGTCATGCCTCTTCTCTTGTTCCCTCAATGCAGTGAATTTATTTATTTTAGCAGAAAGGACCTTTAAGTCCTTCCTGCAAATTAGACTACACCAGCTCAGTGATCATACTGTCAGGTACCGTGTTAATTGGTTCCTGGAGGTTATCTCAGACCCTGAGTTGTTAAGTATAGTCAGGTCGCTGCAGCTCCTGCACTCAAAGTAGTGAGCATGAGCTTTAAATATAATCACATAGATGTTAGGTTTTATTTTTGGAAATGTATCAGTACATCATTACTGAGGTTAAGGGGTTAATTATATTTGCTTAAAAATGAATGAGTCACAATATTTTAATTTCAAACGTACCTAACCACATTTTACATAATCAAGTGCATATAACGATCTATTTGTAATTTTCAGTTTGAAAGGATAATACTTTTCTTCACATTTATGAATGATGTCTTGAGTGCTTTGATCTGCTCCTTATTGAAGCTTCTTTTTATATATAATGATCAGGGGAAAACAGAGATGAATACTTAGTTGCATGAACCTGTGTAGCATTGATTAGATAAGTGTACAATAGTTAGGAATTTTCTAGCTTGTCCCAGTAGTATGTCTCTGTGAATACGAACATAAAACAAAAATCAGTACAAAGAAAATAAAAAACATACAAAATGCAAAAAAATATAATATACTAGTGGTTTTTAAACTGGTTTATTTGAAGATGCACAAGGTCTCCCAATGAACAATATTATGTTACCTGACCTCCGCTGTAATGCAGGATACTTATGAAAATCCAAAACTGCAGTCAGAATGGTTCCTGTGCAGACCTTCCAATTGAGATTCTTATAAGAAGTCTGTGTACTTTTTGGATTTTTTGGATTTTTTATATTTTTTATATTTTTCCTTATATTTTTTTCTTTTTTATGATCAATCATTTTTCATTATTTTTTTATATCTTTATGTTATTGAGATTTTAATACATATAAGTTTATGGTTTCTTTGGTGTATGTATATGTATTGGTCATATATATTTTTTGATTCTTGTATTTGAAGTAGCTAAGAAAGGGTTAAAATGGTTGTTTAAAGGTGTATTTCTTAGCTGTGTCGACCTTTAGTTTATGCTGCGCTCCTGGTTGAGCGGACTGCAGTCAGGTTAGACCTATTGTTGTCTTCCGATGTATTGGTCCGATATGCCAGTGAGAGCGGTATAGAGGGGTTGAGACAGTTATTATATTGTGTTGGTTGAGCTGTGTCTGTTTTCAGTGTTCTCCTGGTTGGGCGGACTTGGGTGAGGTTAGACTTGAGTGGTGTCTCTCTTTTCACAGGACCGGATGATAGGATGAAGAGCAATGTATCGGGCATAGAATAAGTTCTGTGAGACTATATTACTTTTATCTTATTTTTTACGTTTAAGATTATTGTTTGGGAATATATTGTGACCCCTTATTCTGATTGGTGGATAAGGGGTTGTTAAATTGGAATTGATTTAGGATTTTTCCCTTCATTATTTTAATTGTGTTTGATTTGTATATTATTTTTGAGATATATGCATATAGCTCAAGAAATGCAAGAATAAAAGTGTTTTACATATATATTAGGAGGATTTTTGTGGATATTGGAAAGGATTGTGTCTGCTTTGTCTGCTCATATTTGTTGGTCCCGAGCGCCGAAATGTTATTTATTTATTTTTATCTTTTATTGGAATTGACAGGTAAGGATTCCTTTTTCAGGCTGCTGGGCAATAGTATTGCTCCCATTTGCCATCTCTGCGCAACCTAATATTTGTTGTTCTGTCTTAAAATATGCCATACTGTTTATTTCAGACCTACAACCAGGATAATTCCACTGATCCATCCACATCTAGTCACTCCCATCTTCAACTCATCATGTAAGTCATCTATAATTTTTCCAATCAATCTCAGTAATGCCAATTCAGTTAATTTACCATTCTGCCTTTTTAATAAATGTTTTTATCACTACTACTTATGGTCCGTTAGCTGTACTATTTTCCAGAATAAGGGTCCCGCATCTTTAACAACCACCCACAGGTATCTGAAAAAAAAAAAAAAAAAAATTGTACGCACCTTACCTCCTGCAAAGACCGAAGGTTAGTTCTTATGTACCTTACTTCCTAGCAGGAGGCCGAAGGTTCACTCACTCACCTTACCTCCTACCAGGTGGCCGAAGGTCTTACTCATGCACCTTACCTCCTAGCAGGGGGTTGAAGGTCTCAGGCACCTTACCTCCTAGCAGGGGGCCAAAGTTCTCACTCACACACCTTAACTCGTAGCAGGGGGCCAAAAGTCTCTCTCATACACCTTAACGCCTAGCAGGGGGCAGAAGGTTTCACTCACACCTTTTCTTCCTTGCAGGGGGCCAATGGATCACTCATGCATCTTACCTCCTTCCAGGGGGCCAAAGGTTCACTCACACACCTTCACTCATGCACCTTACCTCCTAGCAGGGAGCCGAGGGTTCATTCACGCAGTATGAAAATTCACTCATGCACTCACGTCATAGCCAAAAACGAAGATCCTTTCCCTTATCTCTGCACCTTTCCTTTCCCCTTAAGAACCCCCCCTCATTTAGATCTAATCATGCACCCAGTATACAGGCATGTCCAGCCTTCATTTCTTAAACCCCCAAATTATTTCAAAAGCTATATCCTGCAGTAAAGCATTTACCCACACAACTTTTCTCTTTATTAATTTCGGATATTCAACCTATGCACCTTGACATCAGCAAAAGCTAAATAGACATCACCACCCTACATCCAGGCAAAATCAATGCAAGCATGTCCCCTGTTTTCAAACAGGGGCTGGGGTCTTTTTCAGCACCTTGCCTCTTGTAGAAACCAAGGGATCCTAGCATACCATCCACCTCAAAGGATAAGAACTTATCACTCAATACCATCACTATTCCAATTAAGACTTACAACACTATTACCAATCATGCCCCCTTCCACCTTGAGTTACTCACACCTGTAATCCCGCCAAGGTAAGCTAACCTCTCCTGGATGCTAATCACCTCCCCCAAGAAACTTGTTTAATAATCCATAGTCATCTCAACTCCACCAGCACGTTCATCACTTATCACACTACAGAGTATACCTACCCTACCCCTTTTTTCATATTAGTTATCCCCCTTCTCCCCATATGCTTCCTTTTCCAGATACTTTGGAGAAAACCAACCAACAAGCTAATACAAAAGCATCAGCAGCTGGCCCCCCATCAACTCCCTGACCTTCACGATCAGCAAATAAAGAATGGACAATCCCAAAAATCATGGCTGAACTGAACAGGTGCCATGTTCCCTTCCCAACCACTGCTAGAAGGCAGAACTCTTCCACCTCATCTTATCCACACCTTCCACACTACCCCCCCTCAGTTCAGGCAGCCACCTCACCCCAGTCCCCTGTTTCCCCTACTGCCAACCAACTAATGCACATCAATTCATTACTCACTGATCTCACCTGCGCTATGTCCATCGTTCAATGTCGACTGTCCACCTTGGAACAAGCCTCAACAGCTCCCAGTCTAAAGCTCTCTCCAAGCTTTAGTTCTTAAGCTATCCCAGGTACCTCAGTTTCAGTCTCCCCAGAATCACAAAAGCCCGTATGATCCCCTAACATATCCGGAGGGACATCATTGACAGGATGTAAATCTCATCTCACTCCTCATTGCATCCTGTAATGGGCAGTAGGCCATTAATTGGAGACCTTCTCAGGTCTATGGAACTATGTGGAAAAGGACTGTCATTCAAAAACTGTGTTGGCCTCTCATGGCCAGGATTCCAGGGGCCTGGCGCCCTACTTTTGAAAAGTAGGCACCCCATGGATTTTCGCTTCAGCCACTGGCTGCCCCTGTCCTGCAAGATTTTGCTCCCGACCCCACTTGGCTGAGGAGTCAATGTGATGTAAAGGGCCCAGATTGACTACTGTGCCTTGTCGCTCCAATTCCTATTGACTAGGAGTTGGAGCAGCAAGGCTGAATTATGGAAAGGCTCCTCAGTGTCTACTCTTCCCTTTGTCCTTCTGTCTACACCAAAACACTGTGCCCATTGTTTATCTGCCCTTCACCCCCCGGCCCTATTGTATTCAATGTATTCAAATATTGTTGCATTGTTCACATTTCATGTATAAAATATACCTGCCTAGTTCAATAAAGTGTATTAGTTGTTGTAGACTAAAAAGTGCGTCCTGTCATTATTCTTGAATGGTTTAAAGGGTCCCCTTTGACCCCCATTCAAGAGGCCTGCATTCCAGCAATTTATCCTTTATCCATCCTCACCAGATCAGCCATGCAGCTTCAAGCCACTTCCAGGAGAGAGGACCCCAGCATGACTGCCCAGGACATCTCGGCGTCTTGGGTTCCCAACACACATCCCAAGATTTACAAGAACAAAAAACTGTGAGCTGTGGTGACATATCCGTCACGCTCATCTCAAAAGACCTCCGCCTATCCAAACACTTATCTATCACAGAATTTGTGCTAGCCTTTAGCATGTATTGAATATTCTATCCCCAGCATTTCCCAACAGACGACAACAGTTATACCATTATCTTTATACCATTGTAAACCTGGCTTATAAATACTGTGACCATTTTTTCTATTACTACCACAAACCTTTTTCCTCCAAGGCCGCAGACACTTGCACCCTGCAGGAGCAGTAACGGAGGACTAGGCCAATGGCACACTGCTGGAGCAGTAACAGAGGCAGACACTTGCACTCTGCCAGGGCAGTAACGGAGGACAAGCCAAAGGCACACTGCCGGAGCAGTAACGGAGGCAGACACTTGCACCCTGCAGGAGCAGTAACGGAGAACTAGGCCAATGACACACTGCTGGAGCAGTAACGGAAACTGACTCTTGTACTCTGCTGAGCAAAACGGGAACCGGATAGCCTGGAGAATAAGAATGTAGCCAAGGTGACAATAGGCTGTCAGAACAGGAAAGCCTACCAAGCCAGGTCGAATCAAAGAGCAGGAACGTCAGCCAAGCTGGATCGAATCACGGAGCAGGAACGTCAGCCAAGCCGGGTCGGTACACAGGAGCAGGAACGTCAGCCAAGCCGGGTTGGTACACAGGAGCAGGAATGTCAGCCAAGCCGGGTCGGTACACAGGAGCAGGAACTTCAGCCAGGCTGGGTCGGTACACAGGAGCAGTAACTGAAGAATAGTCAGGCAATCCGGGTCGGTACACAGGAGCAGGAGAACAGATGTAGAGTAGTAAGGCAGGCCAAGTCGGTACACTGGGAAAAACTGAGCAGAAAACTAGCACTGGTACAGGAACACCACGAAAGGGCACCGTGTGGGTGCTGGAGCCCAGTATATAAAGGCCATACTGAGCGGGACCAAAACAGGACAGCCAATGGGAGCACACACAGTGTAGACTGACAGGAAAACAATAACAAGGGAGCACGGGCACCGTGATAATGAGTACCAGATCATCAACACAGCCCTAGCCCCCAATACAAGAAAACCTTACTACCAAGCTTGGTCATCTCTTCACCACTTCATTAGTCAACCCAAACCCTGTCACCCCTTCGCTCCTTTTGCTATATTAGCCTTCACCTCATATTGCCATTCAGCCCTTCAACTAGACCCCATCACCAGTAAACTCAACATAGCCGGTATACAACATTTCTTAGCATTTGAACATCCCAATTTCCCTTCCTTATTTTCAAATCACAGTATTAAAGGGATAGTAATACTTAAAATGTAAAAGAAAATATGTTGTATAGTTTATCCCCCTGAGTAAAACAAGGGTACTCCCACTGCTGAAAGGTGTTTCATTCAAAAGTTATTAATTTTCAAAGTTGAATTTTTTAGGTGCAATATCACAGTGGCCTGAAATTGTACAGTGGTGCTGTTGCTTCACCATCCTATGGAGATTTATGGTCAACTGACCAGAGCTGTCCATAGGATCGTGTAGCAACAGCGCCACTATACAATTTCAGGCCACTGTGATATTGCACCTAAAAAATTCAACTTGGAAAATTAATAACTTTTGAATGAAACACCTTTCAGCAGTGGGAGTACCCTTGTTTAACTCAGGGGGATAAACCCTACAACATATTTTTTTTTGCATTTTAAGTATTACTATCCCTTTAAATTATTTCTCAAAGGTCTTACCAAAATCGGTCACCATTCCCCCAGTGTCATGGTTTTGGATGAACACTGAGACCAGAACGGTAAGGTAAAAATGGCTTTATTAGAATAAAGTGCATACATGAAATATAGGCCCTTAGACCCACAGTACAAACATAAATATATATATATATATATATATATATATATATATAGATATATATATAGATATATATAATAGGGTACAACAATAGCAACCAGTATAGGTAATCTGGACAAACTGGAAACAATACTGGCAAAGAAGGTTCTGGCTAGAACCAGAGAGACTGAAGGCACACAGTCCAGGATCTGACAGCAGGACTTCGGTGACAGGTGGTCCAATAATGGAGGACTGACGCAACCCAGACACCTGGCCACAGAACCAACCGGAGCGAGGCAACACTGACCCTGGCTCTAGGCCGCAGTAAATGAGGCAACCGCGTAGTGGGCAGCACTGACCCTAGGTAAAGGGTCACCGGGAGACCAAGGCAACTGCTATGTAGGCAAAACCCTAGAACGCTAGGGGTGGATTGAGATAACGGTATAAGATGGAACACAAACAGTGTCCCCTCTACCTGAGGGATGGTACAATGCAACGCTGGCTCTGGAGCCCAAGGCTTCTGCAGTGAGGAACAGTAATTACCCTTACCTGGATGATCCAGGTACTCACAGGGTTAATAGGTAACGCCCAGAGAATAACTGCAACTCCCAAAGGGAGTGAGCCCAGCGCTGAAAGGGAGGTGGACACAGAGAGTGATCAGAGTAACACAGTCAGTGCTAGAACACTGTACCGGTACTTCACTTATGCACACCGCCATAGGCAGTTAAGAGAGTAGCTTAAGCACAGATGCTCAGCCTTTGTACGACAAAGTAATAGTGCCACACGGCGTACACCGACAATCGTAATGCAACGGCCCAGCACTTATCCGTGACCTCAAGGGCAACCAAGCTGTACAACCGGACACTGTAAAATGTGGAGTGGATACTCGGCCGGTGCAGCTAGCAGTACACAACTGGATACGGTCAGCTACGGAGCAGGTTCTCAGCCAGATCCGGTCAGCAATGGAGCGGGTTCTCAGTCAGATACGGTCAGCAACGGAGCAGGTTCTCAGCCAGATACAGTCAGCAATGGAGTGGGTTCTCAGCCAGATACAGTAAGCAACGGAGCGGGTCCTCATCCAGGTACGGTCAGCAACGGAGCAGGTTCTCAGCCAGATACAGTCAGCAACGGAACTGCAACACACAGGAACTCAGGAACGTCATCAGACAGGCCAGGTCATACACGATAAGCGATAAGCACAGGTACACGTCAGGAACTCATACACCATGAAAGGGCACCATAGGTAGACATGACAGGGTATTTAAAGGCCATCACTGGGCAGTGACAAAGGTGCCTAGTGAATCAGCATGCAGTAATGCAAAATAGAAGTCATAATGCCGCTGCCCGTAGCTCAGAGAACGGGCACCGTGATACCCAGACCCATTTACCCATCTCAGGCTCTCTTTTCAGAGACATGTATGATTTCCTCCAAAAAAAAGCTTTTGACCACCACAACAACATTGTTCTTATAGCAGCCAACAGCCTACACTTTTTTGTTTTTTTAAGGCCTGAAGAATTCACCTCCCGCTCCAGATCATCTGAATAAATTAAAAATCCAACCTCACTTTCCACTCCGGCCACTGTACCCTATTCCTTTCCCATTCAATTACAGATTGATCAGGTTCATTCATTCATATTTTTCCTACACTTGGCAAATGGTGCCCATTTATTACCTTACAAACAACACCTGGCTTCACTAACACACAATAACCCTGACGATAACCCACTACTCCCAAACCCAATAGGCCCCCTTCAACATCCACCTTCTTTTGATACATCCATACTATCATCGCCCATCTAGGACACAACCCCAGTTTATTCTCAGGCCACTCCTTCAGAATCTGCACAGCTTCTGCAGCATCAAAACACAACATGCCCGCACACATCATTCAGAAGCTCACTAACATATACAAATCATCAATAAACCCTGCTTGTTTACCAATTTTGGCTTTCCTTTTTGGCCTCTAATCTGGGCTACCTTGTCGACTCTACCCCAGCATGCCATGTACCCAGGGGGCTCCACACCTCTATCTTCTAAATGTCATCATACTTCTAGTGCTGGAAGCATCAACTACTGAATTTTTGGGAGGGGCTGCAAGCCTTTAAATACCAGGCAGCAGCCCCTACACACACACACACACACACTGGGCTCCCTATGTCACGAGCCCTCCCTTTTTCAGCACCCCCCCCTTTAATTCAGTATATTCCTTTTAGGTTGGCCTTCGTCATTGACTGTACCCCAGGATGCCATGTACCTAGGGGGATCCACACCTCTATCTTCTAAACGTCATCATACTTCCAACACTGGAAAACCCAACTGCAGTAAAAATATATGTGTCAATATAATGCGTATTATTGCCTGAGAGTCACAAAGAAGTTAAAAGTCTGCTAATCCTGACAGTAATGGAGCATCCACTGCTGTAATAACAAGATAATGTTACCTCTCCCAGCTTTCTGATCCTCCCGGCTCCTTGTACATTTCTACTCTGCCATTCTCTTCATAACCCCATTTACATCAGAACTTGTTCTCCAGAAAGGTAAGTGATTGGGGTTCTCCCCCAGTTACTTAAAACAGCTTGATCAAGGTTGTGTATTCATAGGTGTAGGAACCGTATAGGTGGGCAGAGCTGATATTTAAGAGTGCTTGCCTCAGAAGGTACAGCCTATCAATGGGCAGGGGTGGATAAAAAGGCTCTATTTTTTCCACTGCCAGCGGGCTACAGAGCATACAATAGAGGTCTGATATCTTGAAAAATGGGACCCTATTTTACATGTCTCCTGGACACTTTCAATGATGAAGCTGTTTGAAGTAACCAGAGAGGAACTCCCAATCACTTATCTTTCTGGAGAACAAGTTCTGATGTAAGTGGGGTTACGGAGAGGACAAAAGACGGCAGAGCAGAAGTTCACAATTAGCAGGGAGAGGTAACATTATCTTGTTATTACCGCAGCGGATGCTCCAGTATTGTCTGGATTAGTGGAGTTTTAACTTCTTTGGGACTCTCAGGGAATAATATGCATTATATTGATACATGTATTTGTATTAACATTGTTGTATTCATATGATTAAAGTTTTTATTCTTGAATTTTGTATAGATCTACTTTATTTTGTGCCACAGTGTTGTACTATTTTTAGGGATTGCAGGATGGGTATTTTTTCATTTCTACATTGTTCTATTCTTCTTATATAGCACTCTCCCAAAGATTTTTATAAACTTAATTCTATCAAGGTCCAGGTTTCATCCTTATCTGTGCTTTTTCAGAGGAGCATTTCCTGGATGACTGATGAACAAGGGGTGGCTCATGCTATTCTCTCTTCTGGGATCCCATTCCTCAATGGGACTTAGGAATGCTTCGGAAGGATCCTTTTGAGCCTTTGGTTTCATTTTCTCTCGATTACTTGAGTCTCAACACAGCTTTCCTCATTGTGATAGTGTCTGCCCCAAGTGTCACTGAACTACAGGATCTTGGAGACTCACCTTTCTGTTTTCATGAAGATAGGGTAGTTCTTTGGATTTCTTATGAGTTTCTTCACAAGGTGGTTTCTGATTTTCACATTACTCAATAAATTGCCTTCAATCTCTTTGTCCAGCTTCACCTAAGACAGGAGATGGAGCTTCACTGTAGATGACTAATATGTTTTTTGCACAGAACCCTTTCACAAATTGGGCTCACTTTTCATTATTCCAGAGGACCCTCATGCAGGCCAAGCAGTGTTTAAGGTGATTATGGCTTTTCGGGTCAAGAAAACCATCTGCCAGGCCTATGTCCTTAACCCCTTAAGGACCGGGAAAATCTGAGGACGTTTTTCCTTATGGACCAGAGCAATTCTGACCTTTTTGACTATGTCTTTGTTCAACAGTGTTTTCCCTCTTAGGCTTTTATTCCACCCCCATAAATTATATACTGTTTTTCTACGCACAAATAGGGCTTTCTTTTGATACCCCACTTATATAGATAACCCACCATTTACTTTATGAAAATTAAAAAAAAGTAAAAAAAACACCATTTTTGATTTTTCTCTTGGGATCAATTGGCCACAAAGGGTTAATTTTTTATGGAGACTGCATGAAAAGGATGACCGGTCAGTCATACCTACAAAATGCGCAGTTTAAAGTGGCCACTTTCTCCCCAGGGTGAAAATCCCCTTGTCCCTTTTTCCCACCCTATTTTGACACTTTTTTATACCTGGCATTTGGTGGTGTATATAAGTGTATTACATGGCTCCACAAAAATCACACTTGCAATATTGTTTAGTTATATATATATATTTTAAATAATTTTTTTTTTTTTAAAGTGTGTTGTGTTTTTTTTCACTTAAAAAAAAAAAAGTATAATTGCAGGTCAAAAATTGACCTGCATTTAGCCAGCCTCCTGCACCAGCAGTGAAGGGGTTAATACCCCCAGCTGCTGTTTTTTTTTTTTTTTACCACAAGGTGTCTCCCGTTTACTTCTGTCTCCCTTACTTTGATAGCAAGGGAGACAGAAAAAGAGGAGACACACAGAGGTAAGCATGCGTTGTGTGCTTACCTCTGTCTCAGAATGCCGGTACATGTGATCACTGATACAGCGATTGCATGAACCGGCAGAAGAAAGAAGGGCTGAGACTGAATGCCCCGGTCTCGGAGCGCTCAGTCTCAGCCTGGAATTAATGATAGCAGCGTGCACGGAGGCTATCATTTAAGCCATGACGGTCCTGGACCGTCATGGGTCGTTAAGGGTATAACAACCCATGACGGTGCAGGACCGTCATGGGTCCTTAAGGGGTTAAGAAGAGGCCTGTGCCCTTTAGGGTCACTACTTATTCCACTAGTAGTGGGTGCTTCCTAGGCCTACAAGAACAAGACTTCTGTGGAGCAGTTGTGCATGGCAGCAACATGGCCATTGTTTTGCACGTTTGCTATATACTACAATGCTCTGGATTCTGCTGAACGCAGATTTGGATGGCGGGTCCTACAGGCCATAGTGCCTGTTTAGGAGCCTTTCTTTAATTTTTGGCTTGGAGCTTTCTTGCTGCTACTTGGTTTGGATGTGTCGGTGTCTGTTGACACCTGAGTTTCATGATGTTTTCTGGTTTGTCTCTGTTTAGACTAGTTTGCATTCTGAGGAGTTTTTTCTCCCTCCCATGGTTCCTGTGTTCTAAAATGGACACACGCAAGAAGGAGATTTTTGTGTACTTACTGTGTGTACTTTTGTGTACTTACTCTAAGAAAAACATTTGCCTCCTCTTCTTGTCTTCTGGTCCTCACCCTTAGTATCACCTTACTTATACTACCTGTTACATTATATGAGGGCATGCCAAGCATTTTTGGTATTTTGTTTAGATTTAGTTGTAGCTCTGTTAAAAGTTTTGTGATAGCATAACAAAACATACATTTTTATTTAATTAAGACCTTAATCCTCTAGAACTGCCAAATAGATTTAAACCAAAATTATGGGGCCTGATAAGGACTTGGATTCCAAAATGTTATCTTTCAAACCTTTGAAATAGGTGTTGAATAGGGATGGGTGAAAATTTTCGCAACAAACTGAAATCGGCAAATAACGGCACTTTCTGCTTGGTGAATAATTTCCTGCAAAAAGTGCAGTTTTTTGCCTTTTTCCTGCCTTTTTTGCCCATTGAAATCAATGGGAAGAAAAATATTTTTTCACCACACGAAAGTTTTCTACAGCCATAATAAAGGCTGTCAGACTCTCAGAGCATGCCATTTTGTGTTTTTGAGAGGAGAGAGCAAAACGTTTTTTGATCTAGAGAAGATGGGAGAATTGAAGTTTAGTTTAGGGAATCGTTTAGGTAGGACATTTGTTCTGTTTATTAGGAGAGTCAGTGGGGCACTCTGGAGAGAAGAAGGGAGGACGGAGGTTGACCCCAAATAATCCAAAATTTCACGTGACTGACTGGCAAGACACAGACAGCTAGGGACCTATTTGCTTGCTGATCTTGCTGTTATTGTCTCTGTGCTGTTTGGGGAAGTCTGGGGAAAGAAGTTGTTGATTTTGTTTTTCAGTTATCATTTTTTTGGGACAGACTGTGATAAGACAACAGGGTGGACAATGTAAAAAAATAAAATAAAATAAAAAAAATAAAAAGAATAAAGAGCTAAATATATTAGGTGACAGTGACACACACCTGACTGTGCTTAGACAGGGCATCGTACAGCTCCATCAGTTGTGTTGTGTACCATACAGTAAAAAAACACAGTGTAGTTGCATAATGTCCAACAAACGTACAAGGGGAAGGGGGAGGGGAAGGGGAGGGGGAGGGGTGAAGCAGTGAAGAGACATGAGAGTAAAGTAGTAGTTGAAAAACTGCCTGCAGCAATGGTTGCTGCAGAGTGTGCAATCAATGATGATGGTCCCTCTAGTACAAGGGAGGTGTCACGGAGTGACTTGAGAAATAAAGACACTGACGAGCACAGATAAAATGAATACATTTTATTGAAACACAATGTACCTCTCACTTTCACGAGACCAGGGAAGGACAGTGCACACACTTCCTTCACCCTACACTAGGCAAGTGTGAGATGGAACCACATCTGTACCCTAAAGCTAGGGTAAATGCAGGCAACAGGAGAGAGAAACTCCAGAACGCTGGAGCACTAAAGTAGCAACTCTAACTCCACCACCTTCTTGAGACCAGGGGTGAGGACAGTGCTCAACACTGCTAGTATACGTATGGCCCGTAGTAACCTTCACGAGACTAGATATGAGGACAGTGCATGGCACTGCCTCAATCCTTCACAAGGCAGGTTAAAATAGCGCAACTATACCCTACCGCTAGAGTATACCAAAGAAAAGGTAAACTGCACCTAGAACTCTAGGTGAGGCAACAAACCACCCGAATCTAGACCGCAGAAGGTCAGTGACACGGACTGACCGAACAAGCACTGCTTCAGGAGTAGCAAACGTGGCGGCAATGGTAGGCCAGGAAGCCAAAGATAAAGATAGCCGGTGTTGGGTAGCCGAGGCTGGCAGTAAACCAAGCCAGGAGCACAACAGAGAAGGAGGTAGTCAGACAAAGCCAGGAGTTAAAGCCGGATCAAGTAGTCAGACGAAGCCAGGGTCTAGAGACGGATTAGGTAATCAGACGAAGCCAGGAGTCAGAGCCGGATCAGGTAGTCAGACAAAGCTAGGAATCAGAGCCGGATCGGGTAGTCACATGAAGCCAGGAGAAATTCACAGGAATCAGTAAATGGACCAACACAGCACTAGGCTCAGGTACACCACGAAAAGCTTAGAGGAATGTAAGGGTAGTAGTGGGCAAGAACTGTCGGGTGATGCTGATGCTGCTGAGGATGAACTAATGGTGACTGATAATGATGCAGATCTAGAATATATCCCTCCAGCATCCTTCTCTTGTTCAGATATAGATGAAGTTGAGAGTGAGAATGATGACAGGGCTATAAGGTTAGCAAAAAGTTAAAAGGTGAATCTTCCACCACTTTTAAGGAACACTGTTGGGAGACTAACATTCTTAAAAATGAACCAACATCTCATACCATCTGAGTATCAGGTACCAGAAACCACACATGATAGACAAAGCCAGGACAAATATATTAACAGTAGCACAGATGAGGAGGTGGAGGAGGGATGTGAAAAAGGGTTGCCACCATCTACCTCACTTGGGACCACTTCTATGACTGATAAGTAATATGTGTTAATAATCTGAGAAGGAGGATAGAGTATGACAATGGTAAAAATACATACACAAATCACACCATGCCAGTCCCCCACCAACACCACTACAATACACATCTGCCACATTGTAGGTTGTGCTTTATTTTTTTTTTTTATTACTTGACATCATCATGAATATGTGCCAGTGCCACTTAAGGAAGTTATTGTTGTGGGCAAAGGACAAATGCATTTTGCATGCTAACACATTTTCAAGCCATGTGTTGCTGTAGGATTCACATCTTTGACTTTCAGCCACTTATTTCTAAACTTCAGCCCTCAGAAGAAGTAATATTATAGTGGGAAATGTAGTACCTATAGGAAATATAGGCAAAAAATGTGTTAAAATTGATGAAACATTTGTTAAAATAGGTGAAAAGGAGGACATTTTTGCATAGATGGAAAGGCGAAATTTTTTGTGGGAAAATGATAAATCAGCAGGTTTTCGCAAAAAGTCATTAAGGAAATTTTTCACACTTTTCGCCCACCCCTAGTGTTAAACATAACTTGTATCTATGAACAAAAGTCACTTGCTCTGATGCCTTTTGCAGGGCTGGAGTTGGCATGTACACAGAAGATAATTATTCAAGAAATAAAATTACCAGATGAATGCACACACCCAAAAGAAGAATGCAAATATTTTAAATTTTTTGCTATGCAAAAAAAGGTTGTCTAGGTAGTTATTAGTTGGAGTGTGATAGTAGGAACGTATACAATTGATTGTTTCATTTTATATATTTCAGTTTATATATTTTATTAGTCCTTTATTGAAACAAGCTTTAAACTGTGTTGTAGCAATGTGAAAATTGGACACAAATTTACTAAAATGTATAGAGCAATTTGTGCCTTGTTTTTATATACATTGAGCGCTCCTTTTTGAAATTTGCTCCTGCTCATTTTTTATTAACCTTGTTGAAAATGGCACACATTATAAAAAAGGTATAAATGCGGTTATACCTTATAGAGTTTGCATTTGTGCCATTTTGTGCACTGACTTTGTCCTACAGCTACTTTGATACATCTCCTTCAATGTAATTCCAGAATTCACCACCAGAATGAATAAGTGTTACTTTACAGAAGAGCAATTGGTGGAAAGCTTTTCTACAATGGTGCTGCTTGTAGGCTAGTTTCTTGTTCTGCTTGTTTCCTGGAAAGGCCCAAGGCCTGTTATATCTAAGGGGAGATGCACTAAGGCGTGATAACTTCTCCAGTTCCTGTGTTATTTTATGGAGCATATGCAGCAAGATTTCTCATGTTTTTGGGATCTTAGTGACTAGATTTCATAGAATAACACAGGAATTAAAGAAGTGGTATCACTGGAGAGGTTTATCTCCACTTTATCTCCACTTTATCACACCTTAGTGAATCTCACCCCTGCTGTTATTAGTGATACAGTCTTTAATGAGACAACACTTGCAAACAAACATCAGAGACAAATACTTGCACAATAACATCTACACAGCTAGATAACTGCAACTGAAGGTCAATTAGTGTACCCCATGTAAATCATGGGGTTTAGAACGATTTAGAAGTCCAAGTAACCATCAGTGACTGGGTATATCTTACTGCATATAAATACTGTTTCAGTATTTCTGTTCTGAATTTATTTTTGGTTTTCATTGTTGTAATGGGATGAACTCTCATTATCTGTTGGTATCTTGCTCTCATACTTATAAGGAAAAAAGTAATACAATCTGTCTGCTTAAAGGGCAAACTATCATTTTTATAATGCCCCCTCACCAGGGAGAGATGCATTAAAGGGATAGTAATACTTCATTTTATCTTTATTTTATTTTGTAGGCATTAAAAAAACATGAAGAACGATATAAGTCTTATCTCTCAAACCTTTATGGTTTGAGAGATATTCACAAGCAAAGCTTCCCCTCCCGGCCCTTTTACCTAGTGTAAGCCATCCCTTCTCAGATGTGGAATCCAGTCCATAGACCAGGCAGATAACAGCAGGGGACAATCTTCTTCCTATGAGAACAATGAAAGCCTTGCCCCCTTGACAAGTTTTTCAGGTTTTTCCCTTATCTTAACTGAAGATTGTCTCTCTCTGCAGTCTACCTGGGCACCTCCCTTCTGATCTGGCTGAACATCAGTAAAAGGGGTGGGAGGGAGATACTTTGTCATTGAATTACTCTTGAACTACAACTCTGACAGAATTGAAATTACACTCTCCAAAGTCCAAATACTATGATGATTAATTACAGCTGTTTTTATTATGAAACATTACTATCCCTTTAAGGTGTGATAAAGAAGTGATACAGTGGATATAACTTGTACGGTGATTCCCCCCTCCCCCCCCCCAAGATCTGTTTCTTTTGGAGCAGAACTGCCAAGGAAACGATTGCTGCAATACAGTTCTGGGCAGAATCAGCTGGAGTGCTGATTCAGTGTCATAAATGTAAACGTCTCAGCTTCACAGGCTCATTCTGTTAGAGAGATGGAATTGAGAGACCTTGAATTCTCAAGCGGCTGTGTGCATAGACTGCAAGTGATGTTTTTTTTTAAATCCAACCCTTACATCTGTAGGGAACATTACATGCAGCAAGTGTAGCCTTTGTTTTAAAATATAGACTTCCTGTATAGCCCCCCCCCACCTCAGTAACAGAGTTGGACTGTTTTAGGACACATTGTTCACCCAACAGCTGACATGAGTCATTTTGGGGCTGCACACTGAAACTTGGTCTTTTTTTTACTAAGTTTATTGCTGCCATAAAATCAGAAGTAATAAAAAATCATAGCTGCCCATTAATTGTGAGAATGTGGAATCATTTAATAGTTTTTCTTTTTTATTGACATTGTCTCCCACAAATAACCCCCTTTGAGTAGAGTCACAAAGAGTATCAACAGATCATTCACTCTCCAAATTAATGGATGATTTACAACCCTAATACAAATTTTTATAGTAGAAGAACACACACATGATGTTTTTAATACTATACTTGTCTGACAGGCATTACATTTTTATAATATGAATTACTTACAGATTTGTTGATTGTTTATTCCATGCAGTAGTAGGAGTGTATAGGGATAGAAAGTATCATAGAAGGCTGGGGAAATGAATGGTACACTTAAGGCAGTATGTACATATATAAAGTGAAATAATCCTATAACAAATCAGCTGTATCATGGGGTACAAATAACCATTCTAAAAATTCCCATTAAATTAAATTGAGCTTTTAACCCTTTGAGTGCAAGAGGGTTACGCGTACCACTCTGGCATTCAAAGGACTAACCTTTTCACTTTATCTATCCTAGTTTTGCAGCTGTCATTAAAACTGTTAGTGCATTTTTTACTATGTTTATTTTTTACATAAAGAGTAAATTTTACATAGATAGCCTCCTTTCACCAGATATTCTCACATGGGAGCAGACCTGCTGATGAAAATTGGGTTGCACTGTGAGCTCAGTGAACCAAAGGAGGGAGCAGGTAGGGTTTCTGAAAAGAGACTTCTAATGCTCCATTGATGGTTTCACAAGAAAGAATGAACGGTGAGACTCTGAAGTCTTGCTGTTCAGTCCTGATTACATGTTTGTATGTGTACAATACCCACAGACCTTAGTGATGGACTTCTAAGCCTGACATTAAGGGTCTATGGATCACAACCACAAAGTTTCTAACTGATATCCATAAACTTATGGGTTTTGGTCCAGGCTGATGCAAACTGAGGGGATGGTGTCCATTTTCTGACCCCTTGCACTGCTGACAGGGGCTGACACTGCAAAAAGTAGTGGACTTGGCAACACATACAAATTGAGCTTTAATATTAGCAAAGTGCCAAGTGTAAGGTTTGCCCAGGGACCCAATAAGTTCTAGTTACTCTACTATCATTCCTATCTACCCAATACAAACTTTATCTTGTATGAAAATTGATATTGTTATGGAAGTAGAGACTCTTTAAGGCTTCACATTATTTTCTAATCCTTTGCAGATTTGCTGCAAACTTTGACATTAAACTCTTCAGCAACCTCACCTTGTTAGCTGAGTTTGACTGTTCCTCACCCAGTTTTATTCCTCCTACATGGTTGTTTCTGTTTCAGTTAATGACTGTGTTTCAAAACACATGTTAAATTGATGATCATTAGTACCTCTTAGTTATAATTGTTTAATCATACACCTGACTATATGCCTTACAAAATCCCTGTACCTAGAAGAAAAACACTGATATCATCGAATAAATATACACCACACTAAAGAATAACAGACTTCACAATTTGTACCATTTTGTGGTTATGTTTCTTCACCATTTTTCCCTGTCTTGAGTCAGGCTGATGAATGAACAAATAGATTGTTTCTTGTATATAAATGTACTTTCTTATATGCAATCTAGAAATATTGACACCCATCATATATCCATGCTTATTCAAGGTAAATTCTCACAGCTTATTAGCTGTTTAGATTTTTAATTACGCATTATGTAACAATTCTGTGTTCATATCATGAGATCAACAGCACAGACCAACAGCACAGTTGTACATGTAAAGCCCACCCACTGTACTCCCTAATTGTTAGCACTTTCATTAGCCATCAAAAGTAGGACAGACCAATGTGACAAATAATATTCATAAGAGGCAATTGTGATGAGTAATAGCATGAATTGTTATATTATGAATAGCTTGACATTTATTGAAAATGAAAGCATAACACAGAAAATGTGAATTTGAAACCTATAGAAAGAGCACTGAATTTAAAGTATGTTAATACAGTGCTGACAAGCTACTGTGGCTGTTTGATATAAGTGGTATCAATATTTCTAGCTCTCTTGGTTAATAAAACAGTTGGAAAAAGCAAAGTCTACCATATTTGAACTTGTGATATGTGTATGTTTAATGGTGAGCCTATATAACTATCTCTGTCTCTGTCGCTATATATATATATATATATATATATATATATATATACATATATTGGTTTGTAGAACTGTCTGGATGTATACTGAATATGTTTCTTCAAAATATATCACAAAATAAATAAGATGCAAATAAATAATAAGAGACTTTTTAATAATAAAAAAATTGTGTGTGGGGGGGATCAAAGCTTTGGTGAAAACATAAAGGGAGGCGTCAAGTGGAAAGTTTGGAAAGCACTGATATTATGAATTCACTTTCAACCACACAAGTAAAGAATAACTGTCATTATGTGGTCACATTTGTGCTTCATTATTCCTTCCTTGAATCAGACTAATGAATGGACAGTTTGTTGCTGATTCTAGGTACACAGCTTATTAGTTGTTTATATTTTTATATACACATTTTGTGACAATTCATTCCTTACTTCATAAGAGATCAACAGCACAGTTTTTCATGTACAGCCCCCCACTGTACTCCCTAACTGTTAGCACTTGCATTAGGCAATAGGCATCAATAGTAGGGCAGGCCAATGTGACAAATAATGTAGCAGTTTTTGATGAGTAATAGCATGAGTTGTTATATTACGAATAGTTTGACATTTATTAAAAATGAAAACACAATACATTGAAATTGAAGTATACTTTGTATGCTTATGTTTAGAGATGTGAAAAAATGTTTTCCTCAAACCAAAATCAGCAAATAATGGCACTTCCCACTTGGTGAATAATTTAAAAGTGATGTTTTTCTACCTTTTTCGACTAGCTCATTGCATTGAAATCAATGGAAACATTGAATTTACACACAACACATAGCAAATCTTATTTTATTTCCCACAGGCATAATATAAAAGGGGTGTCATGCCCCTCTAGCTCCTACTTCCATGTCCCAGCCATCCACTGCTGCTGGGGGCTTCCCAGATGCTCTACGATCGCTGAGTAGGCCAAAGCCGTGGCCTCGAGTAGTGGCGTCTGCTCGCAGTTGCGATCGCGGTCACGATAGTGCGGTAGGCCTAAGTCATGGCCTAAAGTTGAAGGAGTCTCCAGGGAAGGTATCCACAGGGTGCCCAGATCAAACCATGGTGTTGTACACCTGTAGGGGGATTTGAAGCCTGCCTCTGTCATCAACTGTCCACCTATACTGTGCCTCCAGGTAAACAGTGAGACAGGTGCTGTGATTGCACACCCCTCTGTTGGCCAATCCAGTGAGAGGTTTGTTCAGCAGAGGGGAGGGGTGAAAACCCATGACACTATAAAACCCCCTCAGGTTGTGTCCACTTTGCTTTAGTGTTCCAGAACTTTGGTTCCTGTGTGCTCTAGGCTTCCAGTCCTCAGTGCCTCTTTCCTTGCTGTGCTACAGACCCTCTGCTGGATTTCCTATTGCTGACCTTCTGCTTGCCTCCTGGACTTCCCTGCATGCCTGTTTCCTGACCCTGGCTAGTTTTACTGATTCTGCCTAATTGCCACCTGCCCTGATCTTCTGGACTATTCTTGACTACGCTTTGCTTAACCCTTGCACTCCAGTGCTGTCACTCCTACCTAGGTGTTCTACCTGTATACCTCTGTGGATCACCTGGTAGGGGTGTCTGGCAAGAGATAGCATTCCCTGCTCCTACGCTCCAACCATAACAAGCCTGACAAGGGGTTTGAGGATGCTTGTGTTGATGGAGTCTGGGGAAAGAATCAATTGAATAGGGAATTTTTTTAAGGGGGGCTGTTGACTAAAATCGGGGGTAGGGATGGGTGAAAATTTTTGCCTCAAACCAAAATTGGCAAATAATAAAAAGTGATGTTTTTCTGCTTTTTTTGCCTAGTTCATTCCATTGAAATCAATGGGAACATTGAATTTACACACAACACACAGCAAATGTTATTTTATCCCCCAAAGGCATAGTATAAAAGGGGTATGAGGGTACCTATGTTGGTGGAGTGTGGGGAAAGAATCACCTGAAAATGGAATGTTTTTTGGGAGGTTTGTTTACTGGTATTGGGGGTCAGTTAATAAATAAATACTAAATATAATTAAAAAAACCCCATAAGACATGGTATAAAAGTGCCTGAAGAGGGTTCCTGTGTTGGTGGGTGGAGTCTGGGTAAAGAATCAGTTAAACGGGGAACTCATTTGGTGGGGGTTGCTGACTGGTATTGGGGGGATAATTAATAAAAAAAAATAAAATAAAATAAGAAATTTCTATGTAACATGATAGAGACAGGGACCCCCTGACATAAGCTGCCACTTGGGTAGACTGATACTTTACATGACAGAGTAATTTGTAGAGGATAATTTGTAAGATTTGTTGTTAGATTCCCAAGCCCTGAGGAAACATTGATTTGTAGGACTTAGACTTATTAGAGGCACAAGCACTGAGGAAACATTGATTTGTAGACAACTGCAATGTGCACAGTGTAAATAAGGGAAGGACTGGAAACAATTGCTACATCTGCACTCACATGAAACACCTGGTACAACTCTAGCCAAACACCATGACACTTAGGGTTCCCAATGTGAAATTTCCCACACCAGAAACCAAGTACTACTGCTGTCACTACCCTTGTCCACACCCCACTGTCAAGGTTTTGCTGAGCTGCTCTCATTCTTCTTATTGATTCTGCTGTCCGAGCTAATCTAGTGTTCTGCTATCCACTGCTGCTGTCTTCCGAGTTTCGGGCACTGGCTGTATCAGCTGATCTCTCTAATTACTCGCCTGACTGTTATCAACCAACCCTCTCAAGGTGGTTATAGCAATGCTGTGGGGGAAACGGGACTCCCAGGGTCAGGGCAATGGTGTGGTCTCCTTTGACCGCTAGTCTGGATGCTCTGCATTACTTTTCCTGCCACTCCCCTAAAACTAGTACCACCATCTTCTTCACCATCATTGTTGCTACCACTAACATCATCCTCATCAGTTTCAGCTCCTTAGACTTCTTCCTCACAGGCACTAGTGATATATGATGATCACCCCCTCCTTCACTCCTACCACTAACAAGCTGCTGGACCTTCTTAGTAGTAGTACTAGTGGCGGGACTGCTTGGGGATGACAAGTATTACTTAGGGTCCCCTGCTGTTATACTTGATATTAATTTCTCCTTATCCCCTCCCGAGAATTAGAAGACACACTGGCAGCAGGTTCAGCACTGGCAGCAGGGTCTGCATTAGAAGCAGGTTTGTCACTGGCAGTAGACACAGAATTGGTGGCAGCAGGGGCAGTACTGGCATCATGCACAGCACATCTGACAGCAGGCACAGCATGTGTGGCAGCAGACATAGGCAGCTGCCCTGTCGTGCTCTCACTACTAGCCTCTTCTTCCTTCCTTGAGATTAATTTCCCCAAGATCCCTAGGGGTGATTTCTCATAGTGATAGCAGTCACTATAAGACCTTCCTGCCTAAGTCTTGCTACTAACTCACAGCAGAAGAGCACAGCACATCTCTCTTGCACTATATCTGCTTCTATTGTGTTTCACTTCCTGGAAAATGGCACATTTTTATAGCGCAAAGCTGAAAAATGGGTTAATCAAGGGCCGAAAACTTACTAGCCACTGAAAAAATGGTGACAAATTGTTGCCAAATAGTGAAAACGGTGAATATTTTAATCGCTATATTTAAAGTGGACAACAACATGGTTTTCACAAATTTGTTTACAGGAACAGGATGGGACCTTTCGCCCACCCTTAATTGTTGGGACAGTTAATTAAAAGAAAAAATAAATAAAAACGTGATAGAAACAGGAAACCTCTGACATAAGCTGTAACTTGGACAGACCAACACTTGACGGATAGAGCATATTGTAGAGGATGATTTGTAGGACTTGTTGTTAGAGGCACAAGCCCTGTGGAAACATTGATTTGTAGGACTTAACTTCACTAAGTCACAACATAATTTTAAGAATCTTCATCACCATTACCCCTTCCCTCACTCCCAACACTCTGAGTCTCTAGCTGCTGCATCATAGTAGTAATGGGACTGCTTGGGGATGACAAGCGTGACTTGGGGTCCCCTGCTGTTATGCTCCTCTCCTCCATCCTGAGAATCACAAGGCACACTGGCAGCACTAGCAGCAGGTACAGGTAGCTAACCTGTCCTGCTCGCACTACTACTGTCTTCTTCCTGTGTCTGTGACACTATTTTCCCCAAAGATCACTAGGGGTGATGTAGGGGACTGGCCATCATTGGGTCTGTGGAATAAGGCATCCAGACCATTCAGTGCTGGTAGTGATCAATTCCTCCTCCTCCTCAGACTCACTAGACTCATAACAGTCCTTCCAGCTCCTCCTTTTTTATATTCCAGGTGCTCATAGTGATAGCAGTCACTATGAGCCTCACCTGCCTCAAATTCACTACATAACTCACAGCACAACAGCCTAGCACCCTCTCTCTCTATCTACCCTATGACCTACAACCCTCATGAGACCTTCATGACAGGAACTACTCAATCATCTCTTGGGATACGTATCACAGCTGCCAGGCAGAAGGGGTCTTTTGCATGCACTAGAAGCTAAAGGGGCAATTAAAGTCAATTTACATGTCCCCTTGTCCCAGGTTTTTGGGCCTACCATATATATATATATATATATATATATATTTATATAACAAATCATATTGGTAGCACTCTCTGTAAAATTGTATACATGCCTGGGTGCGAGGTCCAAAGTTCAAGTCATACATACAAGTTATAGATGGATTGACAGCACTCACAGGGTTTCTTTCAAAGTGTACAAAGATGTTTATTCAGATCAACGTTTTGGCTACGTTACATAGCCTTTCTGAGCCGAAACTTCAATCTGAATAAACATCGTTTGTACACTTTGAAAGTAACCCTGTGAGTGCCTTCAATCCATCTATAACTTGTATGTGTGTGTATATATATATATATATATATATATATATATATATATATATATATATATAAATGTAAAATATAGGAGAGAACGAAATAATACATACATACATTAAAGTGTCTTGGCAATATAATACAGGAACACTTTGAACCAATTTTGCTGCAATAACAAAAAAAATGTATATAATAATATTCATATTACAGTATAAAACTCATTGCAACATAATATCCAAATAAAAAGCAGTGATAAAAAGTCAGGTAGACACTCCAAATATAGGACTAATATTGATTAATCTCCTTTTTTATCTTCATGCATGCACCTTGCAGAAGGTAAATTCAGTAAAGGATAACTTTCCCTACTCTACAACACAGGAAGCACTCCCATCTCTTATATCCTAACTTGACCCTTAGTGACAGCTTATACAAATACAGTGATAATGTAGTTAAGTGCTTAGCTGATTCAATATATCATCCTCTCAGACTTCCTGAGCTGAAATCTTTCACTTGTCCACCCCTGCCATCTCGCCTGTTACTCTCAACACCAGGGTAAGGTTACGGGCGGTCTTCTCGATACAAATAGGCTCCCGTTAAATGCAGAAAAAAGCAAGCAGAGTTCAAATATTCTGGATTGGCAGTCCTTTAATAGAGTGTGTCTCCAGTACATACATATAGAGCATGATGTATTATTTAGCGCTCTCCTATGTATTTAGTTCTTTTGTGGGATAGGATAAAGCACACTTTATTCTTGGGGATAACAGTTTATTATAATTATTCTTAGTTGGAACTGGCCAATCTATAATGGAATTATTATAATGCCTGCCATCTTGGATTGAGTAACAGCTTTCTTTTGCAATCCATAGTCTCTGGTTAACCCTTGCAGTGCTCTATTGTGTAGCAAACATGATGTTGCCATTATAATCTTAATAGTATATGTTTCACTGAATGTATTAATATTGTCTTTGCTTTATAAACATATATTATTTTATTGTTAATGATTATATTGTGATACCTTATTGGCAAAAAGGTATTCACAATTTTGTGTCTCATCCAGAAGGTATGCACTATTGAAAACATAGATAAATAGTTAAATTCTGTTTGTCTGATCTGGGATATTTTGGGGGAGATTAACTAAGCGGTGACAAAGAGGTGATAAAGTGGAGATGACTCCAGTTTATCACTTCTCCAGTTCCTATGTTATTCTGTGTAGCCTATACACTAAGATTTCTTCAGCTTTGGAGATCTTAGTGAATAAGCACCATAGAATAACATAGGAACTGGAGAAGTGATAAACTGGAAACATTATCTCCACTTTATCATCTCTTTATCACCTCTTTATCACCACTTAGTGAATTTCCCCCTTTGCCTTCCAGATAGGTTTCTAACTCTTGTAATATTTTGCACATGGTTTAAAGGGATAGTAATACTTTGTTTTATCATTATTTTATTTTGTAGGCATTAAAAAAACATGAAGAATGATATAAGTCTTATCTCTCAAACCTTTATGGTTTGGGAGATATTCACAAGCAAAGTTTCCCCTCCCGCCCCTTTTACCTAGTGTAAGCCATCCCTTCTCAGATGTGGAATCCAGTCCATAGACCAGACAGATAACAGAAGAGGACAATCTTCTTCCTATGAGATCAATGAAAGCCCTGCCCCCCTTGACAAGTTTTTCAGGTTTTTCCCTTATCTTAATTGAAGATTGTCCCTCTCTGCAGTCTACCTGGGCACCTCCCTTCTGATCTGGATGAACAGTGTTACATCAGTAAAAGGGGCGGGAGGGGGATACTTTATAATTCAATTACTCTTGAACTACAACTCTGACAGAATTGAAATAACAGTCTCCAAAGTCAAAATACTATGATGATTAATTAGAGCTGCTTTTATTATGAAACATTATTATCCCTTTAAAAGGACCTGTCATAAGACATGTGGCCATATTGAACCCATGCCACATGACAAAATCACCTCCACCTAAATTCATAGCTCAATATAAGTTTTTGGGGGAAGGAATTTATATACACTGTAGCCAACTGTATTATAATTAATTGTAAGGAAAATTAACCTTTGTGATCCTTCTGTGTTCAAATGCTGATATCTTATACCTCTGAATTCACACATGTAAGGTTTAACCCTATATATGCTGGGTATTTTACTTTTTGCTTTTAGCTAATAGATTACTGTATGTCATTTTTTTATAGCTATATATTAGTATATGACTTAGTCATATTAGAATATATATCATTGAGCCATCTTGTGTCCACTTATATTCCAATCACACTGATTACCATTGTTTATATTATATTATTTTATTTAATATTTAAATAAAATTATATATAATTTTGTACAAATATGTGTAATTGATTATTTTAATCAATTCTGTTCCGTGAAGAAGAATGTCAATACCTAGCTTGTGTAAAGATCTCAAATTAATTTACCCACCTATTTTTATTTATGTGTGCTACAATATATTTGGGGTCTCCTGTGCACCCTTTCCTCGCTTATATCCTCGGCAGACAGAACTGTAAGACTCTGCGGTCTCAGAGTTCAGTCTCAATGTGTTGGCTAAGCAGTCTCCATAAATCCTAGTGAAGGGCTTTCAAATGTTACACTAGCCTGTGGAGGCTGCTTGCATTCCCTGAGAAGTTTGTGCCTGTGAACCACAAACATCCAGATTGCTTTACAGACTGCTGGCAGCTGAGGGGGCTCTGTTTTCTTAGTAGAACAGGATGGGCATGGGTCCTTTTTTTGCCTCTTGAGGATAAGAGCATAAACCTCACTTTCCCTTTCTTTTCACTACCAAGCATTCCCTTTTTTCCTTCCAGTTCTAAGAACAGGGATGGGAAATGCACCCTCAAATGTCCACTGTATTTAGTGTCTCCCACATATTTTCCACAAAGTAGTGGCTTTGGGGGAATCAATTAACTGATCTCTCTCACACCCCCATCCTGTCATTTTTGTGCGTACACACAGCACACTGACTGACTGAGATCATTATCAATCAATATTGTGTAGCTGCAGGAATTAGAGAAAGGCATAAGGCAAATTGTATGCTACATAATGGGTAGTTTCTCACTAACCTGATCAGAATTACTTCCCATTGCTCTCTTGACATTAGGTTCTCTTGTCTACATTAAGCCCTAACACATTATTCACACAATATGTAATATATATTTCTAGAACAGGTGATGACCAATAAAATCATGCTTATAGGAAGCCTTCAAGTAAGGGGTACCTTGGTGAATGGTAAACATAACATAGCCCTTCGATATAAAGTTTTCTTTCCTAAAATTAAGGCTTCTGGTTGTGGTTATGTTATTGGAAATTAAACAGACAAAGGGCACCACAGCATCCACATTGACTGGGATAAGGCCTTTTAATGATCAAACAGAGACAATAAATTGAAATAATTTAAAATGTTGTTAAATGTATACACTTACACGCATATACATTTGCAGGCCAAATATGAAAGAGAAGAATACAAACAATGTGGATTAGCAGATAAAAAAAGGGATGGAAAGAAAAATGTGTGTGTGCTTAAATATTAATCTGAAGGGAAAGCAGGAGAAGAATATTATAAGGAAGGTAACAAAAGTTGCAAAACACAATTTACAAAGACAAAAACTCTTCACATAACATTTGTTCTTTGAAAAACAAAATGTATGTATTGGTTAAAGGGATAGTAATACTTCATTTTAACTTTATTTTATTTTGTAGGCATTAAAAAAACATGAAGAATGATATAAGTCTTATCTCTGAAACCTTTATGGTTTAAAGATATTCACAAACAAAGTATCCCCCCCTGTTCAACCAGATCAGAAGGGAGATGCCCAGGTAGACTGCAGAGAGGGACAATCTTCAATTAAGATAATGGAAAAAGCTGAAAGACTTGTCAAGGGGGGAAGGGCTTTCATTGTTTTCATACAAAGAAAATTGTCCCCTTCTGTTATCTGTACTGTCATACAACCAGACTCACATCTGAGAAGAGATGGCTTACACTAGGAAAAAGGGGCGGGGAGGGGAACTTTGCTTGTGAATATCTCATAAACCATAAAGGTTTGAGAGATAAGACTTATATCATTCTTCATGTTTTTTTAATGCCTACAAAATAAAATAAAGTTGAAACGAAGTATTACTATCCCTTTAATGGAGAAAAGGAAAATTACAGATGTCAAATTGTATATACTAGTCAAAACCCAAAGGCTAAAAAATTAAAAAATAATATATTGATGTCACTGTCTCTAACCAATGAAGGAGACTCCTTTTTATAATACTTTCACTTATTTTTATGTAAATCGGGTCACACTTATTCAGTAACCTTCCTCACAACAGTAAAATAAGGGTTAATATCACTTCTTATTATAGTATTAACACACCAAATGGGTTTAGCCAACAAATAGTAGGAGTGAGAGGTCTTTCACATTGTTGCACAGGAATTACTGTGACACATAAAGAGTTTGCATTTTTGCAGTAAAATCCTATATAATAGTTCGCTAAATCGTGTGTAATGCCGCGACATGCGCAGTACACACTGCTGCTCGTGCTGCTGTCATGCGCAGTAGAGGCTGCCCACGAAACGGCTGATACAGAGCTGGAAGGAGCGTCCAGCTCTGTATCAGCCGTGGCGCGGGCAGTCTCTACTGCATTTGACTGCCCCACGACCAGGTGGCAATGGCACTGTGGCCCGTGTAACGGGCTGTTCAACTAGTTAGAGAATAAACAATGTAAAATTTAAATGGAGAAAGAAAGTCATGGGAGCAATATAAGTCAAATTTTAAAGGGTCAGGGTTAATATGTTGAATGTGAACAATATTTGTCGAATTAAAATGGTGAAAGAAAGCACTATAAGTCTAATATGAAAGGGGGGGTTAATATGTCGAAGGAGGCACTCCTGTTGGATTGCGATAAGGTGGGGAACACCTCTAATGCTAAACTTGATCTTTCTGTCATCAAACATACGCAAATTTCCTTTGTATTTGACATTTTGCGTGTTTTTTTAGGCGGTAGTTGAATAAAAGTAGACAGCTCCATTTTTGTTAGATCGTAGAAATGTGCTGTGGTTCTGCAGTAGAACACCGGTATAACACATGTTTGTAAAATACACGTTGCTTGTTTTTCTTGTAACTCCAGTTTTAGCACAGGTAATAGAATCGAGCCCTTAGCTGTAAAAATACAAAGTATTGCTTCCTTTGCTATCAAAATAAACAGCTACTATGTTCTTGAAATCATGCACGTTTATGCCTCTACAAACAGCCACAGTGGTGATGATGTTGAAGAATTTTATGATGATTTATTGCACCTCTACAAATAGAACAATGACCACTGCAAATTTACAGTGGGAGATTTCAATGCAAGAAGTGGAAAGATCCAAAGTGTTGAAAAATATTGCACCACATGGGACTAGAAAAAGAGACAAAAGAGGCAACCAACTGATCAAATTTGCAGAAGAACAAAATTTGTACATGATGAATTTATTCTACAAGGAAAAGGCCCAGAGAAAATGGATGTGGAAAAGCCCTAATGGTAATACAAGTTAAATCGACTTCATACCTGCAAATAATAAAACAATATTCACGGACTTCTAAGACTTAAATCATTTTAATATTGGAAGTGACCATTGTCTAGTGAGAGCAGAAATCAAAATTGACTGCAAGAAAGAAATAAAATGATCAAGTCAGCAAATGTGGTTGACACTAGCCAGCTACTGAAAAATCATAAGAATCTTCAGTTAACACTGTCTAATCGCTGCAAGACCTTCCAGACACTGACATTTCAACCCACAATGAAGACGTTACTGAGACTATAGTAGACACTGTGCATGTCCTTGCACCGACTGTAAAACTAGTTAAGCCAACCCGAATATCACAAGAAAAAGTTGATGAAAAAGTGATGAGAAATGAAGCAAAACAGTAATATGTAGAAATGTACAAGACCAAAGAAGTGCATAAAAGAAGAAAAACACAAGTTCAATGCTTAGCTCATCAAAAGGAAACTAGAAGGGCTAAAGAAAGCAAAATGAAAGGAGACAAATGTTTGCATTAAAGCTTGAAGATGGCACAACAGCAAAAACTCTAAGTACTAAGAAGAGTGGACAAATTGTATTCAAATCTTTATAGGGATGAAGGACACTGAATGCAGTGCCAGAGGATGAATCTGTGCCAGAAGTTTTGGTAGAAGATGTAGAAACTGCAATAAAATCAATGAAAAATTACAAAGCCACATAAAGTTACTATTGAAATTTTGAAAGCTGGAGGTCAGCTCTTATTCAAGCCCTAGCTAAACTGTTTTCAAAATGTCTACTGCTCAGCAAAGTGCCTGAAACATGGAATGATGCAGAAGTCATCCTACTGCATAAAAAAGATAAGGCAGATCTAAAAAAACTACTGACCAAGAAGACTATTTCCAGTGGTCTACAAGGTCTTCACAAACATACTCTCAAGAAGAATGGACACAATACGTAATGTGGCACAATCTAAAGAAGAAGCAGGCTTCAATTTGTTAGCAAACAAAGGTCTATGACATAACTGAAAGAGTAAATACTCCTGCAATGGAAATGGCAGGCCACATAGCAAGAAGATCTGAAGGTAGATGGGCCAAATGATACCAAATGCCCAAGAACACCAGGACAAGATTGTAGATGAAATTACCAACTTTGTTTGTACACAGTAGCAACAAAAGGCACAGGGCAGAAGTGATTATATATACATACATGTACATATACTGTACATACATACATGAACATATACTGTACATGCACACAAACATACATATTAAACACATATGCAAGGGTTTATGCCATGGGTGGTTAGCAATGGTTGTGAGAAGTGGTGTCGGCCTGGTAGAGCTAGGGGCTTACAGGGTGCCTTACTTAGGTTTCAGTTAGATTGTGTCTGGTAATGACATAATGTGTGTATAGACACCACTAATCCTCTCAGAAATTATTTACAGTGGCCATCATCATTTTCTGACAAATTAAAGCAAGTTGGTGTTTGTTATTAGAAAGGTTGTAGTTTAGCTGTTTTATCAATCCCAATCACACATTAAAAGGCAAAAGGAGGTTCATTCCTGAGCAGACATGTTTATCCTATTGGTATATAAAAAGGCTAAAAGGAAAAGTACTTTGATGTATTCAATGATTAGTGATTAGCCGAAACTATTTATAAGGATTTCCATTGCCTTTGGGTGGAATTTTCACATACTGGCCACTGTCATTTGATCTCTATGGATAATCAGATAAGTATGTTAATAGAATATTTTTCCATGACTATAACCCCATATAAAAAGAACAATGCTTAATGATATACACATAAAGCATTAAACAGTTACTTGCTATAAAATTGTGACTTTTTATTCCACTCTGATTTCTGCCAGTTTAAAATATATGCTTGTCTACCAAAATGCACTTCTCATGCTTAGCTTCCAATAAATGAAGTATTTATTTAGATTATATGTTTCTAATGCTAGGATGAGATTATGCTTTTTAATTAAGTTTATTGACTGAACCTACCTTTTCTGCACACAAGAACCTTGCAGTAACACACTTCCTTTCACATATGGTTTTAATAAGGATTTTCTGTAAATGGTCATGTTGGAACAGTTTTCCCTATTACTGGAAGCATATGATGAAATAATTTTAACCATGTGTTTGGCCATTTATCGGGACAGGAAATACACAAGTATAAATATTTTATATTTCTTTCAAAGTTTACATTGTACTTGCACATCTTATTTAACTCTTTGGTTACCAATGATTTGAAACTGTCCATGCCAAGATCATTTATGTAGGAAGCTATACAGCATTACAATCTTGCTAGTAGCATTTCACTAAATAACTTTTATTTTTAATCAATACATTAATAAAAACTATTGATTACATGCCTTCATTTTTTTTTCTTTGTGACTACCAAAGTCTTGCACTCAAAGATAATGGGTTTCACCTTGATAAATAAATGTCTCAAATATAAAACTTAATTAGAGGATATTAATCCACAGATAGTCATCAACAGAAAATATCAATGTGTCTGCACCAGAGAAAAAAAAGGTTTATAGTTGCCCTTATAATTCCACATGTTTTTATTGGTACCACGAAAATACTGTTCAAATATGTTCAACAGGTACAATGCCATTGTTTCTGTGCAAAGGTCTGGTTTTAACATTTGTTTAGTGCATGGGTTCTCTAAAAAGTGCCAGAGCAAATGGCCCCATTCATTATTAACTAAAAATAAAATAAATGCTTCAGTGACATACAAATGTGCAAATAAAAAAATTCATAATTCAAACAACAGTAAAGTGCTTGGAGAAAATGAACAATTCAAAAAGGTGTGATTTGATAAGCTAAAGAGGTACAATTCTGGCTAATCCACCGCACCATACTAGGCAAATAAAAATTCTAAAAACTGATTTATATGGGGCTTTTAACCACATGAATATTAGAGAGGTCTCCAAAGCATTTCAAAGCAATGCAATGGATATAAGAGTTAAAACCTTATATAAATAAATGGTCTTTTTTTAAATAATTTTTATAAAGAACAAAAGAATTTCACAAAAGAATGAAAAATGCAATTCAGATACGGAAAAGCAAATCAAGAGCAACACATACAGACTGACAGCTGATAATTCAAATATTCTTATACACAGAATGGAAGTCCATAAATATACCTGAGATGCTATAGGCTCGATCCATATGTTGGAGACGGCTGTTTTTCCAGCCAACAGCATTTTTTCCAGCACAGTAAGCTATTCAAATGCCTGTTCTGTGATAAAATACCCGCAAAAAAAAAAGCCATCGTGTGTTAAAGTTAAGAGGTGTTCTCATCCATAGAAAATGTTGAAAACACTGTAAATATCAATTCAAATGTTTGCATTAGCCATGAAAACCCTGTAAGGGACTCAAGTTATCGTAGGAAAGTTAAGATCCACTTTTTTTTTTTACTTGAGTCCCTTATTGGCTCTTTAACCCCTTAAGGACCGGCTGAGCACGCATAGGCCATAAAGGAATGTCATGAATAAATGCCACATATATGTACTTAGCTGAAATCTTCATGTCTCCACCTCTTGGTGCGGTTGCAGAGGCAGCAGCAGAGACACTGATGAGCCGCATGGGTCTGCTTCAGTCCTTTATATATGGGTAATCTCACTTCCATTTCCCTCACAGCCATTGGCTGGGATGTTCTTACACACATCCCACCCAATCAGATTCCAGTGGCTGTTCTTTAAACTGATTGGCTGGGATGTGCGTAAGAACTTCCCAGCAAATAGCTGTGAGCGATATGGAAGTGAGACTGCTCATATATAAAGGCAGGCTCACTTCCAATTCCCTCAGTGTGCTTTGGGCATCGGCCTGTGCAGAACTGAAGAGCACCCGTGAGGCTCATCAGCGTCTCTGCCGTCACCGCACCAAGCGGCAGAGACATGAAGATTTCAGCTAAGTACATATACTTGGCATCTATTCTTGACATTTGTTAATGGCCTATATTTATAGTATTTCTTCATGGCATTTTACATACTTGGGCATTAAATGGAAGCATTTACTTAATGGAATATTCATGGCACAATAATGTTTTAACCCTTTGAGTGCCAGTGAGGTACCCCTCTGCCACTCAAAGGGTTAAACGATATAATTGTTAATGTTTTGTATTCATATTTACCGTAAAATCTCGGGTATAATAAGCACAATTTTACCCCTCTTCACCTTATGTGAAGTGGGGGGTGCGTATTATACCCGAGAGTTTTTTTCAGACTTTAAAAAAAAAAAAAAGTTAGCGCTTCCTGCTCCCTCTCTCTCCCTGCGATCTGGTGATAAAGTGAGACTTCCTTTTTGAAGCTTTTGTGGTGTACGGGTATCTGAAAAAAGATCCCTCTCTTCCATCTCCCTGCGGGCGGCACGCTTGCATCTGCCGCCCTCTTCCTTCAAATCGGCTTTCAGGACCTTGAGATCATCACAGGGCAATACCATAGGAGAAAGGTCCTGAAAACCGATTGAAGGAAGCGGGCGGCAGATGCAATCGTGCCACCCGCAGGGAAGATGGGAGAGAGGGATCTGTTTTTCAGATACCGGTACACCATAACAATACTGAAGTACAGCCTCAAAAAGTAAGTCTTACTTTATCACCGAATCGCGCAGGGAGAGAGAGGGAGCTGGAAGCTCTAACTTTTTTTTTTTAGTAAGGGGAAAACAAGGGTGCGTATTATACATAGGCACTCATGTTTTCCCCTAAATCTTGGGCATAATAAACACCTGCGTATTATACCTGAGATTTGACGGTATGTTTTATTTTACAACCAGAAGAAAGAAGACTGAAGAGAAGGTAGAAGATAAAAGAAAGAAGCGAAGACAGAAGGAGAAAGACAGTGGATGACATATAACACATATAAGTTAACGATCGGTGCTTGGCAGTGTGTTAGGCACTGACCGTTAGCTTTTTTACTGTTAAGTTCCCAATACTTCCGTTTTTTAGCTGCGTTTTGGGAACTTAACCCCTTCGCGTCCAGTGACGTGCCAGGACAGTCACAGCAGTCTAGCACTTAAGGACCAGTGACAGTCCTGGCACTCACATACTTTTACTCACAGAGCTCCTGCAGGGACTGAAATTGATTGCTCCAAGACCGGAGCGATCGCTTTCAGTCCCCCGTTCTGCGTGCCAGCACATGTGATCAGTGACGTGGGATGTCACGTCAAACTTTCCTATGTGATCTTTAAAAGACCACACACCCTGGGACCGCTGGTCCTTAAGGGGTTAACGCACAAAAAGGAAGTTTGGCCACAAGACCATTATTATGGCCTAATATCTGTTGTACTTATAGCTGGTAGGACATTTTAATACTGACCAAGACATTTTCTTTTTGTCGGTCGGTATCCATTTTGCTCTACCGGGTTTTTTAGAGCAAACATTTGGATCGAGCCCTAAATTTGGCAAGAAACAGTCTGCTTCTGCCACAATTGCGACACAACAGTACCTGAGTAATACATGGAACAGCACATAGTTGGGAGGTAGGGCCACAAGGCACATTTTTTTATCCCCTACATGGGCCAAAGTGTGTAAAACTGCAGAACTGCACCTCCCAGCATTCTGTGAATTTGGGCAGTGTCTACTGTATATGACTGCATTTGACAAACATCTGCGTTCAGGCAATCTCTACTGCGCATGACTGCATTGGCCTGAGTTCGGGCATTCGCTACTGTGCATGAATGCATCGGACAAACATCTGCATTCAGGCATTCTCTACTGCGCATGACTGCATAGGCCTAAGTTCAGACAGTCTTTACTGCGCATGACTGCATCGGTATCACGGTGTCCGTGATCTCTCTCTTTCACTCTCACTTGTGATGTGCTCCTATTGGCTGAGCCTGTTTGGCCCGCCCCTGGTGACCTTTTTATGCCAGGCCATTGGCATCTGTCAGGTGCCCTTTCATAGTGTTTCTGAGCCAGTGTTGCTGTTGCTGTGTTCCTGATTCCTGTGTACCGATTTGGCCTGTTTTGACTACGCTCCTGAGCTCCTGCTCCATGATCTGACCCGGCCTGGCTGACGTTCCTGCTCGTGACTGATCTGGCTTGTCTGAGAACCTCCTCCATGATCTGACCCAGCTTGGCTGACGTTCCTGCTTGTGACTGATCTGGCTTGTCTGAGAAACTCCTCCGTGACCTGACCCGGCATGGCTGACTTCCTGCTCCGTGACTTGAACCGGCTTGCTCCAGACCCTGCCATCGTTCCTGCTTCCTGCTGCTTGGTGTTGCGGTGGCGACATTCTGACTTCCGCTGTGCTTGTGGCAGGGCTGATCGTGATTGCCTCTATTAACACTTGCAGAGCTGTGTCTCCAGTGCTGAGTCTCCATTAACACTTGCAGAGCTGTGCTTCCAATGCTGAGTCTCCATTGCAACTTGCAGAGCAGTACCCACACTTGCTGAGCCTCCGGTTGTACTTGCAGAGCTGTGTGTCCGATCCTTGAGCTGTTATTAACACTTGCAGTGCTGCTGTCTCCATTACCAGAGCCTTCTTTAACACTTGCAGAGCCGTTGCTGTTTATCCGCTACATCTGCTGAGCCAGCCGCGTTGAGAGCCTTGTTTAGACGGCAGCTCATCATGTCAACTAGCAGAGTAGTCGGTCTCCATTACCGCACCCGCGGGAGGCGCTATTGGCTCTAGCTCTATCAGTGTTACTCTCCGTTACACGCCCGGTGGGGTTATTGGCTCAAGAACTTGCAGCGCAGGTTGTGTCCGTTCCTACGCCCGTGGGGGCTATCTGCTCAAGCTGTTGTTGCACAATAAGTCTCCGTTACTACAACCATGGGGGCTATTGGCTCAAGCTCTTGCAGTGCATGTTGTCTCCGGTATATGCCCGTGGGGGCTATAGGCTCAAGCTCTTGCAGTGTAAGTTGTCTCCGTTACTACGCCCGTGGGGACTATTGGCTGAAACTACTCTGCAGTGTTCTGCCTCAGTTCCTGTACTGCCTAAGCAGCTTTCTAAGCCTTATGGACTTAAAGTGTTGCATCATCTAACACCAATTGCTGCCTCATTACCACCTTGGGCGTGCCAAACACCACAACTGAGACTGATTGATTATTTGTACTTAACTATTGTGTATCCTTGCTATTCTGTGCCTGTCCTGTGACAGTATATGTATAATTCTTGCTTCTGTATACTGGGCCTGAGAAGGCATATGTAGCCTATGTATCGCTATTATTCTGTGTTGCCTATAGAGGGCGATCTTTCGTCTTTATTTTTTAATAAAACTGTGTTTTATTCTAACCTGCTGGTCTGAGTGTCTTGAAAAAACGTTACAATCGGACAAATACATATCTGACCTTTTATTTTATAGGATGGTACAGATGATTTGCTCCAGAACTGCACCACTTTAGCCTATTCAATAGCACCATAAATGTGAAATATAATGCTACTAGAGATATAAAAAATCTGTGATAGGTGCTAATATGCTTACATGTACATATGCTTACTACACCCAAGATATAGGCTCCATCAATTGATCAGTTCATGATGTGGGTTGTGGCTATAACACTTGGGAAAAAATGATATTTGAACTCCCATAGTGTGATGTAGTTTAATTTACAGTACAGCTTACCTCCCAACAATTTTTGTTTTGTTTTAGGAGGTGTTGGAGGGAGGGTCATTACTGGTAATTTTTAGGTCATTTCATGACCTATTGACACCTCTTTGTGTAAATGAATAAATGATTTACAACAATTCCATACTATTGTATGCATACCGGCTAATTTATAATACATTTTAGTGAATTTTATTACAGTGGAGCAATGTGATACACTTATATCTCACTGATCACCATATGTTCTCCTAAAAATAGGGACACCAGGATGGGAAAGAGGGATGGAGGGATTTGGGTCTCAAAGAGGCATTTTCCCCCCTAAAGAGGGACACATGGGAGGTATGCTATGGCAGTGCTCTCGTCATTTTACCATTCATAGCATGGATCTTCAAGGATACTATGAGAGGGAATGATCCTGAATAAAGGGTCTTTGTCTAGTAATAAAACAATATTAAGCCATTTGTGCCATGCATGAACTTTGCCACAAAATGTACTAGTTTATACCTTTCCACTTATTCCCTTATAAATATTTTTGTTAATCCAAGGTTACATATAATGGCTCTTTGTAATTTTCTCTTCAGTGCTGATGTAACCAGTGGACAAAATGTATTTGAGTGGCACAGAAGTTGGCAGAAGGGATTAAGTGGAATATCAGATCAAATGACAGGTAGCAGAGATCAGAGAAAGTTGACAGAGTCACAGAGAGGCAGTGGTCATAGGTCGTTGTCTAATGCCCAGGTATAGTTGTTTAAACAGCAGGATGATTAGGCAGCTCAAAGGGGATCAACAACCACAGTAACATGGGTGATGGACGATGAAGGTTCCACTTGCCACAGCTAGCTCCAGTGATGCGCCTGAGGCAGTAGCATCACCATAACTAGCCCCCAGTATATATGGAGAAAAGAAGAAGTTGGACATTAATTCTTCTCCACCGGCCCCTCCTCCAAAATCATGGGTGTTTTATTACTAGAATATATATTTTTCCTTTAAGAGCAGGAACTGTGCCTCTCATCAGCAACTGCAATGTGCACAGTGTGTGTGTGGTAAATAACACCTGTCACAACTGTATCCAAACACCACGACACCAGAAACCAAGTACTGCTGCTGTCACTATACCCTTTGTCCACACCCCACTAAGGACACAGGACAACTTGCTGACCGTTTAATAGTAATGATAAACCCTCCCTGCCATCATCATAGCATATTCTAAGGGATCAAATCTTCTCAGATCCGCTTGATGCCCTGCGATTCTCCTCCACCAAACTGGCATGTGTCGTCAGTGCACCCCACAGTTTGCAAGGGGTGGACATGTATTCCCACATCCTAACATCTACAGAGCGGCTATCGTTTAGTGGGGGAGGTAATGATGAATGAGGTGGATTGGCAGAAGATGTAGTTGCCCTAGAGGAAGAAGGTGATGTCAAATTAGTTGTTTCTCTCGTCATTGAACTTTCAGCATCTGCCTGGGTTTCTCTATTCTTCCTCCTCTTTGATCTCCTCCTCACCTCTTGTTGCTTTTCTGCAGAGTCAGGGGGTACAGCAACAGCAGTGCTCGATTTCTGTGGTGGGTGCTTGTCTTTAACATGTATCACATAAATGTCATGGTGTCTGTTTTTCATGCGTGTTATCAGAGCATTTGTACCAAGGTGTGTTCCCTCCTTTCCCCTTCTTACTGACTTCTCACAAATTGTGCACAGTGCCGTTGGAAATGACTGTACTGTGCCTGCCCTAAGAGAAAAATAGTCCCACACGCATGACTTTCTTCTTCTCGTTCACATTCCCCTTCACTGTCTGTGCTGGCAGTGGATGATGTTGCTGTTGTTGCTGCAACTGCCTTAAAATCAGCACTGCAAGTAGGACCAGGAGTATTGCTGCTGCTGGCAAATGGAACCTCTCCTTGTCCCGCATCACTTGTTGAACCCCATTCCCACTGTGTCCATGGTGGTCTTTGGCACACTAGCTTGCTCCTCAGCATCTTGTTGCCCTTGCAACTCAGAAGCAGAAGGAATTAGAGCAGTTGCAAATTCCTCAAATTCCAAAAGTTCATTGCTAATGGTGGTGGTAGTGGTGGTGATGCCCATCCTCATCTCTGTCTCACATTCCTTCTCAGTTTCTGCTAAAAAGACTATCAATGTCTCTTCCACCCCAGCTTCTCCAGCATCACCACCACCATTTGTCCCTACATGCTACTGCTGCTGCTCTATTACAGACATCACACTGCTGCTTGGAGCAGGTGACTAGCAATGTGACAGATGGTCCCTAATGTCACACTTGGCATTTATTTTTGATCTGAAGAAGGCAGACCGGGAGTAGTAGAAGCAGGCACAGGCAGCTGAACTGTGCTCCTGCTGGTGGTGGTGGTATTAATTCTGCACCTGCTCTCCCCCAACACAAGTTCTGGCCTCTTCAAGATCATTTTCCACTTGGATACTGTAGTGAAGGGAAGGGGAGGAGGACTCCCAGAGCCAGAGGAATGGTGTGGGCTCCCTTGACTGCTAGTCTGGATGCTTCCCCTCCCACTCCCCAAACACTAGTCTCGCTGGCTGCTTCACCATCACTGTTACTACTACTACTAACACCACGCACATCAAGTTAAGCCCCAGAGTCTTCGTCCTCACAGTCACTAGTAATATCATGAATACCCCCTGCATCACTCCTAATGCTAACAAGCTGCTGTACCTTCTTAGTAGTAGAACTAGAACTGCCGGGACTGCTTGGGGATGGCAAGTGTGACTTAGGGCCCCCTGCTGTCACACTTGGCATCATCTTCTTCTTCCCCAACTCCTGAGTATTGCAAGACACACTGGCAGCAGCTTCAGCACTGGTGGCAGCAGCTTCAGCACTGGCAGCAGGCACAGCACTGGTGGCAGTTCGTCTGACAGCAGTCACAGTACGTCCGGCAGCAGACTTGTCCTGCTTCCACTTCTACCATCTACTTCCTACCTTGACATTAATTTTCCCAAGATCCCTAGAGGTTATTTAGGGGGACTGGACAGCATTGGTTCTGTAGTGCTCACTTCCTCCTCCTCCTCAAACTCAGTGGACACATAAGGGTCCTTCCAGTTCCTCTTTTTATTACTTTTAAACTTTATCATAGTGATAGCAATCACTGTGAGCCTCTTCTGACTCAGTTTTGCAAAAAGATCACAATAGAACAGCACAGCACTCTACCTCGCTCTGTAGCTGCTTGTATTGTGTTTCACTTCCTCGAATACGTCACGTTTTTATAGTGAAAAGGTGAAAACACCTAAATCAATAGGCAGAAACTTTCTAGCCATTGAAAAAATGGCAAAGAATTTTTGCCAATGGGCGAACAATGTGAAGATTTTAAATGCTGTTTTTAAAGTGTATTTTTCCAGATTGTTTCGCAGGAAAATGGTGGGACCTTTCACCCACCCCTACTAACAGAGCACCATTTTTCTTGAGCTGGCAGTACCTACTGAGTAAAGTAGCAAGTTCCAGTGGTATCGGTAGCTTTTAAGTGGTGGAAGAAAAGCAAAACTTATTTTGACAATGTTGCCACTTTCTGGAAACTTTTGTTCTTCTTTCTAAACATGGAATGCCTTGACTACATTTTCTTCCTGCTTGTGTTTGTTACAGCCATTTTAGTGGAGGTATGTCTGAAAGAAAAGAAAGAACACACACTGATTTTGGTAGCTGCAATATTGTTCCCCTGGAAACCACTGCATTATGTCAGTTCATACTAATAGGGTACCAATTTTCTAGGGCTGGCAGTAGGTATTGAATAGAGTAGAACAGTTCATGGTTTTCAAAGATATAATTTTCTTTGAAGTGGGGGGAATGTAAAAAAAGGCCCATTTTTTCCTATCTCAGCACCTACTTTAAACATTTGTGCACACCACCCTAAGGAATAGAAAGGCAAACTGAGCCTCATTTGATGCATTGGATTGTCTTCTTTCCAAAATAATATGCTTTTACTGTCTTTTCTTCTGGTTTCTAGTCATTACAAACATTTTAGTATGGGTATGTCAAATAAAAAAGGAAGAAAACTGACTGATTGTGGACCACACAGTTTTCTGGTCCTGACACCATCTAAGTAATGTCATCTCATCCAAATAGACACTATTTTACGCAAGAGGCCTCTAGCTACCCATTCTCTCATAGACATACTGCAGTTTGCGTTAGTAATTGGAGCAATTGGAGTCTGTCTATGAGAGAATGCTAACAAAGAAGACCACATATGCACAGAAGGAGGGTAAAAGATAGACAAATAAAGCAAATCCAGCAGGGTTTTTTTTTTTTGCCGCCATTTTTTCATAGCACAGGTGATTGAATTGCTTACAATGCTTGAAAAAATGCTGTCACCTGTTTTTTTTGGCGTTGGCTGCCCACAATGTTTATACAGGTCTATGTTCAGTCTATATTCTCACCATGCCTTGCCCAGGACTACTAGAAAAAGCCTTCTGAGACTATATTCCTCTTCATGTGTGCTCCTGGTGAGTTCTTCTGATGTTACTAACTAATAACAGTCACAAATGCTAGCACTCAACATCTGTTTTAATTAAACCTATGCAGTTACTAATTTATTTAAGTTAGGAGTAACCCCGTGACAGATCCAGGATATATATACTTACAGAGAAGTGAACAAAAGTGAGGAAGGAATCAATTTTTTCAAAAAAGAAAAATCAGAAATAAGGGTAAATGCACTTCAAATCTTGTTTAGTATTCCAAATGTGTAGTTTTTTTACATGGACTATTTTTGTATCAATTTGCTTATTTGTTGGTTAACATTTCCTCTGGATTAAAATTCTAATCTTTATATATTTTTCATAATTGCTTGTCAAAATATCCCTGCACAGTTTGTGCCAGAGGAAGCAGTAATTCATGTCTATTTGAAATTTTTTAATCAGTATTCTGATTTCAGTATTCTCATTAAGATGTAATATGCAGAAAACCAATAAATCACTACAAAAAAGACAAAGTCTAAGTGATGTTTCTTGTTACCTAGGGTACTGCCTGTTTTATTCTTGGATTTTATTATATTTTATATACACTTTCTTTTGGATTCTCTTTAAATAATTAAATAAGAAAATCAAAGATTTCACTATTTATAAACTCAAAGACACTTTCAACTTTACTTTTAACGTCAATGTAGCAATTATCTTTCAAGTTAGACTTCCACTTTCTCTTGTGTAATATCTTCAGATAGCAACTGGTGGATATTAGCAATTATATTAATGTGTTTTTGTATCTTCTTTAGGAAGATGTTAATTGCATATGTGTATATTTATCTATTAAAATCTATATATATCTTGAAAAAGACATCACTGAGAGCCAAAACAGATTTCTTTTCTTGTTTTTCCTATTAAAAGGATCTTTTATTTAAGCTTCAGCTATCTATCTATCTATCTATCTATCTATCTATCTATCTATCTATCTATCTATCTATCTATCTATCTATGTGCACACTATGTTTGTTGATGATGATTATCAAATGACTACCATATTATACCTAGTGAAAGACACAGCCAAAATTACAAAATAAACACAAAACTATTCTAGTTTTACTTCATTCTAAAGCAACTGCTAACTCAGGGCTGGATTCCATTGTAGCTGATAATGTTTGGTTTTCTCCATAGTCAATACAAATCTGGAACATAAAACTATTGATAACCCTTAGGTGCAATCTTATCCTGGCTACGATCAGTTAATATGTATTACTGATTGAACTGATTGTTACATTAACCATAATGTTCAGTAAATAAACATTTCTGAATGTTCGTTATAGATTTTTTTTAAGGCCATTAACCATGTCGCAGGCAGAATAGCTGAGTGAAACATCTACAATTCTTTTTTGTGAATCAATTAGAAAAACCCAGAACATTCCATACCCACATCAATTGTTTCAAAATGAATCATGTATAGACAGGAGGAGGAGGAAAGAGAGACAAGGGGAAACAGCAACAACATGGAAGAAAGAAGGTGGGAGCTGGAGCATTGGAGAACTTGGCAGATATAGGGGCAGAAGTGCTCGAAAGTATAACTGTCGAACATGGAAGAGAGAGAGAGGGGATCTACATAAAAAAGGGAGAGAAAGAAGGGGAAGATAGAGGGAGATGCAGAAATGGGTTATGCTATGGTGATATGCAAGCACATCACCTTGGCACTGGAGACACACATCACCATATGCACTAAAAATTTGGTAGGCAAGGGGAGGGGGGAAAATTAACTCATTAGCATGAAGGGTTGACAAAATGCTGAAATGTATAAGTGATGTAAGAGGGCAACTGCAGTCACTACTCTTTACCAAAGACAGCAAACTGTCCTCTGGCTCCATAGAAAAATATAGGGAGATCCCACCATTGCCATCCACAGTTTGGAGATTCTGGGACTGAACTGCACCTGCATCCACAATCAGAGTTTTGTGCATGTGGCAAACAGTCACATTAATATATAATCACCTACACATGAATACGATAATTTCATATTAACCTGTATATCCTTAGCCATTGTCGATGTGTTATGTGCAAACAAGTTAACCTATTGAAGGCATGGCATATTCATCATAGTCTGAGGATTGATAGTGGATTCACATGGATAAGATGGCAAAGACATTTTAGTTTAAGCTGTCAATATACCATTGGCACAAATACACCACCATATCTCCATCCTAGCCCCTATCGCTGCTTAGTGCCTCTCTGCCATAGACTGTGCTAGAGAAGAGACATGGATAGTGAGAATGATGGAATCATAGTGTGGTATAAGAATAGAGGCAATGCAGAGAAAGGAAGAGAGAGCGAGAGAGCATTGTCATGCAGTTAGGCCCTCCTACAGACCTACCAAAGATGCTACATTGTTCAGACAGACAGTGACCTATTTGAGTGTTGCCTAAGGTAAGGGAAGTAAACATGCTTCTTTTAAAAGATTCAGTGCATCATGTGAGTACCTTTCCTGCAATCTGGTTAAAAATAGCAATTGGACAATAAACACCTGTTTCTCTAGATGTACAGTATAATGGCATGGTTTTGACCAATTCTGAATTTACATAATTGATTTACTCATGTCTGGTATGCAGTTATCACTGAATGGTGAATAGGTTTAGTATTTGCATATACATGTTGATCCAGTCCAAAATGTTCTTCACCAGCTATTTCTGCTGTGTGAAATAGTTTGTTCTGAAAGGACATACTTTCAGAACATTGTAAGGTTAAGCTATGAAGCTTGGGTAGCAAGCACTAGTCTATGAGAACTATAGAAAGTACATATTTTCAGTATATCCCTGGTTTCATCACAATTAGATAAATGAAAGTGACCAAACCACTGAATGACTCATTTGTGTTCAGGTATGGATTTCCTGAAAACATTTACTGAAAGTAGCTGAGTAGTTCAGTAAAGATGTATTATATGGAAAAAAATGTGTTGCAAACAAAGATTGTCCTGCTCAGTAAAATAAGTACACTCCCATTTCTGGTAGCTGTCTTATTCAAAAGTTATATATAAAAAAATAATGATTATGTTACTATCACATTCTATAATGAACTGGTTTACCTCTCTCATAGCAACAGAAAAACTTTCTGAAAATCAGGTGGACTGTCTGATCCCTAGTAGGGGTGGGCAAAATCTCTCGCCGTCTTCCCACAAGAAATTCTATGAAAACCACATTGTTGTCTGCTTTTTTGCGGGAAAATACACTTTAAAACTACTGATTAAAAATTTCGAATTTTTCTCCTATTAACCAAGATTGTTTGCCATTTTTTTAATGGCTAGTAAGTGTTCCCCCATTGATTTACATGATTTTTGCCTTTTCGCTGTAAAAACGTGATGTATTTCTGGAAGTCAAACACAATAGAAGCAGCTACAGAGCCAGCTAGACATGCTGTGCTATTCTTCTGTGATCTTTTGGAAAAATTGAGTAAGGAGAGACTCAGAGTGATTGCTATCACTATAAGCAGATTGAAAAATAATGAAAGGAGGAAGTGAGCACTACTGAAACAATGCTGTCCAGTCACCCTAAATCACCCCCTAGGCATCTTGGGGAATTTAATGGGAAGGAGGGAGAAAAGGGTAGTACTAGTGAAGCAGGACAGGTCATCTGCCTGCACCTGCTGCTAGACATGCTGCCCCTGATGCCACCATTTCTGCCCCTTCTGCCACTAGTGTTGTGCCTGCCGTCAGACGTGCTGACCCGGTTGCAACCAGTGCTGTGTCTGCTGCCAGTGCTGAACCTGCTGCCACTAGTGCTGTGTCTGCTGTCAGACATGCACCCTGTTGCAAACAGTGCTGTTCCTGCTGCCAGTGCTGAACCTGCTGCCACCAATACTGTGCCTTTCTGTCAGACATGCTGCCCCTGTTGCCAGTGCCACCAGTGCTGTGTCTGCTGCCAGTTCTGAACCTGCTGTCAGCAATACTGTGCCTGCTGCCAGTGCTGAACCTGCTGCCACCAATAGTGTGCCTGCTGTCAGACATGCTGCCCCTGCTGTAACCAGTGCTGTGTCTGCTGCCAGTGCTGAACCTGCTGCCACCAATAGTGTGCCTGCTGTCAGACATGCTGCCCCTGCTGTAACTAGTGCTGTGTCTGCTGCCAGTGCTGAACCTGCTGCCACCAGTGCTGAGCCTGCTGCTAGTGTGTCTTGTAATGCTTAAGAGGGGGGATGAAAAGATGATGCCAAGTGTGACAGCAGGGGACCCTAAGTCACAATTGCCATCCCCAAGCAGTCCCGCTAGTGCTAGTACTAAGATGGTCCAGCAGCTTGTAAGTGTTAGGCGTGAAGGAGGGGGTAATCTATATCTTCATATTACTAGTGACTGTGAGGAGGAATACTCTGCGGCTGAATTTGATGTGGTTAGTGTTAGTAGTAGTAGCAGTAATGGTGAAGCAGATGGTGGGACCAGTGTTAGAGGATTGGTAGGGGAAGTATTTGAGAGCATCCAGACTAGCGGTCAAGGGCGCCCACACCACTCCTCTGGCTCTGGGAGTCCTTCCCTTCCCTTCACTACAGTGTTCAAGTTGAACATGATCTTAAAGAGGACAGGACTGGTGTTGTGGGAGAACGGGCACAGAATAAATACCACCACCAGCAGGAGCACAGTTCAGTTGCCTGTGTCTGCTTCTACTGCTGCCAGTCTGCCTTCTTCTTCCCAAGAACACAGAAAGTGTAGGCTGGTAGTACATGGCAGAATTACTGTCAAAATATATTGCTTTTACAACATAACTCGAGAATGTTTTGGTGGCCAACATCATCATCAGCAACTAGGACAGGGCTCAAAATTTCCACTCGCCACTAGCCAATGGCGAGTGAAAATTTAGCCCTGACGAGTAGAAATTCAGCCCTGGTGGGTATGTTGTGGCTTGCAGTGGCGAGTAACTTTTCAGATCTGGCTAGTAGCAAAGGACTTAAAATTATAAGCCTTGAACTAGGACATCCTCAGCATCGCCCAATGCTTCTTCTCCACTACTTTCATATTATTTTTAAAATGTCAGACACTTTCTTTTTATGGATTGTCAGCGCATTCTCTGCTACCTCAAGGACTGGTGTTTTTATTCTCACTGTTAGGCACAGTAGATGGCTGAAACTGCTACACCTTCCTCCATTCAGTAATCAACACTAGAATGTGACTTGTTGTCATCTTCAGTGTTCTTGGATGGTATATTAATATTACTAGTGGCGGTAGAACTTTTTATGTGACAAACAGCTTCCTCTGCAGGTGAAGGATCCTTATAATTTATTGCACATGCTGCAGCAACCATGGCTGCAGACAGTTTTTGGAGTACCACGGTCTCTAGTATGTTTGCTGTACATTCTTAAACAGTGAAGTGCACAACAGAACTGATTGTGTGTCATTTCTTGCAATTTACAAAATACTCTCTCTTCTAGTATCTTTCTGCCTAAATTACAGCTCACATCAGGGTCCCTGTCTCTATCAACTATTAGACAAACTATTTTAATATTTGTTTTACATTTTTTTAATTAACTTTCCCTATCAGAATTGGAAAAAAAAAAAATGCAAACACAAACTCCCCGTGCAACTTCTTCCTCCCCCCCACAGACTCACCTAACTTAGTGCACAACCAGAAGAAAGGAACTTGGATCATTCAATTATTTTCTGTAACATTTAATAATGAATTAGTGTTTCTAAATATAATGTGTATAGCTTATTTTATATAGACATCTAAAGGTTTCTTTGTAGCAGATTTATTGTTTATCTGTCTGTGCTTAGTGCAGTTAGGCTGGTGGTACCACCTTAGGTGCATTTAACTTTTTGTGTGCATTTTTTATGCTTTGGTGTATTTTTCGTTTCTCCTTTTTTTGGTGAGGTTGCATGCTTTTAGTATTTTTTAAGTGGGAATGGGCCCAGAGGGAGTTGGTAAGGGATAACACTTTTTTAATACATTTTTTCTAGGATCAATGTGTTTTTTTTTGTTGTGTTTATTTGTTTTAATAGATCGGATTACATTAGTACTTTGAAATGGTTTGGTAGATACTCATGCATGAAAGTTTGAAACACACCGTAATACAAAACAAATTAAAATATTTAAACAATATTTAAAATGCAGGATATTAATCCTGGTAAAATAAAAATGTTTAATGCATAAAAAATATATATGAAAAATATTATTAATATGCTGATTAGCTCCCGTGAGCAGTTACTTAGAATCGGCACAGCAAAATGTTGATACACAGTGGCATGTGCTGTAGCATGATGGTAATTGGTTATAATTCCCAGACTAATAGATGTTCCTCAGTAATGGCAATCAAATATAAACACCAAAGCTTCTCCCACTTCCTCAATGCCCCTTATGGTGAATTCTTGAAAGTATGCACATCAGAGAAGTCTTTATTCAGGGTGTCACTGCAGAGGTTCTCTGTAATTCCATAACTGCTCGCTCTCCAGCTTTTGGTTTGGTTCTGCTGAGTCTCTCTGGTAGGCTTTCACTCCTCGTGGTCTCCAATGCATTTCAGAGCTCATACTGGCCCCTTCCTTAGGAAAAATAGTAACAATTGTATATTTTTGGGCATCTCCCCAATATCTTCAGGGGGACTGGGGAAGATTACAATAGCCTGTTTTAAAATTAGTATGTACCACTATCTATTGTAGAAGTTAAGTAAAGTTAGATTTCAGTGCTTGCTCATCTGGAACTTTGTAAAATGTGCTTCTGGGATTGTGACTCAGCTTAATTATCCCTGCAGTTGGCAGTTGGCATTACAGTGATGTCAGGGACCACCAGGTTCTGAAGTCCTAAACCTGTAAGTACATCTAAGTAAATTCCAGGTGCATGGGTATAGGTATAATTGCCTTTCTACAACAGCCTACAATGCATTGAGACATTGATGGCCACTTTTATCAAGACTAATGTGGATATTTTTTCAGCAAAAGAACTTCCCCATATTTAGCAAAGAAAGCCCCACATTAATTTACAAGGAATGTTGTCTTTGATAAATATGGATTGGTTGTTTTACACCAGAATAGCTCAACTTTTGTTATGATAAATATGGCCATGATCTGATGTTCCTCCACTCTGTGGGGCCACCTTTCAGTATTAACACATGTAGACTCTTCTTTTAGAACCCCTGGTGGGTAACAATGAAAGAGGAGCATCCAATCTGCTAAAATAACAAAGAACAATCCTGTACTTTTGAGCATGGACTCAAGCCTAGAAGTGTCTCAAAGCCTTGCGCTGAATTATACAATCCTGAGACTCATCCTTTAGTTGAGAGAACTGGCAGCTCTGGTGGCAGAGAGCAGCTCCCTTGATATTCAGAGGTGCCACAAGTGACTTGAATGAACCTTAGTTCTGAAACCATAAGCTTTATCTCTACAGCCTGATACTCTTTCTGGCTGAAATGAAAGACACAATGAAAATTTTAATTTTATAACTGAGAAAATGTATTTCCCAATTGAGATAGAGAATCCACATGTTAGAGCAAGACAGGTAAGATAATTTGGAATGCCTGCATAACATGGAACAGTTTCTGGTCCATCAAGATGAGATGCACTGTTAACAGCACATCTGGACACCTGGATAACACCTGGTAGGCTTTCACTCCTCGTGGTCTCCAATGCATTTCAGAGCTCATACTGGCCCCTTCCTTAGGAAAAATAGTAACAATTGTATATTTTTGGGCATCTCCCCAATATCTTCAGGGGGACTGGGGAAGATTACAATAGCCTGTTTTAAAATTAGTATGTACCACTATCTATTGTAGAAGTTAAGTAAAGTTAGATTTCAGTGCTTGCTCATCTGGAACTTTGTAAAATGTGCTTCTGGGATTGTGACTCAGCTTAATTATCCCTGCAGTTGGCAGTTGGCATTACAGTGATGTCAGGGACCACCAGGTTCTGAAGTCCTAAACCTGTAAGTACATCTAAGTAAATTCCAGGTGCATGGGTATAGGTATAATTGCCTTTCTACAACAGCCTACAATGCATTGAGACATTGATGGCCACTTTTATCAAGACTAATGTGGATATTTTTTCAGCAAAAGAACTTCCCCATATTTAGCAAAGAAAGCCCCACATTAATTTACAAGGAATGTTGTCTTTGATAAATATGGATTGGTTGTTTTACACCAGAATAGCTCAACTTTTGTTATGATAAATATGGCCATGATCTGATGTTCCTCCACTCTGTGGGGCCACCTTTCAGTATTAACACATGTAGACTCTTCTTTTAGAACCCCTGGTGGGTAACAATGAAAGAGGAGCATCCAATCTGCTAAAATAACAAAGAACAATCCTGTACTTTTGAGCATGGACTCAAGCCTAGAAGTGTCTCAAAGCCTTGCGCTGAATTATACAATCCTGAGACTCATCCTTTAGTTGAGAGAACTGGCAGCTCTGGTGGCAGAGAGCAGCTCCCTTGATATTCAGAGGTGCCACAAGTGACTTGAATGAACCTTAGTTCTGAAACCATAAGCTTTATCTCTACAGCCTGATACTCTTTCTGGCTGAAATGAAAGACACAATGAAAATTTTAATTTTATAACTGAGAAAATGTATTTCCCAATTGAGATAGAGAATCCACATGTTAGAGCAAGACAGGTAAGATAATTTGGAATGCCTGCATAACATGGAACAGTTTCTGGTCCATCAAGATGAGATGCACTGTTAACAGCACATCTGGACACCTGGATAACAGTAGTCACAAGTGTAATACAAGAATATGGGGCCACTGGGATCTCACGTCAGCCTTAAACACTATATTTATGGATATATTGGGCCTCACCTCAGACACAAGCACACACCTCTACTCATTGAAATATTATACAGATGGTTGAGAAGGGTTTTATACTGGCCTTCTTCTTGAGTTTTCTGATTACATCTGCATTCTGAAAAGGCATCACATTCAGAAATGAATGCTGGTACCAAAGTCTCTGGAGAGGTCTCTAATAATAATAATAAATTGTCTGTGAACATAGTTTAAATTCTTGATTCACAATAGAAATACCTTTAATATTGGGGTTATTGTGTATGTCTCCATAATCAGGATAAAGAGAAGGTGGGGAAAGAGGACATCCCTGCCTGGTAGCATTTGAAATGTTTAAATAATCTGACAAGTGGCCATTGACTTTAATTCTGCCACTGGGGTTAAGGTACAATGATAGAATTCTCCTTCTAAAGAAAGGGCCCAGACCAAAAAGCTTCTAGTGTACATGCTAGGAACTCCCAATTGAGCCTATCGAAGGCTTTCTCTGCATCAGTGGTAGGTAACACTGTTGAAATCTTGTTGATTCTTTGGCTTGAAGCCGGCCTGATCTAGGTGAATAAGTTTAGGGAGAAATAATTTGAGCATATATCTTAAAATCTACATTCAATAAAGAGATAGGCCTGTAATGCTCACACATTTCAGGATCTTTGCTTGGCTTTGACAATACTGTAATATGGGCTTCTCTGACCACCGTGTTTGTAGAATGGCATCAGGCAGGGAGGACAAAGAGGTCAGCATAGGGGTCAGAAAGCTTCTGAAGTTTTGTAGTAAGTCTGTATAAAGCTGTCTGGTTCAGGACTTTTGTCCAGGAGTAAAAAATCTATAACCCCGCTTATCTCTTCCACCATTATTTCAATCTCTATGCAATGAAAAGCAGCTCAATCAGTTTGTGGTTGGTGTGGTTAACTAAATATTCCCTTATTTTTTGGTCAGGATCGCGTTTCGGGGTATGTTATTTTTCAAATTATACAAGTCATAATACTTCCAATATCAGCTGAATGTTGTAATTTAGATCTTAGTTGTCTTGCTACTAACATCTCAGCTTGATTCCCATTTCAAATTATTGTTGCTGAATTCTGAGAAACAGATTTTTCTGTTTTAATATCTAGGTAACACAGAATACAAGTATAGTCACGTTGATACCTTTGGCTAACTAAGGAGGTGTAGGATGCAAGCTTTTAAAGACCTCTTAGGTCTTTTTTTCAGGCATGTTAATATCTAGATAAAACTTTATTTGATAAGTTGAATATATTTAGGAAGAACTGTGTAGGGATGGGTGAAAATTTTTGCCTCGTCCCAAAAATGGCTGTTCCAGCTTGGCTAAAAATTTCCCTTGAAGAGTGGCTGTTTTTCATTATTTTTTTTAACTAGCTGAAATCATTGGGAACATTGAATTTACACACAATACATAGCAAATGTTATTTTATTTCCCAAAGGCAGTATAAAAAAAGTTGTATGAAAGTGCCTGTGTTGGTGGAGTGTGGTGAAACAATCAGTTGACAGACAGTTTTGTGGAGGGATTGGGGTTGTTTATAGGGATGGGTGAAAATTTTCCTTCAAACTGAATTTGGCTGAAAATGGCACTTTCTGCTTGGCGAATAATTTCCTATGAAAAGTGCAGATTTTCAGATTTTTCCCGCTTTTTTTCACCTAGCTCATTTTACATTGAAATCAATGAGAAGAAAACATTTTCTCTACCACAAGAAACTTTTCTACTGCCATATAAAAGGTTTCAGGCTCCCACAGCATGTCATTCTGTGTTTGTGAGAGTAGAGAGCAGCATATTGGGGAAGTGAAGTTTAGTTTAGAGAATCTTTCAGGTAGAACATTTGTTCTCTGTATTAGGAGAGTCAGTGGGGCACTCTGGGGAGAAGAAGGGAGGAAGGCGGTTGACCCCAAATACCCCAAATTTCCATGCGACTGACTGGCAAGACACAGGCTGGGTACCTATTTGCTTGCTGATCTTTCTGTTATTGTCTCTGTGCTGGGGGGAAGTCTGGGGAAAAAAGTTGTTGATTTTGGTTTTCAGTTATAATTTTTTTTGGACAAACTGTGATAAAACAGGGTGGACAACTTAAAGGGATAGTAATACTTGAAAATAAGTTGATTTTATTTTGTAGCCCTTAAAAAAACATGAAAAATGATATAAGTCTTATCTCCCAAACCTTTATGGTTTTGGAGATATTCACATGTATAATAAAGCAAAGTTCTCTTTTCCTGGCTGTTTCAGCCAAGTCTGCCATCTAGTGGACAGATTTGGAATTCAGTCCACAGAGCAACAGGCAGCTCTTTAGCAGTGCCGAGATCACGATCTTTGAAAAGAACTACTTCATTGGAACGGTCTACAAAGTGTGCCTGGCTTGAAAGCACACTTTGTAGACAATTCCAATTAAGAAATTCTTTTTAAAGATCATGATCTCAGCACTTCTGGAGAGGCACAACCGGTCAAGTGACCGGATTCCAAATCTGAGGGTTGGAGTAACTTTACTTTTGAATATCTCCCAAACCATAAAGGTTTGGGAGATAAGACATATCATTTTTCATGTTTTTTTAAGGGCTACAAAATAAAATCAACTTATTTTCAAGTATTACTATCCCTTTAACAAAATAAATACATAAAAAAAATAAAAAAATAAATAAAAAAGAAGAAAGAAATAAACAAAGAACTAAATATATTAGGTGACAGACAGCTGACTGGGCAAGACATCATACTCCATCAATTGTGTTGTTTGGGGAAGTCTGGGGAAAGAAGTTGTTGATTTTGTTTTTCAGTTATTTTTTTGTTCAGACTGTGATACGACATGGTGGACAACTTAAAAAAATAAAATAACAGTTGACTGGACTTAGGCAAGAGTTCATACTCCATCAGTTCTGTTGTGTAGTATAGAGTAAAAACACAATAGTTGAGTAATGTTCAGCAAACACACAAGGGGCAGGGGGAAGGGTGGAGCATTGCAGGGATGTGAGAGTGAAGTAGTAGTTCAAAAACTGACTGCAGTAATGGTTGCTGCAGCGTGTGCAATCAATGATAATGATCCCTCTACTAGAAGGGATGATGAAGTTTGTCAAGGTCCCACCAAAACTTTCAGCACCACCAGTGTAAATACAAATAAAGAACAATATAAGAACACTGAAGACGACAACAAGTTGCATTCAAGTGTTGATGATGGCAATAGTATAATAGAGGAAGGTATAGCAGCTGAACTGCCTGCTGCATCAGATAGTGAGACAAACAGGCACCAAAACACCTGTCCTCAAAGTAGTAGTGAACTTTGTTACAGTAAAAAGAAATTGTTTAAGACCTCTAAAACCTTAGAGGAATATAAGGGTAGTAGTGGGCAAGAACTGTCAGGTGATGCTGATGCTGCTGAGGATGACCTAATGATGACTGATGATGATGCAGCTTTGGAATATATCCCTCCAGCATCCTTCTCTTGATCTGATACAGATGAAGTTGAGAGTGAGGATGATGACATGGCTATAAGGTTAGCAGAAAGTCAAAGGCTGAATCTTCCTCCACTTTTAAGGATCACTGTGCCTGTCTATAAACTGTTTGAGAAATCACTGGAAAGTCTGACTCTGGACAAGCAAAGATCTCAACAAGCACACAGTCACCCTATCAGTCATCATCAGCATCATCTCCTCTTCAAAGTCCAAGTCCCACTCAGCCACACATACCTGTTTTGAGTGCCCAGTAACAGCAACAGCAACACAGGTTATTAACATTCACAATGATGAGTGCCTCTGCTGCTGCTGCTGTAAGTGCTGCACCTTTGACACCTAGTAGTAGTGGCAGTAGAACTGCATCAACATCTAGCCCCATTAGTAGTGGTGGCAGCAGTTCCTCAGAAACCCCTTGGTCCATGAAGTCCACAATATGGAGATTCTTCACTCAGGATCCTCAAGCTAAGCATGTTGCTATCTGTTGTCTCTGCAAAAAGCACGTGAGCTGGGGGAAACCAGGCTCACACCTAGGCACCTACTCTATGAGATTCCACCTGAAGCACAACCACAGGTCTGACTGGTAGACACACTATCAGCAGGCCAAAGGTGCTGCAACTAGCAGCAGCAGAATCAGTTTAAAAAGTTACCAGGGCTGTAGGATAGAAAAAGAAGAGTGAAGCTATTTATGTGTCAGAGAGTGTGCTACTGCCAGTGCCAACAGTTAGTTCACTCCAAATAACACCTATGGCTCCTGCTGAGGAGGAATATGATGACTCTGGCTTTGCTGTAGGAGATGGCATAGACTGCCACACATGCTACCTCTACCACCACCACCTCCTCTAGTCATGTTATAAAAGCAATAAAGTTTGAGACTTCTTCTGCCATGTGCTGCCAACCCACACTGATTGAATTCCTAGCAAGGAGTCAAAAACGTAACAAAAAAACTTCACAAAAGCAATCCAATGGCAAGGATGCCAGTATGTTGGCAATGGACATGCTGCTGTGTTCTTTCATAGAAAACCGAGGATTCAAAGGACTGATGTCATGTGTAGCTCCACACTGGAATATCCCAAGCCGCAGTTATTTTTCCAGGATGGCTGTGCCTGAATTGTAAAAGTAGGTGGTTAGTGTGGTGGGCTGAAAAGTGCGTATGGCAAGAAAATCTGACAACAAAGATGTGGACAAATGGGCAGAGCACAGACTATATGACTGTGACTAGGGGTGGGAGAAAAGTATAAAAAATTTCCCGTGAAAAATCTTGCAAAAACGTGCCTGTTTTTCGCTTTTCACACAAAAATTTTTGCCTGTCTATGCAAAAATGTCCTGCTTTTCGCCTATTTTAACAAATTTTCCGCCTATGTTAATACATTTTCCGCCTATTTTAAAACATTTTCACCTATATTTCCTATAGGTACTACATTTCCCACTGTAATATTACTTCTGAGGGCTGAAGTTTAGAAATAAGTTGCTGAAAGTCAAAGTTGTGAGTCCTACAGCAAAATATGGCTTGAAAAATGTGTTAGCATGCAGAATGCATTTATCCTTTGCCTACAACACTTTCTTAAAGGGATAGTAATGTTAGAAAAAAGTATTAACTATATGGTATATACAATTAAAAGAGACTACTTGCACTTAGTCGTATCTCTCAAACCTTCTGGTCCCTCCCCTTTCTGCTTGACGAGCTGTAAAGCTGTCAGAAGCAGATTCTGGTCGCTTGACCAGATGTGGCTCTTCAGCAGCTCCGATATAATGATATCTAAAGATAAATGCTTCATTTGGAACGGTCTACATAGTGTGCCTGGCTTACAATCACACTTTGTAGACCGTTCTACAGCTAGATGGCAGACTTGAGTAAAACAACCAGGAAAAGGTAACTTTAGCAAGTTATATATCTCAAACCATAATGGTTTGAGAGATAAGACTTACATTGATGTTAATCTTTTTTTAGTGTCTACAATATTAAATCAACTTAAAATTAACCATTACTATCCCTGTAAAAGTGGCGGAAGATACAGAATTTGACTTTCTGCTAACCTTATAGCCCTGTCATCATCCCTACTCTCAACTTCATCTGCATTTGAACAAGAGAAGGATACTTGAGGGATATATTCTAGATCTGCATCATCATTAGTCATTATTAGGTCATCCTCAGCAGCATCAGCTTCACTTGACAGTTCTTGCCCACTACTACCCTTATATTCCTCTAAGCTTTTGGAGATCTCAAACAAGTTCTTTTTACTTTTACTATAACAAAATTCACTACTACTTTGAGGACAGGTGTTTTGGTGTCTCACTGTCTGATGCAGCACGCAGTTCAGCTGCTATACCTTCCCCTATTATGCTTTTGTCAGCATCATCAACACTTGAATGTGACTTGTTGTCGTCTTCAGTGTTCTTCTTATATGGTTCTATATTTCTACTGGTACTGGTGGTGCTGGGCCTAGTTTTGCTGGGACCTTAACAAACTGCATCCTCCCTTGGAGTAAAGGGATCATCATCATCATTGATTGCACACCCTGCAACAACTATTGCTGCAGTAGGTTTCTGGACTACTACTTTACTCTCACATCCCTACTGTCGTTACCTACCCGGTCCGGGTCGCCGCGCCGGGAGGTCCTTGGTGCCAGTTCCGGCTTCCAATGCGCTTCTGCGCAGGCGCCGACGTCAGACGCTTAGACGTGCTGCTACGTCGGCGTCATGACTCCTTCCTCTATTTTACTGAGCGCGCGGCTACGGACCGGCGCTCAGTGATCAGCGTTCTTTGGAGGGGTTAGCAGTGTCTCTGCTTCTCCTCTCTCCGGGCCAGTCTTACTCGCTCTCCTTCCTGGACCACCAGGCCAAGTCTTACCTGCTCTCCTCCCTGGACCACCAGGCCAAGTCTTACCTGTTCTCCTTCCTGGACCACCAGGCCAAGTCTTACCTGCTCTCCTCCCTGGACCACCAGGCCAAGTCTTACCTGCTCTCCTTCCTGGACCACCAGGCCAAGTCTTACCTGCTCTCCTCCCTGGACCACCAGGCCAAGTCTTACCTGCTCTCCTCCCTGGACCACCAGGCCAAGTCTTACCTGCTCTCCTTCCTGGACCACCAGGCCAAGTCTTACCTGCTCTCCTCCCTGGACCACCAGGCCAAGTCTTACCTGTTCTCCTCCCTGGACCACCAGGCCAAGTCTTACCTGCTCTCCTCCCTGGACCACCAGGCCAAGTCTTACCTGCTCTCCTCCCTGGACCACCAGGCCAAGTCTTACCTGCTCTCCTCCCTGGACCACCAGGCCAAGTCTTACCTGCTCTCCTCCCTGGACCACCAGGCCAAGTCTTACCTGCTCTCCTCCCTGGACCACCAGGTCAGTCTTACCTGCTCTCCTCCCTGGACCACCAGGCCAGTCCTAGCCACTCTCCTTCCCGGTCAGGCTTCACTTCCTTCACCCATCAGTGTCTCTCTTTTCTTCTGGAGAGCTCTACCCTAGGTCAGACTCTCCCTGGGGCAGGTGGTGGTAGTCCTCTCTGTAGCCTGTTCTCCTGGGCCACCTTCAGCTCAACTGAAGGGGGTCATCTGGCTTCGCGGCCAGCATCTTTACCCGGCTTCGGCCGCAGCACAACACGCTACAGGGGGGCCTACGTTCACTAGCTACGTACTCTAGCGTCGCTCCCCAGCTTCTCTCCACCTGCCCTTGTTGGAGGAGTCGCTTTTACTTTCTCTTCGGGCCAGGTCCCTCCTGATCCTGCTGCAGGGTTCCTTGCCTGGAAATCCTCTGTCAGTATCACTGAGCCTCTTTATGGAACCCGCAGGAATCATGGAGGCCCTTACGGCCTTGAGCTCACAGCTTTCCTCCTTGACTTCTTCCATTGAGGAACTTCAGAGTAACCAGGCTGTACTCCACCATAGGCTGGCAGAGTTGCAACCCGCGGCTCCGCCTCTGGGACCTGTTGTCCCTCCTCCTGGTCCTTCGGTGGACCTCGGGGCCTCTGCCCCCGAACCCAGAGTTCCCTTACCTGACCGTTTCAGTGGGAACCGGAGTCAGTACAAGTCATTCATGACTGCTTGTGAACTCCTGTTCGCCATAAATCCCAGGACCTACGCGACCGATTTCGTGAAAGTTCGCACTGCCATCACTCTGTTGCTGGAGGAACCGCAAGCCTGGGCATTTAATTTGTTACAGGAGAACAGTCCTTTGCTCCACTCATGGCTATCCTTTCGTCGGGCGATGGATACATTATATGATGATCCTATGTGCTCTGCCTCGGCACAATCCGCTATTAGGGCCTTGTCCCAAGGACGGCGACCAGTTGAGGATTACATTGCGGATTTCCGAAGATTGTCCATAGAGACCCAATGGAACGAGGCTGCTCTTCTCGATCAGTTCCGTTTGGGGCTCACTGAGGCCCTTAAGGATGAACTGGCCCGTGTCGGTGTGCCCCCGTCCCTGGAGGATCTCATGCTCTTGGTCATACGGATAGACCGACGCTTGAGGGAGAGACGCAGGGAACGTTTGTCTTCCGGACTGCCCGTTCCTCCCATGCGCACTGTACCGCAAACACCAGCGGCTCCGGCTGCTCAAGAAGAACCCATGCAGCTAGGCCTGGTGCGTGGTCCCCTATCGGACGAGGAAAAGGCACGCAGACGCCGCCTGAACCTGTGCCTGTATTGCGGCGGTAGCGGGCATCTCCTCCGTACCTGTAGTAAGAGACCTCAAAACCCGCGAGGTAAGGGTACGCATTGGGGTGTGTGGTTGGGATCTTCGGTTCCTGTTTCTAATCATCTGTCTCTTGTGGTTTGTTTGCAGTGGGACCATAAGAAGCACACCGTTCTTGCTGTGGTCGACTCGGGTGCCAGCGGGTGTTTCCTGGACACCAAAGAGGCCATGCGTTTGGGGGTTCCTTTGGTGACGAAGAAGCCGTCATTGCACCTCCAGATGGCCGATGGGAGGCTACATCAAAGCGGGCCAGTACTTCAGGAGACACAGATGCTTCATTTGTCCATCGCACCACATCATCAAGAGCAGTTGTGCTTCGATGTTATCTCCTCTCCCTTGCACCCTCTTATCCTTGGGTTGCCCTGGTTGCGGAAACACAACCCAGCTATCAATTGGTCCCTTGGAACCATCTCGTTTCCCTCTTCACCTACAGAAAGTTCTCATCTTCTTGCCACACACTCTGTCTTACCACCAGCACTGCCTCCCGAGTACCATGAATTTGCCGACGTCTTTGATCAACGGGGTGTTGATTCCTTGCCTCCCCACCGCAGGTATGATTGCCCAATCGACTTACTACCAGGAGCAGCTATCCCCTATGGCCGTATCTTTCCCCTCTCGGGGCCTGAACTCCAGCACTTGAAGGAATACTTGGCAGAAAACCTCCAGAAGGGGTTCATCCGTCCTTCCACGTCACCGGCCGGAGCGGGGATTTTCTTTGTCGAGAAAAAAGATGGGGGCTTACGGCCCTGCGTGGACTACCGGGCCTTGAATGATGTCACCATCAAGAATCGGTACCCACTTCCTCTGATCCCAGAACTACTAGAGCGCATCTCCAATGCTACTGTTTTTACTAAACTGGACCTGCGTGGGGCCTACAATCTGGTTCGGGTCAGACATGGAGACGAGTGGAAAACTGCCTTCCGCACACGTTACGGCCACTTCGAATACCTGGTGATGCCCTTCGGGCTGTGTAACGCTCCTGCAACTTTCCAGTGTTTCATGAATGATTTGTTCTCTGACCTTCTGGATCAGTATGTAGTGGTGTACCTGGATGATATCCTGGTGTTTTCACCCTCCTTGTCCGAACATCGGCAACATGTCCGTTCCGTCCTGGCCCGTCTACGGGCCCATTCACTGTATGCCAAGTTGGAGAAATGCGCTTTTGCGGTGCCAGAGATCGAGTTTCTGGGATTTATCATCTCACCAGGTCATGTGAAGATGGATCCTCGCAAGATATCTGCGATCCTTGCCTGGCCTACACCTCTGTCCAAAAGAGCAGTACAGCAATTTGTTGGCTTCGCCAACTTCTACAGACGATTTATTAGAGACTTTTCTAAACTTGTCGCACCCATCACAGCTCTTACTAAACAGGCTGTGCCCTTTCAGTGGACTACTGCTGCTGATCTGGCCTTTCGTAGGCTAAAGAAGCTTTTCACACAGGCACCTATTCTATCTCAACCTGATATCCGGAGGCCGTTTGTACTGGAGGTCGATGCTTCAGACATTGCTACAGGCGCTGTATTGTCACAACGTTCCGGACCTAAGAATCAACTACATCCTGTAGCCTACTATTCCAGGCGTTTAACTTCGGCTGAGATAAACTATACCGTAAGTGACAAAGAATTGTTGGCAATCAAGAACGCCTTGGAGGAGTGGCGTCACCTCTTGGAGGGATCAGAACATCCCGTTATGGTTTTTACTGATCATAGGAACCTCGAGTACCTCAGGAACGCCCGCAGATTGTGTGCACGGCAAGCCCGTTGGGCTCTATACTTTTCCCGGTTCCGCCTCCATATTACCTACAGACCAGGATCTAAGAACCTTAAGGCGGATGCTTTGTCTCGCATGTTTTCCCACGAAACTCGGTCTGATCCTCGTCCAGACACCATCCTACCGGCCACTGCATTCCTTCTTACCGCTCAGCCACTACTGGACCGGATTAAACAGCATGTACAGTCCGACACCGCGTTCATTCAGGAACACGCCTTACAACCTAAGGATGGCCTTCTGTGGAAAGATGATTGTGTCTTCGTCCCACTTCCTTTCCGCCAGGAAGTCCTCCGCATGTTCCATGACGCTCCTACAGCAGGCCATGGGGGACTAGAACAAACTCAGGAACTGACCAGACGACATTTCTGGTGGCCGAACATGAAACGCGACATACACGCATATGTATCAACTTGCAATATATGTCTCCAGTCCAAAGACAGGCATACTAAACCAGCAGGCCTCCTTCGTCCTTTGACCATACCTACTATCCCTTGGAGAGCCATTTCCATGGATTTCATTACCGACCTTCCACCTTCCGGCGGTAACACCACTATCCTAGTGGTGGTGGATCGATTTACCAAAATGGCTCACTTCATAGCTACCTCTGGTCTACCATCTGCACCACAGACTGCCACCTTGTTCATACAAGAAGTCTTCCGGTTACATGGCCTACCCTCCTCCATAGTCTCGGACCGAGGTTCCCAGTTCACCTCCCGGTTTTGGAGAGCACTCTGTCACGCTCTTCGTATCCAGTGCAAATTGTCCTCTGGATACCACCCACAGTCTAACGGACAAACGGAACGGGTTAACCAGACCCTGGAACAATACTTACGTTGTTACACCACTCATCTACAAGACAATTGGACCTCACTTCTCCCTGTTGCTGAATTCGCTTATAACAACCATATGCACAGATCCTCCCAGTCCACGCCTTTCCTTGCTATGTACGGGTACCATCCTCTGATGTTTCCATCTTTGTCAACACTTTCATCAGTCCCTATGGTGTCACAGCGGCTGCAGCACCTTCGACAGTGTCACCGTCTGCTTCGGCTCATCTTGGCGAAGACTCAGTTACAGTACAAACACCAAGCAGACAAACATCGGGCTCCCGAACCGCTCTATAAAGTGGGTGATCGGGTTTGGCTGTCCACGGCTCACATCCGCATGTCCTGCCCGTCTCGAAAGCTAGGTCCTCGTTTCCTTGGTCCTTTCCGGATCCTACGAAAAATCAATCCTGTGGCCTTCCGCTTGTCTATGCCTTCCTCCTACCGGATCCATCCCACCTTCCATGTCTCACAGCTCCGGCCTTGGAAGGCTTCTCCCTATCCCCACCGAGACCCCGACCGTCCTCCGCCTGTTCTTGTGGACGGTTCCGAAGAATACGAGGTTCGAGCAATCCTTGATTCACGTTTGCGCCGTGGTCGTCTGGAGTATCTCGTCGACTGGAAGGGGTATGGTCCAGAGGAGAGGTCCTGGGAGCCCTCTCTCCGGGTCCATGCTCCTGCGTGTGTCCGGTCTTTTCATCGCTTGTATCCCTCTCGTCCTGGCCCTGGGGCCGTCCTGAGGCCGTCTTTGGGTAGGGGGCTCTGTCGTTACCTACCCGGTCCGGGTCGCCGCGCCGGGAGGTCCTTGGTGCCAGTTCCGGCTTCCAATGCGCTTCTGCGCAGGCGCCGACGTCAGACGCTTAGACGTGCTGCTACGTCGGCGTCATGACTCCTTCCTCTATTTTACTGAGCGCGCGGCTACGGACCGGCGCTCAGTGATCAGCGTTCTTTGGAGGGGTTAGCAGTGTCTCTGCTTCTCCTCTCTCCGGGCCAGTCTTACTCGCTCTCCTTCCTGGACCACCAGGCCAAGTCTTACCTGCTCTCCTCCCTGGACCACCAGGCCAAGTCTTACCTGTTCTCCTTCCTGGACCACCAGGCCAAGTCTTACCTGCTCTCCTCCCTGGACCACCAGGCCAAGTCTTACCTGCTCTCCTTCCTGGACCACCAGGCCAAGTCTTACCTGCTCTCCTTCCTGGACCACCAGGCCAAGTCTTACCTGCTCTCCTCCCTGGACCACCAGGCCAAGTCTTACCTGTTCTCCTCCCTGGACCACCAGGCCAAGTCTTACCTGCTCTCCTCCCTGGACCACCAGGCCAAGTCTTACCTGCTCTCCTCCCTGGACCACCAGGCCAAGTCTTACCTGCTCTCCTCCCTGGACCACCAGGCCAAGTCTTACCTGCTCTCCTCCCTGGACCACCAGGCCAAGTCTTACCTGCTCTCCTCCCTGGACCACCAGGTCAGTCTTACCTGCTCTCCTCCCTGGACCACCAGGCCAGTCCTAGCCACTCTCCTTCCCGGTCAGGCTTCACTTCCTTCACCCATCAGTGTCTCTCTTTTCTTCTGGAGAGCTCTACCCTAGGTCAGACTCTCCCTGGGGCAGGTGGTGGTAGTCCTCTCTGTAGCCTGTTCTCCTGGGCCACCTTCAGCTCAACTGAAGGGGGTCATCTGGCTTCGCGGCCAGCATCTTTACCCGGCTTCGGCCGCAGCACAACACGCTACAGGGGGGCCTACGTTCACTAGCTACGTACTCTAGCGTCGCTCCCCAGCTTCTCTCCACCTGCCCTTGTTGGAGGAGTCGCTTTTACTTTCTCTTCGGGCCAGGTCCCTCCTGATCCTGCTGCAGGGTTCCTTGCCTGGAAATCCTCTGTCACCTACACTGCTCCATCCCTCCCCCTTCCCCTTGTGCGTTTGCTGGACATTCTGCAACTACACTGTATTGTTTTACTGTACAGTACACAACACAACTGATGGGGCTGTATGATGCCTTGCCTAAGCCCAGTCAGCTGTTTGTCATTGTCACCTAAGATATTTCGGTTTTTATTCTTTTTTTTTTTTTTTTTTTTATTATTTTTTTATTTTATTTTTTTAAGTTGTCCACCCTGTTGTCTTATCACAGTCTGTCCAAAAAAAATTATAACTGAAAAAGAAAATCAACAATGTCTTTCCCCAGGCTTCCCCACCCAGCACAGGGACAATAACAGCAAGATCAGCAAGCAAATAGATTGCCTATGTCTTGCATGTCAGTCACATGGAATTTAGGAGTATTTGGGGGACAACCTCCTTCCTCCCTTATCCCCTAGAGTGCCCCCAGACTCCCCTAATACAGAGAACAAATGTCCTACCTAAATGACTTCCTAAACTAAGGTTCAATTCCCCTTTATTTGCCTATCTCCTCTAGCTAAAAAAACATGCTGCTCTCTCTTCTCACACAGACACAAAATGGCTGCTGTGAGAGCCTGACAGCCTTTTATATGGCTGTAGAAAACTTTTGTGTGGTGTAGAAATATTTTCTTCCCATTGATTTCAATGGGCAGAAAAAAGCGAAAAAACTGCACTTTTCGAGGGAAAATTTTCGCCAAGTGGAGAGTGCTATTATTTGCCGATTTTAGAGGTGAAAGTTTTTGCCCATCCCTAACTGTGACTACTCACTGAGTTTCCCCCTAGCACCAACAGTGGATAATACTAGCTTACAGCATCAGGTGAAAGCCAGTAATTGTGCTTCTGGTTGTGGCAGTGTGAGTAAAAAGTAGCAGCAGCAGGATAACCCATACCATCGTCATGCCACCTTGTGCATGCAGAGTTTTGAGAGACAGTCCCACAAAGCTGTAGATGTTGTAAGTAAACTAGGCCAGGTGATAGAGGAATGGCTTATACCCCACTCCTTAAAATCTGGTTTAGTGTCTGCTGATAGTGGTTCCAACATAATCACTGGTTTGAGAATAGGTGTTATGGAGAATGTGCCCTGTTTTGCACATGTGCTAAATTTAGTTGTGACCAGATTCCTGGCAGACTCTGAAACCCTCAAAAAAATGCTTACTATTTCCTGCAAAATCTGTACCCATTGTAGTCACTCCTACAGTGCACGCAATGCTCTATATTGCACACAAGAGTGTAACAAACTGCTCCATCATTGGCTGAAAATGGAGGTCCCTACCACAATGTACATGCTAGAGCATTTGTTCAAGGAGAATATGGCCAATAGTGATTACACCATGAAAAACTGGAAGGCTTTGGAGGCAGCTTCTTTTTCCCCTGGCCAATGGCAATTAATGTGCGATGTATGCGAGATACTGAAACCTTTTGAGAAAGCAACCATGCTGGTGAGTCACATTGGGGCAGGAATTAATTAAATTCTACCACTGATATTTTTATAGCAGAAAAAAATGAGGAGCATGACAACACAGACATTCATCAGCTGATAAATGACATGTTAGTATGCTTTGAACAAGATCCTCACATAGTGTCCATTAAAAGCAATGAGGAATACATTCTTGCTACTTTGCTGGACCCCCGCTTCAAACACAAAATTTAAAAATTTCTGCCAAAGGGCCAACAGCAATTTGTCACAACAAGGAGTCATGATGATCAGCAGCAACTCTCTGAGAAATCGGATTCTCTCAAGGAATATGGAGACATGCTTAGTGATGAAGTGGATGGTTGCATTGTGGAGGATGAGAGGGAGAAAGTGAGGGCATAACAAACATCTAGAGAATATAGTGAAAATAAAGGCAGCAAAGCATTTAAACAGCAGAAACAGCTACATCATAAACCAGAATATCCCATTTGGAACACAGGGCAATTCATGGGTCTCAGCAGGGGTGCCAAAAACCCAATATTGGTGGTGGTGGTGGCAGCACACCTCTTTGGGGCTTGCTCCCTAAGTATGGGTTGGTAACTGACACACAGGAACACCATGTAGCTCCTAGAAGTGGTCCCACTGCATGTGAGATGGTTTCTGCCTACTTGCAAGATAGCTACATTCTAGGCAGAAACAATGATCTTACGGACTACTGGCAAACAAAGCAGTGTGTATGGCCAGCATTGACACATACTGCAGTGGAAACCCTCAGTTGTCTTCCAACAAACATTGAGTTTGAGAGGGTTTTCAGTGCAGCTGGTTATATTGTTAATGACCGCAGGACACGGCTATCAAGCAGTAATGTTGGGAGACTAAAATGAACCAACATCTCATATCATCTGAGCATCAGGTAACAGAAACTACACATGACAGCCAAAGCCAGGAAAAGTATATTAATAGCACCACAGATGAGGAGGTGGAGGAGGGATGTGAAGAAGGGTTGCCATCATCTACCCCATTTGGGACCACTGCTATGAGCGACAAGTAATGTGTATCAATAATCTGAGAAGGAGGATAATGATTTGGCGCAAACATGACAATAGTAAAAACTATATACATACACAAATCACACCATACCAGCCAGTCCCCCCACCACCACCACTATAATACACATCTGCCAGACTGTAGGATGTATTTTTTTTTTTAAATCTCTTGACATCATCATGAATATGTGCGAATGTCACTTAAGAAGGAAGTTAGTGTTGTGGGCAAAGGACAAATACACTCTGCATGCTAACACATTTTTTAAGGAATATGTTGCTGTACTACTCACAACTAACTTTCAGCCAATTATTTCTAAACTACAGCCCTCAGAAGAAGTAACAGTGCAGTGGGAAATATAGTACCTATAGAAAATAAAGATGAAAATTGTGTTAAAATAGGCGAAAAGGTGAAAAATTAGCATAGGTGAAAAGGAGAAAACTTTCGCGAAAAAAGTGAAAAATGGGCACATTTTCGCAAAAAGTCATGCAGGAAATTTTTCCCACTTTCACCCACCCCTAGTTGTTTAATGGGATTGAGGGAACAGGGAATTTTTTTTTGCTCCTGGGTTGTTGACTGGTATTGGGGGTACAGTTAATACAAAAATAAATAAATAAAATTAAAAATAAAATAAGAAATTGGTATGTATCATGAGAGACAGGGACCCCTTGACATAAGCTGCGACTGAGGAAATCTGATACTGGATGGAATAGAGTATTTTGTAGACTATTATTATTATTATTGGGGGAGAGTCTGACTGGGTGGGGGAGGGAATTCCAGAGCTGTAGGCGGGAGTGGGAGGATGTGATAAGAGCTGTGGAGAGAAGAATGTCGTGTGCAGAGTGAAGATGACGAGAGGGAGTGTATTTGGAGATGAGAGATGAGATATAGTGTGGTGCGGTGTTAGTGAAGGCCCTATAAGTAAGCACCAGAATTTTGAATTTAATTCTGTATGCTAATGGGAGCCAGTGTAGGGATTGACAGAGGGGTTTGGTGTCAGAGAAGCGATGAGTGAGGTAGATTACTCTTGCAGCAGAGTTCATTATGGACTGTAGTGGGGTTAGTCGGGTGAGAGGAAGGCCAATTAGTAAAGAGTTACAGTAGTCAAGACGGGACATGATGAGTGTTTGGACTAGAATTTTGGTAGTGTCATGTGCATCAGCATAGAGATGGTGGCGAAACCCAAGGGAGTTGATTAGTTTTCCGAGGGATGAGGTGTAGATTGAGAAGAGCAGGGGTCCCAGGACTGATCCTTGAGGCACTCCAGCAGATAGTGGGATGGGTGGAGAAGTGGAGCCAGAGTAGGAAACGCTGAAGAAGTAGTTGCAGAGATAAGATGAAAACCAGGAGAGTGCAGTGTCAGAGACCTAAGGAGTAGAGGGCTTGGAGGAGGAGTGGGTGATCTACTGCGTCAAAAGCGGCTGACAGGTCCAAGAGAATGAGTATGGAGTAGTGGCCTTTTTACTTGGCGGAGAGCAAGTCATTGGCCACCTTAGTGAGGACGGTCTCGGTGGAGTGATGAGGGCATGAGGGCGGAATCCAGATTGCAAGGGATCGAGCAGGGAGTGGGAGCAGAGGAATCTAGTGAGCTGATTATATGCGAGATGCTCAAGGAGCTTGGAGGCAAACGGGAGCAGAGAAATTGGTCGGTAATTTGACAGTGAGTTTGGGTCCAGGGAGGGTTTCTTTAGGATCAATGTGATGAGTGCATGTTTGAAAGAGGATGGGAAGGTGCTGGTTGAGAGGGAGAGGTTGAATACGTGAGTAAGGATTGGAGTTAGTAGAGGGGAGAGTTCTTGAGAGAGCCGAGATGGGATTGGGTTGAGATGGCATGTGGTTGGATTTGAGTGAGTGAGGAGATGGGAAACTTCATCCTCTGTGACGGGTGAGAAGGAGCTTAGTGTGTATGTGGGATAGGTGACAGGGCTGGTGTGGCTGGGTGGGGGTGGGAGTGATGAAATGTCATGTCTGATAGATTCGATCTTGTCCTTGAAGTGAGTGGCAAGATCTTTGGCAGTGAAGGTAGTGGAAGGTGTTTGTGTTGGTGGGTGTAGAAGAGATTTGAAGGTTGTAAAATGGCGTTTCGGGTTAGAGGAGAGATTAGAAATCATAGAGGAAAAGTATGACTATTTGGCCAGGGAGAGGGCAGAGCTATATGAACGGAGAATGAATTTGTAGTGTACAAAGTCGGCTGTGGAGCGCGATTTCCTCCAGTACCTTTCGGCAGTGCGTGAGCACCTCTGGAGGTATTGCATTTGTCTTGTGTGCCAGGGTTTTAGTGGGGTTGTGCCTGGGTGGTGTGGAGTTGCAGGTGCTGCTGTGTCAAGGGCTATTGTGAGAGTGCTGTTGTTCAGAGCAGTAGTTTGTTCTGGGCAAGTAAGTGTGAGGATGGGGTTGAGAAGAGGTTGCAGAGATGTGGAGAATTGTTGCGAATCAAGAGTATGTAGATTTCTCCAAATGCTCTTGGTCACGGTGGGGGGGATGGGTTTGGATGGTATGATGAGGTTACCAGTGAGGAGGTGGTGGTCGGAGAGGGGAAAGGGGACAATGATTTTTTTGGACTTGTTGTTAGAGGCCCAAGCCCCAGGAAACATTGATTAGTTGTAGGACATTAGACTTGTGTTAGGCCCAAGCCCTGATGAAACATTGATTGGTAGGAACGTAGACTTGTTTTTCACAAGCCCTAAGGAAATGTTGACTTGTTAGGAGTTAGGCTTGTTAGAAACAAGCCCCACCAATTTTTTTTTAATTTAGGAACAAGCCCTGGGGAAAAAATGCCCTGCTGGCCTAGTGCTAGCATATCATGTTCTGTGGCCAGTGGACATTGTCATGATGTGGTGTCATTGCACACTTTGTGACTGCTGTTCTTGCTGAGTTGTTTAAGCAGCAGGATGATTAGGCAGTTCAATAAATAACAGCAGTATCATGGGTGATGGATGATGAAGGTTCCTCTTGCCACTACTAGCTCCAGTGAGGCAGTAGCAGAATCATAACTAGCCCCCACCACTTCAGGTGTATGTGGAGAAAAGAAGAAATTGGCCAATAAAGCTTCTTCGCCTACCCCTCCACCAAAATCATGGGTGTGTTGTTAGAATAGAAATGTTTCCCTTGAGAGCAGGAACTATGTGGAACAATGGACACATCTGGACTCACATTAAACATCTGGCATAACTGTAACTAAACACAATGACACTTAGACTCCCTAATATGAAATCAGACCACCAGAAACCAAGTACTGCTGCTGTCACTATGCCCTTTGTCCACTCCCTGCTAAGGACATGTGACAACTTTCAAAAAGTTTAATAGTAATGATGAACCCTCCTGCCACCAGCTTAGCATATTCTGAGGGATGGAATCTCCTCAGATTCCCATTTATGCCCTGGTTATGATTTTCCTCCACCACTCTGGCATGTGTGGTCAATGCATCACACAGTGTGCAATGGGTGGACACAAACTTTCACATCCTGACATCTACTGAATGGCTATCAACTGGTGTGGGAGGTAAAGAAAAATGTGGCTGACTAGAAGATGTAGTTACCCAAGAGAAAGAAGGTGGTGGCGAGCTAGAAGTCTCAAATTTTCAGGGTCTCATAAATGTCATGGTGTCTGTGTTTCATGTGTTTAGGGCGGCTGTGCCAAGGTGCATTCCCTCATTTCCCCTTTTCTCTGACTTGCCACAAATTGTGCACTGTGCTTCCCCCCTGGGAGAAAAATAGTCCCATGCCCAGGACCTCATGGTGGATGGGGAAAGGTGGAGAAGAATGGACTCTTTCCTCTTCTACTCCACATTCCCCTTCGCTGGCTGGGGTAATGGATGATAGTGCTGCTGTTTCTGCTACTGCCTCAGAATCAGCATTGCAACTAGGACCAGTAGTATTGCTGCTGGCAAGTGGAATCTGTCCTAGTCCTACATCACTGGCCCCATTCTCGCTGTGGCACACTAGCCTGCTCCTCAGATTCTTGCTGCCCTTTCAACTCAGAAGCAGCAGGAATTATATCAGCAGCAAACTCTGCAAATTCCAAAAACTCACTGCTGGTGGTGTTGGTGATGCCATCCACATCACCAATTCCTTCTTAGTTTGGACTAAAAAGGCAATTAATGTCTCTTCCACCCCAGCTTCCCCACTATCATTATCACCACCATACGTTGCTGCTGCTGCTTTGTTACAGACATCTCACCGGTTGGAGGAGGTGATGAGAAATGTGATAGAGGCTCTCTGAATGTCACATTTTCCATCTCTTGTTGATCTGCAGAAGGTAGACTGGCAGCATTAGTAACCGATCTGTGCTCGTGGTTGTGGTGGCTTTATTGCTTCTAGGCAACAATTCTGGCATCTTCAAGATCATATTCCATCTGGACAATACCGTGGGGGTAAGGGGAATCCCAGGGTCAGGGGAATGTTGTGGGGTCCCTTGTAGGAGTCGGCAAATAGATGATTTTTCTCTTTTTTTCACAAAAGTTTTCTCCTTTTCTCCATTGCAAAATTTTCTTCGTTTTTGCCTATTCCAGCAAATTGTTTGCCTATTCCAACACAATTTTTTCCAGTTCCAACACATTTTTCTCCTATTCCAACACATTTTTCTCATATGTTTAATATGGTGCAACATTTCCTTGCACAATATTACTTCTTCTGAGGGCTGTAGTGGAGAATTAAGTACCTGGAAGTCAAAGTTCTGAGTCCTACAGCAATGTAGCAAAATCTGCTATCAGAGCTTAGTACATAAAGTGATGTGCCACATTAACATATATACACTCCCACAACCCTGATTTATACCACATATCACTGAAAATTGTAAGAAATGTTTGACCTTTTCCGTTCAATGATTAGTGCAGAGATTTTCTATACAATAAGTTAATGTGAGCGGTGAAATAAAACATTTCACCATCACTTCTTTTGTAAGTATCATTTGATAAAATTAAGGTAAGCACAACTATAAGAAACAAGTATAAAAATACAGTCATACATTTATGATTGCATTAAGATTTAGGTTTGTAGTGTATTGTATTATCAGATCCAATAAAAATTATGGCATTTGGTGTACTGTTAACAAAACAGCATGCCCAGATAAAAATAAAAATCAGGAGTGATACTAAAGCTTAAAGAGAACATCCATCTATATGATTATACAATATCTGAAAATTACTCCAACATAGCATCAGCATCCATAATGGAGAAGTCTGCGACATGAGTCACTTGCAACAATGTACAATCATATACTTCCATTTCAGTGAACAGTGAAAAAACTGAAGAAAATAATTGCATGATTAGACATAGGAGAAAATAGGCAATGGCAGTCATAAGGATAGGAAAAGGACAACCCAGTGATTTGAAGTACAAACCAGTATGGAATATGGTAATGACTACAATAGGTTAATATGAGTGGTGAAATAAAACATTTCACCATCACTTCTTTTGTATTATATAATAAAATTAAGGTAAGCACAACTATAATAAACAAGTATAAATATGCGGTCATACATTTATGATTGCATTAAGATTTAGGTTTGTGGTTTATTGTATTATCAGATCCTATAAAAATGATGGCATTTGGGATCCTGTCTACAAAACGGCATGCCCAGATAAAAATAAAAATCAAGAATGATACTAAAGCTTATCGAGCATATCTATCTATATTATTATATAATATCTGAAAATGACTCCAATATAGCATCAGCATCTGTAATGGAGAAGTCTGCAACATGAATCACTTGCAATAATGTACAATACTATGCTTCCATTTCAGTGAACGGTGAAAAAAAACTGAAGAAAATAATTGCATGATTAGACATAGGAGAAAATAGGCAATGAGGGTCATAAGTATAGGACAGTAATTTGAAGTTCAGGCCAGTAAGGAATATGGTAATGGTAGAATAACATAGTCAAAGTTTACGTCATGCTTATACAATGCCAGAATGGGAAGATATGATCAGTCCCCTATTGGTAAGTGTTTTTTTTAAATCCTTGAATACTGGAGAGGTCTCCAATGTATTGTAATGCACAGGAGATCATTCCAGCATTCAAGATGTTAAGACGTGTGGTTCTTGGAAAGGTCAGTAAGGGAGATCCAAACTAAAGAAGAAAAGAATTATTAAACTTTGCATTTCTGAAATAGAATAGTGTTTCCTACTAAAATATATAAAACACTGAATTACACACTTAGTGATGATGGAAAACGTATAACGGAATGAGAATTATTTCTTATAGCTGTGCTATAGCTTAGAGCCGTATGCAGTTTTGTCACAAACCAACTCCACCATAACGGGCAAATAAAACTTTTCATTTACATGGAGCTTTTGACAACATGTATAATAGAGAAGTATCCAATGAAATGCTTCCTAATGCACTGGGACCCTTTCTAGTATTGTGTTAACACTCTCTAGCAACTTAGGTTAACCTGGGTTAAGGAAAGTTTAAATCAATGGGAATTATATAAATTTGTATGTGTCTCCATTGAGGCAGTTGGCTTGCCCCGGAAGTACCAGTCTTTTGCTTTATGCATAAGGCTCATAGCCTATATACTCCAAACAAGGTACAAATGCCTGCCCATGAATGTTATCTAATTCATACAGTACATAGATCATCTTATTGCATGAAATTATCACAAATTAGCTCAAAACTAATCATTTCATCTTAAAGGGAATGACCACATTAATTTGAATCCAGATTTTGATAAAACAGTTTGCTTATTACAATATTTATAATTATATCGTTGAACTACCTCTGTCTTTCTCCAAGCACTGGTATAACATATGCCTTGTTTAATCACACGTCCTACAAGTACATATTTCAATTTTTAACCTTGTCTAAGTTCTTAATTTCAGGCACAGCCTATCATCTATCACTTTTTTAATGCATACCAGGAATAACAGGTTAACTGTATTTAAACTATTTATATCTGTCAATATGAAATGCCCATGTTAGGTGTTTCTAAAGCATTAACATCATTTTTAAAGAGAATGCAGTGATCCTTAGCCTTGAACCATTGCTGAAAAAAAGAGTGTCAACATTAGGTCAGCAGATGCTCAAAGGCTGTCCCATCAACTTGACATCAATCTGCTGTGGACAAGTTCAATATATCTTGTATAACTGAGGAGTAATCTACAACCACTATTAATCCCACTGTCTCTCCCTTAAACCTAATGATAAATGAAAGACTGACACAATCAATGATCTAGTGTCAGGAAGAACACAATCAAATATAGCAAAAAAAAAGTTCTATCTATTGAGCAAATTGTTGTGAAAAGGACATTTTCTCATTTAGACAGAGCAATATGATTAAATAGCAAAGGTAACGTGCCTATTGTAGTTGCAAGTCTCATAATAGACTAATGTGTATTTAGATAAAATTTAACTTTTAGAAATATCACAAAACATGATTTTTTTAATTCTACCTAATGTGCCCCAAGAGCTAGACAGGTCTAACCAGTAGAGATAAACAAAAATATTTACCTCAGACTGAAATTCATGAATAATGGCACTTCCCACTTAGCGAATAATTTCCAGCGAAAAGTGCCGTTTTTATTCTTTTCTCACTTTTTTCTTGTAGCTCATTGTGCATTAAAATCAATGGGAAGAAACATTTTTCTCCACCAAATGAAAGTTTTCTCTACTTTTCTACAACCATATAAAAGGATGTCGGGCTCTCACAGCATGCCATTCTGTGTTTGTGAGAGGAAAGAAGAGCACATTTTTTGAGCTGGAGAAGGTAGGGGAATTGAAATTCAGTTTAGGGAATCTTTTAAGGTAGGACATTTGTTCTCTGTATTATGAGACAGACTGTGATAAGACAGGGGGGATTTAAAAAAATTAAAAACAAAAAATTAAAGAAAATAATAATAAAAAAAATAAAGAAATAAACAAAGAACTAAATATATTAGGTGAGAGACAGCCGACTGGGCTAAGGCAAGATATCATACTCCCACAGTTGTGTTGTGTACTGTAGAGTATAAACACACAGAGTAGTTGAGTAATGTCCAGTAAACCCTCAAGAGGCGGGGGAAAGGGTGGAGCATTGCAGGAACATGAGAGTAAAGTAGTAGCTCAAAAACTGACTGCAGTAATGGTTGCTGCAGAGTGTGCAATAAATGATGATGCTGCCCCTCCTACAAGGGAGGATTCCATTTATTAAGGTCCGAGCAAAACCTCCAGCACCACCAGTGCCAGTACAAATAAAGAACTATATAAGAAGACATAAAAGAAGAACACTGAAGATGACAAGTCGCATTCAAGTGTTGATGATGCCAATAGCATAATAGAGGAAGGTATAGTAGCTGAAAACCCTGCTGCATCAGATAATGAGAAAATAAGCACCAAAACACCTGTCCTCAAAGTAGTAGCAAACATTATTATAGTAAAAGTAAAAAGAAATTAAGACCTCTAAAAGCTTAGAGGAAAATAGGGGTAGTGGGCAAAAATTGGCAGGTGATGCTGATGCTGCTTAGGATGACCTAATGATGACTGATGTTGATACAGCTCTAGAATATATCCCTCCAGTATCCTTCTCTTGTTCAGATACAGATGAAGTTGCAAGTAGGGATAATGACTTGGCTATAATGTTAGCAGAAAGGCAAAGGCTGAATCTTCCACCACTGAAAAAGAGAACTGTGCTTGTCTATAAACTGTTTGAGAAAGTCTGACCCTGGACAAGCAAAGATTTCAAAAAGTACACAGTCGCTCTATCAGTCACTATCAGCATCATCACCTCTTCAAAGTCCCACTCATCCAAACACACCTGCGTTGAGTACTCAGCAGCAGCAACAACAACAGCAACACAGGTTATTAACATCTACAATGTTAGATATGACAAGTGCCTCTGCTGCTGGTGTAAGTGCTGCACCTTTGACACTTAGTAATAGTGGCAGCAAAAGTGCATCAACATCTAGCCCCAGTAGTAGTAGTAGCAGCAGTACCTCAGGAACCCCTCAGTCCATGAAGTCCACAGTATGGAGATACTTCACTCAGCATCCTCAAGCTAAACATGTTGCTATCTGTCGTCTGTGCAAAAAGCAGAGCCGGATCATCCATTATGGCAACCTAGGCTACTGCCTAGGGCCCACGGCAGTATGAGAGGCCATAGCTGCAGGTCATGGTTCACAGACAGAGGCCCAGCTGTTGCTGTCACTAACATCTTGTGTCAGATTAATAGGTGTGAGACTCCAAATTGGTACCTTACTTAGGGCCCCATGGAGCCTTAATTCATCTCTGGCAAAAAACACTTGAGCAGGGGGAAAGCAGGCTCACACCTAGGCACCTTCTCTATGAGATCCCACCTGAAGCACAAACACAGGTCTGACTGGGAGTCACACTATCAGCAGACCAAAGGTGTTACAACTAGCAGCAGCAGAAGCACTCTAAAAAGTTCCCAGTGCTCTAGGGCAGAAAAAAGAAGTGTGTTACTGCCAACAGTTAGTTCAGTCAAAATAACACCTATGGCTCCTGCTGCAGAGGATTATGATAACTCTGGCTTTGCTGTAGGAGATGGCAAGAGTCATAGACTGCCCACACTTGATGTCTCTACTGCTACCACCTCCTCTAGTCATTTTGTTAAAGCAATAAACTTCCAGGCTTCTTCTGCCATGTTCTGCCAACCCACTCTGACTGAGTTCCTGGGAAGGAGTAAAAAAACTTCACAACAACAATCCAAAAGTACACCTATGGAAAGGCAAGGTTGTCAAGATGTTGGCAGTGGACATGCTGCTTTATTCTTTTGTAGAATACCGAGGTTCCAGAGAACTGGTGTGATGTGTAGCTCCACACTGGAATATCCCAAATTGCAGTTATTTTTCCAGGACAGCTGTGCCTGAATTGTACAAGCAGGTGGTTAGGGTGGGGAGAAAAGGGATGAAAAGTGTGTATGGCAAGAAAATCCACCTGACAACAGATATGTCGACAAGTGGGTAGAGCACAGACTATATGACTGTGACTACTCACTGGGTTTCTCTCCCAGCACCAAATTTGGACCACACTAGCTTACAGCATCAGGTGACAGCCAGTAATCGTGCTTCTGGTTCTGGCAGTGTGATTAAAAGGAGGCAGCAGCAGCAGCAAGATAGCCCATACCATTGTCGCGCCACCTTGTGCATGCAGAATTTTGAGAAACAGTCCTACAAAGCTGTAAATGTTTTAAGTAAGCTAGAGAGGTGATAGAGGAATGGCTTGTACCCCACTCCTTAAAGGCTGCTTTTGTGTCTGCTGATAACGGCTTCAATATAATTGCTGCTTTGACAATAGGTGGTATGGTGCATGTGCCCTGTTTTGCCCATGTGCTAAATTTAGTTGTGACAAGATTTCTGAGAGAATCCGAAACCCTCAGAAAGATGTCTACTTTTGCCTGCAAAATGTGTGCCCATTTTGTTTTGTTTCAAAAGCTTTATTGAAAAGAAAGCAAGTAACAAAAATATAACAGTACATCCATAAATCAAGGAAGCATACAGAAATAACCCTGATATGAGAAACCAGTATAATATAATACTAGAGTAAGGATGTAACTCCATCAGTAAGAGTAAGAGAAAAAGAAGAGAACAGGAAAGAAAAGAATAAAACCAGGAAAAGTGGAAGGGAGAGAATAAAAAAAAGGAGGGGTAAGGGGAGGGATGAGGGTGGGAGAGAGAATGGAAGAACACCTATGGTGTACGAAAATTATCTTATATCATGGTGACATGAAAAATCATGATCCTAAAAAGAGCATGTGGTAAAAAAGTTATCCACCCTGTCTGGGTCTTCACCTCCTCTAATAAGATGCATCCTAATCATCGAAATTTGAGATCTGACAGTATTCCCCCATTCTTGAATAGTAGGAGGCAAATCATTCTTCCAGTGTCTGGGGATGAGAGATTTAGCCGCTAAAAGCATGGTTCTCAATATACATTTTTCTAGGAAGGCGAGATTGGGAAGTTTCAAGAGAAATAATGTTTGCCATACGTCCCTAGAGAGATCAGTATTAAGGCTTTTTGAAATAAGAGTTAGACATGTGTGCCCATTTTAGTCTCTCGTACAGTGCATGCAACACTCTATATTCCATACAAGAGCTTAACAACCTGCCTCATCACCAGCTGAAAATGGAGGTCCCTACCAGATGGAATTCCACAATGTACATGCTAGAGATTTAGAGATTGTGTACGAGCAGAATAAGGCCATTATCGAGTACACCATGCAAAACTGGAAGGCTTTGGAGGGAGCTTCTTTGTCACCTGGCCAGTGGCAACTAATGTGTGATGTATGTGAGCTACCGAAACCCTTTGAGGAGGCAACCATGCTGGTGAGTCTCACTGGGGCAGGAATTAGTGAAATTCTACCACTGATATTTTTATTGCAGAAAAAAATGAGGATCATGGCTGAGGATTATTACCATAATGACAACACAGGCATGCACCAACCGGTAAAGGACATGTCAGTGTGCTTTGAACAAGATCGCTTAGAGTCCATTAAAAGCATTGAGGAATACATTCTTGCCAGTTTGCTGGAACCCCGCTTCAAACACAAAATTTCAGAATTTCTGCCAAAGGGCCATAAGCAATTTGTCACAACAAGGAGTCATGGCTAACAGCATCAACTCTCTGAGGAATCAGATTCTGTCAAGGAATATGGAGACATGCTTATTGATTGAGTGGAGGGTTGCATTGTGCAGGATGAGAGGGAGAAAGTGAGGGCACAACAAACATCTAGACAATATAGTGAAAAGGAAGGCAGCAAAGCATTTCAACCAGCAGAAGCAGCTACATCATCAACTAGAATATCCCATTCAGAACAAAGGGCAATTCATGGGTCTCTGCAGGGGCACCAAAAACCCAAGATTGGTGGTGGTGGTGTTAGCAGCACATGGTTTCTGCCAGATGGTTTCTGCCTACTTGCAGGATAGCTAAGTTCTAGGCAGAAACAATGACCTTATGGACTACTGGCAAACAAAGCAGTGTGTGTGTGTGTCTGTCCAGCATTGACACGTACTGCATTGGAAACTCTCAGTTGTCTTCCAACAAGCGTTGAGTCTGAGAGAGTTTTCAGTGCATTTGGTTATATTGCTAATGACTGCAGGACACTGCTATCAAGCAGCAATGTTTGGAGACTAACATTCTTAAAAATTAACTAACATCTCGTACATACTGAGCATCAGATAGCAGAAACCATGCATGACAGAGAAAGCCAGGACAAATGTATTAACAGCAGCACAGATGAAGAGGTGGAGAAGGGTTGTGAAGAAGGGTTGCCACCATCTACCCCACTTGGGACCATTGCTATGACCGAAAAGTAATATGTGTCAATAATCTGTGGAGGATAGCGATTTGACACAAACATACGAATGGTAAAAACTATATACATACACAAATCACACCATACCAGCCAGTCCCCCACCACCACCACTACAACACACATCTGCCACATCCTAGGTTGTAATTTTTGTTATTACTTGACAACATCATCATGAATATGTGTCAGTGTCACTTACATAGTAACAAAGTAAATTACGTTGAATAGACACAAGTCCATCAAGTACAACCTTCTCATTCCCCAGTAATTTTATAGCTTTCCTGCTACCAAATAAGTTAGTCTTTATCAGACCTTCCTGATCTGCCTATTAATAAACAGTATAACTCTGTATGTTCCCTTTGGAAAGAAATGTATCTAATCTTCTCTTGAATAATGGCATTGTATCTGTCATAACCACCCCTTGGGCAAAGAATTCCACAATTAAAAAAAAAATCCTTCCATTGATGAAGTCTAAACCTCCTTTCCTCTAATCTCAAGGGGTGTCCCCTGGTCATCTGATCAGGCCTTGGAATAAATAGCTCACCGCAGAGATCATTGCATTGCCCTCTCATATATTCGTACAATGTGATAAAGTCTCCTCTTAGTCGTCTTTTCTCTAGAGTAAATAAACCAAGTTTGTCTAGTCGTTCCTCATACGTCAAGTCCTCCATTCCCTTAATTCATTATGTTGCTCTACTCTGTACCCTCTCTAGTTCTAGTATATCCTTTTTCAGAACTGGTGCCCAAAACTGCACTGCATACTCAAGGTGAGGTCTTACCAATGATTTGTATAATGGCAAAATAATGTTATCCACTCTTGCTTCAATACCTCTTTTTATGCAAGACAGGATTCTTTTTTCCTTTGTTATTGCTGTTTGACACTGGTCACTGTTTCCAAGTTTGTAGTTGACAAGGATATCCAGGTCTTTCTCTAGCAACGAGTCCCCTAAAATGATTCCATTAAGTTTATAAGTAGCCTTGGGATTATTTTCTCCCAAATTCATGACTTTACACTTACATACATTAAACTTCATATTCCATTTGTTTGCCCAATCTGCCATTGTATATAAATCACTCTGTAGAGAGCAATTATCCTGTTCTGAATTAATTACCCTGCATAATTTAGTGTCATCTGCAAATATTGATAATTTGCTTTCTATATCTATTTCTAGGACATTTATAAACATGTTAAAAAGCAGCGGACCTAATACCGAACACTGAGGTACTCCACTCTCCACTTTAACTGAATTGGAGAATTGTCCACTTACAACCACACACTGTTCCCTATCCTTCAACCAGTTTTGTATCCAATTGCAAAGGTCATCTCCTAACCCTGATTTCCTTTTTTATACCCCAGCCTTCTGTGTGGCACTTAAGCAGGAAGGTAATGTTGTGGGCAAAGGACAAATGCATTCTGCACGCTAACACATATGTTAGACATATGTTCCTGTAAGACTCACAACTTTGACTTTCAGCCACTTATTTAGAAACTACAGCCCTCATAATAAGTAATACTGTAGTGGAAAATGTAGTACCCATAGGAAATATAGGCAAAATTTTGCATTGACGAAAAGGAGAAAACATTTGTGAAAACATTTTTTTCCCACTTTTCACCCACCCCAAATTAACCAGGCTGAAGATGAGCCCATCCCTTAACCCAAAACACTATATGCAAAAGCTTGCAGTCTATTAGAGAATTAAATAAGATTTATGACAGCTTATAAATGAACCACTTTTAAATTTTAAAATTGTCATTTAAACACTTTGCTGCAGTAGTTTTTTTCTCTTGAAATCATCTAAGGTATATTTTGTAAATGCTACTACACTTAGATTCCTCATTCTGTCTAGAACTACTTTATGTAATCTAGCATTCAGTTTGGGATTTCCATTGATGTTTTTTTCCATGCTCATTTCTGTATTATGTGGTCAGTATGTTATCTGCTATTCATATTTAACTGTTATGGAACTGATTTGTTGAGGAGGGGGTCAGATATTTCCATCCTACCAATTGAAATGTACCCATGCTTGTTTAAAACATATGTAGACTATTTTAAAACATATGCAGATTTAAAATGATGACTATTAAAAATGCAATATGCTTGTATATCCTTACACAGTAAATTTATGTTGAAACTATTGTATGTATTTATTGTGTATCTGTGTACAGTTTTATATATATATATATATATATATATATATATATATAATTGTTTGATGTTTTAATACACTAGTCCAACAGAGAATCCACTAGGTTTATAGTACACTCTACTGTTGTTTTGTACTGTTGGAAGGGCCATCCAATCAGTATATTTATATAGTAGCAATCACTGGCTAATAAAGAATGTAGATTTCATGAGATTTAATATTCTGGCATCTTATTTTGATAAGTGGCTTTGTTTGCGGTATTACATTATGGTCGACTCTAAAACCAACTGGATATGATGTCAGCATATTCAAATGAGGCTTTTTCTGAGTGTTCTCCCTTTGACCAAAAATTAGCTCTGAGAAAGTTGTTTTTAAAGTGATGAATCATGTAAACAGACTGCATTTTAGCAATGATTGTATTTTGCATATATTAGGTTACATTTTATATTAATGTATTATTGTTAAGTTGCTGCGGCTCTGATTTTGTCATCTGCAGAGAGTTATTTGAAGATAACTTGAATGGACTTGAGTGATTATCTTTATATGTCTGTATTGCTGATTATTAGAATATGAAACTATTAAAATCAGAGACAGAGGTATGAGGGGGCATCTTATGCCTTATAAGGAAAATATTGGATTTGGTGAGTGATATTGTCAGTCTCATGTACCCACGTGTCAGATGCCAGTATTGCACAAGCAGCACTGGAATATAGCCTATGGAGCCTGTTCCATCTATCACTGCCCATCTGCAAATGTGAATAGTCTACCAAATACACTTTTCAGTGTGGTTTATACACTTAATAAAGCTCTATTATTGGTTGCTATTTATTTTTATGTTTCATCTATCATGAGGGGAGTGCAGCTGCCACTTTTTCATGACATCCATCAGTCTGGAAGCTGGAGTCTGCATAAATACTATTTCAGCCAATAATCTTGTATCTATTCATCAGATTTAAAGATTGCTGCTTGATTTTAATTGTCTGGAGTATATTGCACTAGAAGCACCCCCTGATTTTCATGTTCCATGTCTCCAGTTAGAGTCATTGAAAGTTTGGGAGTTTTAATATTCTCATTATAGTGCAGCTAGTTTCAGAATTGTGTGCTTTTTCTTAGCATATCAGCTTCAGTGTATCCTCAGAAAAATGCATTGATAAATGATCAGATTAAATACTATTGGGTAACACATGGTAAGAAGTGCATAAGAGCAATTATGTAGTGCATATTGGCAAATGTCGCTTTTGTCAGGTGATCTTAAAAATCACATTTTATTTACTATATAGATGTCATATTATTATGCTAATTGTATACAAAGCAGGTGTATTGTTGCTTGTGTCCATTCTCTGCAATACCTACCTGAATATTTCAGCATAAAAGCTTAGGTTTATCTATTTATTAAAGTTCTTTATTTATAAATAATCTTCAATAATGCATTTAATATCAATGTTTAACACTGCCATGAAAAACAAAACCAGTAATTAATTTTTAAATCCCTTATACAAGATCTATCTTTGGTTTGACCTAGGAAGACCATATATATAACAGATAATCAGCTTGACAAAACTAAGCAACAAATTAAATCTAATTCTTATAGAACATTTTCAATTCATTGTTTGTTTGGCAAATATATTAACAAATTGTTTGCTAATCCCTGAACTGAATTGCAAGGCATTTTCTTGGTTCAGTGGAAGGATAGTGCAAATCAATTGCATTTTTTATGGGAATCAATTGGAAAGTGCAGCCAAATTTTTGGCAACTTGAATGTGATTGCTAGAATTAAAAAGTTATAATTGCTCACGCGTCCTAGCTTTAGTCAACACTTACGGCAATTACTCAGGATTGCTAATAAATTGGACTAAATCTTCTGTGTTGCCTGTGGACCCGGTTGTAGATGGGGGTCCTGGGTTATCAGTACCTTTAAGATATGAGACCTCGGTGAAATATCTCAGACTTTTGGTGACTGCTTTGGTGAGTAGCTATCTGAAGGATAACCTGGAACCCCTAATTGATCACTTCAGATGTAAAACTATGTCTTAGATTACACTCCCACTGAATGTTATTGGTAGCTCTAACCTAATCAAAATGGTATTTCTTCCAAGGTTCTGATATGTATTTCAAGGTTCTCCCTTTCTTATTCCTAGGAGATACTTTACTGTGATCGAAAGGATAATTAGGTACTTTCTCTGGTCGGGTGGCCCATCTAGAGTTAGGTTGTCCTTCCTAAAACATCCGATAAGTGAGGGCGGAATTGCCCTCCCTGATTTCTACAAATACTATCTGGCTGCGCAGGGACAAATTGTACTAGCATATAGTCTACCCGATACCCTACATACTTTTCATAAAACTGACAAGTCTCTACTTAAACCAGGCTATTCCTTGCCGCATATTCCCGTGTTGGGCCCAGACACACTTAAGGATTCGCCGACCACGTCTAGGACGACTTGTGCCGTACGGTCCCTTATTCAATCTGCTTCAAATTATGAAGCAAAGGATCCTGATATTCCCCTCTGGGGTTCGGGGGGATTGATTCAGCTTCGACACTTGTATTTTGGATGGATTTGGTTGACATATGGTATTTCTACACTTGGTCATTTATACCAGGGAAATGTCCTGAAAACGTTTGAGCAGCTGCGTCTGGAGTTCGCCTTACCTATTACTTTCTTTTACTCTTATTTATGATTGCGACATGCTCTAGATGCCCTATGGGATGCTAAGGCACCGTGCTTGAAGGAATTCCCATTGGTTACACTGGCTAAGAGGAGACAGCCACTTCGGCTTGTTTCGTTAGTATATGCGTGGCTAGATAAATGTTTTGTAGGTGAGAATGATGGGCTTAGGTCTAGATGGGAGATTGATGTGGGTGCCTTTGAGGATTATGAGTGGGAAATGGCATTGGGTAGTCCTGCAGCAGTAGCTACCACATCTAGACATCATCTAATTCAACTTAAGATTCTGTATAGGTCTTACTACACTCCTGTGCGTCTTTTTAGGATGGGTGGGATGGATGATGATCAGTGCAGGAGGTGTGGGGAGGCAGGCGCAGCTTTCATGCATCTTCTGTGGGAGTGCCCTCTGGTTTGTAGATTTTGGAAAGACGTACTACATACTGTGTTAGCTGTGGTGCAATGGGACCTATTACTTTCTCCAAAGGTATGTGTATTTTCTATTTTACCTGATCAACTTCACTCTAATTTTCATAATGTATTGATTAGGGAGCTATTAGTTATGGCGCGAAAGGTGGTGGCACAATCGTGGATGTCAGAGCACCCCCCTCAACATGATCACTGGCTGGCCCTAGTGACTAATAATCTACCTCATTATAAGGGACTCTATTTGCACAACAAATTTAATTTGATCTTGGGTTCCTGGACCTCTTACTGCAACTCTAGACATCTCTACGAGTAGTGATTATGGAATCATTACTTGTCCTCTGTACCGTGCATGGTGCCATGGAGATTCTAATTCTCTACCTACTCGTATTTTTCACTACTACTTGTTGCCTGCTTTGTTACTTGCAATGTTCAATAACAATTACTGAGAGAAGGACTGCGCTCGTCTCCCGGGGAGGGAAGGTAGGTGGGTGGGTTGGGTGTTAGTAGGGTTATAGTGAGGGTTATGGTTGGGGGAGGGGAATTTTGGTTTTAGTTTTGTTTGTTTTCGTTCTTACAATAAAAAAAAATGGGACAGCTGTAATTCTAAATTATGATGCTTGCCTGTTGGTTTACAGAATGTATCTTACCTGGCTGCCTTCTGTATTATTTATGATTTTGTACTGTTTTGATACTGTGCTCTCAATAAAAATGTTTTAAAAAAAAAAGTTATAATTGCTAAAGTATATGTTTTAAATGAATCCACTGTTAAAGATGTAGCGTAACGGATAAAAATAATATTTTCTCTAAATGTAATGATCTGGTGAGGCTGAAAAGATACAGTTCCATATAAATCATTGATAGAATTATATGTTTAATAACACATTTACAAAATCTTTATGAAATTCAAGATTAGCAATTTAGATTTTCAAGGTTTTATTTATTGAGTGTTAATTTTCCATATTTTTCTAACTTCATAAATTAAACCAAGGAACTGAGTACATTTTAAACTATCATCCTATATAATAATTCGCTAAATTGTGTGTAACGCCGGACATGTGCAGTAGATACTGCTGCGCGTGCGGCAGTCATGCGCAGTAGAGACTGCCCGTGCCGCAGCTGATACAGAGCTGGGCGCTCCGAAGGAGCATCCAGGCCTGTATCAGCCACGGTGCGGGAAGTCTCTACTGCGCATGACTGCACCGCGACCAGCTAGCTGTGGCACTGTGGCCCATGTAACGGGCTCTTCAACTAGTTGAAATATAATTTGTCATTGTTTTCTTTTATATAGATGAGGGCATACAATTCAGATTGACATCTATACATTTTATGTGCTTTAACAGACACACAACAGAACCAGAAATCACCTGTTATTATTAAATACCTTTCCTTTGACTGGTATCTTAGTATTCAGGCAGAACAAATAGTAAAATATGTGACTGAATATTATGAGGATTGCCATATGGAAATCAAGGGTCATAAAATCTAATTTACCATTGTCATCCATTTTATCACTTCATCACATTCATATCCTTTCAATTTCAATTTAAACTATTGATAGGTTTCCTTCACTTCTTTTTATTTTCCAGTAACTTTTATGTTCATGAGAATGTCTGGCAAAATGAGGAATGCACAACTATATGCAAGCTCAGGTGAATTTAACCCCTTATGGACCATATTATCACAGTGCCTGTGATTCCTGTCACTCTCTGTTGTGGATGTCACTGTTTTGCTGACTGAGTTTGACCCGCCTCCTGATGACCTTTTTATACCTGGCTATCTCTCTTGTCAGTTGCCCTTTCGTGGTGTTCCTGAGCCAGTAGTGCTTTTGCTGTGTTCCTGTATTCTGAGTTCCTGTGTACCGATTCGGCTTGTCCTGACCATTCTCCAGTGTTCCTGCCTGTGTATGACTCGGCTCGTCTGCGGACCACCCCTGGATCCTGACCCGGCTAGTCTGACGTTCCTGCCTGTGTATGACCCGGCTAGTCTGACGTTCCTGCCTGTGTATGACCCGGTCCTGCTGACTTCCTGCTCCGAAGATCGACTTCCAGCTTGTTCCAGTGACCTGCGTTCCAGTTGTCGCCGTCGCGACATTTTCCAGTCCTTGCTGCCCACGAGTGTGCCATTGCCTAGCCTGGTGATTCCTTCGATAGTGCTGTGCCTCGTTCTAGTGCAGAGCCGTGTGTATTCTGTGGGCCTTCCTCTCCTTGCAGAGCCTGATTGTAGCGTTGAAGCCTCGAGTAACGTTACAGAGCCTTGCAGTAGCGCTGAAGCCTCGAGTAAACGTGCATTTTAACTCTTGCAGTGCTGCCTCATATTCACTCTCTGTATCTCCAGTACAAGCCTTATTACAAGTGATACTGCTGCTGAGTTGGCCGCTCTCCGTCGGCAACTCTAGTCTAACGTTGCAGAATGTTCACAAAGTTTGGGCCGTTTGGGCGCTTAAGGCTCTCCGGTGTTGGTTACCGACGAGATCGTATACTCAGAGTGTTGGCAGAAAGGCATCAGTGTTGGCTATTCGGTACTACACCCGAGGGGGCTAGTGGTTCTGGCTCTAGCATTACTGCATTCGATTACACCTGAGGAGGCGATTAGCTCTTGCATTGCAGGCCGGTTTCCATATTGCCCTAAGGGGCTATTTGCACTTGCACATACTAAAGCAGTTCCTGTAGCTACGCCCGTGGGGGCTAAGTTGTTACCCATTCTGCTTATCATCTACCACCTTGGCAAGGCAGCTCGTTCCTCTGCACCTGATGAACTTCGTCTGTACAGCACAGCCTATTTAACATCTAGGGCGTGTCAAACTTCCACGTCTGAGACTGAGTATATTTGGACATTAACCCCTTTGGGGCCAATATCATCCTAGGGCATACTGCCTTGTATTTATGTCCATAATACTATTTTCCTTGTATTCTCTCAGTATACATTATCTGTGTATTACCTACCGCCTCTAGAGGGCGTAAGTGTCATTATTCACTTTAATAAAGTGTGTTTTATTTTCACTTATTGGTCTGAGTGTCTTAAAAACCGTAACAGTACGAAAGGGCCATGACCTCAGACGGTAAGGGTGAAAGTAATCCTCTGAACATCCACTGGAGAATGGATGTCCAAGAGCAGCGCCTGGACCAATTGGCACTGGCTCTACAAACGTTGCTTGAACGTACAGTACATTTGGACAAGTCTGGTCCGAATCCGGTGGTCCCCCCAGTTCTGACACCGGAGAATCCCTCTGTACCCATCAGTACTAACACAAGAGGGTTATCGGCAGCGGTACCGTTACCCCTAAGATATGATGGCGAACCCTCCTTATGCAGAGGTTTCATTAACCAGTTGGAGATATTTTTGGAATTGGCACCCCAGGCATTCCCTAACGACCGTAGCAAGGTCGGCTTTATGATATCTCTGTTGACGGGCAAAGCTTTGGCATGGGCAAATCCGATATGGGAGAGTGCCAGACCCTGCACACTGAACTTTAGAGAATTTGTGGCGAAGTTCAGACGTGTGTTTGAGGTTCCTGGTAGGTCTGCCTTTGCTGCCAAAAGGCTGATGGAGATTCAGCAGGGCGAACGCACTCTGGGCGAATACGCTATTGAATTCCGGACCTTGGCAGCAGAGGTTGGCTGGAACGATGAGGCCTTACTTGCTGCTTTTTCTCAGGGTCTTGTTGAACAGATCAAGGACGAGATAGCAGCTCGAGATGTACCCAGCGAGCTGGACGAGTACATTGACTATGTCATGCTAATAGATTCTCGCATCCGGGAGAGACGCTTGGCTAAAAGGACCAAAGCAAAGAGTTATGGCCAGAACCAGTTCCTTAACCCACCCACTCCACCCGTGCTGCCTGAGCGAACAGCTGACGGCATTGAACCTATGCAATTAGGTTTTACTAGGCTCACGAAAGAGCAGAAGCTGTATCGTAGAAGGCAAGGCTTATGCCTATATTGTGGCAAACCAGGTCATATATTGCGCAATTGTCCTGTAAGGCCGGGAAACGAACGCACCTAGGGTACCTTGGGGGACAGGCCCTAGGTGGTGTTGAACAGTCCCTAGAGACTTGTACCACTAAACCCACCATCCAGGTGGCTTTTGCCTGGACTGACAAGGTCATAGAAGTCTTAGCATTGGTGGACTCCGGGGCAGCCGGATACTTCATGGATCAGTCCTTTGCTGAGTTTCAGGGCATTCCGTTATGTAAAAAGGACTCTCCTGTGGCTATAGAGGCCATTGATGGCAGACCCCTGGATCCTGCTTTCATTACCTTCGAGACTATCCCAGTGTCTATGACTGTGGGGGCTTGTCACAGGGAGCAGATACAATTTCAGATCATTCGTTCCCCACATCATGCAGTTATTTTGGGGTTCCCGTGGTTGCAGACACACAATCCCCAATTTGACTGGCAAAGGTGTGAAGTTAACTCTTGGTCGGAGTATTGTAACAAGAATTGTCTTTCTCTCCCTATTAAGATTATGTGTACCTCTCCAGCTGTGCCAACAGAATATGGACAATTCAGTGACGTGTTTAGTAAAGGAGAGGCCAGCGCATTGCCTGACCATAGGCCATATGATTGCGCCATTGATTTGTCTCCAGGGGCCGTGCCTCCTAGGGGGCGTACTTACCCACTGTCCTGTGAGGAAAATAGGGCGATGGAGGAGTATTTCACAGATGCCCTGGAGAGGGGAATCATTCGAAAATCTACGTCTCCGGCTGGTGCCGGATTTTTTTTTGTAAAAAAGAAAAATGGGGAACTCAGGCCTTGCATTGACTACCGTGGGTTGAATAAGCTGATGCCCAAGAACGCCTATCCCATTCCACTTATTACTGAATTATTTGACAGATTAAAGGGCTCTTCGATCTTTACCAAACTTGACTTACGAGCCGCCTATAATCTAGTCAGAATTAAAGAGGGTGACGAGTGGAAAACGGCGTTTAATACCAGAACAGGGCATTATGAATATCTGGTGATGCCATTCGGCCTATGCAATGCGCCTGCAGTATTTCAGGAATTGATTAACGATATTTTACGTGACTTGCTCCAGTCCTGTGTGGTTGTGTATCTAGATGATATACTAATTAATTCTGCTAACCTCGCCCAACACATTAAAGATGTCTCAGAAGTGTTGCTCCGACTTCACAAGCACAAGTTATTCTGTAAATTGGAAAAGTGCGAATTCCATACTTCTCAAGTACCATTCCTGGGGTTCATTATATCCAAAAATGGCATTGCCATGGATCAGGAGAAGTTGGCTGCAGTTCTGCAATGGCCTCGGCCTAAGGGGTTAAAGGCCATTCAAAGATTCCTTGGTTTTGCGAATTATTATAGGAAGTTCATCAAGAACTTTTCCACAATGGTAAGGCCATTGTCAGACTTGACTCACAAGGGCGCTTCTCCCTCTCAGTGGTCTGAGGCAGCTGAAAACGCATTTGTTACCCTGAAATCTGCCTTTGCATCTGCTCCTGTACTGTCCCACCCTAATCCCTCCCTGCCGTTTACTTTGGAGGTTGACGCTTCAGATGTTGGGGTTGGGGTTGGGGCGGTGCTCTCCCAACGTCCTGTGGGAGGTGGAGCTTTGATGCCGTGTGGGTTCTTTTCTAAGAAATTGTCCAGCGCCCAGAGTCATTACGAGATTGGTGACAGGGAACTGTTGGCCATCATACTGGCACTTAAGGAGTGGCGACATCTTTTGGAGGGCACTCAGACTCCAGTACTAATTCTTACTGACCATAAGAATCTAACCTATCTCTCAGAGGCCAAAAGACTTTCTTCTCGACAGGCCAGGTGGGCGCTGTTTCTGTCCCGGTTCAATTTCTTAGTATCCTATCTTCCTGGTTCTAAGAATATCAAGGCCGATGCATTGTCACGTCAGTTCGCTTCTGACACTGAGAGGGAGGAAGTCCCGGTACCCATCATTCAGCCAGATCGGATCCTGGCTACTATTCGTACTACTATAACCTCGCCACTGGGGGAGGAGATACTGGCATCACAATCACGGGCACCTCCAGGAACCCCAGTGGGGAAGTGTTTTGTAGAAGAGTCATTCCGTACCCGTCTCTTGGAGACCTATCACGCCTCTAAAGCAGCTGGGCATATTGGTAGGGACCAATTAGTATGGTCTCTTTCGCAACTATTTTGGTGGCCTACATTGAGAGCTGACTGCGCCGCCTTCACGGCAGCTTGTACCACGTGTGCCCGTGCCAAGACCCCTAGGCATCTCCCTGTGGGCTTATTGCAACCTGTGCCTAACGGAGACCGTCCATGGTCACATATATCCATTGACTTTTTGGGAGAATTACCGGCATCTAGAGGTTACAAGTTCATTCTTATGGGGGTCGACAGATTCTCTAGGATGGCACATTTTGTGCCTCTGACTGGCCTTCCATCGGCTCAGGAATTGGCGATAGTTTTTGCCAGAGAGGTGTTCCGTCTGCACGGAGTGCCCAGAGTAATTGTCTCTGACCGTGGGAGCCAGTTCGTTTCTAGGTTCTGGAGGGCATTTTGTGGTCAGATGGGCATTCAATTATCATTCTCCTCCGCCTACCATCCCCAGACGAATGGGGCCGCTGAGCGTGCCAGTCAGGGACTGGAACAGTTCCTGCGCTGTTTTGTCTCCGATCATCACGATAATTGGGCTGACCTGTTGCCATGGGCAGAGTTTGCCAGGAACTGTGCGGTTAACTCATCGTCCGGGAGCTCCCCGTTTTTCGTGAATTATGGTTTCCAGCCTTGTCTGCTCCCGGACTCCTTTCAGGCACAGCAGATCCCTGCTCTAGACGAGCATTTGGCACGACTTCATTCCACTTGGGCACAGGTTCAGAGGTCCCTCAGTCAGTCTTTCAGACGGCAGCAACGGCACGCTAATCGCAGACGCCTTCCAGCGGTCTCATTTCAAGTTGGGGACAGGGTATGGCTGTCATCCAGAAACCTCAACTTACAAGTCCCATCCAATAAACTGGCTCCCCGGTTCATTGGTCCATTTAGGATTATCCGCAAGATTAATCCGGTTTCTTATGCTCTGGAGCTTCCACCCTCTATGCACATTCATAATGTGTTCCATGTGTCTCTTCTGAAACCCTTGGTGTGCAATCGTTATACTACTACGCCAGTGATTCCTGGGCCGGTGGACGTCCAGGGCCAAGAGGAATATGAAGTCCAGAGTATTATTGACTCCAGGAGATTTAGAGGAAAGCTGCAATATTTGGTCAGACCCTGCACACTGAACTTTAGAGAATTTGTGGCGAAGTTCAGACGTGTGTTTGAGGTTCCTGGTAGGTCTGCCTTTGCTGCCAAAAGGCTGATGGAGATTCAGCAGGGCGAACGCACTCTGGGCGAATACGCTATTGAATTCCGGACCTTGGCAGCAGAGGTTGGCTGGAACGATGAGGCCTTACTTGCTGCTTTTTCTCAGGGTCTTGTTGAACAGATCAAGGACGAGATAGCAGCTCGAGATGTACCCAGCGAGCTGGACGAGTACATTGACTATGTCATGCTAATAGATTCTCGCATCCGGGAGAGACGCTTGGCTAAAAGGACCAAAGCAAAGAGTTATGGCCAGAACCAGTTCCTTAACCCACCCACTCCACCCGTGCTGCCTGAGCGAACAGCTGACGGCATTGAACCTATGCAATTAGGTTTTACTAGGCTCACGAAAGAGCAGAAGCTGTATCGTAGAAGGCAAGGCTTATGCCTATATTGTGGCAAACCAGGTCATATATTGCGCAATTGTCCTGTAAGGCCGGGAAACGAACGCACCTAGGGTACCTTGGGGGACAGGCCCTAGGTGGTGTTGAACAGTCCCTAGAGACTTGTACCACTAAACCCACCATCCAGGTGGCTTTTGCCTGGACTGACAAGGTCATAGAAGTCTTAGCATTGGTGGACTCCGGGGCAGCCGGATACTTCATGGATCAGTCCTTTGCTGAGTTTCAGGGCATTCCGTTATGTAAAAAGGACTCTCCTGTGGCTATAGAGGCCATTGATGGCAGACCCCTGGATCCTGCTTTCATTACCTTCGAGACTATCCCAGTGTCTATGACTGTGGGGGCTTGTCACAGGGAGCAGATACAATTTCAGATCATTCGTTCCCCACATCATGCAGTTATTTTGGGGTTCCCGTGGTTGCAGACACACAATCCCCAATTTGACTGGCAAAGGTGTGAAGTTAACTCTTGGTCGGAGTATTGTAACAAGAATTGTCTTTCTCTCCCTATTAAGATTATGTGTACCTCTCCAGCTGTGCCAACAGAATATGGACAATTCAGTGACGTGTTTAGTAAAGGAGAGGCCAGCGCATTGCCTGACCATAGGCCATATGATTGCGCCATTGATTTGTCTCCAGGGGCCGTGCCTCCTAGGGGGCGTACTTACCCACTGTCCTGTGAGGAAAATAGGGCGATGGAGGAGTATTTCACAGATGCCCTGGAGAGGGGAATCATTCGAAAATCTACGTCTCCGGCTGGTGCCGGATTTTTTTTTGTAAAAAAGAAAAATGGGGAACTCAGGCCTTGCATTGACTACCGTGGGTTGAATAAGCTGATGCCCAAGAACGCCTATCCCATTCCACTTATTACTGAATTATTTGACAGATTAAAGGGCTCTTCGATCTTTACCAAACTTGACTTACGAGCCGCCTATAATCTAGTCAGAATTAAAGAGGGTGACGAGTGGAAAACGGCGTTTAATACCAGAACAGGGCATTATGAATATCTGGTGATGCCATTCGGCCTATGCAATGCGCCTGCAGTATTTCAGGAATTGATTAACGATATTTTACGTGACTTGCTCCAGTCCTGTGTGGTTGTGTATCTAGATGATATACTAATTAATTCTGCTAACCTCGCCCAACACATTAAAGATGTCTCAGAAGTGTTGCTCCGACTTCACAAGCACAAGTTATTCTGTAAATTGGAAAAGTGCGAATTCCATACTTCTCAAGTACCATTCCTGGGGTTCATTATATCCAAAAATGGCATTGCCATGGATCAGGAGAAGTTGGCTGCAGTTCTGCAATGGCCTCGGCCTAAGGGGTTAAAGGCCATTCAAAGATTCCTTGGTTTTGCGAATTATTATAGGAAGTTCATCAAGAACTTTTCCACAATGGTAAGGCCATTGTCAGACTTGACTCACAAGGGCGCTTCTCCCTCTCAGTGGTCTGAGGCAGCTGAAAACGCATTTGTTACCCTGAAATCTGCCTTTGCATCTGCTCCTGTACTGTCCCACCCTAATCCCTCCCTGCCGTTTACTTTGGAGGTTGACGCTTCAGATGTTGGGGTTGGGGCGGTGCTCTCCCAACGTCCTGTGGGAGGTGGAGCTTTGATGCCGTGTGGGTTCTTTTCTAAGAAATTGTCCAGCGCCCAGAGTCATTACGAGATTGGTGACAGGGAACTGTTGGCCATCATACTGGCACTTAAGGAGTGGCGACATCTTTTGGAGGGCACTCAGACTCCAGTACTAATTCTTACTGACCATAAGAATCTAACCTATCTCTCAGAGGCCAAAAGACTGTCTTCTCGACAGGCCAGGTGGGCGCTGTTTCTGTCCCGGTTCAATTTCTTAGTATCCTATCTTCCTGGTTCTAAGAATATCAAGGCCGATGCATTGTCACGTCAGTTCGCTTCTGACACTGAGAGGGAGGAAGTCCCGGTACCCATCATTCAGCCAGATCGGATCCTGGCTACTATTCGTACTACTATAACCTCGCCACTGGGGGAGGAGATACTGGCATCACAATCACGGGCACCTCCAGGAACCCCAGTGGGGAAGTGTTTTGTAGAAGAGTCATTCCGTACCCGTCTCTTGGAGACCTATCACGCCTCTAAAGCAGCTGGGCATATTGGTAGGGACCAATTAGTATGGTCTATTTCGCAACTATTTTGGTGGCCTACATTGAGAGCTGACTGCGCCGCTTTCACGGCAGCTTGTACCACGTGTGCCCGTGCCAAGACCCCTAGGCATCTTCCTGTGGGCTTATTGCAACCTGTGCCTAACGGAGACCGTCCATGGTCACATATATCCATTGACTTTTTGGGAGAATTACCGGCATCTAGAGGTTACAAGTTCATTCTTATGGTGGTCGACAGATTCTCTAGGATGGCACATTTTGTGCCTCTGACTGGCCTTCCATCGGCTCAGGAATTGGCGATAGTTTTTGCCAGAGAGGTGTTCCGTCTGCACGGAGTGCCCAGAGTAATTGTCTCTGACCGTGGGAGCCAGTTCGTTTCTAGGTTCTGGAGGGCATTTTGTGGTCAGATGGGCATTCAATTATCATTCTCCTCCGCCTACCATCCCCAGACGAATGGGGCCGCTGAGCGTGCCAATCAGGGACTGGAACAGTTCCTGCGCTGTTTTGTCTCCGATCATCACGATAATTGGGCTGACCTGTTGCCATGGGCAGAGTTTGCCAGGAACTGTGCGGTTAACTCATCGTCCGGGAGCTCCCCGTTTTTCGTGAATTATGGTTTCCAGCCTTGTCTGCTCCCGGACTCCTTTCAGGCACAGCAGATCCCTGCTCTAGACGAGCATTTGGCACGACTTCATTCCACTTGGGCACAGGTTCAGAGGTCCCTCAGTCAGTCTTTCAGACGGCAGCAACGGCACGCTAATCGCAGACGCCTTCCAGCGGTCTCATTTCAAGTTGGGGACAGGGTATGGCTGTCATCCAGAAACCTCAACTTACAAGTCCCATCCAATAAACTGGCTCCCCGGTTCATTGGTCCATTTAGGATTATCCGCAAGATTAATCCGGTTTCTTATGCTCTGGAGCTTCCACCCTCTATGCACATTCATAATGTGTTCCATGTGTCTCTTCTGAAACCCTTGGTGTGCAATCGTTATACTACTACGCCAGTGATTCCTGGGCCGGTGGACGTCCAGGGCCAAGAGGAATATGAAGTCCAGAGTATTATTGACTCCAGGAGATTTAGAGGAAAGCTGCAATATTTGGTTCATTGGAAGGGCTATGGCCCTGAGGAACGCTCTTGGATTGATCAGGGGGATCTCCATGCTCCAAGATTAGTACGCAGCTTTCACTCTAAATATCCTTTGAAACCCAAACCTCAGGCTAGGAGAGGGGGTCTTTGAGAGGGGGGTACTATCACAGTGCCTGTGATTCCTGTCACTCTCTGTTGTGGATGTCACTGATTTGCTGACTGAGTTTGACCCGCCTCCTGATGACCTTTTTATACCTGGCTATCTCTCTTGTCAGTTGCCCTTTCGTGGTGTTCCTGAGCCAGTAGTGCTTTTGCTGTGTTCCTGTATTCTGAGTTCCTGTGTACCGATTCGGCTTGTCCTGACCATTCTCCAGTGTTCCTGCCTGTGTATGACTCGGCTCGTCTGCGGACCACCCCTGGATCCTGACCCGGCTAGTCTGACGTTCCTGCCTGTGTATGACCCGGCTAGTCTGACGTTCCTGCCTGTGTATGACCCGGTCCTGCTGACTTCCTGCTCCGAAGATCGACTTCCAGCTTGTTCCAGTGACCTGCGTTCCAGTTGTCGCCGTCGCGACATTTTCCAGTCCTTGCTGCCCACGAGTGTGCCATTGCCTAGCCTGGTGATTCCTTCGATAGTGCTGTGCCTCGTTCTAGTGCAGAGCCGTGTGTATTCTGTGGGCCTTCCTCTCCTTGCAGAGCCTGATCGTAGCGTTGAAGCCTCGAGTAACGTTACAGAGCCTTGCAGTAGCGCTGAAGCCTCGAGTAAACGTGCATTTTAACTCTTGCAGTGCTGCCTCATATTCACTCTCTGTATCTCCAGTACAAGCCTTATTACAAGTGATACTGCTGCTGAGTTGGCCGCTCTCCGTCGGCAACTCTAGTCTAACGTTGCAGAGTGTTCACAAAGTTTGGGCCGTTTGGGCGCTTAAGGCTCTCCGGTGTTGGTTACCGACGAGATCGTATACTCAGAGTGTTGGCAGAAAGGCATCAGTGTTGGCTATTCGGTACTACGCCCGAGGGGGCTAGTGGTTCTGGCTCTAGCATTACTGCATTCGATTACACCTGAGGAGGCTATTAGCTCTTGCATTGCAGGCCGGTTTCCATATTGCCCTAAGGGGCTATTTGCACTTGCACATACTAAAGCAGTTCCTGTAGCTACGCCCGTGGGGGCTAAGTTGTTACCCATTCTGCTTATCATCTACCACCTTGGCAAGGCAGCTCGTTCCTCTGCACCTGATGAACTTCGTCTGTACAGCACAGCCTATTTAACATCTAGGGCGTGTCAAACTTCCACATCTGAGACTGAGTATATTTGGACATTAACCCCTTTGGGGCCAATATCATCCTAGGGCATACTGCCTTGTATTTATGTCCATAATACTATTTTCCTTGTATTCTCTCAGTATACATTATCTGTGTATTACCTACCGCCTCTAGAGGGCGTAAGTGTCATTATTCACTTTAATAAAGTGTGTTTTATTTTCACTTATTGTTCTGAGTGTCTTAAAAACCGTAACACATATAGAGATGAGCAATAGCACCTAGCAGTGGTTATCACTTTTTATTTTAGATGTTAGTGCTGACATGATAAGAAATATTTTTCACAAAAAGAAAAATCATGGTATTTCTATACAGTTACAGGCTCTGCGAGTAAAAGAAAAAATATATCCATCAAGTTCAACTCTTCACAGATCCACCTTATCATGATCTACAATCTTGTCAGCAATGCAGCCACAAATGAAGCCACTACCAGATCTATCGCAAAAGAAGGGGAAGGGGCAGAAGATATCTTAATGAGTGCCTATCACTTTTCTAAGTCCTTCCCTCAGTAGGAGCTTCCATCTTGAAAGGCATGATTATTCCTCCTTATGTATTTATTACACTCCTCTTCCAGAAACTGAAAGTTTCTAACATCCTAATAGATAAGGAGAGGTGATTTTCTTGACAGGAGAGTAATTATAGCTCTCTGAGATTAGATTCTGCAAATACTAAATAAAAAATATATAAACCTATTCACCTATTGACAAAGCAAAAGGTTAATAAGACTAAAAATGTTATAGCTAGCAGGTCCCATTTAAAAGCTTCAAAGGGGACTCTGACTTCTCCCTAGATTATTATCATTAATTCTTGTATCCTTGGGTATTGTGATTTGATGAAAAGAAACCCAATCCTTTATTGAAAATTGCTACTGTGTCTGCAAACACCATAATATCTTAATTGTTTTTGCAATTGCAGACTGACTGACACTGTGCACTGTTGATATGTATATTTCCTACAATTACCCCTAACTCCTTGTCCAATAAGATTTCACTTAGTACTGTTCAGTTTACTATATCATTTGCATATACATTTTATTTTTTAAATACATCACCTTGCTCTTATTTGTGTCGAACTTCTCCTACCCTTTACTTACCCAGTTCTTCATTTTTTCCCACTGTATATAATGTATATTCTGATTGTATCTCAGCAAACACAGACAAACTGCTTTCAATTCCCAAATCAAAATAATTGAAAGATACATTGAACGTAATCGGATCAAGGATGGAACCTCGGTTATCACACTGTTTTTCTTATTCCAAGATATTATACTCACACTTCCCTTCTTTGTTTCACCACCCCCTTACTTTTCACTTTGACATCTTATCAACTGTTTCTCCTTTATTTCTTTCTAACCTTGAACTTTCCCCTCCAGTTGCAGAGTTTTTTTTGTATCTATCCCTGTTGTTCCCCAAAAAATGCAAATCCTATGCAGTTGGATGCCTCATAAACAACTTTACTCTATTACTGTAAACAACATTATGCCATATGTGAATTTTTTGGACTTTATTGTTACTTACTCTTGCATAATCATGCTTTTATTATTTTATTAATGTGGGAAAATAAAGTTTTTTTTATGTTACTTATTTTAATACTTTGAATAAAATTCCACACTTGTACTACTTTGAAAATATTTATTATTGTTGTTGAAAATGGAAATGCTTATAATAACCTCCCAATCAAATAAATATATTAGCTTTTTTTGTGTGTGTTTTGCTATGAACATTATTTAAATTAATTTACAAAAATAGTAATTGAATCTGTTTACTTTCTATGAATATAAACATTACAGATTCATCATGTGCAATAATTTCTTATGACTGCTTTTTTGAATTATTCATTAAAAATGATGAACAGTTAAGAAGTTAATTTGTGTTTAAAATGCTATTGTGTTTTCTTATTCATATGCATATACATTAGAATGAGCATGAAAGGAAGAGTGAAAGCTTAATTACAACAATTTAAGGATGTTTGTATGTTTTAAAACAATGCCACTGTCTTAAAATTATGCATTGTTTGCACAAAATAAAATACACTGGATTTCAAAATGGTGAGTAGAAAGGAAAATCATTTTAACATTATCATAGAGCCCAACTAACAAATTCCTCTGATAAGCCATTTTGAACAACAGTATTTGTCCTTCCACTATCAATACTAGGCTGTTATGTTGACACCCTTCCTCACTCCATGTATTCATCTTACACTGATTCTCACCCTCAAACCATGCTGACATCACACATTGATTCCCTTCTACATTCCACGCTTGCTATGTGTTTACATTTGCTATCTTGGCACCCAGTACAGATCAAGGAGATTATTTGGTTGATTTTTGATTTCTGTTTGAGTTGCTGTGCTCTTTCAATTTCAATTTTAATCTCCTTGTTTTTATGTATAATTGATAGTTTCTATTATAGATTCTTGAATAAGGGGTTAACTCTGGCAAACACTGTCTAGAGTGAGGATAGATGCTATACATCTGATTGGTGACCATAAGAGCCATCACTGTCTAATGGGAGGAGTTTAGACAATACTTTACATTAGGTTTTGGTGCATCACATTATTTATAGTGTGTCACAGACCACCATGAACACAGTGGGAATGGGATCCAGTGGTTCAGGTGATCCTTGTTGAAGTGCTGATTTTGAGGCAGTAGCAGCAACAGCAGCAATATTATTGCCTGCGCCAGCCAGTGAAGGGGAATGTGTAAGAGATGAAGAAAGAGGCCATTCTTTGCCACCTTTCCCCTCCCCCCTGAAGTCATGGGTGTAGGACTATTTTTCCTGTGGGACAGGCACACTGCAGTTATCAATAATGACACTGTGCACAATTTGTGACAAGTCAGTGAAAAAGGGAAAGGAGGGAACACACATTGGCACAACTGCCCTGATAACACACATGAAACACAGACACCATGACATTTATGTGAAACATGTGAAACATGTTAAAGTCAAACACCACCAAAGAAATCAGACACTGATGTTGCTGTACCCCATGTTATGGTTCAGTACACTCAGAAACGGAAGGTTTAGGTAAAAACACAATTTTATTTACACACAATGGATAATAGTAACCCTCACGGGTCCAGCATACGGTAATATGATAAGCTGACACAAGACAGGTTACAGTTGTATGATTAACCCACACGGGTCCAGTACATAGAACACAATTACAGTACTGACACAGGTCAGGCAAATCACAGTTGATACAGTGTAAGTATAACCACGAGAAGCAAATTAAGCCAATGACTGGATTGACCTCAAGTAGAAAGGCCCAATGTAACTCTCTACGCAGAGTAACAACAGCGACTGACACGTATGCAACGGGTTAAGCCAGTGCAGGTCTGGCAAGGCAACAAAGGAGGACTGCTGCAGAGTAACGCCCACCGGAGACTACAAACAGCGTGAATTAGTGATAAGTGCAGCAGGAAATATGCGCCCAACTGAGACTTCAGACTTTTGCACAAAGGCTCACCATCACCTTGTTCCTCTAGGGTAACAACATCTTCTGCCAGTCCTCCTCATTCATTGTTACCTCCCCCAGCAAGTGATAGCCATTCTGTAGATGTCAGTTCGTGTCCACCCAATGCACATTGTGTGTTGCACTGACCAGACATGGCAGTGTGGTAGAGGAGAATCGCAAGCAGGGCATAAAGTGGCACCTGAATGCTGTACTTTGAAGGATTCCTGACCAGGAATGACTTTAACATATGACTGACTATAACGTGCTTATGTAAGTTTTTACATTTATATCTTATTTTATTTTTATTTTTTGAGTGGTTTCATCCATTGTTTAGGCTCAGTACAATTGTTAGTATTTATTACTGTTTAGCTGTCTGTGATATATATATACATCTGTCGGGGAATGTACATTGATATATTATTTGAGATCAGTTTTATTTGATCTTGTTTTACATAGATCAGGACTGTTACTTCGACAGAGAACAGTTATTTTTATTATTGATGTATCCGTATGATTATACTTTAAATGGGTTTTATATTTTTCAATAAATTATACATCTTTTTTAAATAATCGCCTCTTGCATTAGTGTGTCTGTGTAGGGGGTATTTTCTTTTTATAGATAGATAGATAGATAGATATGATGTATAAAGATACATATATATTGTGTGCCATTGGGGTTTATAATTGGCTCTAATGGGCTGTATTAAGAATATCAGATTATATTGAGTGGTTATTTTGATTAAGGACTTTGTTCTTTATATATTTTTTTGTAGGGCTCCTCTGGTTGTCCTTGGGTCAGCACTGACTCCATACTTTGGTGAATTATTGTGTTATCCTTTGAGCGTGGTTGGACTCTGCTTGGAGTGATGGCTGCAGGACAGACATTACAGAATACTAATTCAGGAGACAAAGCCACTTAAAGATATAGAGCCTTCTGTTTTCATTTCTGTTCCTGATCTGGCTGTTTTCTCTGTCCTAGGGGAGTATAGCCAAAGAAGCAGTTGAACAGGAAATTGTATTTCTGCTTTTTGTTGACAGTGATAGCGATGGGGAAAAATTAATTAAAATCAGTAAATAATTACAATAAAATTACAGATTTGGTAGGTGACAGAGATAAGAGCCCTGCCATGAGCTGTGACTGAATATTTGTAGAGATCCAAGGCACAACATCACACTCCATCAGTTTTATTTTGTACTTTACAGTAAAAACACACACAGTAGTTGAGTAATGTCTAGCAAACATAAAAGGGGTAGAGGTAGGGTGAAAGGATTAGGAGAAGTGCAGGGATGTGTGAGTAAAGTGGTAATCCAAAAAAGACTGCAGCGATGGTTGCAGCAGAGTGTGCAATAAATTATAAATTATGATGCAGTTTGCAAAGTCTCACCAAAAATTCCACCACAAGTTCTGTTTATGTGTCAGAGAGTGTGCCAAGATTTCCTTCTCCTGCTGCAGAGGAGTATGTTTCTGGAGATGACAAGTGACATAGAGTGCCAACACATACCACCATCTCTACAAGTCCTGTCATTAAATCAATAAACTTCCGCTATTTACTGCCATCCCACAGTTAATAAGTTCTTAGAAAGAAGTCAAAACATGCACAAAAAAAACAAAACTCAAAAGTATGCCTGTGGAATAATAGACACTGCCCTTTTCTTTTGTTTAAAACAGAGGCTTTAAAGAACTGATGTCCTGTGTTGAACCCTGTTTGAATATCCCAAGCCATAGTTATTTTTCAGGGATAGCTATGCCAATGTTACTTAAGCAGGACATTAGTGTTATGGGCAAACAGCAGTCACTCAGCCTGCTAACAATTTTTTCAATGCAGATGTTGCTGTAGAACTCACAACTTTTACTTCTAGCTATATAATTCTCCACTTCAGCCCTCAGAAGAAGTAACATTGCTGTGGGAAATTTGCAGTCGTTGAAAACATGGGTAAAAATGGCAATGTTCTCATGAGAACTTTATTGGCAGCGATGAAAACAGACATTTTATGTATTTTCCCTGCTATTTTGTATCCTTTGGCACCAATTGGCCGATTGTGTCCAGCCTCCTGTTGTGGCCTTATATACAGCCTGAGAACTGGGCTTAGTTGCCCTTTCATGGTGTATCTGTGCATTACTACTTGCTGTTGCTCTCATTTGACCCTAGCTTGGCTTCTGTGTATCCTCCGGCTTGATCGTTGGCTTTGTCTGATTACCCGCTCCGGTATTTGACCAGTGGCTTTGTCTCACTACCTGATCCGTGTATGTCCGTGGCCTATCTGACTACCCGCTCCGATCTGACCCCGATATTGGCTGACTACCCGATCCGGTATTTGACTGTGGCTCTGTCTGACTACCCTCTCCGTGCTTATCTCCAGTAGTGTCTTGCTCCATACAGCCTAGCGTGGCATTTACCTCCCTGGTATTGTTGCAAGCTGCCTTTTGCTTGGCAGCCTCAGAGTTAGTCTCATCTCTGATACGGTCCCGGCAGTCTACGCTCCATGCATTTCCAGACTCACCTACCTTGAGACTATCACCTATCTGTGACCCGGTCCCACTCTAGTTGCCTGGATCCCTAGCTCTCTAGGTTTCTGCTTACTCATTCTGTGTCACTGGCTGGTTCTTCCTCCAGTACTGTCTTTGCAACCAAGGAGACACAGGGTACAACTCAGAGTCAGCTCCTGGCTAGTGGACCGTGCACTGTCCTCACGCCAGTTCCTAGAAGGTTGGGGAAATGTGTTTGCTCCTACTTATTGATTTTAAATAAACTGGTTAAATTCACTTGTACTTGTGTCTTGCGATTCATTTTCCTAAGTTTACCGTGACAAAACCATAGGGGTGAAAATAACAATGTTCTCATGAGAACTTTATTGGCACTGATGAAAAGTAGACATTTTATGTATTTTCTCAGACTTTTAGTCCATCCCTACTTACCACCACCATCCCCAGATTCTCCATTCCAACCACTTTTGTATTCTTGCAAATTTTTCTATAATTTTTTAAAATGTTTTCAGAAGCTTGAACACTGCTTTTCAGTGCCATTGAGGTGTTACTGCTATCACTGTTTAATGCAGTACTTAGTCCCACTACTCAATCTGCCTCCTATGCTGTGGTAACAACACCAGAATAATAGTACTCATCATCATCTTTATGCTTCTGTATCACTAATAGTACTATTCATAGTAGTGGACTTTCCACTTTTGTTTCACTAATGGCCTCTTCATGCCTGGCTGAACTCAATTTTTGTAGTATAACTTTACTACCACCAACATGTCCATGCTGTTCTCCTACCTTTCCCTTTCACACCTGCCCTTGGCATGTTTGTTGGACATAGCTATGTTACTATTGATTCTTATCTGCTGGTAGAGGTATGTGGAATAATGTTTTGTCTCTCTTATAATATTTTGTGATCTATGCCACTATTACAGTAAGTCTCTGTCACTATTACTGTTGGTTGTCATATCTCACATCAGAAAACTCCAACTTTTTTGTTGCCATACTATTATTATTTATTGTTACTGTCTGTCACGGTCACTGTGTACAGCTCACATCCACACATCCTACAGTCACAAGCTACTAGCTCCCCTGTTTGTCTATCACTACTAGATAGTGTCACAATTCTCGTTCTCTCCAAATAACTACTTCAGTTGTATATTGACAGTACTGTACCGGACTTACTTAGATTTCAGAAATCACAATCTCTACAGCTTGCGGTAAAATAGTAAAGCACGCATTAAACATTCGTGCACCAGTGTAGCACCACACCTCAGTATATCATTTGTTGCCCCAAAGTATAGTCTGTCAGTATCACAACCTTCACTCTCAGGCATGCTGGATGCTTGTCTCTCACTTTAAAACCTTTTTGTGGGGTGTTAGCTCTTCCCTTTCCTCACACACATGTAGAAAACAACTTACAATGTTTATCTCCAATAACACTTATCTCTAACACCTCCACAAAAAATTAACTTTATTTATATGGTTGACTTCAATAGGAATCACAGTCTGCTGCTTTTTCTTTCACTCCCAACCATAGACTTGCAACCTGGGATGCTGACACTCTTTTTAATATGAGCACCACAGAAATACTCACAGTGTTTGGGAGAAATGTATTTTTACCTTTGACTTCAATGCAAAAAAATACAAAAATCAGCACTTTTTGCAAGAAATTTCCCACTCAGTGGAAAGTGATGTTTTTCACAAATTTAGCTTTTGAGGCAGGACGTTTCACCCATTACTACTCTCTAACCAGTATTCAGAGGGTAGTGCACAAATGTGCAGATGTCCATTGTGGATTAGTATGTTATGCTATCATTGAGGAGTATGCTTGTGAGAATAAAGTGGAGTACCATTGTTCAAAAGGGGGAAAGATCTAAACCAGGAAATTATAGAACTGTGAGCTTGACTTCCTTAATGGGTAAGATATTAGAAGGGTTATTAATTCATAGCATTCAGGACTTGGGAGGATTATGCGATGACCAACAATATTATAAAAAGGAGCCAGCATAGAGTTATTAACTATAGATCATGTTAATCGAATTTACTTGCATTTTACAAAAAGGTAAGCAGTAATTTGGACAAGGGTACTGCTGTTGATGTAGTATATTTGGAATTTGCAAAAGCCTTTGATACTGTGCCTCAAAACAGGTTACTGGATAAATTAAAGGGCTTCTGTTTGGGAGGTATCTAGTGCACTGTAATTCATTAGATACCTCTCTGGCATTCAAAGGGTTAAATACTTTTTTGGGGATTTTGGTAGTATAATGTTTTGTTTGGCTGTGAGTGCTCAGTGTGCTCAACAACATTTTTTTCAATAGTTTCTTTAATTTCATTTGATCAGTTAAGTTGAGCAACCTTTTTATTACTATAATATTTTGTTCAAGTAAGCATACTTCACTTGAAACCTTTCTTCTCATAAAAATTATTATTTTTTCCAACCTGTTGGAATGCTGTGAATGTAATCTAAAAATTATATCTCATATGTAAAAAGATAGTGTATATTCATGAACTGGAACTTTGGACTGGAGCCCAACATGTCAGAAATGGTATAACCGATAGGGGTGGGCAAAAAATTTCCTACATGACTTTCAACAAAAAAATGGATGATTTTTCACTTTTTTCACTAAATTTTTCTCCTTTTCTCCAATGCAAAGTTTTCTTCTTTTTTACCAGTTCCAACAATTTTTTTGCCTATTCCAGCAAACTTTCACCTATGTTTCCTATGGTGCAACATTTCCCAGCACAATATTCCTTCTTCTATATACTCCTACAACAATTTTTACCATTATCATGTTTGTATCAAATGTAAGCTACCCTTCTTCTCAGATTACTGATACACATTACTTATTGGTCATAACAGTGGTCCCACTCCCAAGTTTGGTAGATGGTAGCAACCCTTTTTCACATCCCTCCTACTACTCCTCATTAGTGATGATTGAGCACCCCAATGCTCGGGTGTTCGGGTGCTCTGACCGAGCGCCCCCGGAGGCTCGAGTGCTCGGCCGAGCACCCGAGCCCCATTGAAGTCAATGGGAGGACTCGAGCATTATACCAGGCACCCCCTGCTCTGATGAGGGGAGGGTGCCTGGTCCATAGGAAAAGGGCAGAAAATGATGGAAACACCACAGAAATGGTTCAGGGACAGCATAGGGAGGATGTCTGGATGCATCTTGGACTCCAACGTCGCTGCTGGGAACGATCTTTCGCCCGTAGTACGCCATTTTTACAGACTGACCGTAAAACACACAAAAAGGAAGATAAAAACGACTTTAGGTGAAAAATTGTTACCAAACAGTATTTGCTGTATATTTACTTGTATATCATCTGCAAATTCTGCAAAAAATTTCATCGATTTTTCGGAACTGGGGCCATGATTAAGAGGGAAACGTGCGCAGAGGCAAATTCTCCCAAAAATTTCCTCGATTTTTCTGAACTGAGGCCATGATTAAGAGGGAAACGTGCGCAGAGGCAAATTCTCCCAAAAATTTCCTCGATTTTTCTGAACTGAGGCCATGATTAAGAGGGAAACGTGCGCAGAGGCAAATTCTCCCAAAAATTTCCTTGATTTTTCTGAACTGAGGCCATGATTAAGAGGGAAACGTGCGCAAAGGCAAATTCTCCCAAAAATTTCCTCGATTTTTCTGAACTGGGGCCATGATTAAGAGGGAAACGTGCGCTGAGCCGACCATCTAAAACATTATGGGTGAGGGTCTGCTGCGGAGCTGACCATCCTAAACATTATATGCGAAGGCCCGCTAGTGAGCTGACGCTATAAAACATTATATGAGAGGGCCCGCTAGAGAGCTGACCCAATAAAACATTATATGAGAAGGCCCGCTGGTGAGCTGACCTATACAAAAATTGTCAAACTGCGCCCGCTGGTGAGCTGGCCCTATATAAAAATTATATCACAGGGCCCGCTGGTGAGCTGGCCCTATATAAAAATTATATCACTGGGCCCGCTGGTGAGCTGGCCCTATATAAAAATTATATCACTGGGCATATTGAAGAGAGTCAACCATATACCCGTTTTTTGGGTGGAAGGGGTGAATGGGAATACAGAGTATTCCCATCATTGTAAATAACATATATAAAGTGAGTTTATGTTCCCCCGGGGCTTTCCTCCAGTGGAGTGGAGAAGTCAGGGGAAATCCAGGCCTTGTTCATTTTTATAAGTGTCAACCTATCAGCATTTTCGGTGGAAAGGCGGATACGCTTATCTGTTATGATGCCACCAGCAGCACTAAATACCCGCTCAGACAGAACGCTGGCGGCAGGGCAGGCCAGCACCTCCAAGGCGTAGAGTGCCAGTTCATACCACGTGTCCAGCTTGGACACCCAGTAGTTGTAAGGCACAGAGGGATCATTGAGGATGCTGACACGGTCTGCTACGTACTCCTTCACCATCTTCCAAAACTTTTCCCTCCTTGTGACACTAGGCTGCGCATCAGGGTGAGGGTGCTGGCGGGGTGTCATGAAGGTGTCCCACGCCTTGGAGAGTGTTGCCCTGCCTTTGTCGGAACTGCTGTGTGCTCCCCTTTTCTCCCCTTCTCGGTTGGCCAAGGTAGCACGTACTCTGCCGCCAGCGTTGTCAGATGGAAAATTTTGGAGCAATTTTTCAACAAGAACCTTCTGGTATTGCACCATTTTGCTTGTCCTCTCCACCGGAGGAATGAGAGATGAGAAATTCTCTTTGTAGCGGGGGTCCAGAAGGGTGAACACCCAGTAATCCGTGTTGTCTAAAATGCGTGTAACGTGTGGGTCACGGGAAAGGCAGCCTAACATAAAGTCAGCCATGTGTGCCAGAGTACCAACAGGCAAGATTTCGCTGTCCTCACCAGGAGGATGACTCTCAATCTCCTCATCCTCTTCCTCCTCTTCTGCCCACCCACGCTGAAGAGATGGAACTAAAGTTCCATGGCTACCCTCTGTAGCGGAGGCAACCGTGTCTTCCTCCTCCTCCTCCTCCGCCTCCTCCAATTGTCGCTGAGAAGACGAAGTGAGGGTGCTCTGGCTATCACCTTGTGTAAGCTCTTCCTCCCCCATTTCCACCTCTTCCACATGCAAAGCGTCGGTTTTAATTGTGAGCAGCGAGCGTTTCAGTAGACACAGAAGTGGGATGGTTACACTGATAATAGCGTTATCGCCGCTCACCATCTGTGTCGATTCCTCAAAATTGCGTAAAACCTCACAGAGGTCTGACATCCATTCCCACTCCTCACTTCTGATTACAGGAAGTTGAACGGAGAGGCGACGACCGTGTAACAGCTGGTACTCCACTACTGCCCTCTGCTGCTCACAAAGCCGGGCCAACATGTGGAAGGTGGAGTTCCAGCGCGTGCTCACGTCACACAGCAGCCGGTGAGCTGGCAATTGTAAGCGCTGCTGCAGCTTCAACAGGCCGGCTGAAGCTGTAGATGACTTGCGGAAATGTGCACACACGCGGCGCACCTTGGTCAAGAGATCATGTAAATTGGGGTAGGTTTTTAGAAATCGCTGAACCACTAAATTAAATACATGCGCTAGGCATGGTACGTGTGTGAGCTTGCCGAGCTCCAAAGCCGCCACCAAGTTACGCCCATTATCACACACAACCATGCCTGGATGCAGGTTGAGTGGCGAGAGCCACTGCTCGGTCTGGTGACTAATCCCCTGCAACAGCTCTGAGGCCGTGTGCTGTTTGTCCCCAAGGCAGATCAGCTTCAGCACGGCCTGTTGACGCTTCCCCACTGCAGTGCTACACTGCTTCCAGCTACCGGCTGATTGGTGAGTGGCGCTGCTCGCAGAGAATTCGGAGGTGGAAACGGAGGAGGAGGAGCCAATAACGTAGGTGCTGGCGGAAACCCTGATGGAGGTAGGGCCCGCAATCCTCGGCGTGGGTAGCACCTGTGCCATCCCAGGGTCCGAGTCGCTCCCAGCCTCCACAACATTCACCCAGTGTGCCGTCAGGTAAATGTAGCGTCCCTGGCCACAAGCACTTGTCCATGTGTCAGTCGTTAAGTGGACCTTCCCAGTAACTGCGTTGGTCAGGGCACGGGTGATGTTACGGGACACATGGTGGTGTAAGGCGGGGACGGCACACCGGGAAAAGTAGTGGCGGCTGGGGACTGCGTACCGAGGGACAGCTGCTGCCATCAGGCTGCGGAAGGACTCAGTCTCCACAAGCCTAAATGGCAGCATTTCGATGGCCAGTAATTTGGAAAGGTGTGAGGTTAGTGCTATGGCCTGTGGGTGGGTGGCTGGGTATTTTCGCTTGTGCTCAAATGCCTGGGGTAACGACATTTGGACGCTGCGCTGGGACAGGGAAGTGGATGTGGTCGCTGATGGTGCTTCAGATGGTACAGGTGCAGGGCGGGAGGTATGCATGCCTGCGCCTTCGACAGGCGATTGGCCGGCACCGAAAACAGGGGAAGAGGAGGCAGTGGTGTGGCCTGCAGACACAGATTGGCGATCCGGGCGTTCCTCCCACTTATTACGGTGCTTGGATGCCATGTGTCGGATCATGCTGGTGGTGGTGAGGTTTCTAGTGTTCATGCCTCGGCTCATTCTGGTGTGGCACAGGTTGCAAACTACAATTCTTTTGTCGTCTGCACTTTCCTTAAAAAAACGCCATACCGCGGAACACCTACCCCTTGGCAAGGGAGATTTATGCAAGGGGGTGCTCCGTGGAACATTTGCGGGCCGGTTTGGTGCGGTCCGCCTTCTTTCTGTAGCCACACCACTGCCTCTTCCAGCCTGTTGCGGTGCTGCAGATGGCTCACCCTCAGGACTGCTGTCATCGCTCGGCTCTACACCTTCCCAGGTGGGGTCAGTCACCTCATCGTCCACCAAGTCCTCCTCCACTTCCTCACTCTGATCATCCTCCTCATGTCTTGATCCCACCACATACTCAGTCATTGACAACTGTATATCATCCTCCTCATCAAGGTCTTGAGACAGTAATAGTGGTTGATTTAATGGCAACTGTGTCTCATCATCATCATCATCCACTTCCTTTGACCTTAAATGCCGTTCCCCTCTGTCATCTTCTTGTGATTGGGTACCCTCTAGAGGTTGTGAATCAGGGCACAAGATGTCATGTTCCTCTGCAAGCGTGCTTGGAGAGAGGTTCAAATTAAGGATTGGTGATGAGACGAGCTCCTCACTATATCCCAGTGTGGGATCACTTCTTTGACCAGACCCTCTATGGTGGGAGGAAGGATGATCAGGGTGAGGATTATGTTGACCAGACTCTTGGCTACTGAGAGTGGACTTGGTGGAAGACAGGGTGGTGCTTAACCGACTGGAAGCAGTATCAGCTGAAATCCAACCGACCACCTGTTCGCAGTGGTCTGACCTCGAGAGTGATGTCCTGCGACGCCCTGTAAACTGAGACATGAAGCTAGGTATGGTGGATGTCTTTCTTTCTTGTGCTCTGGCACCAGGCACAGTTTCTACGCGTCCTGACCCGCGCCCTGAACTATCAGGATCACGTCCACTTCCCCGTCCCTTTTTACCCGCCTTCTTCATATTACACGGAATATGTGCTGCAAATCTGCAACTTTGCACACTAAACAGAATGTGCTTCTTATCTGCGGCTAGGCACAGTGAATGGAATATGTGACTTTGATATTTTACACTTTGCACAGTAAACAGAATGTTCTCCTAATATGCAACTTTGCACACTAAACAGAATGTGCTGCTTATCTGCGGCTCGGCACAGTGAATGGAATATGTGACTTTGATATTTTACACTTTGCACAGTAAACAGAATGTTCTCCTAATATGCAACTTTGCACACTAAACAGAATGTGCTTCTTATCTGCGGTTAGACACAGTGAATGGAATATGTGACTTTGATATTTTACACTTTGCACAGTAAACAGAATGTTCTCCTAATATGCAACTTTGCACACTAAACAGAATGTGCTTCTTATCTGCGGTTAGAGACAGTGAATGGAATATGTGACTTTGATATTTTACACTTTGCACACTAAACAGAATGTTCTGCTAATCTGAAACTTTGCACACTAAACAGAATGTGCTTCTTATCTGCGGTTAGACACAGTGAATGGAATATGTGACTTTGATATTTTACACTTTGCACAGTAAACAGAATGTTCTCCTAATATGCAACTTTGCACACTAAACAGAATGTGCTTCTTATCTGCGGTTAGACACAGTGAATGGAATATGTGACTTTGATATTTTACACTTTGCACAGTAAACAGAATGTTCTCCTAATATGCAACTTTGCACACTAAACAGAATGTGCTGCTTATCTGCGGCTCGGCACAGTGAATGGAATATGTGACTTTGATATTTTACACTTTGCACAGTAAACAGAATGTTCTCCTAATATGCAACTTTGCACACTAAACAGAATGTGCTGCTTATCTGCGGCTCGGCACAGTGAATGGAATATGTGACTTTGATATTTTACACTTTGCACAGTAAACAGAATGTTCTCCTAATATGCAACTTTGCACACTAAACAGAATGTGCTTCTTATCTGAGGTTAGACACAGTGAATGGAATATGTGACTTTGATATTTTACACTTTGCACAGTAAACAGAATGTTCTCCTAATATGCAACTTTGCACACTAAACAGAATGTGCTTCTTATCTGCGGTTAGACACAGTGAATGGAATATGTGACTTTGATATTTTACACTTTGCACACTAAACAGAATGTTCTGCTAATCTGAAACTTTGCACACTAACCAGAATGTGCTTCTTATCTGCGGTTAGACACAGTGAATGGAATATGTGACTTTGATATTTTACACTTTGCACACTAAACAGAATGTTCTGCTAATCTGAAACTTTGCACACTAAACAGAATGTGCTTCTTATCTGCGGTTAGACACAGTGAATGGAATATGTGACTTTGATATTTTACACTTTGCACACTAAACAGAATGTTCTGCTAATCTGAAACTTTGCACACTAAACAGAATGTGCTGCTTATCTGCGGCTCGGCACAGTGCATGGAATATGTGACTTTGATATTTTACACTTTGCACACTAAACAGAATGTTCTGCTAATCTGAAACTTTGCACACTAAACAGAATGTGCTGCTAATCTGCAACTTTGCACACTGAACAGAATGTGCTGCTAATCTGCAACTTTGCACATTAAACAGAATGTGCTGCTAATCTGAAACTTTGCACACTAAAAAGAATGTGCTGCTAATCTGCAACTTTGCACACTAACCAAAATGTGCTGCTAATCTGCAACTTTGCACACTAAACAGAATGTGCTGCTAATCTGCGGCTAGGCACAGTGAACGGAATATGTGACGTTTTTTTTTTTTTAAATCTCTGCCCCCCCAAACAAAATAAACTGCTGCCCCCACACACAGTAGTCCTAAAAAGGACTTTTGGGTCTTTTTTTTTTTCAAAATCGCTTTTCTTCTCCCTACACTGACTTTCCCTTCCTATCCTCATCTCTCCCTGGCTAAGACTGAGCCGAACTCGCTGGTCAGGTGCTATACAGCACCCGATCACGGGTTCTGGCCAGCCAATCAGTGTAATGCCAGCAGCCAACATGGCTGCTGGCATTACACTGATGTCAGAGCCTCCCTGCACGTTTATTGGCTGCGCAGCAGCCGCGAAACGTGCGGGGAGGAGACCCGAACATGGCGGGCGAGCACATGCGGTACTCGTACGAGTACCGCCATGTGCCGAGCAGAGCGATGCTCGAGCCGAACCGAGCTTCGGCTGAGCATGCTCGCTCATCACTACTCCTCATCTGTGTTGCTGTTAATACATTAGGCCTTTTTTTCTATATCATAGCTTTTGGATCCTGAGTAAAGTATCTCCATACTGTGGACTTCATGGACTGAGGGGTTCCTGTGGGGCTGCTGCTACTGCTACTGGGGTTAGATGTTGATGCAGTTCTGCTACTGCTACTACTAGCTGTCAAAGGTGCATTACTTCTATCATCAGCAGAGGTACTTGTCATAGCTAAGGTTGTGGATGTTAATAACCTGTGTTGCTGTTGCTGTTGCTGTTGGTTATTCAACACAAGTGTGTACGGCTGAGTGAGACTTGGACTTGGAAGCAGCTATGATGCTGATGATGTCTGGCAGGATGACTGTGTACTTTTTGCCATCTTTGCTTGTCCAGAGTCAGAGTTATCTCGAACAGTTTATTGAAAGGCATAGTGCTCCTTTTCAGTGGTGGAAGACTGAGCCTTTGCCTTTCTGCTAACTTTCTGGCCATGTCATCATCTCTCTCACTCTTAACTTCATCTGAAAATGAACAAGAGAAGGATGCTAGAGGAATATATTCTAGATCTGGATCATCATCAGTCATCATTAGGTCATCCACAGCATCAGCATTGCCCACTGCTTCTTGTCCACTACCCTTACATTCCTCTAAGCTTTTAGAGGTTTCAGTGTCTTTCTACTTTTACTTTCAATACATAAGTTCATTACAACTTTGAGAATAGATGTGTTGGTGCTTGTTTGTCTAACTGTCAGATGCAGCAGTTGGGTCAGCTACTACTTCTTCCTCCTTTATGCCATCATCAAAACTAGAATGCAACTAGTTGTAGTCTTCAGTGTTCTTCTTATATGTTTTTTTATAGTACTGGCACTGGTGGTGTTGGTGCTGGAACTTTTGGTGGGACCTTGACAAACTGCATCCATCCCAAGAGGAGAGGAATCATCATAATTTATTGCACAAGCTGCAGCAACCATTGCTGCAGTCAGTTTTTGAACTACTACTTTAATCCCACATCCCTGCACTGCTCCACCTTTCTTCCTACCTCTGCCCCTTGTGCGTTTGCTGGACATTACTCAACTAGTGTGTGCGTGTTTTTACTCTCAACAGTACACAACTGATGAAGTGTGATGTCTTGTGTTAGCCCTCAACGAAATTCTCAAAGTTGTCTGCTGTCAATCAAGTCTTCCTCAGTCACACAGCTCACGTCAGCCTACCAGTCAGCTGTCTTCCAACTAATATGTTTGTTTATTTATATATTTTTTAAATCTTTTTATTTACTTATTTATTTATTTATTATTATTATTATTATTATTATTATATTTGTAAGTTTTCCACCCTATCATACCACAGTTTGTAAAAAAAAAAAATAACTAAAATACAAAATCAACAACTTCTTTCCCCAGAATTCCCCACCACAGAGACAATAAAAGCAATATCAGCAAGCAAATTGTACTCCGGGAGCCTGTGTCTTGCCAGTATTTGGGGTATACCTCCTTCCTCCCTTCTTCTCCCCCAGAGTACCCTCAGATTCCCATAATACCTAAAAGACTCCCTAAACTAAGATTAAATTCCCCTTTATTTGCCTAGCTCAAAAATGTGCTGCTTTCTCCTCTCACAAACACAGAATAGTGAGAGCCTGACACCCTTTTATATGCCTGAGGGAAAAGTATAGTCCACTTTCATGTGGTGGGGAAGAAATGTTTTTCCCATTGGTTTCAATGCAATGAGAAAGGCAAAAAAGTTGGAAAATAGTACTTTTTGCAGGTAATTACTCGCCAAATGGGGAGTGCCATCACATCAAGACAACAAGTATTAACAACGTCACTCGACATTCCACATGTCACTCCGTGCGTGGTAATCAAGACAACATACATAAACCACAATGCACAGACCAATGGGCCAGCTGCTTGTGGATATGTGTGAACTCATTCGCAGGGAGAATGTGTGGATGAAGAGGAAGCAGAAATCCATGGAATGGTTCACTGCAACCACCTTTACCTCCTGTGTGAAACCTGCACCAACACCACGAATCCACAGGGTCACAAGACAGTCTACAAGGCAGCCCCTTCAAAAGTACTCCCTAAAAAAAGAAATAAAAAGGCCCAAAATAGAAAAGCACTTCTTCATCACACTTATTTGTGAATGTTTCTGTTTCTGAACAGGTTAGGTGGCAGATATGTCTCCAATGCATTGCAAAGCAATGCTGTGCACACAACTCCTGCATATATTACTTCGTTGTACGGTGTTGTACCATAGGTAAGCACACAAAGCACATACACTGTTGTCCAATGTCAACTCACAACCCACCTAGTAAAGCAAAACATCATGAAAGTGTTGTTTGGCCATGATGTAAGTTGAACTTGAACATTGGGGATTGTTCAGTAAAGTGTGGTAATGATGATTTGATAAGGTGGAGATGACTTCTCCAGTGATATCACTGCCTCCCTAAGTATAACAGATACATAACCCAACAGCAGGCACAGTACTGGTGGAAGCAGAGGCAGCATGTCTGACAGCAGGCACAGCACTGGTGGCAGCACATCTGACAGCAGGCACTGCAATGGTGACAGCAGGAGCAGCACATCTGATAGAAGGCACAGCACTGGTGGCAGCACGGGCAGCACATCTGACAGCAGGCGCAGCACATCTGGCAGCAGGTGCAGCATGTCTCCATATTTCACAGCTGAGCTTGGGTTGCTTTGAATTGACACGTTGTTCCGTGCTGTGTAATGATGGCTTGTGTTGGTATGCCTTGTAACGTCCTTGTCATCGGGGGGGGGTTGCTAGGTTTTTGTTGATTGTCCAGGACTTGTTTGTAGGGCATGGGCATTGTTGGTGTGTTTGCTTGGCTTTGCATGGGTTAATGTTGCCACAGTTGTGCTATGTGTTGTGTGAGCTGCTATTTCTCTGCTTTGTTTTGTCCGATGGTAGTGTCACGGAGTGACTAAGAAATAACAACACTGACAAGTACAGATGAACTTAAAATAAAACTTTATTTTAAATACAATAGTGGCAGCAAGGATGACACAGTAGTGGCAGCAAGGAATGACACACAGTGGCAGCAATGAGTGACACAACAGTGGCAGCAATGAGTGACACAACAGTGGCAGCAATGAGTGACACGATAGTTGGCAGCATTGAGTAACACACTTTCACAAGACCAGGTAGGAACAGTTAACTCACTTTCCTCACACTTCACTAGGCTAGTGCGATAGGCCCACGTCTGTACTCAGACGATAGAGTAACTCAGGCAAAGGCAGCGAGTAGCTCCAGACACTGGAGCACACAGTAGTGACTCTAACTCCACCACCTCCATGAGGCCAGGTGAGGACAGTGCAAGACACTTCCTCAGCCCTTCACTAGGCAGGTGTGGCTAGTCTCGAATGGCCCTAGGAACCTTCACAGACAGATGGAAGGACAGTGCATAGCACTACCACACTCTGAGTCTGCAGGAAAATGAAGCGCAACTATACCCCAACGCTAGGGTATACCGAATGCAAAATAAATGGCACTGAGGGCTAGGTAAGGCAGCACACAAATTGGAACAACCAAGGGAGGTCAGTACATGGACTGACCAACAAATGCTGCTAGACGTAGCGAGTGTAGACATGGGTACGCACAGGCAGCAAGGATCCCAATAGCCGAGGCTGGTAATCGCAACCGGAGCGCAACAGAGGGAGAGTAACCAAAGGCAGCCCGGGATCAGAACCGGAACAGGTAGTCAGCCAAAGCCAGAGGTCAGAACCGGATCGGGTAGTCAGACATCGCCAGTGGTAGGAGCCGGATCTGTTAGTCAGGCGTAGCCAGAAGTCAGAGCCGGAACAGGTAGTCAGACGTAGCCAGGAATCAGAGCCGGAACGGGTAGTCAGACGTAGCAGGAGTAATACACAGGGACAGCAATGGACCAACACAGCACTAGGCTCAGTTACACCATGAAAGGGCAAAGGTAATAGGACATGCTGAGGTTTAAAAGGTCTGGCAGGTGGGCGGAGAGATGATATCACCAGCACAGTAACCTATAAGAACAGAGATTCACATAGAGCGACAGTCAGGAAGTAACAATGTCGCTGTTACAGCAATTACCCACTGGAGGCAATCACGGGCACCATGATAGGTAGGTTTTGTTGCCTGTTGTGTGTTGTACAGCCAAGAAAACTGGGTGTAGAATTTCATCCATAAAATGTATCAGTTTGTTGTGTGTTAGCACTACCATGCACATTTGAATGTCTCTGGGTATATCTGTTCCATTATTCTCAAAGTTTGTGATATTATCATCCTTTGTGATTTTAAACTGTGATTTTAACTGTTCTTAAAACGGATAATTTAATGACTTACAGTGCTTTCAAAATCGCCATCGGCTGTGGGCTTTTTTTTTGCATCTGGGACATTTAAATCAAAGCCTCAGTCTTTAAGTTCTGCTTCTGTGTTATTTCTGTGTTCTATTTATGCATTGGTTTCATTATTTGTTATTAGTAAATTCACCACAAGTACAGCTAAAACATTTTTGTATGACTCTATAGGAGTGCATAATGTTATAGTAAATTATATTAAATTTATTGTAAAATAGTTACTTGTCTGAAACAAAGCACTTTCTGTGCTCATATGAAAAATGTAATCTAAGCAGGCACATTGAGGCCAAGGAACACTAGCAAAGAACAGCTGGAGAATTAAAATGTAAGACAGTTATTTAATACCTCATTGAAATATTCTAGTATAACATCCCAAATTATACACGCTGATAAAAATTTTACATTTATGAAGCATACTTTTCTTTTACTCTCCTAAGAGGACAGAGATGGTACACCATTAATGGAAACAATTATTAACAAATCTCATTGTAGATCTGATTTACCCATCATAAATGACAAATTTACCTTATTTAGCCTCTGAATGCCAGAAAGGCATAAAATGTTGTAATTTCATAACAAAAATTCTGTCAGGCTTAATTTTATTTTTTAAATTGCATTTCCTTACAATTAACAAACCAAAAAGAAGGAATATCACATTGCCCTGAATATCACCCGTTAGTAATTCTTCTCATTACCCACCAAGTCAAACTCACATTTCTATAAGCCTCCTTCATTGGCGTGAAAGAGTTTCCTGAACCCACCCACTCCTCCCCGGTGGCTCCGGGTAGAATTTGTTGCCTCTATTGATCTCACAGACAAATCAGCTTGGAGATCAGTAGCTGGGGGCATCAAAATGGATCCTAATAACCTATCATGAGGACTGACATTTAATACAATTTAAACAAAATAAACACAGGAAAAGCCGTGCCACACACCTGCTAGTGGTAAATTAAAAATATGTATTTGTTTCTTTGAGTATATAATTAAATGTAGCGTTACAAATATGGGACATCATTTTGTCACTCATGTGAATCTAAATATAGTTTGAATAATTATAAGAATCACTAATATCCATTGCTCATTAAAATATAGGAAAATGGAATTTTCAGGTTGGATTTCTAATACGTTGCCTGCCACTTTAATGGATATCTATCGGTCTCTGAATGCACAAGAAAGATGAAATCAATGCCAGAGGTTAGAGTTGCCAATATCAATTTTCATAAGAATCCACTAAATCATGTAACATAAACAGAGATTTACCAGTATTTACAATACAAAATATATCATAAGGAGGAGGTAATACGGGGACAATTATGAAAAGGAAATATTTATGGAAGATGGGGGATAGGATCCCTGCAACATTCATTAACTAGAGGAATAAAGCAGCCACGGTAAATAAAAAAAAACCTTTCAATATAGGTATTAGAGTTAACAATTTATTAATTAGGGTTCACAAATAAGAATTAGGGTATACTCCAAATTAGCCTATAATGGTAAAAATTCAAAATATGTATGAAAAAATAGAGCGTAAAATATCAGAACTGCATCCACACATAAAATGTACATTGATTACAGCAGTGTGGTACTGTGACATCCTGCCTGCAATACTGAGACCAGAATACTCCCTGGCTATAAAAGAAATGCTGGAAAGGACACCCTAATAGACAGAAACCTGCATGCTAACCTAAAATACAAGGGGAAAATAAAGAGAAAGAAGAGGAAACCAACGATTTCCTGTGTCATCAAATCCTTAAAACACATCTCAGTCAAAAAGTGAAGGAATGAGGACTCCACTCTGGACAAATGTCAACTTCGCTTATCAGATTCACTAAGTCACTATTCCAGATAAGATATCACTGGTAACTTCTTGGAGAGGAATTCAACTTCTCTCTGTGCAGTGCAATCAAATGCCAGGTACATCTAACATTCCTTTTCACACCCATTGTGTGCTTTGTCAAAGTAACAAGCTGTATACATAAAGACAAATATAAAAGCAATTTTGGTCTCAGCACATCCCATCCAGAATAGAGTTTCCTAGCAATTCAAACTTTCTATGATGTTTAAATATCTGGCTATATTTTATATTAGAATGGCTCCATGACAACATGGGTACATGGTATTTCTATAGCCCCATGAAAAGATATCAAATTTATTTAAAGATATATATAAAAAAGTATTAATTACTCTTGGAAAATGAGAAAATATATCTATGTACCTAGACGTTTTGTATACATTACTAATGTAATGGTAGGTGTTGATTGGTTAGGTATTGATGTAAGATCAATTCTTCTACATACTTTTGTATAACGATGTGTACCTTTGTATCCGTCCATAACATAGCTGTTGTTGTTTTATGCTATATTAAAGTGCCCCCCCTCCCCTTTTCCATGCGCCACAAATCATCCCCTCAGATCTGGAATCTGGGAAGTGGACCAGACAGATTGCAAAGAGAGACAATCTTCTCTCTATCAGTATAAGGGCAGGTTTTTCTTTATGCTGACAGATGATTGTCCCTCATCATGATCCATCAGGACTGGCTTAATGCTCTTAGGGCATGATTCATGACGTATGGAAAAGTGGTGGGAGGGGGACACTTTAATATAGAATAAAACAATAATGGCAATGTTATGGACGAATGCAAAGGTGCACCCTGTTATATATGGACAGATAAGAGACCAGCTTGTAGAAGCATCTGTACATTGTATTAACCCTTTGCATGCCAGAGAGGTATTCAATTCACTGCAAAGCAATGCTTTGGATACCTTGCTTGCACTCAAAGGCTTAAAGTGATAGTAATGTTTCATAATAAAAGCAGCTCTAATTAATCTTCATAGTATTTGGGCCATGGAGAGTGTTATTTCAATTCTGTCAGAGTTGTAGTTTAGGAGTAATTCAATTATATCGTATCCCCCTCCCGCCTCTTTTACTAATGTAACACTGCTCAGCCAGAGCAGAAGGGAGGTGCCCAGGTAGACTGCAGAGAGGGACAATCTTCAATTAAGATAAGGGAAAAAGCTGAAGGGGCAGGGCTTTCATTGTTCTAATAGGAAGAAGAGTGTCCCCTTCTGTTATCTGTCTGGTCTATGGACTGGATTCCACATCTAAGAAGAGACGGCTTACACTAGGTAAAAGGGGCGGGAGGGGGAAACTTTGCTTGTGAATATCTCTTAAACCATAAAGGTTTGAGAGATAAGACATATCGTTCTTAATGTTTTTTTAATGCCTACAAAATAAAATAAAGATAAAATTAAGTATTACTATCCCTTTAAAGATCTACCACAAGTGTGATATGAGATGCTGCTAGTTGAATAAGATTCTAGCAGTGGGAGTGCTGGGGGACCAGAAAAAGATTGAACCTGAGGAGAGGTTTGACTGAGGACACAGGGACAGGATTTGGGGGTTGGAGCCATGCCATGGTGACAGCTTCAGGTCGAGCTCAGGAGAGGTATCCAGTGCATTGTTAATCAATGCTTTGGATAACTCTCTGAATCTCAAAGGGTTAAAGAGTTACTCTGAGATTGATTTGAGGTTCTTCCAGCTCAGTGAGATTCTACCAGCGGCAGCACTGAGGGGCCGGGACGGGTCGAGTGAGGAGGATAAAGAAATAGCAGGGACACACTTTTGCATACAAGGACACATGAGAGAGCAGGACAGAGACACAGTGGTAGCTGGCAGAAGCAGTTGTACATTGTATTAACCCTTTGCACTTCAGAGAGCTATCCAACCCATTGCAGAGAAATACGTTGGTTACCTCTCTAGCACTCAAAGGGTTAAAGGGTTTACATGCAGCACTGTATATAAAGAGAGTGTATGGGCAGAGTCAGCTATTTTCTCACAGGACACCTGACTATCAGCCGTCTCTGCCAGTGAAGAATGTATCTCGAAGTTGTAATGATAGTGAAGAGCCCAGCAAAGTGCTCCCAAACTCACCGGCACCAAGCAAGAGGCCATGTTATGTGACCTGTGCACCTGGCAATAGAAGTGATTGTGTGCTAATGAGTGAGGGATTAACCTTTTGAATCCCAGAGGGCCACACAATGCATTCAAAGCAATGTGTTGCACACCTATCTGACACTCAAAAGGCTTCATGCTGCGTGATCTGCACAACTGGAAATAGAAAAGAGATCTTGTACTGTGATCAAGTAAGAGGTCATCCCAACTCCAGCTCAGGACCCCTGCTCCACTACATGCCACTTCCTGGTTACTGTCCCGCCAACACACACCTGGATCCATGCCGGCTCAACCATTTCCACTTCTCAGCCACAAACAATCTATCTCTATTCTACAGTCTATACTTCACTCTAGATTTGTCCAATAATCATCCACTCCATCTGTGTCCCAACCCAGCCCCCATGGCCCATCTCTCACTAAATCAGTCCCCACAAGATTGTCATAAAAGGCCAAGATACTATCTAGTTCCAAGGTATCACTTAAGGTGCCCAAATAACATTGTGACAATTCATCATAGGTTAGTTGATGCACACAGCACAATTAAATTAAACTTTAGTACATAACTAATGTAAGTGAAAACTACAAGTTGCCCTTGTGTTACATTTTATGCCCAAAGTGAGTGCCTACCACTTAGTTGGTGCAGCAGTGAACTGAAATGAAGTGGTCACTGTCATGAAGTAGATCTGATAGAGGGTGGAACCAAGACAACACGAGATTCGCAGGGAGGCATGCATGACTTGCTCCTCACACGGGAGTGCAAATTTATGTTTACAGCTTGGGTCTTTTGTCCTTCTCTGAGATCTGTCCTTTCAAGTGACCAGATCTCAGATCTGTAGGAACTTCAGGTGACGTCACAAAAACAGTGAAGAGGTGTAAGATTGAAGGTTGATGAGAATGGTAGTAGGAGGCATCTATTACATACTTTACAGTGTACTAAAATCAGGTTTGTAAAATTAAGTATTACTATCACTTTAATATTGATAGCACTCTTATGCCTCAGTTCAACTACAGCCCTCCTTTCTTTAATGCTAAGATTATCCTAGTTTACGCTAAAATATAACCTTATTTATTTTGTCTTTTGTTAGGTGTTGATAAAAGGTCGTTTGTGGCTCTTTATGTCTTGTACAGTTAACAAAGTTTTCTTATCACAAATACTGTATATAGTATAATTGCTCTAAACAGCCATAAACAGTCTTTGAATAATGATAGTAAGTCCTCTTGTACATCACACAGATACTTAGTCCCAGGATTGAAGAAAACTAAATGAAGAAGAGCAGAGAACATCTGAGAGCAAAAGTATCAGACCAAAAGTTAATATATAGTAAAGAGACCCTATTTAATAGGTAATTCAATTCTCAGAATTCCTCCAAAGCCCTCTAAGAGTAAACTTGTGATAAATCTGGTGAGTAGGACCATATTTATTTCTGTATGGCAAGAGTGATCTATGACAAGTTTACTCTTAAGTGTGAGTCTGAATAAGTCTACTATATGACTGATTGAGACTCATATGACTTTATTCAAGTTTAGAGGGATTCTGAGAATTGATTTACATATTCCACTGGGCCTCTTTACTACATAGTTCCTGTTAGTATAATTAATCTGGTCCGGACCTTATTGCCTAAGAGACTTTTGCCCTCAGACGCTTTGTACTCTTCTTTTCTTGGTCTTCAGTTCAGATTTTTATATGTATTATGCAAAACTATTTTTATTTATTTGGTCACTTTTTATTTCTTACAATACATACATTTGCAATTGTGCTGTAAAAATAGACCTGTATTTAAAATGTGATAAATGAATAAATAAATTCTAACATTTAAAAACACTTATTTTTACAAAATGTTTCTTGCTAGCTAAGTATGTGCCTATAGACAAGTATACTAGCTTTGGAAGATATAGGTTAAAATATTTTAGTATATGTATATTTTTATTTTATGGAGTAATTCTGATAATATGGAGTATTTTGTTTTTGTAAAATTGCTTGTGCATTATGAACCATATGCAGAAAGCTGTGGATGAACAATTCTACAGCAAATCAACTGCACAATCAGTGGCAAATGGATTATAATTTCCATTTAAATCAGTTGGAGTTTTTATCCCCCCCATGGTGTATTTGTTTTGCTCCAGAATTGCTCATCTAGCTTTCTTCATAAGACTCAGGCAAGTTGAAAAGTCCTCCATGTCACATGTTATTTATTCGATATTTGTGATAGTGAAAATGGGTGAAAATTTTCACCTCAAACCAAAATCTGCGAAAAATGGCACTTCACGCCTGGTGGAAAATTTTTTCTGAAAAGTGCAGTTTTTCCTCTTTTTTTTGCCTAGCTCATTGCATTGAATACAATGGGAAGAATTTTTTATTTCCTACACACATGGTATAGAAGGGGGTTGAGGGTGCCTGTGTTGGTGGAGTCTGGGGAAAGTTTAAACAGGGATTTTTTTTTGGGGGGGTGAGTTTGCTGACTGGCAAAAAATAAATAAAAAAATAAGACACGTACAAAAGGGGTCTGAGGAGGGTGTTTGTGTTGGTGGAGTCTGGGGAAAGAATCTGTTGAACAGTCATTTTTTGGGGGGTGATTGTTGACTGAGATTGGTGGGGGGACAGTTCATAAAATAAAAAAATAAAATAAAAAATAAAATAAAAAAATCGGTATTTAATGTGACAGAAAAAGGGACCCCTGACATAAGCTGTGACTGGGGCAGACTGATACTTGATACTCTTGTAGATGATGATTTGTAGGACTTACACTTGTTGTTAGAGGCCCACACTTGTTTGGCACAAACCCGAAGGAAACATTTATTGATTGTAGGACTTAGACTTGTGTTTGGCCCAAGCCCTGAGGAATCATTGATTTGTAGGACTTAGTCTTGCTAGGCCCCAGCCCTGAGGAATCATTGATAGGTTTTGGAACTCAAGCTTGTTCGTGTCACAAGCCCTGAGGAATCAGTGATAGTTTTGGAACTCAGGCTTGTTAGCATCACAAGCCCTTAGGAATCAGTGATAATGTTTGGAACTCAGGCTTGTTAGTGTCACAAGCCCTGAGGAATCAGTGATAATTTTTGGAACTCAAGCTTGTTAGTGTCACAAGCTCTGAGGAATCAGTGATCATTTCTGGAACTCAGGCTTGCTAGTGTCATAAACCCTGAGGAATCAATGATTATTTTTTAATCGCAGGCTTGTTAGTGTCACAAGGAGAGATACAAAGAAAAATTGGAATGAGCAGTCACTGAAAACAAACAAAATAAAATGTTTTGTTCTAACGTATGGCAGCCTTTCTGAGGTGCTACAAGTCATGTTTTTCAATCCCATGTGCCAATGCAGAGAGGAAATCTCCATGTCCATATCAGACTGGTCCCACCTGCAGACAGTCCATCTTGTAAATGCCAGATAAATACTCTCTGCACAAGAGAATCAGCACTACTACAGCTATAAGTTTTGGCCTGTGTTGGCCTCATTGGTGTGGTGCAGCTGAATCCCTCTAAGCACGTGGAGAGCAAGGGCCCATGCCTGTGATACCCTTCCAGGTGAAGAAGACATACAAAGAAAGTTGTGACACTCACCGAGATTCACAAGCCCTGAAGAATCAGTGATTTGTAAAATTTTTATTTTATATGAAGAACAAGCCCTGAGAAAAAAACAAAAAAAACAATATGCCCTACTGGCCTACTACCAGCAGGTCAGGTTATGGTGGCTAGTGGCCATTGGCAAATATGATTGTGACATTTGTGACTGCTGTTTTTGCTGCTGCTCTTTAGTTGTTTAAGCAGCAAGAGGATTAGCCAGCTCCAAGGGAATGGGATCAACAACAGTAGTGATATGGGTGATGATTTATTTGCACTTATAACAATGCAAAATGCAAAATGCTAATTTTTGGTTAGAGTCAGCACATACAACTACATATAACTGTTGCCAACACATTGAAAGCAAATATTTACATTTAGTAGCAATATATTGTACATTGTACATATTGCATATTGCACAATGCACTTGAGAATTATATAGCACTAGTGTAAAAGCCCTTGTACATGGGCCAAGGGCCGGGTGATGTTAACCCTTTGAGTACCAGAGGGGTACACAACGCATTGCTTTGCATACCCCTCTGGTACTCAAAGGGTTAAGAGGCTGGTCCTGCTCTGTGTACTACCACCACCTCACTGGCGGAGCACGTAATGCATTCATGTGCTCCCAGCATTCTTTGCATTCGGGCAGTCTCTACTGTGCATGACTGCATTGAACAAACATTCTATTGTTTTATTATATAAGGATGGTGTTAAAAGCCCCAGAAAAAAACTCTTTCTTTCATTTGGTTCAACTGGTTTGCAGTTTGTTCCAATATTACTCCACTTTTTTGTCAATAGGGCTCAAAGTGTTAATTAATCATGTCATACTTTAGTGTCTTTAAATAATATGAATTTGTAATAATATCTGTGTGTTTCCCAATAGCTGTCCATGGTAAGAAACAATATTTTGAATGGTGAGGAGGATGGTGTAATTCCCCCCATATTCAATTTGGCCTTCCCATAATATAACACTTCAATAGAACCGATTAATAGTAATGTGCTGAAATGTAAACTGTGCCACTCTATCTAATCTCTGTGCACTTAGGAAACATTTCACTTGTTCCTTTTAAAGATCTAAAAATATTCATCCATATTTTCATTAAGAATATTAATTCCTTAGAGGCTTAAGTAAAGAGACTGCCAAAATTTCAATTACGCTATTATTATCATTAGCAATATCACTTCATCATAATTTTCACCATCATCAGCATTACATGATGCTGTGATATAATTTAACTAACTCTACATGTTATCACTGCTGCTGATTAAAAATAACTTGTACTCTACACATATTTGACTATGTTAGTACTTTTAGGTGATTCAATTATGGAACCATACAAATCTACTTACATTTTAACCAACAAAAATGTGAGCTGAAAATGTTTTACACTGTATACCCAAGAGCACAGTGACCAAGACAGCTTCTCTCTGATAGACATGGATTAACATAGCTTACCTATAGTTAGTGTTGAGTATAGGTGGATGTTGGCAACTAGTGATTAGGGGTGGGTGAAAAGTGAGAACAGCTGATTTTTCGCTTTTTTTCATGAAAGTTTTCTCTTTTTCTCCAATGCAAAATGTTCCTCCTTTTCGCCTATTACAGCAAATTTTTGACATAGTCTAACATACTTTTTGCCTATTCAACACATTTTTCTCCTATTCTTACACATTCTAACACATTTTCTCCTATTCTAACACATTTTTCTCCTCTTCCATCACATTTTTTCCTATTAAAACACGTTAATACAACATTTTCCAGCACAATAATACTTTTTCTAAGGGCTGTAGTGGAGAAATAAGTTGCTGGAAGTTAAAGTTGTGAGTCCTACAGCAACATATACCTTGAAAAATGTGTTAGCATGCAGAGTGCCTTTGGCCTTTGCCCACAACACTTACTTCCTGCTTAAGTGACACTGGCACTTATTCATGATGATGTCAAGTGATTAAAAAAAAAGTACAACCTACAATGTGGCAGATGTGTTTGGTAGTGGTGGTGGGGGAATGGTGTGGTATGATTGGTGGGACCTTGACTAGCTGCATCCACCCCTGGGGGAGAGGGATCAAAAACATGCTGCTCTTTCCTCTCACAAAAACAGAATGGCATGCTGTGAGAGACTGACATCCTTTTATTTGGCTAAGGAAAACTTTTGTGAGGTGAAGAAACATTTTTCTACACATTAATTTCAATGCAATGAGCTAGGCAAAAAAAGCGGGAAAAACTGCACTTTTTTTCGCCACGCAGAATGTGCCATTTTTCAATTATTTCAGTTTCAGATGAAAATTTTTGCCTATCCCTACTAGTGATACTAGCAGACTAGTAGATATGCACACTACAAAAGTTAACTGTATTAGCTATTACTAGCAAATGGAAGATTTATATTTTTCTGTTGCATATACAAATTGAGTCACACATTTCTCAAAGTAAATAGGAATAGTACATAATAGTACATTTTAGTAAATACTGACATTAGTCTGCTTATTCACTTTAGAAATGTAGGTATGTCTATTTTTATTTATATAGCTCCAAGAGGTGTAGTTAGTAACACTTTACAGTTTACTTTTTGTATAGAAGGGCTACAATATGTACAGTAATCAAGTGGTTATATAGACAATTATAAGGGGGATACCAGGTGAACATGCATTAGGATAGGAGGTCCCTGCCCAACAGAGCTTACAATCTAAGTAAGAAATGGGCAAACCTTGTTTTGCATTATGACTATGTAGTTTTCCTTACATAGTAAATTAGGTTGAAAAAAGACAAAAAGTCCATGAAGTTTAATGTTTGCCAGTGTACAGTATATGCCAGAAAATGAGAATTATATAATCCTCCCTGAATATAAAATGGGTGTTTGTTTAGTTTCCAGAACTTTCTAGCATAACCCCATATTTCCCTTTCTTCTAGAAACGTATCTAATCTTCTCTTAAATGTGTCCATTGTATCTGCCCTTACCACATCATATGTAATAAATTCTACAATGTAACATACTTTACTGTAAAGTACCACTTCTTATACTGAAGCTGAAACCCCCTTTATTGTATTCTTTTATTTATTTATTTATTTATTTATTTAGAAAATGTTTTACAAGGAAGAATACATCTTTTAAAGTATGTCCTGGTGAGTTTACAGTAAAGGGTTGCATATTTACACTAAATAGACAAACATTATATATACACACATAAACGGACATACATATTAAAAAAGTATGCAGTTACATCTTGCTTTTAGATATCAAAAATCATTTATTTTTAAGGATTTTAGACAGTGAGAAGTTCTGATTCTTCAGGCAGGTTATTTTAGGCTTTTGGAGTGTCACACAACTGCAGGAGGCCTGCAAGAGAAGGAGTACTTGGGTGCATCGCTAGCATGCGAGGCTGGTCATGTGTGGGCTGCTTATTGCTAGGCTTTGCTGTGGCTGGATATAGGTGCCAACTGCAAGGCTGGATGACAAAATCCAGAGGAGCTGGAAGTGAGCCCAGGATAGCCAGGCAATAAACAGCACGTACTCTCCTGCAGGGGAGAGTGTAGGCTAGGGAGTGTAGCAATGGGTACGTAGATAGAGGGTGTAGGCCATGGTGGAAGCTGGAACTCTCTTGCAATAGAAACTTAAATGGACAAGAAAAGAGTTATCTGAATGCTAACAAGGGTCATACACAGGATATTTAGACAAGAGTGGTCAATTAGATAGCTGAGGTCATACACAGGATATAGACGATTCTGGACATGAGTGGTCAATAGGACAGCTGAAGTCATACATAGGATATACAGTATTCACAGGATTCTGGACAAGAGTGGTCAATTGGATAGCTGAGGTCATACACAGGATACTCAGGATTCAAGAGAGAGTGGTCAGACGGATAGCTAAGGTCATACACAGGATACACAGGAACTGGCTTGTATGAGCGCTGATAACAGGTACTCTAGGCTCTAGGAACACATGATAGTGTGCCGAGGCCGGGAGCAGGAAGCTAGTTATAGGTGTCTCATGTGAAATTACACACATGCAACGCCTGCAACCCAGAAGAAGAGGGCCAGCCGGCAGAACTTCACACCAGAGCAGAGTGGCTGGCCAGCAGAGAGGACCCAGGGAGAGGAGAGAGTGGTGATATGAAAGAGGCATGAAGGAGAGAGGTGACATGGAGCTCAGAAGAAGAAAGCAGATCAACATTCTGCTTTATTGTATTGTGGTATACGCAGTGAATATGTCAGATGTGTATGGTGGTGGTGGACTGGTGTGGTGTGATTTCTAGACCAATTATTAGCATTATCATCTTTGAGTCTAAATTTGCATTCTCAGATTATTGTCAAATATTAATGAGTGATCATTGCAGTGATTCCAACGGTCAAAGATGTTAGCAACTGTTTAAATCCCTTCTCCTCCACATCCTCACTGCTACTGTTAATATTACATGCGCAGTGAATTTCCCTGTCATGTGTGGTTTTGTCCACTGCTGATACCTGAAACTCAAATAGTATTAGATGTTGGTTCATTTTTAGATATGTAAGTCTTCCAGCCTTTTTGCTTGACAGCTGTGTCCTCCTACGGTCTTTTAAAATACACAGCACTGAAAACACACTCAGACTGCACACTTGCTGGTGGGCAACTAGAGGTTTTAATGGAAGTGTCAGTGCTGTTTTGTTTGTCAGTATTCTATAGGGTCATTGTTTCTGCCTAGAATGTACCTATCCTGCAAGTATACTGTAACCATCTCACATGCAGTGGGACCACTCTCAAGAGCTACACTTCTGCCCATTTATCAGTTACCAACCCATACTCTGGGATCAAGTCCCACAGAGTTCTACTGCCACTACTACCACCATAAATGTTAGACTGCAACCCATGAATTGCTGTCTGTGATGATGATTTGTGTTCAGAAATATGTTGAGAATGGGATTCTTGTTGATGATGTTGCTGCTGCTGGTATAAACCCTTTGATGACTTCCTTTTCACTATGATTTCTACCAGATTTTTGGCCCTTTCTCTCTCTCTCATCCTCCACAATGCAAAACCTCCACTTGATGCATAAGCATATCTTTATATTCTTTCACTGAATACTGTTCCTCACAAAGATGCTGCTGATCATCATTCTTTGTCACAAACTGATCACGTTCTGGCAGAAATTCAGATATTTTATGTTTAAAGTGTGTGTGTGGGGGAGGGTCCAGCAAAGTAGTAAGAATTAACTCCTAATTGCTTCTAATGGACACTATGCGAGGGTCCTGCTCAGAGCATGCTAACATGCCCTTCACTAGTTAGTGCATGTCTCTGTTGTCATTATTGTATGATTCGTCAGCCATACTACTCAGTTTTTTCTAAGGTAAATATATCAGTGGTAGAATTTCGCTAATTCCTGCCTCTACACCATTAACCAGCAAGGTAGCCTTCTCAAAACATTTCAGCGGCCCACATATATCACTCATTATTTGCCATTGCTAGGTGACAATGATGCTACCTCCAAAGCCTTATATTTTTGCATGGATTACTCAATAATGGCCTTATTCTACTTGTACAAACATTCTAGCATGTACAAAGTGGAACTCCACCTAGTAGGGACCTCCACTTTCAATTAGTAATGGGACAGGTTGTTACTCTCCTGTATGGAATATAATATGTTGTGTGCACTGTAGGAGAGGTAGAAGTGTATTTGCATCCCATGCATCTATACCCTTTTTATACAGGATAGTACCCTATTGGCTCTTGCTGCCGCTGAGTGACACTGCACACTGCTGTGATGCCTACTGTCTATTAATACTCCTAAATCTTTGTCTAATAAGGATTCTCCAAGTAGTTTCCCATTAAGTATATATGTAGCATATTTGTTTCTGCAGCCCAAGTGCATAACCTTACATTTATCCATAGAAATCTCACCTGCTATTTTAACACACATTCGCTCAAATCATTTACCAGAGAAATAGCGTTCGGCTCTATATGTATTTCCTCACACCACTTAGTGTTGTCAGGAAAGACTGAGACTTTACTTTCAGTACCCACTTCTAGATCATTATTATACAAGTTGAAAAGCATAAGGCCCAGGACTGAATCCTGCAGCACCCCACTTACAATTTTAGACCAGTGTGAAAAGGTTCCATTTACAACCTGTTGTGAGGCACTGTATCAAACTCTAATATTAAAGTGGACCTGTCACCTTAGCACAAGTTTAAATTGTTTTACAGAGAATAATAATCTGTCAGTATGCTATACTAACCTTTTTATTGTAAAATACATATTTTTAATAAACTAATTAGTTCTACTTTAGACCAAACTCATCACTTTCTAAGCTATCAGGAAGGCCCCCAGTGTGTAGGGTCTGTCTAGATTAATTAATTGTAAAGTGTGTGTTAATATTGGCCGCCCATAGGAATTAGTATAAAGTGTCACACTGTGCCACCACCAAATAAAGGTTAATTTCTCAAAAAAATGTATATAAAAATAGAAATGGGTAGCACAACATATAGGCATTTTTTAATTCTCAATAATATTAGCTAAACTTATCATAGGTGACAGGTCCACTTTGAATTTACAATTGCATTTAAATTTTCAGTGATCACATTTCTTTCCCAAATCCATGTTTACATAATCATTTTAACCCCATGAGTGCCAGAGGAGTAGCAATTCGTTTTGTACCCCTCTGGCACACATACGATTAAGAGCTGTGATTTAATTTTTTGCATTCAAAATTTTGCTTTTAGAGGACATTAGAATGCAAAATATCTTACCCCAAACATTACATCTTTATTATTTTACCAGTCTGGACAAAATGTCCTTACTAGTGTTGAGCGAGCGTGCTCGGCCGATGCTCGGATCGGCTCGAGCATCGCTCTGCTCGGCACATGGCGGTACTCGTCGAGTACCGCCATGTGCTCGCCCGCCATGTTCGGGTGGCGGGGATCTGTGCCGGAAGAGGCACAGATCCGAAGACGCTCCGCTGGACCACCAGGGACTGGAGGTACGGGGGCATTGCGGAGATGAAGGGGGCATTGCGGAGATGAAGGGGGACATTGTGGAAGAGGGGCATAGACTCTATGCCCCTCTTCCACAATGTCCCCCTTCATCTCCGCTATGCCCGTCTTCCACAATGTCCCCCTTCATCTCCGCTATGCCCCTCTTCCACAATGTGCCCCTTCATCTCCGCTATGCCCCTCTTCCACAATGTCCCCCTTCATCTCCTCTATGGCATAGAGGAGATGAAGGGGGACATTGTGGAAGAGGGGCATAGCGGAGATGAAGGGGCACATTGTGGAAGAGGGGCATAGCGGAGATGAAGGGGGACATTGTGGAAGACGGGCATAGCGGAGATGAAGGGGGCATAGCGGAGATGAAGGGGGACATTGCGGAGATGAAGGGGGCATTTGGAGATGAAGGGGGCATAGCGGAGATGAAGGGGGGCATTGACCAGGCACCCTCCCCTCATCAGAGCAGGGGGTGCCTGGTGAAATGCTCGTGTCGCCCCATGCTTTTCAATGGGGCTCGGGTGCTCGGCCGAGCACTCGAGCCTCAGGGGGTGCTCGGTCAGAGCACCCGAGCACCCGAGCATCGGGGTGCTCGCTCAACACTAGTCCTTACCTATTTTAACCTCCTCATAAATTAGAAGACATGGAAATGATAACATTGTGTAGCCTTCCCTCAATAATACAAACAACTGTTTATTATAAACTAAAAACAAGGACAGAAACCTGCAGATAAAGTGTAACTTAAACACCTGCACTTCTGTTTTCCTTCCAAAATGTATTTATTTTAATTAATATCTTCAGTAAATAAAATCTATGTTGAAGAAAAAAGCTTGCAGACTGCAAAGTACATTAATATAGTGTCAAGGCTGATGTACTAAGTAAAATTGGAGGGAAACTAGGACAAGTCAGCTGCACCACCCTTAAATGTTAGAGATGTCTCCAATGTCTCTCAGGCATTCAAAGAGTTAAAAGACCCATTAAAATCTATGGGAATTTTGGTTTGCTGCAGAACTGCTCCAGTTCCTTGCACTGCATCAGCAATAGGGGTGAAAAGTGGAAAAAGTGGAAAAATTTCCCATGAAAAGTTTCACAAATGCGTGTCGATTTTTCGCTTTTCCCACGAAAAATTTTACCTTTCCGTCTGTGCAAAAATGTCCTCCTTTTCCCCTATTTTAACAAATTTTCTGCCTATGTTAACACATTTTCCGCCTATTTTAACACATTTTTCACCTATATTTCCTATAGGTACTACATTTCCCACTGTAATATTACTTCTTATGAGGGCTGAAGTTTAGAAATAAGTGGCTGAAATTCAAAGTTGTGAATCTTACAGCAAAATATGGCTTGAAAAATGTGTTAGCATGCAGAATGCATTTGTCCTTTGCCCACAACACTAACTTCCTTTGTAAATTACACTGGCACATATTCAGGATGATATCAAGTAATAAAAGAAAATAAGGTACAACCTACAATGCGACAGATATGTATTGTAGTGGTGGTGGTGGTGGGGACTGGCATGGTGTGATTTGTGTATGTATTTTTGCCATTGTCATACTCTATCCTCCTTCTCAGATTATTGACACATATTATTTATCGGTCATAGCAGTGGTCCCAAGAGGGGTAGATGGTGGCAACCCTTCTTCACATCCGTCCTCCACCTCCTCATCTGTGCTGTTATTAATATATTTGTACTGGCTTTGTCTGTCATGTGTGGTTTCTGCTACTTCTACAACTACTGGAGCTGCATGTTGATGTCATTCTACTGCCACTACTACTAGGTGTCAAAGGTGCAATACCAGAGGTACTCGTCATATGTAACTCAACCTGTGTTGCTGGGTACTCAAAACAGGTGTGTGTGGCTGAGTAGGACTTGGACTTTGAAGAGGCAATGATGCTGAGGATGACTGATAGGGTAACTGTGCTTTTTGACCTCTGTACTTGTTCAGGGTCAGACTTTCCAATGGCTTTCTCAAACAGTTTATAGACAGGCACAGTGCTCCTTAAAAGTGGTGGAAGATACAGCCTTTGACTTTCTGCTAACCTTATAGCCCTGTCATCATCCTCACTCTCAACTTCATATGTATCTGAGCAAGAGAAGGATGCATGAAGCATATATTCTAGATCTGCATCATCATCAGTCATTATTAGGTCATCCTCCGCAGAATCAGCATCACCTGACAGTTCTTGCCCACTACTACCCTTATATTCCTCTAAGTTTTGGAGGTCTCAAACAATTTCTTTTTACTTTTACTATAACAAAATTCACTACTACTTTGAGAACAGGTGTTTTGGTGTCTCACTGTCTGATGCAGCAGGCGGTTCAGCTGCTACACCTTCCTCTATTATGTTTTTTCCAGCATCATCAACACTTGTATGTGACTTGTTGTCATCTTCAGTATTCTTCTTATATGGTTCTATATTTCTACTGGCACTGGTGGTGCTGGACCTAGTTTTGCTGGGACCTTGACAAACTGCATCCTCCCTTGGAGTAAAGGGATCATCATCGTTGATTGCACACACTGCAACAACCATTGCTGCAGTAGGTTTTTGGACTACTACTTTACTCTCAAGTCCCTACACTGCTCCACCTCTACCCCTTCCCCTTGTGTGTTTGCTGGACATTCTGCAACTACACTGTGTTTTTTACTGTACAGTGCACAACATAACTGATGGAGCTGTATGATGCCTTGCCTAAGCCCAGTCAGCTGTCTGTCACTGTCACCTAAGATATTTTGTTTTTTATTTTTTTATTTATTTATTTTATTTATTTTATTTTTTTAAGTTGTCCACCCTGTTGTCTTATCACAGTCCGTCCAAAACAATTATAACTGAAAAAGAAAATCAACAATGTCTTTCTCCAGACTTCCCCACTCAGCACAGGCACAATAACAGCAAGTTCAGCAAGCAAATAGGTTGCTTGTGTCTTGCCAGTCAGTCACATGGAATTTTGGAATATTTGGGGGACAACTTCCTTCCTCCCTTCTTATCACCAAGAGTGCCCCCAGACTCCCCTAATACAGAGAACAAATGTCCTACCTAAATGACTTCCTAAACTAAGCTTCAATTCCCCTTTATTTGCCTATCTCCTTTAGCTAAAAAACATTCTGCTCTCTCCTCTCACAAACACAGAATGGCTGCTGTGAGAGCCTGACAGCCTTTTATATGGCTGTAGAAAACTTTTGTGTGGTGTAGAAATATTTTCTTCTCATTGATTTCAATGGGCGGAAAATGTGGAAAAAAGTGAAAAAACTGCACTTTTCGTGGGAGATTTTTCAGTTTGAGGCGAAAATTTTTGCCCATCCATAATCAGCAGCAAGGGATTTCTCCTTCAAAGTATCGATGGAATAATGTAGGAATCGACCAGTACAGCTAATTTTCATTGAGCTACAAATCATTGAGCTACAAATCATGCATAGGCACTCTGTGGTAAGTACAGGCATGTATGATCACTTTACTGGCATACACACTCTGCCATTATTAACCTTCTGATTTCCAGAGGGATGAGCAACACATTGCGTTGTATACCCTGATTTCTTTGCAAGGGTTAAGACTTTAATGTGAAGCCTAAACACCATCCTCTTCCCCATAGCATTTTCATGAAAATGTACTAATTTTGTTGGGTTTTCTAGTACGTCTTCTTAGTACATAGGGAGAAAGAAGTTGCAGAGGAATTAAATTCCTCGAGAGACCCAGAAACTCCCACAGTGCCTTCACTTTGCCCAAACGACATAATGAGAAACATTTTCAGACAGATGGCTTAATACATATGTGTTAGGCAGAGAGAGGACAGATCTGTTTCATTGCCTATTTTCGTGAGGAATCACATTAGTGCATTCTTCCTGATATGTTATGACAACATTGCAAATACCAAATATTTGGAAAGGGAACAGGATTAGATAAAATATATATTTTACTACAGTGGTCTGAAAGACATACTGCTTTAGATTACATAAACATTACATATGTAGAGTGTCTGGTGTATGAGGCAGGATGTCACACATAACCTTGTAGTCCAGAAATTGTGAGAGATTACTGATGGGGAATCTATGTCTGAGATTATTGCGTAGCCAGGAGGATTTATTACTTGTTTTGGGATATTTTGTATTCAGAAATTTGAACTCGTTTATACTGAAGATACAATCTTTTTGGGCCTAAAGGAACAGGGTCATACATTTCCTTTGCAATTTAGGTAAATTATTTCCTTTCAATTCTCTATAAGATGTCAGATCACCTTTGTCCACTTCATATATTACAATATCCTTGTTATTCATTAAACTTTTTAAAATTGTATTCATTGTTCTCCAAAGTTTTTCAAATTCATTTTATAGTTCTTTAAAGGTCACCACAGTGGACACTTCAATAAATGCACCTTTGAATTGGTGCAGATAAAATCTGTATACTGGCTTGAAATGACTTTGGATAAAATCAGGGATTCTACCCATCTCCAAATTTTCAATGTCATCCCTTTCTTTTCTCAGGCCACTAATAAGCAATTCCTCATGTTTTCGTATTTCTTGTAATAACTACCTCGTTCATAGTTTGCCAAAGGAGCTCCTTCATAGCCTTCCTTTGGTAAGTCTTCCAAAATCAATAGTATTTCTTTATCATCTTTACTTATACATAGTAAAATTTTTCTCCCTGATGACAAAATCTCTCTTTAAAGTGAGCTTCCAGAGAACTTATCACCCATTACCCATCAGAATTTGCCATCATATGTAAAAATGTGCAAATTTTTGTGGCTCAAAATGGGACAAGATACAAGTCTGGTACATCTACTAGCAGCTACATATATGTGCTCCCACTTTCAAGGAGCAAAAGAGAAAGTAATCACAAGTAGTTGTATTAAGCATGTTACAGATCTGTATAGAAGAGATCTTTAATATGCAAAATGACTCACAATGCTACAATAAAAATGTCATGACCATGTGTTTTAGTTATAAAATAGTTATAACCACAATACTCAAAACCACTCCTTTCCTAATCTTAATCTAAGTAAGGAAGTGTTCTCTTTACTGGTCAACCAAAAAAAGATCCAAGCAACAAAGAACCCCAGCAGCCCGTCCACCCACCAAACATGTACCATTGGATGATCTCAACTGATCCTCCTGCCTGAAAGAGCCCCAGCAGGCTGAGTCAGCAGAAATCTCAAAAGGCACCCCTGTTTCTACATGAGCTACCAGCATTCCAGTGGCTAGATCCCCCAATCAACCATCCAACGAACACCCCCTATTGCAAAAATAGAAAACCCACACATTAACAAGAAACCTTCAATATGGAAATCTCATCAAACAAGTTTGTGGTCCATGTCCATTCGAGTTCAAAGACAAGCTGAGTGTGGGTCACAAACCAGGCAAATGTATATTGGGAACCAACACCAGAATGGTCCCCCTGTTTCATTACCAAAACAGCCCGCTATAATATATGGCTGGCTTTCCCATCTGAAGTCACCAGCTAAATCTGGGAAAATCACGGTAAACAATGGAGTCTATCAACCATAAATTAAAACACAATACATTTTGGGGGGGATTAGAGTCTCTGTTATTAATAATCATCAATTGTACACTTGTAAATAATACTAAAACAATCCACTGGAGCCTGGTATCTAGGCTTATCAGTGGGAAATAAAAAAACAATAAAAAATCAGATGATGAGGTTTTTCACTTGCCCTTTAATACAGCAACTTTTATATTGAAAAAAGAAAGAAGAAAATAAGCTCATAGCGCTAACTTACCATAATATATACATTAAATGACTAAATTGAAAGTGATAAATGATAACTGGCATCTGGATAGCAGCAAGAGCCCCAGAACCCCCAAACATTGGGCTTAACCCAAAGTGCACAGACAAAACAAAAAAGTGACCCTGTGCTCCTCCATACCAGAATGTAAATATGTGCCCTACCTAGTGCATATATAATAACTTGATTGATAAATCTGAGGATTTAATCCATCAAATGGCCAAGAGATGTTAAGCTCGCCAACCTCGCCAAGGTACCTCAAATCTGGCAAGTACCTACTCTAATATACCTTTGTGCCCTATCTAAATAAAAAAAAAAAAAAGAATTTTTAAAAACATGAGAAAGGGGCTAATCAGATTTGAGGTACCTTGGCAAGGTTAGTGAGCTTAACATTTCTTGGCCATTTGATGGACTAAGTCCTCATATTTATGAATCAAGTTATTATATATGCACTAGGAAGGGCACATATTTACATTCTGGTATGGAGGAGTGCAGGGTCACTTTTTTGTTTTGACTTTTGTATTGCACATTTATGCCTTTCATGTAATATTCATATTTTATCCCACTGTTATCTTCTTATTAGAATGTCATATACATTTAAATTCCATATATGCGCCCAACTTACAATCTTACAGTCTTGGTAGATTCAATAGTGTCCAGTCTTTATTGTTGCGGGATCCAGCTTTGCACACCTGTTATCTAGGTGAGCTCCTAATGTTATTCTACCAAGAATTGGTGGAGGGTAGAGGGAGAAGACATTTTGCTTCCCTTGAGAATTAATAGTAGTTTGGGATCTATGGGACTCCAATATTTTATTGTCCCCTACTCCCTTGACTTCACAAATATGGGTAGTGGTGAGGCCTCTGGGGTTCTAGGAACCCTATTATTAATTTTAAGCTCCCATCCGCACTAACCACCATGTAAGTTCATCCAGGTTTTTGGGTCCTCTTTCTGGGGTATGTGCCATGCAGGAGATAAACTGAGTGAATGGGGCAGAAAAGTGGCAGATGAGAATTAATGTAGAGATATGTAAGGTTATGCATTTGGGCTTTATAAACACACATGCTACATATACAATAAATGGGAAACTATTTGTTGAAACCTCATTAGAGAAAGATTTAGGAATGCTGATAGATGATAGGCTTCACAGCAGTGTGCAGTATCACTCAGCTGTTGCAATTGCAAATAGTGTACATTTCCATATAAAAAGGGTTGTAGATTTATGGTATGGGAATATAATTCTTCCGCTATATAAATCCTTAGTAAGGCCTCACTTACAGAGTATAGTTTTGGGCACTGGATCTTAAAAAATACATTACTGAACTGGAAAAAGTGCAGACGTGCAATAAAAACTGATAAAAGGATCTGAACCATAAAGAGAGACTAGCCAAACTGGGATTGTTTATTTTAGATAAAAGACATCTAATGGGTGATATGATTACCATTTACAAATATATTCAAGGTCAATACAAAGAACTCTCCAAAGAACTATTTACTCAAACAGTTGAGCAAAGAACAAGAGGTCATCCACTAAGACTAGAGGAAACTTGCCTATAAAACAGCATGGCTTTTTTACAGTAAGGACAGAAAAGTTATGCATTCTGTGCCTCAAGATTTTGTGCCTGCAGATCCAGATATAGATCACGTAACTTTTTTTTACATACACATATAAAATGTGCATTTTTTTTCTAATTTTCTAGTACTAGTTTTCCTGTAACAGCTGAGTAGTACCAAGATAACTGTACTATCAGATTTTATGCCAGTATTAACTTAAATTTGGTATGTCTTTGCTGGGCTTACTTTATGTGTCTGTTAATGTTTAAAAGAGAAGCATTTAGTCCCAATGTCCTATGAGGGAATAGTGTAAGGGTCACATGCACAAGGATTTTGAGTAATTCTGGAGAAAATCATCTGCACCATAGAGAAAAATCAATGCATTGGAGACCTCTCTAGCATTCATGAGATTAAATATCCCATTGACATAACTGTAAATGTTTAGGTGTTCTCTCTGTTAAAATAAGTGTCCTTTAGAAATACTCCATTATATTTATGAAAATAGCCATTCATCCTTCCCCGGATAGCCAGGGAACCAGGAGTAAGTTGTAAGAATGGTTCATTGTTATCCTGCTCTTCTTCTTTCCTTGAATTGATGCAGTTAGTGAGTAATCTTCATGTTAGCATATTTTATATCAAATCTCCTCCAGCCAAAAGGGCTCTGCTAGTGATAATGGTAAATGGGACAAAACAAGTAAGGAAGTGAGGTGGACTGAGATAAAATGGAAGAGTGTTTTCAAAACCCACTTTCACTGCACCACTGATGCAATGGACTGAGAAGGAAAGGGAAAATATGGAATCTTCCTTTTACCTTCCATCAACAACAATATTAACATATGGTTCTCTGACTATCTGAGGAAGGTACTGTGGCATGCTGCACTATAGTTTCATGGCATCTCTGGACATAACACAAAAGCATGTAGAGATGAATACAATTTTAACACAACAAATTCATATAAACAGTAAGTATAATAATTAATATAGCATCTGTTAGTAATATAGATAAAAATATAAGTGAGCATTACTTTAATTTTAGGAACTATACAATTAAAATATAAAAGTTTATTATTATTTTCTCAAACTGCATTCCAATTAAAAGGGAACATAATTATTTTTGTATTAGGCTATGTCTACTTTAATGTTTGTCTTATAGTATCTATGTTTCAAACTTATAATTGCCAAGAGACATTTATAATGAGCTCAAAAGAATAATATGGCCTGAAGCAGGTTCATAAGATTAGGAAAGAAAGTGGCAGAAGCACCATGACTAACTCTGAACATGACATAAACAACAACATGCGGAATTTGAAAGTCCTGAGGTTCTCAGAACCTGAGATCCGTCTTACTTGAAAGATCAACTACAAGTCTGTAGAGAAAATGAAGTGCACTGTAGATGATTAATGTTTTTTTTCCCAACAGGAATCTTTTAAATTGATGGAACTTTTAACCCCTTAACGACCGTGTGCCGTGCTATGACCATCGCGCGTTTTTTGCGTTAAGGACTGGTGACAGTCATAGCACGTCACATACATTTTACTTACAGCGCTCCTCCGGGAACACTGTAAGTAAAAACGGAGAGTAAGATTGACGCTCCAAGACTGGAGCGGTCTCTCTCAGTCCCCAGTGTGGTGTGCTGGTATGTGTCACATGTCACGTGTGCTGGCACGTCGGAATCTTCAAAGCGGTTCTTAAGGGAAGGTTACTTCCCAGGACCACGGACGCCAAGGGGTTAATATATGGTTAGAGGCATGCCCAGGGTACCGTAACAATTACTATAATTCTTTTCTGTAACTATGCATTCAAAACCATTTGCAGCTAACGTACATAGACAGTAGAAGGCAACCTAGGTGCTTCAGCTGTTGTTGGACTACAGCTCCCACTATTGTCACCTACCAACCTAGTATTTTCTGCTCAGACATTTTAATTTATTCTGAGGAGTTTAATAGTATATGTTCTGTTCTGTACTGTGTAATAATACAGAAACAGAAGAGGCATGTTATATGGAATTCATTGATATTTGTCCTGTGCAATATTGTGTAATAATTTAAATAAAGAAAGTGTGTGATGTAGTTAACTTTTTAGAGTCGTATGCATAAAACAAAATATGACCAATTTTGAAGTCATTCCAATATACCACATATGACATATACAAATTCATTTGATTTAAATGGGGCCTTTAACTCCTTGATTATAAGGAGGGGTTAAAAGGGGTTAAACATCCTATTAAATGTGATGTTAAATTTTATTTCCCCAGTATAGTACAATTGGTTTACTCTAAAATTAATCATATTTTGCATTCTTAAAGGGATATTAATGTCCCCAAAAAAAGTCCAGTTTTGTAGAGTTTAAAATAATAATCAATATGCTCCAAACCCTATCTCTCAAACTGCTATGCTTTGAGAGATATAGGGATTCAAAGTTCCCCCCCTCCCTCCCCTTCTCCTGATGTCAGCGTCTAGCTGACAGCAGGAGATCCCGGTCCTGGGACCAGCAGGCGGGTCTACAGCAGAGCCAAAATCGTGTTACTTAAAAGTAATTAATTCACTACAAAGTGAGTGCTTGCAAACCAGGCACACTCTGTACACCTTTCCAATTAATTAATTCTATAGCAATAACGCAATTTCAGCTCTGCTGCAGAGCCTCCTCGAGTTGTATGACTCGATTCTCCTGCTGTCAGCTTTACAGCTGACATCAGGAGAAGGGGAGGGAGGGGAGAACTTTGAACCCCTATATCTCTCAAACCATAGCAGTTTGAGAGATAGGGCTTGGAGCATATTGATTATTATTTTAAACGCTACAAAACTGGAAATATATTTTTGGGGACATTACTGTCTCTTTAATAAGACCCTTTGATACTTCACTTCGGTTCACTTCCCTTTGTTTTTCTATTAAAATTAAGTTTGAAATTTCCTACTGCATAAGAATTCCTTCTCCATCTGTTAATAGTTTGTGTTTTTGACATTAGAATTCTTTCCAGCAGTTAAACAATCAAGTTGCTGTCTGTAGATCCCCTTCCTTCATTTCTATGAGTCATAATGCTGTTAGGATACTCTATTCATTTTTCAGAGATGTTATTCATAGATTAAGACCTCTATGTATAATGACCTCATTGACAGAGGGGTCCAGATGTGCTTTCTAGTTGACCCAGTTTTAGATGTAGTTGATAGCTGATGCTTTCAATTTGTCCACCGCTGACAATATGCACTCACCAATATAAATATGGGTGCCTGGAGATTTCATAGCTGGATTATGACGGTCCTTTTATCACCATGGTTTTCAGGCCTATAAGTGTCCATATGTTGTTTGCTTACAACAAGTTGATAAGGGGTAAACATTTATAAAGGAAACATTTTATTGTAAATTATATGATATGATGAAAATAATGGTATCTTTAGAAAGCCCATCTTTTAGCAAGAAAAACAATATATAATATATGTGGGTACATTAAATGAGTAAGAGGAAAAATACAGCTAAACACAAACACAGTAGAAGTTAAAACAACCATTGTCCAGAAAGACAAAAAATGTTCCAAACCTTCAGTTCTTAAGGGGTTAAACAAAATGATTCAATGCTTTCTTTTTTTTTTTATAAAAAGGGGAAGATATCTGGGAGCAAATGTGGTGATTCTTGAGTCTGAATTGATAACAGATTGAAGTGGAGAAAGATGAGAAACAGGAAGACCAGAGATTAGAAAAATAGGGTTATTGTAACCTATGGAACTGTGCACATTGGGAACTCGGTTGACTGATAGCCCCCATTCATGCTGCAACTTCCTGGTGTCTACTAGGGATGAGCAAAATGTTTTGCTTCCAAAGAAAACAGATGAAAAATAGCACTTCCCGTTTTTTGGGAAAAAAGTTCATGTTTTTTCTCCTTTATAATTGCCTTGAAATCAATGGTAAGGATGAATTATCCCCACCCTTGTGGAGAGTTTCCCTTGGGTTCCCATATAAATAGTATAAAATGGGTACCAGGTTCCTGCAGCTTGTAATTCTGTGTATGTGTGTGAGAGAGAAAGCAGCATAGCTTAAAGGGATAGTATTACTTCAAAATTACTATCCCTCATATTGTAGCCCTTAATAAACTGAGTTAAATGACACCAGCGGCATCTCTCAGACCTTTATGGTTTAAGAGATAGCCGCTTTCAAAGTTTCCTCTCCCCTGCTGTCAGCGTTCTGCTGCCAGCAGGAGAATCCGGTCCCGGGACAGGCGGAGGCTCTTAAACAGAGCCGATATCTCGTTATGGAAGGAAAAATTATTCATTGAAACAGTCTTCTATGTGTGCTTGGTTACCAAGCACACGTAGAAGACTGTTTCAATGAATAATTTTTCCTTCCATAACGAGATATCTGCTCTGCTGAAGAGCCTCCTCTTGATTCAGAGACCGGATTCCCCTGCTGGTAGCAGAACGCTGACAGCAGGGGAGAGGAAACTTTGAAAGCGGCTATCTCTTAAACCATAAAGGTCTGAGAGATGCCGCTGGTGTCATTTAACTCAGTTTATTAAGGGCTACAATATGAGGGATAGTAATTTTGAAGTAATACTACCCCTTTAAGAGCTAGAAGAGATAGTGGAGCTGGGGAGTTTTGTTGTCAGGCAATTTGTTTCCTGTGTTTGGGGAACATGGGCACTCTGTGGTCATATGAAGATAGAAAGGAGATGTAGCCCCCCCCCCCCAGGGCTGAGCCTCTGTGACTGACATTATTTGCAAGTTAACATCAAAGAGAAAGACAAGTACAACTGACTCCTGCAGTCCCCAGAAAACAAGGAAACATGATATTGACTGTGGTATGCTAGTGCTGCACATTTTATCCCTTATTGCTAACAGCTGATTCTGAACATGTACAGTAATAGGCATGCGAGAAAAATTGCTGTAAAATAAGAACGCTTTCAAAAATTAAAATGTTAATAGTTTATTTTTATCAATTAGCAAAATAATATTGAATGAACAGAAGAAAAATCTAAATCAAATCAATATTTGGTGTGACTACCTTTTTGCCTTCAAAACATCTTCACTTCTTCTAGGTACACTTGCACACAGTTTGTTAAGGAACTCGGCAGGCAGGTCGATCCAAACATCTTGGAGAACTAACCTCAGTTCTTCTGTCGATTTAGGCAGCCTCGGTTGCTTCTTTCGCTTCATGAGATCAGGTCTCTGTGGGGGGCCATAACAATACTTCCAGGCCTCCTTTTTCTTCTTTACGCTGAACACAGTTCTTAATGACTTTGTCTGTATGTATGGGGTCATTTTCATGCTTCAGAATAAATTTGGGGCCATTCAGATTTCCTCTCTGATGGTATAACATGATGGATAAGTATCTGACTGTACGTCTCAGCATAAAAATAAACTATTAACATGTCTATTTTTGAAAGCATTCACATGTGTCTAAGACTTTTGCCAGTACTGTATGTCCTCATTCTATAATGTACTAAAAATTAAGACCGCAGACTGCAGATAGAGAAAGCAACTGAAATCTTGACACTATTTACATGCATGTGGACATGCAAAGATGGAGAGAAAGAGTTGTAGTTGCAGCCTTGCAGGGAGTGTGTGTTCATATTTTGTAGACTGTGACAAATAGGGACACTTAAAAAAAAAAAAGAAAAAAAAACCTTTTGACTGATGGGTGACAGAGACAAGAAGGGAAGCTGTGACTAAGGCTGCCAGTGACAGATACTAGAGACAGAGACAAACGTGCTACAATATTTTGAGATGGACACTCCAGATTTTACACTTTTTCCCGCTTTTTTTTACCTAGCTCATTCCATTGAAATCAATGGGAACTTTGAAGTTACACACAACATATAGCAAATATTATTTTATTTCTCAAAGGCATAGTATAAAAGGGGCATGAGGGTGCCTGTGTTAGTGGAGTCTGGGGAATGAATCAGTTGAACAGGGAATTTGTTTTGGGGGGGTTGTTGACTGGTATTGGAGGGACAGTTAATAACTAACTAAATAAATAAATAATATACAATAAGAAATGTGTATGTAACGTGGTAGAGAAAACAACCCCCTGAGGTGAGCTGCCACTGGGGTAGACTGATACTTGACATGACAGCATTGTATAGAGGATAATCTGTAAGATTTGTTGTTAGAGTTAGATTCCCAAGCCCTCAGGAAACATTGATTTGTAGGACTCAGGCTTATTAGCGGCACAAGCCCGGAAGAAACATTGTGTAAGGATCTAGCAGGATACAATAAGCAGGTTTAAACCTGCAGGAGAGGGAGTGCTAGAGTGCGTTGCTTAGAGATCGAAGCTCGTAGTGCGGTGACTGTCACGGTAAGGTTGTGCAGCGGCTAGGGCCGGATTAAAGTTGCTGGCCGTGAAGCCAGATGTCTGATCCTAGTTGAGCTAGGACCAAGACCTGGATAGCCCCTCCGTGGACAGTACGGACTCTCCTGCAGGGGGGAGTGAGGGCTGGAGAGCGATGGTTGGGGAGCGTGGCTACAGTACGGTGGCTACAATGTAGCAGTAAACTCCCCAAGATACAAAAGTAGAATGAAGGGAGATCAACAGAAGCCTTGCCAAAGATCAACACTACAGATCAATAGATATGCAAATCGTTTGCCAGAAAGGATAGCCAGAAGTCTTGCCAAGGGTCATACACTGAAGATCACCAGACGTCCAAATTGTAAGGCAGAAGGAATCTTCAGAAGTCATGCCAAGAGTCATACACTGAAGATCACCAGGCGTCCAAATCGTAAGGCAGAAAGAATAGTCAGAAGTCTTGCCAAGGGTCATACACTGAAGATCACCAGATGTCCAAATCGTAAAGAAGAAGGAATAGTCTGAAGTCTTGCCTAGGGTCATACACTGAGAGCTAACAAGAGACTGGAACAGATCTAGGAAATCAGAGCACAGACAATGAGGTCTACTCTCCACTGGAACACTGTGATAGTGCTCTGAGTGAAGGAAAATGTTGCCCTATATATGCGCCGAGTGGTGACATCATTCCTATACCGACGCGCCGAACCCGGAAGACGCTCTGATCCTGAACACAAAACAGAGGGGGAACACCACGCGATCGATAACACGGAAGGCCAAGAGGAAGAAAGAGGTAAGCGGCTTGACACATTGATTTGTAGGACTTAATCTTGTTTGGCACAAGACGTAAGGAAACATTGATTTGTAGATATCACAGTGTACCTTGGCATCCATGCTGCCAGTTACCCTCGTGCTACTTCGCTGTTCTGTCTGGTGGTCACTGGTGCAGGCGCTCGTTTCTGTCTCTGAACACTGCGTTTGTTTATATGCATGCATTTGACTAACTGATTTCCGCCTCTCTGTTGGCCTGTTTGAACTTCCCTGGGTCTAAGGCCAGTTGCCCTTATGAGGTGTTTCTGCGATTGCTAGTATGTTTTCTCCTCGTTGTGACCCTGATTTGGCTTCCGTTCTCGCTCCGTGTATGACCCTGGTGTGTCGGACTATGCGCCATGGTTCTGAACTGTGGCTCTGATTCCCTACTCGCTCTGTGTATGAACCCGGCTTGTCTGACTATCAACTCTGGTTCTCACTTGTGGCTCTAGCTGACTACTCACTCCTTGTATGACCCCGGTGTGTCTGACTATCCCTCGGTTCTGAACTGTGGCTCTGGCTGTCACTCAGTTTATCATAGACTATTGGGCTATTCACTATAGCGGTACTGTCGTTTGTGCTGTCCTCCGCTCCATTTGCCACTGTCCCCATTCTGTACCTCGCTTAGTACTCCGATCCTGTTGGTACTCCTGATACATCTCCTGGGAGAGAGAACTATAGGCTGGTTCCCTACTCCTCTCTGAGTAGTACAGGCCTTTGCTCAGTGCCAGTCTGGGTAGTGTACTGAGGCCTGTCCATTAAATATTCTGTGGCATTGCTGGGTTATTACTATTATTGTGTATATTTAATAAAGGTGGTTTTACTATATATACCTGTGTCTGACCTTCATTTTGTACTGGTTACCATGACAGTAGGACTTAGGCTTGTTAGAAACAAACCTCCAAAAATTGTTTATTTTTTTGTAGGATTATGTTTTTATTTTTTTATTTTTTTTTTCAAAGCACAATCCCTGTCAAATGTCCTCCTCCTGAGTCTGAGTCCATAATTGTGGAATTTGGAACTGCTGATCTTGCTGCTGCTGCTGAGTTGTTTAAGCAGCAGGTTGATTAGATAGCTGAAAGGGAATGGGATCAACAATAGCAGTAACATGGGTTATGGAGGATGAAGGTTCCACTTGCCATGACTAGCTCCAGTGATGTGCCTGACAGTAGCAGCACAATAAGTGGCCTCCAGGGTATGTGGAGAAAAGAAGAAGTTGGCCAATTATTTTTCTCCACCTGCACCTCCTCCAAAATCATGGGTGTGTTATTAGAATATAAATGTTTTCCTTGAGAGCAGAAACTGTGGCTCTCATCAGCAACTGCAATGTGCACAGTGTATGCACAACTGTATCCAAACACCATGACACCAGAACCCAAGTACTTCCGCTGTCACTATACCCCTTGTCCAGACCCCGCTAAGGGCACATGGCAACTTCCTGACAGTTTAATAGTAATGATGAACCATCCCTGCCAGCATCTTATAATATTCTTCTGGATGGAATCTCCTCAGATGCCAGTTGATGCACTGCTTGCGATTCTCCTCCACCACACTGGCATGTGTGGTCAGCGCACCACACATTGTGCAGTGGGTAGATACGAACTGCCACATCCAAGCATCAACAGAGTGACTATCATTTGGTAGGAGAGGTAACGATGAACGATGTGGATTGGCAGAAGATGTAGTTACCCTAGAAGGTGATGATGATGGCAAGCTTGTTGTTTCATTCATCATGGAACTTCCACTTTCTGCCTGGGTTGCTCTATTCTTCCTCCTCTTTGATCTTCACCTCACCTCTTGCTGCCTTTCTGGAGAGTCAGGGGGTACAGCAACAGTGGTTCTTGATTTCTGTGGTGGGTGTTTGGCATCAACATGTTTGAAATAAATGTCATGGTGTCATGGTGTCTGTGTTTCATGTGTGATATCAGGGCGCTTGTGCCAAGATGTTTTCCCTCCTTTGCTCTTCTCACTGACTTGATGGCATAACAGAGAAGGGTATAACAATTAAATCGACTACTGTGTCTGACTGTGAGTGAGTACAATAAGTAGCAAATGTTCTGAAAATCCTCTAAGGGCAAAGTAAATTGCTGGAGACATCAAAATTGTAGAGGAATATAAAAGCAGGGAGTGACTCTGATGACCTAATTACTGATGGAGATGTTGATTTAGAATATATACCTCCAGCAACATCCTCATCTCTTGATACATTTGAAGCCGTGAGTGAGAGCGAGGATGAGATGGACATAAAACAAGCTGAAAAGAAGAGGCTTACTCCACTGTGTTCTGTCTGTGTCCTAACATTTCCCTTAAGTCGAGTCACTTTGAGATCTTTAATGTTTTTATCAGTTTTGCAAAAATGTTGACCCACTGGGGTGTCTCCTTTGTTGTTCACACAGGACCTATGAGAATTTATCCTTTTTCTGTTCTGTTGCACCAATGTGTAGTCCTGTTTGGGAACAGTTTACACATACACAATGCAGTAAATGTGAAATGTGAAAGAAACACTTCTCATCATAAACATTAACTCAATAATGAAGCAAAATCAGTCAGTTTCTTCTTAAATACACACAGCAATCAACAAAGGTGAAACTAACAAGTTCATAATATATGCCATACATCTCAGATAATTCATAAACAATCACATGTAATTAGGAAACAGTTTAAGAAAGCTTGTAACAGTTCAAACTTTCCAGCAACTTCTTCCTATCATGTGAAGTTGAGATGGTCCAACGAATACTTGCAACACTAGCCAGTGTTCGTCTTCCAGTTTCCAGCATTGGAACTCTGCCTCTTTCAGATGTTTACTCCTCTCTCTCCCTCTCTTCTTTTAAACTAACAGGGCAAAAAAAATCAATTTGCAGTTGCAGTTCCACTTGGACATCCTTTTTCAGTTTCCACAATTCATTGGCAATGGCCCTGATGAAGGAGGGAATTGGGAAGCCTAAGTGTATAATTATGCAGATGCCATGATAACCACTTACAGTACTAGCCATGCGGTATCTTTTGTCCCCCTAACCAGAGACAAGCTTACAAGTCAGTGACCCTGGATTAATACATGGCTAGCAGAAGTGAATCAACTATAGTATGCTTTAGAGTCCAGTGCTAACCAATGGGAATACACTCTTCTACCAAGTGACATGCAACTTTAAAGTAATGCATTGCTCAACCCTTTGCCACTCAAAGTATTACATTTCTCTCTGTGCCAGGAGAGAAGGAGAATTAGGCTATTCTAAAATCAGTGTAAACCCATGGTAACTGCATGTAATCACCACTATAAGCGCACCATAGGGAACAAATACAGATTCTCACACCCTGAATACTAGAGACGTTTCAGCTCATTGAAGTCCTCTATACCATTCAATGGGTTAAAAGATCCATTCAAATTAAAAGGGGTTTACTTGCCCCCATATTGCAGCTGCATTGTCCCAGAATTACTCACAGATGGTTATGTTTATTATTGATGCAGTGTTCTAGTTTGATGAGATCCCATTTTCTGGGTTCTGAATTGGTTGCTGGAAATCCAGGTCCATACTCTGGACTAGTAGACTTGGAGGGATCTAATAACCCTGATATTTCTAGTTATTTATTTAATTATATATTAATACAATTGTTGAATAGTAAATACAAGGTCTGAATACCATGAAGGTGTGTCCACTACTTTAATGCACACAGTAAGGTGCACAGATTCATATCTAATACAGCTGGGAAGAGACACAGTGTATGTTGGAAGATGCCTTTTCTCAGTTCTGCATGTGGGAGATCTTGGCATGTGCTCTAAGGGCATGTGTATTGACAATAAGCCCTACATATAACAATGTTATGTTTAGAAGCATATACTTTAATTCTTTGTGTCACATTAGTCCTTAATCAAGTCTGGTTATTCTTTAGGTAAGCATTCCAGATGTTACATGCCCCACTCCGCTGTCTCTTGATCCTGGCAACCAACTACTTTGTTGGGGGGGACCACATCTAGTTGCAATCTTATGGTTTCACATTCAAGTGCACAGCTCACTTTTGTGTAATCATTGTATTAAAGGATAAGAAAGTGCTATACAATTGTGGTTTTATGAAGCTGGAGGTTTGCATTGTGAAGATGAAGGTGACATTCCAAACCCCTGCTCATTCAGTAGTCTTGAGAATTAGGTTCATATCAAAATGAACAGAAATTCACAAATTTCATGAGATTCAGATTAAAATCACAAACGAACTGACAGGTACGCAAAGTCACAGAATAACAAACAACACATTCCATTTTTTGTACAAATTGATCTGTTTGTTCATTCATTTGCACACTTTCAGAAAAGAAACTGGGAGGGAGTAGGGACTGTGTGTAGGACGGTTGAGAAAAGTGATTGATATACAGATTAAAGCACTTCTTAAAGCACAAATAGCTATTGCACACTGAAACAAAATATACTTTTTTGTTTCAGTGTGCAATAGCCATTTGTTCTTGAAGAAGTGGCTTAGTCCATGAAACATTGTTTTTGTGGCTTTGTTACTGATCTTTTGCCCTACTTGATTTGTAATATATATTTTATTAAAAAAAAGTTTCTACAATTGAAGACTTTGAGCTGCACCACATTTCTTCTAATAATACTTTAATTTGCCTTCTCTGATTTTAGTAAGAGTGAGCCAAGTTTTATGTAATTTCATTTATTTGGAGGAATGTCAGTTGAGAAAAGGTGTCACAAGCATTCCCCTTTGGAAATAGTACTGAATGAATTTGCCCAGCAAATCAAATTTTTAAGAGATTCCTACTAATCAAGAGTAATGGAAAACAAAAGTTATTTCCAGCAAACCAAAAAAACAATTTTTAACAAATGATTCAGACAAAACAATTTTTTTTCACCATTCACAAATTTAGTAACCAGTAGCAGGGAAGAGGAGTAAAATGGGACTCCAAACTAAAGAAAGGATCAATGGGTAAGTGGGACTAGAACTACACACATTATTAGAATACTAGTTTAAAAGCCTGTGTACATGGGCCAAGCGTTCAGGCAGTGTCTACTGCGCATGGCTACATCAAACAAGCATACATATGACCTGCATTCGGGCAGTCTCTTCTGCTCATTACTGCATCAGACAAACATACAATACATCTGGCCTGCATTCGGGCAGTCTCTACTGCGCATGACTGCATCGAGCAGTCTGTACTGCGCATGACTGCATCGGACAAACATACATCTGTCCTTTTATATATATTGATAATGATGATATGTAAGCACATATAAAAAGTAAAATAAATGTGATTTGGGTGCCTCTTTTATTGGAGTAGGGACTATGCAGGAGTAGTCAATGGCATTTGATATTGTTGCCATGGCTTCATAGCAACAATAATAAATGCCACTGGAAAAAGCACTTTTATTTCATTGATAATGTTAATATTATTGATCAGTGCTGCAAAATAAGTTGGCACTATACCAATAAAGAATAATAATAGAGAATAATAATCTAAATATGTCACACTACAAGAACAGCTGCTCCATCCATACTGCTGATTTTTACATCAAGCTTTTGGCAACAGTATAAAATAAACATTGTACCAAGTTTTAATTAGGTTCCAAAGTTTCTCTTTTTTTCCCAACACCCTTCATTAAAGTACAATTAAAAAATCTATAATGGGAGATGGTAAACTATTCATGAGTTCTAGCAGATATACTTGAACATTTTATGACAGAACATTTTTCTCTATGAGGCCATGCTACATGCCAGTCAAAAGTTTGTCTACAAGTATTGTGTTTGTAACAGCTACACCTGAGACATCTAATAAACTGGGATTGCACCAAGGTCCCAATTAACTCTACTGATGTTCAAATCTGGATTTAATAACTTTCAGGCCAACAAATTACTGGTATACAAGCTATAGTTCAATATCTATCAGCCCTCCATTGTTAATATCCTTGCAGCCTATGAGGCTGATGTAATAAGAAAATGGTGCAATTCTGGATCAAACCAGCTACACCATAGGCAAAAAAAATCATAAAAGTTTCATTGATATAATGGGTCTTTTAACCCCTTCAATGATAGACTAGTCACCAATGTACTGCATTGCAATGCACTGGCAACCTCTAGCATTCAAGAGGTTAAAAGCCCTCTTTAAATCATTTGGATTTTTTATTTGTTCCCTATGGTGGGATTGGTTCATTCCACAATTCGATCCCTTTTTTATTTTGTCAACCTCCTTGAGTTTTTTTCAGACTTCATTTCTTCATTACTTGACCTGTGCTTGTTTTCACCAGTCCTGTGCCTATTCTAAATCTGACCAATTTTTGTTATATGATTACTCTGCCAGCATGCCACCTCATCTTATTTATGCTTGCTCATAGCAGCAGAAAAGTGTCACTTTTCATGGGAAATTTCCTGCTCGGTGGGAAGTGCCATTTTTCATCTGGTTCATTTTTAAGGCAGCAACTTTCACCCATCTCTAGGTAGGAGCACTTGGAATAGCGGAAGAATGAGAAGCGTATACTTCAATTCTGCCTTGTACTGCTTTCTCCCTATAGCCTATATATATCGTTGTGGTTTGTGGCACCTATATCCAGACTCCCCGGGGGCAAATATATTTGCAGGTTCTACCTTACCTTCTTTCATCTCATATAAAATCATATGCCCCAATGGTAACCTATGTCACTGTTCCTTGTATGGGTATATCACTTTCTGCTGGCCTGGCTATATGGAAAAGGCCCAACCAGCCAACCATCAATCCTTGCACGTGGTTATCACACACATCACTAGTAGACACTGCTTTGGGGAAGCTCAATTGGCTCAACATATCTTTTCAAGTTGGAACTATAAGTTTATATACTTTCTTGATTATGTAAGGAAGACCCCTCATTTTGTATGATATATTCATCTCTAAGGGAAATGTTAGTCTCATTTTTCATTGGATATACTCACAGAACTCTTGATTAGATATCGTTGCATGTTTTGTGAACATGCCAGTTCATTTATTTTCCTCTCTTTTTACTGCATTCTTCATTTACCATACATTGTACAGTTTGTATCTTTATATGCTCTGGCACAAGTTGCTTTGCCTTGCTATATGCCATTATTGATTTACCATTTGTCTGTTTTTGTATGATTCCAGTAATCAGCTGTTATATAATTTTTTAGAATAAACCATACTTTAATATTTTAGTTAATGAACTCCTGCTAGTTTTATACTATGTCTGATTGTGCCACCATTTTGCAGTTTCTTAAGTCTCATATACATGTGTAATTTTAGATTGTATTTTACTGTATCAACAGCTGGGACATGTCAGCTGGTAGGTTCTTGCAGTTACTTCCCTGATTTCTCAAATATCCACCCTGATCTCTGTAACCAAATAAGGTTACAAATTCCACTGAATGTGACAGATGTGTACAGTCATGGTGGACTGGTGTGATTGATGAATCTATATATAATTATAATTCATAGACTAATTATTTGCATTATCATCCTTGAGTCTAATTAAAACTTGTATTATTCTCAGATTATTGTCAAACTTAATAAATGGTCATAGCAGTGGTCCCAACTTGGGTAGATTATAGCAACTCCCGCTCATCCTCAATGCTGCTGTTAATAATACATGTGCCATGGGTTTCTCTATCATGCGTTAGTTGTGTGCACTTCTGCTACCTGATAGTACTGCATGCTACTGCTAAGTCTATTGTCTACCATTATTCCCAAATCCTTGTTGCATTTTTATTATTATACCCAAAATGCATAACTTTACACTTGTCTATACTGAATCTCATTTGCCATTTGCCTGCCCAGTTATCCAATTTGTCCAAATCCTCTTGTAATGAAGACACATCCAGTTGAGACTTTATTACCTTTCTTAATTTTGTGTCATCGGCAAACACTGATACATGGCTCCCTATGCCTTCTGGGAGGTCATTAATAAACAAATTAAAAAGGAGAGGACCCAGGACAGATCCTTGAGGTACTCCACTTATCACGTTTATCCAATTGGAGAACTTCCCATTTACTACCACTCTTTGCAATTTCCAATCCACACACAAACATTTGACCCTAAGCCTAAGTCATACTCCCTACCTTGTGTATGTGTGGTGTAAATGCTGTAATTTCTGTTTTATTTGTTTTACTGCCCCATAAATTTAAGGTACATGGTACTCAGTCAATCATGATTGATGAGTGTGATAAATGATCTACCCATTAGTGAATCTTTGAATGTGAATGCACAAGGAAATCAGACATTTGTCTTTGCATGAATTCTGTTTAATTGTTCTCAATATATTTCTGCATAATTTTTATCCAGTAAATATGCTTTTGTGTTTCTTATGCACTATTTACAAATAACAACAAGTTGCTAAATGTGTTACTTCCAGGGAATTAAAATCAGTTACCCTTGATCTTGCAACTATTCTATAAGAATAATAATTCTCAATAAAAAGTTAAAGATATTAAATGTGTTTTATACTGTTTCATGTAATGTAATGAACAGTGTTCCTGTGTCATAAGTTTTGCTCTTTTCAGTATTAGAATGTCACTCAGTACCCACAAAAGTTTAAGTGTAGCACTGGGTGATTTAACATGCAGTGTTTGCCAACGTTTACTATCATGAAAATAGTTTAGCGGTATAGCTAAATATTCCAGCTTTTACTGTAAAATGTCAAACTATAATGAAACTAATATAGTTTGACATTTTCCACAGTATAACTGTTCTATAGGCATAGAGAATACATTCTGGATAAACCATAAAAATAAATTGTCAACTATTATTTTTACAGTACACAAGTATTGTTTATGTTAACACAGTATAAATAATTTGCGATAAGTATTCAAGTGAGAATTGCTGATTTTTTGTAATCAAACATCTCTGGACTAATTTTAGCCTCTTTGAAACACAGTGATTTTTATTTTTTTTTGCCTGAGGTCTTTCAGGTGAACACTCCTGACATTTATTTTGGATTAAAGACTTTCAACAGCTGTCAGCCCTAGAGAGGAGCTAAACTGCAACTTTTTTCAATAATTTGCTGCCTTAGAGGCTGATTTAATAAAAAGAAATGGAAAAATACTGATGTATAGGGAAAAATTAAAAATATAATTGATTTAAATGTGGATTTCAGCCTCTTGAATATTAGAAATGTATCCAGCACACTACGAATCAATGGAGGTTATGCACTAAGGTGTGATAAAGAGGTGATAACACAGAATAATATCACTTCTCCAGTTCCTATGTTATTCTGTAGAACCTATGCACTAAGATCTCAAAAGCTGGAGAAATCCTAGTGCATTGACTCCACAGAATATCACAGAACTGGAAAAGAGGTTATCTCTGGGTTATCACCTCTTTATCATGCCTTAGTGCATAACCCCCAATATGTTGGAGACCTTTCTGACAACCAAGGGGTTTAAAGTCCCATTTAAACTAATGGGTATTTTTGGAATGTTTGTCTCCTATGGCACAGCTGACTTACTCTAGAATTGTTCCAGTTCCTTTTTCTTAGATCAGCCTCTTAGCCTTTTTATATAAAAGTAATTTGAACGTGATAGAGAGAAATTATACAGTTTTTTGATTGATTTGGAGAACCTGTAAAAAAATGTAAAGTTTGTCTGAATAAATCTGGAATGAATTCCAAAGGAACAGGGTGAAAGAGGGAAAGAGTGAAGGATGGACAGGGGGAGGATCGTAGACATACATAAAGAGCAAGATGGTGGGAGTACAGGAGCTCAGGAGAAAGAGAGAGTAATAGTGGCGAAATGTAGGAGAGAGTGGGGGTGTGGGAGCATGAGAGGGATGGGGAGTTTGGGGCCAGAAGTGTGGGAGACTGAGAAAGATGGAGAAAGCAGCTGACTAGGAGTGCTGGAGAGAGTAAGATAAAAGAAGGATGAGCAAACAAAATGATAAAGCAGAATGGGGGAGGATGGGGAGAGTGAAGGAGGGGGGAGAATGGGGAAAGAGAGAGTAGTGGGGGATATACCTAGTAGACATTAAAGAAGAACTTCTCCTATCTTGTTCAGATGAGTGACTTAGACAGGAAACAGCTGAAGCTGATGTTTAAAGGGATAGTAATACTTCATTTTATCTTTATTTTATTTTGTAGGCATTAAAAAAACATGAAGAACGATATAAGTCTTTTCTCTCAAACCTTAATGGTTTAAGAGATATTCACAAGCAAAGTTTCCCCCTCCCACCCCTTTTTCCTATTGTAAGCCATCTCTTCTCAGATGTGAATCTGGTTGTAAGACCAGATAGATAACAGCAGGGGACAATCTTCTTTATATGAAAATAATGAAAGCCCTGCACCTCTTGACAAGCTTTTCAGCTTTTTCCCTTATCTTAATTGAATATTGTCCCTCTCTGCAGTCTACCTGGGCACCTCCCTTCTGATCTGTCAGAACGGGGGGGGGGATACTTTGCTTGTGAATATCTCTTAAACCATAAAGGTTTGAGATATAAGACTTATATCGTTCTTCATGTTTTTTTAATGCCTACAAAATAAAGTAAAGATAAAACGAAGTATTACTATCCCTTTAAGAAAATTTGCTTTTTAATTATTGTACAGATATTTACTTTGGACTATAAAAAATAATAGGAGAATGTATGAACCTGACAGAGTACCTAATTTTCTGAAAATATGCAATAGCTTAAAAATTCTGCATCTACATCTATGTTTATGTACGTATGCTTCAAGCAGGAGCATTCAAATCTGTTTTCAGGTCCCTCCAAAGGTGCATGTTTTCAGCATCTCCTCAAATCAACATAAATGAATCAATCGGTGGTTGAATCATTCATTATGATCTGCCAGCATTAATAACATTCAATTGTATTTAATTGAGGAGATTGTTGAAAAACATGCACTATTTGGGGCGGAGCTGAGGGCAGGTTTGACTTTAGTGCATACCAGTGCACACAACTCCTCCCACTTTATTACTTTAATGCAGGGATGTCCAAGTTCAGTTCTCTAGGGCCACCAACTGGCCATGATTTAAGGATTTCTCTGATTAAGCACAGGTGAGTTAATCAGTGGCTGATTCATTAGGACTGACTCACCTATGCTTAAGCAGGAAAATCCTTAAATCCAGTACTGTTGGTGGCCCTTGAGGACTAAATTTGGACATTCCCGCTTTAATGAAATAACATCACATATATGCATGCTGGTTTCTTCTGCTTCTTGTTAGTACATGGAGTTAAACAAGGTGCAGATGTACAGCACTGACAAAATGCTCATACACCCCCACTTTATAGCCCTAAAAGCAAGCAGCGTAAATAAAATTATGTTTAGGGTAAATAGCTTAGTACATACATTTGGTCCCTGCTCCTATTATACAGGAGAATTGTTTACATAAATTCTCCTGTCTGGGTCCATGACAAAATGGCATTAGCTTTTATATTCTATAGCTATCCAATAGCATATCACTGTATGCTTCAATATTATTATTATAACATCATTACTTTAATGCATATTTGAGATTCATATACTGATTTAACTTATGCATGCAAAACACCTAATATCTTTATTTTACTTTTAATTATAATAAACATTGTTTTATTTGCATTCTAATTAATTTTGAAAATTCAATATTAACTGTGCAATAATCACTTAGTAAATGGCATGCAAATCTGCAAGTAAATAAAGACATTTTCAGTAAGACATTACTTAAGGATGCTAAGTACTATTTATTTTCAAAAAATCAGGGGCGGAGGGCGGCTTGTCCGCCCAAAGCACAATGAGGCGGCTGCCCTCTCCCCCTGGAACAATAGGATGTGTATTCCCCCCCTGCTGGGCTGGGGCGGTCAGTCCCTAGACAATGGGGGCTGGCCGCCCCAGCTCAGGGGGGAGGATTGATTGATTTAGGGGAGGGGAGGTGAGACCACCTCACCTCTCCCAGGTAGGGTGTGAGAGGGGGCGGGGGGATATGTGTTTAAGAAGAGGCCAAAGTTGGTGCACATTAACTAATGTTGTTTTTTGTCTTACAGGTATGGAGCATCGTCGCAGGATCAGCCGTCCCCTCCGGTTCCGGGATCAAGAGGATAGCGTGCCGGTGCAGCGAGAGAAGAGAAGGAGAGTGAAGAGAGGAGCACGCCAGCGGACAGAGCTAAGTGGTTTTTCTATCCCTGGTGTTTTGTCTTCTCCTCTTCCCCCTATTACCTCCTTCTCCCCTGGGTCTCCTGGCTTTGTTCCCCCCTCTCCGTCCCCCCCCGTCTTGGCCTCTCTTCCCCAGCGCTCTTTCGGGCATCCGATCCAGGGGGCGGCTGCGGAGGCATCCGCTGAAGCCGCCGCCGCCTTGGATCTGTCCGGGTCCGGGAGATCTCGGGGAGCTGTCGTCAGCTCTCGCGAGATCTCGCGGACCAATCAGTATGCCGCTATCCCGGAGCCAGAGCAGCAGCAAGAGGCTGCCAACCGGGAGGCGGCCAGGTACGGCAGGGGCAGCCATGCGGGTCTGAGGTCTGTAGTGCCGGGGAGGGAGGGTAGCACTGGACACCAGGGAGATTTATCAGGGCAGGATGGGGGAAGGGTGCTGTCCGGCCGCCCGATTTCATGCGGGGCAGGGGGTCACCTGGGGCAGTCCCTCCCAACTACAGTAAGCGAGGTATTGGTGGGAAGGGAGTTTGGGGTGTCAGGGGGGGCACAGGGGTTTGGGGGGCCCTCAGAGGTTAGTCAGGTAGGTAGGATTCTGCATGATCCTTCTAGCCTGATGGATCATCAGGCTGGAGGGGGGGGTGCAGATTCTTTGCTGATTCCCAGGGGGTGGCGCTGGGGGGTGGGCTGTGATGGGACGCCGGTTCTTTGTCCTCCTCAGGGGTCTGTCATTGGGGGGGTTAGGAGGGCGGCGTCTTGGGAGGGGAGGGCGCAAGAGGGTAGGATTAACGGGGTTTTAGTACAGAATGTAGGTAACACACAGGTACTACAAGATGCTTACAATGTTTCTGTTTCAGATGACGCTGTTATCACGAAGGCGGACGCTGCTAAGGCGGTTAGACGGAGAAAGGCGGCCAACCTGAGGAAGGTGAACCAGAGGAGCACAGCGAGTGAGGAGGGCTCCAGCGGCGGTGCATCAGCCTCAGAGGAGGAGGAAGCAGGGGAGGACAGGCGTCCGTCGCGGAAAAAGAGGGGCAAGAGCCAAAGTTCTACAGAGGCGTCATCCACGGGTGAGTCATCCACTTCTGAGTCAGGGTCAGACACGGACGTGTCTACCTCTGACTCAGAAAAAGGAAAAATATTGCGTGTGGTTAAGAAATATTGCAAAAATGTTCATAAAGCAAAGGATAGGAGGGAGCGGATACATAAGAAAGGAAAGGGGGGGAAGAGGCGTAAGGGAAAGGAGGATTCTGATGAAGAAGGGGTTACAAAGTGTCTTATCTCAGCACCTTATGCTCACTTAGGTTCTAGAATACGCAAGCGTATTAAGGAGGGTAAATTTGTGGATATGTTTGCTCTGTCAAGGGAGGCGGTAGAGGCTAAAGAGGAGGACCGCAAGGGCGAAAAGAGCGGTGGGTTGGCAAAGAACAGGACACTGACTCAATGGATTGAGGGCTTCCTGGTTTTTGCCAATTTTTATAGAGACCAATTCCCTGAGCAGAGCAAAAGCGTTTTCAGGTACATGGATCTGATAGTACATACACACAGGAGGTATGGGGGTTCGGCGTGGGCCGATTATGATAGGGCGTTTAGGAAGAAATTGGCAAAGAATAAGCACCTTACATTTGCATACCGAGACATGGACATTTGGGCAGATTTAGTTACGCATGAGAGGGGGCACCACCAGTTTAAAGAAGGGTGGGCGCCAAAGGCTGGGGGAGCGGCAGGGGTTCAGAAGGGTCCCTGCTTTGCTTACAATGAGAGGAAGTGTTCAAGAGGCTTGGCTTGTAGATTTAAGCACTGCTGTTCACTCTGTGGTAGGGGGCACCCTGCCACAGAGTGTAACAGGCAGAGGGCGTTGCCTAACAAAAACAGTTCCTTTCGGGGGGGTGATGCAAAAGGCCCCCTCCCCCATCAGGCTCAAGTGCCTAAGTAAGCTAATAGGGGGGTACCCGGATAAGGTTAAAGGCCAGTTTTTGTTAAATGGTTTTAAGTTTGGGTTTCATATCCCTGTTGGGAAGGACTTGTTGCCAGGAAGGGTGGTGCGAAACTTGCGGTCAGCGTATGAGCTACCGCACGTGGTTTTAGAGAAGATATTAAAGGAAGTTGGGGCAGGCAGGATGGAAGGGCCCTTTAAAACAGCTCCTTTACCCCAGCTATTCATATCACCCATGGGGGTGGTACCAAAGAAAGAGAAGGGAAAGTTCAGGCTGATTCAGCATTTGTCTTATCCTGAGGGGGCGTCGGTCAATGATGCTATTGATAAAGACATATGCAGCGTTAAATATCAGTCATTTGATACTGCACTGGCACTGATAAAGGCGTCTGGTCCGGGGTCCCTCATGGCTAAGATAGATGTTGAGTCAGCGTTTCGGTTGTTGCCTATACATCCTGATAGCTTTAGATTTATGGGGTTGAAGTGGGAGGGGCAGTTTTATGTTGACAAATGCTTGCCTATGGGGTGTGCGATTTCTTGCGCCTACTTTGAAGCCTTTAGTACATTTCTCCATTGGGCAGTGGCAGACAGAGCAGGCGTAGGGGAAATAGCGCATTACCTGGATGATTTTCTGTTCATTGGTCCCCCTGGTTCCCCCAGTTGTGGTATATTGTTAGAGTCAGCCTCAATGGTTTTCAGTGAGCTGGGAGTGCCAATAGCGCAGGAGAAGACAGTGGGTCCGGCTACCTGCTTATCTTTCTTGGGGATTGAGATTGATACCGTGGCTCAGGAGGCGAGGTTACCCAAGGAAAAGGTAGAGAAGGCTAGGGACCTGTTGGTAGGGCTGCGCGGTAGAAACAAGGTCACACTTAGGGAGTTACAGTCTGTTCTGGGGCTGTTGAATTTTGCCTGTAGGGTTATTCCAATGGGCAGGGTTTTCAGCCGCAGGTTGCAGATGGCAACGGCAGGGGTTAAGAAACCGCAGTTTAAGATAAGGCTCACTAAGCAGTTGCAGGAGGATTTGAAGGTGTGGGACCAGTTTTTGAGCGATTTTAATGGAACAAGATTATGGGTGGATGAGGGGCGATCCAATCAGGAGATGGAATTATTCACGGACGCGGCAGGGGGCGTGGGCTTTGGAGCGTATTTGAAGGGCAAGTGGTGCGCTGGCAGGTGGCCGGGAGCCTGGGAGCTAGAAGGGCTTACAAGAAACTTAGCCTTTCTTGAGCTGTTTCCAATTTTCGTGGCACTAGAACTGTGGCATGAGGAGTTTGCAAATAAGGCAGTAATTTTTTGGACAGATAACATGAGCGTGGTTTTTGCCATCAATTTGCTGACTTCCTCATCCCCACCAGTGTTGGGCTTGCTTAGGCGGGTGGTACTGTTATGCATGCGACACAATATTCTGTTCAAAGCAAAACATGTCCCAGGGGTAGACAACAGAATTGCTGATGCTCTGTCTAGAGAAAAGTGGGGTGAGTTTTTTAAGTTGGCACCGGCTGCACGACCTAACGGTATTGTATGTCCATCTACACTCTGGCAGCTGGCAGCCACCTACTAGATCAGCTGGTGCGGCAATCGGTGGCTCCAAGGACATGGGCAGCTTATGCTAATGCGTGGCGATCTTGGTGTGAGTTTATTCAAAGAACAGAGGTTAGACACCTAGATCCCAAGGTACAAATGTTGCAATTTTTGGTTTCGTTGAAACAACAGGGGTTGTCTAAAAGTTCAGTGACTGCGAAAATGGCGGGCATATCATTTTACTTTAAACTATTGGAGAGGGAGGATTTGGCCGCCAAGTTCGTAGTCAGGCGCATTATAAAAGGGTGGGATGAGCGGGGTCACATGCAGAAGGACGCGAGGAGGCCGGTAGACAGGGCTAGGTTAGAATCCCTCATAAATGTATTACCACAAGTATGCACCAATCAGTTTGAGGTAGGGCTGTTTAAAACAGCCTTCGTCATGGCTTTTCATGGGGCATTCAGAATTGGGGAACTGGTAGCACCATCCAAAGCTCGGGGGCAGGCGGGGCTGCAGAACGGGCAGGTGGAATATGAGGAAGGTGTGGTTAGGTGCTGGCTGTCCAGGTCAAAGACAGACCAGGAAGGGAGAGGTCAATGGGTGTTATTGAAAGCCACGGGCGGGGTGGATTGTCCAGTCCAAGCGGTGGCGAGTTACCGGTCAGTCAGGCCCCTTGTGGGGGGAACCTTTTTAAGGCATGCGGACGGTTCTGCATTGTCGGTTTTTCAATTTAAAATGGTGTTTCACAGAGCACTAATCAAGTTGGGTTTGGAGCCCAGGGCGTATGGCACCCATTCCTTTAGGATTGGGGCAGCAACGGAGGCGGCCATAAGGGGGCGGTCGGAGGAGGAGATTAAGAGTGTGGGGAGATGGCGCTCTGGGGCTTACAAACGCTATGTTAGGTTATAGAATAAAAAAAAAAAAAAAAAAAAAACAAAAAAAAAAAAAAAAAAAAAAAAAGGGGGTTTTTTGTTTAACAAGGTTGGGTAGTATTTAAAGCGTGTGTCGTAGTGTGCTAATCGCTGTGATTGTTGTGTTTCAGGTCCAGTCAAACTTCCAGTGGAGGTGTGGCTTATTGGCCATTCCTTCATGTTTTGGGCGGAAAGACACGCCGCTATTAGACACCGTGAGGGACAGATGGGGCTGCCGCGAGACAAGTTTAGGTTAAGGTGGCTCGGAATACGTGGCCTTCAATGGACTCAGATGGCTGGTAGGCTGAAGCATGCTAGAACCAGGTGGGGAGAGCCAGACATCATCGTTCTGCACGCAGGAGGGAATGATCTTACCTCCAGTAAATCAATACAGCTGATTCAGGAGATTCAGCAAACGTGCAGGGCATTATGGTCTCTCTCTCCCCAGGTGGTAATTGCATGGTCAGAGATTGTTCAGAGGGTTGTATGGAGAGGGGCAGTCTCTGGCAAGGCTATTGAAAGGTCCAGGAAGAAGGTCAACCGAGCGGTTAGTAAACTTCTTCTCTCTCGTGGGGGTTACATTATCAGCCATAAAGATTTGGTGGCGGCAGACACCAATCTTTATAGGGCTGATGGAGTACATTTGTCCCTCATGGGCATGGATAGGTTTAATTCGGCCATAGCGTTAGGTCTGTCCCAGATAGTGGAGGCGCGGTTTAGTGGGGTAAAGAGGTCCACGTAATTTCCCTCTTTTTGGGTGGCGGAATGTGTCTCTCCTGGGCACTGTGTCGGTGGGGCATACCTGAAGGTTACGTTTAAGTCAGGACACCGGTTGTGCGGCTGGTGTGGCCTGAAGGGAAAAGGTTTTGCCAAGTACCAACACCAATGGCACGAAGTGGTGAGCTGCCGCGGGAAGGTGGGGAGGTGGGGGCTAAGAATGCCTGGTAAAGCCTCCCCATCTAGGTAGCTGCCTGGCGGGGTGCAGGCCTGGCCGATCCCGTCCCAGGACACCATGGCCCAGGAGCTCCACATTATGAGGGTGGGTCCAAGGGTTTAAATAGTTAAATAGGCCTTAAATAAACCGTGACCTCCATTTATCCCACATTATTGTGTCGTGTCTTTATTTTTCATTGAAGTGTAAAAAGCTTTTACTTAGGCAGGATGTTGATGTGTGGGGTTCATGGTTGCGTTGTGTTTAAGGGGGGAAGACAGGAATTGGAGGGGGGGTAGGGCATGCCTGCCTCAATCAGGGGCGGAGGGCGGCTTGTCCGCCCAAAGCACAATGAGGCGGCTGCCCTCTCCCCCTGGAACAATAGGATGTGTATTCCCCCCCTGCTGGGCTGGGGCGGTCAGTCCCTAGACAATGGGGGCTGGCCGCCCCAGCTCAGGGGGGAGGATTGATTGATTTAGGGGAGGGGAGGTGAGACCACCTCACCTCTCCCAGGTAGGGTGTGAGAGGGGGCGGGGGGATATGTGTTTAAGAAGAGGCCAAAGTTGGTGCACATTAACTAATGTTGTTTTTCCTCCCACCCACCCAGACTAAATGGCTTGAAAACTTCATCGCTAGCCGGAGGTCGCGGATAGGTCATAAGAAGCTTCCCTGGAGATGTAGTTTACAAAAGGTCCAATAATGTGTCTCTCCTGGGCACTGTGTCGGTGGGGCATACCTGAAGGTTACGTTTAAGTCAGGACACCGGTTGTGCGGCTGGTGTGGCCTGAAGGGAAAAGGTTTTGCCAAGTACCAACACCAATGGCACGAAGTGGTGAGCTGCCGCGGGAAGGTGGGGAGGTGGGGGCTAAGAATGCCTGGTAAAGCCTCCCCATCTAGGTAGCTGCCTGGCGGGGTGCAGGCCTGGCCGATCCCGTCCCAGGACACCATGGCCCAGGAGCTCCACATTATGAGGGTGGGTCCAAGGGTTTAAATAGTTAAATAGGCCTTAAATAAACCGTGACCTCCATTTATCCCACATTATTGTGTCGTGTCTTTATTTTTCATTGAAGTGTAAAAAGCTTTTACTTAGGCAGGATGTTGATGTGTGGGGTTCATGGTTGCGTTGTGTTTAAGGGGGGAAGACAGGAATTGGAGGGGGGGTAGGGCATGCCTGCCTCATGAATTGTGTACATTACTGCCTAAAAGAATGCCTAGCCAGTTACATGATTATGTTTTAGTAGACAATTTTCTGAGCGTGTTTTGTTACTACACACTATTTGGTCTGTTCATTTGAAATTATTTCCATATTGTCCATTTTAGGACATAGTCAGTTCTCATAGTCATAAAAAATGCACAGGAGACCATGTAAGCATTGTTTTTCACTTCTTTGATACTCAAGGGGTTAAAAAGAGAAGCAAGAGGGAGAGGGTTGAAGGGGCAAAGATGCACTGAGAGCTGAAATAAATTCCCTGAGCCACAAACACATCCATGCAAGACAGCAGTTGAGGACAGACTCATGGATCCAATGTACTCCTACGCTGGGGACATGGCTTTAGTGCAGAACATATTAGAAAGGGAGCACATCCTATACTCCATAAAAAAGGGCAGAGGGATAGGTGCACACAAGAGAGAAGTCTGTCAGCAAGTTGAAGATGCAGTCAGCATGGTATTGAGGTGAAAGCACACCAAAGATTCAATAAAAAATACAGGACAGACTTTAACATGATGAACAAGATTGGTGATCTGTCCCTGCATGCAAGAGCTGCCAGTGGTGGGCCATCAGTAAACATCACCTTCACTAGCTGGGAGAAGATAATCTGCCAGAACCTCTCTCAGATGGCAGTTCATGGGATCCAAGGTGGTTGTGACACAGGAGATGACAGCACTCTCCAGGCTCCCAGTAAGCAACAAAATTTGTAACTGACAACCTCAACAACACCCTTTAGATATAGTATCATATATCACAGTAGTAGGTCTACATATGGGCATCATTGTTAGTTACAGGGTGAAAAAATGCAGGCTAACAGATTAAAACTGAGTGTTAATGCTGGAATGTATTTTACAAACTTGATGCCCCACATAGCCCTGCCCAGTTTAAAGTACCATGTTAACCTCTTCATTGCGACATTGCTCACACATGCTCACCTCAGAAGAAACACTGATTCCCATAATGTAGCAACATAAACATGGATAATGATATGTACAGAAGCCATACATAGTACTAGAGATAGTTGTGTAAAAGGGCTAGCAACAGTCAGTAATGCACCAACAATGTTTATAAGATCATCATGCGGAGTAAAAAGGGGCTGCACCCATAGATTGCACATTTGTAGTGAATTGACAGTGTAATCTAATATAACAGCAGTGGGAGTACACATGATTCACTCAGTAGGATGAAACTCTGCAAAACAGAGAGAGTTGTATCATTTGGAGAGTTACTGTTAATACTAACACCCAAGAGGGCTGTGCTACCACAGCTACTGAATCCCTTTCCTTCCCACATGCAGTGTAGGTCTCAGCAGTAATACAACTCCCCCCCCCCGATGGAGGGCAGACTTCTACATACCTCCTGCATCATCCATCATCAATCTCTGGTGCTAGAACTGGCTGAAGAGCATCTGAAGTACCATACACTGAGCAGATGAAGGAGATTGATGCTGAAGGTATGTAGAAGTCTGTCTTCTGACGAAGGGATGGCTGTATTACTGCTGCGACCCGCACTGCATGTGGGAAGGAAAGGGATTTAGCAGGTGGTGTAGCTGGTGGAGCAGGTGGTGCAGTTGTTGGTGCAGCTGGTGGAGCAGGTGGGGCAGCTGGTGGAGCTGATGGTACAATTGGTAGTGCTGGTGGAGATGTTGGGGATGATGGGGATGGTGACCACCTACTAGTACCCTCCTCTTGCTCCCCAAGTGACAAATCCTCACTCTGGGATGACTCTGCCTTCTGCTCCTCCTCCATGGCCTCCTGTTGTGCTGCAGTCCTGTATGCTGTGTGGGGAAATTATATAGCGTGATTAGTAATGTAAGTAATGTAAGATTGCTTTTTAATTAAGAGCCTATGTTCCCTGGAATCTTAATTAAAAAATAGTCTCTTAATTAAAAAGCAATCTAAATACCATTTGGTCCCCAGACATTTTAACATATGTCTGTTGGAGGGTCCAGAGGGCCTTCATATAATTGGAGTGGAACATATCTCTATTTCCACACCCAATAGATATGCTTAACTGTGCCATCGTAAAGCCTTCTGGATCTACCACTTGGGCACTTTATCTCCTCGGGGCCTCAATGAGGAACTGGAGGTGAGCAACTTTTTGTAGGTAAATATATTTTTCATTAGACAATAGTGTGGAATTTGATCGCTCCTATGAACATTTTGGATAGAATAATTTCATAGTATATATTTATGGTGTACCCCTTTTCACATACATGGTTGTTGAACTGTGTGGAAACATATATATAAATAAATATACTTCCTATTCCCTTTAATGTATGTGATTTTACATCCGGACAATAATGTGGCACATCTATTTTTCTATTTTGTTATAATATTGTGATACCATGGTTTTAAGCATGAATGCAGCGATGCACAATAGTTTTTAGATTTTTATCTCATTTCATTCTGTTTTTTATATATTATTTTTTATACTATTTCTTAACACTATTTTATTTGTTTATGATAAGTCGTAGAGTATGATTGTACAAAGTTTTTTATAACTAAAATAATTTAATGACAGTAATGAAATGAATCAATGTTGCCACTGATAGACCCTCTGATGCCAGGAACATCTACCTTTGCCATGGAGCAAGAGTGACGGGGCCGCAAGAGGGAGCATGTCATTTGAGGTCTTTCATGTGATGGATGTTGTTGTTTTGTGCTCCAAGCCTCATTTCGGTCCCGTTTGGCACACGGCTTGGTCCGGAATAATCCGCGGGTGATGGTATGTACCTAAATTTTTAAATATGTTCATATTTGCATGTTTTACTTTTTATTACCCCTGACAAATTGTGTGAACACACATAAAACGTGTAGAGAAAAATAAAGTTACATTAAAAAGCAATCATCTTTGGTGGACATTGTCTGATGTGCCTTTGCTTTGTGGAGATCTGGCGAGTAAGGTCTGACTTGGGGGCTTTACTTTACTCTTAATATACAGTTTTACCCTTAGAGGATTCTGTATTTTTGTGTCCTCCTATTGCTGAAGGGACTCTCTATACGGTTGGCTCATACATCCTGTCACCTGAGGTGGTTCCCAGAGGTTTCTCATATGGACTTGGAAGTTCTCTTTACTAGAAAGCCAGATTGTGGCTTTGGAGGTGTACTTACAAGGCAAAATCTTGTAAGTATAATTTTTAAAACAGCAGACTTTATCATTCATACAGAAGTGCTCACAGATTTTTTGCACTCTTATTTCCTTTTGTTTATTTGTGCACTAGTTCTGCAAAGGTGTTGCTAAGGGCACTATTTAAAGAAGCTGCATATCTGGATATCTTCTTAGTATTCCTTTGGGATATTATATGACTGTCATCTTATTTGCCTACAGTATATCGTTATTCAGTCCGGTAGCAGCGCACCAGTCCTTTTGTTTATGTTTGTATGGGTGTATGTAAAATGTGCAAACGTGTGATATGTCTATATTTCATGGAATTTGCTTCTCTCCAAACTCCTTCTCTCCAAACTCCTTCTACCTGAAGTGTATGTACCTCTCTCTTGTTCTATCACTAGCCTCTGTTCCTGGGTTCCTGTGCTCTAGCTCACCAAAACTCGAAACACAGACAAGCTGTGACTTCTATTTTTGGGTATATATAAGTGTATTTGACCATATTTGATACTTTGGGGTCTTGGATTGGCTGGAGGTTTGAATTTGTGCAGCAATCAGGGTTGCTAGCCAACGTCAGCCATTATGTTACAACTCAACTTAAGATGTGTTTTATCGGCTGATTAGGATGCACAGTGATGTAAAAAGGTGCAACACAGATTTTTCTGTTACATGTTTTAGTTGTGCCTACGCTTGTTAGCTATTCATATAGACTACCTGTCGAATATGATGTAAATCATGTATTATTAGCAGGCGGTGTGCCTTTTTTACTTATTGACGGTTTTACGCAAACCTTTAAATCTGGGCTTTTATGTCTTCCCAAAGATACACATGGATTGTAAATTTAAATAAGTATATTGATAATATTTTACACAATCATTTTAAACAATTAGAACTACTACACAAATGATTCAGATTTTGTAGGTTGTGGAATGGGGTAAACACCTTATTATGACCATGGCAGATGTGTCTCCTTTATGTACAGCTATTGATCATGAGAAAGGGGTTAATGCACCAAGATATTTTTGGGGGAATAGACATTTTCTTCCTAAAAAGCAAGTTGCACTCTAATTACTTTTATTTTAAATCATAATTACTTTGCATGATGAGGAAATGTATTTGCAGTTGCAGGTTTCTACTACCGGCACCAGGTTTGTGCAAAGTTTCTCTAATTTTTATATGGGTTTTTGGGAGGATATTAGACTTGGCATAACAATCTGTTTAGTGTAACCCTGATGCTTAGGCATAGATATATTGACCATGTGTTTTTTTATATGGGGGGGCATGAAGGATTCTTTAGTACAGTTTATTAGCTCCATTCATTATTGGATTTATCTATCTATCTATCTATCTATCTATCTATCTATCTATCTATATATACAGTACTGTGCAAAAGTCTTAGGCAGGTGTGAAAAATGCTGTAATGTAAGAATGCTTTCAACAATTGACATGTTAATAGTTTATTTTTTATCAATTAACAAAATGATAGTGAGTGAACAGAAGAAAAATCTAAATCAAATCAATATTTCTGGTGACCACTCTTTTCTTCAAAACCGTATCAATTCTTCTAGGTACACTTGCACAAAGTCAGGGATTTTGTAGGCATATAGTTAGGTGTATGTTTAACCCCTTAACGACCCTTGACAGTCATAGTACGTCATGGGTTGATCTGAGTTAATGACCCATGATGTACTATGACCGTCATGGAATTCCGGGCTCCCCCCGCTGCTGCACAGCGTTTGGGGAGTCCAGAACCGGAAATTTAAAAAAAATGCTCTGTGGTCCTTAAGTGTCCTCGACGCACAGTGACGCCGATCATTAAGGGGTTAAATAATTATACCAAGCAGGTGCTAATGACCATCAATTTAATATGTGGGTTGAAACATAATCATTAACTGAAACAGAAACAGCTGTGTAGGAGGAATAAAACTGAATGTGATGATCTGACCGGAGGGCCCAATGTAAGCTGCCTGGGTTGTGGCTTTCAGAGGAGAAACCCCATAAAGAAATAGCAGACTGCTGTTTTAATATGTATATACCACAAATAACAATTGGCAATACAAATATAGTCACTTTGTACACCCCAGTGAGCCAGGTGCTAGAGTTCTCATGATTGAGTGCATTGTTAGCAGCTGGTGGCTGTTCCAAGGAAGTCTTGCTGTGGCCTAAGCCATAAAGAGGTGCAGGCCACGAAGCCTAATAGCAGGATAACCACCTAGGATACAGACAACTACTCACTGAGTCAGGAATTAGCTTATTTAACCTACCAGTAGTGTAGCTGCCTCTGTCATAAACTGGAACAGCAGAATCGAGGGTCACAAGGCTACAGTGTGATGGGGGGGGTCGAACTGGGGATGGTCAATAGCATTGAACTCGACTGGATGGACGACAACACTGGGCACAGGGAACCCCTCAAAATTGAAAGAAGAGTAGCAGACAATCTGAGTCAGCAACAGGCGGGCAGATGAGACAGAAGAATAGGCGAACAAGCCAGGGTCAAAACCAGTTGAGCAGCATGTTACAAAATCAGTAGGAAGAAGAATATAACAGGCCGAGTTCAAAACCAATAAAGGATGTTGAAGCAAAATCAGGAGACAAGAGAAGTAGTTGAGGAAAGCTGGGTCAAAAACACTGGAAACACTTGAAACAATATAACTCTACAACTCAATATCAGGAAAGCTTTGATCACGCACCAACACAAGAGTGCTTGATATAGGCCCAAACAAGGGGCGTCACCACAGCAGGGCCGAGAAACAAGAGAAAGAGTAGGACAGAATATCTGGTAAAAAATCCAGCAAAAAAAAATCCATGGAGAACATGACACTGGGTGAAAAACAGCCAAACTCAGCTAACAAGTTGAGGTTGCTAAAGACAGTTTAATGTCAAAAGTAATGCACCATGGCAAGACTGAGCACAGCAACAAGACACAAGGTAGTTTTCAAGTTTGGGGCTGCATTTCTGCAAATGGAGTTGGGGATTTGGTCAGAATGAATGGTCTCCTCAATGCTGAGAAGTACAGGCTGATGCATCTGATTGGCCCCAAATTTATTCTGCAGCATGATGACTACAAACATACAGCTAAAGTCATTAAGAACTATCTTCAGCATAAAGAAAAACAAGGAGTCCTGGAAGTGATTGCATAGCCCCCACAGAGCCCTGATCTCAACATCATTGAGTCTGTCTGGGATTAAGTGAAAAGAGAGAAGCAACTGAGGCTACCTAAATCCACAGAAGAGCTGTGGTTAGTTCTCCAAGATGTTTGGAACAACCTGCCTGCCGAGCTTCTTAACAAACTGTGTACAAGTGTACCTTGAAGAGTTGATACTGTTTTGAAGGCAAAGGGTGACCACAAGAAATATTGATTTTATTTAGATTTTTCTCCTGTTCACTATCATTTTATCAGTTTATTAGTTACACTAATGATAATGATTATAATTTGAAGTTCACTAGAAGCTGTAGTTCTTTAGGAGTGGATTTTTGGGATGTATCTATTTTTATATTGATACACAACAAAGAAAAGAGAGACAACTATACAGCACCAAACCTTACTACTAGTAATGGAGATGGGACTGCACAAAGTGAGGACAAAAGGAAAAAGGAAAAAGATACTAAAACTTAACCTTTATTTAAAATCATAAAAGCAGCGAATTTAAAAGTAAAGCATTCCTGTCCATCGGTCCCATTGTAATGGGAACAGCTTAATCAGCGTATGATGTTATTATTAACAGTAATTAGGATATAGTAAAACTTTCCAGCATTGAAGGTAATCCTATGTTCGTCAGCTAGATAAGCGAAACGCTTCGCTAGCTAGACCGAAGAAAGGGAAAAACAACTAAGCTTGCGTGTGTGCAGCTTAATGTAGAAGCAAATCAGAGTGTCGGATGTGAGGACGGTATTTGACTCTCCCACCTAGTGTCACACTCAATATGTATGACTAACTAACATCCGAGTTCACTTACACACAGATAATCCCCATGCAACCACAACAAAGCCGATCGTAATCAGCTTGTATGTCAACGCGGGGAAGGCAAGCGGACTCATAGAAGGTAGAGTCAACCTCTATATCCATGCGGGAAAAACATCTACCGCAAATATCACTAGAAAGCTGCAATGCCCGGGAACAAGTGTCACTCAGCATACGCTAAAGAGAAGTATCTAAGTCCCTATTATCCATACTGCAGCTATCTAATAAAAAACATCGTTAAAAGGCACAGGATATCTGTCTAACTGACCCTAACGTACGTTTCGCTAAACATTGCTTTCTCAAAGGGTGCCGACCGCCATACAAACGTCAGCTTTATACCCACAATCCAATGTTAATTAGTTAATGATAAAAGAATACTTAACTCTTTCCTTCCATGGTGTTCATGACCTTTTAAGATGTTATTACAGCCAGCGATATAAACTCAGACAAGGATCTAAATTCTAAAGTCTAATCCTATATCCACACTAATATGTTAAATAGATCTATCACCTATATATACCTGTATTACACAATCAGAAAAGTATTACCAATACCCATAAGGTAGTATGAATATAATAGCGATTTAACCCCACTATATTAGAGCAAAGGGTTAATCCTTTAGTAAATAATCCAGTAAACCTGTATTAGTTAATACTATCTATTCAAAAAAGGAAAGAGAAAGTGAAATAAACCACTCATATTCTTCCAGAAAAAAGTAACACAACTATATACTGCTATATCCCAGATCCATAAACCCAACACACAAGTATGGATCATAATAGGAAAAGAGATAAAAAAGGGACACAATTAACAAATTATTATACACTCGTCTCTAGGATCTCTATTCTCTAGTGGAATTAGATATGGGCAGATAAACGCATCCCCTCATTCAAACCACTAGGTGTCATTGATTGCAATAGGAAAATCCACCTATTTTCCTTTCTAAGAAGAGCATTTTCAAGGTCACCTCCTCTGATACCCAATGTAACCAATTCTAAACCACTTACTTTCAAAATTTTAGGGTTAGCTTGATGTAATTCCAAAAAATGCTGTGCTATGGACGTTAACTTTCTTCCATTATCTTTATCTTTCTGTGCATTTCTGATATTGCCTTTGTGCTCCCTAATACGATCCTTGAGTGATCTTGTTGTCATGCCAACATACTTCTTTTCACAAGGGCAAGTAATCAAATAGACCAATCCTTTGGTATTACAATTAAAATATTGTGTAATTTTATGGGTCTTATGAAATCTATCCACTATTGATTTCATATTCAATATATTAAGGCAGATGGAACAGCTACCACATGTATAGCTACCATTTACTTGAAGCTTTTTTCTCGTTATTATAAGATGACTTTTGACCAATTTGTCCTTAAGATTTGGTGATCTCCTAGTACAAGTTTGAATTCGATCACCAATAATTTCTTTCAAATCTGAGTCTGTCTGAAGAACATGTAGATGTTTATTAAGAATATTGACCACCACATTCCATTGGTTGCTATGTGTACCTACAAATCTTATGGTTTTATTTGATGGACGCTTAGAGCTCTTATTCAACAATACATTTCTTGGTGTATTTTTTGCTCTAACATATGCCTTGTGAATAGCATTTTTAGTATATCCTCTCTCTATAAATCTCTTTGTGAGTTCACTTGCTCTTAATTCAAAAGTCTCTTCTTCTGAACAGTTCCTCCTCAATCTGAGGAATTCTCCAATCGGAACCGATTTTGTTACAGTAGGAAGATGAAAGCTACTGCTATGGAGTATGCTATTAGTAGCAGTAGGCTTCCGATATAAGTCACTACTAAGAAGTCCATCATTTGTTCTTCTGATGGTCAAATCCAAAAAATTGACTTCAGACTTACTACATTGATAAGTCAGTTTAAGATTATAGGTGTTATTATTTAGACATTCTATAAATTCAATAAATAGGTTCAAATCACCTTCCCACAGGATAAGCAAATCGTCAATATAGCTATACCACATGATAACATTGGTATTATATTTCTCAAACTTAGCACTAAATACAATTTCACCTTCCCACCACCCGAGGTACAAATTAGCATATGTGGGGGCACATGCTGCCCCCATTGCTGTACCCCGGGTCTGCAAATAAAATCTATCTCGAAAGACAAAATAATTATGGGAAAGTGAAAATCTAAGTAATTTAAGTAGAAAACCTCTATATTCATTACTGAGATGAAAATCCTGGTCTAGATAATATTTGGTCGCTTTGAGTCCCATTTCATGCTCGATTGACGTATATAAGGATTCAACGTCACATGTTATTAACCAAATATTATCAGTAACCGGTAGTTTGTCAATTTTCCCAAGGATGTCTCCGGTATCCTTAATATATGAGGGTAATAGAGTCACATATTTCTTTAATTTACTTTCCAATACCGGAGACAATCGGTCTGCCAGGTGGTACAGATTTATTCTTGTGTATCTTAGGAAGCATATAAAAAGTAGGTACTTTTGGATCTTTCATAGCCAAGTAATCCTTTTCTACTTTAGAAATAATACCTAACTCAAAAGTTTGCTGAATCATGTCATTATAGATGTTCAAAAAATCTACTGTGGGATTTGAAAAAAGCCTCAAATAGCATTTCTGATCTGAAAGTTGTTTAGTTGCTTCAATAATGTAGTGGTCAAGGGGCCAAATAACTACATTGCCCCCCTTGTCTGCTGGTTTAATTACCACATCATCCCACTTCTCCATTTCTGATAGTGCCTGGGATTGTGGTTTAGTTAAATTATATGGACCATTTTTCTTTGGTAAAGATAAAATATCTTTCATTACAAGTTCACCAAAAACTTTGACAGGGGGGCATATATTTGTAGTTGGTGTAAATATGGATTTAGGACACAAAGGAGAATCTTGGAATACATCATTTTCTTGAAGAAGATCAATCAAATCCTCCAGGGTCTGGGGCTCATCATTTAAAGTAGTTTGAGAAATTGAAGATACCATACCTCTAGATATGTTATCATACACACATACCTGGTCAAAAAAGCCAGGATTGTTGAAATCTTTATTGGAGGAGAAAAACTTGTGAAGAAGGAGTTTCCTACAAAATAGGAACAAATCTTTATATGTTTCAAATTTGTCCAATGTAACAAAATCGGTTCCGATTGGAGAATTCCTCAGATTGAGGAGAAAGCAATGTTTAGCGAAACGTACGTTAGGGTCAGTTAGACAGATATCCTGTGCCTTTTAACGATGTTTTTTATTAGATAGCTGCAGTATGGATAATAGGGACTTAGATACTTCTCTTTAGCATATGCTGAGTGACACTTGTTCCCGGGCATTGCAGCTTTCTAGTGATATTTGCGGTAGATGTTTTTCCCGCATGGATATAGAGGTTGACTCTACCTTCTATGAGTCCGCTTGCCTTCCCCGCGTTGACATACAAGCTGATTACGATCGGCTTTGTTGTGGTTGCATGGGGATTATCTGTGTGTAAGTGAACTCGGATGTTAGTTAGTCATACATATTGAGTGTGAAACTAGGTGGGAGAGTCAAATACTGTCCTCACATCTGACACTCTGATTTGCTTCTACATTAAGCTGCACACACGCAAGCTTAGTTGTTTTTCCCTTTCTTCGGTCTAGCTAGCGGAGCGTTTCGCTTATCTAGCTGACGAACATAGGATTACCTTCAATGCTGGAAAGTTTTACTATATCCTAATTACTGTTAATAATAACATCGTACGCTGATTAAGCTGTTCCCATTACAATGGGACCGATGGCCAGGAATGCTTTACTTTTAAATTCGCTGCTTTTATGATTTTAAATAAAGGTTAAGTTTTAGTATCTTTTTCCTTTTTCCTTTTGTCCTCACTTTGTGCAGTCCCATCTCCATTACTAGTAGTAAGGTTTGGTGCTGTATAGTTGTCTCTCTTTTCTTTGTTGTGTATCCTTATATTTACAACTAGCACATTCCTTACTATTACAAATATATTTTTAGGTGGTGCACCTATATATTTTTATTTTTATATTGATAAAAATATACTATTAACATGTCTACTTTTGAAAGCACTCTTGCTTTGCAGCATTTTTTCACACCTGCCTAAAACAATTGCATTTACTATAGAGAGAGAGACAGAGAAAGAGAGAGAACAAGAAAGAGAGAGAGAGAGAGAGAGGAACATATTAAAACAAAGACCTTATTTT